>OU342774.1:10007500-12407500 GCA_910591435.1 Acronicta aceris | reverse complement strand
CTCTCCGCCGCGCACGTCCTACTCGTTACAGCTTAATGACGTCACAAAGAACGTCGCACATGCCCGTAACGGTAGTGTATAGGCAAAACGCTTCAGCGCCATCCACTTTCAGGGCTGGTTGCTTCGGCAGGTGAGTCGTTGCACACTCCTTAGCGGATTCCGACTTCCATGGCCTGTGCTAGGTTAGGAGGATGTTGGTACTAACGTTGGTCATGTCGATCATGCTGGTCTGGCAGGTGGGGCAGGCGTAGTGTCCGGAGTGCAGCAGCTGCTCGAAGCAGGGCCGGTGCAGCAGGTGCCCGCAGTCCGGGATGTGGCACGGGATGCGCGACGTGTGGATGTCCTCCAGACACACCGGACAGTTCGAACGGGAGACGTTCTCCACACACTGTAGATGACCAAGTATTTTTTTTATTGCTTTTGCCCGCAGTTTCACTCACGTCCCAAAGAGATTAACATACTATGAGTTCGATTCTAGGCGTATTAAGATGAAACATGCACCAGATTTTAAGTTAGACCCCTAGCAATACATCAGTGAAAACTGCATTCAATTTCATGCAGTAATTTTTGCGTGATGCGCGTACAAACATACAGACAGACAAAAAATTTTTAGTTTGGCTTCTGTTGCTCTAATAAAAATCCCCATTATTCGTTTTTCTTTAATATCTATAATGTACAGACATCAGCCTCTTACAATTTTATTAAAGATATAGAATTATAGATTAATAAGACTGCTACGCTAGAGGTCCTGGATTTGATTCCCAGGTCGAGCAAAATGTCATGATTTTCTTTTTATGAAATTCTCAGTAGCTCGGAATTTGGGATATGTGTCCGATGAATGACAATAGAGTCTCCCCTTATTACATGGAACCTAAAGACACTGTGGGTGTACATTAGTACGCCTCTGTCTAACCTCTCGGGGAATATAGGCGTGATGGTATGTTTTATTAACTGATCCCCACGGTGTAACAAGCCGCACTGTCAAACACGTGAAGGTTAAATAATCGGTAAGTTTTCTGAGTTCTTCAAATTTTCTTATTTATATTTTCTTATTTATTATTTATTTATTTTCTTATCTATTTTTTACTTAGAACCTTCTACAAAGTTTTAGAAAACTTAAAATAAAGATGAATGACATCGGTAGTCGTTCTCAAGTTATGGCGTGATCAAGGGATATAGGGATTCAATTTTAACCGACTTCAAAATGGAGGAGGTTCTCGATTCAACTGTATATTTTTCTTTGTATATTTGTTATGCGATTATTCCGTCAATTATGCATCAACTATGAGGATTCTTTTTTGACCGGTAGGTCATACTTCAGAAGTGGTCTCATAAAAATTTGCTCAAGATCAAAAAATTTAGAACAAAATAACAATAACGCGTAACGACCAAGTAAATGATAACGTCGTCTAGATACGTAAATTCTACACGCTAATTCTATTCAAAATGTTGAAATAAAATAACTTTTATATATTATATAAGTTATTATATAAATAGATAGAAGACAGATATACGTATTATACGCCTATATTATTTAAAGTGGGTTAACTACCATACAGCTAACAGTTTCACCACCAAACCACCTTTATTCCTTTCACCTCTACACACTCACCCTGTGTCCGACCTGCTGCAACTGCACGGGCAGGCACATGTTGCAGCGCTCGCAGTGGAAAAACCGGTCGCGGCCGCCCACGCGGCAGATGCCGCAGCCGTCGCAGTGGTACTGCCGCTTGTCGTCATCGTCAAACAAGTTGCAGATCAGGCATGTGTACTGTGGACGTGGAGAAATAAAAAAAATGTGTAAAGATAGCATATCATTTTAATTTATAAAGAGGGATTATGTGTCCCTTTCCTGCAACAAAGGTCAATATAGAATTTGTATGGCGCTACCACAGTTTGTCGTCACAACGTGCTATAACGTGCACTACCCCCAAAATAACAGTCTGTGTCTGAAGTTTATTTAAATTTTGCATTAATAGAAAGAAAGAAATACATTTATTTTGTTCTCACAACATAACAGTATAGAAGAACACAAAAAAAGAGTAAAATACGAAATAAAATTAAACTATGAATGCTAATTCGTGAGAACAAAAAAGGACCCTTGCTCAGTATATTATGCCACTTCATTACATAACAATAAGATATTATAAATGCAAAAATCTGTTTATCTGTTACCTTTTCACACTTAAACTGCTGAACAGATTTGGGTCTGGCAAGGAGATAGCCTAGGATGCCAGTGAAAATTGCTAGTATAGCACTCTATTTTTTTTGAGTTATCCATCTATTCAGGAAACAGGTCAGACATACAGTTGATACTAAAGATAAATCATGACTCAGTGTGGTATTTTTCAACTGGGAATATAGTTTATTTTTTCTTCGTTTACACAAGAATGACTAGTCTTTTGTCAAGTTGTGTTTGGTGTTCTGGGAATGACACCATCAAGATTCCAGACATAAACACGGACTAAAAAAACCTACCAACAGGCAGGTTTGTTTTAAGTGGAAATGCAACCTATGGGTGTTTATTTTCCTCACACACATCTTTGGTGGAAATGAGGCATCAGACTGAGAAAATGAGTACTATGTTATAACAAACTTGTTTTACACTGTAAAGTGTAAACAAACCTCATTCTTTAATAATCAGGGGTTTACATAGACCTTACATACACTTTACAAGATTGTGGCGGTAAAAACAGTAGCCAGTGAGATAAGGTTCATGGCAACACTATTGTTTTAAAGATCTGTTTTATATTTACACAGAATTCCTTAAATGTACATCATAGTTACCTAAATAAACACTGGATTTTATATTAGTTATTTTAAAAGTACCTACTAATTAAATATTGACATTGTTTCTGGTATTTCGGTATTGGTTAGTATGGTGTCAAATGTTGGTGACATGACGGTATTTGTCTGAGTTAATTCCAGGTGTGATTACAGGCTTTATTACTTTTTTGGCTTAAAAATAATTGTAGTATTTTAACAACTACCCAATTAGTCTAGAGGTCCTTAGGGCGACTGTGTTGATGGATTTGCCCAGTTTGATTCCTAGGTCAAGCAGTGTTACTGGGTTTTCCTATGAAATTCTCAGTAGCAGTTCAGAGTTAGGCCTAAAACATGCCAGTGAATGGTGGGCATAGATTGTACACCTCTGCCTAACCCTTGGGAGAATACAGGTGTGATGGTATTTGCATAATATCTAAACAAACCTTTCCAAATCTGACTCCACAGTTTTCACATTCTTCCTGTACTTTTTGTCGCTTATCACATTCAGTACATATTAGCTCGGTCACAGACTTTCGGTTGAAATAGTGCTGTTCATTCTCATCATGGCAGTATCGGCATACATATACTTTGTTGCAGCATGGTGTCTGTAATTCATGATAGTAATATTAACAATTAAAATGACAGAAGATGGTTTAGAAGTAGTTCCCAAAATTTACTTGACAGCAACACATCTCATAAAAACTTCCATATTTGAGACTCGTCTACTGCCTGCCCATCTTAACAATGTGACCTATAGTTTGGGAAATACAGGTTTAAAGGATGAGAGGAGAGACAGATTAAATATGTAACAATCAAACAAACAAACAGCCCCTCAGCCTAATGGTATGGTATGGTATATGGGCTGTTTTCTGCAACTCCATGACAAAGCACTACTTTGCAGATGGGTTATTTTTTTTTTAACTATATTATAATCTGCGATCAGCCCCATGGCTTTAATCAGATTTGATATCGGGCTTCCATATATTTTGAGAGTGCACATCCTGTGATGTGTCATCTCTTATTTTCATCACTCCATTGAGTGATCTTGTGACTTTGCATATGGGTGGATAAGATTACTTCTAACCCGAAACACATACACCTTCCCGTTGTAGATAACAATAGTATTTTGTTGTAGGAAATATCACTCTAAACCAATTATGATATTAAAATAACTGGTCTGGGTGTTCTTGGTGAGCTATGAAAAAACTATGAACAAATAAATCATTGTATATCCGAGTATCTATGGAGTTTCTTGCCGGCTCTTCTCCATAAGACCCACTGTTTGGAACCATGCAACTAATTTTGACTTTTCAAAAGTACCTATTTTGGTCTAAGTTAGTAATTGAAATAAAACATTTAAAAAAAAATGATGAAATGAAACACCTATTTCTGAAATACAAAACTGAATTAAAAAAGAAGATCATCTCTAGGCAACCTAGAAAGACAAACAAATAATATGAAGAAAGTGACTCATAACCACATCCATATTCCAACATATTGAAGCAATTGTGTAGGTATTCTATTTATGTTTTCGGATCAACAACGAACTCTGAACATGTTCAGTGTTCTAAATTGAAAATTAGTCTAATGTTTGATTATAGTTCTTCACAGAATCATTCAAGTTGTGCTCTGAATAGTTTAATAGAGGTTAATGACTACCAATAATATTTAATTATCATGACTATAGCTCTGACTAGAAGACAAGGATGGGAAGTTAGTGTTTGTGTTTTCTCGACTTAGGTGCAAAAATAACGCATGACCCTTCTAGTTCGTTGACATTACATATAGCTTTGTTTCCTAAATCGCATGTCACTATCTCGAGACTTCTACGCCGAATTGTTTATATTTAGACCGCAACTGTTGTCTTCCCGAAGATCACTCGCAGACCAAAATAATGACCTAATATCGATTAATTGTGATCTAAATCTTACCACGAATTTTGCGCGACGTTTATAATGGGCACAACCAATACGTTTTTCTTTACTTGGTTCAGCGTTCACCGGACCCTTGATATTTACAGCGTCTTCTTTTTCAGTAGACATTTTTTGGGCCAATACACAAATGCACTTCCCGATAACAAGATTCCAAGGTCTCAGAAAGTCAGAACGTCATTCAATAGACTCTTTCAACTAGGTTCAACTATTAAAATATAATTGAAAGAACATTTTATTTGCGTAGTGACATCTGGCAGATGGTTGGTTTATAATATAACGTTCCACTTCCTTCATATATTGGTACATAAATAAAGTGCGACTATGATAGTAAATGAACTACTATACATAAAAGAAAGAGATAGCAAAAAGAGAATGCCATCAATTTCGTATTGTTTTGAATTGAAAAGCAACTTAATTTGACGTTAAGCGTTTAGTTTCATTACCATAGCGTACGTCGAGTGAAAGAAAAACACTGCTTGAAGTTTAAACAACTTTATTCTTGACTTTCACTTAATAATTCATAGCCGTTTCCGTTAATAAAGAAACCTACTACACAAAAAAGTGTGTGTTTACATAACCCGATCTAGACAAAACCAATCAACAAAAAACTAAAGAAAGTAGGTATGTAGCGATTGTGGACTACGATTGTTATGGATGGATTTGATTTGAGGGTATAGGCCCTATACACTCAATATAATCTAATTAAAGATAATCATATTCATTGGTTTATTGCATTCATGTAGTAAAAAGGTGTTACATAAATATAAATGTTTCATACATGACCCTGCTAGGGCACAACTGCCTGTTAAGGCAAGTAGTAAGTAGTAATATTATGTATTTGAGGGTAAGTAGTAATAGAGTGCAGCAAGAAGCAGTCTATTGTTTATAAAGACTGTAACCTGTATCCTGAGGTTGCATTTTAATTACTTTTTCTTTTTGTTCAGTCTGTACTTCTTGGCACGTCGTTATCTGTGGCAAAATCGTTGAATTTTGTTGTGATGGCTGTCATTTTTGTTTAGCGCAATTTTCAAAATGAAGATTAAATTTTTGTCGTATTAAAATGTAAAATGTAAAAAATATATGAAAAATTGTAAATAGAAAAAAAAAACTGTTGAAAAATGGCTTATTTTTCTTTATTTCTGCTATTATTGTTTTTATATCAAGCAGCAACGCTGCTACCCCCAAAGTTTCAATGGAAGACGATGGACTTTGCATGGGAAGGCGATGAACGGGAGTCGGCTATTACTAACGGGTCATACATACCCATAAACAACATGCCGACTGGAATAGCGAGATGGAAGGATAGACTATTCATTACCATACCTCGGTGGAAAAAAGGCTAGAATTTTATTTTGCAATGGTCCTATCTACTTACCCATAACAATGAATAGAGTTCTCATATTATAAAAGGCACTGAACAAGGGCAGTACCTACACTTGGGCCTGAGCAGTTAGAAATTCACGTTGACTTACCCTTTACATCTAAATGCCCCCTTAGGGTTGTACCTACTGAAAGGCAATAATTAGATTAAAGAAGAGATTTTATATTGTACCATTTTTACAAAACCCCATGTTTGTCGCTGTGGCGGTTTTTGGAACTTTGAATGATATTCTTTTCACAGGCATTCCCTCCTCTCTAAACTATGTTTTCCTGAATGACACGCAAAGCGCGCCGCTTCACCCATACCCCAATTGGCAAGAGGGGTGCCTTGCGGTCAACGGGTCGGTACCTTCTAACAGGACAGTAGTCTCTACCTTCAGGGTACACGTGGACAAGTGCAACAGACTCTGGGTAGTGGATAATGGGGTCTCTGATATGTCCAGTAAGTATGATTGCAATAAGTAGAACCAACTGCCGCCACTCTAGGGAGTGGTGATGGATGCTAGTGCGCAGAATCAATAAAATTTCCTATTTCAAACCTATTCACGAGGTAGGAAGGGTCCCAAAATACTGTTACGAACTGGGGTTCGGGATAAATTAAAATCACTAATTTCACCGAAAACAGTCACTTTATTCACCACACAAACACACAGAAATCACACGAACAGTCACTATACACTAGCACTTGTTACACTTAACGTCGCACTGTTAATCACTTGTAACTTCACTTCGATCTACACTTGGATGCGTCCAAAACTGAACTGCTCTTCCGACGCTGTCGACCATTATTTATATGAGCCACGAAGATTCTGGATTCGAAAAATCTCGATAAATCTCAATAATGCGACCCGCCCGCATTTTTGAGACAATAGATGTTTACGTCCTTTATTCAACTTGCGAACAATAGATGTTTACGTCCTTTATTCAACTTGCGAACAATAGATGTTTACAATCGCCATTGTTAATCCTTGACCTTGAGCCCAGTCTCACGCTATTGTGTTTTGTTTGTTTTTCTTTTTGTTGCGGGTGCCGCATTCTAGCATATTCCTCTTGTTTGTTTTCTACCTGCTTCATCGACTAATCCAGAATCTCCGTGACCCATCTCCGTCGTCCTAGTTACTTGGCGTAACAATACCTTAGGTAAATACCTACCATGTAGGATTTTCCTGTAGTTCCAGCTCACTAAACATTTTATCAGTAATTTTCCTCCAAGATACAAGATCCAAGACGATACCAGGAGTGCTTTCATTGAGCTTAACACGTCTTAGTGCCTGCCTCTGCCTTTATTTTAGGGATGTATGGGAAGAAGTAGGTAGGAAGGGTAATCAAAGGGAAACCGCGGAGATCCTGTATTTTCGGTAGGAGTAGAATGAAAAAACGAATCAGTAGATATTTTATTAATTCAACAGAGGATGTAACACAAGTGACGGCGCCGGCCGTATTGGTGTTTGATTTGAAGACGGACGAACTTTTAAAGAAATACATTTTGAGGGAAGAAGTGTTGAGAGATTCCTCCGTATTGACTAGCATAGTGAGTACCTATATGGACCTACCTATAAACTTTTATCTTTAGCTTGTTCAGTAGATACTTCGATGTGTTCCAGAGTCCATGTGACAGCTCCGATTTTTTTCTAGGCTGTAGAAATAGTAGGCAAAGACTGTAACCGCTGTTCAGCCTTCGCTTATATCACCGACATGGGGTCAAACGCCATCATCGTATACAGCTTGAAAGACAACGACGCGTGGCGGGTCGAGAACCATTACTTCCACTTTGACCCTCACGCTGGGGTCTACAAGGTTGGCGGAATCGACTTCTATTGGAGTGATGGGGTGTCTTCTGGGACTTTGTCGCAGCCGAAAAAGGATGGGTAAGATATTGCCAATTTCTGAAAATCTGATCGGTTTTACCCGGTTATGAAAAAGGAAGGGTACCTAAGTGTTAAATTACCTATATACATACAGGTCATAATGACCACGGCGAAAGCCTGGAAAACACTGTAATGTGTTGATTTTCTATTAGAACAGCGACTTATTACCTATTTATGTTATTTAGAACATGAAGTTGCTAACAGATGAATTTCCAGCGATGGCTTTTTATTTAATTTTTACCCTAATAAACGCACGATACATTTCAGGTACTGTGATCTCTATTTACATCCAACATCGAGTACTAAACAGTTTCGAATGTCAACCAAATTGTTGAGAAATAAGAATGCACCTAAAGAGGACATCTTTAATGGAGTTGAGGTACGTTAGTAGCCAACCTTGGCGAAAAGAAGGGGTAAGGGGTAAAAGAAGAATATTCATTCTGAGAGCTATGACTCTTATGTAGGTAAGATCTCTTCAACGATCTGGCACATTTAATCTAAAAATATTTTTTGTTGCTTTTCAACCGACTTCAAAAAGGAGGAGGGTTCTCAATTCGACTGTATGATTGTTACGTGATTATTCAGTCAATTGTGAACCGATTTTGATGATTCATTTTTTGATCACTAGGTCTTCAGACTTCAGAGGTGGACCCATAAAAATTCGGCCAAGATCTGATCACAATATTTAGAAATAAAAAATAAAAAACAAATAACAACCGAAAAATTGTTAATATGATAACATCGTTTAGGTATTACGTAAAAATTTAACTCGCTACTAAAAATGTTGAAATAAATTAACTTTTAAGAAAAAGTAAAACCGCCTTCATAAATATAAAACTAAAATGTTATGTGCCAAAAAGACTCGGCGGTTTTACTTTTTCTTAAAAGTTAATTTATGTTTCAGATTATTGGTGATAGAGGGCCGAACTCACAAGCCACGGCCTGTGATATAGATCCATCTACTAACGTCTTGTTCTATACGCAGGTAAATGTATAATGTGCATGATTTGAAATGATTTCTTCTACGAACTTACCGGACGGCTAGACCTAGAACCCAAAGGGGTATTTCCTTGAATGGCGTCCTCTTTGTGGTAAATAATTATCACGTAAAGGTACTTCAGTTGACTTATATACGATAAACATTTACCGTTAAGGGTCCGGCGGAGCTTGAATTGCTCACAAAAACATAATACCGAAATAAATCGTAATCCAGACAATATTACATACATACATACATACACTCACGCCTTTCTCCCACAGGGGTAGGCAGAAACTATAGACCGCCACTTGCATATTTCTTTTGCTACTTCCACATTTATACATCTTCTCATACTTAGATACTCACCGGTTGCGAGTGCTAAGCACCTGACCTTTTTAAAGGATTTCGCCAATAAGATCAGCGTATGTCTTGGGCGATCTCTACCGACGCTGCCGCTAACATTCGCCTTATAAATTCCTTTCGTTAATCGTCTTTCATTCATTCTTTCAACATGTCCAAACCATCTACAAGACAATACCAGACAATATTCTATCAAATTATGTTATTATTCGGATTTGGAAACCGTTAATCTAGGTTCCTACGCTACGCTACTATTTCGTCTACTTACTACTACTTCACTGGAAATAAAAGACCGGAAAATCGTTCCAAACATAGGTAAAGTTATCAAAAATTGCATTCGCTTACCTACATTTATTTCCAGTGAAGTATTTTGGACGAAATGGTAAAGTAGGAACCCGAATTAACGGTATCGGAATCCAAATAATAACAGATATTTTTTACGTGGGAGATTCATGCTTTGGCACGAATGGGCCGGCTCAACCGGAGTGATACCACGGCCTCACAGAAAACCGGCGTCAAACAACGCTTACGTTGTGTTTCGCCGAGTGAGTGAGGTTACCGGAGGCCCAATTCCCTTTTAAAAGGCGCGCAACGCACTTGTGACTCCTTTGTCTGGTGTTGCGGGTGTTCATGGGCGGCGGTAATCGCTTACCATCAGGCGATCCGTCTGCTCGTATGTCCACCTATCCCATAAAAAAAGAATTTGATTACATTGTGTTTGAATTACGATTTATTTCGGTATTACGTTTGTAAGAGAAATTCGGGGCGGCGGACTCTTAAGACGTTTATACAGTTGTATAAACCGCCTCACGAAGGCTGTAATTGGCACGGTGACTGTATTGTCACGGTGATCTAAGAAGCGCCATCTATTGTCTTTCACTGTAATTAGTAATACTTTTTTAACGTTTACATATTATGTAGGTATGTACAGTGGCGACCAAAAGTCGATAGGCAATCTTACAACGCAATAGCTTGACGTTTAGTTTGAGTTACGACCTTGTATTCATTGTCGTTAACAAGTGACACGCACTGGCTGTATCGAGCTCGCTCGTACTGTTCATAGCAATGTAATCCTTAGCGTTCTTATGGACTTTTGAGCGTGTACTGTACCTACAGATTAGATTTTTCAACAGGTATGCAAAAATGGCTTGGGGTGTTGGAACCTTGATAAAGAGTTCAGCATTGAGAACAGTCCACTGATTCTTAGCGATTGCAATATATTGGAATTCCCGAATGATGTCAAAGTATGTGAGATTATTTATATTTCTTTAGTTCAGATTAGCTAGAGATTTTTCAGCTGAATAACCATAGGTAGTCGTATAAAGAGAGATTAGACCTCATTAGCCTAGTGGTTCTAAGCGCAACTGCTACGCTAGAGGTCCTAGGTTCGATTCCCAGGTCGGGCAGTGTTATTGGGTTTTTCTATAAAATTCTCAGTAGCAGCTCGCAGTTCGGAATTTGTGCCCGGTTAATGGCAATAGGCTCGCCCCCTATTACATGGGACCTCAACATACTGGCGAACTGCGGGTGTACATAAGTACGCCTCTGCCTAATCCTTCGGGGAATAAAGGCGTGATGGTATATAGTTCGCAGTGGTAAATTTTGATATAACATTCAATGTAAATTTCGTGAATATTTTCTTTACTAATTTAGATATTTTTGCACAAAAACACGTACCTACATAAGTATTTAAATTATTCCACCTGCGCAGTCGTTCGGAACAGCAAACTCCACAAATGCACAGTTCTAAAAATACTTTCTTATAAAAAAATCAGGCAGATAGCGATGGCAACCTCTGGATATTGAGCGACAGACAGTCCCGGTTCCTATACGAGGCGATGGACTTCGAACAAGTCAACTTCAGGGTCTTGACTGCGCCCACCGCCACCCTCATTCAAGGCACGCCTTGTGAAAAGAAGTCATTTTTTGGTAAGTACAGGGGCCGTATTATGACGTGTTGTCAACATTTTTAGGTTGTAAGAGAGAAATGAGGCTATTTAATATGTAGAGAGGCATCTGTTTCTCACAACGTAAAAATGATGGCGTTAACACGATAGAATACGACCCCAGTTAACTAAATTGACGGTATTTTGGAATTTAAGAGCGCACACTCATCTATGTAGTGACGATAGATACTTAGTTATCCTTCTATGTGTTGCCGCATGTTAAGCTAAGCTAAATGTAACTTTCTCGGAAAAATGAAACCTCGCTCCCGTAACGCCAGCAAAAAGTGGTGAGGCGAAACACCCGTGTGGTTTTAGTCGGTAGGTCACCCACTCTTGGTGGAGTGGAGTCCGACACGCCCCGTCGTATTCCCCGGGCGGCGGAAGAGCGAAAATGCTATTTGTAACTTATATTGTGTAATAAAGACGATTATTATTATTACTTATTATTCTGCAAGTGTCGTGGCTTGTATGTATAAATGGCTCCATTTATATAAAACACGGTATGATTAAAGTGTCGCCCACGAGTTTTTTACCAGCTTGTCATTAAGTAGTAATTGGAAAGCAAACTAGAAGTTCAACGTTATAAAACAAACCAATTTGGGTAGATACAATTCTAGAAATAAAAAATATGTTACTATATGTAAAAATAATAGTATTTTTTGTTACAGGTCGTCTGAGTAGTTCCACAACGTGTAAAGCACGCTAGAAGATTGAAGATACTCACAGAGATTGTATTTCATAAGCACAACTTCAATATTTAATAAATACTTTTTAGTTTTTTTGTAACATTTCAGTACATATGTACTTAAATTTGTGCCTAAATAATGAATGTGTTCTCTACTTATCTTTACGAGACCATGATCGCTTAGAGTAGAATAAATCAGAACAAATATTACCTACAATGTTATAGTGCTATCTCATGAAGGCCGATTAATATTATTGAAATTTGAACTTTATATCAACTGTATAAAGGAGAAATTATTAATTCAATTTATAGAAGAATCTGGTAACGTTGTTTAGCTTCGTCCATCTCTCTGCAGCCCTACCTTCCATTTCCGAAGATTATCACTAAAAACTATCAGATCCAAATCAAAGACATAAGATAATTTAAATTTTTATTTAAATATACAACATGGTAGTTATAACTATGTAATTAAATAAGTCTATGTGATTGAATAATTCATAATTAATCATAATTGTTGCACGTGACCGTCGATTCCGATTGATTTCGTTCACATTGTCAGTCTTTTCGCTAATTATTACAACTGAACCGACCTACCGTGGACTTAGAAATGTAAGCGCTTACTGACTAATCGTTAAGAAAAGTTTAAAGTCCGTTGGACATCGCACAAACTGATGGATATAATGAATGGGGATTCCTAGAGTAAAGGAAAGAGAATAGTAATATCCCGAACTAAAAGTTAGTAGTGGCTACCTTCTTTGGCGAGACACACGACTGGGAACGTTTGTTTGATACCTAGGTCCAACGTTATTGAATTGCAGACTCTCAACGGCCAGTTTCTATATCCTATCTGTCAGTAGATTTGCTTACTAGAGATATGATTTTGACAGTAGCTGTATGCAGCTTATGTCAAAATTCTATCTCTAGTAAGCAAATCTACTGACAGATAGGATATAGAAACTGGCTGTATGTTGCAGACTCCCAGAAATGTATCCCACAAGGCTGATATTATGTTATCACGGATAAGATAGACGTCAGTGGGAATTCAATGTCGTTGATTGTTATGCAATAGACGTTATTTGGGGCCTAAATGTGCTATTTCAATTTTATCAGAAAGGTATATGACATAAGAACTGTCAGATTTCGTAGAAAATACTGTCAAAATCAACAACTCTGACGTCATTGTACCTATATTGAATTTGACATAAGAATTATTGAATTGAGCCCAGACGAGTTCACAATTTATTCGTCAATCATTTCGCCTTTGATTTCATCATATAAGGACGTTCCGCAGGCAGTCTGGACTTAAGTATAAACTTTGGGATATTACTGTGAATAATAGAATTACTTGCTCTAAATAGAACTACATTAGCATACAAAAAGTATAGAATCTATAATGGACTTCAGAAGATCATTTTATGGAGAAATTTACTGTACTAAACTGTAGTCGACTTTGATATGATTATCTTATACCATTTTTGTATTATCCAAAGAAGTTATTGAATCATGTAGAATCTAAATGTCTACTGTAGAATCTAAATGTCTACTGTAGAATGTAAAATGTAGAATGTCTCCATAAAACGCTTCACAAACAGTTCTACAATGACTTAAATCGAATTACTTAACCAGTGTGTAATAATTTGTGGTAAAACAGTCGACCAGTTGTGCCGTCATGTTAAGATAAAGTGGTCTGGAAGTGGAAACGGTGAAGAAAATCTTATTTAATTTTTTTTAACATTTTACGTTAATCGTACCTTAGCTCACAACACTACTGCTGCCGACTAAACCAACTATTCACTATAATAACATTTCTTTCGTAATACTCTTTATGCTAACGTCCCTGAACCGATTGTTAAACTAGGTAAGTACGTTTAACAGCTTAACTATTCGATGGAGATTATTCGTCCCTCACTACACCCCTCCGTCGCTTAAGCCTTTACGATTGCTTGGCTCGGTGTGGGGGTGAAAAGATAGGGGGCCAAACTCTATAATGCTCTTCGATACTCAGAAGAGTATTTCAATTTATTTCTAAGTCCATGTCTGGCTCATACAGTGCTCTTCGCGTGACGAATAAAAAGCGTTGCAATTTGAACTATAACATTATTTACAAGTATTATTGCTGAATCGTCTATCATAGGCCATAAGATTGAGAATTTACAACATAACTATTTGTAACTGACTGGTATTCTAAAATAGTACTCAACCAGCGCTATTCTAGAATATCAGTAGAATAGAATTATAAAATAAAAGTTAATAAAAATAGTGTCGCGCATGCCATTTTGCGAAATGTATCGACAAAATTTTTAGTCGATAGTATATTATAATTTGGTTTTAGTAGTTTGAATCCGATCACTTGATTTAATTGACAACGATTAGTGAAAGTAAATAAATCATCTTTTTATACAAAATAATATTCATTTGTCGAGTTATTATGGACAAATATTGTTTTTTTTTTTAGAATTTTTAACTAACGTTGTTCAATATCACATATACTATTCGGCTTTCGAATTGGTATAACTATCACATCACATCCATTTATTGTACGACTGCTGGGCAGGCTGGCCTTCGTGGTCCAGACTGGCTGGTCTTTCAAAGCATGAGGGGTTAGGCTATAGCCTAACACCTAGCTAGCATGGTGGACTATAATCCACCATGCTAGCGCAGTGTACCAGTTTGGTATACCCTTTCCAAATAACCCTGTATACTGCTTTATTACATTTTAATCGAATATATTTTTGTCGATACATTTCGATAGTGTGGACATCCCACCCGTTTGGTACAACCACATTATAATTTTAAGAAATAGTGCAATGATTTTGAGTTGTTATAAATATATTGCTTGTCTTTAACATTATCTATTATTAACTAGCGACCTGCCCGGTTTCGTACGGGTATTTTAAGTGTAAACTAACTTACTATAAAACATAATTGTGGTCGTACCAAGTCGACAAAATTTGATACCGTAGAAAAATTGATTTCACATTTTTGCGCATAATTAAAAAGAGAAAGAGAAAAAAAAGCGCAAGTTATGAAGGTACATCGTGTACGAGATTTTTAGTAATTTTTGACTAAATATAGTACTTACAAAAATAATAACCGAAACGCATGCGCGAATCACGAAACCGTTAAAATTATGGCAAAAGTCTTAACGGACAAACGTCCCGATTTCTAAAACACCCGACACCACACTTCGGCAATATCCTGATTTATAGGTATCACACACGATACTGCTCTCTTTCACATCGGCGAAGATTCCCGAAGTGTCACGCCTTTGATACAGCACATCACTGTAAACATTGTCCTACCCTACAAAGTCCGTTTTGATGGGACAGAGGAATTTCTACCTTATTTCAATTATCCAAGGTTGCTTGTTGAGTAGATTATCTAGTGTTTTCCGAGGTTTCTCCGTTTTTATGTTGGGGCGTTGTTTTTGCTGTGCTGAGGCGCTTTTTGAGGGGCGTCATGTACTCCCATCCGTCTTCGCCTTTTGGAGTGAACATCTGTAATGGAAAACATAGGTTTTTATGTAATTAATGTTCCCAATTGCTACTGCAACGAATGTATCCTGACCCAGAGAGTGATCATCTTTATTTGCAGTTTCTATATGTCTCATATGGATGTACCAATGAATTTTGTCAGTTTTCTGTATGTCTTTCAGTTATTTAGCGTCATTTGGACGATCATCATCTTTTTGATATTGTCTCAATTTTATTTCCCCGAATCTATTCAAAAGTAGGGTGAACAGACATCGTCTGGGTTTGCTTGGACTACCGTAAGACCTCATCTTTGCCCCGAGGTCAAGATTGAGGTCAAGGACAACCCCATTTTTAATTAAAAAAATATATATATATTTGGGGTCGGGGTCTGTCTGATAAGTTTATCGCAGATAGTGGAATAGCAAGTTCCCCGAGTGGCAACCGAGGACAGGTGTTGTAGAAGTGTCGGTCGACTCCCGGCTAGACAGTGCGACGACATCGTAAAGCTGGTAAGATCCGTTCAGTCGTTCTGGCGTGAAAGAGTAACAAACATGCATACATTCATACTCACAAACTTTCACGTTTATAATATTAGTAAGGATTAATCATGAATTAAAAATGTTCTTATTGGTACTGAAGTTGTCATTTAAGAGTCCGGCGAACCGATTTTTTCTTACTAACATAATATCGAAATAAATTGTAATCCGGACAATATTCTATCAAATTATGTTATCATTCGGATTTAGAGATTGATACTGAATCTAGGTTCTTACGATGCTATTTCGTCCAAAATACTTCACTGGAAATAATTGTAAGTGAATGCAATTTTTGATAACTTTACTAAGTTTGGAATCAGTTTCCGGTCTTTTAATTTCAGTGAAGTAGTAACAGACCAAATAGGATCTTAGGAACCTAGATTAACAGTATCTAAATCCGAATGGTAACATAATTTGATAGAATATTGTCTGGATTACGATTTATTTCGGTATTACGTTTTTGTGGGCAATTCACGCTCCGCCGGACCCTTAACGGTAACACTGATCGCGAAATTCGTGAGTTTCGTGACATTTTCGGGAATGAAATACTCGGTGCGTAAGCGAATCTCGTAGTGAGTGCGCGTGACTCACAAGCGTGTTCCACTTCTCGGAGTTAGCGTCGCGCAGTTTGACGGCGTCGCGCTGCGCCTGCTCGACGTGTCGCTTGGCGGCGGTGGCGGCGTCGCAGTCGGCGGCGCGCAGCGCGCACGTCACGTGGCGCCACACGCGCCGCGACTCGTGCGCCGCCTGCCGCGACACCGGCGCCACGCGCTTGCGCCGCGCCTTCATGTTGCACACCTCGAACAGCACCTCCGAACGCTGCCACGTGCCCGCACACAACACGCTCAATATCAAATCTACTGTTTTATTGTCGTCATTCAATGACAGAATTGACTACTCAAGAGGCCGACGGACCGAATTTCTCTTACAAACGTAATACCGAAATCAATCGTAATTCAAACACAATTTAATCAAATTCTGTTATTATTCGGATTTCGATACCGTTAATCTAGGTTCCTACTCGTACCATTTCATCCAAAATACTTCGCTGGAAATAAATGTAAGCGAATGCAATTTTTGATAAAATTGCCGAGTTTTGAACGATTTTCCAATCTCTTATATCCAGTGAAGTAGTAGTAGACGAAATAGTACTAGATTAACGGAATCCGAATAATAATATGATTTGATAGAATATTGTCTGGATTACGATTTATTTAGGTATTACGTTTTTTTGGGGCAATTCAAGCTCCGCCGGACCCTTAACTGATTATATGAAAACACTAGCTGTACCCCGCGGTTTCACCCGCTAAAGAATTACAGATTTTCATATAAACTTTCACCCCCCCTTTTACCATCTCAGAGGTTGAATTTCCAAAAATCCTTTCATATCGGATGCCTACGTTATACAAAGAACACGCCCACCAAGTTTCAGGTCTCTACGATCAGCGGTTTAATCTGTGCATTGATCCGTTTGTCAGTCATTCAGGACAAAGCATTTTATATGTATAGATAAATAATAACGTCTTTCAAGGTTTTTGGATTTTCACATTTTCAGGGGGAATGGTGGTAAAAGTTGGTATCAGAGCGTCGATTTTTTAAGAGTATTTTTTTTAAATAAAATATTTTAATATAACACCATTCTGAGTCGTAAGTGAAATAGCTAAATAAATATAATTCGTACACTGAAAAAATATTTAAATAGGTTAAAAATGTAGTGAATGATCAACTTTTTCATGACAGTCAATTAGCCGATTACCCTAAACGACGACGACGTTTAGACTTCGTTACATTACATAATCAACCCATTATACTGTCCCACTGCTGGGCACGGGTCTCCTCTCAGAATGAGAGGGATTAGGCTATAGTCCACCACGCTGGCCTAGTGCGGGTTGGCAGACTTCACACGCCATCGAGAAAATCTCTCAGGCATGCAGGTTTCCTCACGATGTTTTCCTTCACCGTTTAAGCGCGTGATAATTAACTATTTAATACGCACATGACTTCGAAAAGTCAGAGGTGCGTGCCTTGGGTTCGAACTCGAGACCTTTGACTTGGCAGTCCAACGGTCATACTACTAGGCTATCACTGCTTCGTTACATTGAAGGCTAGAAATAAGGCAGTAACGTTACTTATATAAGTAGGGTCACGAAGTAAGATCTAACTAAGAAATATAAGTATGTATTGTATGGCCTATAGTTATTTAAAGTCTGGATGAAAACAAAGGAATCGTCATAAATGAGAATCATAATTGAATAGTATCTCACCCCAGAATCAGTCCATCGCCCGTCCATCCGTGAGTTCCACTCTCCCTGCGCAGTATAGTATGGTTTCTTGTCAACTCCGGCGAAAACTTCGCAAGTAACCCGATGCTTCTTGCCGCCGTAGAACGGTTTTGTCAAGAACTCGATGTTGGCTTTGTGTCCCGTTTGCACGCACTCTATTACCACAGACCCGCCTAATTCTATCCAGGGGACTGTTAGTATTGACCTGTAAAAAGAAATGGTAAAACAGGTTACATTACATAGATAATTTTTATTCGTGATAGGCTTATGCTTGACCGCCATTTCGCGTGATTTTAAGCGATACTGCGATCAACGATGGAGCGCGCTTGTTTAAAAGACACCTTCACTCGTGATTTAAATACACCAGGATTATATCTACCGGGGAAGACCCACTCCGGAAGCCCATTCTACACTTCAGCGGTACGCATGATAAAGTTGGAGTTACCACATCTGCCCCCGACAATGTTATGAAGAACACGACTGCTCCATCAGAAACGAATCGATAAAAAGTTATCTTGCTGTTTCGGATGTAGATTGAAACTAAGCTAATGCAAGCGTAGTGCTGAGATAGGGGCCTCTCTGTCGTTACACAAGACGATGTATTTTCAATAAATACATACTTGTTATTTATAAACCGACTTCAAAAGGTTCTCAATTCGACTGTATGCTTTGTTTGTATGTTTGTTACGCGATTATTCCGGCAATAATGTATCGATTTTGATGATTATTTTTTTGATCGGTAGGTCATACTTCAGAAGAGGTCCCATAAAAATTTGGTCAAGATCTGTTCACAAAATTAACACGTAACGACCGAGTAAATGATAAAATTATAACGATAAAGGCGGCGGCAGCCTAATGGCGTCGGATAATCATGTGGTTGTCGGTTCGAAACCCACCCATTGCACTACCGACGTAACACAAGCATTTTAGCTTAACAAGAATACTAGTAACTTACTAGTATTCTTGTTAACCTTACTATTAGTAGTTGCACCACACCCACATTGCTAGGAAGCTTTTTTAAAAAAAATAAAAAAAAACGGCGATCCGCGAAATATTGGTTTGGATGGCTTGTTTTTTGTGTCATACGATTTTTGCCAAAGATAATGACTATCTTGTGGTATGACAAACAATGCCAATCGCGTTTATGCTTGCTGAAAGGCACTAAAGAAGGAAGGAGAAGACGTCCGCCAAAGTGACTAGTTTGCCGCGTTAACTAGATAACGCACATGTAGCCAACATTTGAACGCGTTAGGCGTAAGATGTAATGCACCAAAAGGGTTTTAGTGCCTTAATTAACGTATCGATCAACTATAGCGCTTGCACTAACGGTGCTGGGGGTTCGATTCTTCTCCTCGTTCTTGCGACGACCAGAGAAATAACGCAGTTCAGTTTTATATCGAGTCAGGGCCGGATTTTCATATTATTTGGAAAGTATTTAGGGGCCAGGGGGCCTTCAAACATCTAAATCCGGCCCTGTCAAAGTCATAACATTTGGTAAAAAAACATGATATTTAAAGATTCCAAATCTCACCTGCCATAACCATTAGGGAATGTAAGCGTATACTCTTCTCCGGTATCCAGCAGGGTCACCGTTCCTTTGCCTATATTGTGCACACCAATCGACAGGCCCAGGAACTTGCTCTTGGTCCACACCCACGCCTCGAACTGTATGCGTTTGTTCACGTGTTCCGCGTAGAAAGCAGAGATGGGGGGGTGGTGGGACACTTGCTCCGCCACGAAGGAGAGCTGGTCTGGAGTGCACCAGGGGACCGGCCCGTCGCCTACTTCTTGCTGAGGAGGAAAGAAATTACATTATATAATAAGGGTTAGGTACAGGCGTACTAATGTACTCCTATTTTCTAACCTAACCTAACCAGAAGACGCAGGTTCGAATCCTGCCCGCGGTCGTATTTCCTTGACTAAAATAACTTTTTCGTTTACATTTAAGTTTTGCGTTTTAGTTTAGATTTTTACAATATGATATCACAAAGCTGATCTTTAATACCCCTTATCACACTTCTCTATTCCCCCCCCCCCCCATGAGATGTGACGTAACTAATAGGAGATGGCCTCTTGTTTTATCGTCACACATCCCTTATGTTATAAGTTTAACGTGTATATCTGTGTGTCTGTCTGTTGCATCGTAGCGTCCAAAGGAATGGACCGATTTTGATTAAAAAAATATTACCTTTTTGTGATTTTTTGCATTTTCCATGCGAAGATTATTAAGTTATTTTTTAGTAAAAGAAAAAATTCAATCGCGGGCAGGATTCGAATTGATTGCGGTGGCTTAGAGGTCAGAGCGTCTGGTGTATCAAACCAGAAGACGCAGGTTCGAATCCTGCCCGCGATTGAATTTTTTCCTTTACTAAAAAATAACTTTAAAAAAATATTGTTTGGAAGTTGACTTGATCGGGAGTGTTCTTAGCTATGATTCAAGAAAATCTGGCCAAATGTTTGAAGATTATCAATTCTTTTCTGGTCCATGAAAGGATGTGAACAACTTCCACAGGTCTGATCGATTTGAAATTTAGTATCCTGTTACTTCAATGATATTGCAAGAACATGGTAACCATGTCTTGATGGTACAGGGTTTTTTTTATTTTAAATTGTTATTTAATGTTACCTTTTCATTATTCGTAGTAAGAGACTCTCCGGAACCCCCGTCGAGGTCCCAGTGACATCTGAACACCTCCCCCAGTATGGGGTTGTAGGGTTTCTTAGCGACTTGGGATTTGCGGCCCGCGTGATACGAGCTCAGGTACCATCGCACTACTTGCACCATGCGGTCCCTGGGAGTCGGCTGGTCTACTATCCTGAGGAAAAAGAGGGAAAAAGTTTCATCATTACTGCCGTAGAAAACGTTAAGGATTTCATTCATTCATTATAATATATTTTTATATATTTGATATATTTTTTTATATATTTTTACGTGGGAGAGCCAGGCTTCGGCACGAATGGGCCGGCTCGACCGGAGTGATACCACGGCCTCTCAGAAAACCGGCGTTAAACAACACTTACGTTGTGTTTCGCCGAGTGAGTGAGGTTACCAGAGGCCCAATCCCCTTTTAAAAGGTCGGCAACGCACTTGTGACTCCTATGGTGTTGTGGGTTTCCATGGGCGGCGGTAATCGCTTACCATCAGGCGATCCGTCTGCTCGTTTGCCATGCTATCCCATAAAAAAAATTCATTATCAGCTAATATGGTTTGGAAGAATGAATGAAAGATGATTAACGAAAGGAATTTATAAGGTGAATGTCAGCGGCAGCGTCGGTAGAGTTCGCCCTAGGACATACGCTGATCTTATTGGCGAAATCTTTCAAAAAGGTCAGGTGCTTAGCACTCGCAACCGGTGTGTATGTATGTATGAGAAGATGTATGAATGTGGAAGAAGCAAAAGAAGTATGCAAGTGGCGGTCTATAGTTTCTGCCTACCCTGGTGGGAGAAAGGCGTGAGTGTATGTATATATGAATAAGGCCGCATTTCACCAAATCCCAAGTTCCCGTTTTGACATAATAAGAAAACATAAGATAATAGCTTAGATTCATGTCTTGCCTTAGGTAATTACCTATTTTAGAGCATGAGCACCAGATGCCGGGAATAGTAATCAGATTGATGGATTGTTATACGTATAACGTAATTAACTTACTTTACGAACTGGTCAGGGTGTGCGAAGGAGTCTGCATACATCTCAAGAAGTGATCGCCTTTCCAAGATGAATGTTGGTAGCACAACCTGTAATAAAAAGTCTCGTCAATATATAAGAACTAGTTTCTACCCGCGACTTTATCTGGACCTGTGCCAAATTTTATCCAGATCCGTTCAGTCGTTTTGGCTGAAAGAGTAACAAACATCCATACATACAAACTTTCGCGTTTATAATATTATTAAGATAGAGTTATCATCGATTCTCCACATATTTTCAATGCCTAATGTAAAATCTATTTTTATTACCTAACTTTGATGTGGGTAAGGTACATTTTGCTAGGCTCTTTGGTGGTGTTTAAGTAATCCATAAGTCCGTCCATAAGGACCCTCACGGTCCAGAGAAGCAAGAATTTAAAAATATTTAGAAAATAATTACGATCATCATTCGAAAATTGACATAAAGGTGTGAAGTTGTTGACACTGAAATCAGACCGAAATTATATTTTAAACGTAACATGACATCACGCCTTTATTCCCCAAAGGGTTAGGCAGAGGTGTACTAATGTACAGTTCGCTATTGAACGCGAGCCTATTGAACATATTATATCATATCTATATATGTACCTGCCTAAAACTACTAAATATAATGTTGTATTGTATTCTTTACATAATGTTGCTGTATCCTTACTGGGTTTCATGTTGAACCTTAGTTTAACATAACACATAACATACCATCACGCCTGTATTCCCCGAAGGCTTAGACAGAGGCGTACTTAATGTACACCCACAGTTCGCCGGTATGTTTAGGTCCCATGTTATAGGGGGGCGAGCCTATAGCCATTAACCGGGCACAAACCCCGACTCCCAGCTGCTACTGAGAATTTCATAGAAAAACCCAATAACACTGCTCGACTTGGGGATCGAACCCAGGACCTCTAGTGTAGCAGTCGCGCTTGGGACTACTAGACTAATGAGGCAGTCATTAGTTTAATTGACAACATTTCATTTTAACACTCATATATTATAATTTTATTTGAAACTAAATCGAAAAATAAGATACCCGTGTTTTTTATTTTCCCGATATCCAATTATTTTCATATTTTTCTTCGACTTTGAAGTTCTTTCTACTCTAAACAGACTTAAATGCCAAATGACGTCATCTGTATGGCTAAACGATTGCCTTATGTCACTTTGGAATCTATCCTATTTATTCATAATCTTACATTACCTACTTCGTTGTTGATTTCAATTTTAAAATTTCAATTTTCTCAGTTTCCGCCGTATAAATGACGTCGTCACACGTTATTTGGTTTTTATTAATTGGAAAATCCTTTAGTACTGTATTTCTTTGCTTCAATTGTTGTTAAGGTCAGTCAGTAAAGTGAATGTACAGAATGTATTCGCAGCCTCGCTCTAGTAATTCAGGCACAACGAGACAGGACTGCATTTTAGGCATTTCGTAAGTGCATGAAAATTATTAAGGTACTGGAGGCGTACGTTCTATTTTGACAATAGGATGCCTATAAAATGTATATGAGATTATTGAACTATATTCTCAAAGAAATGTCAAAATCGGTTCACAAAATGCACTTATAACATAACACCTGTATTCCCCGAACGGTCAGACAGAGGCATACTAATCTGCAGGCACAACTCGTCGGTATGTTTTAATCCCATGTAATAGAGGGCAATTTTATAACTATCAACTCAGTGCATATCCAAACTCCAAGCTGCTACTGAGAATTTCAAAGAAAAATAACTCGACTTTATAATCGAACCCAGAGCCTCTAGCGTAGCAGTCACGCTCACCACTACACCAATGAGGCAGTAAAAAGATATACGAATATACCTACATAAAAAATATACAGAATAATGATGACGTTGATAAAAAAACTGGTTTTATTTATGTAGCTTTAACAATTTTATAACTGAAAATTGCTCCGTGCCCTCGAAGCTTGTACTGCATAAAAGATGCCTCAAATGGCGATGAATTAATGCTGATGTCAGTAATGTGTTTACCTTAGTGAGATCCATTCCAATCTTGACTTGTGACAGCAGGTGAGTGACCACGGAGCCGTGGTTCTCCATGGAACCGAGGTCGCTGTCCGATTCATCTTCGTACAACGCTGCCGACAAATGTATTATCATCATTTTATTCTTTATTTTATTTATTTATAGAATCTTACATTATCTTAACAGGTTTACACCATCACCATCATCATATCAGCCAAAAGACGTCCACTGCTGAACAAAGGCCTCCCCCAAAGACAAGGAAGTGCATCAAATGACTCTCAGCGACTTTCACCTGGTCGTCCCTTCATGTCGTGCTATTACGGTAAAGTAAGGATAAGTAATCGTACTACGTACAAAACAACCGCTATCTGCACTTTTGAAATTGTACATATGTGATGACAAACAAGGAGGGAATAATAATAGAGAATAAATATTATGGGAATTAATGAGAATTATAGAGTGCGATTGTCGAAGCGACAATTGCACTTTATAAACGCCAGCAAGACCAGTTGTATCACTCGCGCATTGTAAAGACCTCACTTGTTAAGCCTAATTTGCCCAGTAATTGCACTAGCTTCATAACCTTTTACACAGGAACACAATAATGTTAGCACACAGCTTTACGACAATCTGGAGTAGGGGTCCAGCCAGTCAGACACTAACAAGTCTTACCAGTGAGCAAGTTAAAAAATTTCCCACCTTTTATAAGATGTCTATCTCAATGGCAGTAAGGAATTGTATTCAAACCCGTCTCCAGACGAGGAGAAAGTTGTAAGTAAATATATACCTACTAATATAATGGAATCGATACGTTTACCCTATTTCAAATGGCAGCAGACATAAAGATTTATGGGTGTTTGACTCGTACCAAAGTGAGCCCACGGCGTGGACATTGTATGCTAATCTTCCGAAGCCCCACAAACTCTGACGTATGTGTTACAAAGCATATTCCTTGTATAACAATCGTCGCAATATGAGTTTCCTTCTCATAAAGTTTTCTTGGTAGGTTAGGTGAGGAGGCACGAATTATGATAGGTTTCTGACACTCACGCGAATATATCGCGTTGTACAAACAAATAATATCAATACAACGCGATAAAATCCGTAAAAAGTAGTTTTATTCCAAGGTTTCTTTGAGTTTACATATAACAAGATCGAACTTACAGAATACATACGCAGGACTTTTGTTTGCAGGACTATTGTAGGTACTGAACATACTCAACATCTTAGTAACACGTGTCACTTGCAGAACATAATTTATGTATACACTAGTGGACCCAGCAGACGTTGTCCTGCCCTGAAAATAACCCAAAACTCGATTGCAGCGCCACCTACCGGGTCCAATTGTGAATCTAAACCATTCCCAGATCCCCTTGAACACACACAAAAAATTTCATCAAAATCGGTCCAGTCGTTTGAGAGAAGTTCAGTCACATACACACTCACAGAAGAATTATATATATAAAGAAGATAACTGGTACAGGAGTAGGTACTGTGCATAGCGTGCATGCTCACTATTGCAGTCATGGCTACGAGGGAACTTGACGCCGGGGTGCGTCGAGTCCTGCTCGGGCCATTTCCCTGTCTGACTTGCATAATTCTTATAGTCTTATGCAGGACTTTTTTACTGTACACAGTCACTATCGTATATCTCACTCGCGGGTCCTGAGGCCGTACATACTACGTGATAACGCGATCGTTTTGCGGTTGAAAGAGAGGGAGTGCCCTATAGATTCTAAAAATGATCGCGTTGACACGTAGTGGTATGGGCTCGGGCGCGCCTTGCTTGTCCTGCAAGTCACACTGACACGTGTGACTTGCAGAACATAAGATGTATATCATCGTAGGTCTGCAGGACTGTTGTACTGTGCTTACTGACCATCATAGTCTATCTCTCCGTCGCGGGTTCGCGGTAGATCGACGGATGGCTGCGCCGAGTCCTGCTCGGGCGCGCCCTCCGCCTGACACGTGCGACTTGCGCTGTAACAAAACAGAACACAATAAGCTTATTGTTTTAAATAAGTATTTACGTATTTTTCTGAAATTATTTTGTGTCATCGCCAGTGTTATTTGTCTTTAAATCTTTGTGAATGATGTGAAACTCACATTAAAATTATAATAATATATTGCGAATACTTAAAGAGATTAATGGGTCAAATAAACCCGACTGCCGAGAAAAGATGGAAACAAGATGATGAATCTTATGCAGTCGGAGGCATCGCCTTAAATTTAACTCCAAAGACCTAATGCTTCCGACTACATGAGATGGTTTGTTAAATTAACTTTTTTTTTAGTTTTTGATATACCTACCCAGTGTCACTCTCACATTTGAGACGGATCTAATGACACTTCTCAAGCTAAAATCTATCAAGCTATATACATACATACATACTACATACACTTGAAAAACATAACCTTCTTTCGGGTGCAGTCGGGTAAATATTGAAACGATAGACGCCAAGCTGTCTGTATCACCTTGTGAAAATATTAGACTTAATGGCATCTTAAAATTGAGTACTGTTTTAGTGTTTGGTAATGTACAGTTAACAGCACATCATGGTATACAAAACTGAAATTTCTTCAATCGAATCAATTTAATCTCCTAATACTTAATAGAGTTTATTATCCACTGGGGAAATTTGACGGTTTGTGGTAACTTTATGTGCTGTTGACTGTACCTACCTATAATGCAAATTTTAGTCAAAATTAATTCCAGTTAACCACCCAAGCTTCACTTATCCATAAACCATTTCAGAATACTAACTCAAAAGGAAGTAATCATGGTATTAATCACACTGTGACAGTGTACGAGTTCAAAACCAATTACGAAAACGGAATTGCTTCTGGATGTCTTGTGAAAACGACAAAGATGGCTATTAGGAAAAAAATGTAATAAGCCTTTCCGCCTAAAAGAATTGCCGCTTTCGCTGAAATGAAAACTTCGGGAGAAAGAAAGGTTTGGATAAACACATCTATAAGTAGATTATGTAGATTTTATCATGAAGGCCGATATAATCAACCGATTACATTTTCCTACTGCAAGGCACGGGTCTCCTCTCAGAATGAGAGGGATTAGGTTATAGTCCACCACGCTAGCCTAATGCGGGTTGGCAGACTTCACACACCGTCGAGAAAATCTCTCAGGCATGCAGGTTTCCTCACGATGTTTCCCTTCACCGTATAAGCGCGTGTTAATTAATTATTAATATGCACATACGACTTCGCACTCGAGACCTTTGACTTGGCAGTGCTATGGTCATATCACTAGGCTATCACGATAATGTTCAAATTTAATCGTTAAATTTGAACTTTGTGCCAATGACATAAGGTCAATAAAAAGGCCTGTGTCAGACATATTCCATTGAACTTTTACCATCTAAGTATAGTCAATTTCAATTTCTTATCTCTCCACTATGACACCTATATTTTCAGAGAGGTTAGGCAGACGGATAACCTCAAATTGTACCAGTGAACAGCAGACACCAGTACCCTGGTATATGTTGAGCTTCCATGTAATACGGGGGGAACCCATAACCATTAACTGAACACAAATCACAACTTCTAAAATTTCATAGAAAATGTCAGTAATATTTTGTCCGACCCGGAAACTGAACCCGGGACCATACGCTTAATAGCTACGCTTGCAATGACAATTAAGCAGTCTGATTTTAAATAAGTTCTTATGTACCTGTATTTTAAAAAGTCACTTAGGGTAAATAACGCCATGAGATACTTTGAAAAATCTAGGCCAGAAACAATAAACTAATTAAAAAGATTAGCAAATTTGCGAAATCATGATGAGAATTAGTAGCTTGGGCTAGGGTTGCCAATGCCGTTGTTGCCAGATACAGACTTATCACTACCGGGACAATTCTAGGGTAACAGAGTAGGGCCGTAGTAAAATATACAAATAAAAATAAATAGGTATTTAATTAAGCACCAATAATGTTTTCACTTTGGTCCTGGGTTCGATTCCCGGTTATGAAACATTTTATTGGGTTTATCTATGAAATTCTCAGTAGCAGCTTTGGAATTTGTGCCTGGTTAAAGGCAATATGCTCGACCTCTATTACTAGGTGTCCGAAATCCGGGACAGTAAAGTTAATTACTGGACACGGGACAAGACGCAAAATTCCGGAACATTCCCGGATTTTCCGGCCATCTGGCAACCCTAGCTTCTGCGCATGAGTAATATAGAAAATATTTTGCTTAAAAATCGAGTTTACGATCGCAGTTACCGGTTAACATGCCATTACGATTTGCACGAACGCTAATTAACTTAAAAACACGATGAGTTTACAGTACTGTAAGAAACTATACGATATTTAGGCAGTAGCTGCTCTACTCAATGAAAAAATGCCCTTATTATGTTACTTGTGTCTCGATGTTGGCCAAATATACGGTTTTCCTTTTTTATTGATTAGCGTCGTTATTTGATAGGCTTACGCTTGACCGCCAGTTCCCCTGATGTTCAGCGACACTACGATCTACGATGGAGCTCCCTTGCCTAGACAACCAGACTTATACACCTCAACAGACTTCAAGACACCCAGATTATATCTATCGGGGAAGACCCACTCGTGAAGCGCATTCCACATTACAACGGTACGCATGACAAAAGTGGACTTAAGCGTTTCGGGTTTTTGGAATGTCAATTTTGGAATTTCTTCTAGGCAAGTGCGCTCCATCGTAACGCCTAATACCAGGCAAACTGGCGATCAAGCGTAAGCCTATCACGAATAAAAAAAAAGTCCATGATTCGATGAAACTTTTTTGAGCTTTTGGTCGTTTCATAGTAGAACGGGCAAGGGGGAATAAGATCGTGGAGATCTGATGCACACTTTCTGAAATGTATCACGTCGTTATTTTGCAGCCCCACCAGTCCCTCCAGTTTGACGTATAAAAGCGTTGAATCCGCATTCCAAAACGATAATACTGGGAGATGGGAAATATTTATTGTACAACATCACGAGTTCAAAATAATAAAAGAGAATTTATTACGTTTCGCACTGTACCCAGTCTTATTTCTGGAAGTAAACCGATATATATTTCTGGCATATATGTGATAAATCTTTGTCTTCATAAATGTTCTAGGAATTTCTGTATTCAGTTTTGTCGGAATGAATTTTTAACTGCCTCATTAATCTAGTAGTCCCAAGTGAGACTGCTACACTAGAGGTCCTGGGTTCGATCCCCAGGTCGAGCAGTGTTATTGGGTTTTTCTATGAAATTCTCATTAGCAGCTCGGAGTCTGGATTTGTGCCCGGTTAATGGCTATAGGCTCGCCCCCTATAACATGGGACCTAAACATACCGGCGAACTGTGGGTGTACATTAAGTACACCTCTGCCTAACCCTTCGGGGAATACAGGCCTAATGGTATGTTATGAATTTTTAGTCTAGCATATTCTGAATTCATTTAGCTTTGCTGAAAAGAAATGGTCGCGCGCTCGTTAAGGGTCTTTTGTTTTATCTCTTAATGCCGAAGGAGGAGTGCAGACATCAGCTGATTTACATACCCGTTTTTCCTTTTAAACTACAGAACCTAAAAAATGTACTATACCAGAAGGACCTGGCCTTCAAGTCTGTTACTTTATTGTGTTAAAATCGTCATTAAGTAATTGTATCCTAGTGTTATTTATTGTCATAGTATGATCATTCTGATACAATTGAAATTACAGACTTGGACTCCTGTTACCATTTAAGTACATTTAAAATCCTTATAACAACTCAATTCAAGTTCAATTTCAAATCGTTTTATGCCAAATGCAAGCGTTCATGAAACGTCACGAGTCTAGTTGCATGGATCCAAAAAGTAGATCCTACGGAGAAGAATCTGGCAAACTCCACGGACATTATGAGGCATTACATTATTCACTGGTGGACTGGTACAATATTGTGATAGCAGGATGTGTGGATATCGAAGGATAATGTCCAAGTTGGACTGAAATCGAGATTATTAAAAGAAGATTCCCAGGACCATCCGAGGACTCAACGTCTCGAACGGGTATTGCAGAGAAAAGGTTAAACCATAAAAAGGTCTCCGCTTATCCGGTGTGGGACATTCTTAGCCACTAAAGCTGCTATTGTTGTAACTAGGGAAATTCCCCGAGATTTTCTGTGAAAACACAAAATCCCTACCCTTTATTCAATACGAAATGGTAATTAACATACATACAACAATCCCTACACGCAAATCCTATTACACAACTCAGATTCAGTTCGGAGTAAATAATATTTTTTGGCAGCTAACATTACAATACAAAAAAGGTCAGGCTCAGTGGCCTTGTGTCCATTTCGTATCGTTTGGGGAAGTTATTCACCACAACACCGTAAAAAATAGGGATATACTCGTAGTAGGTATAATATGTAAGGGTATTTTTTTCTGTGGGATTATTCCTTAATTAGGTGCATAATCTCTGGATAAAGGAAATGTGACTGTGCGATGTTCTGTCTGATAATTCTTTTGTTGTGTTGTCGGACCGATCATTGGAGCTCGTAACTCGTATGAGTGACTGCTGCGTTAGACCTGGGTTTGATCAGAAAGCTTGCTACGATTAAAAAGTAAGTAGTAAAACTTTTATAAATCCTTTCATGGTGTGCAGTTTTAGACAAAGGCTGAATTTCACCAACTTAGTAAATTCCTGATAAATTACTCGGTATTTGATTTCATATAAATTACGTTCCATTTCTGAATTTATTCAATGAGTAGCAGCTGCATTTAATTTTATTTATTAGGTTGTTTTTCCTGTGTTCGTGTTTTATATCTAAGTACTTATCGCTGTTTTTATGGCAATTAAATGTTTCTTTCTTTCTTTCTACTTATATATTATGGTGAAATAGGCTCTAAGACCGCATATCAACATTTTGAATTTCTGCTCGGTAGTAGGACATCTCGGTGTCTGATTGGTTGGCGACCACCCTTACGTCGGAGTGTCGTAAAGCACCTTGGTGCATTTCGACTTTTGCGCGTAAGAGCCAGTTCCATCTCGGTTGCGGCGGCTCTGTCAGTCTGCAGTCCATAGGGGTTCTTAAACCTCCTAAAGCTTTGGTGTTGCAGGTGTCCATGGGCGACGATGTTACCATCAGGTGGCTCGTCTGCCCGTTTGCCGACCTAATTAATTAAAAAAAGAGACAAAATTTATTCGTGAAGTAGACTCCTCCAACATGGTAAAATGCAATTTTAAAGATCTGTATACACAACTGTGGTAGTGAATATAGTACTTACACCAGACCTTTTTGTAAGACATCGCAAGCTAAATAGCACATTACGCTGAAATAATTTCAGCGCCCCAGTTCCATAATGCATTACACATTATAACAACAGCAATAACAGTCCTTATCGGGCCCTTCAAGGCCAACTAAGTCACGATTTGTGGAACCATAACACCTAACAACTTTACATCATAATGTTTGTTTAATTAACCTACTATATTGTGTTCTAGAAAGTTCATTGTTTTTTCACTACCGTCTAGTTTTCATGTATACATACATACAGTATATTTAACAGTTTAGCGATATAATAATGGATTATGGAGTTGAATGAGGAATTTTTTAAATAGGGCCGGGCCCTGCTAAATATCTTTTTAAGACATTTATATTCGTAATAATTGTTTATCTTCTGTTTTTGCTAATTGTTTCTTTCCAAGTTAAATACCAATCTTCTATACTTATAATAAATCTGTAGAGAGGTCAATTCTGTACATGAAATATATTTCCAAAATAACTATCAGCGGGTGATTAGTGATCGATACTGACGCCAAAAATGCAATCAGTAAAATTTTTGTCTGTCTGTCTGTCTGTATGTTCGTTATAGAAACAAAAACCACTCGACGGATTTCAACGAAACTTGGTACAATTGTTCTTCATACTCATGGACAGGTTATAGTCTACTTTTCATCACGCTACGATCAATAGGAGCAGAGCAGTGAAGGGAAATGTTGGGAAAATGAGTGATTCATGAGAAAGGTTTCAAGCTATAAAACATCACGCTACAACCCTTAGGAACGGGGCAACGCAGGTGAAACCGCGGGCGAAGAACTAGGGAACAAAGTAACTATTCCACGCGGACGAAGTCGCTGGCAAAAGCTAGTAATAAAATAAGGGAATAAGTGGTGCAGTGCAATGAAAATACAGTCCTCTCAGTTTGAAGCATAATTTAACAAAGAATTACACTTTACGTAAACAACATTACTTAAAACAAATGAGTGATGTCTCTCAAAGCTCCGATTAAAGTCTAACTTTGTGAGCTAAGGTACTTCAAAGCTTTGAAACACAATTCGCCGCGACAGAATAATTATTTAAATTTCTATAAAGTGAGATTCTATTAAAGACTGACACTTAATTGCCAAAAGATATTTCATGAAGGCGTTTTCTTTTTATGGCTTTAAGCGTAAAGTGAGTAGGACGCTTCAAATTGAATTTGTCCAGCGAAATAGGTGTGGTGAGAGCTTCGGTGATTATGTGTTCACCAGTCAGAAAAATACACATACTATCACACCTGTATTCCACAAAGGGTTAGGCATTGGCATACTAATGTACACCCACACTTCGCCGGATTGACTAATTTTGTTTGCGGAATAAAGGGGATGATTTGACTTTAATTACAGTGCACTTCAGACACTGTTGAAATACCACCTATTACATGGAATGTAAACATACGAACTGTGGGTGTACATTAGTACACCTCTGTCCAACGCTGCGAAGATCACAGGCATGATGGTAAGTATGTATATTATAAATATATAATTTTATGAACACATAAAGATCGAATCACCATTAATATCTACGATGACATCTATTAATCATTATAACAGCAAAGGACCTTCTTCTATGACCTTGAACTTGTCCTTGGGCGGCGCCACTTGACTGGCCTTGACTTGGCCATACAACAAAGACATTTAAATATTACTCCAAGAATGAGTAATAGTAGTAATTCTAAGTATGTTACTAAAGAAGTAATACCACTGTGATAATTTCTGCTAGCAAATAGTATGTTTTTGTTTGCAAGGCATGATCTGAAATACACATAGATTTTTTTTTTGTAGTTCCCCGAAGTATTAGGCAGAGGCATACTAATGTACACGCACAGTTCGCCGGTATTTATAGGTCCCATGGCGATCCTATTGCCATTAACCGTGCACTAATCCCAAACTCCGAGCTGCTACTGAGAATTTCATAAAAAAAACCAATAATACACGATCTGGAAATCGAGCCGAGGACCTATAGCGTAGCAGCCACGCTCAAAATTTAAGCCCTACGATCTGCCGCAATACCACAACGCACTATTTAATATACACTGGTCATCAAAAAAATCGACCCACCCTCTTTTTTTCAATATTAACCGATTCTTTCACAGATAAACTGTTTCACATGTTTATTTTTTGTTTTGAGGGTCGATATGATGATTGAGTTCTTGTTTGCCATAAATCTTACTGCACTTGAAGGTACTTAACAATTTTTTTACACAGAAATACTGTTGAGTGCTGATTTGACGGTTTTACATGGGAACGAATCGACTCATTATTCCAGTCAGAATCGGACTTTTCTAGGGATTGGGTGTTAATATCGTGAAGTTTAATTGTTGAGGCTGTAGTTTTGACTAATTTTGTCTAAAAATAATGGATACCACTGAAGCTGAGGCGGCCCAAGTTGTGGCTTTGCTGCAACAAGGCTTAAGTCAACGTGTAGTCGCCAGGAGGTTAAATCTCAGCCGTTCTGCAGTTCGGCGAGTTTACCAAAGGTTTCTGGAGACTGGGCAGTATCGAAGAAGATCTGGATCTGGAAGACATAGGGTGACAACTCAAAGGGATGACCGCTATATAGTGGTGTCAGCTTTACGAAATCGACACCTTTCTGGCGTTGATCTCCAGCGACGCTTACGTGAAGATCGGGGTGTGGCTATAAGTGACAGTACTGTAAGGAGGAGACTTCGTGAACAGAATTTAAGACCACACAAGCCAGCAACGGGGCCACAATTGACCACAGCTCATCGACAAGCCAGACTTCAATTTGCGCAAAATCACGTCAACTGGTCTATAGGCCAATGGGAGTCAGTTCTTTTTAGTGATGAGAGTCGGACGACTTTATATGGTTCTGATGGCCGTCGTAATGTCATGCGACGACCAGGTGAACGTTATGCCCAGTGTTGCATAAGAGAAACAGTGAGTTACGGTGGGGGCTCTGTGATGTTTTGGGGTGGTATATCTTTAACCGGACGTACGGAGCTGGTTTTTATAAGGAATGGTGCTTTGACCGCGGCACGCTACATCACCGAGATATTGGAAGACCACGTGGTGCCATATGCCGGCTATATTGGAGAAAACTTTGAGTTAATGCATGATAATGCCCGACCACACGTAGCGCGTATTGTCACCGATTATCTTGAAGAAGTTGGCATTCGGGTTATGTCGTGGCCAGCAAGAAGCCCTGATCTTAACCCTATAGAGCACATGTGGGACACGCTAAAACAAAAAGTTAGAGCCCGAAATCCAGCCCCTATAACGTTGGAAGACCTGGAAATCGCCATCAGGGAAGAATGGACACGAATCCCTCAGGAGACCATCAAAACCTTGATCAGGTCACTAAAAAGGCGAATGCAGGCCGTCATTCGAGCAAGAGGGGGGAATACTCAATACTAAACTGGAACAATTGTGATCACAGCACTTCAGACTGAAAAATTAGAGCGTGTTTAAAATTAATTAAAAACAGTGTAAAACCATAGTGTTTAACTTTATAGTGAAAATTTCAGTTTTTTTTACCTTTTTCAGGTTTTTTCCGTGTGAAAATTAGTGTAAATAAACCAGACAATTTAAACATATCGGTACTAAACCATTTTGATTAGTTTAGTTGAAGAAAAAATGTGATTTGCGGAAAAACTGCAGGTGGGCCGATTTTTTTGATGACCAGTGTATATAGCGGGATCCCTCTCTCTCAATCGCAAAACGATCACAATACGTCATTTAAAAGTCTTCTTCTGAAAGCCTTCGGCGCCTACAAGGGTTCGTTATCGCCCACTTCGAGAAAGACTGACCCAAATGTAGTATTATTTACTTTGAAGTGAGGAAATACATTCCTTTTGTGTTAAGAACTTCAAACACCAAAGTGTTTGCAAACAAAGGTGTCCCAAAACCTCAATGACGTCATTTACAATTAGCCTTTATAGCCAAGGCCGCTACCGCCTTGGCCTCAAAATGTCAGCCGGTGGTAAGTATATCCACGCAATATATTGGTAGGTAGATAAAGGAATCAATGCTAATGTAATTCGGAATGTTGTTACGGATTTTGAAAGGTAGGTAAATGAGATGGAATTCGTTTTCATTTGTTGAGAACATAATATTATTAAGAGGATTTCTGGAATTTTCTTTGAAAATATCTCCATTTATTAAATCATTCAAGTGATGGAGGAAATAAAGAATTACAGAATTAAATCAAAACGGAGAAACAAAATAATGGTAGGAAGGTTTTGCTCGGTACCTCTTGGGATCTGACTGGCTGGCAATTACCATTACGTTGGAGTCTGTCGTAAAGCACCTTGGTGTGTTCGACTTTTGCTCGTAAAAGCCAGTCCGTAGGGGCTCTTAAGCATCGGCAATGCATCAGCAACTCCTCTAGTGTTGCAGGTGTCCATGGGCGACGATGACTACTTACCACCAGGCGGCTCGTCAGCTTGTTTACCGACTTAATCCATAAAAAAAGGGAAAATTATTCAGTCCAGTATCTCAGCAGTGTAATAAAAATGTACAAACGTAAAAGTACTTACAGCAAAGTGTCGAAAGAAAAGAAAGTAAAGACAAGCTTGAAGACAAGTTCTCATTAATCACGATGAAACAAGAAATGCCAAGTAGGTACTAGAAGTTATACAAACTTTTTGCTAGAGACTCGGTGAATGATTGGGAAAATAATATAATAATATGTCTAATAATATCCCTAAATAAATAGAGGGACTATAGACAATCATACTTATTTGCATTATGGTAGGATTATATAAAAGCCGCGATTGAAGGTCATGTCAAAGGTCAAGATCAAATCGAGGCAGGCACCTTTGACTTTTCGAAACCACGTGCATACTAATATTAATTATCATGCGCAAAAACGGTGAAGGAAAACATAGTGAGAAACCTGCATGCTTGAGAAAAGTCTGCCAACACGCATTAGGCCTCCGTGGTGGACCCCTCTTATTAAAAGAGGAGACCCGCGCCTAGCAGTGGGACAGTATATGACTTACTACCATATGAGATCGGCAAAAGTTTCATGATTCAGTGTCTCGTCGTGCATCAGGCAAAATTAAGGTTAAATGCATTCAAAACAGAAAAATCCTGAGTTTAAATATAAACATTGGTAAATACCTGAGTATTCACCAATGTTTTTCTTCGCTGCAACTCAGAGTCGTGTCTTTGATTATGAACATGACATCGACCCATGCATTGGAATCCAAGAAACATACTTTACTAGCTAATTTAAGTCAGAAAAGTGCATCAGGAACCAGGATAACAAGTAAGTTAACCGGCAACCACGACACAAGTGAATTTTCATTGAAATTAAATTTATTTCTTAAGTAGATATTTAGAGACACTTTAACAAGTCAATGGTTTTGATTTTTTAGCTATATTTCGTAACTGACGAAGTGACAACCTCTAAGAAGAAAAACCGAATGAAACTCGGAGAATCATGGGCTCTTTTAATGTCCAGACATACTAGAGCACTTACATGTGAGTGGCATTTCTTTGTCTTTATCCACCCTTGTTAACGGAGAACATTGGCGGGACACGGCAGGGTAATTAACAATTGATGCCACCTCCCCCTTTCATAATGACGTGGCTGAAACCCATGTGTTTAAACAGCTGTGTGCCAGGGTCATTCTCAACATACCTTACATAAGAGTGCCAACAAGAACGTGTTAATTACAATGTATGTACCAATCGTAGTAAAAGGCATTCTGGTCTTAGTTTGTAAGTAATCAAGTTCAGTCGATTTTTATCTCAAGCCAACATAGTTCCGTTGTAAAAAAAAGGGATGGTGCTATTAGTCCTGTATAACTTTATCTCTCTCTATCTATAGATCTTATGAGTGCAAAGAAATCGGATAAAATCGATTAATAGCTTATTCTTGGGTTTAATATTGCATCTAGCTTTTCAGCGACGTTAAATAATGTTCTATGGATTGTTTGACTGCCTCATTAGTCTAGTGGTCCCAAGCCCGACTGATACGCTAGAGGTTCTGGTTTCGATCCCCAGGTCGAGCAAAGTGTTATTGGTTTTTTTTTATTAAATTCTCACTAGTAGCTCGGCGTCTGGATTTGTGCCCTGTTAATGGTAACCAACACTCCCACGCTAACATTTTTAGATATGAATTGTTTCTTTATCAGAAACGACGTGGGAGTTATCAGTTGTCCATCAGGGTCACTGCCAACTTACATTATAGATGGCTATCGATTGAACTTGACGCGGCCCTGATATTGCTGTGACTGATGACTCATGCTCCATTCAAGCTTTATTAGTTTTCAAAGTCTTATTTTATTTTCATGTCTATTCTACTGTACGAATTCTTGTTTCAAGGTTTGGTTTTTACAAGAGCGACTCGATGTCGCCCTACTTGATTCGCATAGCTCATACATTTTAGTTCATACTGTGTAATTTAAACGAAGTTATAATAAAAATGACCAAGACCCACAAATGGTTATAGCGATATTAAGTAATAAAATACCCCGAAAATGAAAAATAAAACAATTGTTAGATACATTTTGATCATGTAGGTATTACACTTTAGTAGGTATGGTACAGCATTTTTTTTTTTCATATTTCATGGTCGGTCCCATAGTAAAAGTAGTTCGTATTCATTACTACGTTCGTTTTGCTGCGGGATAACAACCATCTAAATTTCATGGTGTATAGAAAAATACGATACGTATTCATTCATTCATTATGCGTACTGCTGAAATATGGAATGCACTTCCCGAGTGGGTATTTCTTGATAGATATAATCTGGGTGTCCTTAAATCACGAGTGAATCGGTTTCGTAGATCGCAGTCACGCTTAACATCAGGTGAACCGGCGGTCAAGCATAAGCCTAGAATGGCTTTGTTGCATGATAAATAAAATTTAAAAATACTAATGATCATTTTTGTTTTTTTTTATTAGTTTTACACGACAATTGATTGTCTACATTCTCTCATTCTCCGCAATAAGTAAACTAACAAAATAAACAACCCGAAACGTAGTAATTGCCACGCCCACCGTTTATTTACATGTCCTATGCCAAGAACATATATACAGCTCTCACTAGATAATATAGTCTGTCGTGCCAAATGTACTGCTATAACTTTTATATGAACTGTCTGCACACTGACGTCATCAGATACAAGTTATATTTAATATTGTAAATGGAACAAGAAGTCAAGTAGGTACTGAATCTCTAAACCTATTTTTGTAAATAGACCAAAAATATGTGTTTATGAAATCTTAAGACTAAGGTTCTGATGAGTAGTTCCTATAGAAAAGGCTTGATAACAATCACCGTGTGCTTCCCGAGTGGGTCTTTTCCGATAGATATAATCTGGGTGGTTTTAAATCACGTGTGAATCAGTTTCTTCCAGGCAAACGCGCTCCATCGTAGATTGCAGTGTCGCTAAGGCGAACGGGCGGTCTAGCGTAAGCCTCTCACGAATAAAAAAAAAACATTGACATTAATTAACTACGCTTTTAAAATATTTACAAAATCAATAATAGTAAGCGGTATCCCCGAGTATCCTTATTTTTAAGTCTTCCTACCTTTTCAATATTGTATAGTTCTTGCTATGGCGGCTTGACTATACTTAAAAGGAGCCTATATATAGCCTAATATAAAAGGAGACCTGTGCCAAGAAATGGACTGAAAGTATAACGTAATTCATACGATATGTTATGTTACATTTCAATTAATTTCCATATATATGTAGGCACTCGTATACTCCATAGCTCTCAGCTTGACAAAAAATATTATTAACTTCCCTAATTACACTACCCACGTGAACCCACTCGTAACACAAGCATTTAGATTAGCACGAGGGGTTAACAAGAATACTAGTAATATACGACCAGCATCGCTAGTAAGCTAAAAAAAAAACTAAAAAAATACGGATTTTATCGCGTTGTGTTGATATAATAATTCCCGACGTTGCGGATTCTTTACAGCATCCAAGGTCACGGGTAGACTAAGTTGCTGGACGTCTTAATGTTGCAATTACTAACAGCTACGTTACATTTTTGTTAATTAATAAAAGTAGTTATATTTCAATATCTGATATTCGAGTAAGTGTCATAAACCAGTATGTTAGTCAATAATACTTATTAACCAAAATATCGCATCTCATAGATTCTCTGTTAATTTTTGCGGTACCTACCACGGTTTTTCGCGTGGGAGAGCCATGCTTCGGCACGAATGGGCCGGCTCGACCGGAGTGATACCACGGCCTCACAGAAAACCGGCGTTAAACAACACTTACGTTGTGTTTCGCCGAGTGTGTGAGGTTACCGGAGGCCCAATCCTCTTTTAAAAGGTCGGCAACGCACTTGTGACGCCTCTGGTGTTGCGGGCGTCCATGGGCGGCGGTAATCGCTTACCATCAGGTGATCCGTCTGCTCGTTTGCCCTCCTATCACATAAAAAACAACCTGAAGATACAGACGTAGCTTAGTTTGGGACAAACGAAGGAATTCTGCAATAGTGTAATATGACTTTTCATTATTTTGTAAAGGGGTCAAGATAGTGTGACGTAGTTTACTTAGTATGTAGCTAGTTATACAAGCACGTGTAACAATAGCGTGTTAACTAATAGCAATAGGTCGTTTCGCTTCAGTGACTGCTCTGGCAGTTACGTTAGTTCATTCCTAGATTAACTGAGGCCCGGCGTCCACTGACAAGGGGGACAAAGGATTTTTAGGCGATGAATAATAATATAACTTAATATTATCACATTACAGTTTTTAAAGACAAAGAAAAGCTACAAATATTGTCTCTGAAATTTTGTCTTCAATACATATCATAATTTAATTGGACTTCAGATTTATATATTGTATCTAATCGTAGCTGTTATTGTCTTAGTCTGTAGTCTATCACTGTACTTATTAAAATAAAATAAAAATAATACGTGATATTATACTATGATGAATTAAAAAATTCAAATAAGCTCGGGTTCTCACAAACACACGACGAAAATAAACGTCATAAAACAATTTGTCGTTTATTTTCCTGTAAGAACTAAATTGTATTTTAACAAATTCAGTTCAATATTATTTCAGTGTCCTTCCACCATGAATATATAGTAAACAAGCATATCTGTAGACTCAAATACAAAATGTAGGTATACTTCGGTATAATACAAAATTGGAAAAAACTAGTGATGGGCCGAAATTCGTTTTACATTCGGTTTAACAGAATTTCGACAGCTTGAGCCGAACTTCGGCATTCGGTTTAAATGCCGTATCACTATCTACCTTCACTATATTGACTCTTGACTGAAATTAATAAAAAAAGAAAAAGTCTTGTAATAAAAAATGTCTGTAATAACAATGAAGCAAAATAAGTCTTTTATATGCTCTTGGTCATTTATTTTAATTAGATACATGTAACGTGGCTCAAGGCCACGCGGGGGAGCACTGTGTGTGGGTGGGTTACATGTAGCAATAATTGAAGTAAGTATGTAAACATGTAACTCTCGAGAAAGCGCGGCTAAAGTGAACCGAAGTACGGTCGAGCATCGGCCGAATTTTTCATTTTTACCGAATGTTCAGCCGAAGTTCGGTTCAAGCCACATGCAGCCCATCACTAGAAAAAACGTAGATTATACAAACACAGATGCTCTGCAGCTGTCGTATTTGGATAATATATATTTTATAAATTTGTCTCATATTATGCAATTGCCTAAATATGAATAATTTTTTTCTTTTTTGACAGTCTCATGGGTGTCCACCGTTTCTCGGAAGCTAATCCAGAGGGTTATATCGGACTCTTATGCATTGAAAACATATGGCTTGGAAATGGGAATCACAGATCGCCAATGGTCCTATGATCTCCGATGGGAGCCAATTTTAGTCCGTACAAATTCGACATACCCTGCCATCATTACGCTCCATGAGAATTTACCTTACTATAAAAAAAGTTAAGTTCCTTGACGTGCTGAACTTAGGTTGAAGACCATTGCTCTGGGCCTAAGAATTGGTAAGACTAGAGGTTATATATATTACTTGATATTCACTGATGATAATGAAGATCGATGGACTATTTCATGTATGTATTCATCAAGCTAAATAGGAATGTAAAATAGCAGCTATCTTCAAAAAAATTCTTATACAAGTTATAACAGAAAAACTACAATATTTGTAGTTAACTTGTAATTCAGCGTTTACATTTTACATAAATTATTTATATTTTACGTATTTGAAATAGAAAACAGTTGCAGTAAATATGTCAATACTGAATTACCACTTGCTTCCTGCGTAGTTCGAAACGTAGTTGTTTCAGTTATATCGAAAATAAAATAAATTCATGTAGGTACCTACCTATATGACGTAATGTGTATTTATCCTTAATAGACAGGCACAGACTTTAGAATTGAATCCAATTTAGATAAAAAGTTATAAACTGTGTGCCAAATTTAATACAAATCCGTTCTGCCGTTTTTGCGTGATTGAGTAACAAACATCCACATTTTTAATATTAGTAGGATTTCTTTATCAAAAAACAATTGTATCATATGCGCCTGCTAATGACCGCGCAACCCATATCAAGTGGAGCGTAGTAAAACGGTAAAAATATGTCGAGAAAACATAGGCGGAGTTACACTGCTGTACACCCACAGTTCTCCAATATGTTTAAGGTCCAATGTAATAGGGAACGAGCCATAAAGCAGGCACAAACCCAATCTTTGAGCTACTTCTGAGGGTTTCATAGAAACAACGACCTGGAAATCGATTTTCTCTTGCCTCCGGGGCAAAGATGAGGTCGACGATGGAGCGAGTTCGACCAGAAGATGCCCGTTTACCCTAATTTCTTTCTCAGCAGTTGCCTTTACCACAGACAGACAGAATAATGAATGAGGCAGTTATGTCGAGAAAAAATAAACCAATAAGTATATCCAACACAGAATTATTTGTTTCAAAAGAGGTGCAGCGCACCCGACGTGTGACGTAGAATCTACATGGATCTATAAGTGTGGACCGTTTATCCAGTTGAGTCGCTTGTGGAAAATTGGCAAGTCACTCCGACGTACAATTGTGATCTCATTACGAAAGTATTGGAGACTAGTGTGTACACATGTCATTGTTTCGATAGTTAATGGAAAGGTCACTATCCTACTTAATACTAAAATCGTGAAAGTTTGTAAGGGTTAATGGATGTTTATTACTCTTTCACGCAAAAACTACTGTATGGATTTCAATGAAACTTTACAATAATGTAGCTTATACATCAGAATAGCACATAGGCTATAATTTATAAGGATATTGTGTTAATTATGCAGTACTACGCGGGCGAACTCGCGGGCGGGTTGCTATTCAAAAATAAATAAAGTAACGAAACAGTATTACGGTTGGGTCCGTTTAATATGCTGAAAATAAATTGGGTATCTTTCAGCCGTATATTTGCTTAGTAGAGTTTTTAATGCCAATAATTTGTGCCGTGTAGTTTTTATCTCTGATGTAATAATGAAGTGGTGATTGAAGGAAAAATGAAAACTGCTAGGAATGAAATTAGCGAAAATCTAGCGTCTTTCTTTTTGACCACTCACTATTACTGACTAATAGCAAATCCAGTCATGATTTACTGACAAAATTGACACTTCGCTGCTGCAAGACTTTTTTTATTCTTGATAGGCTTACGCTTGTCAGCCACTTCGCCTGATGTGAAGCGAAACTGCGGTCAACGATGGAGCGCGCCTAGAAGAAACCGATTCACTCGTGATTTAAAGACACCGAGATTATATCTGTTGATGTTTGGCATACAAATATCTCTTTCGAGGCCATAATTCAACAATATCAACTAGTTTTAATGGTACATATTTGTCCGTCTCTCGTGCAATACTGCATTTTGTCCGTCTGTCCATTTGTTATGAAGCCCTCAATTATCATTAAATGGTGCCGTATCTATTTATCCAATCATAATTTCCATTTTACCAATTCTCTTTATACTCGTCGGCTGTCTATCATGCGTGTCGCATCCGTGTCGTAACCGTGACAGCGCGTATTGTGCGCAGACGCAGAAAGATTAACTATTAAACGTGTTGTTCTGGACTGTGCAATAAATACTGACTTAATTTTCACTTGTAAACTCGGCTACACATCAAGCTTTACAGTTTGCCTTATGGACCACCCGTATTACGTTGCAATAGCGGTGAGTTTTTAGTGCAACTGTATCGCTTGAGGTGTTCTCATATGTACCGTAAATATTAGTGCGTAAACGCTCATCTGATTGTGTGTTGTTCTACCGTGTCCATTTCCCGGTATCAATGTCGTGTCCGTTTTGTGTTGCTGGTGGTAAGCGAGTGTTCAAGATCAGAGCCCGTGAAGTAGTACCGTTACGTCGACCGATGCAGTGTGCTGCATCAATGAATCGTTACAATACATAGATTTCTTTAGCTACTGATAAATTAGAAAAAAGATATTTAGATACTAATACAGTCAAATGATTCAGCTCTAATTCAATTGATCTTCAAGGAGTAGAGCTATAAAATTAAATTGGGGGAAACCAATTACATATCACGCAAACGCTATCTTCTTTTGGTAATGTAAGGTAGCTGTTAGTAATTGCAACATTAAGATGTCCAACAACTTAGTCTACCCGTGACCATGGAAGCTGTAAAGGATCCGAAACGTCTGGAATCAAATAATATCAATATAACGCGATAAAATCCGTAAAAAGTAGTTTATTTCGATGTCTAGTATTCGTAAGTGTCAGAAACCAGACTTTAGTGAAGTTTTGGCCAAACCCACCTCATTAATACTCTCTCCTAAGATTGTGTACCTAAACTCATTTAAACTTAATGAATTTTGCACATAATAAGTTTTCGAAAGTTCATGGGTGCTTGGCGCAGTTGAAGGGTAATTTGCTTTGCCAGACCACGAGTCAATATACACAGACGAATACGTTACTTACAATTAATTAACTGAGGCGTATATTAAACGTCACAAATGACTGTTCATATAGAGGGTAGGTACTTACATGTCTACAATGCATGTTGGTTAAAACATCTACTGCGAAGATCCTTTGAAATTTCAATGCATGTCATCATTACCGATCGTCCAGCTAGGTCTCCTCTAAAAATAACAGCGGTTAGGCTATATTTTATAAGGCATATGGGTTCGAAGACTTCACATGTCTTTGAGAAAATATTAATGTTTTTGAAATGAAAACTTCTTTAGGCGCGTTGAGCACTTTTTGGGTGAACAAAAATCGTGAAACTCGCGTCATCGTCACCGCACGCTTCCCACTTATCGACGATACAATTCACAAGTCATTTAGTTTTCACATCTATCAGCAATCCCCAAAGACTGCCCCGGTTTTTTTTTACGATGTTTTCACCCTTTATACGAGGGATTGGTTTCGAGAAGTCAGAGGAATCGATTCGAACGAAAAGTTTAGACTCGGATAATGCTGTTTCATAAGAAAAATAACCTTGAAAAAAAAAAACATTCCTACACAAGTATAATATTGTTTGAAGGATTAGGGTGTCCTAGGGGACCGGAGTTTATGACGTAAGCGGTCACTAAGAAGGGGTGTAGCGGTATATAATCCCTTGAGCGCGAAACCTTTCAGAGGCATCGCGTATTTACTTGTTTGCTAACAAAAGAACGATAGAACGTAAAACAAAAACAATTAAAATCAAACGCTTTAAAACAGGAACTGGCGGTCAAGCGTAAGCCTATCACGAATTAAAAAAAAAACAATCTTTTTGTGATTTTTTTTGCATTTTCCATGCTAAGATTATTAAGTTATTTTTTTATTAAAGGAAAAATTCCGCGAACCCTACTAGCTTAGAGGTCAGAGCGTCTGGTATATCAAACCAGAAGACGCAGGTTCGATCCTGCCGGCGATTGAATTTTTTCCTTTAGTAAAAAAATAACTAAAAAAAAAACAATTTCAACAAACACTATTTCTCATACGAATAATCAGTCTGTTACTCTTATTGTTATTTGATTCGTCTAGTGGTTGGTAATGTGGTTATTTGAGCGTAAGGTTTTTGAACGGTTCTCAGCTCTTACTGTGCTTTTCTATGAAATGTTCCGAAGCTGAGCGAAGTTTGGAATTGTACCTGATTAATGATAATTTGTCCTCCCGGATTCATGTAATAAATGAATATTAAGGCAAATTGTGTGGTTATATATAGACAGAACAAGTTGGCCTAACCCCTTGGGGAATATAAGCGAGATGATTTAAATAATTCTGTTTGTTTAGAATTAGGCAAATGTTGTCCTGGTTAAAGCTAAAGCTTAGATCTTGGTAGCCTCTGCGGAGGCTAAGTTAGAGATGTAAATCTAATCAAGACCCACAGTCAGCCCTAAAACACAAATTTCGTATGTAACTTTATAGTAAACATCTACCAGAAAGCATAACAAACTGGAGCAGGCTATAATACGCCTTTTAGCAGGCCGCGGACGGAAGGACCAAACCTTACTTTTAGTCCTTCAACTCAACATTCACAGGTCATCGTGTCATGTTCCCTTAAGAAGCTCTGTGTCTGACATATATTGTCAGACACAGAGCTTCATAAGGGAACATGACACGATGACCTGTTTCAAATAAAAGATTGACCATTGAGCTGTAATACAATAGGGACGACATCACAACTTTTTTTAAGCGCTCGAACTTTAATTACAAACTCCGATAACTAAATCATATCATCCGATTTAAATATTTTCATAAAAAAGGAATACCTACGCTAATATTCTGTATCAATAATATAAAGGAGAATTATTCCATAAGATAAACGTTAGCTTTTCACAGATATGTAATATTTTTTCCATTGCCCAATTTTTATTTGACGTTTGATAGAGCTTCTCTAGCACGATAATATACTCTGTCACACTGGTACCTTTATACCTCAATTAGAATAAAAGCATCTGTCAGTACGTGGGTAGAGTATCATCAATGTAAAGGTCACGTAGCAAAGGAAAACAATACTTCACAGTTTTACCTTTGACATTATAACTTGTAAAAAATAATGAGATACAGTGAAGGCAGTGAAGATGAAAGGAAACTGGGGAGATACTTAGCTACGAGATGAAATTTAGTATTAATGCTATGATATGTCTGAGAAGTTCATCTGAAGTTTTTTGAGGCAGATTAATTATGTAACTATAGATGACTGGTAGACTTGAATTATTCATATTCATATTCTTTATTGACATACCATAATCTACAATGAGGTGGTGTAAAATAAACAAGAACCAATATGGACCCTGTAAAGCACAGCAATATTAGAAAAGAGGATGACTTATTGTCCTAGATACAGGTAGGTACTACTCGTAGATAGGTATGATGTATTTTTTAATCGTGATTAGCTAAAATGTAAATATAATTAATGTCAAAATTAGGTGTACTAATAGAATTTTTGTTAAAGTAAGGATAAATGTTAAAAATTGGTAATTATTATTAAATGTAATTTTGTATTTATTTATAATAAACATGTCGGTATTATTTTTATACGAATTATTATTACCTACTAATAAAAGTCAGTATTATGATTGCTTTTAGTTTAGAATATTTAGATTTATTTTGGTTCCTCTATTTTAATTCCCTCATTATTGCTTGGAATAGATGAAAATAGCTTGGTTGTGACTAAGGAATAAATATTGGCGTGAGGGGACGAGTAAAAGTAAAACAAGTGTAATTTTTAATATTTCTCCACATACAAGATATTTGTTCAGATAATATTCTGAATATTGGAAATATTTATTTAATCAATACTGATTAGATACCTAAAACATTATAATCTTAACTACAATATTAGTAAGAGGCATCACCTTACCACATTAAACAACTATGTACAACTAAAGAGCCGCAAAGAAATTTTAATGTATAAAAAAAATTGTACTTTACATAAATTGTTCTACTAAACCGTACTCCGAGAGAAAATAAAAACATCAAAAAACACATTTAATGGTAAAACTTTGTCGAAATTAAAAACAACGACGCTTTTTGCTGCTTTATCAAAATTCTCCGTGAATTTTTTTGCAGAATATAAAGGAATCCTTCGAGGTAAAAAGTACTCGAGGTAAAATTAGTTTCGTGGAGCAGACAAACAATCTGTATACCAATTTAACAGGGTATGGTTTATTTTGCATTAGCAGTTTAAAAACCAGCGCTGTATTGTGGGTTGTGCCATAATACGGCTTTATCAGCATAAAGTTTTGTGACAAGAGAGGTTCACACCCAGCGGAGTGAACCTCTCTTGTCACAAAATTTTAAATGTAATTATTATTATATTTTTTTACTACCTATGTAAGAACATACTCAATACTTAAGTTGTTAAGTAAAATTTTGTTTTTGTAGTAAAATAAATATGCTTTCTTTCTTCTCTGAGTTTTTAACGGTGAATACAAATTGGATTTGATAGTACCTAGGTACTACAGTTTATCACCATCTGGTGTTCGACATCCTCTATCATCCCTGATCTAATCAGTTACTTCTTTTGTTACCATATCATCCATCCATTATTTCATTGGCCATTCTTTATAACCATTTACATACATCATGCTCAAAATTTCCTGGAGACAAGTATTAGAAATGATTAGAAGTGGTTGGAGTTCCTGTTGATTCTTCTCAATAGGACCTAGGTATTCTCAGGAACGGTGGACTTACTTTGATATTAGATTTGGACAATAAGTTGCAAACATTATCCGTTAAAATTTAAGCAGGTCGTCTCGGAGTCTGATAAACCGCATAATCACCCCATTACGCAGTCCTACTGCTGGGCACTGATCTCCTCTCAGAATGAGAGGGATTAGGCTATAGTCCACCATGCTAACCTAATGCGGGTTGGCAGACTTCACACGCCGTCGAGAAAATCTCTCAGGCATGCAGGTTTCCTCACGACGATGTTTTCCTTCGCCGTTTAGGCGCGTGATAATTAAGAATTAATACGCACATGACTTCGAAAAGTCAGAGGTGGGTGGCCTTGGATTTAACCTCGACACTTTGCAGTCCTATGGTCATATAACTGTTCCTGATTAACCATAACACTATTCAATGTTGCGGGGAATCGGATAAATTCTATGAATCGTTTTATTACGTCGTGGATTAATTTGGGTCCTTTGAGGACCTGAACTGAATGCAAATATGACACGTTTGATAAAAGAAAAGAAGCAAGAAAGTGGTCAGAACAAAAGCATGTGGAAAATTCCGCGAAATTGCACTCCATATTCTATTCTTTAGTGAATAGAATAGCAATTTTGCGTAAGTAACAAGAAAATGTAAACAAATAGCACCTAGCAAAAGAAGAGTTTATAATTTCAATTACAATACAATTGAAAAAAGTGGGTAGATATTTGTTTACATTTCGTCTCTTATTTAAATACATTATGTTATATAAACAGTACAAGATGACAGTTTACGAGATAACTTTACCTTAATATTTCCGTCAACAATAATATTCGAATGACTCATTCAGTAGTTATGGTTATAATTCAGTGAATCTGATGGTTGCAAGCTCATCTTCTGAGTGTGAAGACTTGGGTTTGATGCGCAAGTCTAGCAAAAGGGTAAATGGGTTTTTCGGTGCAATACTCAGTAGTAACTCGGAGGTCGGAATGCCTGCTAAAGGCAGGGTTTATCACGTAATATATGAGACCTAAAGCATAATTATAACTGGCGATCTGTAGGGCAAGGCAGGCAAAGCAGGCAAAGTTGGGCTGATGTAGCTACACTACATGAGCCCAACTTTGTCTATCCTATCGGGGATAAGCGTGATTGTATATTACGTCATTCAGCATTAAGTTTGAGCGGTTCCTAAACTTTCTCACTTAATAAAAAAATACTTAATCTACGGCTAAGCTTCCCTGAACAAACCGTTTCCTTATAACAACAATTCTTTCAGTATTAATGAAATAAAATAACCACCAGTTTAATAATGTTACATAAATCGTCCTAAAGTCTATATAAGCCGACGGATTTTGGCTTTAGGGATTCTGCAAAAGGAATAAAGCTCTAGTAACATCGGAAAAACTAATATATTTTTTGCCTTATGGAGCAAGAGCTACCTGAGGCTCTACTAATGATAAATCACACTAATATGATAAAATTGTAACTGGCAGATGTCTGTACATAGGAGATATTAAAAAATATAAATGAGGGGGTTTTAGAGTCTTTATAAGAGCAATAGAAACCAAAACAATTATCACAAGAGGCAGGAGGCCTAACAGTTGACACGGATACATCAGTTGTCACTACACCCAATCTAAAAGAATTATCCGCTCATGCATCATCAACCCATTCAATTGTTCCATTGCAGAGTGAGAGAGATTAGGGTATAGTCCACCATGCTGGCCTAGCGTGGGTTGGCAAACTTCACACGCTGTAGAGAAATCTCTCAGGCATGCTGGTTGCCTCACGATGTTTTCCGTCGCCATTTAAGCACGTGGCAATTAACTATTAATACGCACATGGATAACGCACATCGAAAAGTCGGAGGTGCGCGATGACTTGGTGGTCCAGTGTTCATATCATTAGGTTATCATTGTGCTCCTCATAATAAAAGATTTATAAGAGTGCTACCCAGAAACGCAAAAATTGGCTTGATGGGAGAACCTACCGTGCTTCCGGAAGAAGTGTCTATATATTCATGAGAATTGGTCATGTAACCTCTCTCGCGGGTGCCGTAAATGTGGTTAAATGCCCATAAAATAGGCAGTAACAAGGTCATAATTCCACTGCGCCAAGCTGTCTGCCAACCACAATTATTACACCAGTATCATTTAATTTTACTGCCAACTCCAATGTCCATGAATAAAAATTAACCTTATATCCTGCAGGCAATGATTTGGCAGCGTCAGTTACTAAAATAATTGCAACGAATGACGGATTCCTCAAATGGTACGGCAGAAGTGTACTAATGTACACCTACAGTTCGCCGGTATATTGAGGTCCCACGTAATACGGGCGAACCTATTGCTATTAACTAGGCACTAATAAAAACTCTAAAACTATTGAGAACTGCATAGAAAAACCCAATAAAATTTGCTCGACTTAGGAACCCAGAACCTTTAGCGTAGCATTAAGCACTAAAGAATTAGTTAATATACTAAGAATAACTAGTAGTAACAAGTATAATTAAAAACTTGGTTTAAAATTAACTGGTTTATCAACTATCATATCTGAGTACGCTAGAGATTTCGTCAATTTTCGAACGACATAAATAAGAGATGACAAGTGAAGCTTGGCAAATGGACTAATCTCGCATCTCGCTAGATAATTAATGTGTCTGTCAGATCAACTACTGTAATAACTGCTATACGAGTACATCATTGTTGGAAATTGACAAAGTAACATCATGAACGCAAAATAAAGTTGGTCTTTTATTGTTTTGTTGGTCTTGGTTGTCTGTTTTATTGAACAAAATTGATGGACTTTGCTACAGAGCTAAGCAATATTGTGCTAATAATTTGGTGTTCCGGTTTGTAGGGCACTTAATGTAGCTAGTAAAATTACTAGGCTTAAGAGAGTTTACAACTGATGTCTCAAGATGACAACCAATGCGCGAGTGATACCACTTTTACCCGAATGCTTGCTTAAATCTAATTCATAATTATAAAATATAAACTAAAAAAACAGCTGCTACATTCTTTAATCCAATTCATCATACCATTCATTCCTGTATCCCCGCAAGGTTCTAGAACCAATAATAACTGGGTCGAAGTACAAATTTCAAATTTCTACTGAGAATTCAACCAGAACCTAGAACCCGTAGACCTAATACGGTAGTTTCAGTAAAAAATATCGGACAAGCATTTCAAAGGTCATCTAAAGCAAACTTTGAATGGGGTAGTGAGAATCTAATCTAATCTATACGTATTATATGTACCTAAGTATTATGAATGTTTTGAATTATGAATTATGAAGGTTTGTATCGAGCAATGAAAGTTTACAAGGCTTTAGATAGCCAGAGAGATGGCTCATTCATAGAATCAAATAAGTTTTGAGGATCATCAATTAAAATTTCACAAGATGACAGCTAGAGGTTTGAAGAAAAATGCGAACAAGCGGAATAACAGGCTCCAAAAAGACGTATTATTGTAATAAAGGATGTAAGTGAAACCAAAGATATTTTTGCTTCAGGTTCAATCAATCAGAAGGCATTAGGTATTCGCTACTGGTTCTATAGTGTTAGATAATTTAGTATTTTTAAGTCAATCTTCTATACTTATAATAAATCTGTAGAGAGGTCAATTCTGTACATTAAATATATTTCCAAAATAACTATAAGCGGGTGATTAGTGATCGATACTGACGCCAAAAATGCAATCAGTAAAATTTTTGTCCGGCTGTATGTTCGTTATAGAAACAAAAACCACTCGACGGATTTCAACGAAACTTGATACAATTGTTCACGCTCACGCTACAACCCTTAGGAACGGGGCAACGCAGGTGAAACCGCGGGCGAAGAACTAGGGAACAAAGTAACTATTCCACGCGGACGAAGTCGCTGGCAAAAGCTAGTAATGAATAAAATCACGCCTAATTGTCTTAAACTCATTACTATAAAAAATCCATTAATATGTTATAGAACTGGTTTATTGCATAACGCTTGAATCAATAAAAATGTAATTGAAGTACACAAACCCACACCCACGAACACTAGATCAAAACAATTATCAAAAGGTATATATAAAAGCTAATTGCAGCAACAGAATATATATTAGACGAGATGACTGTCAATTTCAACAAGTTGTGGAGATTATGCGAGTTGTGGACTTTATACGAGGCAGACGATCACTTGAACAATGCACAACACTAAAAAAGGCATAGAAGGAAAAAAAATATATTATTTGTATCCTCACCTGCCGCTGTCTCGTCGCAGCGACCACCTTCTAGAAGTCAACGCACGAAGCATTGTACACAGTTCAATTCACTACATTCGAGATCACAATATCTTATTAAAACTTAACAATCATAGTTAAATGCACTTTTATCACTTTATGTATGTTTCACAGTAGGTATTGGAAAGTTTTAACATTATCACACATCCGAGGCACTGAGTTTTTATTTAGATAATTGATATTTGGAGAAAAGGTAGAAAAATACAGGTGATCTGAGAAAAATAGATTTTTATATTATGTGCAGTAAAGCAAAAAGAATTCTATATAAGATAGTTAAAGGTGAGTTTATTTTTTCACTGTTCCAAGAGACTTCGCTAAAATGAGCACTGAACAGTAATTAATGTAACTTCGCGTCTTAGCCTCGATGCAAGGCGTGTGCCTCATTTCGAGTTGCAACTTTTATTTGTGTTGTTTGCATCTCTAAATCGTTATCAGAAATTGCATTAAACTTTTATTTCGAGCAAATTTTTTTTGGTATTTACGATAAATACGATATTGACAAGTATAGAGACGTAATACATTGAAATACTCTATGTATATGTATTATGTACGTTATATCAACACTACACAATGGTTGGTATAAAGCCTGATGGGCATACATCGCTTTTAACGATAAGCTACCCTTTATGTTGACTATGGGTACACAATAAAGTTTATTGTATTTATTGTATGTTGAATCTAGAGTAGCCTTTGAAGTTTCCATACTATCTGGGCATCTGGCTGATATAAATAACAACAAAACAATACCGGAAAATCTTATTGTTGAATAAGGATTGAATCTCAGAATCTAGAATCTCTGTAATATTTATAGGAATCAATTTTTCGTTATAGTACTTAAATGTTTATTAAATTTTAATGTTAATTTTAATTAACATTAAAATTTAATAAACATTTAAGCAAATGCCTTCATAGTTTTGCCAAAAAAAGTATACCAAAAGTTTACGTGTGAAATTCTATTAGCCACCAACACCCCCATTTATTGCAACGCATAGCAGAGAGGCAGACACTTAACTAGCTACAAACGCCTCAATACGAGTCACTAAACAATACACTATGGACTAATTATAATACTCGATAATATGCACATTGCAAACTTAATTAGATCCTTCATCATAAAATGGTATAAATAATAATATCGTGCCTCATTATCGAGGTATGGACGATCGTGTGAAATGTGTACCAAAACAATGGGCGATAATGACGTCATTCCATAGCAACATTACGGCGAACGTATAGAGAAGCACTATCGATTGTCTAGTCTGCAATTTATTACCATTTAGCTTGAGCTTATTTATATGAAGAGATAAGTACTACATATAAACCAAAGATTTTGAAGTAAAATAAGACGAAGAAGAGGGACAAAAGAGCTGCCCCTTTCGGCAGTCAATGGATTGAAAAGGACATGAAACGTAAAATAGCACCTGAGGTAGCTAATACGAAATTTGGATACACCTTTTCTGTTTACCATGATTGTTTTCTTATAGGTTATTTACAATTACAACATGAATAAATATCATGTAAATATGGATTTAGATATAAAACTTCTTCGTGTTATCATGAAATAATCAATAAAAGTTAATGTGCTAAAAAGATTAACCAGGCTGAAGGAGGTACCAATATAGAACCCTCTATATTGGTTTATAATTTTCTACCTACGATGGGAAAGTTATTCAGATTATTGTAATGAAATTTAATATTCATTCAATGAAGTGGAGATCACATGTATAAAATTCGAACTGTTCGCAATGATCATCAATTTCTAAAATACCCCATTTGACACGTACGATTATATCGCATTGCTAGAACGATGCCCTAAGAGCTTCTTTAAAAATAGAAGTTGTGATCGTGTCACGTCGCATTTTTTGTTAAGACAAGTTTAATTTGATTTCTTCTCTCACGTAGCGATGCTGTTGTGAATAATTCTATAGATAAGAATCTCACGCTAACTCAGATGAAAATAGTTTCAAAAGCAGATTCGTGTATCGATAAGTAGCAAAGTCGATTTCCCGTAACAAAGTTATTGGAATCGACCCGCACCTAATAAAAATTGCTTTAGCATCACTTCAAACTCAGTTTTTAAATTCCCTACAGGATCTACCGGGCAATTTAATAGATTATTTATAACTTTCTTACGCTATGTCTCTGTATACAACCTTATTTTTTATATACTGTTACCATGAACTACTTTTACTATGGAACCCTGAAATCTTATTCTTTGGTCATCATCGCCCATGGACATATCAGAGGAGTTTCTGATGCATTGCCGAGCTTAAGAGACACCCATACAGACAGCAGACACCAGGGAACTTGTTCTCGTACGAAAACGTCGAAACACACCGCAAGGTGCTTAAAGGCAGACTCCGACGTATGGGTGGTCACTAATCAGTCAAAGCACAAGAGGTCCAAGGAGTAAGTCAGATATTTTAGCAGTGAGGAATTGTATTCTTCATAAACTACAGAAATTTTGTCTAGTGAGTAAATGCTGATTTTATTTTCGCGATTTCTTAGCTTGGACTAGAGATGGGTTTATGCCAGGGCATTTATTTTTTTCGCCCAAAATGCCTGAGCAGAAACCCATCTATAGCTTGGACACATAATGATGAGTACAACACTCTTCCGGTAGGGTTATAAAAATAAGGTTGTATATACAAAAAATAGAAATTCACAAATAAAAGAGAAGTTCTTTAGAAAATTAGTAACCTACCTGCCGCCATCAAGTGACGTCATTACTATTTTAATGAGATTTAACTACTAAAAACACAGATCAGTACTGCCATCCGAAAATGCTGACAATTAGAACTAAAAGTGAGCTTCAACACTACTATTCAACGAAGTCAGTTACTAATAACCTGTTATTTAAATCAAGCTTTCCAAGGTCGACTACTTATAATAGAAATCTGGTTTGACACTACATATAGTAATTTCGATACACAACGATGAAATTCTAACACTAAGCTAACTTTCTTCGCACGCACAGCATATTGTAAATGCAAACGCGTCGGGCATGCATGATGCACTTATATTCACAGCTCAGTAACACACAAGCCACCGACAGGGCAAGGCAAATACCTAGGGCCCAGTCGTGCACATTTGCCTAGTGGCGCCCAATTGGGTCACACGAAGTTAGCACAAATTACAAAAGAAAAATTACGAGCAATCTGTGGCAAGTATGTGGTCGCCCCAGACGGAGGTGGCGCGATGAAGTGGACTCTTACGATAGAGATTGGGTGGCTAAAACCACAGACAGAGCGGTTTGGAAGGAGGGAAGGGAGGCCTTTTCCCAGTAGTGGGACGAAATAGGCTAGAAAAAAATCAGCACTATTTATAACTTGTACCTTACAAGAAAGGAATTACAGATACAATAAAATTATTAAAACATCAATAAAAACGTAATTTTAAGTGGTTCATTTTGTAGAAGTTAAGATTTGGCATTTTGATATCACGGACACACATTTCACAGCGGGCAAAACGCTATAGTTAATAAATACTAACAAAATGTAAGGTTTATTTTAAATCAACAGACGGTTTACTTATCACTAATACCCGTTATATTGACTCACTGCTGGCACAAGTCTCCTCCCAGAATGAGAGGGGCTAGGCCATACCTAGTCCACCACTCTGGATTCTCTCAGGCTTTATTTAATTTAATATATTTTAGGTTTCCTCACGATTTTGCCGTTTATCAAACGGCGTTGGATACTTAATTAACTGTTAATACGCACAATCATGATTTCGAAACGTAAAAAATAGTAATTGGATAGGAGATTCATCAATGTCTATAAATATTGTCTATACCTACATTATCGCCCTGTTAATGGCAATAGGCTCGCCCCCTATTACATGGGATCTAAACATACCGGCGAACTGTGGGTGTACATTAGTACGCCACTGCCTAACCCTTCGGGGAATACAGGCGTGATGGTATGATGGTATGTACCTACATTATGTTAAAAAATGCCTTGTCCGATCCAAAGGGGCATATATATGTAGATATCATAATCATAACACCCAATAAGATAAGAAACATTAAATATTCATGAAAGTAAACATACCTACTAATGAAGTTTATAATTCAAGGTTTTCAAGCCGAAATTGCCACAATTACCTCAAGATGTAGCAATTTTTTTAAATGTTATAAAACTATCATAGGCCTAATTAAGTTTTTGGCACACAGGGACGGTGTCTCTGCCACTGCTACCGCTTTTTTTTTGTTTTTTTTCTTGTTAATTGAAAATTATTATTATATTAATAGAACCGAATCTCGATACCTAACAATACGTTCACGGGTCAATACTTCAATGTGTTAAGAAAAATCTGTATCTGTGTGTGTAACTTCGATACGAGCAGCGTGGCTTCTATAACAATACAAATAAAAAATATCAGCATGAAGCTTATATTAATGAAATAGATAAGTATTGTTATCTCGTATGACAGTGTTATTAATGATATAGGTATATTATAATAATCATTGAAAAAAATATCAACAATCTTTGAGGTATCTTTTTGTAATTGTTTTGCATTTTCCATGCTAAGATTATAAAGTTACTATATATATTATACCCTATGCACAGCTATTGAATCTTTTGCTTAGCTATACTACTAATTATTGTGTAACTGATATTGTCAGAAATGTTAATTAATTTGTCAAAATAAAATATTATACAGCTAATATCGAAATTTTCGTTTTATTTGCAAAGTCATATTTACCGGAATGTTAATAACTTGTAAGTGTTAAAATACTCTTGTATCGCTAAAATGTTAACACCCCTTATGACTTTCCTTCCCCTTTCTTAATAGTGCCCTAAACATGAGAAACGATAGACGGCCCTCGAGGGGTCCAAAAGGTTTATTGACCCTGCCCGGACCTCTGCATTTTCCGGAAAATCTTGATGGGGTATCAAAAGATCCTCAAATGTTGTTGAAGTTAGGGTTTTAAGAGACAATATTTTTAAAAAGCATAGAGAATCTATTACACTAAAATAAACTTAATTAATATTCGTATAGAAATTAACTAACTGAAATAATGTTTTCAGGAATGGCCTTTTCAGCGGGTGGCGCAGTGTTTACTTAGGGGCTGCAATAATATTGGCATTGAGGGACGAAATTATTATAAAGGGATGTCTGCAAAGTTAGAGGGAATGTGTTTATCATAAAAGTGATGTAAGACTAGTAAGCTAAGAACAACGTTCAATAAATCTGAAGAAAATGTATGGTGAGGTTTTGTTCTAAATACGGTATTTAAAAGAGAAAAAACAGCATAAGACTAAAATATCACCAGTTATTAAATCTAACACTAGAGCAATTTCCTCACTAATGAGCCCAGAATACCCGTCACATCTAACCATCCAAAAAGTAACCTTACCAAACAAAGAATTAAGTGTAGTATTGGCTGTGAATTCCAGTACCGAAATAATCTAATTTAAAGTCACAAAAATAAATTGAAATAAGGTTTGCGTTACCAATATCTATTAAAGAACAATGCGAAGGAATTAGTACGTAAACAGTAATGAATAAAAAAACACAACACGCACACACAAACACAAAACATGCGTTCCAAATTCGGGATGCGGTGAAAAACTCGCGAATTTAATAATTAAGCGACGTACGTTATTTTGCCGTTTTATAAGACGAGCGGGCGAACAGTCGCGTACAGTCCTCGTGAAGCGTATGTTGGATGTATCGATCGTCACGCGCCGGGAGCCGAGTCGCAGAGGTGTGCCGCCCGGCACGTACCGTCGGCCACTGAAGTGCGACCATTCGAGAGGAACGTAGACGAAAATAGAACAGAGGGGTAATTGCATTGATTTCGGGGTTATTTGTTTCGGAAGTCTTTTGTGTTGATTGACTATCAATAGACATAGAAATGGTATATCAGACGATATAGATTACATGGTATATGTACATGGCTGTAAAGACTGTAATTCAGCTATTAAGGACGCCGTATGATTTACGTAGATCGATATTCATATCCATAATGCAAAAACAGCACTGACTCCTCACAACCCCCACATAATTATGTAACCATGGGAGAGCCATGTTTGGCACAAATGGGCCGGCTCGACCGGAGTGATACCACGGCCTCACAGAAAATCGGCGTGAAACAACGCTCACGTTGTGTTTCGCCGAGTGAGTGAGGATACCGGAGGCCCAATCCCCTTTTAAAAGGCCGGCAACGCACTTGTGACTCCTCTGGTGTTGCGGGTGTCCATGGCCGGTAATCGCTTACCATCAGGCGATACGTCTGCTCGTTTTCCCCCTATCCAATAAAAAAATAGCTCTTTTTAAAAATAAAAGTCTATTAAAAAATAAATCTGTAATTATTTGATTGATTGATGTCCTCCCAGCTCCATTAGATAAAACGACCTATCAAATTCTCTAGAATTCTTTATAACCTTATTCAACAATCAAGTCCCGAATAATAGACACAATGCAAAATCTTTTGTCTTGGCCTCCGGTCATCACGGACGTTGCGGAAGTTTAAGGAAAAAAGTCAATTTATAACTTATTTTAATTTTAAAATTTACAAGGTATTGGTTTACCCTATGTGATATACATACAAACATTTTCCCAATTCTTAAAACTAACTATTCAATTGTTGCCAAGCCAATATAGCTATAAAAGTACCTATATCTAAATTTAAAAATAAACAGCTCTAATGGTGTTTGCTTTTTTCCTGTTATTGTTAGTTGAGTTATTAGGTTATTTTCCTCTAATTGTTAACGTGATTTACTAAGTATTACGTTATTAAATGATTTCACAATATTCATCATGATAACAATGAACTTTGATTACAAAAATTGGATTACCAATCAAGCAGTTAACAATCACTTTGATTATCTACATGTATGTATTAATTAAGTTATGGATAACGAAAAATATTGCGTGCTGCCATGAGCTCTGTCTTCTGATGGGTCAATGTAAATCTTTAGAGTGATGTTAAGGGTCCGGCGGAGCGTGAATTGCCCACAAAAACGTAATACCAAAATAAATCGTAATTCAAACAATATTTTATCAAATTATGTTATTATTCGGATTCGGATACCGGTTCGCTACTTCGGATATCGGTTAGCTACTATACTTCACTGTAAACATTTGACCCAAAAATAGTATAGAATAGAATTACATTCGCTTACATTTATTTTCAGTGAAGTATTTTGGACGAAATAGTGAAGTAGGAACCTAGATTAACGTTATCTGAATCCGAATAATAACACAATTTTATTAAATTGTGTTTGAATTGCGATTTATTTTGGTTTTACGTTTGTGTGGTAAATTATCCAATTAACACAATAATTATATTTAGAATAAAATCGCCGTCGCGTGTAAATTATGTGATATAAAACGTGATTGAAGCAAAAATATGTAAGAATCGTAGCAAGTGATGTTCTGTGGTTTCTGCTAATCCCTATGGGAAAAAGGCTTATTATGCATAAAAACGCTATTGGTCTAACAAAAATGAGTAATATCGAAATATTTTTCACAATTCTACAAAGATTCTTTTATATTGGACTATTTTACCTAAAGCCATCTGACGTATCTTCACATACAAATTCTATGTCCACTGACCGCATCGCGTCGGCGCATCGCTGCGGCGATCGACGGCGTACGAACGCAGCCCAATAAATGTTTATAAATAAACCGCGTGCGTTTGCATTTACATAAACACTTGTTTCCTTGACTGTACTGATTGAGATATTTTAAAACCTCGTAAAAAAATAACGTCATTATTATTTGCTTGGATGGTAAACAGATACTAAATAAATCTTTCATGATTTATATTTGTTTTTTTTTTCAGGCAAAGACGGATGAGGCGCATTTTTAGTTTTTTTTTGCACACTATTATTCTTTTTAAACATTTATTTTATTATTCGTGATACGGCTTACGCTTGACCGCCAGTTCGTCTGATAGTAAGCGATACTGCGATCTACGATGCAGGGCGCTTGCCCAGAAGAAACCAATTCACTCGTGATTTCATACATATACATATATATTTTCACGCCTTTATCCTATTGGGATAGCAGACACTATTATACAGATTTATATACAGATTAATATACAGATTTCCACTTGCTACGATTCTGGCACACCACATTCGCTTCATTTACGTTCATTAACCTCCTCATGCAAGATATTTCTTACGTAGCTTAGTTTACATACTTTTGTGTCACTTCAATAAAGACCCCTAATTTTGTCCAATATATTCACTTTAGGCATCATCACATCACGATGACAAACGATATAACATATCTATTCCCAAAGAGCAAAGGAGAAATAAAGCTGTTTCACCCAATTGGCGTAGGCAGTGTTTTGGCAGTAAGGAAGATATCAAACTGAATATTGACGTAATTCGCGGACCGCGCCGCGGAAGCGTGTCATAATCATATGATAGCGAGACACACAGCTAGACGTTGAGACTTCTTGTCTAGTATTTAATCTAAGATTCATACTGGGGTTTTTGATGGACTGATAAGAGAGAGAATATGGTTTCCAGTTATAGGGAAACTTTGCCATGTAATATATCTATAAACTTCTATGGTAATATGTTAGGAATGACTGGGAATGACCCACAAATTATACAGGAAAATTATATTTAAATTAAAAAACCAAAAGTCATGGTTACCACTGTTCTTGCAATATCATTGAAGTAACAGGATACCAAATTTCAAATCGATCAGACCTGAAGAAATTGTTCACATCCCTTCATTAACCTGATAACAGCTGGCCAGATAGCTAAGAACACTCAATCGAGCCACCTTTCAAACCAACATTACATTACTTGGATTGTCATCTTTAGACTTCAGATAATAGAAGCCTCATTTTCCCAGCAATTTCACTGGCAACATTACCATTTACAATTCAAACCGGAACACAATAATGACAGGAACTCAGCATATTATTGCTTCGCAGCAGAATATTTATTTGATTTCAAGAATAACGAAAATTAAGCCGTTTACTGCGAAAATTTCAGTAAGTTTGTTACACGTCAGCATTCTGTATACATAACTCAGTCAGCAGAATTGAAGAACAAGTAAACGTTACGTAATAAATTCAATGTAAACACGGCATTTCTTTTAGGTACATAGTACAATAGCTGCCCAACCCTCTACTTGACCAAAATGGTCTGAATGTTAAGCGAACAAAGTGTAAAGGTTAACGCACTGTTGGGTTCGTACAATACAATGCGAACAATGTATCAGTCTAGTATGTTTCAAGTCTTAAGGTTAAATACAGGAATAGAAAACGAAGGTAGGTACCTACCTATATAAAGACGGAAAGCGTTTTACAAAACTGCTATAGGAACTACGAAATAAGCGTGGATAGATTTCACTTTAACAAATTGTGAGCAAAACAAAACCTAGTGCTGACTGAATTTAATAATGAAGCAAGTTAAAATATTTAGCATTTTGAGCTGGTCATGGATTCTTGTACTAAATTATGTACTTAAGGGTCCGGCAGAGCTAGAATTGCCCACAAAAACGTAATATCGAAATAAATCTATAGCTATATGTGGGAGAGCCATGCTTCGGCACGAATGGGCCGGCTCGACCGGAGTGATACCACGGCCTCACAGAAAACCGGCGTTAAACAATGCTTACGTTGTGTTTCGCCGAGTGAGGGAGGTTACCGGAGGCCCAATCCTCTGTTAAAGGTCGGCAACGCACTTGTGACTCCTCTTTTGGTGTTGCGGGTGTCCATGGGCGGCGGTAATCGCTTACCATCAGGTGATCCGTCTGTTCGTTTGCCCTCCTATCCAATAAAAAAAAAATCGTAATCCGTACAATATTCTATCAAGTTATGTTATTATTCGGATTTAGATACCGTTAATCTAGGTTCCTACGGTACTATTTCGTCTTCTACTACTTCATTGGAAATACAAGACCGAAAAATCGTTCAAAAGTTGGTAAAGTTATAATAATAACACAATTTGATTAAATTGTGTTTGAATTACGATTTATTTCAGTATTACGTGTTTTATTTTATTTTTATTTATTTATTTTTTATTCTTCGGGACAACAAACAATTGCGTAATAGTGTTTAATAGAAATTCGGTCCGCCGGACTCTTAAGCTTATGTATGGACCAACTTGCTAGTTCATAATATTTTGATTCGTGAAAGTATTAATACTCGTGATAATATTGAAATTCACTTAACACATTGTACAAATAGATCACAGGGTCACAAGTCCCAATATGTCGTGCCTAATAATGGTATGGATCGATTTTTTAATATAATCTTTTCACATTTATAATATTATTAACTAGCTAACCGGCAGACTTCGTACTGCCTGATTGTTGTTTTTATTTAATTCCGAGCATTTTCATATTGTTACGCCGAGTAACTATTAGTACGGGGATGGGTCACGAAAATTCTAGATAAGTCGTAGAAGCACGTAGAACATTCGAAGAAAAGCCGGGTTCAAGGTGAATGACCGTAAACAATAGACGATCGCTTTATCGTCTATTGTTTATAAGTAGGTACTTAGGTACTTAGGTACCTACTCGTATTTTGTGGACCTATCGAGAATGTTCGATTCTAGAATCTTCGTGACTCATATAAATACTGGTCGTGAGGGTCAGCCAGGGCAGTTTAGTTCTGAACACGGTGAAGTGAATATCGAAGCGAAGTTAAGTAATTACAAGTGCGACACTATAGTGCGATAAGTGATACTGTAGTGACTCTCTCAGTAATTTCTGTTGTGTGTTTGTCAAGTTAATTAAAATATTTGTTGTTTCGGTGAAATTTGTGTTAATTAAATTTATCCCGAACCCTAGCTCGTAACAATATTTATTCACCTTTTAAACCTTCTCTGGACTTCCACAAATAATTCAAGACCAAAATTAGCCAAATCGGTCCAGCCGTTTTAGTAGTGGTCCGAGTTTTAGCGAGACTAACGAACAGCATTTTTTTTTATATATTTAGATAAGATCTTACTTAGACATACGAGTGTGAATCAGTAATTGTTGAGAATCTTGGCACGACATATAGATTATGATTCAGTTGGAAGACATGTCATTGATTTTATTGTGTTGATACACTGCATCATAATAAAAACAGCCCTTATGTTATGTTTTAAGATTAGTAACTTTACATGACAATTAATTTACATACTTTCTAAATTAAAAAAAAAAGAACTGATGCATTTTAGCGGTCACGCGATGTTCAGCGTTGATTAAACAACGTAACACCAGCCCAACCGTGCCCATGTTTATCATCTAGGCTTGCCCAATTCTTTGCCAAATATTGAACTAATCTCGAGTCGTCGTAAGAGTGTGCCTTTTTCTGGCTTCCACCATGACCAATTTTAATTCTGATTGAACAAAGAATTAGTCGCTAATTGGTCGTAATTAGACGTAAAATATGGAAATTAATCGAAGCGATAAGAATATTTTGGCTCAGCTAGAACTGTCTTTTCCTAACCGGACAACCCAAATAACTCAACTACTTTTGAGTAGGTGCTTTGGCACCTAGCGAAAAACTGTTTACGCAGAGAATTAGTCGTTGATTGGTCGATATTAGTCGCAAAACTACATCATTGTCCGCTCTGTGGTTCAAAAGTTATGAGAGTAGGCTGGTGATCCAGCCAAGACTTCCCAAGCTCGACTCCTATACTACATCTCGATAACCTAAGTACCCAGCGAAGAGATGATTGCGCACAGAATTAGTCGAAAATAGTCTAGTGTCATATTTATCTAACAAAACGTGTAACATTTCATTAAATAAAACTTAGTGTTTGCACAAGTCATTATAAATTTAGCTACACAATGAGATAAGTAATAAGGAGCCAATAGTTTGACCTCGATACGGATTTATTTTCAGTGAGTCGAAACTAAATCAGCCACACAAAAAGCAAGTTTCCTTTTATTTTGAACTGTTTTTGTGTTATGATTGTTATTTATTTCCTTTGCGGAACAATTAAGAATTTTGTTAGCAGCACGTACTACTGTAGTTTCGATATTTGCCACCTTTCCGGGTGAGAATAAAATTAAGTCCTTTTCACAAAAGTATTCAACGACTCGTGCAAGTCATATAAACATACCAACCTGTACGCCCTGAAGGGTTAGACAGAGATGTACTAATGAAGGTATTATAATTGATCGAATGAGAACACTTTCCGACGTTTAAATTTCAGTATTGTATTACAATTTATTTATAATGGCATATAGTATAACACAGTATTTCATATACACAGTATACACACGTCCGTATCCTTTGAACGATTCACTGCAACTGACTTGACTTCTTTCTGGCGTACGCATCACTCCCACCAACCGTCAAGTAAAGGAAGTTGTCAATAATTCCGAACAAAAGAGTTACTATAGGATTTTTTACAGCAAAACAATGATTTTTTTAATATTTCTCTTCACAATGTTGAACTTGCTAATCAATCCCTAAAAATATTATAAATGCGAATTAACTTTCTGTTTATCTTTTTGTTTCTTACGTTTTCACGTCTAACTATACGGGGACAAACGAGCAGACGGATCGCTTGATGGTAAGCGATTATCGCTGCCCATGGGCACCCGCAACACCAGAGGAGTCCCAAGTGCCCGCCTTTAAAAGTGGGATTGGGCCTCCGGTAACCTCACTCACTCGGCGAAACACAACGTAAGTGTTGTTTGACACCGGTTTTCTGTAAGGCCGTGATATCACCCCGGTCGAGCCGGCCCATTCGTGCCGAAGCATGGCTCTCTCATGTTAAAAGTTAGGTTCAGTACAAATTTGATTACGTACTTTGACTATTTTTTTTTAAATTACAAATGTATTGTTTTCAGATTTTTCCCTATACTTGTAGTATAAGACGGTATTACCTACTTGCCAAATTTCATCGTTCTGGGTCAACGGAAAATACCCTATAAAAATATTGATTCCCTTGGGAGTATCGAAATACACTTTTTTTTGACATACGGACGGACGGGCTGACGGCCGTACAACAAAGTAAGGGTTCCTTTTGAGGTACGAAACCCTAAAAGCAGGTGTCATACTAATTTAGCCCCTATAATCACGCTCACAAATTTGCGGGCGGAAGCCATTCATTATCTTATTTATTTTCTTGTAAGTACTATTCCACACCCATACGGGTTTATTTACGTTAACTGGTTCACATATCCAATATAATAAAGCTGCAATCATTCGGAATCGCTTGCGAAGCGATTGAACCAGTTCATTGACCGATTATTTCAGAAGTAGCCGGTGTCGTTTGACCTGAAAACAGCTATGGACATCAATCTTATATTCGTCGTAACCTGAATACAAGTGATGGGGAGGGCGGTCGGATATAATATAGAAAATGTGGATGTCTCATTGTATGTCAAAGGGATTAAGGGAGGGCTATTTACTTTGTAGGTAAGGTCACGACCATAGATACGTATCTATCGCAGTTGGATAGTATAATTTGCCCAATGACCTTGAGGATTTACTCTTTGTGCTAGTATTTGTTAGACACAGGCATTGCGTTGCGGGGGTACTTCACGCGGGTTGCTAGTGAGGTTTCGGGTATTTCTTTATTATTTCAAAATATTCAAAGAAATAAGAAAATAAAAACAATATAAATTGTTAATTACGTCATTACAATTTTTTTAGTGTAAAATTCATGACTAAACTATTACTAAAAGAGAAAAAATACAAATTAGGTTAAAAAAGGCCCATTTACTTCAATTATTATCCAAAATTGGGGCAAATTTATAGAAATTTTAAACAATACAATTTGTTTGTGGTGACCTTAAATATAACATATATTTTTTATTTGGCAAACGCACACTAGAAATTTCTTTAAAGCTAGGGTGTATTTTGGATTTGAGCGATGTAATGCCCTTAACATGCGGAATTGCATGAACGATTTGCATTCATCAATACAGCGCGGTAACGATTAGCGGGCTTGTAAAACAGTGTGAAATGAAACGTCGGATTGTAAATTTTAGTTCCAATGAAATCATTTCTTGTTTATCTTCGTAAATATTTCTCATGACAAAGTGAGCATTTACGTATATTCCCATGTCCAATACACAAAACCTTGTTCGTAGGACATTAGCATGCATGCAAACTGCATAAAATATGCATCGGACGAGCCGGAATTAGGTCGCGGGTCGACGACATACGCTCCTCTGGGTCGTGAACTTTACTACAAGCTTAAAGAGGATTTGTGAAGAATAAAAATGAACTGCGTTGGTCTAGCGCTCATAAGATTGGATGCTGAGCGTGACGATTTGGATTTCTAGGTCGGGCAATGTTATTGATTTTTTTTATTTAAGTAAATTACCAGTTAAGAAATTGATTTTGTGGCCACTTTATAATTAATAACAATAAATTTATTATAAACAATTTTACGTGTGAGAGCCATGCTTCGGCACGAATGGGCCGGCTCGACCGGACTGATACCACGGCCTCACAGAAAACCGGCGTTAAACAACGCTTATGTTGTGTTTCGCCGAGTGAGTGAGGTTACCGGAGGCCCAATCCCCTTTTAGTTCTGTTCAAAGTTCAAAGTTCAAATGTTTTTATTTCAAATAAGCTTTAACAAGCGTTTATGAAACGTTATGATTCTAGTTGCTCGGTTCCAAAAGGTTGATCCTATGGAGAAGAATCCGGCAAGAAACTCCATGGACACTCTTTTAAAATAAATTGTGTTACAATCTTCATTGGTACAATATTGCGATATGAGGATGTGTGAACATTGGATGTCAAAGTTAGGTAGAAGGTTCTCAGTGATTGAGAACTCCATGTCATTAATAGAATATAAGTGAACTATGTGGTAAAGTACACACATCATCAAAGCAGGATAAATTAGAGTCCACTCAGACATGCCACAATGTACACACATTTACAGTTTCAGTTGAGGTAAACAATACTACCCATATGAAGACATCTCGAAATGTAGTGAATACAGAATCTGTGAAAACTATGTCCATATATTCACTATAGATACTAAGTTGGAAAAACCTCAGGTTGCCAAGGAGGCCGCAAGTGCATCCGTATTTAAACACCACATATCTTTATCGTCAACGTAGTCCTTGATTTTATAATAGGCTTTCTTAACAAGAACTGATTTGACGTACTTTTTAAATTTCTTGTCAGTAAGATCGGTAACACATTTAGGGAGTTTATTGTAGAAACGCACACAATTTCCTAGAAATGATTTATTTGTTTTGGTTAATCTAAATTTAGGTACCACAATTTTATGTTTATTCCTAGTATTAAGGTTGTGAAAGTCACTATTGATACTGAACGTCTGCAGGTTTTTGCGGACGTACATGATGTTTTCGAAAATATAGAGTGACGGCAGTGTAAGTATATTGATATTCTTATAAAGTTCTCTCAGGGAATCGCGAGGGCCCATATCGTAGATCGCGCGAATGGCCCTTTTCTGTAAGATAAAAATTGAATTTACGTCTGCAGCTGATCCCCACAGCAAAATACCGTATGACATAATGCTGTGAAAGTAAGCGAAGTACACTAGCCTGGCTGTAGCCACATCGGTGATTTGCCTAATTTTCCTCACTGCATAAGCAGCGGAACTTAATCTGCTAGACAGGGCTGAAATGTGCGCACCCCACTGCAACTTGCAATCAACCGTAATACCCAAGAAAATGGTTTCATTGATTAGGTCCAGTTTGCTGCCATCAAGAATTAAATTAGGTTTAGTTTGTGGTACATTTGGTAACGAGAATTTTAGACATTTTGTTTTGCTAGCATTAAGTAGTAAGTTATTAGCAGCAAACCATTTAGACAAAGATTTTAGACTCTCATTTACGTTAAAGAGATTGCTATCATTTCTATCGATTTTAAATATGAGTGAGGTATCGTCTGCAAACAATACTATATTCGATAGCTCGGCCATCATATAGGGAAGGTCATTTATATACGCTAAGAAAAGAAAAGGGCCTAAAATAGAGCCCTGTGGAACACCCATTTTAACAACAGACCCGGGAGATGCGACTCCTTTTATGTCCAAGGTTAAAGGTTAATTAAAAGGTCGGCGCTCGTGACTCCTCTGGTGTTGCTGGTGTCCATGGGCGGCTGTAATCGCTTACCATCAGGCGATCCGTCAGCTCGTTTGCCCACCAATCACATAAAAAAAAAATTGGTTCGAACCCTATTTTACATGGGCTTTAAAAACATACCAGTTAACTGTTATAGAAAAACAGGTAGAATTTTCAAGATGAGTGCGGGTATTTCGTCGTGTTATGACTTTCTTCTGCTTTGTTCTTCTTTCTTTCTATCATCAAATTGTTTTCTTTGGCCATTATAGAAGACCATAAGTGAAATCAACATCAGGCGAACTAGTGGTCAAGCGTAAGTCTATCAGGAATAAAAAAAAGAAAAGAGGTGGTCACATTTGATTTTCAAAAGTGACGCACGGTAATCTTAGTGGTAGTCCATTTTTACTTTTCTATATGAGTATGTAGGAACCTACCTATTATAACTGACTTACGTTATACTATGAAAACGTAGTTAATATAAGTCGACAACAAATTAGGTACTGGATTATACCTAATAATAATTGTAGACATTTCAGCCGCGCGAATTACGTGATCTCAAGGTTCAATGATTCAACGCACGATATCGAATAACTGTTGAAACTGTGAGAATTAAGTTAATAATAACGTGTAATACTCGTATTCAGTGAGGGATAACAATCTATTTACTGAGTTAATAACACAAATTCAGTCTTAATGAAGCTATTTAATTTATGAATAATGTTCAGTCAAGTACGGCCGATATAGGAATAGGGAGTGAATGATCATGTGACAGCTGATAGGGATGAATGGAAGAAAAGGACATGTTGCGCCGACCACAAATAAATAGGGACAGGGGCAGGAAGATGATGATTTTTTTTAAATTCGTTATAGGCTTACGCTTGACCACCATTTTGCCTGATGTTAAGCGATACTGCGATCTACGATGGAGCGCGCTTGTCTAGAAGAAACCGATTCACTCGTGATTTAAAGACACCCAGATTATATCTATCTATCATGTACGATATTCGGTGTCCGCACAAATTTAAAAGGTGAGTAGGTACACGAAAAATGATAAAAAGCTCAGTAAATTGTCGTTATTGTTGTTGGTGTTGCAGACTGCAGCTTCTGACGACCACTTACGATGGTCATACGTTTAAGACAACCGACGGTGTTACGGGGGATTCTCGAAGTGACCGTCGAAACAGCGGTTTAAACTTGCAGATGATGATCAGCGTAATTATTACATACCCATGAGAAAACAAAAAGTTAAAAGGATATATTCCACAAATAGGCATAGTTGAAGTTCAGCTTGCTCTGTCTGCATGCCTAAATCTGTGCCACTATAATTGCCATAGTTAGCTCTAATCGATTGTATCTATATTTGGGAAGCACAGCATTTCAGCGTCATCTATCGACACTTTGCTACGTGGGAGAGCCATGCTTCGGCACGAATGGGCCGGCTCGACCGGAGTGATACCACGGCCTCACAGAAAACCGGCGTCAAACAATGCTTACGTTGTGTTTCGCCGAGTGAGTGGGGTTACCGGAGGCCCAACCCCCTTTTAAAAAGGTCGGCAACGCACTTGTGACTCCTCTGGTGTTGCTTACCATCAGGCGATCCGTCTGCTCGTTTGCCTTCCTACTTCAGCACTTAGGTTTCCACTTTTCTAAAATACTCGGCTATCCTACGGACTAAAAAGAATCCTAAACTATATTCGTTTCCAAGTCGAAATAATTATAACTCTATTAAATGGAACTAATTCTAACTAATCAGTGTTTAGTTATTTAATAGTAAAGGAAAAAATTCAATCGCGGGCAGGATTCGAACCTACGTCTTCTGGTTTGATATACCAGACGTAAATTCAGAATGTCAAGGCAAAATTTCAATCATGCGGGTAGGGTTCGCTGTGGCTTAGGAGGTCAGAGCGTCTGGTATATCAAACCAGAAGACGCAGGTTCGAATCCTGCCCGCGATTGAATTTTTTTCTTTACTATTAAATAACTTAATAATCTTAGCATGGAAAATGCAAAAAAAAAAATCACAAAAAGATAATCAGTGTTTATTTATGTTTGTTATCTATAGGTTCCTTAACAATTTAGTCGATTCCGATGAAACTGTGATGTGTTATTATGTGCTAAAAAGATGCATTGTAGTGCATGCTAGGATTAGTAACTAATAAAATAAAAAATGTATGGAAATATGGATAAATACACTTCAAAATCGAAAAAAAAGGAAATATAAATGAATACATACCATCACGCCTGTATTTCCTGAAGGATTAGGCAGAGGTGTAATAATCTACACCCACAGTTCGAGCCTATGCTCTGCTCGCGGCTGGATGGCTCGCCATTAACTGGGCACAAATCCAGACTCCGAGCTGCTACTGAGAATTTCATAGAAAAACCCAATAACTCTTTGCTCGACCTGGGGATTGGACCTCTAGTGTAGCATTCGCGCTTGGGACCACTAGACTAATGAGGCAGTCAATATATAAATAAATAGATTTGCAAATATAAGTTACACACGTTCATTAGACTGCCTTTGTGAGTAAGCCGTCAACAACGCCCAGACATAGCTCAGATCGATTGTGACTGCATTCAAAAATAGTCACAACACTCGTTTTGTATTGGATTCGTTTTGTATTTGTTTATCCAAATGCTGACACTAACCTACTTTTAAGTTTGGTACACAGTGTCATTCTAGTGGTTTTTGAACCGAAAGAGAGTCTCTTTACATTTTTTATTACAAGCTTTCTAATGAGCATGCTATGTTTGTTTAGATGGAATCTTGCACTTCCTACTATCCTACGGAGTTGAAATTTTACATGTTGAATCAGTTCCAAGGCATTTTTATAGTAATATTAATGACTTAAATTGACATCTAGGATTAGATACTGGTTTCTGACACTTACGCGAATATTAGCAAATAATATCAATACAACGCGATAAAATCCGTAAAAAGTAGTTTTATTTCAATATCTAGGATTAGCTCCAGATAAAGGAACTCTTCACCGGTCAACAGTAGAAACAAGAAATATTGTATGCACTCTGAATTATTATGATAGCTGGTTTTAAGTTGTACTATGACATGGCTACTGCACTCAAGGTTGGCTCCTAACGAGGGAACTCCTTAACGGTTAACAACAAATAGGAAATCAGACAAAAAGCAAATAATAAACAAGAGGCTCCTAAGTTCATAACGTAAGTAACTCTGCGATTCTCGGTAACGCCCGAGATATTTTTTTCTCGGTTTCGGCTAACATAAAAAACCGGCCAAGAGCAAGTCGGATTCGCGCACGAAGAGTTCCCTACCATTATCTATAAAAACCGCAAAAAAATCAAGTTTGTTGTATGGGAGCCTCCTTAAATATTTATTTTATTCCGTTTTTTAGTATTTGTTGTTACAGCGGCAACAGAAATACATCATCAGTGAAAATTTGAACTGTCTAACTATCACGGTTCATGAGATACAGCCTGTTGACAGACGGACGGACGGCGGAGTCTTAGTAATATTGCCCCGTTTTACCCTTTGGTTACGGAACCCTAAAACTAGTCTCGTTAAATTTTTAATTGGTATAGACTGACCTGGGCCCCGGCTGCGGCGTGTCGGCGGGCTCGTCGTCCGCGTCGTAGAAATCATCCTCCCCCTCCGACGAAGAGTACGAGGTGTCCGGCACCAGCAGAGACATTGCTTGTCATGTAAACAAACAGCAATATCAATTCATGGACGCATGCACGTAATTGGACGATCAATATAATTTACCAGTGTCGTAGCTAGCACTACCTTGGAAAGTGTAATTAAGATTGAAATAAAAAAGGCTTTTATGTTGTTAAAGATCCGAAACGTCGGAGATTAAATAATATCAATACAACGCGATAAATTCCATATAAAGTATTGTTATTTCAATGTTTATTCGCGTGATTGTCAGAAACTAGTGTAATTTTAGTTATGTAGGGACTTTAAAATGTAAACCATCTCTAGGCATTATATAGTCTTCTAAGATTTCTAGACAGATCCAGTGCATAATCAGAGCTAGAATAGTGTTGTCTTGGAAAATAAGTATTGTAAGTTTGTTTTGGAAAAAAAGGGCTTCTGAATGCCTTATAAAATATGAATAGCAAAACTTACAAATTTTAAGATTACCTCCGAAGTCCCACGGAATTATAAACAATTTTTCTTGTATCAATGAATGCTAAAGGTGCTGGTGCTTATGGCCGAGAAAAAACTCAATGCCGTAAGAATTAAATGCATTTGCTCACGATACTCTCGTATGTCGCCCATATAACAAAGCTTCATAAATATTTGTTAAAATGCTTTATTTATAACATAACAATTAATAATTATTTTTCGAGAAAAAAAATGTGTTTGCACTTTTTCCTAAAATTCATAAACTTATTTTAGTAAAGGAAAAATTCAATCGCGGGCAGGATTCGAACCTGCGTCTTCTGGTTTGATATTCCCGGTGGCTTAGTGGTCAGAGCGTCTGGTATATCAAACCAGAAGACGCAGGTTCGAATCCTGCCCGCGATTTAATTTTTCCTTTACTAAAATAACTTTATAATCTTAGCATGGAAAATGCAAAAAAATCACAAAAAGATATTCATAAACTTTTAAATAATTTTAACCATTCTCTCATTGACCATTGAAGTTGGGAGTTCTACTGGAGTAGAACTCCAGTAAAACTTAGAATTTAGAATATAGGAACGTGTTGCAAGCAAGGGATTGGAACATTATGCATACTTAAGGCCTGCGCAGACGAGGGACAATTCTCGGCGTAGTTTCTTGTTCGTCAAAATAAATACAGTTGTACTGTATTGAATAACGCATACAAAGGATTAAAAGTTCCGCGTATTAAAATTCCGAACAACCGAGAACATCGATAGACGGGACTAGACAAAAGTACGCGAGTCTCCGATAAAAATAGAACTTGATTAGCTGCAGCTATGCACACAGTGAACTTCAGTGCATTACTATATCCATTCATTCATTCATTAATCGGGCCGAAATAAGAGGATGGTCCCTATATTCTGTTTTTTTTTAAACTTCATGTAAATTACAACACAACGTAATCTGAGAATATTTGCTTCCTTTCACTAAATTTCCGCTTTTCCGAGCAACAAATCCGTGGTTCTCGGCGGATATTTTATTCACGACTAAGGGATTTTTGTCCTCTGTGGATAAAAGTCCCTCGTCTGCGCAGGCCTTTAAAGGATAATGTTATGTAACTTACTAGGTGCATCGAGGTGTTCTAACGAAGGTAACGGCAGTGTCGGCGTGGTGAGTTCGCGACACTCCGCGCCCATCTCCACGCGAGGAGACAGCTCCGCATCTGACAGATAAATAAACGGTAATAAGTTTTTTTAATGGGATAGGTGGGCAAACGAGCAGGCGGATCACCTGATGGTAAGCGATTACCGCCGCCCATGGACACCCGCAACACCAGAGGAGTCACGAGTGCGTTGCCGACCTTTAAAAGAGGATTGGGCCTCCGGTAACCTCACTCACTCGGCGAAACGCCGACTTTCTTTTTATTAACGCCGGTTTTCTCTGAGGCCGTGGTATCACTCCGGTCGAGCCGGCCCATTCGTGCCGAAGCATGGCTCTCCCACGTGTAAATTTCTGGATACATACATACATTGTATTAATGCCGATATGGTGGGAAAGGGAGTGAATTATGAGGTGACTGCTGACAGTGCTTAATTTAAAAAAAAAGTATATGCTGCACCAACCCCAAATAAATTGGGAAAAGGGCAGGAAGTAATTTCACGCCTTTCTCCTACAGGGGCAAGCAGAAACCACATACCGCCACTTGCTACGATTCTGTCTTGAACATTAAATGTCAAAGTTGGACATTACTAGAAGGTTCTGGAATAGTTCCATGAAAAGGTCAAGTCGTACATTTTGACCGAGATGTAGATTTGTAGAGTTACGGCCAGTCCCAATATCAAATCAGTCAATAGATTTGCTTACAACATAAGGTCCTTAAGTAATGTCAAAATGCTATCTCTAGTAAACCTATCGACAGTTTTGTTATTTTCTGATCGTTAGGATTTTCGTTCTACATGAAAAATTTTAACAGTGAGGCCTTATGACCTTGTGAGTCTTTACAATAAATATTTTGGTTGGGATTTTTTTTACATGTTATAAAGATGTGAAATACCTTGTTTGATATGTGATTGTGAAGGATTACAGGAAGGTCCCTGATATACTCCGTTTACTGGATTTACTGTGTTCTGCAAGAAAATAAGCATTCATAAATAAACATAACAGGCCATCACGACAATTATTAAAAGGGGGCGACCCTTTTGCCCTTAGGCTGGTTTTAGAGTCACGCTGACTGCACGCTGACCGTCGGCGCTGACAACCGAATTGTATGAACTTCTAGGAATCGTTTAAGAATAACGACGTGCGGTAGGGAGACGTTCATACATTTCGGCCGTTAGCGCCGACGGTCAGCGTGACTCTAAAACCAGCCCTACATAACATAATCAACCCATTATACTGTCCCATTGCTGGGCACGGGTCTCCTCTCAGAATGAGAGGGATTAGGCCTTCGGGAAAATCTCTCAGGCATGCAGGTTTCCTCACGCTATTTTCCTTCACCGTTTAAGCGCGTGATAATTAACTATTAATACGCCCATGATTTCGAAAAGTCAGAGGTGCGTGCCTTGGATTCGAACTCGAGACCATTGACTTGGCTTGGCAGTCCTATGGTGATATCACTAGGCTCACTGCTTACAAAACCAGTCTTAATCGGGTACAAATCTAAACTCCGAGCTGTTACTGAGAATCTCAGAAAGTCAATAAAACTGTTCAATTTGGGAATCGACCCAGGACCTGCTAGCAGACTAAAAATGAAGCAAATGAAACGAATGAAAACTAAATACAGCATGTGGTGTTAGTGTTTTCCTATGTTTGTTGTTGTTGCGTGAATTATGAATTGTAAATATTTGTCTATTAGTTTTACTTCCATGGCTTGTTATCAAATTGAAATAATTAATGGGCACTACAGAAGTCAGACACGGTAAGCAAGAGGTGTCCTAATGTACAACACTAGGCTCGCCCCCTATAACATTAGAATGCATAAATCGAGGCACAAAAATCCAAACACCGAGGTGCTACTGAGAATTTCATAGATAAACGAAATTTAAAGATTAAAGATAAGCAGTGTGAACTGCTCGACCTGGGAATTTGAACCCAGGACCTTTAAGCAGTCGCACTGGGGACTACTAGGCTAATGAAGCAGTTATTTAAAAACATATCATAACATCACGCCTGTATTCCCCGAAGGGTTAGGCAGCGGTGTACTAATGTACAGTACATCCATAGTTCGCCGGTATGTTTACGTCCCATGTTATAGGGGGCGAGCCTATTGCTATTAACAGGCTCAAATCCGAACTCCCGAGCTGCTACTGAGAATTTCATAGAAAAACCCAATAATACTTTGCTCGACCTGGGAATCGAACCCAGGACCTCTAGCGTAACAGTCGCATTCGCAACTAGGCGCAAAAATTAAAAATTAATTAAAATAAATTACCTTAGCTATTTGTAGCAGTACAATGGAATGCTTTATATTGTCCAACATTGCCTGTGAAGAAAACAATATCTATATTATTACAATAATACAAAAACGAGAATTCTCTGGCAACTTTAAAGGAGAAAAGCTCAGTGTTTTATGTTTAAAAAAACAAAAAAATATTTATATGCAACCTGTAACAGAATAAGAGCAAGAACTGAAAGTAGTTTGTTCAGAATCGACTACCGAATCGATTACAGTGGTTTTTAATGTGTTATCTTAAAAAAAATTTAATACCTGGGATATTGCCCCCTAATCCATCAGTGGGTCGTGGTACGAAAAACTGAAACCTATTTACACAAATTGTTATTGTGTGCGTGTGCGCATCGATATCGTAGTCATTGATTGTGGCACGGCCACAAGTTTTATGTTCCGCTGATATAATTTATTTATTGAAAATATATGCTTACATGTCTCAAAAGAATTTTCGGATTTCGTTATTATAATTATGGCTCGATATTCTAATCGAGCAGTTCGAGGTCTTGCGCTTAATCAGTTACACGTTGTACCTATATTTATAATTTTTTTTCTATCTTTAACATAACATCAAAAAGTGAAACAAATATAAAAAAAAATCAAAAATGTTTTTTTTTATACAAACATGACTAACGTGATAAGAGTATTGGATCTAAATCGTTGAAATCAAATTGCTGACGTAGGTCTTGGTGACTTGAAAACAAGTATAGGGTGAGATTGCATTCCATATTGTTATGTAGTCTGCACCCTGTTTAGCAGGGAAATTCCTCATGGTTCGTCTGCCACCTGGGGAAGCGGCAGGGTATGTCGGACTTATACTGACTAAAAACCTTGCCTTCCCTTACCCTGTAGTCACGGCCATGGGATTCGTGACATTCGTGACAACCGTGACAGACTCGTTATTACCCTGTATGTACTCACATTGGAATGATCTAATATAACTTGTCCTTTGCTCTTTTCGTGGGGATCGGCCAACTCTGACACACGAATGCTCATTTTCTGAAACAAATAGATAAGTTAGGTTCTATAAGCGCATAGTATAGACATTTTCTAATATCTACTACAAACTACATATAAACAGGATGGCGCTTATCTATACTTATAATAAATCTGTAGAGAGGTCAATTCTGTACATAAAATATATTTCCAAAATAACTATCAGCGGGTGATTAGTGATTGATACTGACGCCAAAAATGCAATCAGTAAAATTTTTGTCTGTCTGTCTGTCTGTCTGTCTGTCTGTCTGTCTGTCTGTCTGTCTGTCTGTCTGTCTGTCTGTCTGTATGTTCGTTATAGAAACAAAAACCACTCGACGGATTTCAACGAAACTTGGTACAATTGTTCTTCATACTCCTGGGCAGGTTATAGTATACTTTTCATCACGCTACGATCAATAGGAGCAGAGCAGTGAAGGGAAATGTTGGGAAAATGAGTGATTCATGAGAAAGGTTTCAAGCTATAAAACATAACGCTACAACCCTTAGGAACGGGGCAACGCAGGTGAAACCGCGGGCGAAGAACTAGGGAACAAAGTAACTATTCCACGCGGACGAAGTCGCTGGCAAAAGCTAGTACAAGAATAAACCTAAAGAACTGAAAGAAATTCTTCAAGCGCGAACTTAGTCTAAAATATTAATATGCAAAATTATTTACGCCTTAAATTTACCTTGCGGTACGAGTTATCTAATTCGTGCATCGCTCCATTTTTTATCATTTGTAAAATTAAAAACTCTATTATAATTAAACTACACAAGCATAAGTAATTTCATTAATAATTACAGCTGCTTGCGCCTTTGTTTACACAATAATAAACAAGTGTTACCTAGTACTACGTCCTGTGAAGCTGACACCTACGTCACACGACATAACGTTCCTGATATTTTTCGAGGTAGAGGGACGAGAAAATTATGTCGAGGGACGCACGTTCGCTTGAAAACTTACCCTATCATTAAATTGACCGATACTCAAAAATAAAATTAAAAAGTTACATATACTAGCTATTACGGCATATTTAGTGTCTCTTATTTTTGTTTGCAAATAAAATTTTCTTTCTTACTTCAGTTTTTTAATTAACATTTTTATGATGAATTCATTTTTATATTATAGATATGTATTGTTAAAAAGCAGTGATAGCCTAGTGGTATGACCGTTGGACTGCCAAGTCAAAGGTCTCGAGTTCGAACCCAAGGCACGCACCTCTGACTTTTCGAAGTCATGTACGTATTAATAGTTAATTATCACGCGCTGAAACGGTGAAGGAAAACATCGTGAGGAAACCTGCATGCCTGAGAGATTTTCTTGATGGCGTGTGAAGTCTGCCAACCCGCACTAGGCCAGCGTGGTGGACTATAGCCTAATCCCTCTCATTCTGAGAGGAGACCCGTGCCCAGCAGTGGGACAATGTAATGGGTTGATTATTATTATTATAGGGAAACTGTTTAATTTTCTCAGCACATGGCTGGTTTTAACTACATTTACGGGCCGAAACCAAGTAAATGGAGTGTGTGATGTGTTATGGTGGGTGTGTGTTGTTTTAAGGGAGTATTTCATTTTCTTCTATTTGCATGAACTTTCTCACTATTCTGCAGGTATTTAGTATGGCGGCTTTTTGTAGGGTTGTATAAGTGGATTCCTTTAGGTCTATTAGTTTAAGGCTGTGTTTTAGGTGCTTAGGAATGACACCGGTGGTGGAAATAACAATGGGTACAACATATACTTTTTCTTGTTTCCAGATTTGTGTGATTTCTTCTTTTAGTTCCGCATATTTATTTATTTTTTCAGCTATTGTTTTCTGCAAGTTATGTGTGTTGGGGATTGCAATATCTATCAGGTAAGTAGTTTTGTTTATTTTATCGATTAAAGTTATATCCGGTCGGTTGTAATGTATGGTTCTGTCAGTAAGTATGGCGCGATCGTTGTATAGTTTGTGTGATGTGTTTTCTAGAACAGTCTGTGGTGTGTATTTATAGTATGGTGTGTTTGTGTTTTGTATAAGTTTATGTTTAAGGGCCAGCTTTTGGTGGATGATGTTAGCTACTTGGTTATGTCTGTGGGTGTAGTCTGTCTGTGTGAGTGTTGTGCAAGCTCCTGTTATGTGTTGTATGGTCTCTGGTTGTGTGTGACATTTACGACACTTGTCGTTCGTTACAGTGGGATCTTTGATTATGTATTTTCTATAATTTTTGGTGTTAATGATCTGATCTTGTATCGCTATTATAAATCCTTCTGTTTCTGGAGATAGATTGCCTATTTTCAGCCATTTATTTGAAGCTATTGTATCAATATGGGATTGTTCTAGATCGTGAGGGTGTCGTCCATGCAAAGTTTTCTTTTTCCAGTCTTCTAGTTTTTGTTTTTGTGGGTCATTAATACTAAGAATTTGAGTGTTTGTATGTTCGTTTAAGTTTAGTGGGGTGTAATTGTGGTCGTTCTGGGTTATGGCTCTGTGTATGTCGCTAGTGTCAGACTTCATATGAAAGAATGTCTTTAGTTTTTTTATTTGTTTCTGCCATAGGTGATGGATATCTATTAGGCCTCTCCCGCCGTTTTGCCTTTTGATGGTTAATCTTTCTATTGCTGATTTAGGGTGAAGATTATTGTGTTTAGTAAGTGTAGTACGTCTGGATCGTTCTATTTGTTCTATGTCTGTTTTCGACCATTTTACAACTCCGAATGAGTAGGTGAGAATCGGGATGGCAAAAGTGTTCAGAGCTTTAATTAAATGTTTTCCTGAAAGTTGGGTTTTACATATTGCGTTCACTCTTCTCTTGTATTCTATTGTTAGAGTTTGTTTAATTGTTGTGTGATCGAGCCCTTTAAGTTGTTTGTACCCTAAGTATTTGTATAGATCGTTTGGTTCCATGGCTGTAATTGTATCTGTATCGTTTATTGCATAATCGCCCGGTTTAATCTTTCCTCTTATAATATGTAAAGTTTTGCACTTATCTAATCCAAATTGCATGTTGATATCTTTACTGAATTCTGTAGTAGTGTCTATAAGTGTTTTCATTTCTTTTTCTGTTTTCGAATATAATTTAATATCGTCCATATAAATGAGGTGTGAAATAATTGTTTCTGATGTGGAGTGTTTAAGTGGATATCCTATTCTACAGCTATGCAGTAAGTGAGATAGAGGGTTTAGGGCAAGACAGAACCACAGGGGACTTAGGGAATCACCTTGATAAATACCCTTCTTAATGGATATCTGTCGAGTGGTAATAGTATTCTGACGGGTGTTTAGCTGTAGCGTTGTTTTCCAGCGCGCCATTATAGTACGTAGGAAATCTATTATTTTCGAGTTTATTTTATAAATCTGTAAAACCTGTAATAACCAAGAATGTGGTATACTATCAAATGCTTTTTTATAATCTATATAGGTACAATGTAAATTTCTATTTTTAGAGATAGCGTGTTTATGAATTGTGGAATCTATAACTAATTGTTCCTTACATCCCATGTGGCCCCGCCTGCAACCCTTCTGTTCTTCGGCTATTATGTCTTGTTGTTCTACGTGTAAATTGATTTTAGTTGCTATTGCTGATGTTAGAATCTTATATATTGTAGGTAAGCATGTAATTGGTCTGTATTGGGAAGGTTCTGTTGAGTATGTCGTTTTTGGGAGCATATACGTAATGCCTGTAGCAATAAATTCGGGTATGCTCTGTTTTCCTAAGATAATGTCTGTTAGATTGCTAGCTATTATTTTGTGTAGTGATACTAATTTTTTATACCAGTAATTATGAATTTTATCAATACCCGGCGATTTCCAATTATGTAGTCTAGATGTAATAATTGTTATGTCAGTCTCGGTTATTTCAATGAATTCCATTTCCTCTAGTGCATGACATCTACTTTCTTCCTTTTCTATCCAATCTGCTTTATCGTTGTGATGTACTTGTTCTTCCCATATGCCAGACCAAAATGTTTCTAGTTGTTCTTGTGTTGGTGTTTGTATGTTTGTGTCAGTTGCTGTATTAGTTTGTGGTTTCTGTAAGTTTCTATAAAAGAGTTTTTCGTTATTAGCAAATGTGATGTTATCGTTTTTTCGCTGTTGTGCTTTTTTATACCGTCTAAGTCTATGAACCTTAAGAGCTAGTTTCTGCTTTAGAGTATCTAAGAATTCTTCAGGTGTTGTATTATTCTTTTCATGTCTGGTGTGTGTGATACTACTTTTAAAAATCGCTTCTACTCTTTTTCTCTTTTAACTACCTTATTTGATCTATTATGATTATTATTATTATTATTATTATGTATTGTTAAAAAATATTAGTCTAGAATAAAGTTAACTAAATTTTAACACGATTTTGGGACTTTTAATTATTCAGTAGTATTTTGTAATTAGCTAGATATGGTAATAATACATTTTAATATTGCTGCTCTAGCAGCGCACGCGCCGACCATATGGTAGTCGCTTTAAGTGGCTTTCATGAAATTCTCGTACGATTTGTATGGATGAAAAAGTTCGGAAACGCACCCACGATAATTAATTCGTACTTTATGTGCATTTATAAAGATTAAAAAGAAAAAAATAGAACTGACATGTATTAATTGATGTACTAATAAAAAAATGGCAACCTTCACTTCAAGGACACACCTCTGACCTTTCATCATTATCATTTGCTTATGGATAATGAATGACCAGTCGCTTAGACTGTGAAGGAAAGCGTCGTGAGGAAACCTGCATGCCTGAGATTTCCTCGACTGCGTGTGAAGTCTGCCAAGCCGGACTAGGCCAGTGTGGAGGACTATAGCCTAACCCCTGTCATTCTAAGAGGAGACTCGTGGCCATCAGTGATTCAGTAAATGGGTTGATGATGAATATTTAATATTTTTTTTTAATTGGCATTAACTCACAGACTAGTACTGCTTTATTAGTCTAGTGGTCCTTAGCGCGACTGCTACGCTAGAGGCTTTGGGTTTTTCTATAAAATTCTTAGTAGCAGCTTGGAGTTTCTATTAATACCCGGTTAATGGCAATAGGCTCGCCCCCTAGTACATGGGACCTAAATAACTAGTGAACTGTGGGTGTACAGTCAACAGCACATTATGGTATCCAAAACTGTCTTTCTTCAGTCGATTTTCAATTTAATCTCCAAATAATAGAGTTTATTATCTATTGGGGATATTTGACAGTTTGTGGTAACTTGTTATGTCGTTGACTGTAAATTAGTGCACCTTGCCAATCCATTTGGGGAATATCGGCCTGGTGGTATCAACTCACAGAAACCAGCTCGATCATGATCTGCAGGTATGCGTCAGCTTCAGAGATTCTTCTCTCCAGGTCTCCGTGCCTGTGGCGTGGAGCCAGCATGCAGCGTGACCAGCGCTCCCGTCGCCCGTGCCTTGATATGGTGTCTTCTAACGCACGCACCCACTGCTCACGTTCTGAACCATCTCTTGCCTGGAAGGAGAAAGTATATACGGGTATAATTTACCAGACCATATCTAGAAAAAAGACACCCCTAAAACTAGAGTAATGTGAACTTGACTGGTTTCCTTTCGTTTTGAAGGGTGGCCTGAATCCAGTAAGGGTCCATAACAAGCTGAAGCAGTACCATAACGTATTATCGCAATAATTTTTAGGTTGTGAGAAACGGATAGCGGCATCCTTCTCTTGCAATCGCAAATCGATCACAATAACGCGTTATGGTACTGATATGAACTGTTAATTACCTGGAAGTGGAACGTTTTGTGGTCTACGGTGATGGTGAAGGTGGAGTCGTCTTCATCATCGATGCCGATGACTGCTGCTCTTAGCCGCACGCAGCCTCGCCGAACACCGCGTGTCATTTTCTCTTTTGACTGGAAAGAGAAACATAGTGTGGTGAAAATAGGCAGTTGCTCGCAGTTTCATTTGCGTCCCAAAATGATATATATTATTTATTTTTATTATTAATAGATCTTTCGAAGACTTGAGAGATTTCTTTTCGTTTTATCTTCTTTTCTGAAATGGCCTTTTGGAAGAGCCATAGCGGCTATGACTAGACCAGCCCTAACTGACGGCATGCATGTAGCTGAACCATATTATAGGGAGTTCAACAACCCGTCAAACGACGACACCAGGTTCATTTGCGTAAGACACAGAAAACTTCTCTACGTACGTACTTCTCCACCAAACACCAGATTGATCAATGTTATCTACAAAGACTATAGGTATGTGAATTGTTCAGATCATAGTTGCATTTATGCTATTTGGAGACGGTCAACATTTGGATGTAATTTAAAGTATTATTATGTCAGTATTGCATAAACATTTACGTGAAGATTATTGACTTCCACTAAACAAAGTCCTTTTGCATTACATATTATAATGCATTTAATTCAATGCAGGTTCAAATTCCTGTACAGTGTCGAGTGTGATACAGTGCAGTGGTGTTGCAGACATGGATACTGTTCGAAGACTCTACAACATCGTGTTTTATGAAAGAGCTGGTAATAAAAACATTTTTTTTTTCAAAGCTGCTCCCAATATGGTGTATCTCCTTTTTTGATAATTTTATTTATTAAAATAAAACTACTTTGTACAGATTTTATCGCGTTATATTGATATTATTAAATTCCGAGTTTTGGGGAGCTGGTAGACTGAATCAGGAAGAGGTAGTTTTATTCCTATGATTAATTTTCGCGTGAATGTCAGAAATCGGCTGTTTTTTTTTTGTTATCTATATGTACCTACACCTACGCATAAGCATGCTGAGTATTATTACACAGATTTTTTAACTTAATGTAAACTCAGTGCACTAATGAATGGGACCAACCGCTAATGGGATTAACCGCGAATGGGTCTAACCGCGAATGGGATTAACCGCGAATGGGACCATTTGCGAAAGGAGGACGTAGTGCGGATGGGACGAAGTGCGCATAACCCAGTACAGCTACCAAATTGATCAAGGCTGGTTTTAGGCCGGCTCTTTAGAATATGAAATGAAATCCGCGTCGTTAATCCAATCGTTACAAAATGCCTCTTTTTCACTCACCGACTCTTTTTCTCATTATTTTCTATTCAGAAATTACAACCAGATACTAAGACGTGTTATTACGATTGAGAGAGAGGGATGCACCTCTTCACATTAAATAGTGCCATCCCTTTTTCATACCTTGTGGTACGACAGGTAAGTATTTTTATTTTCGGAATTGCACGTTCAAAATGGTCGCATCATCGTAACCCTCATTTCACGTCGTGATAATCGAGCAATAACGACCGTGCCACTGCATTTTTATAGGGGAAATCTGTCATTCGGCTAAATGGCTCGACATTTCATAAATGCCAGTCGTGTAAACGACTTCCAAACTGCCGACCTCTTTTGGTGTTTGCGTGATTAAGAGTTTTTAAACATTTAAAAAATATTTTTATTTTTTCCATTTCAAATGCAGAGTATTGTCAACAAACTCTCTTTCTCAGGGTTTAACAAATTCTATTTTATAATATCTTATGCTCATTAGTGTTGTGGTCGTAAGCAATCACTAATCTTGGGTTAGATTCCCAGATCGAAGTGCACGGTGTTATCGAGTTCTTAATAGCAGGTCGCAGTTTGGATTAATGCCCGGTTAATGGCATAATCACACCTTTATTACGTGGGACGTCAACATTCTCGCAAACTATGGGTGTACAACAGTACACCTCTGCTTATGTGCGTGAGGGGTATGTTATATTATGTTGTTTTCGCATGGGAAGCGAACGTTATATATATTTGTGGACAGAAAAATTCAAGTAGGTAAGTAAATATGTAATTAGCCATGTGAACTGAAGAAGCGGCGGTAGCCTAATGGCTAGGGCGTCGGACCTGCAATCGTAAATGTATTTGCCGATTCGAAACCCACCCATTGCACTACAGACGTGAACCCACTCACAAGCATTTAGCTTAGCACGAGGGGTTGACAAGAATACTATAATGTGCCCTCATTGTTAGTAAGCTTTTTTTTTTAAAAAAAAAAAGACAGTGCTACCTAAATCAAGCTATAACTAGTATCCAGTATAAGCTGATTTCGCATAGTAAAGGTTTATATAACCGTATAATAACAGGTCAGCATGTACTGATAGTATAGTTTGATGTCAGCCGTGCGTACCTGGCCTGCTGGTTGGAGAGTTAGTCACGATTTTAAGATGGCAAAATGGAGTAAATGGGACATGTGTTGTAGCGAGCTGAAGAAACCAGGAAATTATGTGCGGTTAGTTACTTTTACTTGCGACTACATTCGAGGTACAGCTTTAGGAAATGCACCTATAGAGCAGAATTATGTTATTAAACGAAATAATCTATATTTATAAAATGTTTTGTTATGACTGAATTGCAAGCGTCCGTAGGCTACGGTAACCACTTACCATCAGGCGGGCCGTATGCTTATTTGCGACCATAATGATATAAAAATCAATGATCAACGCATTAAAACAATTCTAGAAAGCTTAAAAATTTGGAACATAGGCTTATTTTACAAACCTACATATAAAATAAGTAACTTTTCACAAAAGTAAAACATTCTTCAAAAACATGAAGAATAATGTTATGTGCACAACAGTTTCGGAAGTCGGTGCCTCCGATTTGATTTGATCGGTTCTTTTGTTTTCGCCACCAACTTCCGAAACTGTGAAACAAACATCTTAATCTAGAACTAACTTAGTCTTAATCTAGAATAACTTAATAAAGTAGATCAATTAATTTGTATTTAGCGATCTAGATCAGAGCTCCCCAAACTTTTTGTTCTCGTTGACCACATGACATGTTTTTCGGTTTTGGGTAGATCCCGAGTTTACCTAGTAAGTATTAATTTTTTGTTGACATGGACCCCTTGCAGTTCATCATGGACGAATATCGATATATAGACAAATTGGGTATCACTGATCTAGATGATGGCTTTAATCTGTTTGGTTCAACATCTTCGATATTAATCAAGCTATCAAAGTCTACTGCCTTCTCTCTTTAATCTACATATTGATCTCAAAATCTTTCGCCATCAATAAATAATATCAGAAATAACATTACCACAGCACGATTGAGATCTAATTGCTGATACATTGAATGCTAGAGCAATAATTCTCGACTCCCGTACAAAGCATCTGTGATAGCCAAACAGTATGACTTGGACTACAAAGTCAAAGGTCACGAGATCGAATCAAAGGCCTCTGACTTTTCGGAATCATGGGCGTATTAATTAAAATTATATCCCTCGGTGAAGGGAATCCTCGTGAGGAAACCTGCACGTCTGAGAGATTTTTTCAATGGCGCGTGAAGCCTGCCAACCTCTAGTATCGTAGCTTGGTGGACCATAGCTTAAAATCCTCTCACCCGTCCCCAGCAGTGGGACAGATAATTGGTTGATATATTATACGTACATTCTCTAAATTCTAGGTCCTTTCAAGCACGATGTAACACAAAACAATAAAATTTATAGCGCATCAGACCTCCAAGTCCGGCAACAAAAGACGTTAAGAACGGTCATTATATCATTAAGATCCTTTCACCTAAGTGTTGCAAAATCGCGTTGAATATGATTCAATATTTCATTGTTGAGCCTGATGCAACGATAACGGACGGCGAGATTAATTTATGCCGATACTAATAGTAACGGGAGTAAATCGTGCGTGAGCGCATTGACTGCAATAGAGATCCGTGAGGTGTTGCGAAAAACTTCTGCTAAGTGTTTGATGCGTCAGATTTGTAGTTTGCATGGTATTAACTGCATGGGGAATGGTATATTTAGAAATTATTAAAAAAATGCGATGACATGTTATTATGTCTTTTTTAATGTGCAGACAGTTTTTAGTGCGCAGATAAAATCACAGAGATTTGCATTTTTCTGCAGAAATGTCGAAATTAATAAGGACAATATTCACGAATGCGAAACATTGACGCCCCCAAATGCCTTTACACGGTTTTTATTTTAAAATTAACCACTGCAGAACCACTGGCGGCTAACTTCAAATACGCACAGTTATTTTGACCGAATTAAAACAACTGCATTCCGGGTCCGGCGGACCGAATTTGCCTCTTACGAACGTAATACTGAAATAAATCCTAATTCATACACAATTTAATAAAATTCTGTTATTATTCGGATTCCGATACCGTTAATCTAGGTTCCTACTTTACCATTTCGTCCAAAATACTTCACTGGAAATAAATGTAAGCGAATGCAATATTTGATAACTTTACCAAGTTTGGAACAATTTTCCGGTCTTGTTTTATTTTATTAAACAGGTACAGGAACAGACAACAGATTGAGTATTACATGATAACATTTTTCTTAACATACAATTTATAAACCTGAAGTCTAATTATGACTGTACACAGCATTCAACAGTAAAACAACTTCTATGAGAAGTAAAAGGAAGTGAACGTTATATATCCAGTGAAGTAGTACTCTTAATAGACGAAATAGTACCGTAGGAACCTAGATTAACGGTATCCAAATCCGAATAATAACATAATTTGATAGAATATTATCTGAATTACGATTTATTTCGGTATTACGTTTTTTGGGCAATTCAAGCTCCGCCGGACCCTTAAGCAAATAATAAAAACAAACAAACAAACACCCTCTCACCCTAAACGCATATATACAGATATCGATATTTTATAATAAACCTGTACGGAACCCTAGTCAGCAGTTAGCACTTGATTCATCACGCTACAATTTGTATCATTACGAAATGTAGGTCACTCGGCCTGAAGTAGTCATCTCCTTTGAAAAAGTGCAACTTTATAATGTTGCTGATATATTTCAGAGATAAAATTGTTACGCTTCGTCCTCGACGTGACGGGTAAATTAATGCACGTAATTTAATTTAATGTTGCTAATTTTATATTATATGAATATTACAGATGTTTAAATATTTTTTGAAATGTCATTGAGATAAGTATGTTAAAGTTGCACCACTTACATATTACTTTCATAAACATAAAACATACCATCACGCCTGTAATCCCCGAAGGGTTAGGCAGAGGCGTACTAAAGTACACCCACAGTTCGCCGGTATGTTTAGGTCCCATGTAATAGGGGGCGAGCCTATTGCCATTAACCGGGCACAAATCCAGACTCCGAGCCGCTACTGAGAATTTCATAGAAAAACCCAATAACACTTTGCTCGACCTGGGGATCGAACCCAGGACCTCTTGCGTCGCAGTCACGCTTGGGACCACTAGACTAATGAGGCAGATTAGTCGTGGTCCTAAGCGCGACTGCTACGCTAGAGGTCCTGGATTAGATCGAGCAAATTCAGTAACAGCTCGGAGTCTGGATTTGTGCCCGTTTAATGGCAATAGGCTCGCACGCTATTATTGGGACCTAAACATATCGGCGAACTGTGGGTGTACTTGCCTTCCCTTGCCCTATTATCATGGCCACGGAGTTCGTGATTCACCACGACACAACATGTCATGCCTCGACACATGTACAAATGGGCCGGCTCGACCGGAGTGATACCATGGCCTCAAAGAAAACCGGCGAAAACAACGCTTACGTTTGAGTTGTGAGGATACCGGAGGCCCAATCCCCTTTTAAAAGGCCGGCAACGCACTTGTGACTTCTCTGGTGTTGCGGGTGTCCATGGGCGGCGGTAATCGCTTACCATCAGGCGATCCGTCTGCTCGTTTGCCATAAAAAACCTACCAACAATTTAAATAAACAAAATGTAATATTATGATGTCACCATAATTATTACCTAATTCAGGTAAAACTTTAATTATGTTAATACTCGGAGCATGAGAAATAATAGTAAGGCTTCGTGACATGGCGACGGAAAGTAACAATAACGAAAAGAACACATAGGTATATACATACACGCTGGAATCCCCGTGGGAGATTACGTTTTTATATAACTTTAGAATCGCAGTTTTACAGATTACAATCTATTGTTATCGGGCGCTAAGATTTAAGATACTTAATTACTTTTTTCTTATACTTTTTAAGTACACTTTACATACCATCATGCCAATTTTCCCTGAAAAGTAGGCAGAAGTGTACTAGTCTAGTGGTCACAAGCGCGACTGCTACGCTAGAGGTTCTGGGTTGGGTCCCCAGGTCGAGCAGTGTTATTGGATTTCTCTATTGGAAAGTGTTATGAAATTCTCAGTAGCAGCTCGGTGTCTGGATTAATGGCAAGGGGCTCGCCTCCTATTACATAGGACCTAAACATACCGGCGAACTGTGGGTGTACATTAGTACACCTCTGCCTAAACCTTCGGGGAATACAGGCGTGATGGTATGTTAAGTGTAGTAATTTACAACCACAGTTTGTCTGTATATATCCCATGCAATAAGAGGCGAGTGAACCCCGAATTGCTATTGAGAATTTCATAGTAAAATTCAATAGGTACCTAATAATTTGCTCCAATTGGTAACCGAACTCAGGACCTTTAGCGTAGTAGTCGCGCTTACGATTAATACACTGCACTGTCGAGGCAGTTAAGGGTCCGACGGAGCTTGAATTGCCCACATAAACGTAATACCGAAATAAATCGTAATTCAGACAATATTCTATCAAATTATGTTATTATTCGGATTTGGATACCGTTAATCTAGGTTCCTACCGTACTATTTCGCCTACTACTACTTCACTGGAAATAAAAGACCGGGAAATCGTTTGAAACTTGGTAGTTATCAAAAATTACATTCGCCTACATTTATTTCCAGTTAAGTATTTTGGACGAAATGGTAGAGTAGGCACCTAGATTAACGGTAGGTATCGGAATCCGAATAATAACAGATTTTAATTAAATTGTGTTTGAATTACGATTCATTTCGGTATTACGTTTGTAAGAGAAATTCGGTGCGTCGGACTCTTAAGACTTCATCATTGTAAAAACATGTATTTTTATCCAAATCCATGTTAAAAAATCTCTTCTACAGACCAGCGCGTTAAGAACTGGGTGCTGATGACATCACCTAAGCCACTTGCCGCCATCATAGCGATCTACCTCATCACTATCAGGGTCATCCTTCCCGCCTACATGCGGAACAGGAGAGCATACGACCTGAGGAGTATTATCAAGTGGTACAACATTGTGCAGATTGTCGCGAATGCTGTTGTGACGTGGGGGGTAAGTCTGTAATCCGTTTTTTTTATGGGTTACTAGCTTCTGCCCGCGACTTTGTCTGCGTGGACTTCAGGATTGGGTCCAGGAGAAAAAGTAGCCTATATGTTATTCCAGGGTATAATCCATCTGTGTGCCAAATTTTATCCAGATCCGTTCAGCTGTTATGGTGTGAAAGAGTAACGAACATCCATACATCCAGACATTCTTGTATGGATTTTCACATTTATAATATTAGTAAGGACGTTGGCAAACGAGCAGACTAGCCACCTGATGGTTGATGCGTTGCCGAATCTTAAGAACGACGCACCAACCGAAGTCGCAACAACCGAAAGGGGTAACTGGCTCTCACGCGCAGCATTCAAAACATATACAAACAAGACAGCTTTATGACAGACCCTTACGTAAGGGTTGTCGCCAGCCAGTTAGATCCCAGGTCTTGCTACCTATACTAAATATCTCACAATAGAAAAAAGCACTTCCAGTTTCTCCAGAATTTTCCAATTGTCTGGTCAACTTTTCCAATTTTTGTTTCCCTAAAACCGTAGTCGGACTATTAAGAACATTAAAAAAACAGCTGTATCGATCCAGCTAAGTAGGATATTATTGGGCATCCTACTCCACCTGTCGTTCCTACGTCTCACTTCGTTCGCCTCCGTCACTTTCGGTGTTGTAGAAAGCCCAATAATATCCTACGGAGTAGGAGCCGTTCAACATTTCCGTTTTAAAACTTGATTTACTTACCGATCTTACTTCTCACTTGTTTGCCTCGAGACTGTATTATACACTATAATGGTACGTTTTCGACTTCTCTTAAGAGACGTGAATTGGCGGTTCTGAAAAGAACCTTTTGTGAACACGGTAGGTTGTTTCACTACACTAATTTACTGTCATTTTTTCATAGTTTCACTACACATTTCAGCATTTTATAGACCCGAAATTATTACTTCTAGGTTTTAGCTGAAAACCAAATTGGGCAGTAGTTCTGAACCACTATTATATCAGCACTAGAGAGTAATAACAACGCCTCCGTTACTTTTGGTATGGTAGAAAGCCCTATAATATCCTAATGAGTAGGAGCTATTTTATAGACCCGAAATTATTACTTCTAGGTTTTAGCTGAAAACCAAATTGGGCAGTGGTTCTGAACCACTATTATATCAGCACTAGAGAGTAATAACAACGCCTCCGTTACTTTTGGTATGGTAGAAAGCCCTATAATATCCTAATGAGTAGGAGCTATTTTATAGACCCGAAATTATTACTTCTAGGTTTTAGCTGAAAACCAAATTGGGCAGTGGTTCTGAACCACTATTATATCAGCACTAGAGAGTAATAACAACGCCTCCGTTACTTTTGGTATTGTAGAATGCCCTATAATATCCTAATGAGTAGGAGCTATTTTATAGACCCGAAATTATTACTTCTAGGTTTTAGCTGAAAACCAAATTGGGCAGTGGTTCTGAACCACTATTATATCAGCACTAGAGAGTAATAACTGTGTAAATCTGAACGTTTAATAATGTGAACTAATTGTTTGTAGTGATTAATGAATATATAAGTTCAAGGGCTGAGCATATTATTATTACCGATGGCTTACCACGATCAAGTACCGCAGATCCTCGAATTGAACACTATAACTTTAGTTGACAAGTTTTATAACAACAAGTTTCACACATATTTCGTTCACTAATGGAACTATACGAGCATAATAAACTAAAATTCAGGACAGATTGTCTCATGTCTCTTCACAGAGCAAGAAATAGCATACACCTACAGGCACACGCACATTCTATTTCTATGACGCCAGTTTGCGCACCAAGGACATCTGAACTTTAGAATACCGTAAACATTAAACTAAAATTTGGGACAGATTGTCTCATGTCTCTTCACAGAGCAAGAAATAGCATACACCCAAAGGCACACGCACATTCTATTTCTATGGTCCCAGTTTGGACACCAAGGACATCCAAATTTTAATTTAATTAACTCATACAGTCGACACTAGCTTACATGTTAACAAATAAGAGCGCTCGCTGCTTGAACCGTTAGCCTAAAATTCAGGACAGATTGTCTCATGTCTCTTCACAGAGCAAGAAATAGCATGCACCTACAGGCGCACGCACATTCTATTTCTATGACGCCAGTTTGCGCACCAAGGACATCTGAACTTTAGGATATCGTAAACATTAAACTAACATTTGGGACAGATTGTCTCATGTCTCTTCACAGAGCAAGAAATAGCATACACCCAAAGGCACACGCACATTCTATTTCTATGGTCCCAGTTTGGACACCAAGGACATCCAAATATTAATTTAATTAATTCATACAGCTAACACTACCTTAGACGTTAACAAACAACTACTGGTTGCTCTGCTGTTACTTGTTGCGTTATTTCGCACTCATACAATCGCATTCGAAACGGTTCGTGTTAAGCTTACACAGTATAACAGACACACACACACACACAGTGTAAATAATTCTTTAGAATCTCAAAGATTGCAAAATTGCATTATGTAAATTTGCAGTATCCGAGCTTTGTTACACGAACACGTGTATGTATGAGTAATTTCCATGTATTTAACAATCACACTGCATGTAAGATGATCATCGTGCATGTTGCAGTCTCTGATTAAAATTGGTTTTTTAGAAGATCTCCTAACCAATGCAATTACTTAATTTAAATAGAATACCAGTTTTGATAACTTTGCTTATTATTTTATAATGTTTCATAATAAATTGTTGGTGCTATCAATCTAGGAATTGTTTGAAAGATGAATCTTAATATCAGTACCTATTGAACCTTTACATGAAATGATTATGAAAGTTCAATACTCAATAATCAATACTCAATAACTTTATTGCATCCCATAAGTTCGTTTTAGTCGTTAGATGATATTACTTATACTAATGTCAAGTTTTACTGCAACATATTAGTGAACTAACTTATTGACGCGAGTTCGTTTACATGAATTAGTCTGCACAAAAAAAATGTTTCCAGGATATTTTTCTTTCAGCTCGTTTTTATTTGCGTCTTTGAAAAAATGTTTTTTAATTTTTTTATTTCACATGTGTGATGTCATGTGGAGTTTTACATCAAGGTTTATTAAACAAACATACATACTTTATTACAATATCATAATGTATTAATCATGAGTGTCATGTATCGTCTTCAGCTTCGTCGGCGAGGGTAAAAGCTGGTTTTATATGTCATTTCTCACGATAAAATTGCAATTTGACGGAAGCGATTTTCAATCACTACGATTTAATTAGATGTAAGTAACGTAAATTAGCCATACAACTGTGAGACCATGTAATTAAGGTTTAATTTTATAATGGAATAAATATTGCTGAAATGGTATTTTTTATGAATAAAATCAATCAATTTTGATCACAATATTACATTCGCTCCAGTATCTTCCAGTGATCAACACCAGTTACTTTCGTTATAATAATTAATTCATCACATTATAAAACCTTCAACTTATAACATGTAAGTAAGTACTACTAAGTTTACTGAATTTGATAATGCATTTAATCGCTACCCAGCTACGGACCTGGTTTCTGCCTGCCGGCTGGTGTATCGATAGTCTTTATTAAGTCACAGTTATTAGTTCTAAAATTAATCTTTATGTGTTCCATTTCAGGTCTGACTCCGATTCAGAATTTTCGACACGACCCGCAGCTGTAGCCGAGGTTGCGAAGGTGCGACCTAAAAAGAAGGTGACGAAGCGCAAAGCTTCCGAGAGCACCACGCCATCAGAATCGAAATCAAGGTAATTTTGTGTTACTGCTTATACCTTTAGGTGCTTGTTGTGTATGTTATGTCAATTAAATTGTTATACACAGTTATACGTTGGTTAGTGGATTTAGAACTGTAACGCAGAGAGCGCTGAAATCAGATTCCATTTATATTCCTTGCAGGAATGTTTACAGTTAGTTCATGAGGTATTGTTATTGAAATATTATAACATAACATCATGCCTTCTATCCTCGTAGGGTTCGACAGAGGAGTATAATAATACACCCTCAATTCGTCAATTAACTAAAACTAATGTAATGTAATGTGTTGTGTAAATTATTATAAAGAATATGTTAAATTGTTTACAGTAAAAGACGCAGTTCGGGCTCGGACCTCTTTGGTTTGGAGGACTACATTCCGTCGTCGACCTCAATAATTGGAGACTTCGGTTCGACCCTCACCAGCCGTGTCGCCAACGGTAAAGTGCGGCGAAAGGCGGACTTAACCGGGGACTTCTATGTGGAGGTAAAAGTCTATAACAAGGCCGAAGTTGCCTCCACCCCTAAAGAGGATCGGTGGAAAAAAGCCTCGGTGGCCCTAAAAGTCCAGCTGAACCGTAACACGCCGCAGTGGGACGGTCTACAAGTTTTTATGAGACGGAGTCATGAATTATTCGATAATTCTGAGCCCGTCTTTTATAGCGACAATATAAATATAAAATAAATAATTAAGTTGTTGGGGCACCAGACATTATTCTATTCTATTATTGTATCTTTGCGATCGTACATCATAATCGTAATAATAATATATTGCAACATCTAATACTAAGTTTAAAACTATTTTAATCTAAAATGCCTTTCTGTACTGTTTGTAACACATCTGTTGAGCGCAGTCACTGGACAGGTCACCTACGTAGTACTAATCATAAAAACAAAACTATTTCGCATTTTTGCGAAGGTGTTGAAATAATACATTCTGCATTTCGTAATCGTATAGCTTCTTATAGAATTGTCGATCCGTCTGAGAATTGTTCTCTAGAACCATTTCTTAATGATAATTGGGACAAAATTAAAAAGTTAATTGACATATCTCTTAAACAACATGCTTGCCTAAAAGTTAATTTCGAATATTTTGCTTTGTTTTTAATGTTTAAAAATGATTCTCAGGAGATGAAATCATTTGCCACAAAAAACGTTACTCTGCATCAGAATTATGAATTTGATTCATTAATGTCTCAGGTAAAAAATACTTTAACAAAAAAGATAGAAGAATTTCAGGACCGAGACAGTGGATGGACGTTCTTGAGCAGTTCTCATTTGGAAGTCAATGTTAACAAATATCAACCGTTGCGCGGTTCAGGCTTTATCGAATTACCTTCTGCAATAAAATCGAGAAAAGCATGTGTTAATATCCGCAATAATGACGAGTATTGTTTTTTATGGTCTGTTGTTGCTGCTTTATATCCAGCTAAGAATCACCCTGAACGAGTATCTTCTTACCCTGATTTTCGTAACGTTTTAAAGGTAAAGGACATGTCATTTCCAGTGAATTTCTTAGATATTGCGCGGTTCGAAGTGAATAACCCTGAAATTTGTATTTACATTTATGGTTTAAAAAATAATACCGTCATAGGACCGCTTTACAAACCAAAAGCCTTGAACGGAAAGGTGATTCATTTACTTTATTTAGAAAGAGATGATTTGTCACATTACTGTCTCATTAAAGACTTGCCGCGACTTGTTAAAAATCAAATAACAAAACACCACAGTAAACTGTACTTTTGTGACGTTTGTTTAATGTTTTTTAATTCATGCGATGATCTTAGTTCGCATAGTTGTGGAGGTGTCGCCACTGAACTACCTCCAAGAGGTTCTTTCATTCAGTTTAAAAATTATAATAGAAAGCAAATTGTACCATTTGTTATATACGCAGATTTTGAAACAATGCTAGAACGGTATGAATCTTGTGACCCTGACCCCACTAAGGCGAGTACTGTAACGCGACAGCGACATGTGCCTGTAGCTTTCGCTTATCATATTACGTGTACGCTAGACGAAAGCCACAATCGTTACGTTTCTTATCGCGGTGCGGATTGTGTGTCAAATTTTGTGAAGTCTATCTATAAAGTTGCACAAAACATTTACGATATTTTTAAAAATAATGCTCCTATGATTTACTCAAATGATAATGCTCGCGACTTTGAAAACGCGATGACATGTCATATTTGTGAGCACTTCTTGTTAGGCGATAGGGTTCGCGATCATTGTCACTTGACTGGTAAATATCGTGGTGCAGCTCATAGTTACTGTAACATACAATACAAACTACCAACATTTTTGCCAGTATTTTTTCATAATTTATCCGGATACGATTGCCACCTTTTTATAAAAGAATTAGGTGAAGCTCCTGGATCTATTAAAGTGATACCTAAAACAAAAGAAAACTATATTTCATTCACTAAGTTTATTCCGATTTCTACCGGGGAAAGCATCCAGGTTCGGTTTGTAGATTCTTTCAAGTTTTTAGGAACTAGCTTAGAAAAGTTAGTTAGTACAATGAAAAAACAAGACTTTAAACAATTAAAATCTTATTTTCCTAATAAAAAACAATTTAACTTACTCACCCGTAAAGGAGTGTATCCATATGACTATATGTCTCAATGGGAACGTTATGAAGATACGTGTTTACCCTCTAAAAAATATTTTTTTAACTCTTTAACTAATGAGGCAATTACCGATGAAGACTATGAACACGCTCGGTCTGTTTGGTCCGTATTTAATATTCAAAACATGGGTATGTACACAGATTTATATCTCAAAACAGATGTTCTTTTGCTAACAGATGTATTTGAAAATTTTCGAAAAACTTGTAAACTACATTACAAGCTCGATCCCGCGTTCTATCTTACAGCACCAAGTCTATCTTTTGATGCAATGCTTTTAAAAACAGGGGTTCAATTAGAATTGATTAGTGATGTTGAAATTTTTAGAATGATACAAAAAGGTATTCGAGGAGGTGTTTGTATGTGTTCCAAAAGACATGCCAAAGCCAATAATAAATATTTAGATACATACGATCCAACCCGTCCAAATTCATTTATCATTTATTTAGATTGTAATAATTTATACGGTTACAGCATGTGTCAATCCCTACCCTATTCCGGTTTTAGATTTATGAATAGACAAGAAATTGATTTTTTACAATTGAACTTAGCAGGCATCAGTGATACTACGGAAAACGGTTACATTCTTGAAGTTGATTTAATATATCCGGAGAATTTGCACATGGAACACAATGACTTTCCTTTTTGTCCAGAAAAATGCTTGCCACTTGGTGGTAAGAATAAAAAGCTAATACCAAATTTGTACGATAAATATCACTATGTTATTCATTACGTACATTTAAAAAAGTGTTTACAGCACGGTTTAGTATTGAGAAGGGTCCATCGCGCTATTACATTTAAGCAAAGTTGTTTTTTAAAGCAATATATTGATATTAACACCCAGTTACGCCAAAAAGCAGAGTCAACGTTTGAACAAGACTTTTTCAAATTATTGAACAATAGTATTTTTGGAAAGACCCTGGAAAATACTGAACATCGAATAGACGTTAAGTTAGTAAACAAGTGGTGTGACTCGAACAATAAAACAAAAAAGACTACTTGTGCTGAAAAATTGATAGCCAGCCCATATTTTCATAGCGCCTCTGTATTTTCTGATGATCTAGTGGCAATCCAAATGAAACCTGTGCGTATTATTCTTAATAAACCAATATACATAGGGTTTGCAGTATTAGAATTATCTAAGACTCACATGTACGACTTTCACTACTCTATCATAAAACCTTTTTATGGTAACCGAATTGAATTGTGCTATACTGATACAGATAGCCTAGTATATGATGTACAGAGTAATGACGTTTATAAAGACTTCAAGCTCCATTTTCTAAAATATTTTGATACCAGCAATTATGACTGTAACAACGACTATAACTTACCAATTATGAATAAGAAGGTTCCAGGACTGTTTAAGGATGAAATGGGTGGCAACATTATCAAAGAATTCGTAGGATTGCGCTCAAAGCTTTATTGTATTAAAACTTTAAACAAAACAATTAAAAAGGCAAAAGGTACAAAAAAATGTATTACCAAAAATTTAAATATGTTAGATTATAAAAATGTTTTATACAATTGCAATGTTATTCACAAAAAAAATGTATTGTTTAGGTCAATAAAACATGAAATATTCACTCAGGACGTAAATAAAATAGCACTTTCAAGCAATGATGATAAACGATTGCTATCGATTGATAAAGTTTCTACTTTAGCTTGGGGTAACGCAACTATATTTATGTAATGTATTACCACAATTTAAACGTAATTACAGAAGTCACATTTTTAACATGTATTTTATTTATTGTAAATGATAAAACGTCCTAAGTGGAAAGTTAGATAATCCTTCAACCTACCTACTGTATTACTTACTACTCGTATTATAAAAAGTTTGTGAGGGTGGATGAATGGATCTTTGTTACTCTTTTAATAATGTGAAATGTACTATTGTCGTGTAATGTGGCGTGTTGACGGTTGGCGTAGTGGTTAAGCGATTGACTGCTGCGCTGCGTGTTCGATTCCCGCATAGAACAAATATTTGTATGACCTACAGGTAGTTGTTCCGGGTCTGGCTGTTTGTGTATGTGAGTTTAAATATTTGTATGTTTGGAAGTTACTTTTGAACCATGTAAACAATTCTAAAATGTGTGTATTCTTGGTGTTCCTTGTACTAGTTAGAGCTAAACAGAGATGTAACTATACGACCTCTGATAATTACTTAGGTACCTATATAGGCCTTTTATAAGTTTGCTTTTATCTGTACTTTGTACCTACTAAATATATACTTAAATAAATAATATTTTATGTTCATAAATCTGTTTCATAGTATCGACAGAAGTTACTTTTGAACCAGGCTTTATTATGTAAGCAATTCTAAAATGTGTGTATTCTTGGTGCCCCTTGTACTAGTTAGAGCTAAACAGAGGTGAAACTATACGACCTCTGATAATTACTTAGGTACCTATATAGGTCTTATATGCTTGCTTTTATCTGTACTTTGTACCTACTAAATATATACTTAAATAAAGAATATTTTATGTTCATAAATCTGTTTCATTTCCGTTCCTGATGACAAAGCGCACCGCATTCCGTAACATATTGCTTACATAGAATCACTTCAAACTTGTACGAACATGAAGATTTGCAAATGATTCCTGAAATTTCCGTAGCCTTGTGTGAAACATAACACCGACCAGGTGCTTGCAAGTGACGAACTGCGTCGACCGTGCGCACATCGGAAACAAGTTCGAACTTGTAATAAAACATGTGCACAATGCTTTCCGGAGTACTGTTACACAATCATAACAATATTAGTCTCTCCATTACATTTGGCTGATAGTGACCGGACTGGTCGGACTTCTCAGTTCACATCATCGAATTGAAAACCTATTGTAAGTAAGTAGTTCGTTATTTATACTATAATTACTTAGATTTATATTCATTAGCATTATATTGATTCTTATTTTGTTTGTTTCAGATCAACAAAAATGTGTGATTCCCCTGACCTCGTCTTTTCGCAATACGCCCAAGGGTTCCCGACTCCAAGTTTGAGTTGGCATGTACCCGAGCAACGACAATTATCTGAACAACAAAGGCTATCCAATAAGAAACCAAGAGCGAAAAGGGATTATCAAAAGCGGAAGCTGCCTCCTTGCCAGTCATACGTCATAAATAATGAGAAGAGAAAAGGTCTGCGACTGATCCAAATACAAGTTTTGGATATAAGTGAGCAACAAGAAACTGCAAGTGATAATGAGGACGCGGTAATTATGAGTGCGCAATACATAGTGAGTGAACCAGTGGACTATGTTATGGAAGAGACACAATCATTGATAAATAAAATTTCCAAAAAACTTTGTGGGGACAATTGTTATTAGTAAGTAATGTAGTTTGTAATTTTTTGTTAGTAAAAATATTAAATTAAATTTCATCACAATATTAAATATAAAAATATGTAATTAATAGATATTATGCAAGTATTGCCTTTTTATTCTTTTTTGTGGGTATAAATAAAATAAAATAAATATTAGTAATGTATAATATGTGAAAGACACAAATATAGTATAGCGATATGAAATATAGTGTATGTAGGTAAGTGATATAAAATAATCGATGTTTTTACTGTAAATATGTGAGGCAATAAATACTGTATTTTATTTTGTTTGAAGTATGTATACAAATAATTAAGTACTTTCATATTCTTTTTGTGTATATTAAATAAAATGAAATATAAAAATAAATAATGTGTATCTATGTAGTTCATAAGTTCCATTTTAATTAAAATAATCACAATGTTTGTAAGTTAAGATGATAAAATAAATAAAATATTATTACGATGTAGCTAGGTATAATTAGTTTATAACTGTAAATACTTATATGAGGTAATAAAGACTATATTTTAATTTTAAATTTTATGTTTTATTCTATATGACTTACCAAATTCAAATATTAAATTAGCTGTAAAATAAGATTAGATTTGCAGGTCATCCGTTTTTCAGTATTAATTTACATTTATTGTAGGTATACCTCAAATTTAACATAACTACAGCTAATTTAATTTTTTTAAGGTTCTAATAAAAAACCAAGAGTAGTTACATAAATATTTTTATTAAATGTAGCTTAACCACAACAAAATAATTTGAATACAGACATATTATTATCAAAATACCATTTTCTTATACACACAGCATTATTTAGTGCACAATTAAATTTATGATTCACACAATTAAATTCAGTTTTATTTTTACTAAATTTATTTTTTAAGTCTGAAAGGTTAGGACAACCCTTCTCACCTATATCGATCACTTCACAGTTTCCACATAAGTCTTTAATCCACTTTATCTTTTCCAAACCCTTTGTAATAATCTTTTTATTTTCGAAATATGGCACTATGACACGTTTAAACTCGTTGTAGTCTATGTAGCCCTCACTCCAGTAAATTCCACTGTTTTTTTCAATCCATCTCACTTGCTTCTTTTCTTCTTTCGTTAAATAATGGAACGAAAATGGTGGTTTTACCACGAATGTTTGTGTGTGTTCTTGACTTACAATAGCCACTTCCTTCACAATAAAATTGTTATTAAAATTTTTAAATCCTTGGAGATCGACTATAATGGTATCCGGTTTCATGATAACTTCTTTACGATGTTACTTAAGGGTTTGTATTCAATTATACAATCGTTGAGAATCAGACAGTAGGCTGAAGTTTGCTCTGGTATTTCGGAATCACTCTCAATTTCTACTCGCACATCCACTACTGGACCTGTCTTTAAGTTATCCGCTTGTCTAGAGCAATCAATGACAAACAGCGGTGCTAAGTCTTTAAATTGTTTCTCGCTTAATATGGGCTCTGGGCGACGTCCGTAATACGACTGTTGAAATCTGGTGTACTGCTCGTATAATAAAGCAATTCTGTTGTCAGCAAAATTTACATTTAGGTTCTCATACGGGAAATACGTGGAATTGAGATAAACTCTAACGTCTCGAACATGACAGTGATCGAATTGAGACATGTCAGAACTTGCATTGTTTTTTCTATTTGTTTGTAGACCAAGAATTATGTATCGTGGTTTTTCTATTTGAGTTGAAGTTTTGATAGACCAAGTATGTTTTGTAGTTTTAGGTAAAGTGGGATATTCGTACAGATCCCAATTTCTGTATATTATTTGAAGTGGTCGATCTTTTTCTAGGAGTCTTAACAAACTAATTTTTTCTTTATCTGATACTTTAACATGTGGTACGCGCCATATAATTTTGTTAATCTGAACATCATCCACCGTTTCACCTGTGCTCAGTTTTACAGCGTTCAAATTGGTGTTACTTCGTAACAATATCAGTTCATGTCTACTGTTTATCACGACTTTTTTAAAATCTTCAGCAAATCCGAGGATATGACACAGTGGTATAGAAGCTGAAAATCTTCCTCCATTGATATTTTTTATACCATCAATATTCCAGCCCCAAGCATTAGATATTTTTGATTCACTTTCATTCATGGATATTAATGATTTTATGGTTGTAGTTATACCTGCATTTTTTATTTTATCAATCTCCACTCCATTAAGCTCATACCTAATATCTTGGAATAAGTACATTAGCGCATTGTTCGTGAAATTGACACTAGAAGCTTTGTCTTTCGTGTCTTTTTTACTAACGATAACAGTTCCTTCCAAATACAGAGTGCTAGCTGATGGTAGTATGTATAAGTCTTGTTGGTTAATAGGTATACGGATTTCATCGTTTCTGTTGAAACTCGTCACATAAGGCTTGTAGGAATGAAATTCGATTCCTTCTATGGTGTTATCGTAAGTTGGAGCAGATAAAACATCTAAGATATTCATTTTAGCAATTTGATCGCTCTGAGGAATGCTTTATTGTCTTTAGTTAATTTTATTTTCTTTTTAGAGCAAGGTCTTCTTTGGTATGAAGCTCGAATAGAACTGATATTCTTAAGTTCTTGACGTACATTTTTATTGTAGTCAATCATGGTTTTCTTTTGAGATGTAAATACAGCTGCACTTCTTCACCACGAAAATTAATTAAGTTATTGTTTATATCTAATAGCTTGATATTTATGCAGTTTATATTGTTTTGATTGATTGGAAAATATATTGCGTTCTTTGGGATTTCTATGATCCTGTATCCAGGTGGTACGTTAAGTGCAAATTCGTGAATAATATGACTTGGTTTTCCGTTTATGTACGAACCGCTTACAATATCACATTCGATCCTGACCACGGTCGTTGGTAAAATGTTGACCGGAGACTGAGACACATGCCATTTATTTGCTTTCAAGATTTGTTTATTAAATCCTAACATTCTTCTAAAAGAATTCTCTTTGGTAAAATTTACATCTTTTGTACAGAAAATAGTTGTTTTTAAAGTGTTATTATTGCATTGCAGTTTGATAGATGCATCTTTAATTTCTGATTTTAAATAATCATTGATATCTTGCAATTCATATGTGCCTTCCGGTATTTCTATAACTTCGTTAAGTCCATAATAGAACTTATTATTACTGTTATCAATATTTGGAATAGAATTAAATGTTGAAAAGTGTAATAAAGCACATTCATACTCTCCATCAAGCTGTAAACTATTAGGGTAGTATGTAGATAAAACTGATGAGTTTCCAGTTATCGACAAGGTGAGCGACATCTTGCAAATGATTGAAATGAAACATAAGCATTATATTTTATAATACATTTTTATTCCAAAAACTCCACAAATATTCTAAACATAAATGACCGCAGTTTACAGAATTAAATTTTTGATATCTCGTGTAGTTATAAAAGACATTACAATTTTTTAAATATCGAATTAATTCTTTCGGTGGTTTCAGATTTCCATAGCTATCAAAATATTCGCAATAATCAATTACCTTAACATATGCTACCCAATGCGTCCCTTCGTTCATAGAATCATCTAAGTTTACAATACCACACTCGATCCGTTTAGGGTTTCTAGGTAATCGATCCTTCATGTAGACTCCACGAAAATGAGGAATAACTTTTGAATATTTTAGGATGTCTACATTAGTTAGAGGTCGATTAGGTAGCATCTTCTTCAGTTTTTTGAAGAATTAACATACAATCCATTACCATTTTTATACGGTTTAATGTATAAACCCTTGCCCAACACTAACGCCTCCATAGCCCTATTGTGACGTTCTGACTCTCGCAAATTTTGCTGACCTGCTTTGTAGTCATTAACGGTTTTTGCAATGCCAGCTGCACCGCCAGCTAAAGTTCCCAAAGCCGATAAACCAGCGAAAATTGGAATCAAAGGCAGAACTCCTCCAGTCTTTGGTATGGGTATTACTCGTGGCACCCGAATTCGAGGATGGTTGTTTGGAAATAACTTTTTTGCGACTAAGTAAGCTGCTTTTATTAAAGACTTATTGTCGCTGTGTTTGAGTTTCTTAATTTTTGATTTTATTTTAGAGACTAAACTTTTAAATGTTTTAATCCCGGAACCAGACTTCAATTTAGCTTTCATGACTTTGCTCACTAACCATGAGCTTAGTTTTTCTCCTTTCCCTGCATCTTTTGATTTCAATCTTTGTTTAGCCATATTAAGTAGTTGTAAATCAGCTTTGTGACGATTTGTTAAGTCTGTATGGTTTGCATATGCAATGTCGTGATGCATACAAGCTTCGTCTAGCTTATTTACACCTCGATCACCTCGCGCCAACCGTTTGGAAAGTTTGGTTCCTGGTCCGCAATAATTATATCCTGGTAAATGAGCTTCGAATGGCAGATTATTAATTATGCTATTAACTAGTCCACCACCTTGCATTACTAAAAGTATAATGAGTGGATTATTTTTTTAAAAAGGTTATATAACATCTTAGCCCATTATGGCAGCTTTTTCAATCCAACTGTTTTCACCATTATTAAGACCTAGCCATTTGACATATAATTTATTTCCTTTCTTTTTTAAAATTTTTTCTACCAAATAAATATCAGGATAGCTAGATTTTTGAAGTTCTTGCTCATAAAACGCTCCTAATATGTTTTGTTTTCGTTGATCTTCTAGTAGATAAGTCACTGGTGAGGTACTATTAATCTTTTTTATGTTAAATAATTCAGTTGACCAATTAGGAGTATAACCTTTCTCAAAATTATGTTTAAATTTGCTGATACGAACATAATCACCTACTTTGAATTTAGGCTTCCCCTTAGCAAAATCATTATTGTATATTTTTTTTAAATTTTCTTTTATCGCTGGTTCATTTGATTTATTCACATCGATCGGTTTAAATTGGATAGAACGATGTTTCGTATTGTTGTATCTTATAAATATATCTTTCAACGGTGGACCTATCCACTTATAATTTCCATTGAGACTGAAATGTTTATATAATTTATTCTTTATAGTTCTAATCAGTCGCTCTACTATTGATGCTTTTTTAGTAGAGAATGATGAGTAATGGTTAATATTGTACTTTTTCATAAGAGATTGAAAAGTGCTGTTATAAAACTCTGTTCCTTTATCAGTTTGTAAGTTAACGGGATTTTCAAGACTGCTACACAGTATTTGTTCGAATGCACGAGTAACATCAAATTTATTTTTCGATTTTAACGGTTCAGCCCAGGCGTACTTTGAGAAGCAGTCAATCACTACTAAAATAAAATTGTAGCCTTTGTTATACTTTCTCAGGTGTTGCATATCCATTAAATCTGCTTGCCACAAGTCGCGGACTCCTTTCAAAATAACATGACGTCGGAGAAAATTTCGTCGTGCTGCTTTATGTATTTCATTTACGATTTGCTGTTTTGCCATTATGGAGTTTTAGTTTTTAGAAATAACTTATCTACTTCTGCTTTGGTGTAAAACTGTTCTTGCAAATGAGTTAAAACTTCAGGTGTATTTGCTTTTAAAGAAGTTTGAACTGCGCTTCGAGCATCCTTTATGATTTGAGAACGCAATAAACCAATCATTTTATTAAATTCTTTTATCGTATTAGCATTCAAATGATCTACATAATCTTTGTTCACAGCATCATCTGCTTCTATAGGAGATCTAATTCCTCTCAATCTCAAGGTTTTAACGTCAAAATCTCCATTTTCTGATTTTAACAATGCCTTTTCATTAAAATCAAATAATTCTGATAGTCGCATTCTTTTATGAACATGATGGCCAAATTTATCTATATTCATGATGTGTAGACAGAAAGAAAGCTTTAAGTAAAATGAAAAGAATAATTGTTTATCAAGATATTTATTAACTTATAAATTGACCTTCACGTAGTTCCTCTATGATAGATATTATTTCGTTATCTACTCCTGTATTTCCAGCTTCCCGAGATGCCATAAGAAGTTTTAATCTTTCAACTAACTCGTTAGGATCATCCCAATATATGTAATCAACATCTTTGTTTAATTTTTTCAGCATTAGCAACCCTTTTCCTTTAGGTAAATTTTTCTTTCCCCCAAAATCGTTTGGCAATTTAAATAAAGGTTTAATAACATCCATATACTTTTTTCCCTTGTTGCTTTTTATAGCTTTTTTCGGATCATAGTCACGTCTATGAGCATTTGTATGTAGCATCATCAATTTATAATTTTTCTTATCGTCTTCGGTAACCAAACTTAAATCAGGATCTTTTTTGAGCAGCAGTTGTTTTAATCCAACCGTGTTTTTATATTTTTGACCAGCCACGATTATAAATTGATCGCTAATTGTTATTGGAGCAGAACCTAGCATCAATTTATCACGTTCTACTCTGACCCCAAATGGAATATCTGCCAACGCTTCTGAAGATACTGACCAGGATGATGTGTCACATTCTTGATTTTGATCAACTATTGATTCATATGAAGAGTCACTGTTAATTTCTGATTCATCTTCATCCCCATCGGGTCCTTCTTTCTGCAAGGTTTCGTCTATAAACGGAACTTCAGACTCCTCTTCTTCAATAGTATGTAGGCGAGGAGTTGGTTTGCTGCTATTAGCAATTAAGCTAAGAGATTCTGTTACAGGCTTAAAAACTGCATCCAGTGCTTGTTTACGATCAATCTCAAAATTTCGCATTTTTCGTACTTTCTTCTTTACAGCTTCTGCAGCATTTACAATTTGTCTTTTCAATGATTTATCCATATTGGTAAAAATTGATCGTAATCGGTGTAGCGCCGTGTGAAGAATGATGAAGTCATGTTGGTGCAGTCTTTTATATTTGTATATCCTTAATCAAAGACTACAAAAGTGTCAAATTTATTTCTGTAACAACCTTTATTTTTGAAGCAATCTTTATTAATTACAACATAATTGAATGGTTCACTCCATATTTTTGAACACATTTCACGAAATTCACTCCAGGTCATGTCAGTATTGACGTGTTCTTCATACACATGTCTCATATTAATTTCATCTTGTTTAAAAAGTACGATTAGGTTTGCGTTGTCTCTGACCAACTGCTTAGGAATTTTACTATATGTCTGATTTAGATAAAAGCAATCGATAAACTTATGTCTGCCCATTGCAAAATAATCACGCATGTTGCTTTGATTTTCACAAGCCACATCATCGAATACAATGACAGAATTGGATTTTGCGTCGTGAACATTAAGTACTTGCTCATTTTCATGATATTTCTGAAATGTGATACCTGGTACACGTTGCAAAACTTTTTCTAAAAAATTGTACTTGGGTTGTTGCACGGTTTTCGAATATACATAAACATTTTGAAATTTTAAACCATTTTCATGTATAAGAAGACCAATTAATAAATTAGTTTTTCCACAATTTGAGGGCCCGCAAATGATGCATCGTATCGTGTTAGGTAATAATTCTCCATGGCGAAAACTAGTGTTTCGTGGCTCAACGCAGAGTTCGTTTAAATGTAACGATTGTGGTTGTTTTACAAATTTCATGACGACTGTTTAAACGGTTTATTGAATAATGAGAAAATTTACCAACCACGTCAATATTTATAAAGTGAAACAATGAACTGATACAATACATATATCAAAAAAAATATCAAAAAGACGATTATGGCCCATGAGGGGATCGAACCCAAGACCTTCGCGTTATTAGCACGATGCTCTAACCAACTGAGCTAATGGGCCGATGAGAGCTTTCTACTAAAACAAGATCCTCATGGCTCTCATGTCAATTGAGTTTTACGGAAACGAAAATAGTGGAACAGCGCCTATTCCGTAGGATATTATTGGGCTTTCTACAACACCGAAAGTGACGGAGGCGAACGAAGTGAGACGTAGGAACGACAGGTGGAGTAGGATGCCCAATAATATCCTACTCAGCTATTCTCAAGTGATGCACTAACCAACGAAAAGCATTTCATTTTTATATAGATCGATAATGGACTAAATAGGTATGCGCGTACGTTGAAATCCCTGATGAGTTAAGTAGAAATCAAATTACGAAGCACTCGAGAGCTGATTGACCATCACTAAGAGCAATAACATCTAAGCTGTGCATACCATTAACCCCAAGGCTACCCTTGAGAGTTTCTTTGTCTATCAACGCACTGCAATACGTACATAATATACATGAACGTAAAATATGACTAATAAATCTGATTAGGAATAATAATCGTACAAATTATTACAGTTCATTAATAAAACGATAAGTAATCATTAATAAAACGACACGTAATCGCTTTTATTCTAGTTCCTCCAAACGAATCTATATGCCACCTGCATCCAACGACTCCTAGCGATCTACCATATCGTCTGTCCATCTAGGCCTTCCTACGTCGTCCTTTCTATTCGAGAACCTTTCTGTCCCAGCGACTATCAGTTCTATAAGCTATATGCCCCACCCACTGCCACTTGAGTTTGTTAATCCTTCCAGCTATGTTAGCGACTTTGGTATTTCTGCGGTTCGTTTAATTTATATAAACGATTATCCGATACGCTTATCACGAGGGGTTAACAAGAATACTAGTAATGTGCGACCCACATTCCTAGTAAGCCTTTTTTTTTTAAATATATATAATATGTAATCTGGGTGTCTTTAAATCACGAGTGAATCGGTTTCTTCTAGGCAAGCGCGCCCCATCGTAGATCGCACGCAGTATCGCTTAACATCAGGCGAACTGGCGATCATGCGTAAGCCTAGTATAAAAAAAATATCTGATTCAGTCGCGTAGAGAAATTCCAAGGCAGCATTTTTATGCCGGTCCTCGTGGAAGCCTATGGGGAGACCTTTATTCAGCAGTGGACCTTTGGTTGATATGATGATGATGAAACGAATCTAAAATACTTCAGCCCATTTAGCCTAATTTAACAAACAAGGTTTCCTTACGATGTTTTCCTACACAGTTTAACAGAGTGATAATTTAAGTGTGATCATTCATACGCTCATGAGGAGAGGTCCTTACTCCTTGGTTCCGAAATCGTGACCTATGTAGTCTATAACCATATCACTAGCCTATTACTCCCTGGTTGGATGAGGAATAAAAGAAGTAAAAAACATGAAACTTCAATATAAACCCCTGCCACACTGAAGTCGAAGCAATATCGCGATTTACAAAATAGACGTGTGAAAGCGACTGGTAGCCAACACAAATACTTTACATACACAAATACTCATACATAAACGTTATACACATTTCTGTGTGTCACCGGATGTCCCCCTGTCGTTCGTGTTACGGGTCACGCAGTGTCAATTTGATCAATTTCATACCGCCCAGAAGGTGTAGGGTGTCCATAAATACGAGTGTATAAAACATTTTTTCCATTGTTCAGCTTCATTGAACGGGGGATGAAACTGACACGTTCGATACCCTATTGTGCGTCAGTCACGAAGTTAAATGACAGATATTGATATAATTTGTATGTCTCTATAGATAAGCCTGGTCAATTAGAACCGGTATTGGAGCTTTTAAAATGATGGTTGCGCGTGAAAGATGTCATTTAAAACAAAAGGAAGAGTAAGTTTTTTGGAATTATATTTGGTCACTTTTTTTATATTTTATCAAATTAAAAAGAAAATGACTTTATATCCGATAGACTGACCTTCAAGAATTCTTCTTTATTGTAACACCTATCTTATTAAAAATAATGGCTAGCTGACATGAAGCAATGAATCATATATTAATTACTTTAGGCAAAACAAAACGTCATATTGTATAACTTTTAACGTCTTAATAAATTAACAGAAAATAATGTATTATTGGGGAGTTGTGTTGCACCACTTCTTAAAAACGACACGATTGGCGTAGCGGTTGAGCGATCGGCTTCTGCGCCACGTGTTGTGGGTTCGATCCCCACACGGAGCAAATATTTGTATGATCTACAGTTAGTTGTTCCGGGTCTGGGCGTTTGTGTGTGAGAATTTGTGTTTGTAAACGCACCCACGATACAGGAGAAAATCCTAGTGTGGGGCAACGTTTTATAAAAATTTAAAAAAAAAAAAAAAAAAAAAAAACAGAATGATGTTAAGAGCCCGTGTTTTGGTTGAAAAAAGTATGGATGAATAAATGATTGACTTTTAGTAATGTCCCACGTATACTCAACGCATGCTCACGCTCACGTCAGCGTGTTGGCGGCACAATCACAATGATGATTGATAATGATTGTGTGATACAATACAATTACCAGTTGCAGACGTTTATTGTCTGTAGAGACATGTTTATTGTCCATACTAACATGTTTATTCCATTACAGTTTACTGCTTTCGTGACATAATGTATGTTTTGGGTGAATGTCATGCTTCTTATAATTCTGATGGAAATTATCCGCCTCCATCGTAAGATATACACGTGAATATATAGATGTTTATAATGTTATAAATGAACAGAATTAAATTTAAGAAAATACTCGTATAAACCAAAATAAATTAAATGAAATAAAGACAAATCTATCGACACCTAATTTGTCAAGATCGAACATACATAGACGTATCCATACATCCATAGACTGATAGACTGATTACCCTTCCTTTTTCGTAGCCGGATAAAAAGATTTGATATAAAATTATATATGATATTGTGGAGTGGAGAATTGAGTATTGAGTAAAATAATAAGACTGTAGGTATAATTTTATATTTTTTTATTGTTTGTTTATTTATATTATAGCAAATATCTTTTGTCACATAGTAAAGAGGGCGACAGGACAAGTGGTCAGGTGAGGTGGGTTCCGAAAATCAATGTGTGCTAACATTATCGTATTCCGGTTTGATTTGTTAACGTATCCAGTAAAATTTTTGGACAAATAAGTCTTAATAAATAAAAATAACACATGAAAATCGGCCATGTTTTAAGAACAATCGTCAATTACGAAAAGTTCACGTAAATATGTTATTATACGCAGAGTGGCTACGCGCATAGAAATAGCAACATTATTATCAAATATACGTATAATGGACTGATGGGACCATCCTCTTAACTGCCCGTACAAATCGGCAACTTTCTTCAGCCTATCACAACCACACATTAAACATACAATTAATCGTACTTATTGCCCGTAGAATTTAATATAGCGTAACTCTAAAAATTCCACAATGAAATTAACTTAAAATCTTATGAGTTACGACTTATGAGACAAAACGTGTTATGGACTTAAAGCCACACCCGTACTTTCATTCAATAGAATGTCTGAGGCCATAAGAACAGCGACGGTGATAGCGGAGCATTTGAAGAAAGTTGGGAATTGATATTCAGGTACCTATAATAAGTGCCACTGAGGGCATTAACCTTCGAAAGTATAAACAAATACTCGCACGAGCATTTATGCTTGGATTGGAATTTTGGAGCTAAAATCCAGCAAGAAGTATATAACAGTAGTGTTTTTTTATTGAATTTGTCAAGATTTAAATAATAGGCCATTCTGTGCCGAACACAAATTATTTGTTCGGCAATTCGAATTTTCGATTCAACTTATCTCCGGTCTCATTTCGCTGTTTTCGTAGCCCATAATCGCGTTTGTCCATTAATAGATTAGTCATTATTATGAGTCATTTAGCGAACGAATTTAAAAGGCGGATACAACACTGTCCATCAGTTTATATGGAAGATATCACTTTTATGGTATAATTGATCATTCAGGTCATAAACTTGTGATAAAACGTGGGGGAAAACAATAAACAAACAACAATAAAAAGGTGAAAAGTGAATTTATTGGTTTCATACCTATGTTATGATAAAAAGGACTGATAGTGGTATGCCAGCGTAGTGGATTAATAGCCTGCCTTACTCCTCTAATTCTGAGACGAGATTCGTGCCCAGCATTGGGGCAGTAAATGGGTTGATGATATATTCGTCAATTCATTAACTGGCGGATTTTAATAGAAATATTTTAGAATTTCAACGTTTTCGTGTTATTATTATAAAAAATCCAAAACAGAAAAAGCGTGCCCGATCGTATTTGACTAATGTTTGAATAATTAAAAATACCAGGCTGAGTGAAAAATGATATTAAATACAAATCGTATTCTGAAAAAATAATTTAAATTGGCTAATAAAGTTCAAAGATATAAGCATTTAAAATTATTGGTGGGGATTGAGTGGGGATGTTTTGTCCCTTTCCCCCAAATGAGTGTTAGTATAGGATTTGTATGGCGCATTAGTTTGTGACGTCATAAACAAGTATCGTTCTCTGTTTAGCATAAAATTAAAATGCTTGTAATACTTATTTTTGTTTTGAGCCGATTTTAATTTCGTTTTCGTTGATAGTTTCTGTTTATAGTAAACATTTGCATAAGACTATAAAAAATAATCCGTCAAATAGCCTAGAAATCTGTCACCGAGTCGTGACCGTGGCGTGCTGGGCACATTTTGGTTTGTCGTCTATACATGACTGTGGCGCTCAAAAGATTAATTCCAGATAAAATATTGTATCTACTGCTGGATCACCCCAAGCTCTATTTAGCATTGTCCTTGGCTACTCGCATCTAGTGGAAACTCGTCTATTCCTTCACTTTCAACAGTATTACCACGGAACGCGAAAGTTAGAACATGGCAACAATTTTGAACTGCCGTTCAATGATAATTACAGGGTATGTGCCTACTATACGAAACTTTGTTCCAATTGTCAAACCTATAACAAACAGTTTATTGATAATACTGTGGAATTATAATATGTATACAATCCAAAGTATATATGTATATCTATCTGTATAAATATAGTCCATATTGTGAACTGAACCCTTGAACAGAGTTTAGCTTTAGTCAATCAATTATTATCTTTAAATTTATAACAATAAGTTATAAAATCTAAGATTTGGTGCGGGAACTGGTAAACTTTCAAAAGCGGAAGATTGTACAAATTAATTTCTTACTACCTAAATACATTTTATTGGCAGCCATCATCGGCAAATGATGTTCTTAGAATAGTTCCATGCCAATATTATTAAAGATTAATAAAACGAAATTGCCCTAGAAGCCGGTCTTTCTCTGTTAAGTATAAGTACCAGAGCAACTTGTAGAGAGCCAATTGTTAAACGTAGTGTGATGTCTTGAAAGAAACCAAGCGATGTCTTTCCGCCCCTTTGCCTTGAAGAAGTTGCATGCGTTTGACGTGAACAAATAGGGAACTAAGAATTAATTACGTGCAGCTCGCTGGATCCGTGGTAATGTGTTGGCTTTAAGGCAGTTACTCGTTTTGAAATACATGAATCTTAGTATGTCCTGATTTCACAGCTCATTAGTAGAGTTCGCCTTTGTTTTTTGAAGCTGGTGATTATACGGACCTCCTAACTTTCAACATTTTTTTTTTTACGTAGATACACCACGCTAAAGTCCATGCAGTCAAGACTGATTGGACTCAATAGTCCATCCAAAAGTTTGACATAATTATAACATATCCATAATTGATACAGTTCTACTTGCATTAGTTTTTGTGTAAAATTGGAATGATTCCATAATTCCTACAGAAGGCTCAGCGTAAACTAGGGCTATTGTGAAAGGTACTCCAAGGCATTTAAATGATGATAAGTGTTCACCTGTGTCTATTAGTTTTAATATTTTATTTAAATCTGAAAGATTTCAAAGGCCCCGAGTAAAGAAGGTAACATTATGATCAGTATAACGTATGATGGCTTGGTATACTTTAAAATTCAGGCGCATAACTTGGCACTTTATTGCGGACCCAATAACTTATTCACACATACTATTCAGACAGTCCTTAATACCCGCCCACCTAGTTTTGGCACCCATTTATTTTAGACAAATTATCCGTTAAGAGCTTTACGCCTGACGTGAACATTTACTCGACAGGGACCCTTATTAAATAAACCGTACTTCATGACGCAAATATAGACACATTAATAATTCACGGCGACCTAAACTTTCTTAGGAGCAGGAATTATATATAAAATGGAAATTCAAAGGTTCCGCAATTTCTGTAGAATTACAATTAAGTCTATTTTCGTTACGGAAAGGTAGAGTACCTTACCGTTTGGTATTATAAGCCGATGAGATGAATGGAATAAAAGCCCAGTAGGGATCAAACAACTGCTCAAAAAACATAACATACCATCACGTTTGTATTCCCCGAAGGGTTAGGCAGAGGTGTACTAGTGTACACCCACAGTTCGCCGATATGTTTAGGTCTCATGTAATAGGGGGCCAGCTTATTGCCGTTAACCGGGCATAAATCCAGACTACGAGCTGCTACTGAGAATTTCATAGAAAAACCCAATAACGCTGCTCGACCTGGGGTTCGAACCCAGGACCTCTAGCGTAGCAGTCGCGTCGCGCTTGGGACCACTGGACTAATGAGGCAGTAAATAAAAGACGAATAATTCATGAAAAGAGCTATTTTGATAGAACATTTGGATCGTTTTGACTCGATCAAGACTATAATAGACCCTAAGTTGAGGCAAATTTCTCTCCGAACCCTTATTTTTTTTTGTTTTTTTCACATTTTACAAGGCAACTTTCGTTATTCCAGATAATGACATCAGGTTGGACTACAACGTACCACTTCGGATGCATGCTACCAGACTACTCAATGAATCCAGAAGCCCTGAGGATGCTACGATTCTTGTGGTGGACGATGGTCCTGAAGCTCTTAGAGCTATTTGAGACAACATTCTTCATTTTGAGGAAGAGGGAACGACAGGCCTCCTTCCTGCACGTTTATCATCATGTCAGTACGCTGATCATCATGTGGTCTGCATTGAAATATGTTGGAGGTATGTATGCCAAGCAGTAATAGTAGTAGCAGAAGTAATTACGGCGCTGCAAATAGGCGTAGGAGTGTTCCGATTTGAAAGGAATGAAAGTATAGGGACATGAACGTCAGCAAGGTCTCTTACAAAGTATGGAAATTATAAAAAAACAAGATATTAATCAATCATAAGATTGAGCATTTGAAAGTAAAATGCAATTTCAATTCGATTCAAATTTCATAATTACACGTAGGTACTTTTCAATTGTCAAAAACAAGTTGCACAGCTAAGGAAATAGGTAAGTGAAGAAAAACGATGATAATAAATGGGGATACTTATCTTTCTTATTTCAAAGTTAGTTCTATTGGAATATTTAGGATTGAACACGTTGAATTTCTAGAGCAGCTTTGAAATCATGGTAGTTATTTACCGGCTTCTGATAACAATGTACAGAATATTGGAGCAAATTTAATCCTTTCAAAGAACAAACAGTCTGATTACGTGTGAATAGTTTATCCGGAGCTACTGGATGAGCAAATAAGCCTTCGCTGAATACACATACTTGATTGAACGTGAATAGTCACCATGTTATCTGTTATGTCTGTTTAATGTTACTCTTAGGTATCATGTGAGAATTGCAATATTGTTGGTGCTTGTTAGTTGGAGTGATGACTGATACATTGATATTATTATTGTTGAAATAAAATTACTTTTCAAGGATTTTTCGGATCCTTTACAGCTGTAAAGGAAACGTCGGGAATTAAATAATATTAATACAACGCGATAAAATCCGTAAAAAGCAGTTTTATTTCAATGTCTAATATTCGCGTAAGTGTCAGAAACCAGTATATTTATTGTTGTTTTTTAAAGGATCAAAATTGTTTTAGTGGTACTAATCTATAGTTTATTTTATTTTAATTTTCGCAAAAATGTTTACGTACACAAGTACCTACAATAATAATATGGTAATAACAATATATTAGCTTACAAAGGTGATGTTCTACTGGCTCCTAAACTAGGTTTATAGCCTGTGACGTGGAAGTCAGTAGTGAAACGGCGGTAGCGTAATGGCTAGGGCGTCGGACTTACGACCTTGTCGATGCCGGTTCGAAATACACCCGGCACTAACGACAGGAACCTACTCGTAACAAGCATTTAGCTTAGCACGAGGGGTTAACTAGAATACGAGTAATGTGTGACTGTGAATCGCTAGTAAGATTTTCGAGAAAAAAACACATTTTCTACTACATATCTACAATCATTTTTGTAAGATCATAGCTGCAAATAAAAAAAAAGATTTGTCATCATAAATGTGATCAATGATTGCAATTCATCCTTGCAATTTTGACATGTCTCCAACTCAATCAGTAACCAAACCAAACCGTCCATTGACTTGGTTACTAGACTAGTCCAGAGTTCAGGCTATTATTACGAAATATTATTATTAAATTCCATCTAAGGGATGAGCAGATACATACAATATAGATGTAGGGTAATTAGAAATACCTATTATGGCCTGTTAAAGTTTTAGCAACAGTTCCACCTAAAATCACTCTACAGATTTACGAAAAAAACGTATATATGTTAGGAAACCTCTGAACGTAAATGTTACGAAAAACAGACAGCTCTTTACAATATCCATAATTATATTATTTAAACAGTTAACTTGTAAATTTGAAGCAGTGATAGCCTAGTGGTATGAACGTTAGACTGCCAAGTCAAAGGGCTTGAGTTCGAACCTAAGGCACGCATCCCTGACTTTTCGAAGTCATGTGCGTATTAAATAGTTAATTATCACGCGCTTAAACGGTGAAGGAAAACATCGTGAAGAAACCTGCATGCCTGAGACATTTTCTCGATGGCGTGTGAAGTCCAACCCGCACTAGGCCAGCGTGGTGGACTATAGCCTAATCCCTCTCATTCTGAGAGGAGACCCGTGCCTAGCAGTGGGACACTATAATGGGTTGATTATGTTATGTATATTATTTAACCGGTTTATTCACGTATCGCGTGCACACCGATCGTTTGGCGGCACAGCGCACCAATTCTAACGGGTAATTTTCGCAAATTCGCTGCCAGCATTTGGAAAAAAATTGCATGCAATTTATTTTCACACGGAGACGTTTAGTGATCTATTTAGGTTAAGTTTATATTATATATATATTAATATGTATTGAGATATATTAATATATGAGATATATATTAATACATTATGTATTGAGTCCTACGTATGTCATCCTACGAGCTACGTTCGGTCGGCTACTAGTCTAACCAGATGCAGCTGTATATCAATATTTTACACGAAGCGAAACCCAATTTCTGGGCAAAACCGATATCCGGAGGGTAGATATCTAGCTATCGATATCTGTTATCAGGCTTTTTCGGCTTCTGACTACCAATAACAATTGCATGTTGGTGTGACTACCGGGACCGACGACTTTACGTGCTCTCCGAGGCACGGAGGGATCTTGATTAAGAATGGTGACCCATCCACAGACTGACCGCAGCGAGTGCAGCTTAACCTTGCAGTTGATCAGCTTAGTTATTACTTAGCCCCGAGTCCTACTTCGATTTTTTTTACCTATACTTATAGGTAAAAAAATTCTGAGCGTTACATGGCACGGCGAAATACGGGTTTTTAACTGTCACTAGTTATAGGGGTAGGTAGCGGCTATACCTCAAAAGGCTTTAAAATAGTGATTAAGGTTTCCAGAAAAGAGTCACAAAATACCCTGAAACCAAATCGAAAAATAATATCCCAATCCAGATATAATAAACACATCGAAATAATGGTATCTTAAATCCTCGTAAAATCTGGAAATGGCATTTTTACGATAAGATTCATTCAACCATTTTTAATCGTCCATAAAGTCACGATATCGCACCGTGCGGTGGCGTAGGGACGGCGAAATTGAAAAAAAAACTGACGAAGTATTTCTTCGTCAGATTCTTTTTCTTTTAAATCAGAAGCTAGAAATAAATGAACTTTTCATAATTTTTATTCATTCCATCACGTCATTAGCCTAGTTGTCCCAAAAGCGACTGCTACGCTAAAGGTTCAGGGTTCGATTCCCAGGAATATATATAGACTGAATATATGGTATTCAGTCTATATATATTCCTGGAAAATCAGGATGCAACGGACAATGAAGAGATCTTATTTTGTTTCTTTTTGCCACCAACAATATACTAAACAATTTTGAGCCTATTTACCTTAAAAAAATTCGGTCCGAGGGTTCCGCCGGACCCTTAAGATCTAACTATCCACCCGTAAACCACGCTTTACTCAGTCGATGACGTCATAACTGTGTAGAAAATCGTAACACCATGTGTGCCAACCCTAGACGGAGAATTTCCATAAGGGATTTTTGCGTTTGGAATGTAGACCAATATTCTTTTTGGGTAAACGTTGATCCAATTTGACATGTTGGCATAATATCAATCAATTTAGCTGTTATAAACGACTGATTGGATCCTATTGATCGATGAAACGGACGTTTTCGATTGATCAATTTAATAAGCCTTTTGGTCCAAAGAAACATTATTGGTTGAATTGATTTTTTGATAATCAATTCAACCAATAATGCCAATCGTTGCCATGTTTATATGGATGTGTATCCCACACATCCATATAAACATGGCAACGATTAAAAATAAGGAGATATAAAACCTTACTAAAATTCTAAAATTGATGATTCTGATAGACGGGGTATCTGATAAAAATAATAAGGCAGAAATTACAAGTTTTATTAATGGTTTTACTGGTTAGGAAAATCAGATATCTTGGAACTGGAAAACGTTAAGGTTAGTGCAGGAGGGACGAGAAATAACATTTATGCTAGTGTTCTTTAGAGGCTTTCGAACTCATGTTAAAATAGATTTTATATAAATGACCTTACGAGCTAATGTATAAAGTGAGATATATAGATACATTTCATACATTACGAGTAGGTACTTACTAGTCAAGACAGACTTTTTTGTGATTTTTTGCATTTTCCATGCTACTGCCTACCCGCCTGATTGAACGTCGCCTTATGACGTAAACTCAGAATGTGAAGGCAAATTTCAATCAGGCGGGTGGGGTTCGCGGTGGCTTAGCGGTCAGAGCGTCTGGTGTATCTAACCAGAAGACGCGGGATCGAATCCCGCCCGCGATTGAATTTTTCCTTGACTAAAATAACTAGTCAAGACAATGTTAGAGTACATGTGTTCCTCTCTTAAAAATAGGCACCGTTCCAAGCCACACAGCCTTATATTTAAGGCTGAACTGCTATCTTACCTTTTACTTACGTAAGAGGACTACATGTGTATGTTTATGTGGGTTCGGATATGACTTGTATGGCTCATAAAGAATTTAATGTTAGGCAAAAGAGTAAGTACTGTTACGAGCTGGGGTTCGGGATAAATTTAATTAACACCAATTTCATCGTATTATTATTCATATCATATTTTAATTAACTTGACAAACACACAACAGAAATTACTGAGAGAGTCACTACAGTATCACTTATCGCACTATAATGTCGCACTTGTAATCACTTAACTTCACTTCGATATTCACTTCACCGTGTTCAGAACTAAACTGCCCTAGCCGACCCTCACGACCAGTATTTATATGAGTCACGAAGATTCTACAATCGAACAATCTCGATAGGTCCACAAAATACGAGTAGGTAAGTACCTACCTATAAACAATAGACGATAAAGTGATCGTCTATTGTTTACGGCCATCCACCTTGAACCCGGTTTTTCTTCGAATGTTCTACATGCTTCTACGACTTATCTAGAATCTTCGTGACCCATCTCCGTACTAATAGTTACTCGGCGTAACAGTACCGTGTAATTTTAGACAACAAACTTCCTCGTAAGCGTTTTGTTTTAACAGCAGATGAAGATTCTCACACTTAAAAATAATTTAATTATAATTTCGGAAGGTACAGCCTTACACGGATTCAGACCAACCTTTATTGTGATATTAATCGATAGCACCAATTAATTGACAGCAGAAAAGAACTGAACAAAGCTTACTGAATGAAGCACCTTCAAATAATATACAAAAGGTTTTCACTTGTGGACTATAAAGCATCGAATATGGATGAGAGTCTACAAGAACTTCCATAGAATTTTGTTTGAAATACCTTATCAATAATTTCACAATTTTGCTGCTATTAAGTTGACATGAACAACAATAATTCAATAAAGGATAAAAGATTGTCAGCGAATTGCTAGCGGAGCTGAAATTCCGAAATGCGTCGGACAATCCTTATCTATACTTATAATAAATCTGTAGAGAGGTCAATTCTGTACATGAAATATATTTCCAAAATAACTATCAGCGGGTGATTAGTGATCGATACTGACGCCAAAAATGCAATCAGTAAAATTTTTGTCTGTCTGTCTGTCTGTCTGTATGTTCGTTATAGAAACAAAAACCACTCGACGGATTTCAACGAAACTTGGTACAATTGTTTTTCATACTCCTGGGCAGGTTATAGTATACTTTTCATCACGCTACGATCAATAGGAGCAGAGCAGTGAAGGGAAATGTTGGGAAAACAGGAGAACTTACTCCATTTTTTAAGCTTCCGTCGCGTGTGCAACCTTAATGGTTAAAGCTACACAGAAATCATGTATGACGGAAATGTTCTCCTTAAAATTATATAAAAAATATTCCACGACAGCAAATGTCTATCTTTTATGGTTGACTCACAATAACACGTGTAACTCCCGATAGCTTAGCAGTTCGGAGCTTTCTGATTATATTTGTCTACTCTTAGGTTAGGTGACTGACTGACTGACATAGTGATCTATCAAAGTACAGCCCAAACCACAGGTTATAGTATACTTTTCATCACGCTACGATCAATAGAAGCAGAGCAGTGAAGGGAAATGTTGGGAAAATGAGTGATTCATGAGAAAGGTTTCAAGCTATAAAACATCACGCTACAACCCTTAGGAACGGGGCAACGCAGGTGAAACCGCGGGCGAAGAACTAGGGAACAAAGTAACTATTCCACGCGGACGAAGTCGCTGGCAAAAGCTAGTTATATATAAAAACTTCTGCAGCTGTACATCCACAGTTCGCTGGTATGTTTAGGTCTCTTATACTCATAACTAGCTTTTTGCCCGCGACTTCGTCCGCGTGGAATAGTTAGTTTGTTCCATATGAACTCTCATCCCCTATTTTATCCCCTTAGGGGTAGAATTTATCAAAATCCTTTCTTAGCGGATGCCTACGTCATAACATCTACCTGCATGCCAAATTTCAGTCCGATCCCTCCAGTGGTTTGGGCTGTGCGTTGATAGATCACTATGTCAGTCAGTCACCTTTGAGTTTTATATATACTTAGAAAGGTGGTGAGACTATTGCCATTAAGCGGGCACAAATTCCAAGCGGTTACTGTTAATTTTATAGAAAAACCCCCAACTGTCGAACCCAGTATCTCTTACTCAGCAGTCGCGCTTACGACTACTGGACTAATAAGGCAGTTAAATGAGGTAAAGCATTGAAATTTGATCAAAAATTGAAGCTCTTTTCATGCTTTCGCTGCGCACGATTCTGCCATCGCATAAAACATTATGCAAAAGCCCACGCCCTATTCCTATCATGCCAACAGTTCAGAAAAGCTTTGTTACTAGATATAAAACAATGGAGAATAATCTGGAGCTGTACATAATACTGTTGATCTGGTCCTTCCGGCCTCGATTTACTAGATAATATTGATTAGCGTTCAGAGGAGAAGTTAGGTGTATTGTTAATCTATTATCGATAAATTGCTTTGTTGTCCATATAGTTAGATAAATTGTTCTGGTCCCTTGTCTATTGTAAAAAACCATAATTTATGTTGACAGTTTAAGGAACTTGATAATTATTATTTTCGTCCAATTTCGAAACTTTACCAGGTTAGAAAGCTTTCATTTAAGACAATTACAAACAGACAACAAGACAAGGGTAAAAATCGTTTAGGGTTAGTAAAACCAATATAAAGTCACTTTCTTTATATGTTAAAACAACAAGAAAAGAAGAATTAGGAGAGATAAAAATCAAAACAAATGATGTATAAAACTGTATTAGTCCAGTATTCTAGAATTATCTTAAACAGACTTAAGTAAAGAGTACAAAGAACACAGTAATTAATTCAAGAACAATGGCAAACTCAAATACATTTTTTTGTTGATAGTTTTTTGTTGCGTCTACACATGAAAGTATGTAAAAATATAGTTTGAATTTCGGATCAATTTTTGTTTCTGTTTCAATATTGTTGGAACGTAGGAATCAAAGATATTCCAGTTTAAAGTATCAGAGGTTATGTTTTGTCAAACATTAAGACAAGTAGTTACTTATGCGTTACATAAAAATAAACTGCAACCCAAGTGAGTAGAGCTTTTAGAAGATAATAATAATATCTAACATAGAAAATCAAGAGAAACACCTTAGAAACACAAAACTGTCATAATATTATTATTTCTATAATGTCACATTTGTTGCCATACTAGATACATTGCTAGAATTATTGCGATATCATTTTTTTTTAAATTATAACTGTGCGTATACTCAGCACAAAAATAATATCGATATTTTCGTATGTATACCGATTTTTCGAAATACATCATGCATGTTATGGCAAAGGTCCTTACTAATATTATAAATGTGAAAGTTTGTGAGTATGGATGGATGTATGGAGGCTTGTTCTACTTACTACTCTTTCACGCTAAAACGGCTGAACGGATCTAGATAACATTTGGTGCAGAGATAGATTATAGTCTGGAATAACACATAGGCACTTTTTATCCAGGTCGGACCCCATTCTGAAATCCACGTAGACAAAGTCGCGGGCAGATGCCAGTACTTAATATAACTCTGATTCATACACATGGCAACACTAAAAGTGCAACTGAGATTAGACAAAAAGATCAAGTCAATTGTGTTTGTTTTCAATTATGATGATATTGTTTTACTTAAAAAAATTTAGAATTTATTTTATATACTTTTTTAAACGCTTATAACTATTTTTATATTAATCGAACAACATTTTTTTCACCATTGTAAAGGACAATAATAAAATTAGGTAGAATAATTCCTTGAAAGCCTTAAGCTTTCATAAATACGTAACCCATTACACCAAACTGCTAGCATAACTTCACCTTTAACTACGCAGGTAGCGTGAATACCGTTCGAAGTAATGCAGAGTTCAAAACGAAATTGTACGCATTTGAAGTATGTTTACTGAGCTTGTTAGCGCAAACTTGCCAACGAATTTTTTTAAACATCGCTGCTTAATTTTCTGTACATAGTTTCAAGCGTTATGAAAGTATTTCAGGTTAAGCTCAGTTTTGGAGTAATTAAAAACCAAAGCTATGTAATGAAGCAAATATTATCGGCTGTAAACGTAAACCCAATTCTAGCAGCAGCGGCAGACCCTTTTGTAGTTACTCAATAGTTTTTCAATTACTACAAAAAAAAAACTAGTACTTCAACTAATTGGAACGGTTCCAGTTATTAGTTCAATACTAACATTCCATGAAACGACGATCGGGTCGATAAGTAATTTCTTGATAGTCGACCAATTCAGTAAAAGTTCAAAGAAGATGTGGTTGGAATGGGTTTGGTGTTAGATGTATAAGTGCCATTTATAGTAGGTACTACGTAATTTTTTCGGCCGCTCCTGTATCATCTTGAAAAGAGAATCCGGAAAAGGCCGAGCCCAATTGTAACTTTTTTTAATAATCAACATGAAAAGAAGTAGCTCGTTCAGATTGAGATGTAGATAGGTATGGCCTAATTAAACCTACAACAACTAAATAATACCAAAAGCTTTTATTTGCGATTTCATCCGTGCAGTATTATGAATTATGATATACGTTATCGATATCTCTTGGGAACTAAGTGTTTTATCGTGGTGTAAAAATATGTTGAAAGGATTATTCTCCTAGACACCATTGCCCATTAATGTGATCCATGTCACACTCGTTTGCTGGTGCTCCTCCGTATCAAAATAAGGTGATCTTAACGCGGTCATACCAGATGCTATTCTGGTGACCATATATGATTCTAAAAGGATCTAAGATCATAGATCCTTTGCCAATAAGATTTGGGAAGCAAAATAGTCCCTTTCGGGGCTTAAGCTTTCTCCAAATTAGGTAGATATGTTGTCAAGTCATAATAGAAACGTAAACGTGACTACAAAAACATAATGTATAGCAGTGTGGGATGGTTATAGTTTAGATGCGTTGCGTAAGAACAAGGGTGAATCTAGATCTAGGTCACACGTGCCATCTGTTTTGTTTTCCTATCTGAACACATTGCATGACATTGTAATTTTATAATGTTTATGATAGTTACGGTTTTATTTATTTCCATGCCTCGATCTTACGATGGAGCTCTGATCCGGATTCTTTTTTCTAGTCCAGTACTTCAGGTCCATATGTCAAGCATATGTTATCTTGTTTCACATTCGATCGCTGCCCCTTTGTTATATAGACAACCATGTACAAACATTACAACTATGTTGGGAACGATGCGGTATCTAAATGTAGGGAGAGGTGCTGAGTGTGTGAATACTAATATGAAGATGGCCACTGGAGGGGTTTAAGACCCCGGACTACTCGCTAATAGGCTGGTCGGCCGGTCGCCGGTCCTTTGAAGGTTTCCTCTTCATTTATTTTTATTTTATGGAATAAGAGGGCAAACGAGCATACGGATCGCCTGATGGTAAACGATTACCGCCGCCCATGGACACCCGCAACACCATAGGAGTCACAAGTGCGTTGCCGACCTTTTAAAAGGGGATTGGGCCTCCGGTAACCTCACTCACTCGGCGAAAGACAACGTAAGCATTGTTTAACGCCGGTCTTCTGTGAGGCCGTGGTATCACTCCGGTCGAGCCGGCCCGTTCGTGCCGCCGTAAAAAACGGCTTCTCTTCGGAACAAAAAGGTCAACAGCAGGCTTATTAGAGAGGAAACCGCAGCCTAGAGTATCAAAACCTTAACAGCCTCATATATAGATATCGAACGTGTATAGGGTTTGTATTAAAAGAGGACACAGTCTAAGCATCAGTCCGCAAATAAGAGATGCAGAACACAGTTCTAATATTCACCTTGACTACCAGAGACATAGCTATGTAAGTCTATTTCTACAATTATAATGTCACGCTATCTGACATGTGTTAAAACACGATGCACTTTATGCAGTCATCATCGGGTTACCAGCTTACGGCCATTAGGTTCGGTCTGTGGAACATGTAGATATAATTGACATGCAGATTTACCCCTTATTTCACTAACTAGCGGTTTGTTAGTCAGCGATTGTTGCAGAATTAATTTCAAATTCATCCACATCATACGAGTTATGCATTAATTCAGCAAAGCGCGAAAGTAGAGTTGCCATCCGTCCGGGTTTCCCCAACGTTGGCCTAGTTTAGAAGGCATCCGGGGAGCGTCCGGATGGGATTTTATTTGTACGCAACGAAATAGTATCCTTATCACCAATACCAAATTTTAGAGGTGGCAATCCTACACGAAAGGGAGTCGGGGCAAAAGACAAAATATTGGTCTTTGTGTCTGAAATATGTTTCTTGAAGGGTTATTTTTATTTATTTATTTATACTTCTATGCACAATAGTAATATATAAGGCAGAATTAATGCATATATCCCGATTTTGGGTTAGTATACCCTTCCAGCTGACCACAGCGTTCTTCTCGTGAGCGTGAGTTCTTGGATACAAATCCTAGGTCAAGCAACCTATTATTGGGTTTTTTATTGTGAAATTCTCAGCAGTTAATCAGTATCCTTTAATGCAACTGGCGTGTACACCTTTGGCTGGCTGAACTCTTTGGGTGGCTCTAACAGGTAGGTTGACATGGCATAAATAATTCATAAACTTCTGAGTAATTTTTATACAGGTGACTCAGTTAGGTGCTGTCACACCAACTTTCATTACAAGTCTCTTATCTTACTTCGTTTTGCCGCGTTACTTAGGCAAATAGACACGAATGTTAGTGTAAACCTTAATATACTGTATGACGCAGAGGCATTAATTTTTCTAGCACATTGCGAAAAAATTAATCCAATTTTGCTCGCTTTTAAATCGCAATCTGTGTCAATAATTACTATAAATGCCACCAGCATATGGCCTTAGCCCACAGCCAGGCGTTACCAAGCCAATGTTCTATAAATACCGCAATCGATACACGTCAAGTGACTTCGTTTACATAGCTCTGTTTGTTTTTATAATGAACTAGCTTCCTGGCCGGCTTCGTATGAGTATGTTCATAAATTATAGCGTATAACCTTCCTAGATAGTCCTTCTTTCTATTGGTGAAAACCGTATGAAAATCCGTACAGTAGTCTCTGAGATTAGTACGAACAAACACAAACTTTAATGTATATTAGGTAGTAATAGTGAAGTTGAAGGAAACCAGAGGAAATTCTATATTATCCAATACTATAACAATGTATCCGACTAACGTCTGACCTACCATATCACGTATTCCATTTTTTTTTAATTGTTGATAGGCTAACGTCGTTTGAACAATCATCATCCAATCGTTTGCAAATATAAATACTATAGATTTTCAGCTTTCATATGGCGTTAACGCAACAAAAAGTTAGTTGGGCACACGAGTGAACCGAATCCGATCCACGCCCGTAAAAGCAGTTAAAGGGGTTAATATATATTTAAGTATGTATATGCAGCATAGACAATAAAAATGCAATCCTTAATATTGTTAATACTTTTTTGTGACATCTAAAAAATATGATCCAGCTGTAAAAATACTAGCGTAGGTAACTGATAAAATTATAAATAAAATAAATAACATTTGTGTGTAGCATGTAGTCTTTACAAGAAGTACAAATACGATTTTCCAACAGACGCCTACCGTCGCATATCAAGTATTCACACATAACTGAGTTACCTTTGTTTACCCAGGGTGTTATTGTTTGTGTAATGTAATCCGCTTGTGTTCTTTTATTCTATTGTACAGACCTTTTTGGAAACTAAAAATAGGTTTTTTTTTGTGGAACCGAATCTTTCTATAACTTGGCAATTTCAGCCGCTATGGAATGGTGGAGTTAGACATCGAACTTTTACCAACTGAAACCACATGGTTTAGCTGTTAGGGACTACTGCAGCTTCTACCCGAGACAGACACATATAATAGAAGGACCTCACCTTTTTTCTGTGGGGGAATGGGTTAAAAGGGAGTTTTTTTATTTAACGAAGTGAATCATTAAATTACATAAAAATAAGCAACACCACTTGATGAATATTTTCATTGTGATTAATCTTTTTATCACTGTAGGATCTTTTTCTTAAATGTCTTCTACTAGCGAACAGTGCGCAACTTGAATAATAACAGCTTAAGTAAATTTTACAGAATTTTCCAGTAAATTAAAAGAAAAACCCCTCCTACTAAATGCTTGGGTTCACGTCGGTAGTGCAATGGGTGGGTTTCGAATCGGCAACCACATGATCGCATGTCCGACGCTATAGCCATTAGGCTACCGCCGCTTTACTTTGTCCTGACAACCCACAACTAAAGAAATTAGCCATATTTGTGCAGCTGTTCTCAAGTGATAATCTTTCATACATGCGATAATTGATTTTTATTTAGATAGGTACTTAGATTACAGACAACGCAACGGCCGGTTACAATTTTATTTTATGATCATATCTGATTGAAGATGAGATTAATATTAATTTAAAGGCACTAACAACGATGGTACTTGGCAGTAAACAAACACCTTCAATCCCTGTGACAGTCTGTGTTAATCAATCAAGAGTTGTCAGCGGCATTTCACGGCACACCGAGTTCTCAGCCACGTGCGTTACCTGTCTAGAACTAAAGTTTATTCATCAATCAAACAGCTTTAATAACTTAATATAACTTTTAGACGCAAAGACGCAAGTTACGTTAGTCGCTATGAACATTATTATAGGGTTACGTCACTAGTTCACATAATTGCCACGATTTGATGTAACATTTTGCTACAATATTGGCTATCAAAGATTAGCGTCACTTAAAGCGACGTTACGAGCGATCGAACGTCAAAGTAAGCTATAGAAGGGATATCAGATCAATCACTTTATCTTTTACCATCGTGGTAGCAAGAAAATGTTCCCCTGTATAGGTTTCTTAGAACTGACTTAGTATAGATAACGATAACAAGTCCATAATGCCTTTATAAGGAAGGACGCAATCGATACCATGTTGACACCACATAAAACACTATTTCCCCTGTAACCTGAAGTATAAAATTACTAGAAATATGCAGGCTTTCAGGCACAGTCCATCGCATAAGGCCCTCTTTGTGGCGGAACAGATATGTGGCCCGCTGCCGTTCGGTTCTGCCGGTTCGCAGAGGGTAGGGAGAGCGACGCTCGACACTCCTCTACCCCTGCGGCCCAACTGTGTCCGCAATCTTGCGGCTGCGACCCCGCCGAGGCCGCGGATGGCAGGGAAACGCCATCCGCGATCACAGCACCGTAATCGCACTCCTCTCTCGCTGCGGCCCTTCAAACCTTCAGCCGCATACAACATCGCGGCCCGCCTCAGTTGCGGTACCTTACCTACGACACCGCAACCTACAGTGACCGCTCCTATGCAGGCTTCCTGGGCAAAGCCCGCAGGAGCAGCCCCTCCCTGGGGTTCTACATTGCTTCACCGTTGTTCATCACTCCACGGTACTAAGCCCCCCCGCCGCGGCAAGGCGAGAACCTCTTGGGGAAAACTTTTGAAACCCTACCGTTCTCCACACTTCGATGTAGCCATGGTCTCAATAGTACATGTCAACATCTAAATTAATTTACTGAATCCTACAAATTCGAAATGAGGTCCCACTTGTCTCCGCCATTATTATTCAATTACCTCTATGAAAAGCTTTCAAATTTACTCTGAAGGTCCGTTTGAAGAACTCGGTGGAATGATCAGCATTTTCAGATGAGTGAATTTAATTTTGTGATCAAAGCCTCTTTGTTAAATTGAGGTTAACATTCAGGTTTACGGGATTTATGGATCTTGTAATAACTGGTTAAGAAGTTAATTGGTAATGAATATGGAATTAAGAGTTTCTTTGTTCGTTATTATTTCATTTTCAATTACTGTAATTTGAGGGATGGTTTAGGAAGTTTGGAATGTAAACAGGGACACTTCGAGTAAGTAAGACGTTATGGAGAAGATATTTTACGTTGTCCCCTTTTATAATTTTCAGTAATTTATTGAGTGTGTCCATTATAAAAACCTTTATTTTTGTGTGATCTCAAGCTTTGCACATGACTTATTCGATTAACTCTGCTTTAATCATAGTATCAAGCTCATGTTAGGAGAAGTGTGTGAGATGCTTGCCTGTGATAAATTAAAAAGGAAGGTATTCATTTTAAACAAATCCACGCGCAAAATAATATAGATCTTGATGCGCAAACCGAAAGTATTCATGCAATTTTCGGTAACTGCTCGTAACTAGATGTGTATCCGGTTAATTAAGATAGGTTGCCCCCTATGATATGAGACTGATGTCATACCAGCGAAGAATACAAGCGTCATGGTATTTGAACAGTCGATGCTCATCATTTATTTACATAAAACACTACAAATCGCAAAACGCCATCTTTGCAAAGTACTTGAACGTTTTCGCTCAACGAACGACCGTTAAATAAAACATGGGAGTTTTTATTTAAAAACGTGAAAGCCTCGGGCTTTCGTTTGCACCAGAGCTAAATATAGAAGCAGAATTAAGTATTCCTTTTGTTTCTCGGGCGACGTTGAAGATTTGTACTTTGGAACGGACCTTGGTAACGGGGCAATTTAAAGATTTGGACGTTTAAAAACTATATAAATCTCGGACTCTTTTATTTCAATTAAACACGTAAATACTCGTATGCTTACTTTTGCAAAATTTATCTTTACTGGCCGTATAGTTACAGGAAAGTTAAGGGCATCTCTCTACCCGTAATAAAATACTAGTGGGTAAGAGAACTGATAGCAGCATCATGATATGTGCTTTAGACTGTAATTAATTAACGGTTAATATTAGCAATAGTTAAGATACTACTATCTTAACTATTGCTAAGTCCTTTCGACCTCGAAATATTCTAACTACTACTAGTTAAAATATTTCGAGGTCGAAAGGACTTTTTGGGAATGGAGGTTAATCATTATTTTTACCATTAATCATTATGGCATAGCCATTACGCCGTAGCAGTTCTGAGTTGATTTCTCCCGAGGAGCGACAATTCATCAATAGGGTATTTTACTCTATAAAGAAAAAAATTAAAAATATTATTATTGCTATAGCTTAGGTAAAAAGCAATCGGAAAATGTTTAATTCATAAAATAACAAAATAATTTTAAAAATTATATTCAAAGATTTCAGTTTTTTTAATCGTTTTTTCACCATGAAATAGTAGTCGCCATGTTATTACGTCATATGGCTGTGTAAACTAAACTAAAAAATGTCAACTGTCAACTGATCAGCCTTTGTAGGTACTTTTATTGCTTACACAGCCAACTGACGTCACAATCACTGAGCAATATGGCGTCCAATGCGTCCATTTTTATGGCACATATCGATGAAATAAAAATGTTGTTTTTAGGGTTATATTAGCATTTTAAAATCTAATTGAGACACTTTTTTAAAATGGGTGTAGGTAATACCCTATTATTATCATTTTATCATCTGCTGGCGAGGAGACCGTAGTCGACCGAAGTATAAGAAGGGTTAACCTATAGAACAGCAACTGAATTAACGATTTGTGTTGAAAGAGATTTTAACACAATTTGTGTAAGCAGTATATACACTCAGCATATAGCAATGTACGTTTGCATATCATTATGAGAAAACATTCCACAAAACTTCATTAGGAACTCTCATTATTACAAATCCTAATTAAAAGTTACACTGAATCTGAAATTCGATGCGGTGGTTGAAATTAATGTTAGTACCGTATAATTTCCTATACTTTCAAAAGTACGATAGCACTCATATGATGCAGTAAGTATAAAGTTTTAGTTAATGAGTTACTACCCAATAAACATAAACGGGGTATTGCGTTTATTTACTTCTGCCTTTGATAGGTCTACAGCCCCGATTTAATTTTTTGTATAAACAGACGAAAGATAAACGGGGCAATTTTGAATATTATAGAGTAATTCAAGACTTTTGAAGCTTTTTCTCAGCAATTTGTTCTAGAGAGGTCAGACTGCTAATGATTAAGTAGATCACAATGGGTCAAGCGTACCTGGGTGGGCAATGGTAATAGGCTCGCTCCCGTGTTATACGGGATCTAAAACATACTACTTATAGAGAGAGATGTCACTCTACACATTAAATAGCGCTATCCCTTTCTCACAACCTGTAAATGGTCTATGTCTAATGCTTTACCGGCAGAAGCGTGATCGCATGGTACCTATATTATGTTCAATATATCCCAATGTTAAATATCGTGAGCGTATGATTATTTCAACCGGATATATTTTCCATTCCAAGCAACCGAGAAAATGACCATTCAAATAAAAATTCGTTTAGAGAAGTCTAAAACGAATTAGCACTTTCAGAATGACGACAATACAGACAGCTTCCAACAACACCGGCTCTGTACTACTTCCTAGTGTTTATGCAACGAGGGCTAATGGCGTAACAATCTCCACAGAATCACATTTATATCTAATGAGTCAGCTGAATGAGTCAGCAGTTTGCTGCTCAATATATTACCTAGACCCAAAAATTGCATTCAACCACAAATCGAAAAATGTTCGTTCGAATCGTAAATCGAAGATTGTTGTCTTAGAGATACCAATATTGCTATCAAAGAGACATCGAAGGGCTATTGCATATTGATAAAAGATAAAAATGTTATATTGACCAAAAAAAAAATATATATTTTACATTGCACACTTCGTTTTTCCGTTGGCCCCAAACTAGGCAAGCCTGTATCTTGGGTACCAATTTTAAGTTATAATAAACATAAACTTCGGTGTATGCTGACTATTTAAGATGAAGAAATTAATTAATTAATTTCTTCTAATCTATATATATTATATATTTCTTCTAATATATATCTTCTAATATTGAGCGTAGTTGTTAAGAACAATACTTATAAAATTTTATTATACAACAAAATATATTTAAAGTCCAGTTCCAGCTTATATTAGTCTACTGCCAGATGTACTTCTCTAAACGTCACTGACAATGTATCTGCCGTTAATTTTTTTTAAGCATGTGGTCGTGCGTCTGTGGCGTCCGGGAAGGCAACGGAACGTGTCGTTACGCTTTACCTACAGACTAAAACTACACGGGCATCTCGCCTCTCCATTTTTAGAACGAAGTTCCTTATCGCGCGTTGTGAAAGGGGGCTAGACGGAAAAAATTCTTACGAAAAGTTGTCACGACACTTTTTGCTATAGTAAGCTATTGTAAGCTGTGCATCATTTATATTACATTATATTTGTTAATAATAAAAAAAAAATATTTTAACTTAAAAAAAATAAAATTTAGGAGATAATATAATATTTTATAATTATTAGTAAAGGAATTGTAATAAAATTTTATTAATAAATCGAAAGGAACTTCGTTCCATCCGGGTGTCCCTTGTTTACGCAGGATACGGGAGCGAGTTGGTATTCGCGACTCCAGCAGTGTTAGACCCCCACTTCGACTCAACTGTTATTTACCTTCAGCAAGTCGTCACTCCAACTAGTCTACACTATTCGAGAACTCGTTTGTTCCAGCCTTTATGAATCTTCCAAGAGATGTGACTTATGAGATAATTTACAGTCGTGGTTTAGATTTAGAAAATTGAATCCAAAGTATAATGCATAGGCATGGCGTTATCCCTTTCAAGACGAAAGCCCTTGACCCATATGCGAGGTAGGCTCAGATTTTTTTGTTTCTTTTCGACTTAGAGGGTACTTAGAAGATGCGACATATGTATTTTTGTAAGCAATACTGAAATATAGTATCTAATCAAAAGCAGAAAGGTCTGGCGTTGATCAGCAACGTGGCCTAAATGCAAAGCTAGCTTACTAATTACACTAATTATGATAGAATTATCAAATTAATTAGTGCCGGATTACGTCTTTATGGTAATGGTAAATTGACATTTGGTGTTGTTAGTACCTATATGTTACAGATGCCGATAACACCTACTGGATTTTCATAGCTTTGATAGACATCCGTGGAGCACAATGACTCCAGATGAAAACATCAAGCACTAAAATTTGCTTGACATGTGCTGATCTGGAGAGCTTGCTCCAACCATAATAATAGAAACATGGAGTACACATTTGCGTTTCTTTCTTTACTGAGAACTATAGAAGCAGAAACAAAGTAAAAATAAAGGTAGAGATTTGTCACCTCTAAAGTAGTTTAGATTTAAATGGCACAAGATCGAGCTGGCATCCAGGCTGTTATTGTTAACTAGGTAGTCAGAAGATTATTAACGGCTCCTACATAACTTAAGATTAAGTTCAGTCAAAATAATTGCATATTCCCGCTTCCTCTTCCTGACTGTTAATACTACAACAGAGGAGATCAATCTACTTTTTATATTTCTAAGTATAGAGACATACTGTGATGTCGTCATGATACAAATTTTGCCGTCTATCAGCTGGTCTTTCCATACGTTACTCAAACTCGCTCTAAATTGCGATTTCCGTAACTCTGTCTGTGTATACACTTAGATCTTATCGCAGGCCACTATTCACTGATAAACTGACCCTAAACAATGTCTAGGTAGTTTATCGTTGGACAAGCATTGCGAAGATAGCGATGGTCAGCGAGTGAAAGTGATGGGCATGAACCAAACATTCTACAACCAAAAACAAACAGTATTTATTTGGTGCTACAGTACACATTGAAGTGGCTCTCGCCTCGCGTGGGACCATCCCGCCGGTGATATCACTTTATATGTTATTGTATAACACCGTATAATGTGTGTGCCTTAGATACTCTTCGTGTTTGACGAGTGGCTCTCATAACAGATAATTTGCGGTAAAGTCAAATGAAAGGTTTCTGACCGCCAAGTCATAATTGAAAAGAAACAGCTTGTTTCAATAATTGCATTGAATCATGAAGAGTAGACTTCGCACTCCTTTAAATTAATTGCTAAAATGTAAATGAAAGATAAGGTAATACGTTCGAGAGATAAGAAAATACGCAAAACTGCAGAGAACATAAATGCAATATTATCACAAAGACATATACCTTTTTGATTCTCAAGAGATACGAGTTCCGGTTGAATGTCACTAAGAATAATAAGGTTGCAAATAATAAGGTTTATATGAAGATTATGGTATAATTGTTGCAATTTTCTGTTTGTACATCTGACACCGGTGACATGGAAGACTGAGATACGTGACGAAAAATGGTGCTATACTAGACTTAGACCGAGAACACACAAAATCGGGGAACGGATATGAAATTGATTCTTTCTTCTTCTAAATGTACACTTCAATGAGAAATCATGGCAATTTTTGCCATTCTTGGACATATATATGCCTCATTTCATTAGACTCATTTCTGGCAACCAGCGCGTATATATAACTAGATATAAAACTGTGTAGTCTAGAAGTAGGTATGCAAGAATCGTAGCAAGTGGAGGTCTGTCTACCCCTGTGGGAAAAGGCGTCAATACATGTACGTATGTAAAACTCATTTATCATTTATCCAGTGCAAATGCTGATTTAGTTGATTAAGGAAATTAAGTACTAATGTAAGATAAGAAGCGTGACTTGGAGTAATTTTATTTCAACCTAATGAGAAGGTCGAGTATCGAGTGAGTGTATACCTGATATTGGAACCATATTATATAATTAAGACTATTGGTCCTGGTATTTCTTTCCTGGTCCTTTTGCGACTGATTTATCCAAAGAGTAACATTATTTAGAAATACTGAGTTATTAGATTAAGATTTAGTTTTCGTATATTTCTTCAACTAAGTCGTTTTGATATTTGACGGGTTACCGTGGGAAACGTTCGGAAGAAGATGCTTCAATCAATCAACTTACTTTCACTGTGAATGTACTCGGGTAATCACCACAAGACGATTGAGCACCTTGTGATCAACGATATGAACATTTCTACAAAAATGAACATTACATATACAGAATAATTATTACTTCGTGATGAACTCATTCGATATGCAACATCAAATTCGCGTTGATGTCGCTGGAATCAGGGCAAGACTCCAGGTCATGATAGACATTACTTACATTGAATTCAGTACAAGACCGAGGGCCATAATAAGACTAGATGTTGACAATATTCAACCTACGTAAAACTTAATTCCATGGGGCAACATACCAGGGTGCATAAAAAAATATAGTAACTGTTCGCTCTTTAGTTCTAAAGATTCAAAACTGCGATTAGTATTAGTTTATTCCATACTTTAATAAATTTCTAATCAGGTGTTGTTTTTAACTTTTTAATTATTTATGTCTCTTAATGGAGATCAGATCCTAAATATCTATAAATAAATAAATATGGCATATCTGGTTAGACTAGAATCAATTCAAAATTAATGAGAATGAGCTAAATATACTTATGACGATATAATTCTTACACTTCTAGACCCAATCATGGAAACTGCCCCCATTCAAATACATGACAAACTTGTTTAATACAATCACCCACATTATAAAATCAATATAAACTTTGTGAAATCTATTTTGTTTTCTACTTAACATAATTTATTCTTGTACAAGGCCGTGGAGTCCATCGAAGTACCTTTTCCGGGCAAAATATAAGATCACGAGAATCAGTTAGGTACAAGTTTTTGGCCCCCTGAATATCGATTAGAATTTTGCGTAAGAACGAAATAGGTGCAATGACACCGCATCAGAAATTAGTAATCTTATTTGATGACGATTGCTCAAGGCAAATCTAATCTTACTGAAAGATAGTGTTGATAAGATTTACAGAACTACAAAGATGTTTTTTTTTATAATTAATGTTATAAGATGACAAAAAAAGCATACACACACCGTCGGATAATAAGCAGCGACCAGCCTATAGATGCCAGGAACACTACACCAGTATCAGTAGCGGTTTGACATTTTGAGACTTCATTTCTTAGATACAACTGGCTACATTGCCTTTCAAACCGGAACACAATAATGATAGCACATTATTGCTTAGCTGCATCACCCGAGATAGACTCCAGCAGAGTTCTTCATTTTTTTTTTATTCATGATAGGCTTACGCTTGACCGACAGTTCGCCTGATGCGATCTACGATGCGAGACGTGCGCGCTTGCCTAGACCAAACCGATTGACTCGTGATTTAAAGACACCCAAATGATGATGATTGCCAAAAACTTCTTAAAAGATCCTCTCTGACAGCGACAAAGTATTAGTACGGTCACCAGCACATCATGGTATTCAAAACTGTCAAATTTCTTCAATCGATCTTCAATTTAATCTCCAAACAATAGAGTTTATTATCAATTGGGGAAATTTTACAGTTTCTGGTAACTTAATGGACAGATGACAGGAAGCATTACTCCTGGAAAGTTTAGCCCAAAATAGCCCAGAGTTGAATAGAAAGAGGATAGGAAGGCATTTACCCTGTAGTGGGACGAAAATCGCTGAATAATATAAATAAGATATTTTAAATTATATATTATTAATTTTATTCATTAAAATTAAAATAACATTTCAAAATTGTTCCAGGGGGAATAACCTCTTTCTCGCCGATGATAAACAACGCAGTACATGTCATCATGTATAGTTACTATCTCCTAACAGTCGAGGGGAGCGCTAAGATGAAGGCGTTCCTTATCAAGTACAAGAAATGGCTCACAATTATGCAGATGGTAAGTGCCTTAGCCAAACATATTATTGTTATTCTTATTGAACATTCGCAAGGCTATACTATGGTCAGAGAATCAGCATTGCAATTCAACGTGGCAATGTCGCCAGCCTTTTGCCTTTTGACAATTATATTAGCAGTGACATTTTTTGTGATATTCAATTTAATATATTCAATTATGTAATTTAAAACGAAAATGTAAATGTGAGTATTATGTAAGCTAGATAATTAGATATACACAGATTTATGCGGTTTCGCAGCTTTGAGACTTTTATGTAGCCTTCGCAAATGTTCCACGGTGTCGTCGTGCAACGGGTTGTTTAGCTCCCTATATTATGGTCGAGCTACCCAATGACTGATGCATGTGTGTCGTCAGATGCATCAGTCAAGAGCCATAGTGGCTTACTCAAAGCCACTATGGCTCCTTCTTCAAAAGACCATTTCAGATATTGTCTCGTATTATATGTAACTCACATACCTATTTGCTACTAAGTACTAGTCTGGACTTTAAAAGAGACCATGCCTCTCTGAGTTTGTTTCGGTATTTCTTCTCAGAGCTCGTCAGTTAGGTAATGCCGGTGCCATCTAGTTAAAAAAAAAAAACAATATTGACTTGTAAACGTGTCCATATAAGATCTATTTACAAAAATAAATATCATTTTAGTTTAATTATTAATTTCATCTTAGTTTATTAGGTCTTAGTTTATTTTTATTATTTGTTGTCGATGGAGGGGACCGTGACTAAATAACTGATCTGCAAGGTTAAGCTGCGCTTGTCGCGGTCAGTGTATGGATGGGTGAAAATTCTTAAAACATTGAGACCTAAAATTGAACAGTTTTGATAAATAATCCTGCATCAGTATCTAGGTTAGCTTCATTGGAAGCGTTTGCTATGTAGGAACTGCTCTCTGAATTCAATTTGATGACGCACTGGGGATTCAGTCAACTTAATTTCCTTTCCGACCGTCGGCACAAATAGGAAGGTCAATACCTTTGGGACTCACTGGTGGAGCTTTGAATTTTTTATATGTTGAGGCATTTCTATTCACTATAATCTATTGGGTTACTACAGTCCCTATAACTGAATCAATGGCATTATTTTATCGTTGCTTTGCATTTCTATTTGTCCGGAATTTCGGATTTATTCAGATATCTCGTGCCGACTAAGTAAGTATAGTTTTAGGTCGATAAAAGAATCCATATTTACAGACTGCTAAAGTGTTAATTATCGGCATCAAATATATAAATGGGTATATTTATAGAGACACCTCTTTCCTTCCCAGACTTCCTTCTCAGCTTCTGTCCGCGACTTCGTCTGCGTGGACTTCAGGATTGGGTTCGACCTGTATAAAAAGTAGCCTATATTTGTTATTCTAGGCTATAATCTATCTGTGTGCGTGGCGTGAAAGAGTAACAAATATCCAAACATCCATACATCCATACTCACACACTTTCACGTTTATAATATTAGTAAAGATCAGTTGACACAGGCCAGCGGTGGTGGACAGCGGCCCAAGCTGCACTGTCCTAGGGTTATCGGATACAGGGTTAAGAACTTTGGTAACCAGAGCATTACCCGAAAAATCGTCAGGAACATTAAAACTTTGCTGCCCTTCGTTCAAGGGTGGTTCAAATAAAATAATAATCTCACCCACCCACACGTAAAATACGCGCTATATTGCGGAAAACGGCCAAACTACCATACTATAGATGTTGGATAAGTCTAACTTTAGACATAAAATGTAAATCAAGTAACAGGTGGTTATCCTTACAACTTAGGCATGTCCTTCACTGTTTTTTTATGCCGAGTCGCATATCAATCAGCCATCAAACGCGACCTAAGTTGGCGGCTGGCCCACAGTATACGAGACAAAACTTTAAATTTTCTTCAATATACCAAAACGCTAAATAAACTTAATATTACAAATATATTCCTGTCTTCGTTATTTTGATGCCAATAAAGTAAATCTAGAAACAGTACTAGATACTAATATCTACTACCGTTTCTAGATTTACTTTATATATATCATCATCATCATCATCAGCCTATGTTCGTCCTTTATATATATATATATATATATATATATATAATTAATTATTATCTCTCATACTTAATTAACAGATACCAAACGAAGGTTTTGGAAGAACGGATTAGAATAAGTAAATACATATAAGTGAACCATTTCTTTCTCCCACCAAGGGCGGGCGTACATTTGCATTTTATTATCAACGCCTTCGAAATAGTTCCGCTGAATGCCGACGTTTATATGACTCATTTGCACATTGAATGGAGATGGAAATTTTAATTATACTGATGGCCTTTCTAGATATATTATGTATTAAAGTAAATTTTAGTAATATTTAAGTTGGCTTATTGGAGGTCTATTTATAGCTCCCACAGGAAGAAACCTGCCACACTGTACCTATAGCCGTGGTCATGTGAGTTGATCCCATACTTAACATATCATCACGCGTTAATTTCCCGAAGGGTTAGGCAGAGGTGTACACCCACAGTTCGCCAGTATGTTAGGTTCCATGTAAGTAGTAGGGGGCCCTACTCCAAGCTGTCCTTGTCTAAACATCTTATCATAAATTCATTTAAAAGAAGCTCTTTTTTGTATAGAAAAAATAATAAAATATGATAAAATAATAAGATATTATTTAATCTCAAAAAATAAAGTTTCATACTATACTATACCTACTCACTATATGATAGACAATAAACTAAATTATAAACATGTTTGGGGCATTATTTTCAAAGACATAAAAGTTATGTCATAAATTATTTGGCTTATCTGTGTGTCCATGCTTAGATTACATTTGCTTGAATCCATTTATCTGTCAATGCCCTAATCAACAAATTGTTATTTATCTTGACTGCCTCATTAGACTAGTGTTCCCAAGCACAACTGTTACAATAGAGGTCATGGGTTTAATCCCCTGGTCGAGCACAGTGTTATTGGGTTTTTAGCAATTTGCAAGTCTGGTATTTGTGCCCGGTTAATGGCAATGGGCTGGTATTACATACAACCTAAAAACATATTGGTGAACTGTGGGTGTACATTTATACACCTCTGCCTAACCCTTCGGAGAATACAGGTGTGATGGTATATTATGTTTATTAATCTGTTTTATTAAAACTCTTAAGGACAGTCCACACAACACCAACGGAACAATACATGATTAGATGATTACACCATATTTTTTCTGTCTTTACAGGTCCAGTTCACATTCATGATAATATATTCAGCACAAGTTTTTCTGCCGAGTTGTCCTGCACCTCTAGGCATCACCATCCTGTATTTCCCTAATGTCATATTTGTATACTATATGTTTTATAATTTCTTTAGACAAAATTATTTAAAAACAGTTGAGAAACAGGATGAAAATGGTCTCAATAAAAATGTCTAAAGTTGAAAAGGTAATTATTAATGATCTTTGTACTCAAGTGGTCTTAATAAAGCAATGTTGTTTATTCAAAGTCAAAGTCAAAAGTCAAAATGTTTTATTTCAATTAGACCACTAAATAGGTACTTTTGAAAAGTCAAAACTAGTTGCACCTATTATTTTATTATATATTGTCTGTGAGCATTAACTTTTTGACCATCACATCAAAACAGAAAAAAAGTGCCAGGCTCCGAATTTCGCTCTGCTGCTCGGCACATTTTGGGTTTTCGTCTATACATGACTGTGACGATCAAAGGTTAGGGAATACAATTGAGAATTAAAACTGACTTCTACTTAGGGATTACTTGCATGTTGTATGTAAATATTTATGTGATCCACAAACATTCTGTATGTTTGTAAAGTCTTTGTAAAACAGGGCTTACTCCCAAATGTATGCAATGTATTTTAATAAAAACAAACTTGTACATTACCAAATCTAATCTTGACATACTTTGTATGTTACATTACAGACAATACAAAAGCTTCTGTTCTCAAATGCCAATGCTCTTATGTAATTTACTTAATTAGTCTGTTTTTAAGTTTTAATAAATAATTATAAAATAAGAATGTATTTGCAGTTGTTCTAAACGAATCAACACTTTAAGTTGGCATTTGCAAATTCATAGTGCCTGCCATGCCTGTCCTGGGCTGGGGCCTCTCCATACGTAAATTTTTGTGGTTTTCAGGTGTGTAAGTTTAGGGAATTAGATTAATACCAAGTATTAAGAAATCACAATTTTCAAGCATCAACATCTTATGAAAATCTACTTATGACTCCAGTGTCTCACTGATCCTCCACCATGCTAGAGAGTATATTAATAATATATTTTTAAATAAGAATATAGCATAATTTAATATAACTTTTCATAGTTTTAGACACTCCGAAACATGTCTACTAAAGCCTGAGTAGCCACTGCTATTCAATCTTTTCATTCTTAAAAAAATAATCAATAAAAAGGCTCTGAATTGGCAGTATACCCTTGGCCTTTGCCTCACCTTGGCATCTATGGTGCACTTAGATAACAAACACATAACTTGATACTGACACTGAAAAAGTTTACTAACTTTTTTTTATTAATTTCATTTTAATTTAATTTAAGTACTTTGGTGCATAAAATAGGTCATAAATATTGTAAAGAGTATTTTTATGCATTTCAAGTGTTTGTGCAACGTGCATAGATGATAACTTGAACTAAAATTTCAACTTAAGTTAACAAAAATGTAGTTTTTAGAATGCTTTGAAGGTAAGTAGGCCTAACATATGAAAAACTCGACAAACTATACAGAATTGACGAAAATTACATTGGTAATACGATTAGTCTGAAACGTCACTTACCGTGTAATAAGAGAGCAGGCCAGCATTCTCGTCCAACACAAACCAGCGGTACTGCCAACCCTTCATCACATTTGTCCATTTACTTAGAGAACCCTCCATCATGATTATCAGTCAAAAATTATAGCAAAATACATAAAAATAAATAAAGACTGTGAATTTTACACTGCGGTATGAACCTTCCACCATAAATAATCCATACGTTTGACTTGACAGTTCGATACTGTGTTGCCACCTGTGAAAAATAATAATCGATTTTGGTAGAATCGATTAAAATTCGTATGTGATTTATTGATTTATTACGTTAATAAAATAACATCTATTGAATTTGCAATGCAATAAAGTGAACGCACATACAAGTTTATTTTCAAGAGTGCAGTAATCCACAAAATTATATTATTTTAGTATAGTGAGGATATACTTTGTCTCACCAACAAAGAAAATAATATGAACACAGTATATTATATTTTTGCATATAAATAATTCCTGCTAAAACTAAAGAAATGTGTTTCTAAATTTGATAGGTTAAATTAAAAAGAAAACACGTAGATTAGGCAGTTATTTTATATTGTACAACCATTATCACTTTTGTAAAAAAAATTACGACTACCACGCAACAAACGCGTTGATTTTAATTTAGTAATACTAATACTAGACTATTTACAAGGATCAGACACCATTTTGGCATTTTCATTGTGAATTAATGTCTCCTTAACGATCTTCCATGTTTCGTTTTACTGTAACCTGATGATATTGATACTTGGTTTGTGTTTTCCTGATCTAAGTTTAAGCCTGATAAGTCTACAAATAATGGCACATTTTCAGAACCTTCTGCAGCAACGTCGTCGCTAGTATCCTTGTTAAAATTTTCTGGCGTACCCTCTCCTTCAATGGCCAATGTTTCAATGTCCTTACTTAAAGAATTATTTTCTGCAGCCTCAACGAAAGCATTCGATAATTCACCGCTGAGTTTGTTCACATTACCTGAGGCAATGTCGTACATGAAGATTTCTTTTTCATCTGTAGCTTCGCCATTCCTGTAATGAAATGTACTATATTATACAACAGTTTGTTTATATTCATATCATCACACCTATATCCCCACAGATGTAATAGGGTACTGAGAATTTCATAAAAAAAAGCCAATAACACTTTCCTCGACCTGGGAATCAAACCCAGGATCTCTAACGCAGCAGTCGTGTTTATGACTAATAGACTAAAAAGGTAGATCTAGAATAATGAGGCAGTTCTATCTATTTTTAAGATCAATAAATTAGTTTAATAAGTACTGTAGATTCTTACCCAGTTACCAGCAAAACTACTGATTGTAAATCAGTAGCAGTCTTCTTCTCAACGTCCAACCACTTTACAAAGTTGTCCTTAGTCGGTCGTTTGAGCAGTTCCTGTAAGCTCTCACCAGCGACGAACTTAATTCCTTTTAAGTTCTCACCAGTAGCGCGCTCTGTTCTGGTATGATCACCCAAAGCTTCAGTCTCGACGGGAGCCAATACAACGACCGAAGATATCTTTCTTCCTTTTAGAATATCTGGTAGGGGGAACTGGTTTCCACTAACTTTTAAAGGTAAATATCTGTTATACCTTTTGTCATTTAATGCCACGGGATCGACTTGTGTTGCATTTTCTTGGATGTATTCCTTGGCTAAATTTTGTCCCTCGGGTGTTTCAGGATTAAAATGGACTACTTTCATTTCAACAGCTTGGTCTTGCGATGGAGGAGCAACATAACTGGGAACATTTTCCGAAGCGGCGAACTCTTGATCGTCCTCTATGTCTTGGTCGATCCTAGACTGAATATGGTCTCCGTTAGGCTTGATGTAGACGGGTCTATTTTCACTTGATGCAATCTGTTGACCGCCACCAGCACTAAAGAAGTTAGCCAACTGATCTGGAGGTAGAGAATCTAAAGGTGTGTCTCCTACTTTATCGTAATCTAGTACACTTATGTCAGCGTTATCTAAGATTCCTGACGACAACAGCTGTTCACGTAAATCATCTGGTACTTCATCAGGGAGTTCAATTGAGGGCTTCTTTTTCTTTTCTTCCTTTTTGGTTTCTGGCGTTGAATTTATTGAGTTCTGAGTAGAAGACACATATTTAGAAGTGGTGGGTTTGATTTCTACTGTCCTAGAAGTTGATTGATAGTACGGTGGAGACGCTGTGCTTGAGGAAAATGTAGGATGTGGTCGTGACCTTTCTTGTATGTATTGAGATCTAGGTGATGTAGCCTGAACCTGCTGTTGATAAGCGTCCTGGTATTGTTGTTGCTGCTGTTGATGTTGTGAATGCAATAACTGCGCTTGAAGACGTTGAATTTCTTCCTGTTGCTTTTGGACGTTATGGGCTAATTGCAATCTAACTTGTTCTTGTTCTGCATCAAGTTGCTGCTGCTGCTGTTGCAGCTGTTGCTGTTGTTGCTCTTGCTGTTGCTGAAGTTGTTGTTGTTCTCGGTGTTGCTGCAGTTGTTGTTGTTCTCGGTGTTGCTGCTGTTGTTGTTGCAATTGTTGCTGTCGCTGATGCTGATGTTGCTGCTGTTGTTGCTGCTGCTGTTGTTGTTGCTGTTGATGTTGTTGTTGCTGCTGTTGACGATGATGTTGTTGTTGCAATTGATGATACTGTTGTTCCTGTTGACTAGGGGTTGGTGTTGGTTGACTAGGGCTAGACTCTCCTAGGCCACTAAATGGTTGAACCGTTGGTCCATTAACAGTTATGTGCTGTTCATATTTAGAAATTGCGGGTACTAGTTCGCCACCGTTTGGAACGAGCGAACCAATATTTTGTTGATGTTGAATATTTGATTGATGATTAAATGGTCTCTCAGACGGTCCTTGATGCTGGAACTGAGGCCTTTCAGATGGGCTGTGATGCTGGAACTGAGGCCTTTCAGACGGTGAGCCTTGGTGATGGAAAACATCAGGCGTTGGTGATGGTTGAGGTTGGAAATTGTACAAAGGAACAGCAGAAGGTGAGGGAACAAATTGATTCTGAGTTGCTGGAGAGGGTGAAGCGGAAAGTGGGCCTGGGAATGAGTGGTGTTGTTGAAACGGAGTCTGGGGTGATGGTCTTGGTAGTCCCTGGGGCCCTTGATGGAAACTGAATTGTTGTTGAGGTTGAGATTGATGGAAAGGTGGACGATTATCCTCAACAAGGGGTGGGGAAGGCTTGAGATTGAAGAATGGAGAAGCGCTAGGATTTATACTTAACGATGGTTTGTTATGGATAGTGTCAACGAACTGGTGAGCTGGTCGTTGCTGAGGAAGTTGTTGATTTAGAGGTAAAACAGGAGGACGACGATGCTCTTGGAATGGACTTGAAGTTGGGCTGGGGCTTGGTTGGGGATGAGAACTAAAAGACTGCAGGAGCCTATTAGGTGGCTGTTGCTGTTTTGGTGGATCAACTTGCTCGGTGGTGATGGTGTGATAGTTTTCCTGCAGGTATTTAGGATCGTCGAAATAAGGTTTAGGTTGAGATGGGAAAGGTCTTTGTGGTCCAGAATGGAAACTAGCTCTTGGTGGTCCATTGAATTGAGGCCTCGAAGCAAAGGATGGTGGATTATTTATGCGAGAATGGAAGTTTGGTCCATTGTTTGCTCTAGGAAATGACGCTGTTGGGAAAGCTGCGACAGGGCTAGAAGCTGTTGGGCTTCCAAAATGTGTTACAGGCCCATTTGAGAAGGCTGCATTGAAGATAGGTGTTGGTCCAAAAGGATTTCGGGAGGTCTGAGGCTGTTGTTGAGGTCTAAATGGTGAAACTGAAGGCCCTTGTCTAGGCAACTGTTGCTCATTAGCAATGTGTTGAGGTTGGAATTGGATTCGATTTTGAGCTTGAGGAGGCCCGGACCTAAATACTTGTGATTGTTGTTGATGGTGGTGTTGAATTAGAGATGGTCTTGTGCTGGATTCTATAAACTGCGGCTTTGGTGACGCAGATCGCTCTAATTGCGGATGACTTTGATGAATTTGATGAGTTATTGGAGGTTGGTTAGGAAATGCAATAGCAGGTTTAGGCGCAGTTTCTTCATGATGTTCGGTATGACTATTTCCTTCACGCCTGTCACTGTAATGGCGGCCTTCGTTGCCAAATGTAACTTTTACACTGCTGTCACTGTGGTAAACTTCAGATTCAGGCTTTATTATGGCTCTTAAAGTAGTGGTCTTAGGAGGTATGTAAGGTTCAGGAGTCACCGTGATATATTCATCTTCATGTTCATGATGTTCGTCTTCATCGTTCGTAGGAGGAGTTACAGCTGGAATGGGCTTCTCATATATAACCTTGTCTTTAGAATGTGGATCTTTACTGTACTTAACGTAAAAAACGTGCACAGGTTCCTTCTTTTTCTTCGGAACTGGTTGTGGAGGGGGTGCTGGTAGTGTTTCATTAGATTCTTTGATTATAATTTCAATAATAGGCTCAGGTTCTTCGTAGTAATGGGGATGCTGGCTGTACAGAGGAGCTGTTGGCAGAGTTCCATAAGGAGGACCGTAACTTTCTCCAGACTGGTCTTGTACGTTCAAAATTTTGGACTGAGCATAGATCTCGTTTTTGTTAACAACCGATTCTTCTAAGTTGTCTTGTGTAGGATCATACAGGGGGTCTTTTTGCGAATACTGTACGACTGGTTCCATTTGGACTGCGTATGGCGGCAACTTTCCTTTGGTCGGGCCATGGCTATGGGCAACTCGTCGGTTGTTCGTTAAGGCTCTATAATGTTGAACTCTTGAATGTGGGAGCACAAGGGAATATTGTAAGTTTTCATGAGTTCGTATGCTGTCTAATTGTCGTTTCGGTTTCGTTTTTGCCGTTGAATTCTTGGCCGAAGCTATGCTGAGCACAGCCAAGGCTGTGACCTGAAACAAGATAAAAGAAAATATTAATCGATTTGAATATCGAATATTTAATCGATAGGTTTTTTTTGTTTCGGGCAAGTTTTTTACTTTCAAGCACAATCCGAAATAGGCATGACTAGAGATGAACAGTAATACAATTCGAACAGAAATAGCTCTAAATAAAATAGATTTACCTATATAACTGACTCCCTATCACCTTACACGGAGGTTCATAGTTTAATTGTTTCTAAGAAAGTTTTATTTGAATGGTAGGTAGTAATTAATACCTACATATTTATTTAGGCCCTTGTTACGTAAACAATAACAAACAAAACCTATTCTTTGCCAGTATGGTCGTATCGTCTCGTCTCCCATAACATAACAGTGTTGTGTGTGGTGCGAATTGAATCGATTTCATGGTGGATCGCTTAAGCAGGAAATCGTGTTGGTTTTACTTTTGTCTCCGTGAAGGTTTTTACAAATGACACAAAGGTCTGTATGCTTAACGCGTCACCTGGCTACTACTGTTACGTCGCATGTCGAGGGTTCGATTCCCACCCGAAGCACATATTTATGTGTTCCACAGATAGGTATTTGTTTCGAGTTTGAGGTATTTTGTGTCTTTAATTGTATGTTTGTGAAGTCTCTCGCGACACGAAGATCGTTCCTTAGTGCGGGAGGAATGTTCACACCTGTATTCCCCTAAGGGTTAGGCAGAGGTGTTCTTGTGATGTGTGTCTATTAATGAACTACCACAGTTAGCCGGTTGGAGATGCGAGTAAACACATTGTAACGACACACAGTGAGTCTTTTAATGTGAAGACTCGCGTCGTACGTGCCCTATTTGTATTTGTATTTGTACTTGTACTTGTACTTGTATTTGTACTTGTATTTGTACTTGTATTTGTATTTGTACTTGTATTGCTGTGAACTGCTGAGTGCCTACTTTGAGGGTACCGTCTGACTTCATGATCGGTACCTAAGTGCTTGCTGCGGTAACGTATTGTGATGGCTACGCACTTCTATACCTATAATAAAATTGTAACAGGCCGATGTCTGTACATTCTAGATAACATAACGTAACATACCATCACGCCTGTATTCCCCGAAGGGTTAGGCAGAGGTGTACTTAATGTACACCCACAGTTCGCCGGTATGTTTAGGTCCCATTTTATAGGGGGCGAGCCTATAGCCATTATGTATACATTCTAGATATTAAAGAATAACTAACATGAGGGTCTTTATTTGAGAAACAGAAGCAAAAATAACAATTTTTAGAATTTTCGTCTGTCTGTATGTTTGTACGGCATCAGGCAAAAACTACTGCATGGAATCGAATGCAGTTTGCACCGATGTATTGCTAGAGGTCTAACTTAAAATCTGATGCATGTTTCATCTTGATACGCCGCCTAGAAGCGGACTTTTAGTATGTAAATCTTTTTGGGACGTGAGTGAAACTGCGAACAACAGCTAGTGGTGGAATATAAATAAAATTATCATAATTGAACTCAATTAACCTAACTTAGCCTCTACCCCGACGTGACTAAGTAAGCTGATTATATACCTAGGTACTTTATGTAAGGTACCCTAGCGTCTGCGTCTCTTTTATTTCTAATCGTTACGGTATTGTTCTTAATTCAAAATCGAAAATCCGCTCGTCGCCCACTCTTGCGCCGATTGCCGCAAGGAAATTTCGTCGGCGGACCAGTCGGTCGGCATTCCATTAAGATTAAAAGTATACCACGGAAAGACGGCACCTCTTTCGATTCCAACACTTCCTCGACTATACTTCGAAAATTTCAAACAATAGCCAAGTCTCCATCTTTGCAGAAAACATACTATATCGCAAACACGAGCCTAAGAAAGTACGTTTCACTATTCCTTTGTGTTTAATTGCCGTGTTTAACCTTTATGTTTGCGGTGCGTTTGCGCAATAAATCTGACCACTCTCTTAGGTTTTGCATCACTTCAGTCAGTGTATTATTTTAATGTTTCCCATACAGTAGGTACTGTTCTTTAGCGCCTCGGGAGCTGCTTGCGATACATTTTGCAACAAAGATTAATCTTTGTATTTAATAGAGTGAGAACGTGAAATCGTGAATAAATTGGGTGTCAGTCTTTTTTTTTATTCGTGATAGGCTTACGCTTGATCGCCAGTTTGCCTGATGTTAAGCGATACAGTGATCTACGATGGAGCGCGCTTGCCTAGAAGAAACCGATTTACTCGTGATTCACATCCAGATTATATCTATCAGGGAAGACCCACTCGGGAAGTGCATTCCATATTTCAACAGTACGCATTATAAAAGTGGACTTAAAGAGTTTCGTTCGGGTTTTTGGAAGTCCACCGAGTCTCTAATTGGATTGTAGGTATTTATTGGATCTAGATACGGGTGCGGCTAGTACTTATTATACTCGAAGAGGTGTCCACGGAAAGAAATTGTATACGATAAAAATCTTCATGGATAGTCTGCCACCTGAGGAGGTGGCAGTGTGGTGTGGTACGTTGGCCATATACCAATTAAAAACCGCACCTGCATTCTTGCTTTTGCCTTACACTTAGTCACAGCCATGAAATACGCTAGCATACGGAGCTGCATTCATTGACTTACATATTGATAATTTTTTCGTTTAAAAATATAAAACTAATAGACCACTGGTGTCCGGAACAGTGTTCTGATTTATCACGGCATTACAATTTCCACACCTGCAAAGCCTGCCTGCCCGATGTTAATCTTCAGTTAATCGGTAAACCAACAAATATGTCGAAGGATTGTACACTCTCCCTCGACCTAAATAAGTGTTCATATCAGTTTTGCATCTTTATTTAAGAAAGTCAGAAGCGGTTAAGATTAGTGTGCACTGTAAATGGTGTAATCCGTGTACGCAGTCATAAGTCATGGTTTTGTTAGTCTGAGAACAAAGTGGTTCTTAAAACGCGTTTTATGAAGACATTTACGTAAATTGTTAAGTTACGTACGTACCACGTTCCTCCTATTATTTTCAGTATGTTTGCAGTTCAAAACCATTCAGTTTTTTTTCTATTATCGACGTCGCGTCGGTCCAACTTGGATTAACTAATGTCAACCAATCAACCAACCAACATTAAATCAATGTCAGCACATCCTGTTATTGCAATATTACCTAATTGAAGATTGTAATACAAATTATTTTAAAAACAGTGTCCATGGAGTTTCTTGCCGGATTCTTTTCCATAGGACCAACTTTTTTGGAACCTTGCAACTTTTCATAAACGCTTGTAAAATCTCATTTGAAATAAAATCATTTTGAATTTGAATTGAATTTGAATCTTCGTCAGCCTATCAATCCACTGTTGGACGTAGGGTAGGTATAGTTCCGATTAAGGGCCCAAAATGGACCATTTTTTTTTACAAATACCCTTGATTAGTAATCAAAGTCCCCAAGGGATTTCTAGCGCGAAAGTACCACCAATTTTAATTTATCATAATGAAAAACCCCATAAAGATCTGTCCTTGGGTTGTCGCACCCAGCTTGCGTAAATTTCATAATTCATTTGCCAAGAATAAATGATAAAATGATAACGTCGTCTAGGTATATGTTATGTGCGAAACAGTTTCGGAAGTCGGTGGCGAAATCAAAAGTTCTGATCAAATGGAAGGCACCGACTTCCGAAACTGTTTCGCACATAACATAATTCTTTTCATGTTTTTCATGTTTGCGGTTTTACTTTTTCTTAAAAGTTAATTTATTAGTTGCCCCGTTACCCGCGTTGCCCCATTCCTAAGAGCCGTAGCGTAATGTTAAATAGCTTAAAACATTCCTCTTGAATCACTCTATCTATTAAAAAAACTGCTTCAAAATCCGTTGCGTAGTTTTAAAGATTTAAGCATACCTAGGGACGGACAGAGAGCGACAGCGACTTTGTTTTATACTATGTAGTGATAAATAATTCTCATAATATACACACACTGTATTACATCAGCTCACACTGTATACATTCTAAATCCATTAACTTACAGTCATCTAATAACCTTTTGCCTCACAAACCGTGACCAACATTCGAGAATCAAATGGAGCTTAACTAATCGAAAGATGAGTCTAAATTGCTTGATCCGCCGCGACCGGAGTTACCATTTCAAAATACATAATTAAATAGTGGCGGTAGCCTAATGGCTAGGGCGTCGGACTGGCGATCATGTGGTTGCCGGTTCGAAACCCACCTATTGCACTACCGACGTGAACCCACTCGTAACACAAGCATTTAGCTTAGCACGAGGGGATAACATGAATACTAGTAATGAGCGATCCACGTTGCTAGTACGTAAGCTTTTTTTTTAAAAAAAAACAATCAACAAAGACAAATCATTAGGTACTTTTGTTAGAATTTAAATGTTTAATTAAATCATTCGTTTTGTTTACGTTTGTATGTTAAGATTCATAATTTGAGGTAATTAGATAGATAATTGCCACTTACTCAAATAAGTATCTATTTCAGTAGCATGTAACTTAAATTGCTTTTTTTATGACTATAATATGTATAACTGCCTCATTAGTCCAGTGGTCACAAGCGCGACGCGACTGCTACGCTAGAGGTCCTGGGTTCGACCCCAGGTCGAGCAGCGTTATTGGGTTTTTCTATGAAATTCTCAGTAGCAGCTCGTAGTCTGGATTTATGCCCGGTTAACGGCAATAAGCTGGCCCCCTATTACATGAGACCTAAACATATCGGCGAACTGTGGGTGTACACTAGTACACCTCTGCCTAACCCTTCGGGGAATACAGGCGTGATGGTATGTGATATGTAAAAAAAGATCCTCAATAAATTTTGATAGAAATGGAATGTCAATTTTGTCATGTATTTATAATTCTAAAACTATACATACATTCTATAAGAATTCTATTCGGGATTAATGGACCGATTAATTCAAATTAAGGGAGCCCTGAAGTTATTAAGGCGGCGCGATTGCTACACTATCTTTAAATCCGGATCTCTGATATTTTAATGTTATCAACTAACTGCTGGGAACAGATGTAGATCCGATCTGGGCCTGTGTTGGATTATTTCAAAACCCCTCTCGTTCTAGACTAGGTAGGTACAAATCAGAGAGGTTAATCCGTCAAGCTAGGCCGTAACCAGGATTTATTTTCAGCGCGAGAGTTGAGCCCTGGTTTAGAGAATAATGACGTCAAAGACGTTAGAAAAATCTATTGTTCTCAAGCACTGCCTTGACATTAATGTGACTTCGCGAATGAAATTATTAGGAGTCCGGCGGAACGAATTTCGAAAAAACGTAATACCGAAATAAATCGTAATTCAAACACAATTTAATCGAATTCTGTTATTATTTGGATTCCGATACCATTAATCTAGGTTACTACTCTACCATTTTGTCCAAAATACTTCACTGGAAATAAGCGAATGCAATTTTTGATAACATTACCAAGTTTGGAACGATTTTCCGGTCTTTTATTTCCAGTGAAGTAGTAGTGGACGAAATAGTACCGTAGGTACCTAGATTAACGGTATCTAAATCCGAATAATAACATAATTTAATAGAAGATTGTCTGGTTTAGCAATTCAAGCTCTGCCGAACCCTTAAGTACCTATTATTTAAATTCAGTTGATTGAAATAAGAACATAGCATTGGACGTAATTTACAGCCTTGGTTTGATGTAGTTAGAATGTAAGATATTAAAGTTTACTCATGACCTATTATTTTTTAATAATCATCTATTTTCGTATTAAGCAAGCATCCTTCTTAAATCCGTGCAAGTCTTCAGAAGCTCTTCAATTAATATGTTTCGCGAGAGAATGACGTAACTCTCCAGTCTGTGTAAACACGCCGAATTGAAAGGCGTCCGCCATTGAAAGTGCGGTCACCATCGCCAATGACTTGCCAATGACGAAACTTTGTAAGTATTTCTGTGAATATGCTAAATGCAACGAAATGTTACCTACTGTTATTGGGAAAGCGTATGTGTGTGATAGTTTCCCAATCAGTATAAATTGAATTAATTGTATAGTAATAAAAGGATTGGTGCTAATGAAGAAATACTGTAGTAAGTACCTACTTATTTTAATTAATATACATTACTAACTACTGCTCAGAGACAATCATTTAATTAATCCGTATCTCATAATACACACAATAGACTCAAAGACAGAAAAATACGTGGGAGAGCCATGCTTTGGCACGAATGGGCCTGCTCGAGCGGAGTGATACCACGGCTATACTATCATTGCTTCCTGATGGTAAGCGATTACCGCCGCCCATAGACACCCGCAACACCAGAAGAGTCACGAGTGCGTTGCCGACCTTTTGAAAGGGCATTGGGCCTCCGGTAACCTCACTCACTCGGCGAAACATAATGTAAGCGTTGTTTAACGCCGGTTTTCTGTGAGGCCTTGGTATCACTCCGGTCGAGCCGGCCCATTCGTGCCGAAGCATGGCTCTCCCACTTTCAAATTTCTTACTAGTGGTTTGAAACGTAAACCATCTCTGTTGCTGTAACCTACCTAATAAATAATATCAAATATTTCCTACTTTCCTGAAGGTCGTAGTACACACATCGACACATCAATGTAGTTTGCCTTTTGGACCATCCGTATTCCACCGTAATAGCAATGATTTTTGTAGTACAACTGTACAGCTTGACGTTATATGTACAAATGTAAACGTAGATAACTATAATTTCAACGTAATAGCTTCCTAGTCGACCACTAATCGTCTAAACTTACTCGCATTAACAGGGTGCGTCTACACTTGTGCGCAAAAGCCCGCCGAGCTTCCCGTGATACATACTGTATTCGGAAAATACTGCCTTTGAAATATACTAATGAGATCCGGCCCTAATGCATTGCTGTGCTTAAAAAAAGGGTAGAATTGTAAGCCTCTTCCTGAAATAAAAAAAATCGATCTCTGCTTCACAGACACGTTCTAGATAATAAAAGGTGGTCTGGTAACTCGACGTATTCCTGGCAAGAAATGATAGAGGAGCCAAAATGCTACAATTTTCACCCCGTGAAATGTAGGGCCGAAATGGTCTTTACGGTGACTTCTTTAACATGATTATCATCATCTTCCTGCCCTTGTCCCAATAATTTGGGGTCGGCGCAGCACGTCCTTTTCATTCATTCATCCCTGTCAGCTGTCACCTCATCATTCCCTCCCTTTCTCATGATATCGGTGTTATCACAATCCACCTATTTTTTCTTTGGTCTCCGTCTACTCTTCCGTCCCTCCATATTCATATTAATTCCTCCTCGTCACATGCTCATTCCAAGACTAGCTCTGTTTTATAATGACTTATTGAAGGCTGTATTTGTGGCAAGCCGGCCGTGGGAATGGGAGGGATGGGAACAAATGTAGCAAATGTAATTGTCGTGAGCTGATCTCGTTTGCACGGGATTAGCGGGAAACGCGTTAATGCAGCATTAGTTAATGGTATGCTGTGGTTAGCTATTAACTAACTATATTATTAGGTACGGCAGTTTGTGCTATAAGGCCGGATTTACATTGGAGCAATAACTTGCTTTGACGCGCATTGTGACCAGCTGTCTACCAATAATCGCGGCGAGTGTAATAAGACTGAAAATTATGCTATGTAGTTCCTCTAAAAAAGAGATCGCGTTCGTCTAAACATTTTTAAAGTGGTAGGACTCCGTTGATGAGCGATATAACCAGTACAGTAATTACTGGGCATTATGAGACTCAGCAACTTACGTTTCCAGTTGAAAATGCGCCAATTATACTACTGGTGTTAATGGCGTCTATAGGCTGCCGTTGACGCCATCAAGCGATCCGTATGCTTATTTCATTTTATTACATTAAAAAAAAAAGAATGAATTGCATATAAAACTCTCGTCTATGACAAGTTGTATGAACGTGGACAAATCAAAATTGTATACAATGATACGTCCATTGGCGTGTTTGTGTACGCAACTTTTGTTTTATAAATTAAATTCTTACAACAACAGTAATCTAAACATGGGACATAATTGCCTTATACAACGGTGACATACAGTCAGCCCAAAATTGTGTTACTATTTAATTTGTTTGTATTATATTTGCTTGTTATATTCGGTTATTTTCTTTTTAATTATTTTTTATTATATAGTTTTATTTCCTATGTGTTTTGAGTATCTACTTGTCGCTGTTTTTATGGCAATTAAATGTTTCTTTCTTTCTTTCTAAACATGAACTAAGAGAATGTTATGTAATCCTAAATACGACAAAGTAGTCTTTCGCAACTCAAGATCCGAATCTATCTTTATACAAACGATTATTCAAAATTAATTAACATTATAATTACCGAGCTGTGAGACACTTTAGCTGGGTTGCCCACAAAAACAATGCCATTCACTAGGAACTTGAAGATGAATCAATTCATTGTTTAAAACGTTGGCAATTTCCGTTCCAGTTTCAATTATGAATTTTTGTATCTAATACAATTGCTGATTTTTTTCCGTTTGTTCTTCAAAAATTATAGATTTAGTTTTATTATAATTTGTTTTTTTTTTTCCTTATAACGCTTCATGTTTAAGTAATAACTACACTTATCTATCGATTTGCAAGGTTACGCCGTGCTTGCCGCGGTCAAACAATAGATGAGTGAGCATTCTCAGCACAAGGTTAGGAAAAAGATGATCCTTATTACATCCAAATGCCAATACCTTTTTCACCAAACCTAAAAACAACATTGACCTTTACCAAAATTATTCGAAAATGTAATCTAGGCAGTATTTGGGCAGCCCAATATCAAAAGGTATTAAAGGTCAAGCATTCGATGTCAGTGCACCGTGTAATGAGTGTTCCGTACATAATCTCGCCTTTGACTGCGGCCACGGTAAATTTCACGCCCACCACGGGCGACTACTGACTGTGCGAGTTATGAGCTAATAGCGAGAACAATTTTTTTAAAGTATAAGAATTCTGTGATTGTCTTGGCCCTTAAAATAACAAACTACCAGGACGAGAATAAGAAAACTGTTAGGTTAAGATCTCAAGAAGCGGTTTCACCCGCGGCCGTCGCGGTTGCGGGCCCGCAGCTTGTGTAGAATCTTTACATAGTATAAAACAAAGTCGCTGTCGCTGTCTTTCCGTCCCTATGTATGCTTAAATCTTTAAAACTACGCAACGGATTTTGAAGCGGTTTTTTTAATAGATAGAGTGATTCAAGAGGAAGGTTTTAAGCTATTTAACATTACGCTACGACTCTTAGGAATGGGGCAACGCGAGTGAAACCGCGGGCTGGTCGCGTTTTACGCCCGCGGTGTTCGTGGTTTTTTGCGAATCCCGCTGCACTGCGGGCCACTGCGTGAGTTTAGAAACAAAACCGCAATTTCACCGCCGCGGCGGGCACAGGACAAAATCGCTCCGTGAGTTCGTAGCCTTAGGTAATAAATTATGATGCTGCATTTAGATTGCGTTTGATATTTGAATCGGCGTCTCGTATTTAGAGTATCAATTTTTTATTCAGTTCTTACGGCACAGTACAACTATGTGTGAATAAATAGTATTACTTATGTGTATTTTTATTTATGGATATCGACACCGCGACTGACAGCTACGTTGCCCTCTGACTGCGAATCCAGTTCTAGTATCAAGTTAAGTATGTACGATGCATCAATAACTTAAAACTATTGGTAGGGTCTGCAATTATTCTCACCCGCTGTTCTCTTATAACTTAAACACAACATTAACACCCGTATTATTAATTCCATTATCTCGATCGCAGAATCTTATGAACGTTTTTTTACGAATGATATTTTAAAATCTTATGACACGAAAATGAAAGTGAGATTTATATGATTATGTTTTTTTATGTTATTGAAAGTGATGGGTAGTACGATGTGATAAAAAGAAAAAGAATGAAGGAGAAGGAGATAAAAGCAACGAGAGTGATGTGATGTGATGATGAGAGTAGATGATAAACAAAGTAAAGTACTGCTGAAATGTGGAATGCGCTTTCCGAGTGGGATGGATATAATGTGGGTGTCTTTCAATCAAAGCGTATGCCTATCACGAATAAAAAAACGTCTCGTTAGCCCTGTAAATTTACAGGCTACATTCCTGTTCAATCAGGAACACAATAATGTAAGTGGTGGAGTATTTAGCTATGTGGTGATGGGACGAGCAACGGATTCCTATCATCTTAAAAATAGTTAGTCAAAGGGACTACGACTACGCTATTTACAATGTTTTAAGAAAACCCTGTGCGACCGGTGAAGGTATTGTTATGTATTGATATCCTGTTCTATTTATATAAACATTTCCACTTTACAGACAGACAGAAAAAAAAAATCCTCGATGTTTGTAATATTTTCGATGACAGTGACATCGTCCCTGGGTGCTAAACATATTAATTAAGGCATAATGTGGTTGTTTCGATATAGGTAAGTAATAAAACGAGTTGACGAATTGCTTCACAGAACACTGTAATTGAGTATAGTGTTTACAGAGTCAAAAAAAAGATGATTCTATTTTTATATATGGCAACAACATTTTGAACTAATCAACAACTAAACAGTTTGCTAATTTTAAAAATTAGCAAATTTTTTACACGATCATCGTGAATTTTAAACTTCATTGATATATTTACTTTTATGAATATTTAATATTTCTTACTTTATTTGATGATGAGATTAGGATACTTATAAGCCCCTTTCGGATCGGAAAGGGATTTTTAACATTCTGACGACACGTTTGGCGTAGCGGCTTAGCGATCGGCTTCTGCGCCACGTGTTGTGGGTTCGAACCCCACACGGAGCAAATATTTGTGTGATCTACAGGTAGTTGTTCCGGGTCTGGGTGTTTGTGTATTCTATATAATAATAATATATCTATAATATAATCTTTAAACACACAGATGGTAGTACATGTTACAGTTTTCATAAAGTGGGTAGTATTAAATCTCTGGCAATCAAGTGGCTGACGTGCTGTTCTCCTTACTAGGCTATGAAATAGCCTGTATTAAGGATGTAGCTGTTAGCCTGTATGTGAGAATATGTATTTGTGAACACACCCACTATACAGGAGAAAATCCTAGAGTGGGGCAACGTTTTTAAAAACAGTTTCTTTCCCAATAATAGCCAAAAAGATAATTATATAATAACTTATCAATCGGCACCACGCTGTGTAACCTTCACATTCACACAATAATTATTTCCATTCAATATTCAATTGTTCAAATTAACAGACACCTCTCTATATAATCCAAATGATTTGATTGATAGATAAGTACAGATCTTGCGTTTCACGTAGCTCATGAAGCCATGGTCATAAGGTCAAAATTCGAATACATCGCTCAACTTTGTATTTAGATTGAAGTATGATTGACGGCATGACGTATTAATTACAGGTTATGGCGTGACCGTGACGTAATTACCATTACGTCATCGAGACGAAAGTGTGGGTAATTAATGTAATTACTTTCTTTTATTGTGATTGTCTTGTGGGATGAAAATACTGTGTAGGCGTTTGTTTGGGAAAAGTACATGGAACGGGTTTGATATATTTAATAGAGCTGAGGCGTCACTGTATGTGAAATATTAACTTAATTAAATAAGTACTTCTTTCTCTACAGTGAAGTCTTGGTAAGTTTACAGTTTCAATTTTTAACGCGAGTTCTTTTAAATTAATTATACCGTCTGGTCTCATTTGTCCTATCCGCGACTGCTACTCTAGAGATCCTGAGATCGATTCCCCAGGTCGAGCAAAGTGTTATTGAGTTTTTCTATGAAATTCTCAGTAGCAGCTCGGAGTCTGGATTTGTGCCCGATTAATGGCAATAGGCTCGCCCCCTATTACATGGGACCTAAACATACCGGCGAACTCTGGGTGTACATTAGTACGCCTTTGCCTAACCCTTCGGGGAATAAAGGCGTGTTGGTATGTTATGTATGCTCGCCCCCTATTACATGGGAGGTAACATACTGACTGTAACTGTAGATTAGTACACCTCTGCCTAATCTTTCGGAGAATACAGGCGTTATGGTATTTTAGGTTTTATGTTAGATACCGTCTGTATCGTCCTAGTTGGTAGACAAAGATGATCCCTACATAATAAGTAATAAGTAACCACTTCAACACATCAGTGTGTTAAACTTTTTCACGTGGGAGAGCCATGCTTCGGCACAAATGGGCCGGCTCGACCGGCGTGATACCACGGCCTCACAGAAAACCAGCGTTAAACAACGCTTACGTTGTGTTTCGCCGAGTGAGTGAGGTTACTGGAGGCCCAATCCCCTTTTAAAAGGTCGGCAACCCACTTGTGACTCTGGTGTTGCGGGTGTCCATGGGCGGCGGTAATCGCTTACCATCAGGCGATCCGTCTGCTCGTTTACCCTCCTATCCCATAAAAAAACTATTTCAAGTAAAGTACTGATTTATATTCGGGAATTTTATCGAAAATTGAGGTACAGCACAGCTTATTCAATTGCACATACAATTACGAATGAATTTATTGCTTTTAAAAGAATTAGAAAACATTTCAAATATCATATTGAACTGGTAGATTCGCAGCCGCCCGTAGTGCGTCTGATGTGGTAACACCGCATTAACAAAATCTTAGCGGATAAGCAATAATGCGTTAACATTATTGTAAGTACCTACCTTTTCCGGTATGAGAGTTAACTGAGTTGGTCTCCAGTTCGCTAGATTTTTTTTTTAAAAACGTTGCCCCACACTAGGATTTTCTCCTGTATCGTGGGTGCGTTTATAAACACAAATTCTCACACAAACGCCCAGACCTGGAACAACTACCTGTAGAAGATATAAATACTTGCTCCGTGTGGGTATCGAACCCACAACACGTGATGCAGAAGCCGATCGCTCAGCCGCTACGCCAAACGTGTCGTGTAAGTTGTGTTGGGTTTCATGTTATAAAAGGGAGAGCTTATAATTTTTAAGGTGTTAAATTTATTTTTTGGTGGATAAACCACCATCTTACCAATGGTTGTAAAATGAACAAGGTAGGAGTTACTTACACAAACTGTGCAATAATTAGTCTATTATATTCGCCGTCTCTTTCACTTTCTTCTTATTATGGCAATTAATTATTATCTTTGCCATCAACTATTATTGTTCTTGTAACAACCTACGAAGCCACATTGTCAAGAAAATGACGCGTCATAAAATGTACATCACTCTCTTAATTTGAATATAATTGTTCAGTTTCAATCCACAAAAGCAATGTATTTTGAACATAGCAATATCATCTAGTAACTTAATAATAATGACATCGTAGTTACGGCTCTTTAGCGATTACATAGATATCCATTTGCATACGTTGCCAGCGCAAAAAAAAACTGAATTTTAAATTGGTGTTGCCAACAATAAGCATTCTATCTTCATCGTGAGAATAAAAAATAACAATAGATCCGATTACCTCACATTTCGTGTAGATACACTTTCATTAATGTATGTTCTTTATTTTAATGGTATAAGGTTGGAATTGGCACACAATTGCATTGGCGTAAACTAATGGGCATATTATGCTAAATGCATTTCACTAGGAGTTATGCAAATATATTGGTGTTTTTCCAAACCTAACATGCAAAGTTGGTTCGAGCATAATACAATACAGTTTTTCTTATGTAAACCAACTACTAGAATCAATAACTTAAAATAGAAACTGTATTTTAATTGTTTCAGTCAAAGGTCTTCAGAGAAAGTGAACTAGGTAAGAAATCAGACATATCTAGCTAGAGGTGACCAACCCAGAAATATGAAATGGCAATATGATTGAATTATTAGGAGGTGATGTAATGATGTAACACATTTTAATGAAATTCTGTTATTATTCGGATTCTGATACCGTTAATCTAGGTTCCTACTCTACTATTTCCTCCAAAATACTTCACTGGAAATAAAAGTAAGCTAATGCAATTTTTGTAAACTTTACCAAATTTGGAACGATTTTTCGGTCTTTTATTTCTAGTGAAGTAGTAGTAGACGAAACAGTACAATAGGAACCTAGATTAATGGTATCCAAATCCGAATAATAACATAATTTCATAGAATATTGTGTGGATTACCATTGATTTCGGTATTACGTTTTTGTGAATAATTCAAGCTCCGCCGGACCCTTAAAATGTTTTTTCTTTTGTTTTTACCCCCGATGGCAAAAGAGAGGTGTTCTAAGTTGAATGTGTGTATCTGTTTGTTGCATCGTAGCGCCCAGACGAATGGAACAATTTTGATTCAGTTTTTATTTGTTTGAAAGGTGACTTGATCGAGAGTGTTCTTAGCTATAATTTAAGAAAATCTGGCTAGCCGTTTGATGATTATAAACTTTTCTCGTTCATGAAGGTATGTGAGAAACTTTCACTGGTCTGATCGATTTGAAATTTGGTATCCTGATACTTCAAAGATATTGCAAGAACATGGTAATCAAGTCTTGATACTGCGGGTGTCTTTTTTAATTTAATGTTGTCTTCTATAGCAAAGTGCCAACAACCTGTCTGCTATAAAACCATCACTTTAGGCCTACGTGACTCCATGTCTCCACAATAGGTGTCGCCGTTTGCATAGTAATAGGCCACTCTAGGCGATGTCCATAGTTTACATGTATGACCAACGTAATGTAACCCATCACTCTGCGACTTTCTCGTCTTGAGCGGGAAATCGGGCTGTATAAAATTTGTTTTTATGTAGAAATGCAATAACATTAAATTTATCTGGAATTTAAATTTATATGGAATGCTCTTCCCCGATAGATATAATCTGGGTGTCTTTATATCAGTTTATTCTAGGCAAGCGCGCTCCATCGTAGATCACAGTGTCGCATAACATCAGGCGAACTGGCGGTCAAGCGTGAGCCTATCGATAATTAAAAAAACCGTTATATCCTTTGATAAATGATAGATATTTATTTCTTTAAATACTTAGATTTTTTAGAGACTCTTTTACAAGTCAATGTTTTAAATTTTCAAGTATCCTCTTATTAGAAGCAATTCTTAACTGAAGACCCCTAAGGTTGTTATATTGACATCTATGACAATGGTTAATGGACTAATATTAACGATATTTTTATGAAGTTCCCCGCGACATGGAGCTTGCTCCCTGAGATCCCTACTATCTCTAGATTGTATTCCCTACTAGAGATAGAAATTTTGTCATTAGGTACTCAACAATCCAGAGATAGGTTATTAATTACGACCATAAATGCGTCGTAACAATAACGTCAACGTTTTCGGTAGCGACTGGCAGCACCTGCCACAATAACACGAAGATCAAGTTCAGGACACTTTCTCCATCGCTATGGGAGGTGCTATGTTTTATTTATCAATGCGGAGCGGTAATGAGCTCCTACGCATTCACTGCCGGCACATCCGCGACAGGACTAGGTCTGAGTGATAGCGGAAAGAGGTGTGACTTTTATTGTTGTCGTGTCCAAATTACAAAGCAATGAGGTTAATTGTTGAGATGGTTACTACGCACATTCCCCTAAATTATTAAAAGATGACGTTTATTAAATTATTAGCTAAGTATGCCACGCAGTTTCACCCGCCGTTTCTGATTTTATCTTTTTGCTCGGCTCTTATCGTAGCGTGATTTTAGTAAGAGTAAGAAATGGGATATCAAGTGCAAAAAATAAATCAAATCCAACTGGAAAATTCAAAGATTATTGCGTTCAAATAAACAAAATCTTCTGCTTTAATAATATCAGTATAGATAGATAAAAATGTATGTATATGTACATAATTAAAGTCATTTCGTGACTACATCTTACAGTAAAACCCTTAAAAATGATGGTCGAATCCGTTATACAATTTTGTACATTGATTCATGTCAATCAATGACAGACTGAATAAATATAATTTTGTATAAATATATTATGTATTATAATTTTAACCGCTTAGCTCGCAATAAGGCCGGTCTTTACAGCGCGATTGTTTAGAACAGGCTTTTAGCCGAAGATAAATAACTGTTTAGACACTCGCAAGTTGACAGTGACAAGTCGACAACTTGCAAATTGACTGTTTTTTATACTGACGTTTAGTCAAGCTATTCGTATTATTCACCTAGTAGTTATTCGTTCCACTAGTACTCATTGACTGCCTCATTAGCCTAGTGGTCCCAAGCGCGACTGCTACCCTAGCTAAGCTATTTGTATTATGATTCCCACTTATTTATTATAAGATATTTTTATACTTTATTTAGAGTTTCAAACTCGAGATTTAGCAGTCTAACGGTCATAATACGATTAGACCTATAGAATATAGAAAATTAAATATTAACATTTTGAAGAAAAACAACTACATAATTAATTAATGCGACAGACGTAATAGAGATCACGCGCATGAAGTTCCATATTTTTTGAGAGTCAAAATTTACGCAAGAAAATGTCATACTTTATTGACAAAAAGGGATGTTGTTTGCGTCATCTATCGTGTGGATGTGGTAAACCGATCATAAAAATATCATGGATCACATAATTTGAAAAAAAAACCTTATAAATCAAAAACTACAATAGTAGGTCCTGTACCTACCATTGTATATTCTACTCAAATTCTACTATTTTTCTGGTTTAATTTCTTGGTTTAAGTCAAGATTAAACCAATTTTATTTACAACTAGTTGCTGTTGCCCGCAGTTTCACTCACGTCCCAAAAAGATTAACATACTATAAGTCCGATTCTAGGCGGCGTATCAAGATGAAATATGCATCAGATTTTAAGTTAGACCTCTAGCAATACATCGGGGAAAACTGCATTCAATTCCATGCAGTAGTTTTTGCGTGATGCGCGTACAAACATACAGACCGACAGATAAAAATTGTTATTTTGGTTTCGGTTGCTCTAATAAAGATCCCCCATATTAGTTTTTCTTTAATATCTATAATGTAAGACATCGGCCTGTTACAATTTTATTATAGGTATAGAATAGATATGATTTAAACGATGATCGATTTATTTTCAATATCGTACGATAATTGGATTTTTTTCCAACTGTCGCACGTATCAAGCTTTGTTATAATCTGTGTCAAGCAAAAGCTATTTTACACCACAATCTAGACATTGCTATTCGTATCATAAATATTCGGTAAGTAAGCTTTCTATTGGACGAAACTGGATTTCTTTAATTAAATTTGGTGTATCATTACGGAAAACACTAAACAATTATGTTAGAAAGCCAGAGATCTCTTCGTAACAGATGTGTAATCGTGCAAATAAATTTATAACTAAGAACTTTATAGGCTTAACTTTCGCTATAGATATTTTATCGTTAAAGTAACTTTTAAACTTCCTAGTGAAAATGAAGGAGAAGTTGTCATTAGTTAGTAGATTTCTTTTTCCAAAATTCACTCAATGAATTACTTTTTTTTTTTTTTTTTTAAATCGTTGCCCCACACTAGGATTTTCTCCTGTGTCGTGGGTGCGTTTACAAACACAAATTCTCACATACACAAACGCCCAGACCCGAAACAACTACCTGTAGATCATACAAATATTTGCTTCGTGTGGGGATCGAACCCACAACACGTGACGCAGAAGCCGATCGCTCAACCGCTACGCCAAACGTGTCGTCAAGACTTTAAACGTAATAGTATATTATTTACTGACTGCCTCATTAGTCTAGTGGTCCCAAGCGCGACTGCTACGCTAGGGGTCTTGGGATCGATCCCCAGGTCGGGCAAAGTGTTATTCCTATGAAATTCTCAGTAGAAGCTCGGAGTCTGGATTTGTGCCCGGTTAAGGGCAATAGGCTCGTCCCCTATTACATGGGACGTAAACATACCGGCGAACTGAGGGTGTACATTAGTACGCCTCTGCCTAAACCTTCGGGGAATACAGGCGTGATGGTATGTTATGTTATGTAGTATATTATTTATTTATGGGACTTTTATTATATTACAACTAATGTCAGTCTAATGTTATATATATATATATATAAATATTGCAGGAAAAATTTGACCGCAGGCTGCATTTGAACCTGCGTCTTCTGGTTCTATGAACTCTAAGCTACCGCGAGTCCCACACCCCAGATCGAAATTTGCCTTCACATTTTGAATTTAGGTCATAATATAACGTTAGCGACATCTACTGAAAAGCAAGTTACTTTGCTTCTCAACCGATACGACTTACTTTACATTTAGTTCGATGTCGTACGATGCCACCTTAAGTTTTAACTATCTCTTTGTGTTTTGTTTGCCTTTTCCATGCTAAGATTATCTATAGTTATTTTAGTGAAGGAAATTTTTCCTTCATTAAATTAAAAAAAAAGATATGTCAGTCTAATATTACATTACACACACGTTACACACGTTAAGGAATTGTTGTTAAGTGGTCGCATACGGGATTCTTAGGTCGAGCAAAGTGTTATTGAGTCTTTCCATCAAGAAATTCTCAGTAACAACTTATTTCTAATTTGGATATATGCCAGCTTGACCCTATTACGACCTAAAACATACTAGTGAACTATGGGTCTACAGAAATACACATCTACAACCCTTGAGGGCCGTGCAGCATACATGCGTGTTGGAATGTCATTAAAATAAAAAATAACATTTAAAGATTGCTTTACATTAAAAAGCATCATACTTAATTTTAGTAGACTATGGTATAAATTGATTTAAAAATAACTCATCACTTTTACTGTCTTTTCTCGATAGAAAAAACTCAAGGCCACAGTCTGTTTTAGACCAGTAGGTCAACGCACTGACTCGATCTATCGATACAACTGTCATCACTCTACTTCCGTTCGTTCATAGATCACGCAGTTAACACAGTGAACTAAATACTTATTAGAACGGTACAAAAAACATAACCCTCCTTCTGACGCATTCAGGTAAAAAGTAACTACCTCAAATATTGCCGGGGCCTATTAATTTCCTATTGAAAGGTAAATAGTTAAATATAAATATATTTAAGTTTAATTATGTGGTCTTATACAATACTTACTTAATCTTTACTTACTTACTTATAAAATTTTTCAGGACACCATAGAATATCTTTAATTACATTAAAAAAAATTGGGATCTGCAAAGACTAAAGCGAATATTTTTACTCTGTTAAAGAGAGATGTCGCTTTACAGCAGAGGTTCTCAAACATATTTCGTTTACTTTGAGGATCAACATTTTTTTTTGCGCCCTCCATATTTTAAACTTTAGGTACCACATCTTAACCCGGTTCAATTCGCCCAATTTTCTCTGGGTACTTTACCGTCCCTCTGTTTTTTTTTTATAGGATAGGAGGGCAAACTATCAGACGGATCGCCTGATAGTAAGCGATTACCGCCGCCCATGGACACCCGCAACCGCATAGGAGTCACAAGTGCGTTGCCGACCTTTTCCCTGTCCTTGTCCCTGAAAAGGGGATTGGGCCTCCGGTAACCTCACTCACTCGGCGAAACACAACGTAAGTGTTGATTGATGCCGGTTTTCTATTAGGCCGTGGTATCACTCCGGTCGAGGCGGCCCATTCGTGCCGAAGCATGGCTCTCCCATGTAAAAAAATCTCTGTAGGCCTCTGACGCCCACAAGGTGGTGTTATCGCCCAATTTGAGAACCCCTGCTTTGCAGTATATAGTCGCGTCGGTCTGTCGGACTAACTGTGAGTGTCTGAAGCTGTCCACACGCGGGTTTGCAGTGGTAAATTTTAATGTAAAAACTCGATGTTAAAACAGCGGTCGTAAATACTTTGCATTGCTAATCCTGATATTTTTACATAAAAACACATAAACAAGTGAACCGCTAATGTTCAAATTCAATGTCACAGCATACAGGAGTAGAGCAGTGGGCCAACGCATTGTGTTTATCGATACGGCTGTCACCGGTCCACTTACATCGATTCAATTCATTGGTACAATAGCGCACGTAGTAAAAGTAGCCACTATCAAAACGTTCGCAAATGCACCGGTAAATTGGAAGACGAGTAAATGGCTGACAGGTGGCATTCATTTTGAGAGTATCGGTATTTTTGCCAATTGACTGAGGTGCTTTGTACACAGTACAGATAAGTAAGATCATATTAAGTACATAATTATATTTTAGTTAGGCACAAATGTTATAGAATTTATGTAAGGACCATATAAAGCTTACTCTCCGCCTGAGACACTGACATTATAATACTGCTCAGATACGCTTCAACGTCACACTGGCTTTTATCCGCAGTTTCACTACCGCCCTAATAGACTTTGAGACTAAAGGTAGGTATAGAAAGCATAAGTTCACGTCTAGGAATTGGAGCCTTACAGTCTGAAGCTTGTGTAAGAAAAAATAGGCAAGGTAATAAAGAAAATAGGTAAGGTAACATCTAAAAAGATGTTACCTTACTATAATCAGCACAATAATCACTGAGTAAAAATCCATTCTACAAGCTTAACCCATCAAATCCCGATGCAAAATCTACTGTTCTGGTCTCCGGACGTTGCAGAGAATTATTTTCGGTTCAAATACTATGAAGGTTATAAGATAACTATTTACCCCTACTCTGTATGCGTGTTTCGCTTCCTTCGATCGTTGAAGTGCCAAAAGTGAATGCAAATACTTTATGACGACGGGTGATCGGCTTTCTAACGACCTGCGTGTACGCATAGATCGACACTTCGATCGATATCTACACGACAGTTGTAAAGAAATTAAAGATTTTTTTAAAGAGGCTTAATCGATTGCGGTGAGCTGGTTATAATGATGATGGAAGAATGTGAGAAGGGGCTGTCATGTCATGGCTAAGATATTTTTTTAAATTCTTGATAGGCTTACGCTAGACCGCCAGTTTGCCTGATGTTAAGCAACACTGCGATCTACATTGGAGCGCGCTTACCCAGAAGAGAAACCAATCGTGATTTAAAAACACCCAGATTATATCTGGGTTTTATATCATTGGTATTATATCAGGTAAGACCCACTCGGGAAGCGCATTCCACATTTCAGCAGTACCCATGATAAAAGCGGATTTAAAGAATTTTTTTCGAGTTTTTGGACTATAGGGGAAGGGAAGCCAAGTGCAGTTTTTAGTCGGTTCGAGTCTGACATACCGTGCCGTGCATTTGGATTTTCGGCACTCCAAAAATAAATAAAAGAAGGATGGAGAAGGTATTTAAAAAATAAGTTTCTCTAATGAAAAGCATGATTGTCTGCGCTTTTGGTGTAGTCGAGTGTCGTGGGTTTGATTTCCACCGGAGACAACTACTAATGTGTTCCACGGATACTTTTTTGTTTCGAGTGAAGAAAGAAAGAAAGAAAAACACATTTATTGTGACAAGGTTCGTACAACACCCAGATAACAAAAGAAATGTACAAATATATCGAGGTCACCAGGATGTGCTGTCGGACTGTAGTTACTTTGTGTTCTTTAACTGTACGTTTGTGTGGCTATACTGGTATTTTTTTTAAGAAAAATAAGATAACTGCAGCGGTTTCGTCTCACATTACCATGATCTTCTCAACTGTACCCAGACCAGAAATGTTTATTCTATCCTTCTATCAAGCATGTTGTGAATTTGTCCCTATATAAAACGTGCAGATATTTTGAGCCGGCAAGTGATATTGCAGACATAACGGTGGGCAGCACCGGTCGAGCGGGAATATAGAAAGCTGAACAACGTGCGCCGGCGCATCGTAATCAAGCTGTTTTGGTGATGCTCTCTAGAATGTTCTGATGAAGGGTAGTCAGAAAGGTAAGTCCTTATGATACTTAAATTTATGTATACATAACATAACATCATGTCTGTATCACCCGAAGAGGTAAGCAGAAGTATACCGATTACCGTAATGCTATGCTAGAGGTCGTGAGTTCGATTCCCAGGGCGAGAAAAGTGTTATTATGTTTTTCTATGAAATTCTCAGTAGCAGCTCGGAGTTTGAGATTTGTACCCGCTTAATGGCAATAGGCTTGCTCCCTATTACGTGGGATCTAAACATACCGGCGAATTGTGGGTGTAGGTACCTACAACTAGTACACCTCTGCCTAACCTTCCGGGGAATACAGGCGTGATTGTATGTCTAAAATTATATATTATTATAAATATTATACGAAAATACAGAATGCAATTTATGTCAAGCATTTGAACTGGCATCATTTAGTAAACGTACTTTTCACGGCACTGACTGCCTCATTAGTCTAGTGGTCCCAAGTAAGACTGCTACACTAGAGGTCCTGGGTTCGATCCTCAGGTCGAGCATAGTGTTATTGGGTTTTTCTATGAAATTCTCATTAGCAGCTCGGAGTCTGGATTTGTGCCCGGTTAATGGCAATAGGCTCGCCCCCTATAACATGGGACCTAAACATACCGGTGAACTGTGGGTGTACATTAAGTACACCTCTGCCTAACCCTTCGGGGAATACAGGCGTGATGGTATTTTTCACGTCATCTCTTATACTAGTAGCAATGTTATTAAATCCAGTTCTAACATTAAAGATAAAGTTTATGACGTTAACCATCCACTTGAGTATTGTCGTTAAACCGCGTTTATTCTGATGGTTATCTTAACAACAGTTTGGTCTAAATTCATTCAAAAGTTTTATAGCAAGTAGCGTGAGGTGGCTTTTATTGCTTGGCAGCAGACTTGCCCCAGAATATTAAATAGTGGCTGTACAAAACTATACTTTTGTTCTACTTAAAGTAAGTTAAGTTAATAAAATAAGTATAATGTCATGTTATAAAACCGGAGGGAAACCCAACCGTTAGAAAATTTAAGAGAAAAGTTCTTTAGATTCTTGGTAGGTGTCCGTAATTTTTTTCCCTTTAGGATTTTCTCCTATATCGTAGGTGCGTTCACAATCACGAATTTAACATGCACAAACACCATGACCCGAAAAAACTTATTGTAGGCATTACAAATATTTATTCTGTTCAGGGATCGAACTCGTAACCGGCGCACGGCAGTCACCGGGGGACCACAACACTGACGAGGCAGTGACATACATACTTTACATCCCGAAAACATATTTTTTTTTACATATTTTTATAATGCCACGAATTTGCTTTGTATAATTAGCGCCATAGTTTTTTCGAATGCAAAATCAAATTCATGACCAATGATGCGAGACCGCGCCTGTTTATGGCCAGGTGGAGTGACGCCTTGCGGAAAGCGGCTAACAGTGACTGAATAAAGAAAGCCAACTTCTGGCTCTGGGAGAAGCCTACGTCCAACAGTGGACGAATATAGGAGACTAGACGAGACTAAATTTGGAGAGTTCTCTCTAAAAGTGGGTAGTTCTTGAAGGCAGAAATCTCTTCCTGCGTTAAAAATTCCTTTAATAACTTCCCAGTTTGATTTCATCACTGTAAAACACCACCAGCATGGAAAAACCTATGCATTCAAAAATCACCACATCACAAACAAAAAAGAGTCCGGCGGAGCGAAATTGTCTTACAAACGTAATTACCGAAATTTATTCAATTCAAACAAAATTTAATCAAATTGTGTTATTATTCGGATTCAAATACCATTAATCAAGGTTCCTACGTTACCATTTTGTTCAAAATACTCTTACTTTTAAATCACTTGAAATAAATGTAAGCAAATGCAATTTTTGATAAAATTACCAAGTTTGGAACGATTTTCAAATCTTTTATTTCCAGTGAAGTAGTAGTAGAAGAAATAGTACTGTAGGAACTTAGATTGACGGTATCCAAAGCCGAATAATAATATATTTAATTTGATAGAATATTGCCTGGATTACGATTTATTTCGGTATTACGTTTTTGTAGGCAATTCAAGCTCCGCCGGACCCTTAATTGAAATAGTCACCTCAGTCATACCCAAACCACATAATAACAACATTACATAAGTTAAACAGCTAGTTATCTATAACCACAGCGGATAAACTTGCAGTCCGTAGGCACAGTTTCACAGTTTTCACTAAAAACGGGTATCCGTGGGAACCGAATCTCGATCGAAGGATGTAATGTCGCCTAGTTAGTCTACATCGACACCGGATCATAACTAAGTACCTACCGACAAATGGTTTCACTTCAATACGTATTTATTTAAAGAGAGGGGGACCTAAGACCGGGAATAATGAAAATATGTTTTGTTATATTAAAGTTTATGGTTTAATTTTACTTATAGAATTTTCAATCGACGACACGTTTGGCGTTGCTGCTGAGCGATCGGCTTCTGCGCCGCGTGTTGTGGCTTCGATCCCCACACGGAGCAAATATTTGTATGATCTACAGGTAGTTGTTCCGGGTCTGGGCATTTGTGTATGTGAGAATTTGTGTTTGTAAACGCACCCACGATACAGGAGAAAATCCTAGTCTGAGGCAACGTTTTTTTTAAAGAAAAAGATTGAATTAATTAATTTAGAACTAGCCATATATTGAGAAAGAGAAATGCTGCTCTACATATTAAATCACTTTCTCACAACCTAAAAATGATCGCAATAGCACGTCATAATATCGCCACTGTGGGTGAACATTAGTACTGACACCTCCCCCTAATCATTCAAGGATAAAAGACATACAGTCTATTATTATCATAAAATACCATCACGCCAGTATTCCCCGAAGGGTTAGGCAGAGGCGTACCTACTAATATACACCCACAGCTCGCCGGTATGTTTAGGTCCCATGTAATAGAGGGCAAGTCGACTGAAATTAATAAATCGAACCCAGGACCTCGTGCCATAGTCTAGTGGTCCTACACTAATGAGACATTTTCAGTCTATTATATATAGTGTTAAGTCGTTCAAAATAATATCTATGCTCTTACACAAAATTATCTTCTATACTTATAATAAATCTGTAGAGAGGTCAATTCTGTACATGAAATATATTTCCAAAATAACTATCAGCGGGTGATTAGTGATCGATACTGACACCAAAAATGCAATCAGTAAAATTTTTGTCTGTCTGTCTGTCTGTCTGTCTGTATGTTCGTTATAGAAACAAAAACCACTCGACGGATTTCAACGAAACTTGGTACAATTGTTCTTCATACTCCTTGGCAGGTTATAGTATACTTTTTATTACGCTACGATCAATAGGAGCAGAGCAGTGAAGGGAAATGTTGGGAAAATGAGAGATTCATGAGAAAGGTTTCAAGCTATAAAACCTCACGCTACAACCCTTAGGAACGGGGCAACGCAGGTGAAACCGCGGGCGAAGAACTAGGAAACAAAGTAACTATTCCACGCGGACGAAGTCGCTGGCAAAAGCTAGTATAATTTAAAACTATATAATTTAAAACTATAACAAACGGGGTTCGTCGGGTAATTCCGGACAGTCAAGATATTATTTTATTGACAATTTATAAAAAAATAGCCGACTTTAGGATTAGAGAATTGGATTTTTCACATTGTAAAAAAGGCACCCATTAAAAACAAAAGCACCTAGACCTTGACCTCTAGCTAGGTCATCCAAATATATGGTGATTCAAACCCATGATACATGAGCACAGAAAATATCAATTGAGTCGTCAGAACTAGTGACATAGGTAAGGAGGAGGAAGGAAGGTGACATAGGTGATGGTTGCAGGCTGATGCAACTGAATGGGTTTTTTTATTAGATTGGCATGTATTTGGCGGGCGACCTTGTGAAATAGAGAGGCATCGCCAAAAGAATGTTAATTCTGGTGAATGTGTGGTTACTTAGTTGCAAAACAAATCTTGCAATATCGTTTTCATTTCATAGCGAAATCTGCCCATCAAAACAAATCATCACGCCTATATACTCCAAAGGTTTAGGTAGAGGTATACTGATGTACAGCCGCAGTTCGCCGGTGTGTCTAGAGCGGGCCCATTAACATTTATTATTTACATTTATAAGCCCATAATTATTTCTTGCAAAAAATAACATTAAACTAATAACATTGAGATTGAGATTTTCATAGAATAAAATTACTTTGAAGAAAAAGAAAAACCGTCTTCTAGAAAAACATGGGGGGGCAGTCTTTGGGGACTGCTGATAGAAGTGACTACTAAGTAACTATGAATTGTATCGTCGATAAGTGGGAAGCGTGCGGTGACAATGACGCGAGTTTCACGCTTTTGTTCACCTAAAAAGTGCTGTTATGTGCGAAACAGTTTCGGAAGTCGGTGCCTTTGATTTGATCGGATCTTATGTTTTCGCCACCGACTTCCGAAACTGTTTCGCTTAAATAACATTATCTTTTATGTTTTTCAAGGCAGTTTTTATTTTTCTTAAGTTATTTTATTAAAATATTTTGAGCAGCGAGAATAGAATAGAATTTTACTTACCTCGACGACGTTATCATTTACTCGGTCGGTACATGTTATTGTCATTTTATGTTTTTGTAGTGAATCCGATAACTCTTTGGTTGACCTGGATATGGAACTCAGGACCTATACAATATTTAACCACTTTATTCACTAATCTATGTTTAGATGTCAATAAAGCCCGTGGCCTCATTATCACATAGACTCGTAAAAGGAAAAGTATAATCGGTATGCTAACTTTCTACGCCTATCGAACGACAGCTCATTAATCAAAATTGGTTCAGTGGTTTACGAGAACATTGCTAACCGACAATTATCAGCAGTTGAGAGGAAATTGCCTATTTGCTGGATTAGTTACCGGTCAGATATTCTCTGGCTACTTAGTAAGTTACGCTCTAATTAATATAGTGTTTAATGTGTGTAATTATAAGAGATACATCTTTTCTGTTTTGACTTTCAGGATTGAAACATAGACATAAAAAGTTGGCTGGCTGAAAAATCCGCCTTTGTACCAACGGTGCTTAAAGTATAATAAATAAATGCATATTCTAACATACTGATTTCTGACACTTACGCGAATATTAGACATTGAAATAAAACTACTTTTACAACTTAGTCTACCCGTGACCATAGATGCTGTAAAGGATCCGAATCGTCGGGAATCAAATAATGTCAATACAACGCGATAAAATCCATAAAAAGTAGTTCTATTTCAATGCATATTCTGTTACTGGAGAAGCCCGAACTACGGTAAATCTTAAGATTTATCAACTGTGAATAATAATCTTTCATTTCGTCATCTTTTACCATCATGGTTAGATTAGATGTTTTTTGAAATGTACCAAACTCTATAATTGGTAAACTAAAACATTTTGTACTTTTGCAATTCAGAGTTGGTAAATCTTAGGATTTACCGAAGTTCGGGCTTATACAGTACTTAACATAAACACCACTGCCACATTCAAGCTGTCGTATACGAATCAGTAAAACTAGCCACCTGTACTTGGAGTCCCAGATTCGATCCCCGGATGGAACTTAATATTTGTATGCCCTACGAATAGTTGTTCTTGATCTATGCAAATATTAAGACGTTGAAATTGATTTTTTCACAATTAAATTCCCGACTTTTCGGATCCTGGGCCATGGATGCTGTGAGCCTAATCCCTCATAATAGTGGGACGGTATAATTCAGCAATCGATTTATTCATTTTATTTTTTACTGCAACATTACATTGTTCGCATTATAGTAATGCGAACATTCCTAAAAACAAACACACACATTACAAAACATCACCATCATCAACAAATTAGTGTAGCTTTAAAAAAGCCATTAAGTTTCATAATATTTTTCAAATTATGGTTTTTTTCGTTTGTTTATGGAGTAATTATCTTATGTAAGATGTTATGGGAATGTTATGGGTGCACTTAGCGGTGCCATAGATGATAGAAAACGTTTTGGTTTATAGTACTTAAAGAGTTATGGCCGAAATAATATGGTAATTTTGTTTATTTGTAATGTTGCCTAAAAAAGCATTGTAAATTGTCTCATTAGTGAAGCAGTTCTACTTACGTAAGTACAGATTCAAATCTGTTAAATGTTAGATCATCATTTAGAATCATTTTCAATGCCTTCGATAGTGAGATACCTATCAAAGTAAAGTCCTAATACCATCGTAAATTTCATAATAACTCAATGGAATTTATTCGAAAAGGAAATGCCGTTGACTTCTTCAATAAACTATACTGATAATTAAACTTTACATTTCACATACCATCGAGTACATACTTAAATAAATCCAGTTTTGTCACCATATACAAACCGATGCGGCCCCTCAGAACTTTCTAATTCAAAATTACCTATAACACAATAAACCATGGTATTTATCAAGCCATACGTCTAGTGATGTCGTACGACCATATATTGCTTTTATTATATCGATGTTCGATGAAGTTGGAATATTATCGATATTATTTTTAATTTTATGGACACGTTAATGGAAATATGAATGAAAGAGAGACGGTGAAAGAGATTGGGGGTTTTTATCTCAGTTAATATTTATAAATTGTATTTGCATACTCATAAAATCAACGAATTCTTTGAAAAGCGAACAGATCTTAGATATTATACTCGTAGAAAGACTAGCTTTTTGCCCGCGACTTCGTCCGCGTGGAATTGTTACTTTGGTCCATATGAACTTTCATCCCCTATTTTATCCCCTTGGGGGTAGAATTTATCAAAATCCTTTCTTAGCGGATGCCTACGTCATAACATCTACCTGCATGCCAAATTTCAGCCCGATCCCTCCAGTGGTTTGGGCTGTGCGTTGATAGATCACTATGTCAGTCAGTCAGTCACCTTTGAGTTTTATATATATATATATATATATATATATATATATATATATAACTGAAGTTATAGAAAGATAACTGAAGTCGGTAACAAACTCCATCAGCTCAAAAGACATAATGGTACTTATTATGAGTAGGATATGTGGGCTTTACCCGGTGATAAAGTAAACCTAGGAAGAACTATTGTAATCTGATTCTAAAAAGGTGATTTTTCTCCTCTAAAAAATGGCGTTATATAGAATTATAATTATAGGTCTTAAACTATCTTTTTGTGATTTTATTTTTCATTTTCCATGCTAATATTATAAAGTTATTTTAGTAAAGGAAAACTTCAATCGCCAGCTGGATCCGTACCTGCGTTTTCTGGTCGGATACACCAGAAGTTCTGACCTCTAAGCCACCGCGAACCCCACCCGCCTGAATGAAATTTTTCCTTCACATTCTGAATTTACGTCATAAGGTGACGTTGGCGACATTTATGAAAAGCAAGTTACCTTGCTTCTCAACCGACACGATTTACTTTACAGTTAGTTCAATGTCGTACGATGCCAACCCCAACTGGATACACCAACTGTCTGGTGTATCCAACCAGGAGACGCAGGTCCGAATCCTGCCCACGATTGAATTATTCCTATACTAAAAAAACTTTAAAGTCTTACAATTCTATGCTTTAATGAATAATGGTCAGACACAATTTATGTTTTATACTATTAAAACTATATTATCGTACAACTTTTTTGAAAGCCTTCTCGCTTTTTAATCCGGTTAAAAGTATGATAAATCATTGGTATTTAATATCCTACCACCACAAGTCACTATCATTAAAATCATCTCCCTGGAATTCCTACTTATTCACAGTCGTTAAGATAAATCAGGGACATTTATTACGTCACATAATTATTATGAATCTGTGGTTGGGCTAATGACTGCAGCCACGCGAGTGTTATAAAAAAGTTAAACGTCTTTTTTTAAATGGCGGGAAAAATGTATTATGTAAAAGAGATTGGTGTTTAATGTGTGTTAAGTCTGGAGTACGTACTTTAATATTGAGTAAGAGATTTGATGTCGATGTGATTATGAAATATAATAAATTTTTTAAGAGATTGAGGATTTGGTTTTCTTTGTTTTATATTAACCTTTCGTAATAATGGGTTGAGCAGTCTCCACAAATTATTACGAAAGTTTAACAGTACAGGCAGCCCTTCGTTTGGCATGCGAAATTACATATTTACCTAATTACTTTTCGCAAAAATAACTAACGATAACATAGGGATGTTATAAGTGTAACATTTGTGTCTGGTCTGTAAAATTGACACTCCTAAACGTATGAACCGATTTTGATTTAATTTTTTTTGTTTGATAGGTGACTTGATCTATAGCAAGACCGCTCTCGATCAAGTCACCTACGCTATAATTCAAAAAATCTGTTCAGTCGTTTGGAGATTAACTGTTCTGTTCTAGTTGATAGAAGGATGAAGGGATGAGCAACTTCCATAGGTCTGATGGATTCAAAATTTGGAATCCTGTTACTTCAATCATCTTAAAAGAATATTATGGTAGTCTATCTTGAATAAATGATTTTGATTTTGACTTTGACATATTGTTGTAATCCATCAAAAGTGATGGAATTTGTTTTTTTTATAAATGTGTCCCCACACTAGGATATTCTCCTGTATCGTGGTTGCATTTACAAACAAAAATTCTCACAAACACAAACACCCAGACCCGGAACAACTACCTGTAGATCATTCAAATATTTGCTCTGTGTGGGGATCGAACCCACAACACGTTGCGCAGAAGCTGATCGCTCAGCCGCTACGCCAAACGTGTCGTCGAACCCAGGAAACTCTCCCAAATACTTACATTTGAACTTAGTCAAGGGCGAAAGCTACATAGTTCATATTACATTGTAATGACGTATTTCTTCATTCATGCAAACAAACATTAGGTACTAAAATAAACGAAAGTAAATCTCCCAACTATTTGCGCCGCTCTTAGCGATTTATGAAAAAGTAAAAGTAGAAATAACGATGACACCTAAACTGTAGTTGTTAAGGTTCTTTATACAATGGCAACTCGGTACCAAAAAGTAATTTTCTATTACGTTGTATGTGTTAACTGTAGGCTTGGAACTTTCTCTGAAGGTCGAACGCGAGGCGTAGAGACGACATCGGTAATTTTTTTTATTGTTTATTTTACGCAATCTGTAGTGTTTAATGTAACATAATTATGCGTTTAATTAATGCAAATTGTATGTTTAAACACAATTTACAGCTTAAAATAACAGTTTGTAAAATTAATGGGTAAGTTGTTTACGTGAAGTAAAAGTTAATTACTTATAAAAAAAAAATATTACCAAGATCAGCTTCTTCTCTTTTAAGAAAATAACTACGCTGATCAACCGATTTGCTAGGTTAAGTTGTGCTTGCCGCGGTCAATTTGTGGATGGGTGACCGATCGAGATCATTTTCGTGCATATAATATTTCCCATAACTAGATAATTCTGCACATTGTTATCGAACAAACAATAGCATCATCGCTGTAATGCCAGCTATTATCCAATTTTCTCAACAACACTATACATTATACCGTATCATTGATTAACTGTGGTTATTACCAAGTCAGTGTGATTGGTTTTTTTTTCATTTGAACTCACTCTTAGTTGGTCTTACCAGGTAACTAGAGCTTTAAATTTAGGGTTTAAGAGTTTCCAGGAGAATTTACTAATGAATTTTGGCTGTAGTTAGTCCCAGGAGAATTGACTAATACATTTTTGTTGTGGATAATCTGTAACTCTCGGAAGTTGATCGTATTTAGACGAAACATTTTCGTCTGATTGTTAATCTATATAAATAAAAATGAATCACAAAATGTGTTGCTAAGCGCTCGAAGACAGGTGGACCAATTCGGGTATTTTTTTAAATTTATTCCTTGAACTCTGAGGAAAAACTGAGCACAAATCCTCCGAGCTGCTAGCGAGAATTTCATAGAAAAACCCAATAACACTTTGCCCGACCTGGGGATCGAATCCAGGACCTCTAGTGTAGCAGTCGCGCTTGGGACCACTAGACTAATGAGGCAGTTAAAAATTTATTAAAAAAACCAAAAATTGAAACAATTACACTTAGGTTATTATTGCTTATCTATTAAAGATATTCTTAAAGCAATTTAACTGTACTACCTACTATAGACCGAATTTTTATTTTTTGGAATAAAGAATCGAAAAGAAATTATTATTATTCGTTTTGCAATTCTTTTCTATCCCTGAGAAAATATACCATCACGCCTGTATTGCCCGAAGGTTTAAGCAGAGGTGTAGGTACTAATACACACACATTTCGCCGGTATATTTAGGTCCCATGTAATAGGGGGCGAGCCTATTGCTATGAACCAGGCACAAATTATTTAGAAGTTACTAAGAATTTTACAGAAAAAACCAATAACACTTTGCTCGACCTGGAAATTGAACCCAGGACCTCTAGCGTATCAGTCGCACACATCAGTCCTGAGAAAGTACGTAAAGAGAAAATGTAAATCAAAGAAAGAATGCCAGTTACATCACCATAATGGAAAACAAAACAAATTATGAAATTCAATAGTTCTAAAGCAAGCATAAAAATTCAATAGTTCAAAAGCAAGCATAAAAATTCTAATATTAGCATAAAATTTACCATAAATATCATTGATTGAGGTCGTTCAAATTTAACATATTTCTATAAAACTCTTACCAATATCGGAAGTATTAGGCAATAGGTGAATTGTGATGTAACGCGTTTTAGTTAACACAAGGAAATATATACTAAATGCTTAGTGAAAGTCTGTTTGACAATAAAACATATAAATAGGATATTTTTTTATACCACTAAGGTGACCAAGCATACGGCCCGCCTGATGGTAAGTGGTTACCGTAGCGTATGGACGCTTGCAACACCAGGGGTTATCACTCATGCGTTGCCGGCCCTGTAAATTAAGGAGGAATACATGGCCCTGCAACATTGGAGGTCTTCCTGAAATATTTTTTTTTATGTGATGGGAGGGTAAACCAGCAGACGGATCGCCTGATGGTAAGCGATTACCGCCGCCCATAGACACCCACAACACCAGAAGAGTCACAAGTGCATTGCGGACCTTTTAAGGGTATTACATTGCCCAATGACCTGGAGGAGTTGGTCATTGTTCTAGTATTTGTTAGTCTCGGGCATTGCGGGGGTGCTTCATGCGGGGTGCTAGTGGGCTTTCGGGTATTTCTTTATTATTTCAAAATATTCAAAAAAATAAGAAAATAAAAACAATACAAATTGTTAATTACTTCACTTCAATTTTTTTTGGTATAAAATCCATGACTAACTATTAAGCTTTAAAGAGAAAAGGGAATTTTAATAATACTTTTTCGGTACTCTTCTGTCTTCTATTACGTATATATCTTACTAAGTCATGATGTAAGCAAGGGTGTATCGTACCGCAATTCACCATGGTTGGCTGGCTGCAGCCTTGACATTGTGTGAAATGGACCGTGACACTTGCCGTGAACACGCCGCAATTGAAGAGAAAGAATATTATTTGTAAAGACACTTATGTTAATATTAAACATACCATCACACCTGTATTCCCCTAAAGGTTAGGCAGAGGCGTGCTAATGTACACCCACAGTTCGCCGGTTTGTTTAGGTTCCATGTATGGTGGCAAGCCTATTGCCATTAACCGAATTATTAAACTCCGAGCTAATACTGAGAATTTCATAGAAAAACCTGTATAACTGCTACGTTCGATGGCCTGGGAATCGAACCCAGGACATCGAACGTAGCAGTCGCGCTCAGGACCACTAGTCTAACGGGGCAGATTGATTTATCAGCGTAGTTAAATATTAACCACGAGCCCTTACAAAATTGGACCTCCATATATACATAATTAAAAATATTGCAGCATGGATTACCTCCACGTCACCTCGAATTGTTGAAGTCCAGCGAATTTCGTTAAGCAAACCTGTTACATGGAAGTAAAAGTTACGGTAATGACATACATTCATACGTCCATACAAAGGCTGTTAAATTACAGATTTCCTGTAATTCGTTTTTTTAATCTAATCTGAGCGTAAGTGTAGTAAATTCTGAGAAATTTCTCAGCTTGGAATTAGATTAGGATTAGGTATATTAGACAATTAATTCTTAAGTGGTATTGATAAATTCTGACGTGGGAGAGCCGTGCTTCGGCACGTATGGGCCAGCTCGACCGGAGTGCTACCACGGCCTGAACGCTTACGTTGTGTTTCACCGAGTGAGTGAGGTTACCGGAGGCCCAATCCCCTTTTAAAAGGCGGGTAACGCACTTGTGATTCCTCTGGTGTTGCGGGTGTCCATGGGCGGCGGTAATCGCTTACCATCAGGCGATCCGTCTGCTCGTTTGCCCTCCTATCCCATAAAAAAAAACAATGACTGGCCCCTATTACATGAGAATTAAAATCACAGCGTGATATGTTATATCATGTGTTATTTTATTATTTAGAATAATAATTGAGTTCTTAAGTAATCATTGTTTGAGTATTACGAGTATATTTAAATTAGATACACAATCAAAGTGGGGTGTGTCATGAAGACCATTCAAATTTCTTTTGAAAATTATCTTTAATTGTTGTTAACTTGCCTCATTAGTCTAGTGGTAGGTACCTAACAAGCGCGACTGCTACGCTTAAGGTCCTGGGTTCGATCTCCAGGTCGAGCAGTTTTTCAATGAAATTCTCAATAGCAGCTCGTATTTTGGCATTTGTGCCCGACTAATGGTAATACGGTCGCCCCCTATTACGTAATGTCTAAAATATACTGGCGAACTGTGGGTGAAGATTACTCAGTACGCCTCTGCCTAATCCTTGGGGAATACAAGCGTATGTTATTGTTTAGCATTTAAGTCTTAATTGATAACAGCCAATATTTTATAGTCCTAATTATCTTTTTGAATTGCCCCATATTCGTTGATTACTCGAAACTTAATTATCCTCTAAATTTTTCTACAGCCTGTACACAATACATATATATGCATGCTTTTACATACACGCGCGAATGTCCTTGTGTAGTGCTAGGTTAAGGCGGACTAGTTAATATTGCGGGCATGCTCAACCTCGTCGGTCCCAGTCGGAAACCGCCAGATTTCACTAACACACTGCCCGAGTTAAATCCGAGAGGTTAGATATTTATATGCAGGTTTCGCGTGCCTTTACAGTTAATCACAAAGTCATATATCTAGATACTAATACTGATTGAAACACAGGATAATTTATCTAATTTAAAAAACTCAGAATCTCTCACTATATGATATTGTAGCTTTAACTCTGATACATTCACCTTTAAGGATTTTAAATAGAGACCCTATTTTTAGTTTCTCGTTGAACTTACAAATCAAATCTAATCACGAGTGTATCGATTTTTTCTAGGCAAGTGCGCTCCATCGTAGATCGCAATATTGCATATAGGTACTCCCCGCGCAAGTCTGACATCTGCACCAGACTGTGATCTATTCGCATCTAGATGGATGAATGTGTGCCGGGAATGTTTGAGAATTTGTGAGAGAATAAATGAAAACTGAGAAATAATATTAATCTTTGTTGTATATTATTTTGATATTGATTTTTTTATATATATTTATTGTTTATGCTTCACTAATTTTATTATTTCTTTCGAACTATGCAACGCTTTGGTTCTTTACTGTAATGTTGTGCATGTATATTAAAAAAAATAACATCAGGTGAACTGGCGGTCAAGCGTAAGCCTATCACGAATAAAAAAATGTCCCAATCACACCTAACTGTCAAAATTCCCAACTTCAACATCACACAATATAATCTTTCACTATCGTCTTCGAAGCTTTAAAACCAACATTCACGTTCCGACAACTGCGTCCATTCACTGTTACCAATCGTGCGTAACTTTCGACTCACTGTGCGGTTTATGAAAAAAAAACAACAGAAGGACCGCTGTCCTCAAAATAATAAGTACTTTATAGCACTCAGGCATAATATACCTTTTTTTTATGGGATAGGAGGACAAAAAAGGGCCTTTTAAAAGGGGATTGGGCCTTCGGTATTCTCACTCACTTGGCGAAACACAACGTAAGCATTGTTTGACGCCGGTTTTCTGTGAGGCCGTGGTATCACTCCGGTCGAGCCGGCCCATTCGTATATGGCATGGTTCTCCTACGTAAAAGTGTTTTATGATTGAAGACTGTTTAAAGTGGTATTACTGAATAGTCTGTAAGTTGTCAGTTCGTCGGTCACGACCCGCACCTGCCAGTTCCTGTCTCAGGTAAGCTCGTTTATCTCGATGACATTTTAGTTTTTTTACAACTTTCTGGTGAGCTACTTATACAGGATTATTTGAATCCGAAAAAAGGATATTATAGTACCTATGATAACGAATAAATTCGACTTCAATTCTACAACTTTTCTAGAAAAAGAACAATTATACGAAAACTAAACATATGTTCCAGAATACTGGGTGAATATTTCAAAGACATTAGAACGTCATTAACTTCATCCCAAAGTTGGTATGTGGGTATCAAATGATCGTCACACAAATGCTGCCCGAAGGTAAACATACCAGTACGCCTGTATACACCAAAGGGACATGCGTAGAAGTACCTACTGGGTGAATATTTGAAAAAGATTAGAACGTCATTAACTTCATCCCAAAGTTAAGAATGCAAATGTATAAAACTACAATTATGATAATGAAAACTTAAACTACACCACTGCCGTCAAGCAATAAGACAAGAATAAAAACAATCTGAACTAGAAAGAGAGAACTACTATAATGAGAAGAATGATTTGTTAAATAATGCTCGTATATTCACCCCACTACTTGATTAGAAGCAGGGAGATAAGCAGAGTTCATTATCCACAGTTCACCGATATGTTTAGGTACCTACCACCAAATTCTCAGGTTCTACTGAGAATTTCATATAAAAACCTTTGACATCGAACCTAGGACCTATAAGGTAGTAGTTGCGCTTGAAACCTATGGACCTTTACACCTACCTTCTAGACTAGTGAGACAGATAACTAAATACGACAGTTTCTTATAGCAAAACTTGTTTTATAAATCATTTAACTTCTCTTTCCTTCTTTAGTCCTACATTTTGCCACACATCAAATAATAAAAGCTAGTATAGTTTGCTGCACATAAGTTGACCCAAAACTAACGGAGACGAGGAAAGTTTGCGCAGTGCATTTGCGTGCAAAATGTACTAAAAATCGACAACTGCGCATCCACCATTTTGATTCCAGTTATTTACCGGTGAACTATCTATACTTAAATCTGTAGAGAGGTCAATTCTGTACATGAAATGTATTTCCAAAATAACTATCAGCGGGTGATTAGTGATCGATACTTACGACAAAAATGCAATCAGTAAAATTTTTGTCTGTCTGTCTGTCTGTATGTTCGTTATAGAAACAAAAACCACTCGACGGATTTCAACGAAACTTGGTACAATTGTTCTTCATACTCCTGGGCAGGTTATAGTATACTTTTCATCACGCTACGATCAATAGGAGCAGAGCAGTGAAGGGAAATGTTGGGAAAATGAGTGATTCATGAGAAAGGTTTCAAGCTATAAAACATCACGCTACAACCCTTAGGAACGGGGCAACGCAGGTGAAACCGCGGGCGAAGAACTAGGGAACAAAGTAACTATTCCACGCGGACGAAGTCGCTGGCAAAAGCTAGTAATGAAATAAGATAAAGATTACTAAAAGACATACATATAACATTCAATAAACATAAAATGTAATACGTTTTATACATATAGGTACGTATTAAACTGAGAACTAATACATTATTAACGAAATTAATTTACTTTCATTAAAATACATTAAATTACAACATCTATCGTGTAGTATACATTAAAAATGAGTTTTTATGACTGTTTGTGCAATTATTTTGTCATAATTGTCTTTATTTTACAGTGGTAATTAATTATTAGTATGTTTTGAATTTTATTTTATTTGTTACTTCATTTCATATTTATTAAGATGTAACAAAATAGAATGTGATGGATCCGTTTAATTTGTATGCTTATATTACTTTTAAAAGAGTTTTTTTAAATGAATAGAAATAAATAACATTTCTGTTATGAATTTACAGAAATAATTTATGTAAGTACTTTGAATAAAATATGCTTCGCGACACACGGTTTGTTTTTATTAAAAAAACAAAAATGATCCGATAAGGCGACAATTATATGTTTGTAAAATCCCTTACGAAGTTGCAACACAGAGCTTGCTTTTATTTAAAAAAAAACACAAAAGTAGCTTCTTCTTCAGAAGCTTCTTTATTTTTATATCACTTATTTTTTATATGCAGTTATACTCTTACAGATTCACAATTTCACAATAAGAGATAGTTTACCGTAAGATTGCACACTTCTACCGATGACCTTGGCATTTCACTGTTTACATGTATGTAAAATAAATAAATACTATTTGGTAACTTTTGAATATAACACTGTAAAATAATTTCGCCTTTACTATTACGTGTTGCAATCTCTCGAGTTCAATTCTCCGGCGAAACGATATTTTTTACGCATAATTTGTATTTTATAACAAACCGGAGTACCTACTGTAGGTGTACTTTAGTACACCTCTGCCTAACCAAAATATAAAAATATATGTACCATTCATATAATATAATTATAGTGTTTATGCATTTATGCAAATTATACTATGCCTTATTACTCCTAAGCGCGACTGCCGCGCTAGAGGCAATTCTCAGGTCGATCGTTATTGAGTTTTTTTTTATTAAATTCTCAATAGCATCTCGGAGTTTGGAGTTGTGCCTGGTTGATAGATATAGGCAAATTTGGGGTACATGTAAAAATCTCCCAAAATATTACAAAAATATACCATCCAAATTCATAAAACTCGTACAATTAATTGCAAAGTGTATAAAATTTGTAATATTCAATAATACAATTATTACATTAAAATCGCGTAGCAAACAGAGGTGCGTGCCTTGGATTCGAACTCGAGACCTTTGACTTGGCAGTCTTATGATCATATCACTAGGCTATCACTGCAAACATAGGTACACAAAAAAATACAGTCGAATTGAGAACCTCCTTTTTGAAGTCGGTTAACAAAAGATTGTTATTTTTATTATATATCTTCATTGACGAATGCTAAACATATTTGCACATAAATTTTACTAAAAGAAAAATTCGATATAAGGCCTAAGATTTGAACCTGTAGCCTTCCGGCACAAAACTTGATAGATTGTAAAGTTATTTTAGTGAATAAAAAATTCAATCGCGGTTAGGATAAATTTTTCCGTCACTAAAATAACTTTATAATCTTAGCATGGAAAATGCAAAAAAATCGCAAAAAGATATTTATAGATTAATTACTAATAAAAATGAAGCTTGCCTTTATATTAATGTCTTATTCTGTCCCCCATCCATTTATCATTTAGCTAGAACTAAAAAGATAAATATAGAGAGTGAACATTATAACAAGTTGTATAATACATCTCTATATATAAAGTAAATAGGTGAAAACTTGGCACGCCATCATGCACCTACGAGAGTCGCGCGTCGATGTCTTTTACACAGAGTTCCGTTCGCGAATCTCTGACCGACTCGCTGACCTACTTAGAACATTCATATCTGTACATTTACGTAATCTGTGAGGATGTTCGTCTCTTAGGTAAGGTATTAGATATAAAACATGTCTAGATATTTTTCCATACGTGACATTTTACAATGAAGTTATTCAAAAATTTGTTTTTGGGAGCTTATAATTTTAAATAATATTTCTTTATATCTATGCTTAGCATTTTAAAAGTGATTATTATAAGTTTAGAATATATTAATTTATTGTTGTTCGTGTAATGTTATTGAAAGCTGCTGTTTTAAAGACAACTTTATAAATAGATACCTTTATTGAGAGAGAAAATCTAGCGACTGAGTTAGTTTTAAATAAAGTCGTGGTAAGGTTTTCTAATACCTACTTTTACACATATTTTGAATAACGTTATAGAAAATTTATTATTATTTTGCTGTTATAATATAAACAATAATTGTTCTGTTTTTATAATTTATATAAGTAGGTACCTACTTGATTTAATAAAAATAATAATAAATCCTACATAATATATGAACATGTCACTTAAAATATACACACACATTATCCAATAAATAAAAAAAAATATATAATGTAAATTATTTTATTGTATCTAACTCAATGAGACCGATTTTTCTATCGTCAGATAACTTTATCGGAAGAATAAATTTGTCTGTCAATCGTCATTAATTACGGTTTCAAATCAATTTATTTCTCAAAGATTATAAATCACTTACATGGAGAAATAAAATACAAATAGAAATTTAAAAAATTCGTTGACAGGCAATCTTAATTTTTTTTTTAATGTTTGAATTGTATCGCCGGTGTGCAGTAGAGCACATATTAGGGACGGTTTACATGAAGGTAGTTAAAATATAATAAATTCCTCAATTAAAAGTTATCTGGGGATGGAAAAATCGGCCCTAAATCAACTATTTTACCAACACTATATCCGGAGACGAAAGTACACAGGTTATTTAACAAAATCTTCGCGTTTTCTTTTTTATTACCGATGGGTCTCACTTCAACAATTTGACACAAAGATTTCCCACTTTTACATTTTATATCGATACAATAACACCGGGACACGAGTGATCAAAAACGTTCACTAGATTTAAAATATATATACATATATTAGGTTATTTCTTTCATATATGTAACTTACCCAAAATATAAGCCTCATTTTATCCATACACAGCACTTAAAAAAAAGTTAAATAGTAGTGGAACAATCACTGCACATGCGCGGTGGAGCGCGCGACTCCTGCGACTGTAGGCAGACGCGGCCGCCGGAGCCTCCCCGCCTAAGAAAGTGTACAGCCTTCACATCACACATATATTATGTAAACTTGAAAAAGCGCAAGTGCATTATGGCTGTGAGATGATTTTGGTTCATGGTGTTTGTGACGGCAATAATATATCTTTATTGCAGACTCAAGATCCATACAATATTACTTAAAACAAAAAACATTTTGTAATTAGCATTTTTATTTTTTACGCCGCTTCTTCCAACCAACGCTTATATAGTCTAGTAGCACATATTCTATCGCCTAATTCCTTAATTATACTGTTTCTACACATATCAATGCTACCAGCAAACTATTTTTTACATCCTTCCATAAAATTGTAATAGCCCGATGCCATATTTAAAAGTTCAAGTGATAACTGCAATATCTTGGGTAAAAAAAACATAACTATATTTATTGTATACCTCTAATCAATTTGTAACAGGCCGATGTCTGTACATTGTAGATATTAAAGAAAATATTCGTGTACTTTCTGTCTGCGACCCCCTTCCTTCAAAAACTAATATAGGAGGTCTTTATTAGAGCTCCAGAAATCAAAATAACAATATTTATAAATTCTGTCTGTGTGAATGTTTGTTTGCGAATCACGCAAAAACGACTACATGGAATTGAATGCGGTTTTCACCGACGTATTGCTAGAGGTGTAATTTAAAATTTGGTGCATGCTGTATCTTGATACGCTGTCTAGAATTGGAGTTATAGTATGTTAATCTTTTTGGGATGTAAGTGAAACTGCAGGCAAAGCTAGTCCTTTCATAAAATTATAACAGTCCGATATCTATTATGTATATTATAAATATTGATGAAATTTTTATAATAGAATTTTTGTGTGAGTGTCTGTATGTTTGTACACGTATCATGCAAAAACTACTGCATGAAATTGGATGCAGATTTCACAGTCATCTTGGTGGAGGTCTACGTTAAAATATGATGCATATTTTATCTTAGCGCGTCGTCTAGAAGCCGGGTTAAGGGTCCGGCGGAGCTTGAATTGCCCACAAAAACGTAATTCCGAAATAAATCGTAATCCAGACAATATTCCATCAAATTATGTTATTATTCGGATTCGAACACCATTAATCTAGGTTCCTACGGTACGATTTCGTCTACTACTAGTTCACTGGAAATAAAAGACCGAAAAATAGTTCCAAACTTAGTAAAGTTATCAAAAATTACATTCGCTTACATTTATTTTCAGTGAAGGATTTTGGACAAAATGGTAACGTAGAAACCTAGATTAACGGTATCCGAATCCGAATAATAACAGAATTTGATTAAATTGCGTTTGAATTACGATTTATTTCGAAGAAATTCGCTGGTTGACCTTACAAGTCGATATAAACCCTGCACTGCTAATTTATTAACTCTGTATCCTCAAGGTCACTTAGTGAGTTATCGCAACCAAATCAGGAATGTGGAGATCTGTAGAAAAATCATTTGACAAACATAGCTCAAAGGATTAGCAAGTTTAAGTGGCAATAGGAGGGGCATATAGCTCGAAGAACTGCTGGCCGCTGGGGTAGAATGGTTCCCTAGTGGAGACCACGCCCCGGTAAACGTATTGTGGGACGACCTCCAACGAGATGAACGGCGACCTGGTGGAAGTTGCTGGGAGACGCAGACAGCATATCGAGATCTGCCTAGGCATATCACAATGTAATGATTAAGGCCTTGGGCGGCGGACTCGGGGTCGTCAGTCGCCCATTGCACTTTTGGCCCTTGGAGTGGTTCCAACATTGGACGTCCGCGGTGGGATCGTGGATCATGCAAGAGCGATTCCCGTGATCCCACCACTATGCGAAAGGTGATAGTGGTGGTGGTTTAGTCGGTATGCTGGCCACCTGGCCGGTAAGCCCGACACAACCATCCCGCATCCCCTAAGCGAAGCGGCGTGTATAAGGCGCATTTCCCCACCCAAGAAAAAAAGATGGTTAGAATCACACAATGGATGGGCCGAGCGAGCGAAGCGAGCAGGGCCGCGGCAGCGGCCGACGAGTTCTAGAACCGAATTAATAGTAGCCATTGGAAAACATGAAATAATCGGCCATATCATGAAATGACTGACGGAGTCTTATAGTCATTGTGTCATGACGTCAATCTGTCAATTCTTATGACATTGACGACCATTCTGATACAAGTTTTCCGCCGTTTCCTTGAAACAGTCCACTCATTGATTTTAAATGTAATAGTTGGCTTTGGCTACCAACCTATGCGACATAGGAACTTTTTAAAACAGTCGTGGCCCGGATAGAATTCATGATGAGCGTATCTTCTTCTTTATTGTGCATACTATAGTACTACAGTTCCCGTGCGCAAGTTCGCCTGCTTACTAGGTATTTTTTTTATGGAATAGAAGGGCAAACGAGCAGACGGATCGCCTGATGGTAAGCGATTAACGCCGCCCATGGACACCCGCAACACCATAGGAGTCACAAGTGCGTTGCCGACCTTTTAAAATGGGATCGGGCCTCCGGTAACCTCACTCACTCGGCAAAACACAACGTAAGCGTTGTTTGACGCCGGTTTTCTGTGAGGCCGTGGTATCACTCCGGTCGAGCCGGCCCATTCGTGCCGAAGCATTTCTCTCCCACGTAATTTTAAAGGTAATTTTTTTTTCTAAAATATACTGTGCCCACTGTACCTACACCATGGAGGTTTCATATCATAAAATGTATTAAGTCTAATTCATATGGCAGAAAACAATTGTCAAAATGTCAACAGCGAATGAAAGCTGTACAATCTTGATGACGTCATCGTTTATTAAATATGTATATGTGTGTGTGTGTATGTCAGACGCATATGTGGTAGCGGTGAGGACTTTCATATAAACTTTGACCCCCTTTTCACTACCTTAAGGGTTGAATTTTCAAAAATCCTTTCTTAGTGCTCGTCTACAGTGCATAAGGAACCAGCATGCAAAAGTTTCAGGGATCTAGCTCCTGTAGTTTCGGCTGTGCGTTGATACGTCAGTCAGTCAATTAGTCAGTCAAGTTCTTCTTTTATTTATTATAGCTGTTGCCTGCAGTTTTACTCACGTCTCAAAAAGATTAACATACTATAAGTCCAATTCTAGGCGGCATAGCGAGATAAAACATGCACCAGATTTTAAGTTAAACCTCTAGCAATACATTGGTGAAAACTGGATCCGATTCCATGCCGTAGAATTTTCATGATGCGCGTACAAACATACAGTCAAAAATTTTATAAAAAAAAAATACTTTTGTTGCTATAATAAAGACCTCCCATATTAGTTTTTCCTTAATATCTATAATGTCCAGACATCGGCCTGTTACAATTATATTATACATATAGGTTACACTCCCATTTTACAAAATGAATTTCTTAAATAAATACCGAAATTCGCGTATAGGACTGGCTCATATGAATAAGCATAAAAACTTTTTGTTTACTATTACTGTTGGCATAGCTATTTTTCGTCTTTTTCATTTTGCAATGACATTCAGACCATGAGCTGAACAAAAAACATGCAGTGACGTTACTTTAAATTTTTTGTGACCAAAATTTTAACTTATTTTTCATTACCATGTCTAGAAAGTTTAAATTCAGCGTTAAATATGTAGCATCAGGTTTACAAAGTTTTAGTGAATTATTGACAGGACACGCGACCCAGCATCACAATAGGTTTTCCAGACTAGTTCCCAGATCGATCCCGCTTCGTGAACCAGACTGCAATTATTTCAAACAAGATTATGTCCAGAAAAATGCAAACGATTTCTCAAAAATTTCCACTCACACTCCGCCGCCTGGACAAAGCGCTTTAAAACTTATATCTTCGGAGTTACCACTTCAAGGAAAACGGCTTGATACGGTAAAAGAAATGCTCGTAAAAATATCCACAATTTTCGACCAAAACCTGTCATTCATGATAAGAAAGTTTTATGTCATTAACATCATCGGTTGGTGTAGTGGTAGCAACTATGAGCTCTGACTCCCAGGTGTTATTATGTTGGTACGATACGATAGGCCAAGGACAACTGTATTTGTTCCAGAAGTATGGCAAATAAACATACGATGCGCCTGATGCAGGCAGGAACTATAGAAGCTAGGAGGAACTGATGCACTGAGATGCCACTTGCTAAGTCTCACCGTCACAGTATTTTTTTTTTGAGAAACCATTAGCTACGATATTAAATTTTAACAACATTTTACTGGTTACATTAGCCATCAAAGTGGAACTTAATGCCCAGTACCGCCTATGAATAGAATATTGACAATTATTTGGGATTCCCTATTAGGATAAGTTTTACTTGAATTAGTTTTATCAGTAAATTTTGGCTACATCATCATCATCTGAGCCTTTTCCCAACTATATTGGCCTTTACTCAACTTTGTTGGTATCTTCTCTCAGTTTAACCACCAGATGCGGCTGAATATACTTATACGACACAACTGCCATCAGAACTTCGCAACCCAATTTCTGGGCGATAACGAAATTCGAAGATATAGTCAGATTTTTAGGGCTTCTGAATACTTTAGTGGTTACAAGGCAGTATGTGTTCTTATGATACTCGGAGCCGACAGCTTTACGTGCTCTGCGAGTATCAGAGGTTGTGTTAAGAATAGCTTCATGAAACTAAAAATAACTTCAGTCACGAGTTCAACTAAACATTTTTTTCTTATTTTTTAGCTAAACTTCACTTTGGTCCGCTCGCCAACTCACGGGTTTCCGTGGGGGTCAACGTACCGTTTTTATTATGACGTACCGAAGCCACAGTGCCCCCCACCAGCGCCTAAACCATGTCCAGACGAAGGAAAAGGGTCAGAGCAGAGAGGACCCTGCTGTTGCCCACCCTTAAAGAAAACCATGCCGAAAAGAAACCCCTGTGATAACAGGACGATGGCCCCTAAACATTCCCCGTGTACTCGGAAGATGAGCACTTTTACTGTTCCTTTAAACATGTATAGGTTTTATTGCGCTGGTTCTAAAAAATCGAGATGTCCCCCCAGAGGGGGTAGCGCTGGAAAAGGGACCGGAAAAGGTCCTATTTGTCCTCCACAAAAGAAAGTGCCTGATTGTTCAGGAGGCGGAAGGAAAGGAGGAAAGAAAGGTCCCGTTTGTCCACCACAAAAGAAAGTGCCTGATTGTTCAAAAGGCATAAAGAAAAAACGAACAGGTAGATCTAAATGTCCACCTAGGGGTAAAAAAGGAAGTGTTAAATCTAGATGTGCGCCTAAAGGGAAAAAAGGAGGCGGAGGAAGATCTAAATGTACCCCCAAAAAATCTAAATGTGGTTCAGGCGGACGCAGCTCTAGACCTAAGTGTCGTCCCAAAAAAAGTGCAGGTGGAAGATCTAAATGTGGTTCAAAACAAAGATCGCAAGGACCAAAGAAGTGCACTCCGAAAAAGTCATCTTCGAAATCCTCATGCCGAAAGAAATCGTCAAAGCCGAGAAAGTGCACTCCGAAAAAGTCATCTTCTAAATCCTCATGCCGAAAGGGATCGGCAAAGCCGAGAAAGTGCACTCCGAAAAAGTCATCTTCGAAATCCTCGTGCCGATCGGGCGGCACACAGTCGAAAAAGCCGAGAAAGTGCACTCCGAAATCCGGAGGAGGGTCATCAGGAGGCAAATGCAAAGGTAAAATTCAAAGGAAGCCTAGTTGTGGTGGTAAGAAGAAGCCGGGGCGTGCCGGTAGCAAATGTCAACCTAAGAGTCCCCCCAAAAAGACAAAGTGCTAGAGACAGGAAAGTAGATATTTTAAACTTAATTTATTGTTCTGTAACCAAAAAACATTGGAATTTAAATTTTAAACCAAGCGTTGCACATTGTTTGTTATTAATATTAAAGCATCATGTAAAAAAGGTAACCAATCTAATGTATTACGTTAATTAAACTAATATACTGAACAAGTCATTATTTTTTATTAAAACTAACATCGCCGTACCATTCATATTTCCCAATATTTGCCATTGAAATTTCCCTTACGTTACTGATCTCTATACTATCAGAGTATTAAAGAGGTCAGTACCCTACATACATTCATACTTACATTCCTTACTTACGTGCGACAGGTCGTTGAGCTCCCTAAATTATGGTTGAGCTACACGATGACTGATACATGCGTGCCGTCAGTTGGGACTGGTCTACTCAAAGTTGCTATGGTTCTTTCCTCAAAAGGCCATTTCAGACATTACCCTACATCGTACCACTCACTTATAAGTGTTCTTCCATGTCTGGACTTTAAAAGAGACCATGATTCTCTGACTTTGTTTCGGTGTTTCTTCTCAGAGGTCGGCAGTTAAGAAATGCCGAAGTCATCTAGCTAAAAAAAACCTAAACCGTGACATGTAAAAGTATCCCTAAAGATCTACTTGCAGAATAAATAATTTCATTTCATACATTCAAACACGGACACTTGCTTAAATCTTCACACTTCTTTTACTTCACCCACAGTCATAATCTTATCATAAACACGCGCTGGTTTCGAATGCTACGCACGAAATTTTTTTTAAGTGCCTCATTACTGATCTGATGATCTCAACACTGATCTTATAGTGGATCAAGTGGATGTCCTTCTAGGATCTCCTGTCCCGATGCTTCCGCTGATATCCCCTTTTATATTCCTTTTTTTTATGGGATAGGAGGGCAACCGAGCAGACGGATCGCCTGATGGTAAGCGATTACCGCCGCCCATGGACACCCGCAAAACCAGAGGAGTCACAAGTGCGTTGCCGACCTTTTAAAAGAGGATTGGGCCTCCGGTAACCTCACTCACTCGGCGAAACACAACGCAAGCGATGTTTAACGCCGGTCTTCTGTGAGGCCTTGGTATCCTGCCGAAGCATGGCTCTCCCACGTAAAAAATGTACCCCAGTTTTCCTAAATGATGTGGGTTTTGGATTTTTCAAGGTGGTGAAACGGGGTTTGAAAGTTTGTTCCCATATAAACTTACAACTCCCGCTACAAATTGGAATTACAGTTACTCATCACTTTTGTGTGTAAATAATAAATACAGTATTTGTGGTATATATTTATATTTTGGTGCATCTGTGATCGTCGCTGCCTCACCCAATAGTCGATAGAGAATCTATGAGGACAATGCACACTTTTTTAAACGATATTTCTTATTAGATACGCGCAATCATCTTTACGATTAGCATAAAATAACCAAGTACATAATGAAAAACAACCTTGCAAAATATCATAATGCAATTGGAGTGTAGTAATTTGTTTAAAGATGTTATATTATGTTGTGAGTATAATAATACGTTACACTAGTTACTACATGCGACTTCACGCGCTTGTATCCGATGATTCTAAAAAAAAATTTCTACAACCTGTATTCCCCGAAGGGTTACGCAGACGTGTACTAATGAACACCCACAGTTCACGTGTATGTTGGTTAGGTCCCATTAAATAGGGGGCGAGACTATAGCCATTAATCGGGCACAGACTTTGAGCTGCTACTGAGAATTTTATAGAAAAACCCAATAACACTTAGCTCGACCTGGGGATCCCACCCAGGACCGCTAGCGTAGTAGTCGCGCTTGACCACTAGACTTATTTAGTTAAGTATATCCAAAATAATATAATTTAAGTCAGACTGATCTTTTATATCTATTCAGATAATTAAGTACAGCTTCCATCCAATTATCTGATCGTTAACAACCTTGGCACGATTATTATAATAATTATGTATATTTTTATAAGAACTATTTGTAATATGATGATTTACGAAATTTAAGAGTTAGTTTTGTTTAGAGATATAGTAAAAAATATTATATTGGTAATGCTGGTACGTGAATGGCCTAATTGTTTGTTTATTATGTTGTGTTCTGACGTAATGGCGAAATGAGCAGGGGAAATGAGCAGGAATATCAACGATGCGGGGCCCCCGGGCTACAGGGGCCCCGACGTGTGTTAGCCCTAATACTCGTACGTAAAATGCTATCTCACTCTAATTTTTATGTCGTACGCTAAACTCCAAAAGAAACATTATATGTTTTTTGGAGGGATTTTCATACGAGATCATAAGTAAATGGATTCAAATATACGATCAATCGATTGTCGGGAGCTCCCCGACTAGGGTTGTCAGGTTTACTGGCGTCGAATCCGGGACAAAAAAATCAAAACCAATTTTTCAAATGGCGAGGCGAGGGGGGAACTCATGACCGCGAAGCAGTCCCGACAAGCGACGGATTATCTAGTTCTAGTTTCGGTAGATAGATGGTGTGAAATTTGACCTCTGCCCCTCTGACCTCGCGTGATTTAAATTGCTATAAAGCGTGTTATAAAGGTTGAATATAATGTTATGATTTTGAAAATTTCCGGGACATTTTTCTAAATTCCGGCACCCGGTTCGTATGCTCTCATTCCGGGGCAATCCCGGTGGGTCCCGGCCACCTGGCAACCTTACCCCCGACAAATCTTGATACAGGGCCCATCTAGGGCAAGCTACGTCACCGGGAGTGAGACAGAGGGGTGCTTATGTAGGTTCCACGTAATAGGGGATGAGCCTACTGCCATTAACCGGGCACGAATCCAAACTATTTGAGCTGCTATTGAGAATTGCATAGAAAAATCCAATAACACTGCTCGACCTGGAACTGAACCCTGGAGCTCATCCGTAGCAGGGCCACTAGACTAATGAGTAATAAGTATATTTGTACAAAAAACTTGCTCGGTTTGGCGTGGTCTGATTGGCTAGCTACCACCCTTACATCGGAGTCTGTCGTAAAGCACCTTGGTGTGTGTTTCGACTTTTACGCGTGAGAGCCAGTCCCCCTCCGTTGCTCTAACAGTCTGCAGTCCGTAGGGGCTCTTAAGGGTCGGCAACGCATTAAAAACTCCTCTGGTGTTGCAGGTGTCCATGGGCGACGATGACTACTCACCACCAGGTGGCTCGTCAGCTCGTTTGCCGACATAATCCATGAAAAAACTGTTTATTTATTGACAGATTACTACACCTACGTAAGGTAACTTATTACACACTAGCTTTTGCCAGCGACTTCGTCCGCGTGGAATAGTTACTTTGTTCCCTAGTTCTTCGCCCGCGGTTTCACCTGCGTTGCCCCGTTTCTAAGGGTTGTAGCGTGATGTTTTATAGCTTGAAACCACTGTTCCACCACAATTCACTGCTCTGCTCCTATTGATCGTAGCGTGATGAAAAGTATACTATAACCTGTGGTTTGGGCTGTGCGTTGATAGATCACTATGTCAGTCAGTCAGTCACCTAACGTAAGAGTAGACAAATATAATCAGAAAGCTCCGAACTGCTAAGCTATCGGGAGTTACACGTGTTATTGTGAGTCAACCATAAAAGATAGACATTTGCTGTCGTGGAATATTTTTTATATAATTTTATGGAGAACATTTCCGTCATACATGATTTCTGTGTAGCTTTAACCATTAAGGCTGCACACGCGACGGAAGCTTAAAAAATGGAGTAAGTTCTCCTGTTTTCCCAACATTTCCCTTCACTGCTCTGCTCCTATTGATCGTAGCGTGATGAAAAGTATACTATAACCTGCCCAGGAGTATGAAGAACAATTGTACCAAGTTTCGTTGAAATCCGTCGAGTGGTTTTTGTTTCTATAACGAACATACAGACAGACAGACAGACAGACAGACAGACAGACAGACAGACAGAAAGACAGACAGACAGACAAAAATTTTACTGATTGCATTGTTAACGACTAACGCCATCTAGGGGCCATCGCAACGAATGAGCGGACAGAACGGTGGAAGGGCGAGCATTGCGCTGTGTCATTCCACTGAATATCTTTTTTACGACGATCAAGTGTCATCCTTACAACTGGTTATAATTTATATTATTTTGTTCTGTACAAATATACGCAATTTTAAAATCAAAGCAAATACACGAGTCATTTGTCTATCTCCATTTCTTCATCATACGAACGAGGAAAGAAATCGCACTTCACAAGCCAGCCTGACAAAATCACCTAACATATTTTGGACCTACGAACCGGATCTTCATCGAGAAGCAGCACCACCAGGAATTAACGGTCAGGCCATTCAATCTTTCCTTCCTAAATCCTGTGCTCAATTTGTGCTTACGTTGTTTCTTTATGCAAAATTACAGTGTTCTTGACCGGTGAATTAGTGCGCCTACCTACATCGCGTGCAAGTGAAAATCATCTACGAAACTGTAAGTGCTTAATTCCTGTTTTTCACATACACCGAAATGACAAAAAAGAGGCATTCGCTTATAGATGTTGAAAGTACAGATGATATTATCCGGGATTTAGTTAAGAAACGGGGTTCTGTTAAAGGGAAATTTACTTTATTCGTTAAATTTGTCGAGTCATTAGATGAGTCGAATATAACTGAAACACAAAAAGCAGAGTTACAAGAGCGTTTTCAAAGGACAAAATTGTTATTTGATCAATTTTCGAATTTTCAAGACGAATTAGACTTGATAGTTTCGGGGAGTCAAGTAGACAAAGAATTACAAGAGAGAGAAAGTTTTGAAAATCAGTTCTATGCTATTGTGGCCAAATGTAAGTGTATTTTAAAGGAAAACCCGCAATCTGACATTCAAAATCGTAACTCGAACGGTATCAAACTACCTACAATTTCTTTGCCCAACTTCGACGGTAGCTACGATCAATGGCTCGAGTTTCGCGATACATTTTTATCAATTATTCACAATAGTAATAATCTCGATAACGTTCAAAATTTTCATTACTTGCGATCAGTTCTCACAGGTAATGCACTACAAGTGATTAAGGCGCTAGAATTTTCTTCGGACAATTATTTAATTGCTTGGGATTTGTTAGAGAACAGATATAATAATAACCGTTTGCTTGTTCACAACCATGTTAAGGCTTTATTTTCTGCTCAGTCATTAAATAAAGAGTCAGCTTCGCAAATTCGTAAACTAATTGACAACATAATGAGAAATATTCGTGCATTAAAATCCTTAGGGGAACCTACTGACACATGGGATACATTAATTATCCACATAACAGTCTCAAAATTAGATTCGTCGACGGAACGCGAATGGGAACTTCATAAAAGTACCCACACGAATACGTCCTCAAATAAAAAAATGTCGTTGTCTGATTTAATGACTTTTCTTAAGGATCGAGCAGATTTTCTAGAAACTGTTAAGCCTTCTCAATGCAAACCAACAGGGGACACACATACTCAAAACACACACATTAAAAAAACGTCGTCGATAAAATCACATAGTCATGTAGTCACACATAAAAATAGTAAGCCTTCAAACTCATCACATTCGCAACGTTACAAATGCAATATGTGCGATTCGAACCATCCTTTATATTCTTGTGAAAAGTTCCTTAACTTATCACTTAACGAAAAAATAAAACACATAGAGGATAAAGGGATGTGTCGTAATTGTTTACGTGTCGGCCACGTAGTCGCGGAATGTTGGTTCGGGCCGTGCAAGCATTGTAACAAAAAACACAACACTTTAATTCACGACTTTAGTGACGCTGGTATGTCATCAGCAGTTGCAAACGCATCACAAACATCACCTCAGTCCGTTGCTGATATCACGCACACACATGTATCCCAAACGGCATCTCACACATTTCACACGCTTTATAAAGACGATAATATTACTTACAATCATTTTCACAATCAAGTATTATTATCGACTGCATTAGTGGAGATAGCTGATAAATATAACAAATTTCACACCACTCGAGCTCTCCTAGACAACGGGAGCCAACATTGTTTCATATCTGAAACATTATGCAATACCCTTAACATTCCATTGATACAGTCCACTGTTCAGGTAATAGGAGTAGGTAATTCCATCACGAAGTCTACACAATCATGTAACATTAAAATGCGGTCAAAAATAAACTCATATACCACACGCTTAAATTGTTTACTTTTGTCCCGCATTACGTCACAATTACCTTCACTGGGTGTCAATCATAAGATTGAAATACCAGATAACCTGCAACTTGCTGATCCCGACTTTTATTTAACAAACGAAATACATCTATTAATTGGTGCAGACAAGTTTTGGGAACTGCTAAACGAGGGTTTAATTCGTTTACCTAAAGGTCCTTATTTGCAGAACACAAAACTTGGCTGGATTATATCTGGGTCAGTTCACAGACAAGTTTCACACAGTAATCGAACTCAATGTAATCTCACACAAACATGGGATACCGAACTTAAACGTTTTTGGGAACTAGAAGAAATAGCTTCATGTTCCAGTTCCAAGAAATACACAAAAAATGAAATTGCATGCGAAGATTTATTTAAAAGTACTACCTTACGCGACGATAAGGGCCGTTTTTCTGTACGCATTCCGTTGAGTGAATCAGCTGATGCACTACACGATACATTTTCTATGGCACAGAACCGGTTTCTTGCACTCGAACGCAAATTACTTCGCAGCTCACCTCATTATAGACAAATGTATAATGAATTCATGAGTGAATATTTGCGCTTAGGTCACATGAGTCGCATTTATGAATATTCGTCGCCTTGTTTTTTCTTACCACACCATGGCATCTATAGGGAGCACAGTTCTACTACTAAACTTAGGGTGGTATTTGACGCGAGTGCAAAATCAACGTCAGGCAAGTCTTTAAACGATATACAACACATTGGGCCGTCGTTACAGAATGACATTTTCTCCATACTACTCAGATTTCGACAATATAAATATGTTGCATGTGCTGATATTGAGAAAATGTATCGCCAAATCTTAATCCAACCTGATCAGAGAAACTTGCAGCTAGTTATTTGGAGAGACAATCCATCTGAACCCCTCGGTATATACCAGCTTAATACCGTCACATACGGGACGGCATCCGCGCCTTATCTAAGTATAAGATGCTTAAAACAACTCGCTTTAGAATGCAATGATGACGTCATTGGACGGATCATTAATGAAGATTTTTATGTCGATGACTTGATAACGGGTCATCAAGATCAACAAAAATTATTAGAAATATGTTGTAACATTTCTAAAATACTAGATTCCGGTTGTTTTCCATTAAGAAAATGGATATTTAATTTTGCTACTATACAGTCACAATCTTCATTTACGTATAAGGAATTGTCATTAGGGGACAACTGTCACACAAAAACTCTGGGTATGGGTTGGGCTTGTTCTCCGGACGAACTGCATTTTAGCACAAAATGCGATTATGAGTTAGGGACTAGTACTACTAAGCGCAGTATCGCTTCAACTATTGCACAAATATACGACCCCTTAGGTCTTCTTACTCCTACAATTATTGTTGCTAAGATCATGTTGCAAAGATTATGGTTATCAAAAATAGGCTGGGATGATCCAGTCACTAGCCCTATTTTATCAGATTGGAACAAATTCATAAATAAATTACAGTATTTACAAGATATACGGATTCCGCGCTATGTGCTACAAGATATTAACGCAGGTAGTAATACAAACAAAATAGAATTGCACATTTTTTGTGACGCATCACAAGACGCATATGGCGCCTGCGCGTACGTACGTAGCTATACAGGTACATTGATAACAGTTAACTTATTATGTGCGAAGAGCAAGGTGGCTCCCGTAAAACCGGTTAGCATACCGCGCTTAGAACTTTGTGGCGCTGTAATAGGTGCGAGACTGTACGCAAAAATAATAAGTTCATTAAGATTAACAATCGATAACGTGTATTTTTGGTCAGACTCGACAATTGTTTTAGCATGGCTTAAAATGTCACCTAATTTACTAAAGCAATTCGTACAAAATCGTATTATAGAAATTAATGAGATAACAGGTGATATGCCGTGGCTTCATGTCGCCGGTAAACAAAATCCGGCTGATTTATTATCACGTGGAATGCATTTAGACACACTTAAGTCATCTGATATGTGGTGGTGCGGACCTCAATTCTTACATGTTCCACATAAGGATTGGGCACAAGATATGCATAATTATGATGTTAATCCTGATGAATTACCCGAATTAAAAGCTAATAAAATTTCATTGTTAAGTCAAACACAACCAATTTTTCCATTCGAACTTTTTTCTTGTTTTAACCGTATGAGACGTGTTGTGGCATACGTGATACGCTTCATTAATAACTGTCGCAACAAAGTTAAGACACATCGCGTCACAGGTTGCCTCTTAGTAGACGAAGTATGTAATTCAACCAGGATTTTAACACGTATTGCACAGCAACAATCATTTTCAGATATCTATGATGGATTAAAATGTAATCGATTGTTAAAATATCCTCGTCATTTATCCAGTTTAAATATATTTTTAGATAAGCATAATTTAATTAGAGTAGGAGGTAGACTCACGCATTCGAAATCATTTTCGTATGATAAAAAACATCCATTGTTGTTATGTTCTAAGCATATATTTACACGACTCCTCTTTCAGTATCAGCATAAAGTCTTATTACACGCAGGGCCTCAGTTGTTATTAGCTTCAATACGAGAAACCTGGTGGCCTATCAGAGGACGCAACTTAGCAAAACAAGTGGTGCATACTTGTGTGAAATGCGTACGTATGAAAGCTAAACCTTTAACCATGCAAATGGGTAACTTACCTTCTGAAAGACTGGAACCAGGATATCCATTTATTCGATGCGGTGTCGATTATGCTGGGCCAATTTTTATGTTAAACCGTGCAGGAAGGGGGGCAAGATTAATTAAATGTTATATTTGTCTTTTTATATGTTTTACAACGCGCGCTATACACTTAGAATTGGTCACAAGTCTCACGAGCGAAGCATACATATTGGCATTTAAACGTTTTATCTCTCGGCGTGGTAAACCCATGCAAGTGTATTCAGATAATGGTAAAACATTCGTAGGAGCTTTAAAGGAATTTTCTAAATTTTTAGAGGACACTGAATGTGATATTGTTAACTTCGCTACTAATAATTTAATCAAATTCACATTTATACCACCATATTCGCCTCATTTCGGTGGTTTGTGGGAGGCAGGGGTTAGGTCCTGCAAATTTCATTTGTGCCGCGTAGTGGGCAATGCACACTTAACTTATGAGGAATTAAGTACGGTGTTAGCACAAATTGAAGCCGTCCTAAATTCCAGACCTATGTTTCCAATGTCCACAGACCCTAACGATTTGCTCCCTCTTGCTCCCGCTCATTTCCTGATCGGCCGACCGCTCACAGCACCTGCGAGCCAGGACCTCACTACGATGACTACGCAGAGCCTTTCTCGATATGATCGGGTGGAACAAATGCGGCAGAATTTTTGGACAAGATGGTCTAAAGAATATGTCTCCGAGCTTCAGAAAAGAACAAAATGGCAAATGAATCAAGACAGCCTTACTCCTAACACATTGGTTTTAGTGAAAGAGGATAACCTCCCTCCCCTGAAGTGGCGTCTCGGACGTGTGCTCCAAACATTTCCTGGCAAGGACAACATTGCACGAGTTGCCAGCATCAAAACTGCCACAGGCATTGTTCGACGATCCTTTTCGAAGATATGCCCGCTCCTGTACCCGCACGAAGATCAAAAGCCGGTGACGTCTATCTCGTTGGAACCTGGCACGTCCAAGGCCGGGGGCATGTTAACGACTAACGCCATCTAGGGGCCATCGCAACGAATGAGCGGACAGAACGGTGGAAGGGCGAGCATTGCGCTGTGTCATTCCACTGAATATCTTTTTTACGACGATCAAGTGTCATCCTTACAACTGGTTATAATTTATATTATTTTGTTCTGTACAAATATACGCAATTTTAAAATCAAAGCAAATACACGAGTCATTTGTCTATCTCCATTTCTTCATCATACGAACGAGGAAAGAAATCGCACTTCACAAGCCAGCCTGACAAAATCACCTAACAGCATTTTTGGCATCAGTATCGATCACTAATCACCCGCTGATAGTTATTTTGGAAATATATTTCATGTACAGAATTGACCTCTCTACAGATTTATTATAAGTATAGATGTATAGGTATAAAATGCTTTGTCCTAAATGACAGACTGACGGATAAACGCACAGCCTAAACAGCTGATCGTAGAGACCTGAAACTTGGAGGGTGTGTATTTTGTAAGCCGTAGGCATCTGATAAAAAAGGATTCTTTTCCGAAATTCTACCCCTAAGGGGGTGAATAACGGGGGCAAAGTTTGTATGAAAGTCCGTAATTTTTTAGCGGGTGAAACCGCAGGGTAACGCTAGTATATATATCTATATTAGTATATTTTTGCCTATCCTCGAAGAATAGAGGCGTGAACTTTTATTTTAACATACCATCATACCATCACGCCTGTATTCCCCGAAGGGTTAGGCAGAGGCGTACTAATGTACACCCACAGTTCGCCGGTATGTTTAGGTCCCATGTTATAGGGGGCGAGCCTATAGCCATTAACCGGGCATAAATCCAAACTCCGAGCTGTTACTGAGAATTTCATAGAAAACTCAATAACACTTTGCTCGACCTGGGGATCGAACCCAGGACCTCTAGCGTAGCAGGCGCGCTTGGGACCACTAGACTAATGAGGCAGTCAGAAAATTAACAATCTTCATATTTAGCGTACTTCGTGATGAACCAACAACATTGTTGTGTGTAATTATAATAAAATTATTGTAATTTGATGTAATAATGAAAGGAGATTGCAGATCGCATCAAGTGTTAATAGCAGCAAAATGTTATAAGATTCAAGTGAATGGCGTTCAAAGAAGATTGGAATATTTTTTTCTCCTGTATCGTGGGTGCGTTTACAAACACAAATTATCACACACAAAACACCCAGACCCGGAACAACTACCTACCTTTAGGTCTCTAGACTCTTCCTGATTTTCATAAACCTAAGACTTCACACTTGACAGCTACTTAACATAAGCATGTATGCTATCTTTGCCTGGAATAAGAAATCGCAGATTGCAATAAGGCCGCCGATCATAACATTAACATAACATAATCAACCCGTTACATTGTCCCACTGCTGGGCACGGGTCTCCTCGCAGAATAAGAGGGATTAGGCTATAGCACACCACGCTAGCCTAATGCGGGTTGGGAGACTTCACACGCCGTCACGAAAATCTCTCAGGCAAATATCTCTCTCTACAGGTTTGCTCACGATGTTTTCCTTCATGATAATCACATGACTTCGAAAACTCAGAGGTGCGTGTCTTGGATTCAAACTCGAGATCTTTGACTTGGCAGTCCTATGGTCACATCACTAGGCTATAACTGCTTATAAGGCCGCTCATCGTATGTTTTAAATTACATTTGTTATGTCTTGTATATTTTCGGTGTAACTACAATAAACAGTATATTAAATAAATAATAACATCATAACACGCCTGTATTCCGTAGACATATATGTAGGTACCCCCACAGTTTTCCGGTAGATCCCATGGCACAAACCCGAACTTCGAGTTGCTATTGAAAATAACATAGAAAATACCATAAACATTTTGCTCGACCTGGGAATGATCTCTAGTATGGCAATCCCGCTCAGCACCACTAGACTTATGAGGCAGGTTAAGCTACTTTTAAATCATAGCGATCTCTCTAATTATTTTGTTTATTAGTTCTCTCTCAGCGAATTAGAAAGTAAAATCATTCAGAACTGAACGATTCCGAGAGTTTTGTGGTTTGTGCAAAATAATGATTAATTATTAAGATAATTACTGATCTTCGACGATATGGAACTTAATTAATAACTTAATAACTATCTTTACGGTCTTCTACAATTACCTAATATTATCAGTCGTACATAATAGATACCTACCGCTTCCAGTAGTTTTTAACCGACTTCAAAAAAGAAGGAATTTCTATATTCGTCTGTAACCGATATTTTTGTCGGTTGGGGACTCTAAAAAAATAAAATTTTATATACAAAAGAAGAGTATACACCCAAGGTGGTCCCATACAAATTTGGTGAATATCTTATGACAACATTTAGAATAAAATGACAATAACGCATACCGACGGAAGAAATGATAACGTCACCTAGGTACGCAAAATTCTACTCGCTACTCAAATAATGTTGAAATAAAATAACTTTTAAGAGTCCGGCGGACCGAATTTCTCTTACAAACGTAATACCGAAATAAATAGTAATTCAAACACAATTTAATCAAATCCTGTTATTATTCGGATTCCGATACCGTTAATCTAGGTTACTACGTTACCATTTCATCCAAAATACTTTACTGGAAATAAATGTAAGTGAATGTAGTTTTTGATAATTTTACCTAGTTTGGAACGATGTTTCGGTTTTTTATTTCCAGTGAAGTAGTAGTAGATGAAATAGTATCGTAGAAACCTAGATTAACCAAATTCGAATAATAACATAATTTGATAGAATATTGTCCGTATTACGATTTATTTCGGTATTACGTTTTTGTGGGCAATTCAAGCTCTGCCGGACCCTTAACAAAAAGGGAAACCGCGTTCAAATACATAAAAGTAATGTTATGTGTACAATAGTTTCGGAAGTCGGTAGAAAAAACAAAAGTACAAAACAAATCGAAGGCGATCGAATCTGGGCACAAATCTATAGTCTGAGAATTTCATAATCAACATCAAACCACTGTCCTACTGCTGGGCACGGGCTGAGATAGATTAGGCCATAGTCCACCACACTGGTCCAGTGTGGGTTGGCGACGAATTCCAAAATCATAAGATAACCAAATAACAATTCTCAACTTGGGAATCGAACACAGGGTCGCGACCAGCAGGCGTGCTTGCGACCAATACACAAATGAGGCAGTAAATATCTGTTGTATTGTTATAGTAAGAGCAAGATCACGTTGAGGTCAGAGTTCAAATCAGTATGTAAATACCGACATATTGCTTACAAATCGTGACCCATCACCTCTGTAATGATGCCATTCTTTTCAGTAACGATTACTGGAGTAGATATACTCGTAACTCTGTGTCTCAGAGGCCTAATGCAGAAATTCTCAAACTTATTTTGTTTACCGCCCACTTTGAGAGTCAGTTTATGTTTAGCGCCCCCCAAAATGTTTAATTTGACCAGATCTTAAGAGTCTGGTGGAGCTTGAATTACCCACAAAAACGTAATACCGAAACAAATCGTAATCCAGACAATATTCTAACAAATTATGTTATTATTCGGATTTGGATACCGTTGATCTAGGTTCCTACGGTACTATTTCGTCTACTACTATTTCACTGGAAATAAAAGACCGGTAAATCGTTCCAAACTTGGTAATGTTGCCAAAAATTTCATTCGCTTACATTTATTTCCAGTGAAGTATTTTGGTCGAAATGGTAACGTAGGAACCTAGATTAACGGTATCGGAATCCGAATAATAACAGAATTTGATTAAATTGTGTTTGAATTACGATTTATTTCGGTATAACGTATGTAAGAGAAATTCGGTCCGCCGGACTCTTAATACGCTGAAATAATGCCAATTTTGTCTGGGCCCTTTTTCTGTACCTACCTCTAACATATTAGAAATCTATACCTTCTAATATTATAAAGAGGTTAAGTGTGTGAGTTTGATTGTTCTGGATAATCTCCGGTACTACTGATCCGCTTTTGATTTCACTATTAGAAAGGTAGGTATTTATCCCTGAGTGTTATAGACTACTTTTTATTTTAGTAAATATATATTATATTTTCAATATCACGCTACAACTTTTAGGAACGGGGCAATGTGGGTAAAACCGCAGGCGGGTCCCTTTTTTTATACCACTAAGGTGGCAAACAAGCATACGACCCGCCTGATGGTAAGCGGTTACCGTAGCCTATGGACGCTTGCAACACCAAGGGTATCACTTGCACGTTGCCGGCCCTGTAAATTAAGGGGGAATAGTTGGGCTGGCAGTATAGGCGACATGCTGCCATGCATGACAGCGGCGGTAACAAAACACCACCGGTCCCCCACACCGCCAACACAACGCTTCCTCGCGGAGCTCTGGCGACCTTGCTCACCGTTAGGAACTCCACATAGCATGGAGCTATGTTATTTGGTTAAGATTTTCGGCAAGGTACTTCCCCAGTGGAGCAGCTCCAATTGTGAGTGGAATTATTAGATTCCATCACAAAATATTTACTTCATGTACATTCATTCCACCCTCACATAATCACATACTTAGATTACATCAGTAAACGCAACACCTATTTATAACGCCATACATAATTGTATGCCTACGCACACATCGGTGCTTTGAACCTCATCGAGTTCAGTAGTTCATAGTGAAGGGGCTAAAATCGTATCATCAGTTGCCGCTATGTTTACCATATTCAATGAGCATAGATTATTTATCACACAGACGTGACTTGTCGGAAGTGTTTTTTAAATATATCCGCACTAGGGAACAAGCTCGTTGTCATGATACCGGGATGGAATATACAAATACTAGCTTCTGCCCGCGACTTTGTCTGCGTAGACTTCAGGATGGGGTCCGACCTGAATTAAAAGTAGCCTATGTGTTATTCCAGGGTATAATCTATCTGTGTGCCAAATTTTATCCCGATCCGTTTAGCCGTTCTGGCGTGAAAGAGTAATAATATTAGTAAGGATTGGCCTTGTAGGACCGAACCCACGATACACGGCGTCAAAAAAGGTGAATTCTCGTGCAGCAGTTTTATGAAGCGAATAGTCGGCATCTGTGTTGCATTGTATCTGTTAAATATTTTGTATACATATGGTATAGATACATAGAAAACCTAATTCTTCAAATAACTGATAGAGGCACTAGGTTTTCTACAATTCGTTTTCCATACAAATATTTGGCACTGTAAAACCCCTCTAAACTAACTAAGTTATAATAATATATATTTGGCACAGTTCCATCTTTTCCATGAGGGCTCAAGGAACGGCTTGTAGGGTGCTTATAAAAGAGAATAATAAAATCATTGTTTTTTTTCCAACTCTCTCTCCGTCCTGTCTACGAATTAAAACCTAGTAAAGCTCGTCTTAAAAAAATATAATGCATGTATGTATAATAGATAGAATTGATCATTATTATTACGAAATGGTCGACTATTTTTACTGACCATATCATTTAGGTAATGTTCAACATTTGTAAAATTGTTAATACATATGTTTGTCGACACAAATCTTTTGAAATATGTTTCTCTAAGAACTAGATTGTTATTAAACGGTTCTTAGGTTGTCAATTTTAAATTTTAACCCAGTCTGTAGTAAATTTTATACAGAATTTGAGATCTTTCAGTCTAAAACACGGAAATAAAAGAAATATTTCTTAACACATAAGTACAATTACTACTTTTGTATGTCAATACGAAATCAACATACAAAATAACACTATTTTTACATTATTTATTTGTTTTTTCTCATACATAATGAGCACAGAATATCTCTCCGCTCTCATAACTGCAAGTTAAGTAATTTATTGTAAATAAAACAAAAATGTTTACGACTTGATGCGATACTGCATGTGTGTATGTGTGTGTGCCTGCAATACGTTCACCTGCCTATTGCTGTTGATGAAACCAGCGACCGATAGCAGTTTGTGCAATTTATATCGACCACGTATACTGTAGACTTTGTAGATTTTAAATAGTTTATCTTTTATTTTTAGAGTTAAAATCTTTTATTTCAATTAAATATAACTATTGAAAATTCATAACTTTTGATTTTTACAGTTACAGGGTTCCTAATTCATGTTTATTTATTACTAGTTGCTGTTGCCCGCAGTTTCACTCACGTCCTAAACAGATTAACACACTATAAGTCCGATTCTAGGCAGCGTATCAAGTAGAAACATGCACCAGATTTTAAGTTAGACCTCTAGCAATATATCGGTGAAAACTGCATTCAATTCCATTCAGTAGTATTTGCGAGATACGCGTACAAACATACAGACAGACAGACAGCCCATGGACACCTGCAACAGCAGAGGAGTTACTGATGCGTTACCGAGCCATAAGAGCCCCTACGGACTATAGACTGCCAGAGCCGCTTCAACTGAGGGGAACTGGCTCTTCCGTGCAAATGTCAAAACACACCAAGGTGCTTTACGACAGACTCCGACGTAAGAGTGGTCGCCTGCCAGTTAAACCCCAAGAGGTCCTACCACCGAGCGAGTCGAAAACTCGTACGTTACTAACCTATATAATAGTAATAATAATATAATCTTTATTGACACAATTATAGGTACATGCATATAAAAAATTCCCTGACTCCTCCGCTAGTATTCACTGTAGTACAGGAGCCAGTTTGTTCCCCAAAATAATGAGTTACTATGCCAATGGAGGAATAACAAATTAAATAACATAATATATATAACTATTCACGGACGACTACACAACAGTTTTTTCTTATAAAGTACTAATATTTAAGCGGATCTGGTTACACTGGAAGCCGTAAACGTAGTTAAGAAATAGGCTAGGATAAGAGCTAGCCTATCAAATAACTAAGTTCCAGCATTCACATCATATATTGGCCAATAGGCTCATCTTACCGCCATCTATCTCGCGTCACAAGATATAAGACTTATTATGTAAATTATACACAACATATATTTGTAATGCTATGCTCCACTGATACGTATCGTGTGTCCATTATACAGTAATTAGATTACGTAAAAGAAAATATGCCCACTTAATATTATGAGATGTTTGGTAAAAGATGCTAGGAACGAATGAGACAATTTGGTCATAAACTATGGACAATTCGATGACAAAATAATGCATACTTGTTACCTTATATTAAGGGTCCGAAGGAGCTTGAATTGCCCACAAAAACGTAATACCGAAATACCGATAATAAATAACGAAATACGAACCTAGATTAACGTTATCCAAATCCGAATAATAACATAATTTGTTAGAATATTGTCTGGAATACGATTTATTTCGGTATTACGTTTTTGTGAGCAATTCAAGCTCCGCCGGACCCTTAAGTGCTAATATCATTAAGGATTGCATTATACATGCATTATAATGTAGAATTTATCGATATATATAAAAATCAATGCCACTTTTCGTTGTAATTTTAAAACTCAAGAACGGGTTCACCTATCCAAACCAAATGTTTAGGCTTTGTTCGGACTATTTAGTAGATGGTTTATGTGAAGTTTGTACAAAATCGGTCGAGCGGTTCTTCAATTATCACATTTTTTGTAACAAATGATGAATTTTATGTTCCAATTTTTTTTTTATTACTTCACTTTATACGTAGCGAAGCACGTACCAGGCCGCTAGTATTGTATATAATATAGTTTTAGTTTATTAATATAATATGGCTTGTGAATGTTTGTAATATGTATGTGTACCATTTCAGACATAATCAAAGTATTTTTAGTGAAATAAATAAATGAAATATGATTCAGTAATGCTGGGCATATGAGACTTAACAATAGAGGTCTCAAGATGACAACGCGCTAGTGATACCACTGATGTTGCTGGCGTCTATAGGCTGCGATTGCCGCTTACCATACCTTACGCAGCCCGTATGCTTGTTCGTCAACTTATTATATATCTAGGCCAAGAAGCAACCAACCGGTAAAAACCAACCGGATTTTGGAGCTTTGAACCTGGACGGGGCACGTGGCGGTCCAGTAGCGTGGTACGGTGCGCGTGTTGCGCGACCACCTGGCAGCAAGAGGTGACTTGAAAACAGTTTCCTCTCAAAACCCCACCTGGACTCTTCCCGGACGCTCTCTAAATTAGGAAAAATCCTGGGAAACCCAAACGGATGGCAATAAAAAAATCTCTCGAGGAAAATTTCATGGTAGTAGGTGAGTATTGGGGCATCTGGATCAAAAGATGAATCGGGCGCTTTCTCTTCGCGCCCGTATCATCTTTTGATCCAAATGCCCCAATACTCCCTTTTCAAAATGAGTGCTTGAATTCAGAATTCTCTATTCAAAATGCAACTTCTATTCAAAAACCCTATATTCAAAGTAAGACTTAGACCTATCTACTGTAAAATGATGATCCATACCATCTTTTCAAAATGAATAGATGCTGTATTCAGAATTCCCTATTTAAAGTAAGACTTCTATACAAATTCTCTGTTTAGGGTCCTCTATTTGAAAAGAGACTTCTATTCAGAGTTTTCTGTTCAATCATACATTCGAGAATATTTTGATTTAATAGTTTTGTAATTATATATTGTAGGTGTTTGAAAATTACATGTATCTGTAGGTAAAGCGCCGTATCATCTTTTGATCCAAATGCCCCAATACTCCCCTTTCAAAATGAGTGCTTGAATTCAGAATTCTCTATTCGAAATGAAACTTCTATTAAAAACCCTCTATTCTAAATAAGACTTCTATTCACTGGACTATTTTAAATCGGGCGCTTTCTCTTCGCGCCCGTATCATCTTTTGATCCAAATGCCCCAATACTCCCTTTTCAAAATGAGTGCTTGAATTCAGAATTCTCTATTCAAAATGCAACTTCTATTCAAAAACCCTATATTCAAAGTAAGACTTAGACCTATCTACTGTAAAATGATGATCCATACCATCTTTTCAAAATGAATAGATGCTGTATTCAGAATTCCCTATTTAAAGTAAGACTTCTATACAAATTCTCTGTTTAGGGTCCTCTATTTGAAAAGAGACTTCTATTCAGAGTTTTCTGTTCAATCATACATTCGAGAATATTTTGATTTAATAGTTTTGTAATTATATATTGTAGGTGTTTGAAAATTACATGTATCTGTAGGTAAAGCGCCGTATCATCTTTTGATCCAAATGCCCCAATACTCCCCTTTCAAAATGAGTGCTTGAATTCAGAATTCTCTATTCGAAATGAAACTTCTATTAAAAACCCTCTATTCTAAATAAGACTTCTATTCACTGGACTATTTTAAATCGGGCGCTTTCTCTTCGCGCCCGTATCATCTTTTGATCCAAATGCCCCAATACTCCCTTTTCAAAATGAGTGCTTGAATTCAGAATTCTCTATTCAAAATGCAACTTCTATTCAAAAACCCTATATTCAAAGTAAGACTTAGACCTATCTACTGTAAAATGATGATCCATACCATCTTTTCAAAATGAATAGATGCTGTATTCAGAATTCCCTATTTAAAGTAAGACTTCTATACAAATTCTCTGTTTAGGGTCCTCTATTTGAAAAGAGACTTCTATTCAGAGTTTTCTGTTCAATCATACATTCGAGAATATTTTGATTTAATAGCTTTGTAATTATATATTGTAGGTGTTTGAAAATTACATGTATCTGTAGGTAAAGCGCCCGTATCATCTTTTGATCCAAATGCCCCAATACTCCCCTTTCAAAATGAGTGCTTGAATTCAGAATTCTCTATTCGAAATGAAACTTCTATTAAAAACCCTCTATTCTAAATAAGACTTCTATTCACTGGACTATCTTAGTTACTTAGACTGATCTACTGTAAAAAGTTGATCCATGCACCTCAATACTCTTTTTTCGAAATGAGCACTGTATTCAAAACTCTCTTCAAATGTGACTTCTATTTGAAATCTAAAGTCATTTCAATTTTTCTTTTTCAACTCATTCTATAATTACAGACTTTTAGTTTAATTCAATTCAATACGTTCCCTGAGTTGCATTCTTGTGTAGAATCATACAATCGCGTGTGTATGAATGTATGTGTGTGTGTGTATGTGTTGTATGTTGCAACTGCTTACAAACAGCATTGCTTAGACAAATCGAGTGAGCTGTTCATGCTAACTGACTAGTTTTTCTGTGAGTTTGTGAGCGGTTGGGTTGACATTATTTAATGTTAAAATTATAGGTGTTCTGAAATAAAACTAGTAAGTAATATAAGTATATATAGTGTAAGTAATAGTAGATTATCTATTTATTTATTGTACACCAGTAATACAAAGAAAAAAATAACCTTATTTACTAATAATATATGCAATGGGCGCCCTTATCGCATAAAGCGATTTCTTCCAGGCAACCAAAGTGATTTGAGCACTGGACAAAAAAGCGGGTATATACAAGTGTACAAAGTAGGTTAACTGCAAATAATTTTAACTAAAATTAAAATTTAATAGATAAATAATAGAAGATCTATAGAATTAAATTATCTATTTATGTTTAATAGAATTCTTAGATAAATACTTTGTTTTCAACACACCACTTATTTAAACAAAATACATTTTTTAAAGCACATCTATTGTTATGGTATATACAACATAAAATATCTGGAGAAGTTGAATAAGTGCTATACAATGTTGCTAAACTTAATTTCATCTTGTTTAAAAAGTACGATTAGGTTTGCGTTGTCTCTGACCAACTGCTTAGGAATTTTACTATATGTCTGATTTAGATAAAAGCAACCGATAAACTTATGTCTGCCCATTGCAAAATAATCACGCATGTTGCTTTGATTTTCACAAGCCACATCATCGAATACAATGACAGAATTGGATTTTGCGTCGTGAACATTAAGTACTTGCTCATTTTCATGATATTTCTGAAATGTGATACCTGGTACACGTTGCAAAACTTTTTCTAAAAAATTGTACTTGGGTTGTTGCACGGTTTTCGAATATACATAAACATTTTGAAATTTTAAACCATTTTCATGTATAAGAAGACCAATTAATAAATTTAGTTTTTCCACAATTTGAGGGCCCGCAAATGATGCATCGTATCGTGTTAGGTAATAATTCTCCATAGCGAAAACTAGTGTTTCATGGCTCAACGCAGAGTTCGTTTAAATGTAACGATTGTGGTTGTTTTACAAATTTCATGACGACTGTTTAAACGGTTTATTGAATAATGAGAAAATTTACCAACCTCGTCAATATTTATAAAGTGAAACAATGAACTGATACAATATATCTCGGTTTATGTATCTACTTAAGAATGAGTTATTGAAATTTGGTGAAGACAACGTCTGTCTAGCCAAAAAAAAAAATATCATAAAGACAATTATGGCCCATGAGGGGATCGAACCCAAGACCTTCGCGTTATTAGCACGATGCTCTAACCAATTGAGCTAATGGGCCGATGAGAGCTCTCTACTAAAACAAGATCCTCATGGCTCTCATGTCAATTGAGTTTTAAGGAAACGAAAATAGTGGAACAGCGCCCATTCCGTAGGATATTATTGGGGCTTTCTACAACACCGAAAGTGACGGAGGCGAACGAAGTGAGACGTAGGAACGGCAGGTGGAGTAGAATGCCCAATAATATCCTACTGCCTATGTAAGAGAGACCGCAATCACAATCTAGCTTGTATACTCCTGCATCTTGCAGAATATTCTTATTGTCTAATATTTGCGTAAGTGTCAGAAACCAGTAAACTAAAATCCTTAGCAAAAATAATGCTCCATTCCAAAGTGTTACCTACTTTTAAATAGTTACGTTAAACTTTTTTACGCGGGAGAGCCATTCGGCACGAATGGGCCGGCTCGACCGGAGTGATACCACGGCCTCACAGAAAACCGCCGTTAAACATCGCTTGCGTTGTGTTTCGCCAAGTGAGTGAGGTTACCGGAGGCCCAATCCCCTTTTAACAGGTCGGCAACGCACTTGTGAGTCCTATGGTATTTCGGGTGTCCATGGACGGCGGTAATCGCTTAGCATCAGGCGATCCGTCTGCCTGTTTGCCCTGCTATCCTATAAAAAAAGTGTTACTAATTATATATTTTGTTTCCGAGTGTACTTTCATGAGCCTACCTACCATCTGTTATAATCTCTATTCGAAATGATCTTTCTATTCAATAATCTTCAAGTTCGTACTTCATATTTTTATAAGGTAGGAAATGAAATGAAATAATAATTTTAGCACTATATTATTGTATATATAAATCTTAAATTACATATTTTACACAGTGACATATAGATACATATTTCTGTGGTCCTAGATCAGACAGTGATAAGTGCATTTTTGCTCAAAATGACTTATTAATATAGGTATAATTATAATTTTTCATTTGGTCATATCATACATTTCCTTAATTAAAAAAAATACTTTTTTCATATGAGTGTCTCATATTTAGTAGTGTCTTCAAGAGTTCCCAATAATTGAATTGCTTGTCCTGATATTCCATTAATACAGTTTTATCGCTCCGAACGGTTATCGTGTGCATCATAAACTGTATAGTAATCTGATTGCATCGATTCAGATGCTCGATAATGCTTTGATTATTTTATTGTTGGGATTGTCATCTTCTGGCAGAAACTCAAAGCGTATAATGACATCTGAATCAGGTATCACTATTTCATGTATTGGGTTCGTTTCATTATCATTCATAATATTATGGTAAAATAAACCTTCTTGCATTGTATCGCTGACCTGATATTTTGATGAATTTGCTTTCGATATTTTATGAGCATGCTTCATATTATTACCAACATATATAGTTTCACCTTTTGCATTCTTGATAATAAGTTTACAAATACCTTTGGAAGTACATTTCACAGAATCTTGCATTGTGGCTAATATCAATTATTTAATTTATTTTTTTAAATTGTTTATTTCCGTTTGTGATTCAACCGTTCAACTACAATTTTAGCAATCGAATGTTAAAAATATATGTAATAAAATTATTATAAACAAGAGATTCATAGATTCATTCATACATTAATTCATACATTAATTCATACATTCATTCATCAGACAATCTATCTGTCATTCTTTACTTCAAAATCATTTTATACTTTTCAGTAACATAAAAATATGGATGGGGGATTTAAAAAGTCTAATAATTAAACAAGAAAATATTTATTTGAAAATTTTATTATCTAAGCACCATTTATTTAAACACAATACATTTTTCAAAGCACATACAGAGTCATGATAAATACAGTTATACAAATTATTAGAACCTTTATATTGATCATACAAGCTTAAGAAATTAGGGCAACATCTGTCTTCTAAATTACATATATTCTTATTATTATTTCCTAAAATAGTTTTTAGCCACAACACTTTTTCTAAACCTTTAGTATAGATACATTTATCTATACTAAAGGTTTAGAAAAAGTGTAGATATATTTGTTGTTTTATTTATTTAAGATTTATATATAAAATAAAATAGTGCTAAAATTATTATTCCATTTCATTTCCTACCTCATAAAAATATGAAGTACAAACTTGAAAATATAGATATTGAATAGAAAAATCATTTCGAATAGAGATTATTGAATCGATAGATCATTTCGAATAGAGATTATTGAATAGAAAGATCATTTCGAATAGAGATTATTGAATCGAAAGATCATTTCGAATAGAGATTATTGAATAGAAAGATCATTTCGAATAGAGATTATTTATATTATATGAGATGTTTGCTAATTTTCGTCAGTCATACTACAACTTCAGCATTGATCCGTTGCTGAGCTTAAATCAATTCAAAGAAATAGCACCAGTTTTTGTGATTGATAGTTCAAGACAGAACGATTCGCTTAAAACTGGACCAGTTGACGTGAGAATAGAAATTGAATGTTCTGAAGATATTCCAGATAATACATCTGCCTATTGTTTAATTATAAACGATCGACTTTACGAATACAAACCATTGAGTAATATTGTGAGAAAATTATCACGAATGTTCAATCGTTGATGTCCTTGGACATCAACGATGCTTTAAGAGTGAAGAAAACAATTTTATTCCAAAAGAAATAGCAATAATGTGCAAAGGACGTATTCAAGTTTTATTAATAAAACCACCTCAACAGTTTTATAATTTGTCTAAGAAAGAACGGTCACAAATATCTTGGATAGAAAAGAACAGAGGAATAAAGTGGAACGAAGGCTTCGTACCTTATTTTAACTATAAAGCTAATTTTGGTATTTTTTTAAAAATAAATCTGTATATGCTAAAGGTAATGAAAAAGTGCTATGGTTGAAAGATATCTTGGAAATAGATAATGTACATAATTTAGAGAGTAAAAACTGTCCTAGTTTAGCAACATTGTATAGCACTTATTCAACTTCTCCAGATATTTTATGTTGTATATACCATAACAATAGATGTGCTTTAAAAAATGTATTTTGTTTAAATAAGTGGTGTGTTGAAAACAAAGTATTTATCTAAGAATTCTATTAAACATAAATAGATAATTTAATTCTATAGATCTTCTATTATTTATCTATTTAATTTTAATTTTAGTTAAAATTATTTGCAGTTAACCTACTTTGTACACTTGTATATACCCGCTTTTTTGTCCAGTGCTCAAATCACTTTGGTTGCCTGGAAGAAATCGCTTTATGCGATAAGGGCGCCCATTGCATATATTATTAGTAAATAAGGTTATTTTTTTCTTTGTATTACTGGTGTACAATAAATAAATAGATAATCTACTATTACTTACACTATATATACTTATATTACTTACTAGTTTTATTTCCAGAACACCTATAATTTTAACATTAAATAATGTCAACCCAACCGCTCACAAACTCACAGAAAAACTAGTCAGTTAGCATGAACAGCTCACTCGATTTGTCTAAGCAATGCTGTTTGTAAGCAGTTGCAACATACAACACATACACACACACACATACTTTCATACACACGCGATTGTATGATTCTACACAAGAATGCAACTCAGGGAACGTATTGAATTGAATTAAACTAAAAGTCTGTAATTATAGAATGAGTTGAAAAAGAAAAATTGAAATGACTTTAGATTTCAAATAGAAGTCACATTTGAAGAGAGTTTTGAATACAGTGCTCATTTCGAAAAAAGAGTATTGAGGTGCATGGATCAACTTTTTACAGTAGATCAGTCTAAGTAACTAAGATAGTCCAGTGAATAGAAGTCTTATTTAGAATAGAGGGTTTTTAATAGAAGTTTCATTTCGAATAGAGAATTCTGAATTCAAGCACTCATTTTGAAAGGGGAGTATTGGGGCATTTGGATCAAAAGATGATACGGCGCTTTACCTACAGATACATGTAATTTTCAAACACCTACAATATATAATTACAAAACTATTAAATCAAAATATTCTCGAATGTATGGTTGAACAGAAAACTCTGAATAGAAGTCTCTTTTCAAATAGAGGACCCTAAACAGAGAATTTGTATAGAAGTCTTACTTTAAATAGGGAATTCTGAATACAGCATCTATTCATTTTGAAAAGATGGTATGGATCATCATTTTACAGTAGATAGGTCTAAGTCTTACTTTGAATATAGGGTTTTTGAATAGAAGTTGCATTTTGAATAGAGAATTCTGAATTCAAGCACTCATTTTGAAAAGGGAGTATTGGGGCATCTGGATCAAAAGATGAATCGGGCGCTTCTCTTCGCGCCCGATTCATCTTTTGATCCAGATGCCCCAATACTCACCTACTCATGGTTCTAGTGCATATCTTTTAATCTGTACATAGTCTGTCAGTTACTCAATGTTACAGATGTATTAAGAAACAACTGCGTAAGTAAGTTACCTAATTTTTTTAAACAAATTTAATTAAATATTTTGTAAAAACGTACCAATTAAATAAGGTTCAGTTACATAAACGTGCAATATTAAGTAACTGAAGGTAATACATAAGACTTAACCATAACTTTTAAGTTTTAACTATTGCTTACTATGAACCAAAAGAAGGTTACGCGAAAACATACAGCTTCATATTTTGGTTATAACTGCTTCGGTTTTATTATAGTTAAGGCTGATGATTGCTCTTTTAGCCGGCAAAATTCAGATTTAATTTGGGTTTCTATCAAATAATGTACGTAAATTCCCTGATTGGTCAAATGGTTAGTGTGCGTGACATCTCAGAATTTGGGAGAGAAGAGTCACCGGATGGTAAATGGTCAGGACCGCCCATGGACACCAGCAAGACAAATAAATTAGCAATACCAGAGGAGTGGCGATGCGTTGCCGAACCCTTTGAGTCCCTACGGACTCCGGAGCCAGTGTTACAGGCTGCGTGATAGGCAGCTGTCCAGGTGGATCACAGATCCACTAAGGTTTAACTTTAAGGCTGCAAACTAGCGTGGTTGTAAATTCAAACGTTGTTGTCTAGGAAATAGAATTCACTTTTGCTATAAATACACTAATACTGCTGCTATAAATACGCGATACTCGTGAACAAATTAAATAATAATAATAATTAGTATCAGATATATTTTTTTTTATGGGATAGGAGGGCAAACGAGCAGACGGATCGCCTGATGGTAAGCGATTACCGCCGCCCATGGACACCCGCAACACCATAGGAGTCACAAGTGCGTTGCCGACCTTTTAAAAGGGCATTGGGCCTCCGGTAACCTCACTCACTCGGCGAAATACAACGTAGGCGTTGTTTAACGCCGGTTTTCTGTGAGGCCGTGGTGCCCATTCGTGCCGAAGCATGGCTCTCCCACGTAAAGGTACGGTTAAAATAATGTGCACGTCTGAAGTTGTTCGCAAATGGTTTTGCCATAGTTAGTAATAAAAAAAAGGTCGTAAACACGTCCTTACAACTCGTGTTTCCGTCCAGTGTTCATTGAAGAAGTTTTATATTTTTCGCCGGGCTTTCAAAGGTCTGTCATGGATTTGCGAAACGCTCACAATAACCTCCCGTATGCACTCACAAACTGTCTAATGAATCTCGCATTAACCCAAAGGGAGATGCTTCGAACAAATTATTAATTAGCAGTTCTAACACGAAAGTGTGTGCGTTGCTATGAGGTGCCGCGTCCATCATGTGTTGTATTGGTCATTTCATAGTTAGTGTGTGTTTCCATTCCATACACACAGCCCACATTTTTCGTTTGATATTTATGTATTTTTCAAATAGATAAATTCGAGAGAATTCATTCCCTTACAGTTGAACTTCAGTCATCGTAACTGTCTCGCTTAACGACAGGACAGCTACAAGCTACAACACTCAAACAGAGATTATTAATATTTATTTGATAGATTAAATTTCCTTCTTGGTCTTAATGGTCGCAAAGGCGACTGTTAAGCGTTAGGTTTGGATTCAATTCCCAGATTGAGCAATGTGTTATTGGATTTTTTTTATAAGATTCTCAGTAGCAGCTCGTAGTCTGGATTCTATCCCGGTTAATGGCAATATATTACTAACATGGTACCTAAATATACATACTATACCGATGAACTGTGGGGTACATTAGCACATTGCCTAATCTCTCGGTCAATACAGACGTGATTTTATTTCGATCATTTACATCTATCAGATGCAAACCTTTAAACACACTTCCATTACAAGATTTCTTGATCCTATTTGGATCGCGGTAGTATAAAATGTAACTGTTCTAGAACTGGATTTCGATCCCAACATATTTCCGACCTATGAGGTTGGTCATAAGTCCCATTTTCCAGTTATCCATTTCAAACAATGTAACGGAGGAATTCTTTAGAAATAGCAGCTCTTCTGCTTTCTTAGCGATGCTAAGTAAAGCTTAAGTTTTCTAAGTTAACTTTATGGCATAAATAGACCTTAGTTATGGAGTATAGGCTGGAGTGCACTGATATAGGTTGATGATGATGTAGTATTTATATAGATAATTAACCGATTTCCGAACAAAACGAGATAGCTTTTATATACTTACTGATAGATAGGTACTATGACGTAACGTGTGAAACAATGGGAACTCTTTTATACCAAATTGGATGATTCCAAAACCTGAAGCCATGCAAATGGAGATAACATAATGAAATCATGGCATGCAATAGGTAGGTACCACCGTCAGTTTCGCAGGCGTTCTTATTTTTTTTTACATAAGTAACAGCATGGGGTCATTTCAAATATTTCAACATGTTTAAGTACGCTACTTAGCAATTTAATTTAAAAAATAAATAATAATAATCTCTATTAATGACTACCTCATTAGTCTAGTGGTCCCAAGCGCGACTGCTACGCTAGAGGTCCTGGGTTCGATCCCCAGGTCGAGCAAAGTGTTATTGGGTTTTTTTATGAAATTCTCAGTAGCAGCTCGGAGTCTGGATTTGTGCCCGGTTAATGGCAATAGGCTCGCCCCCTATTACGTGGGACCCAAACATACCGGCGAACTGTGGGTGTACATTAGTACGCCTCTGCCTAACCTTTCGGGGAATACAGGCGTGATGGTATGTTATGTTTATGTTTATAATAATCTAACAGAATTTATTTGAATATAATTGCCAATTCAATATCGGGAACTTATTCGGATTTTACCCTTAGTGGTCCTGACCACGACTGCTACGCTAGAGACCCCGGGTTCACTTCCTAGGTCTCTTTTCCTACACTTCTCCGTAGCTCGAAGTATGGATTTGTGCCCGTTTAATGGTAAAAGGTTCGTCCCCTAATGTAATAGGGGACGAACCTTACCACGTGACCTAAAAATACACGCGAACTGTGGGTGTACATTAGTGCGCCTCTACCTAACCCGTTGAAGAATAATTATGTGTTATGAGTCCTGTCAATATCAGTTTTTTATTTAAATCTTACTAGCAATGTGGGTCCCACATTACTAGTAAGACGGGTTAGGTAGAGGCGCACTAATGAACAGCCACAGTTCGCGTGTATTCTTGTTAAACCCTCGTGCTAAGCTAAATGCTTGTGTTACGAGTTGGTTCACGTCGGTAGTGCAATAAGGTGGGTTTCGAACCGGCAACCACATGATCGCAAGTCCGAAGCCCTAGCCATTAGGCTACCGCCGCTTCACTTGATAGAAACGGTTCTATCAAATGATATAATTATGAACTTATGACCTTTCACAATCAATCGATCGCATTGACTAATCACATTCGCAACCAATAAACAAAATGGCCTACAGCATCCGCCCAGAGCTCCCATAATGAACGTGTTGGCACCAACATTATATATATAAACGAATCCATTGTGCTGTCTGTCTGTACTTGTCTGCAATAAAGACCTTTCACCTGGAGCTTTTGTTTGGATGGACTGATTTCATGTCACTAGTAGCTCGTAATGGTTGGATTACGTCGACGGATGCAAAGTAAAAAGTAAAAATATACAAAACCGCTACTTTTCAGGAGAGCCCAAAATCGGAAAAAGTGCTCTCGTTTTGTTAATTAGCATTTGTTTTGTTTGTTTGTTTTTTTTTTAAAAAAAACGTTGCCCCACACTAGGATTTTCTCCTGTATCGTGGGCGCGTTTACAAACACAAATTCTCACATACACAAACGCCCAAACCTGGAACAACTATCTGTAGAACATACAAATATTTGCTCCGTGTGGGGATCGAACCCACAACACGTGACGCAGAAGCCGATTGTGCAGCCGCTACGCCAAACGTTTCGTCATTTTCATCACTAAGTACCTACTTTGTTATTTAATAATATATCCACGGGTATAATTTATTTAATTTTATCTAATTATGTTTATTTCACAAGATATTGCAGTCTTATTGTGTCTTTTTTTGCATTTTCCATGCTAAGATTTTAAAGTTATTTTAGTGATGGAAAAATTCCATGAATGTGAAGCCAAATTTCGATTTGGTGGGTGGGAGTAGTGGTGGCTTATGGGCAGCCCCTATATCAAATCCGTCGATAGATTTGCTTACTAGAGATAGGATTTTGACATTTACTTGTATGAACTTAAAGTCAAAATCCTATTTGTTGTAAGCAAATAAATCGACGGATTTAATATAGGGACTGGCCATTAGAGGTTATAGCGTCCGGTATATATAACCAGTAGACGCAGGAACGAATCCTGCCCGCAGTCGAATTTTTCCTTCACTAAAATAACTTTATATGGCAAATGTGTTATCTACCCTTTGGTCGATTCTACTTAAGAATTAAAAAATCTGGGTTATAGGATTAAACTTTCTTGTAGCTCAAACTATAAGTACTCTGTATTGTGCTGTTATAAAATAATTTGGCAAGATAAGTAATTTTAATTTCCATATAATATTTAGTCTCATAAATCGCTTGTTAATGGAGTGTTTTGCTAATTGGGAAGTAACAATTTACATCCATTCTATTCTATCACAAATTGTTAACTATTAAGATAACACTTTCACACAAACTTTATTACCCTACATTACAAGTGAAAACAAAAAAAATATAATAATTATCGACCGGCGCGTAGCGTTTAACATCTGACTGATGACTCAACAATACAACTGACCACGCACTTTTTTTTGAGTGGGGAAATGCGACTTATTCATACCTCAAGGATGCGGGAAGGTTATGTCGGACCCTCCTCGAAGGCCAAGTGCAATGGGCGCCTGACGACCCCAAGTCCACCATCCATACGAGAACAGATATGCGTAAATACGGTCAGAGGCATCTACATTGTGGAATTTTTGCAAAACATTAGTAGTTGTCATCTTTCACGTGACAAAAGTACATAAATAATGCAAAAGTACATAAATATTTGCAATTATTTTTATTTTTTGCCATATTGTAGAACATGATATTTTTAGTAAGTTACTGCAATAATCAGAAATTCGCACTTTTTTACATGGGGCCTAAATATTCCAAATACAAGTGTCACAAATAATTTTAATTCCTTCCTGATGCCTGCACTAGGTCATTTCGATCAAGGGCACTGGAAAGTTGACCCAGAATTGCATTTCCTGGCACCGCGTAATATTACGTCACATGTAGACATTGCATATGAAATGTTTTATTTATCAGTTATAGCTGTTTACAATACATGTCATGCAGCTACAATGAGAATGATATAATGTCGCTATGACTTCAATTTTGTAACCCACATACAAAATATTATCAACCATACTTCGAGTTTTAATTGTAATTAGTAACTTGACAGTTCAAAGATAAATAATGATACCATACTACCTACAACTAATAATGATGGGGTAGTGAATGATTTTGCATAAAGAACGAATGATAAAAATGGTTCAATTTAAATAAAACTTAAGAGTCTTGATTGAATTTTTCTTACAAACGTAATACCGAAATAAATCGTAATTCAAACACAATTTAATAAAATTGTGTTATTATTCGGTTTCCGGTACCGTTAATCCAGGTTCCTACGTTACCATTTTGTCCAAAATACTTCACTGGAAATAAATGTAAGCGAATGCAATTTTTTATAAAATTACCAAGTTTGGCACGATTTTCCAATTTTCTATTTCCAGTGAAGTAGTAGTAGACGAAATGGTAGCGTAGGAATGGGTCAGAGCCCATTCGTCCCCTAAGATTCGCACCCTGTGCCCACTCGTCCCCTGGAACTTTTGAGGGGCCCATTCGTCCCCTGAAGAATATTTATTTTTATTCATTCTTCTAATATAAATACATGTATATGTGTATACTGCAGCTTGGTAGTCCTCGTACAGTCGCGCAGAAAAGGGTAAAATAAAAAATATAGTAATCCGGTAGATATCATGTTTATTTCAAATAAGATTAAGTTTAATAAAATGCCTCTAGGCTCTAGGCATTAAGTCAGTCTTCAAAATAATTAATCAACTTTTGGTTTCTTGTACATTTGTAAATATTTAGCAAAATATATGATAACTATAAAATCTTTATGCAGTAAAATAAAACTGTAACTATTAAAATAAAATCCCAGTAATAACTGAATTTTAGATTAATTTACATCCAGTGTACAAACAAATAACCAAATATCAATACCAATATAACAAAAATAACAATTAATTGTTAGTACTTTGTACAGTCAAAGAGATCTACAAAATAATGCAATATCACAATAAGTTTGTATAAAAGTAATATAAAAAGTAAAATCAGTCTTTATCAACTATGTAAAACCAACATTTTTACTAACTACAAATACACATGCAAAATCACAAATGAGATAATTCGATTCAATTATGTTTAAAATATTATTATAATAATATTAACAGTATTGTTTATTTCGTTAGGCGAACTTCATTTAATAAAAGACCAAAGACACATTGAACAGTCTCGTATTCGCAGTCACTTTCAAGAACCAATATGTCACCGAGGCAGCCATAACATACAAACAAAACACCTTATCTATTTTTTAACAAGCCATTCCTAGAGAGACAATATTACATCGTAAACCTATCGACAGGTTATATTATTATCATGACGGATTATCATTCATCATAGCTCTCTTTTCAATGATCTGTTATGATTTATTAAATTAATTCCGTTAATAAACTGTTCACAAGTGTACTATGTTAACCGTTTCTTATGTAAAATATAGCTAATTTTATCTCAAGGGACCAATAGGCGCCTGAATAGGTGCCGAATCTTTAACTTGTATTATATATATATTAGAAGGGACGAATGGGTACCTTAAAAATAATATTTTTTATTAAAATATTAATTGGTCCCCTACCAGGAGACCAATGGGCACCTATATAGGGGCCGAAGCCACAACTTTTATGCTGGGGGACGAATTTTAGGGGACGAATGGGCTCTGACCCGTAGGAATCTAGATTAACAGTATCCATATCCGAATAATAGCACAATTTGATAAAATATTGTCTGGATTACGATTTATTTCGGTATTACGTTTCTGTGGGTAATTCAAGCTCCGCCGGACCCTTAACAATTTTTTTAAGTTTTATGTAATATTGAAACAAGAATAATTAATCATAATTAATAAAAGTAATTTCCTATTTTATTTTCTTCTAATAGAAATAAACGAATAATAACAATCAAGTAATTTTACTTTTTTATACTTTTGGAATTTTATTTCCTCGTACAAACTTCTACAATTTTTAATAGTGTATAGTGTGTGTATAATGTGTTTTTTAAACAAGTTATTTAATTTAAAATAAAAAATTGCATTTAAGTACATTACATATGTTCATTCAATTTCGTTCATTCTTTAACCACCTCCCTATATTTTTTTGTCAAAAACTGGTAACCCTTTAACTGTCAAGTTACTGAATGAATATAATTAAAAGGCGAAGTATAGCGACCCATCCTAGTTTCGCATGAATTTCCCACAATACGCTACACTACACAGTACAATATTATACTGGTTTCTGACACTTACGCAAATATTAGACATTGAAATAAAACTTCTTTTTACGGATTTTATCGCGGTGTATTGATATTATTTGATTCCCGACGTTTCGGATCATTTACAGCATCCGTGGTCACGGGTAGACTAAGGTGTTGGACGTCTCAATGATAAATTTACCTTACATGATTGTTAATTATTAGCATGGATGCATAGTGTATAATAAAATTGAATTATTTGTAAACAGTCACACTATTGCAACGAAGCTAACATAGTTTACCTGGGCATCCTTTCACTAGCCGCCATCGAGATAAATAGCTACTTGAACGTTAAGATTATTTCGTGACTCTGCAATGTAATATACATAAAGTGCAGTACTTCACATCCATACTAGTTAATATTACCTATCTTGTAAATGGTTTATTTTGTTCTAGTGACGAATCGCGACTTAGCTCGGAGTTTGGATTTGTGCCCAGATGTTAATAGGCCCGCCCCTTATTACATGGGAACTACACATACCGACGAAATGTAGGTGAACGTTAGTACATCTCTGGCTTACCCTTCGGGTAATACAGGCATGATGGTATGTTATTACAAAATATTTAGATTAATTTTGATATAGAAAAAGAATGAACCATGGAAACATTGTTTATGAATGTCAGACGCGGGTGAATGAAGACAAGATATATATATATATATATATAAGATAAATATTCTAAATAAATAAATAAATAAATAAATAAGATGTATACTTATTAACGTGGATTACACAAGTTTGCAAGAATCCTAGCAAGTGGAGATCTGTATGTTCTTCCTATCCCTGTGGGTAAAGTAGAATTATGAAGAAAGATACTAAACAAAACTACTTAGGTTTCGTTTTGCCAAGAGCTTTTTTATGGGATCAACTCTGAAATCACGAAATAAATAAGCTGTTATATTATGCAGATTCCTTATACTTTATAAGTTTATAAAGGAATACTTTGTAAAGCTTTCCGCGAGATCGGCATGCTTATTAGACCTGCCTAGTGCTGGATGGAATTTTGTTGGCGTTCCTTGCTACATTCCATGTATCTAATTTGGACCACTAATGCATGTAAATGTTTGTTTTCATAACAAACGATTCATTTAGAAAGAAAGAAAGCTTTTTATTTTGGACTCGCACATTACTTATCATTAATTATAAGAAACTACAGCGACCCTGCACGAGGCTAAAAAAAGGTCTCTATCTCAACATAATGTGTACATTAAAAATAAAGCATAATGCCCCAACGCTGGTTTTCAGACAGGGCCGTCAGATATAGTGATGGACAACCACGACCACAACGCGACGCTTGAAAAAACGATTTATTAAATTTTCTTTATACATTTTTGTTCAATTAACTCGAACACTCGACAAAATGTATGGGACTGAAATGTATTGCAATCTGAACGTGAGGATAAAATTGAAATCCAATATATACCGATTCACATGTCCCACGTCCGAAGATATCAACTAAATCATATTGATCTATTGAGAATCTAATGAGAATTGAAGAGAAAGTATTTTTTATAAGTGTCGTTTATAAAACAATGCGACGCTTCTTCGCACATTCCATTTGGACACAATTGATAGTCTCAGCGCCGATGGGGCGGTAAGTAGCCATTGGTACAGTCAGCTACATAAATGTATTGCCTACACGTTGTATTAATTTTATAAAAAAAAGGAAGTAGGTATGGTCGGATATTATGAACTGAGGGTCAGGAGAGAACTCACACTCATAACATATATCTTTAAGGTAATTAGGGGAAGGATACATAATGCGGATATATTGGAGAGGGTGGGTCTGTGTGTCCCGGACGAATACGCGGGACGTCGGAGGCGGCCGCGCCTGCTGGCGGTGCCGCGCGCGCGCACTAAATTAATAAGCGAAACGCCTCTGACGCGCGCACTGCGCACGCTCAACCTCATAGCTGACGACGTGGATATATTTTACTGTACTCTGAGTGAATTCACAAATATAGCACTTTTTAAAATTTCTTACGTTTAAATCTTGTTAGTCTGTAATTTTAGAAATTAAGAAACCTCAATATCGAATTGGATTTAGTCTGTAAGGATATTGTTGGGAATAAATAAATAAATAAATAAATAAATAAAAGTCAGATATTTATTACCACGGGCAAAAATAAAAGTTATTGTTAGCAATTACCTACACAGGCTGCCCTGTGAACAGTGACCATGATGACATGACACGGACAGCGGCCGCGTGCCTCGCAGAGAATTCCTAGCGGCGTTACTTGGTGGACGGTACTTATCCTTACTAATATTATAAATATGAAAGTTTCTGAGTATGGATGTGTGTATGGATGTATGTATGAATGTATGTATGGATGTATGTATGGATGTATGTAAGTATGGATGGATGGATGTATGGATGGATGTATGGATGGATGGATGGATGTATGGAAGTATAGATATTTGTTACTCTTTCACGCCAAAACGGCTGAAACCGGATCTGGATAAAATTTGGCACACAGATAGATTATAGCCTGGAATAACACATAGGCTACTTTTTATCCAGGTCGGACCCAATTCTGAAATCCACGCGGATGCGGACAAAGTCGCGGGCAGAAACTCCATATGTTTGTGAAGGATAATAAAAGCTTTTTTACAAGGAATACTACTTTATTTCATTTTATCGTTATTAAGTATTTGATTTCATCATCATCAATTGATTCACTTACTGACCCACTGCAGACGGGTCTCCTCTAAGATGAGAGGAGTTAGTCTATTTCATTACGCTCCTATTTATTCGCAAGAGATCAGCGTGTGAAGTCAGCCAATCCACGCTAGGCTATGCTTTTCAAGATTCGTGCCCAGCAATGCAAATGCAAGTGTCCAAAAATAGTTTTACCTATTTACATAACATTTACAAGTGTGAGTGTACTAGAGAAGTACTTACCGGTGTACTGAATACCAGATCGTTACATAACTCAATAGAGAGGTGATGATAGCCGCGGCAGATTCACACGTACCGCTGGAAAAATGTGAACAGACCTACTGTTAAGGCGACGTTTGGGCTAAAACAGTATTCACACATCGGACACTCCATAAAAAGGTTCCAATACTCTGTAAATATTGCGTCAATTGACAGTCTTATATAAATTAAATTAACAGAATAAAACCTGAGGATCATTTTAAATATCATTAATTAATTTATAGTCATTAAACATATTTATGCTAATAAATATGTACTTTGTATTATCATAACTTTCGTTCCGAAATCATGATCTATGCTATATAACAGCTTTAAAGTAAAATATTACAGAAATATTTAAAAACAGAACCGAGGGATATATACATATCTGACACGGCCATAGATTTGTACTTCGAGGACGAAGTATTGTCATACTTCGTCCTCGAAGTACAAATCTATTTCGCTTTCAGTCTCATACAATATGTATAATGACAATTGTAATCATGAATCTTAGTACAGTGCCAATTTGTATATATCTAACACGGCCATACTGACAATACTTCGTCCTCGAAGTACAAATCTATTTCGCTTCTTCAAATATTATATTACTAATTATAGATTCAATAACTGGATGTGTGTCAAATAATTACTTAAATACAACTATTAATTAATCTTACTGCAGCCTTTCGTTATATAACACATAATTTATATTGTGGTGACAATTGTAATCATGAATCTTAGTACAATGCCAATTTGTTACTTATATAACAAATGCATACTATATCTACCGAAGATGACGTAACTGGGTAAGTTTAATGCATAAGATATTGCTACTTCGCTTATTAGTCCTACACCAGGATAACGAACGAGACATCCAACTTGAAACCTCATTTGTTAGGTCTCACTAGTATCTCTTTCTCTCACCAACTTAGAGAAACTCAGGAGAAGAGACCAGCCACATCAAAAAAAGTTTTTTTAGTTCTGATAGGCTCACCCTTAACCGCCAGTTCGCCTGACTGAGATCTAGCAAACGAAACTGAATGAAACTTACATGGGCTAAAAAATAATTAAGAGTCCGGCGGACCTAACTTTCCATACAAACGTAATACCAAAATAAAGCGTAATTCTAACACAATTTAATCAAATTGTGTTATTATTCGGATTCAGATAATGTTAATCTAGGTTCCTCCTCTACTAATTTTTGATAATATTGCCAAGTTTGGAACTATTTTTGGGTCGTTTATTTTCAGTCAAGTAGTAGTAGACGAAATGATTCGGTAGGAACCTAGACTAATGGTATCCGAATCCGAATATTAATACAATTTTGATAATATATTGTTTGGGTTAGGAATTATTTTGGTATTACATTTTTGTGGGAAATTCAAGCTCCGCCGGACCCATAAGTACCGTATGTACAAAAGAACATCAAATCACATGGGAACGGCTCGACTGTTTTTTCGTTGTGTTCATAATTATAAGCACAAGATTTGTATGAAATTCACGCTAGCGAAATTGCGCACATAAGTATCACTAGCTTAACATAACATAGCAAAAACAGTCAACATTCGAATAAATAATTTACATATCACAAGCGTCTTCGCCTTAACTAACAGGTGACCGGCGTTCCAAACAAAAAAGAAAGGGTTTCTATCTATAAGATATCACTTCACAGAGAACCAGTAAAAATACCGTTTACCATTACCATAATACTTGTTATGTAACAAGATAATGAAGATCTCTTGTAAATATGTATCTGGTTCAAAATTAGAATGTACCAAACACTTATTGCAGTGAATTATTTCAGCTAATGTCCCATAAACAATCATAGTATAGTTTAGTTACATTAATATGTACGTAAATATGAGTGGCCATATCATTTATTTACATAAATAACACGTTTTAATTTTTATAGTGGTTAAATTTCGTCGTTTCGTTTGGCGTAGCGGCTGAGCGATCGGCTTCTGCGTCACGTGTCGTGGGTTCGATCCCCACACGGAGCAAATATTTGTATGATCTACAGGTAGTTGTTCCGGGTCTGGGCGTTTGTGTATGTGAGAATTTGTGTTTGTAAACGCACCCACGATACAGGAGAAAATCCTAGTGTGGGGCAACGTTTAAAAAAAAAATTGTGGAGTTTCGTACAGCACAGAATAAAAATGCAGCCCTTATTACTCATCATCATCATCATCAGCTTATATTCGTCCACTGCTGGACGTAGGCCTCTCCTAATGATCGCCACAGAGCCCGATCTACGGCTTTCCTCATACAGTCGCTTCGAGTTGCCTTCCGCAAGTCGTCACTCCATCTGGCCGGCGGGCGCCCTACACTATGTTTGCCTAGACGCGGTCTCCACTCGAGAACTCGTTTGCTCCAGCGTTTGTCGGTTCTCCTACAGATGTGACCGGCCCATTGCCACTTCATCTTGCTAATCCTTTGAGCTATGTCGCTAATCCTTATTTACGACGACTGATTTATTAAATACCTACGCTAATACTTTCCTTCTTTTTTCTTCTTGAAACAAAACTACTTGACATCTAGCGGCTGTGCCCCCGCCAAGTCGAGCTAAACATGGTCCAGCCATCCTTTTCTCGAAGCGATTCACGGTACTCTTAAGTACTATTTATACGGATTCAGAACTTCCTCATTAGTCTAGTGGTCCTAATCGCGACTGCTACGCTCGAGGTCCTGGGTTCAATTTCCAGATCGAGCAGCTCGGGGTTTAGTTTTGTGCCTCGTTAATAGAAATATAGACGAGGAATATAGATGGCATGTTAAACTTATGTTTAATATTTTCTTTTATCAAAAAAATCGAGATGGAACAAGATTTGAAAGTAGTAGGTAATTTAACACTATCTCATCATAATTATCATCATATCAGTCAACAGAAGTCCCCTGCTGAATAGGCCTCCCCCAAAGTCTTCCACAGGGACCGGTTATATGCCGCCCCGCATCCAATGACTCCCAGCGACCGATACCAGGTCGACCGTCCATCTTGTTGGAGGTCGTCCCTCACTACGCTTTCCGGTGCGTGGTCTGCACTCGAGAACCTGTATGTGCCCCGCCCACTGCCACTTAAGTTTGCTTAAGTTGACTATCTGCCACCCTTATACGTATGATGGTGTCCAAACAATGAGAAAGATAGATCACGAAAGGATAAGAAAGGGTAATTTCCCTTTCGGGTATTTGTTACAGAGTAAGATCAAATATTTTCGTATCATCATTGAAAACGAACTTTCTTTTGGAGTATTTCCTCATAGACCGTCCGCCAACCGGAGAAACAGTGTATATCGGACCCGTACTGACTAAAAACCATGCATTCCCTTGTCCTAAACTACAGCCATGAGATTCGTTACATCCACTACGACCATGACAAGCTGCGGTCTGACAACTACCTGACCCCATCAAATACCTAAGTAGGACCTAGGAACATTAAACCTATGTTTTCGCCAATTTCTCCAACATGTATTCACGATCAAATGCAGAAATTATGCTAAATACCCACTTATTTAAATATTATTATATAAATGTTATGCTTAACCTTCGAACAGGACACAATACAGTGGAATGGTGGCCAAATGTGATACATACAGCGTTAAAAGATGGTTCGCTTAACCTCATTCGTCCTTTAATCGTCTATTACTTTGCAAAGGTAATCAGCGCTATCCAGGCCTCAAGATGAACCTGGATGAGTATGTAGCGACATCTACCGCGCTACGTAGAAACTAGACTGATAAGTCCTGAAAAGCACAAGTGAAGTTTGCAACGCAACTTGGATATATACAACGGGCAGGCCGTGGCCCGCCAGGGAAAAACACCCGCCTGGTCGGAGGATCCTCCCTTTGGTGAGAGGGGCAACACACTTCCCCCCTCCACAAGTATTTTTGATGGAGTCTTAGAAATCTTCTCATTATTTATCTATTAATGTCAGTTTAAATAAGCTAATAATTTTCAAATACATACCGAGTACAGAGTAGATATATATACTTATATATTCTACACGGGCTGAATGTTTGTTTGGGCTAATCTCAGAAACTGCGTACGGATTTCATACGGTTTCCACCAAAAGACAAAGGGTTGATTTAGGAAGGTTCAAGGTTACAATGAACATACCCATACGAAGCTGTGCGGGTCACTAGTTTGATATGTTATAGCATCTTATTCTAGTCCGAATATCTCTGACTTCGAATTCATAATTATGCTTAGGTATCAGTAATTTACTATCACTTACTTTAACGGTGAAGGAAAACATCGTCAAACAACGCTTACGTTGTGTTTCGTCGAGTGAGTGAGGTTACCGGAGCCCCAATCCCCTTTTAAAAGGGGACAACGCACTTGCCGTATTGCAGGTGTCCATGGGCGGCGGTAATCCCTTACTATCAGGCGATCCGTCTGCTCGTTTGTCCCCCTATCCCATAAAAAAAACCTAACTCAGACTGCATTCTATAGATGTCTGAATACCCCGTCCAATTTAAATGATTTTTTAATCACGCCGTTGAGCTGCGCCGCCCAGAGCGCAGATACAGGCGATGGCTCGACCTACCACCGTTTCATCGTATTGCTGCTGACAGCGCTTCCAACAGCCTGACCATTAAACCAGCCTTATTATATCCTAAAGCTTGCCAATCGCCATAGCTGTGCGTCTCAGACCGCTCACAAATCCGCGTAGAGCGACGCGCGCAGAATAGAAAGGCGTGCGCAGTGAAAGCGGCCGGTCGTGTCCTTGTAATAAATCTGACGCTTCCTGCTATCTAGCGTCATTGTTTTGTTATGGTTTTGTTACTAGATTAATTCTAGCGTCAAAATATGTCCTCGTAACAATTCTGACGCTTCCTGTTATCTAGCATCATTGGTTAGTAGATTAGGTCTCGGCTTCTATCGTCAAAATATTTTCTTGTAGTAAATCTGAGCTTCTTGTTTACTAGCGTCATTATTTTGTAAGGTAAGCATAAATCGGATATGTGGGTGGTCAAATGATCGTCACACAAATGCTGCCCGAAGGTAAACATACCAGCACGCCTGTATACACCAAAGGGACATGCATATAAAATATTATAAACGTGAAAGTTTTTGAGTATGGATGTGTGGATGTATGGATGGTTGTTACTCTTTCACACCAGAACGGCTGAACGGATCTAGATAAAATTTGGCACACATATAGATTATACCCTGAAATAACACATAGGCTATATATTTAGGTCGGACACAATACTGAAGTCAACGCAGGCAAAGTCGTGGGCAGAAGCTAGTCGTTTATAAATCTTGCTCAAGTCTTAACGATACGTTTAATGACTATGTTAGCAGATAATTATTTGTGAAAACTTGTAATTGGCCATTTTCCATTACTCATTTTGTTCTCGTTTTTGTATTAGCTGTAAGTTTTCCTAAAATTTAAAATAAAATAAAATAAAAATAAAATAATTAACTATAGCTGCGATGTGTTAAGACTGAGATGAGATAATCTAAGTATGAGGGTAATGATTTTTGAGACACTTGCATCATCAGCTGTCATGAGACGGTGACGAATTTTGATTTATTAACATTTAAATTTGTAAGAATTGTTTTTTTTTTCTGAATTAGGTGAAGGTTCTATTTTGATTTCGTTTTGCCGTTTTTTCAAAAGTAAATTGAATACAATGTCTTATGCACGGGGCTGATATAGATTTGTTGATTGAAACGTACCTTCTAACTAAATTATTACTAGAATGGTTATTAAAATCATTCTTTCTTGGGTTACTTCACTGACCTCTATAATACTCTATAGAAATCCTATCCCAATTTTACTATTCGAATAGTATTATCGTTGAATATTTTGTCAACACTTGGATAAAGTTTGTTTATTTGTCTGTCGTGTTACGTTACCGGACTTCGCTTCTCATATAGTGACTTTGTTGAAGTATTGTTGATGTTACTTTCATTACTTAAAGCATACAAGACTTACGTCCAAAAGCGAACTGATATAGAATATAATATCTTGATGTGATTTTTTTGCATTTTCCGTGCTAAGATTTTAAAGTTATTTTAGTTATGGAAAAATTCGACCGCGGGCAGGATTCGAACCTGCGTCTTCTGGTTAGATACACCAGACGCTCTGACCTCTAAGCAGAAGCCCGGTTTATTCAACCAGAAGACGCAGGTCCGAATCCTGCGCGCGGTCGATTTATAGAATATACTCGTAACAGTTGAATGGGTGATTATTTTCGTATGTTAGCGTAGCCTAGCGTGCGACTCTATTCCATTGTCAGAGAACATACCATCACGCCTATATTCCCCGAAGGGTTAGGCATAGGTGTACTAATGTAGGTCCACCCACAGTTCACCGATATGTTTTAGGTCCGAGGTTGTCAGAGAAATATATTAATGATGCTGTCTATTTATAATTAAAAAATATTCAACACTAAACGAATAATCAGAAGCCCCAACATAAAAGCAGTCAGTCAATGAAACGAAACCTGAAAACGGAAGATTAAAAATAATCGGCGGTAGCCTAATGGCTGGCGCGTCGGTATTGCGATCTTAAAGTTGCCTTGCCTTGAATAACTAAAATAAAACCAACCCATTGCACTACCGATATGAACCCACTCGTAACACAAGCATTTAGCTTAGCACGAGGGGTTAACAAGAATACTAGTAATGTGCGACCCACATTGCTAGTAATCTTTTTAAAAAATTAAGAAAGAAAGAAAAAAAGAAAAAGAAAGAAAATATATTTATTTATATGGACAAGACGTACACAATAGGCGTATTTAAACAAACAAAAAGCAAACTATGTAGATGTGAAGGTGGGTAAGTATGCGTCACATCCACGCAAAACGGCCATCGTTCAGCTTATTGCTATGACTCGTGTCCGGGGCAGAGTCACAACGCTGGTTTTCAGCGACAGCCGGTGTCGACATATTGACGTCGGACGGTGCATCTTCAAGCAAGAATACTTATATATTTTGAATTATATAAATAGATTAAAAAAAATATTATTATTAAAATCAATTTATAATGATGTAACCACATCCGAACTATGAATGAATATTTTCTGTATTAAATAATAGCTGTGAGGTGTATCTAATTCAAGTTAGATAACTCGTGATACTTTCGTTGAAAGTTAAACACGATTAGTGTCGTCTATTTGTCTCACTTACTTTACGCTCACGCGAACTTACATGCTGAATGTGTCTGGACGTAATACCTGCTTACACCATTATTTTGTCATTACCAAATATTTGAAAAATATATACCTAAGTAAGATAATAGTCTGGCAATATAGGTAGGTACTCGTCCTCTATTTCAGAGGACCTAAACATGCTAACAACGTCTCTTCGGGGAATAGGTGCAGGCGTGTTACAATTGGTAGGTATGCTATGTATTGTATAAATCATTGTTGTTTGGACACGTTGAAAGAATGAATGAAAGACGATTAACGAAAGGAATTTATAAGACGAATATCAGCGGCAGCGTTGGTAGAGGTCGCCATAGAAGGAGATACGCCGATCTTATTGGCAAAATCCTTCAAAAAGGTTAGGTGATGAATGTGGAAGAAACATAAGAAGTATGCAAGAATCGTAGCAAGTGGTAGTCTATAGTTTCTGCCATCCCCTGTGGGAAAAAGACGTGAATGTATGTATGTATGTAAATTATCATCATCATCAACCAATTTATTGTCCCACTCACTGGGGACGGTTCTCCTCTCAGTATGCGAGGGTTTTAGGCAATAGTCCACCACGCTAGCATACTGCGGCTTGGCAGACTTCACACGTCTTTGAGAAAATCTCTCAGGCATGCAGGTTTCCTCAGGGTGCTTTCTTTTACTGTTGAAGCGAGTGATACGCATATGATTCCAAATGTCAGAGGTGCGTGCCTTGGATTCAAACTCGAGACCTTTGACTTGGCAGTCAAACGGTCATATCACTAAGCAATCTCTGCTTCCTTTTATTAATAAAACAGTTTTATTCGCGTGTGTTTAGAGGTCAGACGATTGCGATTAATGAACAACGCGCAAATTCAAAGAATCTTCGAAAGCTTTATCTATTACAATACGCCCACAGTTCGGTCATTTCTCTTTGTATTTAAAGCTAACGCCAGACCGAGATCAGACGAGGTTTAATGACATAATTCATTACGTAAATCCATACTAGGTATTGGATAATATAAGCTAGAAATACCGGTCGCCAGAGTCTGTGCACGCGAATGATTAGCGCCAATTATTGTTGTTTGTGAACGGACCGGAATAAAACTATAGAGAGATTTTTTTAGAGAATGTAGCAGATAAGAATTCCCTCTGTGGGTGGTCGCAAGCGCTGCTGTTTTTTAAATGATATTTTTTTTTTATCCCATTATGTTGGCAAACTTGACCCTTGCAACACCAGCGGTATCACTGGCGCGTTGCCGACCCTGTAAATTAAGGAGGAATAGTTGGGTGGCAGTATAGAAGACATTCCGCAATGCATGACAGCGGCGGTAACAAAACACCACCGGTCCCCCACACTGCCAACACAACGCGACCTTGCGGAGCTCTGGTGACTTTGCTCACCGTTAGGAACACAACATAGAACGGTGCTATGTTATTTGGCTACGATTTTCTGCAAGGTGGAGGTACTTCCCCAGTCGAGCAGCTCCAATTGTGAGTGGAATTATTCTATTCCACTATGTCCTACCTCTCCTACAAATCTCTTGTTTCTGTAAATAGATCCTTTTGGAAGACCTTATAAGTCAATGTTGTTTTTTTAACGAGATGGAACCGGTATTTTCTAACTGACGAACTCTGAGAAGAAACACCGAAACAAACTCAGAGAATCATGATCTCTTTTAAAGTCCAGACAAATATCCAGAGCTCCAATGTAAGACAATGTCTGAAAAGGCCTTTTGAAGCCGTAGCGGCTTTAAGTAGACCAGTCCCAGCTGACGGCACGCATGCAACAGTAATTGGATAGCTTGACCATAATCAAGGGAGCTAAACAACCAGTCGCACGACGATACCGGTAGGTATGTTGAGCGATAGGTCCCGGGTTCGATTCCTAGGTCGAGCGAAGTATTATTGGTTTTTTCAATGAAATTCTCGGCAGCAGATATGAGTTTGGCTTTGTGCCCGGATAATGGTAATAGGCTCTCCTGGATTTGTATTGAGTAAGTTACTTAAGAGTCCGGCGGATCAAATTTCTTTTACAAACGTAATACCGAAATAAATTGTAATTCAAATACAATTTAATCAAACTGTGTTATTAATCGGATTCCGATACCGTTAATCTAGGTTCCTACTTTACCATTTCGTCCAAAATACTTCACTGAAAATAAATCTAAGCGTATGCAAATTTTGATAAAATTACCAAGTTTGGAACGATTTTCCAATATTTTATTTCCAGTGAAGTAACTAGTAGTAGAGGAAACAGTACGGTAGGAACCTAGATTTACGGTATCCAAATCGGAATAATAACATAATTTGATAGAATATTGTCTGGATTACGATTTATTTTGGTATTTCGTTTGTGAGCAATTCAAGCTCCGCCGGACCCTAAATTGTGTTCTGTTAGACCTGTCTGTTTTCCCGACTGTCAAGCCTACACGTCAGGCTTCCTCCTTCCATTTGCATGTTGCTCTATCTTTGATATCAGTCTCGGAAATCTTACATGTTACTACATCTACCCACTTAGCTTCAGGTCTCATTCAGGATCTCCTTCCAGACACATACATGGCAAATGTCATGAATCCCATGGCCATGAATGAATACGATAAAGGAATGCAAGTACGGTTTTAGTTGGTATTAGTCTAGTCCTATACCCTGCCGGCTCCTCAAGTGACATACGATCCATGAGGATTTGACATATGCATTAACTAATGTTAACCCAACTATGATTTAAATAGTCAAAACTTTAAAGGATAAGGTTAGGAATAATCACATCCGGGGATCATTTAAAGTTGTAATAATAACCGATAAGCTAACTGAGAACCGTCTACGCTGGTATGGTCACGTCATGCACCGTGATAAAGAACACATGACTAGAACAGTAATGGATATAGAAGAGCCGAAACATATGCGTGGTAGACCACCGACCACCTGGACTAGAATAATACAGAAAGACATGAAGACGATGGGACTAGTACCCTGATATGACGCAAACACGATCGGAATGGCGTAACAAGATTAGGAGGGCCGACCCCAAAAGACATAGGAAATAGGCACGGAAGAAGAAGAAGAAGATTTATATAGTCAAATGCAGTTTATGCAACCGATTTTCACCATAAATAGTCAATATTCATAATCCTGTAATATCTTTATAAGATGATTATAGCAATAGTAACCTACAATACTGCAGTGTGTAACTAATGCTATCCGCCATCTTTTTTACAAAATGAGGTCGTAAGCAACATCTTATTAAATTATCTTAATATTCTTTAAAGATATTAACCAATGAAGGTCGTTTTAATTTAAACGAAGCAAACACATACATTATTGTCGCTTATAACGGAGTTACAAAATGACTCGACTTTTTATCCATTAGTACTCGTAGTTGCAAAATACCTGCATAATGATAGAAGCTCCGACAAATTGCGATACGGTAAACTCTTCGTTTTATTATGATGTTACTATTGCTTCGAAACGCGGCTTTTCTTGACGATTTGTATACTGTTATTTACAGTTATTTTGGTCCTAATGATGGCTGCATCATTCGAATAAACGCACCTACTGAACATGAGCCCGATTCCCAGGTCGAGAAAATTGTTAATCGGATTTCCATGAAATTTTCGTTGGATATGTTCTACGCCCACAGTCCCCTGGGAACGTGTTTTGTCCCCTTGCCCTGTAGTCACTGCCATGGAATAGATGACATTCACCACGACCATGACAGGCCGCGGTCCAGCATCCGGACTTCTTCAAAGGCGAGTCTCATTCTCCCATCCCACTAGCTTGCGCGCGCAGGTGCCCAGCACGCGCGCCGCCTACTGGGGAGACCGACGTACTCGAACGCTTCCCAAGGCGGCAACGATTCATGAGGAATTTCCGTGCTATTAAAAAAGAACTCTTGTGCCAATCCTTTCTTATTGTATATCTGTATCTTATAGGGAAACCATCTGTCAAATTTAAAATTTCTAGGTCTTACCGTTTCGGTTTCATTTTTTTTTTTAAACATAGCCCTTCACTAGGGTTTTCTCCTGTATCGTGAGTGCGTTTACAAACACAAATTCTGACATACACAAACGCCAACACCTGGAATAACTAACTGTAGATCATACAAATATTTGCTCCGTGTTAGGATGTGTGGGTTCGCCACACGACACGACACGTGTCGCAGAAGCCGATCGCTCAGTCGCTACGCCAAACGCAACCAACCCAACCTTAATTATGCAATATTATTTGTTTCTTATCGAATTTTGTCCATCCGCTGGCTGTCTGTAAGAAATGGCTTTTAGCAATAAGACCGTCAATTATAGCTTCTAGAGATGTATATTATTTGTTTTCTGACCTGTCCTTTTGAGGTACAATAAACAATACTCTACATAACTATCTATGTAACTATGTTAATTTTATATACGTAACATTAATCATTGACATACGGTGTCAGCACACGAAATACACCGGTTGCCAAACTCGTATTGTTTCCTTTGCTTAACGGAAACTATTAAAAAAACACTTAAGACTTTTGTCGAAAAAATGTTGCCATAATCGTATTTTTGTTTCTTCTTCCTTTTTGTAATGGATAGTGCGGTATTTTGCTTATTACGTCATTATAGTAGTAGGTATGAGAAGTAGGTTTTGTGTGGCCCGCTTTTCCTTGTCATTTGTAGGATGGAACCATTTCAAATATTTTATTTTACCGATATATTTAGCATTTTATGTAGCATTTTAAATAGTACTATACTTAATTAGGACGTTTTAGATACGAGTAGTTACAATAAGGTAATGGTTTGGCCCAGTGATGTAGCTCGACTGCAGACTTCGGTCAAGCAAAGTGTTAGGTATTAAGTTTTACTATGTAATTCTCAGTAGCAGGTCGGAGTTCGGGCATGTGCCTGAGTAATGGCAATATAGGCTTTATAGAACCTAAAAAACATACTGGCGAACTATAGGTGTATGAACTTGATACACATCTTCCTATCCCAAGGATATCTATAGGTTTAATGGTAGGATAATACTTACATGGCATACTATCGCGACATTATTCCCCGAAGGGTTGTATACACCCACAGTTAACTGGTACGTTTAGGTCCTATGTAGGTAATAGCCTGTTGCCATCACAAATCCCAACACCACAACATTGAGGTTGGAGTCCCACAGGGGTCAGTCCTGGGTCCAGTCCTTTTTAATATATATTTATATCCGATCTCCCGGCTTCAGCACATGTAACTATTAAGCTGCTACTGAGAATTTAATAGAAAAACCCAATATCACTTTACTCGACCTTGGAATCAACTCCAGGACGTCTAGCGTAGCAATAGCGCTTAGGACCACTTGACTAATGAAGCAGTTTGTTATCATAGCGATTATTTTAACAAGTTAGTTAAATAACTGGCGAGTTACCAGCAAGCGTGGGTCAGTTGACTCGTGACCTAAGGATTGCTCCGTGAAAGGTGCCTGACGCAATACTAACCAGTTTATCCACCTTTTTAGGCATGTGAATGGGCTTACCAGAACATATAAATGTTTTTGAGTAACAATGTGTTTTGTTATGTAAAAATTTGAATGGATTATTTTTTTGCTTGAATTCGAAATACTTACCTACATTCAAAGAGTTTTTGTTATTTAGCACACGGGCCGTCTTATGGTAACCTATGTAGGCTTTTTTTATAGCTTACTAGCTATGTGGGTCGCACATTACTAGTATTCTTGGTCACCCATCGTGCTAAAGCTAAATGCTTGTGTTACGAGTGGGTTCATATCGGTAGTGCAATGGGTTGGTTTTATTTTAGTTATTTATTACTAGCTGTTACCCGCAGTTTCACTCACGTCCCAAAAAGGTCAATATATTATAAGTCCGATTCTAGGCGACGTATCAAGATGAAATATGCACCAGATTTTAAGATATTTATTTGCACTTATCTTCCACAAATTATTTTATACGATAGTAACATTTTTCTAATATGTTATTGTATTATTGTTATGTTATGTTAAGGTGCTAAATGTATCTGTGTTCCTTATAGAATTAGTATAGTAATTTATTGTATACTTAAATGCTGCGGTATTGTGGGCTGTTTCTGTGTTTCGACCCGGCAACAACATGATCGCAAGTCCGACGACCTAGGCATTAGGCTTCCGCCGCTTATAAGGTTTTGTACTATAGCACCAAGGGTATTACTGACGCGTTTTAACTCTTTTTTAACCTACGAAGAAAAAGTGGGGTGTTATAAGTTTGTAGTGTGTATCTGTGTGTCTGTCTGTTGCATCGTAGTGCCTGATCGGGTATACCAATTTTGATTTTTTTTTGTATTTGAAAGGTGTGTTAATCGAGAGAGTTCTTAGCTATATTCCAAGAAAATCTGCTTAGCCATTTAAAGATCATCACCTCTTTTCTTGATGAAGAGATATAAACAATTTCCATAGGTCTGATCAATTAGATCTAGGTGTATGATCAATACACTATAACTGTTCGTTTTCCTTAAATAAATAATAGTTCACTCGACCACATCAAATCCCAAATCCTCACGCTTAGCAGCCGTAACTACTTCGACGACAAGGTCAAGGAGACAGTTATCCTTACTAATATTATAAACGTTAGGTATAGTTTGTGAGAATGAATGTAGGGATGTATGGATGTTTGTTTCTCTTTCACGCCAGAACGGATGAACGGATCTGGATAAAATTTGGCACAGAGATAGATTATAGTCTGGAATAACACTTAAGCTATTATTTTCTCCAGGTCGGACCCAATTCTGAGGTCCACGCAGACAAAGTCGCGGGCAGAAGCTACTTATAAATAAACAGTAGTAAGTACTTACCTACCTATATAAATAAATTAATCCTTATTTCAACTTTCTAAGTGAAAGTGAGTGATCTCATTCTGTGCGGGTATTTATAATTTTCGGGTCAAAATAGGCGTAAGCTATGGGTTCCTAAGCCGATTATAGGCTTTTAATATTAAACTTGATTCTTTATTGCTGTCTTTGTATTGCTATAGAAAGAATTTTAATGTTTTGTATAACTTAACCGTATCTAATCATTTAAATAATTTTGCTCTTAGTTGTTATCTGTATAAATTGCTGGCTTAAAATAATATACTCAGGTATAAAATAATATACCTATGTAGGTATGATAATTTACTGTTCGAGATTGAATATGTTCAATGTTCGTAATTCATCTAGATCGTGCTAAGATAGGCTAGAATTTAATTTAAAATCTGGTGAAGATATAGTAAATTATTTTAGGACGCGAGCAAAAAAAACTACGCAACGGATTTTGAAGCGGTTTTTTTTATAAAAAGAGTGATTCAAGAGGAAGGTTTTAAGCTATTTAACATTACGCTACGGCTCTTAGGAATGGGGCAACGCGGTGAATCCGCGGGCGGGCCGCTAGTATAGTATAGAATAAAATAAATTAAAAAGCCAAAAGGTAACACAGGATCCCATGTTCCTTTGTACGATACATTTCTACATAGGTAACTGTTTCGAAACGCACTTCTTACATATTTCTCTAAGTTATTGTGTGAATCCGGGGTTTATCGCGATACGTTCAGTGATTCACGACACGATGAGAGATCTCTAAACGTTATTTCTTTTGAAATCCATTGTATTGTTGGTGTGCTCCAGTTTTCGCACACTGGACTAGTAATCACCAGGTGTGTTTTATTACTTTTCGTAACACTTGAAAAATGTGTATTCGTATTGGTGGCAGGGTTGCCAACATTTTTTCTCGGCCTAAAAAGTATTTTTATTAAGCTTTAAAAATGCCACATTAGTCTATCAAACGCGACTGCTACGCGGTCCTGGGTTTGATTCCCAGTTCGAGTAGTGTTATTGGGATTTTCCATGAAATTCTCAGTAGCAGCTCGGAGTTTAGATTGGTGTTCGGTTAATGACAATAGGCTCGCCCCCTATTACCTTTATGGGACCTAAACATACCATACTGTAGGTGTAGGTACATTAAGTTCACTTCTACCTAACCCTTCAGGGAAAACAGGCGTGTTGATATGTTTAGTTAAGCTTTAAAAAATAGTGTTTTACGAAATTATTGAGGTGTTTGTTTGTTCTTAGTTTCAGTGTTATAAAAGCTTCTATTCAATTGGAATAGGTATTTCATTTTTCCGTGGCTACTTATTATATATTTCTTCAACAGTACATTGCAGTAGAACCGAAATATAGTACGGTTGGCAACCCTAGTGCCACGTCTAGAAAGATATTGTACGCTCTATCAGTTCCCAGGGATCAATTTTGTAATCTGAATTTTTAATTTATCAAAGGTCCACTTTACCAATGTAACTTTAATAATTAAGGTCGCGAGAGCAAGAATATCTCGAGGAGGACGACTTTTATGACGTGCCAAAGGTGCCTAGACCTTCCTGAGGGACGCCGGAAGGAAGAAATCTCTGAGGATTTCTCACGAAAAAAAAAAAATTTTTGTAGCTTTGGTGGTTTTTTTTTATGGAATAGGAGGGCAAACGAGCAGACGGATCGCCTGATGGTAAGCGATTACCGCCGCCCATGGACACCCGCAACACCATAGTAGTCAAGTGCGTTGCCGACATTTTATAAAGTGATTGGGCCTCCGTTAACCTCACTCACTTGGCGAAACACAACGTAAGCGTTGTTTAACGACGGTTGTCTGTGAGGCCGTGGTATTACTCCGGTCGAGCCGGCCCATTCGTGCCGAAGCATGGCTCTCCCACGTAAAAGGTATATTAGCGTACTGAAAGAGTTCTTTCACATTAGCCTTCCCTTACTTCCTCCTCCATGCTGCCTTTGTTCCCGACAAGGGCAAGAAAACTAAAGGAAGTCAAGTGTGGTGTTTAGTCGGTATAAGTCCGACATAAACCGCCCCAACAGCCTCGTCATGTATACAATTATCCTTACTTAATATTATAAACGTGAAAGTTTGTGAGTATGGATGTATGTTACTCTTTCACGCCAGAACGGCTGAACGGAACTGGATGAAATTTGGCACAGAGAGAGATTATAGTCTTTTCTTCCATAGTTATAGGTTTTTAACCAGGTCGAACCCAATTCTGTAGTCCATGCAGACAAAGTCGCGGGCAGAGGCTAGTACGTATATAATTCTTCTGTATCTATGTGTGTTTATCACTGAACTGTCATGAATTTTTTTGTGTGTTCTACTGAATCCCTGGGATGGTTTAGATTTAACTAACTGGACTAAACCCCGATAGGTGACGACTGGCCCTGTATTATTGTCTATATAAGTAAGTATTACATTCGCAAATGTCTTGCTGATCTGGTATCGTCGTGCAACGGGTCGTTGAGCTCCCTTAATGATGGTTGAGCTACACGATGACTATTGTATGCGTGCCGTCAGTCAGGACAGGTCAACTCAAGGTTGCTATGGCTCTTTCTTCAAAAGGCCTGTTCAGATATTGCCGTACATCGTAACACTCACATATAATGTTATACATAGTTGCAATACCACTACTACTGTCTAAATTAAAAGAGACCATGATTCTCTGAGTTTGTTTCGGTAGTTCTTCTCAATACTCAATACTCAATTCGTTTATTGCACTCCACAATGTTAACAGATGTTAAAAAATAAATATAAAAGTATCAATCATGGAGGTTGTCGGGCACGGCAATGTAGGAGAGAGGAAGAAGGCTTATGTTTTGTCGTGTATAATATAGTATCTACATATTTCGTAATTACCATTTCTTTATTTGTTTAGATTTATTTCATTTATATGTATATACTATTTATAGGTCGTCAGTTCAGAAATGCCGGCGCCCCATCTTGTTAAATAAAATGTAAAGCATTGACTTGTAAAAGTATCTTTATAAGATCTATTTACAGAAATAAATATCATTTATCATTCAACTCGGAGGATGTCGATTCGGGCAGCTAGTAGATATTATCTATACAAAAATGTTTAATGGGTTTGTTCACTGTTATGACTCAACCATGAAGTATACAGATCCCTTTACAGTCTCCCCAGGGATGAGCCCGAACGGGCGTTGCACAGGAGGGTTCTGGGGTTGTCTTTTAAGAGGATACAGTGACCTTCATGTGCTGATGGTGGCCACCGGGGTGGTTTTAGTGGGTAAAAATCCCACACTCCCCGGTCTGATCCCCGATGACCGGCCGCCTTTTGAAGGTTTCCCCCCGTAAACAAAAAAAAAAGGTACCAAGGTAAAATAGAAGATGATAGAAGAGAAAATGATCAGCTTATTTTTATACCTATTCGTACTAAACTAGAATTCTTTTCTGCACTACTTACATCCATGTGACATTGTGACCAAATCATTACCCTTAATACAATGAATCTCTCTTCGATAACAATGAAAAAACATAATTGGATTACCAAGTTGACTTTCTCAACGGTCAGCTATATAGATTAGAATCTAGGAAGCGAAGAATAATAGTGCTAAGTACCTACTGCGCTTATGCAACCAAGCCGCTTCGTCTCCGGTCGCCATTGTGCGGCCGGTTCCGGCCTTCCGGTTCGGCGCGACTTTTTTTAATTAAGTCATATACAGTGTGTAGAATTGTGTCAAGAGTGTGTGTTTGTGTAGCTCACAGTAATGTTGGTTTTAGGATATTTTAAGTATTTTCCGGGCTCTGGGCTTTTAGTGAGAAGGAATAAAATCATTACGAATACTAGAAAGAACTGTTTGTCTGTTTATTATAAAAGGTAGGTATAATGATAATTTCAATATTTATCCTGGATGGTAAAGAACTATAGATATTAATTAGGGAAACTTAGATACTATCTTTCTACTTACAAACGGCTTACCTACCTAATTTAAGTAACACCACATACCTAAATGGTACCACGTAACAAAATCATGTCCGTTTAGTATCGTTGACCTCGAGAAATGCTCGGCATATTTGCGTGGTACTTTCACCGCAGGGACGTTCGTTTCTTTCCGGAGGATGTCATGTGGGTGCGTCATCGTGGCCCGGACTAGGCGACAACTAATTTGGGTGCAGCATGTTGTTATCAATATAAATTATACATATTTTTATCAAATCAAAGCACATTAACGTCGTGCCAAGAATCCACTCTCCTTCCCCTTGGCAAGTAATATTCCAAAAAAATATGAGAAATTACTTTTAAAAAAATCGCAGCTAGAACTAGGATTTTCTCTGAGCATAGTTCTCGTTTACAATTACAACTTTACAAAACACACACTCATAAACCCGAAACAAGAATCGAATCTGCGCCTTGTAGCCTAGTAGCGCAGAAGCTGATCGCTCACCCACTGCACCATCAAAAATGACAAGTATGAAATTGACGCTATTTTATTTTGCAAATTTTTAGGCGCGATTAGATGGATAACAATTACTTAGTCAATGGGTCATCGACCGTATTCTGAGAGTAGGTACATTTTTTTTAAATACCTAAATATTGCCCCACTAGTTTTTTCTCCTGTATCGTGGGTGCGTTAACAAACACAAATTCTCACATAGGTACACAAACACTCAGACCCGGAACAACTACCTGTAGATCAAACAAATATTTGCTCTGTGTGGGGATCGAACCCACAACACGTGGCGCAAAAGCCGATCGCTCAGCCGCTATGCCAAACGTGTCGGCATAATATTACGTACATATTGTATATTTACATGCCTGTCTCCCATTGGGGTAGGCAGAGACTATAGATTTCCACTTGCTACGATCCTGGCACACGACTTTCGCTTCATCTACGTTCATTAACCACCTCGTGCATGATCGTCGGTTTAGGGTTATCTTACGACCGAATAACCTATCTCTTCTTCTTCTATCTTCTTTTACGTGGGAGAGCCATGCTTCGGCACGTATGGGCCGGCTCGACCGGAGTGATACCACGGCCTCACAGAAAACCGGCGTTGAACAACGCTTACGTTGTGTTTCGCCGAGTGAGTGAGGTTACCGGAGGCCCAATCCCGTTTTAAAAGGTCAGCAACGCACTTGTGATTCCTCTGGTGTTGCGGGTGTCCATGGGCGGCGGTAATCGCTTATCATCAGGCGGTCGGCTTGCACGTTTGCCCTCCTATACCAAAAAAAAATCTCTGGATTGCTTTCCCTTTTTTTATAGTACGGAAATCCCTCATGGATCGTTTGCCACCTGGGAAAGCGGCAGGGTATGTCGGACCCTTACCGACTAAAAACCGCCTACTTGCCTTCCTTGCCCCATAGTCATGGCCATGAGATTGGTGACATTCACCACGGCTATGACAGGCTGCGGTCCAGCATTCGGACCTCTTTAAAGGGCGAGCGGCGAAGCTCTTTCTCGCATCCCACTTGCTTGCGCGCAGGTGCCCAGCACGCGCGCTACCTACTGGAGCCATTATGGGATGGGGTGGCGGACTCCCCAAGTCAGCAATTTGACATGAGGTACTTCTATGGATCTTATATCAAATTTCAATCTCCAGTAGGGAAAACAATCCAGAAATAGGTTATTAATTTCGGCCTGATATTTTTTGGGATCGTCCGCACCCCGTTTTTTATTTGCCTCATTAGTCTGGTAAGCTCGACTGCTCTACGCTAGGGGTCTTGGATTCGATTCCCAGGTCAAGCAAAGTGTTATTGGGTCTTTCTATGAAATTCTCAGTAACAGCTTGGAGTTTGGAGATGTGCCTCGTTAATGGCAATAGACTTTTACATGGCACCGAAAACATATACCCGAACCCGAACTGTGGGCGTACATTGTAGTTGTACACCTCTGCTTATCCCTTCTGGAAATACAAGCGTGATGGTGTGTATAGTTGTTAATGTATGGCAATATGTAGTTGTTAAGTACACAAATAGAATAATTTTATATTAATGATCGAATCGATGATAGATGACCCCAATTGTACCAATTTATTTTAAGTTGTTATTTCTGAAGATCAATATAATAATGTTTAATGGCTTCAAATGTTATTATAATATTTTTACAAGCTTGTTAGTATACATAAATTTGACGTTCTTTTCTGCAATAGACATGTAACAATCTTAATCTGAACAAGACGAACAGAAATATATAGATTTACATATGATGTAATAATCTTATTATCCGATTTAGCGTCCAATTTAAGTGTGTTGAAGATGTTGAAATATTAAACACGATTATGTGCAAACGTGAACAAATTTGTTTACGTTTAGTTTGAGCGAAAAACGAGGCAAGTAATTTGTCGGTAGGTTTATGGTATCATTTTTTAACGTTTACGGCGGCAAACAAGCAGACGAGCCACCTGATAGTAAGTAGGTACTCATCGCCACCCTTGGACACCTGCAACAATCCTGTCTGGGAGAGTACGAGACAGCGGCCGGTGTTCCTACTTTGAGAGTCCTAATATCGCATACACGGTATTTAGCGGTTTATGTTCGAACCTGTGCAGTAAGTAGGTACCTATTTGGGAGCACTGTAGTGGCTCCGCTAAGACGAGCCAAAGCAAGCAAGGTGCCTTTTTGCTTGAACGAAAATTTTTGTACAAGTACCTATATTTAATTAATTAATAATACCTACTTATAATTTATTTATATTATTAATATCCTTACTAATATTATAAACGTGAAAGTTTGTGAGTTATGTTTGTTACTCTTTCACGCTAGAACGGCAGAACGGATCTGGATGAAATTTGGCACAAAGATAGATTATAGTCTGGAATAACACATAGGCTACTTTTTATCCAGGTCGGACCTAATTCTGAAGTCTACGCAGACAAAGTCGCGGACAGAAGCTAGTAAATAATAATTGGGTCACAGACAATTCAACCATTCTCATGAATGGGAGTTCAATTATAAATTGTTCGGAGATGTATTAATAGATAATAGGTGAGCATGTAGTTTTTTGGAATTGCCCATCTGGTAGGTATATAGAATTAAATTCTTAGAAAAAACTCAGGCGCTTACCTAGCCCTTTCCGCTAATTCTAATCTGAAACGTCCATCTTTAAAACGAATTCCCAAATATAGTCAAACGAGCACGCAACAAAGTCGCTGTCGCTGTCTGTCCGTCCATATGTATGCTTAAATCTTTAAAACTACGCAACAGATTTTGAAGCGGTCTTTTTTAATAGATAGAGTGGTTCAATAGGAAGGTTATAAGCTATTTAACATTAGATACGCTACGACTTAGCTTCCTAGCTTAGGAATGGGGCAACGCGGGCGGGTCGCTAGTTTATATATAAATGGAACTATCTACATATTTTAACAGAGTGCACTAGAATTTGAAGGACTATACTCTTATTTCGGATTGTACAGTGGCGTAGCTTGCCCTAGACGGGCCCTATATCAACATTTGTCGGGGCCCCCCGACACTCGATCGATTGTTATTTTATGTGAATCCAGTTACTTATGAACTTATATGATCGGATATGTTTTTGGGTGAGTTTAGTACCTATACGACATAAAAGCTAGTGTGAGATAGCATTTAACATATTAGGGCTAACACATGTCGGGGGCCCCGTAGCCCGGGGCCCCGTATCATTGACACGGTTGATACAGCGGTAGCTACGCCCCTGCATGTAGGTACCTATGCCAAGTCGGGCACATTCCTATTAAAGGAATACTAGGTTTGAACGAACCTAATTGCATATTTATAACGTGCAATGAATTTTGGGTATGTCCGGAATACTCTCGAATTCATAAAGATAAGTAATTATGTATGTAGTTTCAGAATTACATCCTTAATGTCGTACTTATCAAAGTTCACATTCGATTGCTACAATTTATTTAAGGACCTTTTCGAAACATAAAAATCAACATAAATACAAGATTCTGAACCGCGAGTCTCGGTGGGTTTATTAGATGCATTCATATTAATCTTATTTGGATGAACATTTATGATGAAATGTTCATCCAAATAAGATCCCATCCTTTGCTCAACAGTTGGTAGAGTACTTACATGATACCTACATATCTACTTAGGTATCTACCTGAAATGAAATGATATTTTATTCTGCAAGTAGAGCTTTAGAGATATGTACTTTTACATGTCAATGGTTTGGTTTTTTTATAGCTAGTTGGCTTCAGCATTTCCTAACTCACGACCTCTGAGAAGAAACACCGAAACAAACTCAGAGAATCATGGTCTTTTAAAGTCCAGACATGGAAAAACACTTATAGGTATGTGAGTGGCATGATGTAGGGTAATGTCTGAAATGGCCTTTTGAGGAAAGAACCATAGCAGCTTTGAGTAGACCAGTCCCAACTGACGGCACGCGTGCATCAGTCATCGTGTAGCTCAACCATAATTTAGGGAGCTCAACAACCTGTTGCACGACAATACCAGATCAGCAGGACATTCGTATAGGTCAAATGAAGTTCCTAAAGCTTCCAGACTATAACCTACCGCGGTCACTCGGAGTTTTAATCCATAGGTAGGTACTTCTTTCAGCGAGCAGTGATAACGGGTTTCTTACGCATTATCTTGATCAATCGAAGCGGCGGCGGCGGTAGCGTAATGACTAGTGAGTCGGACTTGCGATCATGTGGTTGCCGGTTCGATACCCACCCATTGCACTTCCGACGTGAACCCACTCGTAAGTCGTAACAGAAGCATTTTAGCTTAGCACGAGGGGTTAACAACAAGCTTACCTACCATTAATATGCGACCCATATTGCTAGTAAGCTTTATAAAAAAAATATACGGTAGGTAGGTACCTACATTCGTACAATAAAAGATGTGAACGTTTGTCTACAATGTAGCGATGAAACTTGAAAGTTCTTTTGTAACAAGGAAAATAAGTGGCCGGTTACCTAGGCTTTTGTTTTAACATGACTATCTACTTACCTACATAACATTTTTTACGTGGGAGAGCCATGCTTCGGCACGAATGGGCCGGCTCGACCGGAGTGATACCACGGCCTCACAGAAAACCGTCGTCAAACAACGCTTACGTTGTGTTTCGTCGAGCGAAACATGACTTCCTAAGTGGAGGAAGGCTAGAGTAGGTAGGTATCTCATAGCTGTAGGCTGGCGGTCTGGGGTTTCAAGCCACTTCGGACAGCTAAGTACCAAGTTTACAATAAAGTTGTTACTTATTGTCTCTGGCAAGACCCTCTTTTTCATTGGGGATTATGAGCAAGTCCCCCTATTTTATTTAATAGTCCCTTGACATATCATTGCGTAGGGGCCCCATTATCCTAAAGTGCCCAGAGCTAGAACATCCCCCCCTGCCCCAAATTTATTCTTGCATCTGGTCCAGAGCTCGAACCCCCTCGGCTACTTACGGCCTTGAGATCTGCGACTTCTTTTCTTACAAAAACACCTCGGTAGCCTACGCGCAAGATAAATGATGCCTCAGAAGCACCGTGTGACCATTCTACACATTTGATAGCCTCTCGATAACATTCCATGAAAGTAAGTCTACTCAACCTTGAACAACCGAGTAGGCGTGAATACAAACAAAAATCTTTATTACAAAAAAGAACTGTATTTACACAAGCACTTATGATACCTACCTAATGCTATCTAACCCTTGGCTAGTAAAGATGGCGTAGGAGTGTAAGATAAATTGCATAATTGGATACCAAGATATGTAAAACGATAAATTAATCCAAGGTAACACCATATTTGGGAATGGTAAGTGAAGTACGATGATGCAGGCATACGGATTGCAGCAGAGCACGCTTTATGGTGGGAAGTATAATTTTTTTTTTTGGTCTGGTGCGGTAAGACTGGTATTTCAGTGCCCAATGTCCGTTTAACAAACGCGTTTCTAATGCGTTAATAACCAATGTGAAAAATATACTTTTCAATTATTATAGTCGTAGAGTACCAACTTTTTAAAATTCTTTGAGTGAATAAGTCCCCAGATTATAATTAAATATAACGTTATGTATAGCATAAAAATTTAAGAATTAATAATAACCATTTAATATTAAACAAAGTAGTTAAATATGCTAGTGTATGAAAGGAGAATGTGGTTTTATATTATTAAATAATTTATTTTTGGTTACTTTTTATTTAGATAGGAAAAACGGCCCTATAAAAGAACCTTTTTTTATGATTTCTTTACCTTTAGTTAAGTACCTAACCAAATGGAGTAGTTAGTTTATTATTCATTGGGAAAATTGGACAGTTTGTGGTAACATTATGTTTTGTTGACTGTACTTAAGTCCGGCGGACCGAATTTCTCTTACAAACGTAATACCGAAATAAATCTTAATTCAAACACAATTTAATCTAATTCTGTTATTATTCGGATTCCGATACCGTTAATCAAGGTTCCTACGTTACCATTTTGTCCAAAATACTTCAATAGAAATAAATGTAAGCGAATGCAATTTTTGATAACTTAACCATGTTTGGAACGATTTTTCTGTCTTTTATTTCCAGTGAAGTTGTAGCAGACGAAATTCATCCAAACAATAACATAATTTGATAGAATATTGTCTATATTAAGATTTATTTCGGTATTACGTTTTTGTGGGCAATTCAAGCTCCGCCGGACCCTTAAACGTTGCAATTTTGTATACCTCTCTCAGAGGAAAGAGACAGACATAACTCAATGACACCTACCCAAAAAAAGTTGTTATAACTGTTATTATGGGTTTTGTTTTGAATATATAATTTTTAAAATCCCAAATGGCGGCATTTCTTTATTTCTTAATCATCTTAGAGAAGAGAAAGTAGAATTAGCTACTACAATAAGACTCTGGCGAAAGCCCTATAATAAAACGACAATAATTATCACAATAAAAAATTTATTATCTATATAACATAACATCGGGCCATAACCGTAGAATGAAACGACTGTATATTACATTGTATATAATGTATATAGGGCTATACATGGCGTTGGGCACGTTACAGTAACTGAGCAATGTTTGTTATATACCTATGTATGAAAAATATATCGGCTCTTACACACTCGTGGTTTCATGTCTTATACAAATTGACACGAATTTTGTTAACTGTAAACATGCCATTATATACATATTGAGCTGAGGGGAGTTAATCAGAATACGCCAATGCTTATTGTAAATAGTTAATGTAAACTTTTGACTCATGTATAGACGGCAAAACAAAATGTGTCCAGCAAGCCACGGTCGCGACTGGGTGACAGAAAGGAAATTCGGAGCTTGCTTGCACGCTTTTTATGTTTTGACATTGGTGGTGAAACTAAAAACCAATATAGAAGCTACTGGAAGAATTATTGTGAACTAAAGATTATAAAACATTACTTTGTGTATGTACACATCTTGCATTGGTGTGTGAGTAATAAATATTAGGTTTTTTTTTAAATATTTCTTTAAAAAGAGCATGATTGTTTTTGAAAATGGTGCTCACTGCAACAGGGAAGCATAATAGCTTTTTAATAAATAAATATTCATAAATGTTGTACTAAATCTTATTCTAATGACTTGACAGCTTTTTACATGAGATCGTCATGTAATGTTTTTTGTATAGATTAGTGGTTTTTTTTTGTCTTTTAATCTTTTCTACATTGCTGTGTTAGTGCAACGTGCCTGGGTACCTGGTGCCAAACGCACAAATAAAAAGCGTGGACAGAATAGCTATTAATAATTCATATAATTCATAACAAACCTTCTTATATCAGGCACTAAACAACTTAAAAAATTAATTGTTTTTTAAGAATTTTGATCACTTTTTTTCAATTAAATAGATCTATATATATTTTTAATGAATTTCGCTTGTGCACTAATATTAACATTTCTACATATATAAAAATATTATCTATGATACAATGCGTAAAATCATTAAATGTGAGAAATCATAATAAGGACAGCACATTCAATTTATTCGAAGTTTATATTAGTGCACAAGCAAATATCGCCCGTATAAAAAGGTTGATTTGACAGAAAATTGTCTGTTACGGAGGAGTGTGGTTAGTGCACCAGGTACCGACTTAAAAAACAAGTGATGTGATGTTTTACATGAAATCGTCGTAGTCATCGTCGTAATTACCATATGTGTCGTATTGATTGAGATGAGCCTGAAACAAAGAAATATGGGAGTTTAATAACAAAATATTCACTATTATAATAACAAAATATTCATTACTAGCGACCCGCTCGCGGTTTCACCCGCGCTGCTCCGTTCCTAAGAGGCGTAGCGTGATGTTATATAGCCTATGTTACTCAGTGATAATGTAGCTTTCAAACGGCAAAAGAATTTTTGAAATCGGTCCAGTACTTTTTGAGCCAATTCGTTACAAACATACTAATCTTTCCTCTTTATAATATTGGTATAGATTATAATAACAAAATATTCACTATTATAATAACAACATATTCACTATTATAATAAAAAAAAATCGCCATAAACGCCTCATTAGCCTAGTGTCCTGAGCCCAACTGCTATGCTAGAGGTCCTGGGTTCTATTCCCAGGTCGAGAAGTGTTATAGGCGTGATAATGTGTGATAAGCTTATAATAATAATAAAGAAGCTTTATTATAATTATACTAAAGTCCGGTCTGCTCCTGAGCGCGAGTGCTACGCTAGAGGTCCTGAGTTCTATTCCCAAGTCAAGCAGTGTTAATGTTTTTTTTTTTTAATTCTCAGTAGCTGTTCGGAGTTTGGAATATGTGCCCGGTTGATGCTAATAAGCTCGCCCTTTATTCTATGGGACTTAAACATACCGACGAACTGTTAGTGTACATTAGTATGTATGAGTGTACATTAGTAAGTAGTAATACAAATAATTTTAAAAGAGTGTCGATGGAGTTTCTTGCCGGATTCTTCTCCATAGGATCAACTTTTTTGGAACCGTGCAACACGTTACGACACGTTAACACGTTGACACGTTATCTAACGTGTGACACGTTAACATTTCATAAACGCTTGTAAAAACTTATTTGAAATAAAATCATTTGAACTTGAACCTCGCCTCTGCCTAACCCTTCGTGATTATATGATATTTGCTATTGTTGTATCAGCTTATGAATAAAAATCTCCCCACACTTATCGATGCAGAATCGGTTTAGGCTTGTGGGAAATACACTTATGTTGATGGCATTCCCGTATGTACAGTCAACAGCATAGCATGGTATCCAAAACTGTCAATTTTCTTCAATCGACTTTCACTTTAATCTCCAAACAATAGAATCTATTATCCATTGGGGAAATTTGACAGTTCATGGTAACTTGATGAGCTGGCGTCCGTACACTATAAACGAAGCCAATAATGAAACACTGCTAATAAAAAAAATTGAGTTATACAATTGTTTGTAAATAGCTTAATCATTCAATTATCATTACAAAGCAAACTTGACCTATAAGAAATGATTAAATGTATTTATCTACATATTACGATGAGTATTCCTAACTCGTATTTGATAAGATAAAGATAAAACACAACATGTAGTATCTTATCATGTTGACAACGAAACATCGCGATAACAGTTTGAAACAGCATGACATAATGAGTTTTGTCAGAATGGTAATACTCTGCTACGTTAGATTGCTTAACGAGTTTCGAAAAATCAAGCGATTACTGAAACATACGAGTGAATTTAACTAGTACAAACGATGCTATACTAAGTATACTTTCAAACTGTAGTTAAACATCTTAAGATTGAGTAACGGTTGAGTATTTGGGCATATGTATAGATCTTAACAGTATCAACAGTCAATTTTGATGCTGCTGGTTAATGGCAAAATCTACGGCTAACGCTCTAGAGGTCGAAATCCTATAAAATGGTCTGACATATTGTTGTAAAAACGAGCCCTGAGGCCGAGCCTCGAGCGCTCGGACACAAGGCTCGAGCCGTCAACGCACATGCGTTCAAATCTCACTAGCGTAGAAAACTTGGACTACAACACTATCTGACCAGTTCCAAACATCTCTGAATACTAAACTTCACGAGGCACTTCATGTCGCCAAAGACAGGCACAGATGGCGCAACATTGTCAAAAACAAGATTCCATGGGAATATCACGACGCTGAAGAATGAGAAACACAACTTGAGGACAGTCAATTTTAATATTAACCCAGGATAGAAAATTCTGGTCTGAGTTAGGGAAGGCCTTTGCCCAGCAGCGGGACATGAAATAGGCTATTAAAAAAAATGTTACCGACCCACTCTGGCTTTGTATGGGAATGTTTATAAATTGTAGCCTATAACATAACCATATGAAAATCTGTAAATTTTGCTGAGATTAGCTCAAACAAATAAACTCAGCACAGCTTTATGGTGATATAATACTACGACGGTACGAGACCTATACAGATTTTTGACATTTTCATGTAATTTTTGTTCTGTAAAACGGCATTAACTTAATTAAATTTAGTTTTACTCACATTATCGCCTTCAACTTTTAATTTAGCCTTCCCCTTGCCCTTGGTCGGCTTCTTAGACTTGTCCATTTTCTCAGATTTCTGTTTTTCGATGTACAGGTTGTCCACTGTCATCTTTATCCTTTTTATGTCCGCTGATGGCACTGCAAAGTTCAACATGAAATTATAAAAAGAACATAACATAACATACCATCACGCCTGTATTCCCCGAAGGGTTAGGCAGAGGCGTACTAATGTACACCCACAGTTCGCCGGTATGTTTAGGTCCCATGTAATAGGGGGCGAGCCTATTGCCATTAACCGGGCACAAATCCAGACTCCGAGCTGCTACTGAGAATTTCATAGAAAAACCCAATAACACTTTGCTCGACCTGGGGATCGAACCCAGGACCTCTAGCGTTGCAGTCGCGCTTGGGACCACTTGACTAATGAGGCAGTCAAAAAGTATAAAAAGAAATGGAAAGAAAACAGAGTCAAAACGTGGAGTAATACGCCAATCTAAATAATTTATTCAAAATAGAATACTGGGTAGTACTTTTTGAATGTCATTAGTACTTTATTAGACATCCAACAAACCACCCGCCTTCACTACTACCTAGGTAGAAACGGCACCACAAATGCCTAATCTATACCTAATTGACCACCATACAATTATCTAACAGTGCAAATGAGGAAATGGTTCTGCCTGTAGTTTTGACAACTATCGGACAAATTTATGTATATCCTGGTCATATACCAACATAATAACAAGACTGTGTCTGTAAGAGTTCACTTGTAGCGATAAGACTGCCCATTGTTTCATTCTATGTCTTAATTTGTACTTTATATTCACTTTTGTTGTGCAATAATTATAAAAGCGGTGGAAGCCTAATGGCTAGGGCGTCGGAGTGGCGACCATGTGGCTGCCGGTTCGAAACCCACCCATTGCACTAACGACGTGTACTCGTAACACAAGCATTTTAGCTTAGCACGAGGGGTTAACAAGGATACTAGTACTGTGAAACCCACAGTGCTAGTAAGCTTTATAAAAAAATAAAAATAAAGCAACTTACATTGAACAACAACATTCCTGATGAATTCATCAATGAAGGCCGGGAACTCCTCCTTGGCCTTGTAAAAGCAAATCTTCTTGGTGAGCAAGTCGGCAAACTCTGTGAATTCTTCTTTTGTGGTTGGGTGGAAGCTGTCAAGCTTGCCAGCGCCAGCTTCTGATACACCTGTAGTATTTGTTTTATTAATTAACAGTTATTAATTGCCTTATTATTCTAGTGGTCCTAAGTTTTACTGAGGTTTTCTTTGAAAATTTCAGTACCAGCTGGGAGTTTGGATTTGTGCCCGGTTAATCCTTTGACCACCACATCAAAACAGAAAAAGCGTGCCCTCAGCTCCAAGCTTCCGAATTTCCTATAGAAATCTGTCACCCGGTATGGTGGGCACAATTTCTTTTGTCGTCGATACATGACAGTGATGGTCAAAAGGTTAATGGCGATAGGCTTGTCCTCTTTATACATATATTTATATGGGATCTAAACATAGGTGTACATTAGTACACCTCTGACCAAACTTTCGGGGAATACAGGCGTGGCGATGGTATGTTATAAACTATGTCACAATTTCATGGTATTTTGACTGCCCCCGTCACACGTCGTCACTTTAGTGAGCCCCCTTACTCCCTAGGGTGACGTCACACATTTAGACATGTAACATCACAAAGCTGATGACCCTTAGTAATTTAAATGATTAAAAATATTTGTTTCATTGTCGCGAAAACAGCCCGGTGGATACCTACTGGTGTTATTGTGACTGGCATGCATCATCTAAGGAAATAAATCTAAGGAAGGTTAATTACCAAATGTCTCCATGGCGAGCCTCAAGTCGGACTCTTCCTGTAGCTTCTGCGCTCGCAACTTCTCTGCTAGTTTCTGTTCAGGGGTCAGTTCCTCTACAACCTTTTCTACAGATACCCGCTCAGCCTTCTCGCGTTCCTGACGCTGCAAACAACAATATTTCGGGTAAAATGGAGAATGCAAGGTAGCAAATAATTGAAATACCTAGTTACAATAGAACAATAGGCAGAAATATTAGGAATACCTAGCGAAGAGGCTAGTTATGCAGGTGGTATAAAGGAACTTAAAAATAAAGTATATGATTATACAAAATCACCATATGTTAGAGCTAGGCCTAATGAAAATAACTATATTTTGTAGAAATAAACTTTCAGTCTTTACTCTACTATGATTATCATTATCATCAATATGACTCGACTATGATTATCATCAATAGTCTTTTAGTCATTAATTATTATTTTGTATGTTTAAATTAAAATTGTTGGTTTGGTTGTCTGTGCATACAGGCAAGGTATGTTAAGTCTGAACATTGTAGGTTAATAGACATTTTTAATTGTGTCAGTTTATTTGCAAGTGCCTCACTTTTTGTAAATTAACTGTCAATCTGTCCTTAAGCAAGTACTACCTAGTGCTCATTATGAAATAAAACCAAGTTACCTAATTGTTGTTTTATTATACAATAGTTGTACCCTGCGGTTCCACCCACTAAAAAATGATGCTTTCATATAAACTTTCACCCCCTTTCACCACCTTAGGAGTTGAATTTCCAAAAACCCTTTCTTATTGATGCCTATATCATACAAAGAACGCACCGCCCAAGTTTCAGGTCTCTATGATCAGCAGTTTAGGCTGTGTTGATCCATCAGTCAGTCATTCAAGACAAAGCATTTTATATGTCGTACCTCCTCTAAAAAACTGTCGTAACACAAAAAATCCACATTTTTGCCTAATAATACCAAAATGTTCACGTTTTTTTTCTTTATAATCTACAAAAATGCCATATTCTTAACTCAAAAATTCGTGGTCAGAGGGCACTTGTGACGGTTTTTTACGGAGCGACATTGACACAGCGTCAATCCTCAACAGTGCCCTAACAGTGTTTGCGACGAGCACACGCGTGCCGGTGCGGGTGAAAACCGTCTTAAGCTGATATACGACTTTATTGCAGGTAAGTACACAAACTTTATCATATACTTCATTAGTACAAAACAGTCGTAAGATGGATTACGAAAATTTTGTACAACGATTTATTTGTGTTTTTTTAATACTAAATGTAAAATAGAGTCATATCACAGGTTATGCCTATGTTTTAAAGTGTGATACACAAATTTTGTTTGTTTCTATTGCAGTATTTTTATTGTTCCTGCCTTTCGTGAATCTCATAAGACTAAGTTATACTCCAAAAGGATTTAAGAAAATAATTTTGTATTAGATTTACAACACAAGTATTGATTATTGTGATAATAAACATTAATAATTACATTATTTATTGGTATTATTTTGAATAAATCTCCCTATCAGAACGTGAAAAACTATCATAACATATGACTTTTTTCAGTTATTAGAAAAAATAGAAAAATATTTGTATGATCATACATTATTTTTTTTAGTTGAAATTGTTGTTAAGTATATTTTACAGTAGTGTGAAAACTAAAAACAACATCCCTCATTTATAAACTCTCACAATTAAAACGCAGAAGGTATAAAAAACTTAAAACTCAAATTTCTCAAAATCACTTTTTTTATGTTATGACGGTTTTTTAGAGGATGTGCGATGTATATATAATATTAACCCTTCACTATTCTTCTGTTGTAGGTGAAAGTGAATAATTGTGACTAGACATTCTATAAATATCTTTACAAGTTTAGCTATAAGCTAATAACTGTAATATAATAATTAAGTTTACATAACATAATTTATAATATTAAGTTGGTTATTTACAATCATTATACTACATTTTATTTATTTATTCTTAATGCATAAAATAAAATGTACAGAGGCAGACTTCTATTTGGAATTATGTAGGATGTACTTTCTTACAGGATAGATTAAGGCAGATAAATAAAATTAAATAGCGATGACTACCAATTATATTCCCTAAATTTAATTTTTAACACTTAGTAAGCAAATAAATTATTTGATTTGATTAATGCTAAGAATGTAACTGAAATTAAGACTCAGTCAAAACAATTTCTTGTTCTCATTTTAATAAATTAAAACCTTGTTTAGTCTAAGCACATGTTATACAGCATTTTGTGGAAATAAAATAAGTTTCCAACTAATACATTTGTTAATAGTTATTCTTGTTAATCTTAATATTCTGTTTATACTATTAAACAGAATATTAAGCAGGCACAATAAATTGTTATACTTTCTATTGAGATATTTGCTCCAATTTATAACAGTTTTGGAACTTTCACTAGTGCTCTCAAGATCTTCGATAATATGGGGTATATTATTGATGATCTTGAGACCACTAGTCCAGATTGGTATGTGGTTTTGAAGTATTGCCATGATATGAATATAATATACCCGACTACATAATTTATTGATGGCATATTTTTAAAATAATAGGTTATTAGACTTGATTACCACATTATCAATAGCATACACCCTAAAAACTAGGACTAGAACGTCATTTGTCACTCTTGAGTGGCCTTGGGATTATAAGTTCACATCTCAAGCACATATGTTCAATAATGTCATGAACTTACTTCTTTTTCGGCTATTTTGTCCTGGATTCTCTTTTTTGGCTTCGCCGGAGGCGGGGGAAGCTCAGTTTTCTCCTCATCTTTCTTTTCCTCCTCCTCGTCTTCCCAACTTTCCTGCAATATCACTGACGTCAACACGTATGCACAAAAATTGAGGTTAAGTTCTAAAAACTCACGTAAAGCACTAAACACAATCGTAATACACTATCGTAACAAAAATAAACTTTTTGGCAAAGCATACGTCACCTTCACGATCTCTTCCTCGTCTTCGCCTTCCCATTTATTCGAAGTAGTCAACGTGGTCGGCAGTTTAGGCTCAAAATTATCCGCGTCTGGAAATAGCCACGCAAAGACATACGCATTACAAGTTTACCTTAGAAATCAATATTTAAATACTATTTACACGTACTCACCCCACGACACATCCATGATTACGGACCCCTAAATAGCACCAATCTAATTTTGTTACTCGTTTCACGTGAAGACAAAATCAGACAGCCAAGTAACTTGCCGCAATAATGGTTTTTTATCACAAGATGTCTCCAGGGTCGACAGTGAATATAATAACAATATTATTCTCAGGCGTATATCGTCAAACGACCGAGGTTTTTCTGCAATGACCGCGACCGGATTGAGAAACGATAGACAAATGACATAATTTTGGCGAATTCTCAACAAAAATATGATCAAATTTTGATAAGCAAAAATATGACTCCATTGCAGACGATAATTTCCGAATCACTAAAATTTTCCAATATGGCCGATTCACGGTGTGACCGAATATAATAAAAAAAGTAAAACATTTTTTTTCTATCGAGTTAAAAGAGTATTTGATTTAATTTATGTTTCTTTCATTTCCGTTAAATAGTATAAAATTCTCGCCTACGAATTATTTATTTTATTTTGCAATTGAGAAAAAAGTTTAATGTTTTTAAATTATTTCTTTCCTTTCCTTTTGTTATCTATAATATTTGTATAATTATTCATTACGAATAAAATGTATACAAAATTAATAATAAAATTTACCTTTATCCAGGCATAAAATGATTCCATTAAATATTGTAGTTATCAACTTTTCATTTGTACACACTACAAATATAACTTGATTGAACTACTTATATCCAATTAAAACAGATATAATGTTATTAAATTCATTAAAATGAATGAAAAGAAATAATATATAGGTACATTGTGTTCTCACACCTTTCTACAATCGGAGGGGATTTAGGTACATTTCATAGATTTTTTTAAAGTAAAACAAAAACATGCAAAATTTCAACGCTTCTGTTTTAAGTACGTTAAACTTATAAAAATATTAAGTAATTTTATTTCTAAAGTGATTACTATAATGAAACAACAAGAAATCTATAGTAGGTACCCCTGAAACGGTGCGTGTCGGAAGTTATCCGCAAGTGGTTTTACCATGGTATATTTTAAACAGAATTTAATCAAATTGTATTATTATTCGGATTCCTATATCAATACTATTGATTCCTATCTTTCCATTTCGTGACAAATACTTCACTGGAAATAATTGTAAGTGAATGTAATTTTGGATATCGAATACACGAAGTTTCGGCCGGTTTTCCGGTCATTTGTTTCAAGTGAAGGACGGAGTAGGACTGGACGAAACGGTAGGGCAGGAACCTAGAAGTTTAAAAAAATCTATTTATCAATAACTAGACATTTACATAAACAATGGTACATTGGGCTACTTACACCTCTTGGGTTGTAATGGTATCCGAATCCGAATACTAACACAATTTGATTAAATTGTGTTTGAATTACGATTTATTTTGACATTACGTTTGTATGGGCAATTCAATATGCAATATGCAACGGTTAACTTCAGACGCGCATAGTTATTTTATAGCATATTATACTTCAAACCTGAGTTTCAAATTCAAACTCGCCATGCCAAGCAAGCATGCATGTTCTTGCTGGGAAGTAAAGTCGCTTAACATCAGGCTAACTGGCGATCAAGCATCAAAAAGTAAGCAACACTGCTGCATGGGGTTTTTTAAACTTTGGCAACATAGCTGTTAACCTGTCTAATTTGACAATTTGTCAATGCCAGTTCAATGAAAGTGAGGATTTATCCGCCAAATTTGAATGACAAATTAGAATTTTCAGTGTTTTTCTAAATCGTGTTTTTAAAATGTTTATTTATAAAAAACTAGGCGAATATAGAATAAATGTTTTAATTCCATTATGTGTTTTATTGTGGAAGTACGCGACGTACCGCAAACATCGATATTTTTATACTGTTTGGGAAATTTTTGGCGGCGTGTCGGTTTTCTTTATATTATTTCTCGTCAATCTAATCGTAGTTACACCCAAATCGAAACCTGGGACACAGAAAGTAAGTACCTACTTGAATAACTGTGTATGATAAACAAAATACTTTTTTCTCTAAATATAATTATCCTGCGAGCTACAGCCCTTTCTTGTACTTCCTTCATTGTACATCGTTAGGTATATTTTTAGATGCTCGGAAGCGATACCATTGTAACCAGAGTCTTCTATACACCTTATAACAATTTTACACGAAGTCTGATGAAGGAAGTTGAGTACTATTTGACAAATAATGAATCTGGTAAGTACTACTAAGAGTACCTAGTAAACCAAAAGGAAAACAGTAAGGAGGTATACATTGCAGTACTGTGGAGGTATATTACAGTGACTGCCTCATTAGTCTAGTGGTCTCAAGCGCGACTGCTACGCTAGAGGTCCTGGGTTTGATACCCAGGACGAGCAAAGTGTTATTGGGTTTTTCTATGAAATTCTCAGTAGCAGTTCGGAGTCTGGATTTGTGCCCGGTTACTGGCAATAGGCTCGCCCCTATTACATGGGACCTAAACATAACAGACCAACTGTGGGTGTACATTAGTACACCTCTGCCTAACCCTTTGAGGAATACAGGTGTGATGGTATGTATTATTATAAATATTACAGTAATTCTAATATCATTATTACCCCTGGTAGTGAATTGTACCAATTCAGCAAATTGCATTAGGGCCTGGGCACCTAAGAACAATAGATTTGCATTGTGTCTATATTTTTTTACTTGACAGGTTAAAGTAGGCAACTCCCAAGATGTTTTGTTCATGATAATAATTAATAGTTTATTGTTTGATTGTTTAAGATCCAAAACTATTGTGGAATTTTAATAACACACAATATCCTATGAATGTGGACTGGTTTAATATCTCTGATAGGATTGCTGTGGTGCATTTTAAGGTGGGTATTAATGTCTTTGTTTTTCTTATGGTAGGTTGGAATAAAGCTGTGGTCCTACCAATGGAAAGTTTTCAACAAAAAGTTTTCAATTTTCCTTTGGTGGAGCCTAAGCTTTATAATCTACTAGCTTCTGCCTGCGACTTTGGACTTTGAGCTGAATAAAAGCCAGGTAGCCTGCAGGTGTTATTCCAGACTATAATCTATCTCTGTGCCTAATTTTACCCAGATCCGTTCAGCTGTTCTGGTGTGAAAGAGTAACAAACATCCATACATCCATACTCATAAACTTTTAAGTTTATAATATTAGACAAGTCGTGGGCTAAACAAACTACGTAGCCGACACCGCGGAAGACCTAGACGGATATGCGGGATGTGCTTGACTTCTTCAGGAAGGATTGGCCCAAAATAGCCTTGAGTCGTGAGGAGTGTAGGGAGGCCTTTGCTCTGCAGTGGCATGACAACGGCTGAATAATAATAATAAAAGACAAGTCAGTCCAGCTGTATTAGATATGAACTATAAATAACAAATAAAGTAATTTATTTTAAATTCATTGTACCAACACTTACAGCAAATAAATGAAGAAATGGTTTTGTTTTGCAGAGTGATGCATCTTTTGCACATGACTTAGAATACTCTATAAATGTTATTGAAGATGAGCCCAAAAGTGAAATGGATACAGTGTATAATGGATTTTTCCATGGAATTATTCCAAAAGGTATAATAATCATTTATAATTAAAATAGGTACTTTTAAATGTCATAAACTTTTGTTAAGGGTGGTAGAAATTTGCTGTTTTACTATGATTAGTTCTACTGGGTGCAAGTATGTGTTAGGTCCCATGCAACATGGGCCTATTGCGATTAACCATGCCCTAATATACATTCGGAGAACCCCAAGAATCCAATAAAGAAGGGTTAGGCAGAGGTATACAACTACACCTACAGTTCGCCAAAAGGTCCCATATAATAGGGGTGAAACTATTCCCATTAATAACACTGCTCAACCTGGGGATTAAACCTGAGACCTTACATTCAGGACCTTATTCGTCAGTGGCGCCATCTGATGAACTTAAAAAACGGTAGCTCTAATTATTTATAAAATTTAATAATACCTAATTAATTACAGAAGATATAGCTCCACCATATTTAGCGATATTACAATGGACGATAGACAAGTGTTATATAGAGCAACTTAGCAGCGAGAATATTAGCCAGGTAAGAACTATTTTTAACCGACTTTAGAAGAGTTGGAGATCCTCATTCCGACTGTATCTTGTCTTTATCGATTGTGATTCGATTTCGTGTCTGAACATTAGTTCAGAGGATATACTACAAAATGCTTGCAGTCGGTTTACTTTTCGAAAATTACTTTTAAAGATTGCCCCTTTTGGCCCACAGGGCATAGGCCTGTTTAAGTGTATACTCTTCTTCCAGTCCTCACAGTTTAAGGCTTTTTGGGACTAATATTTGTAGCAGGAGTAACGCTTTGTAAATTCGTCTCAGTTACAGTTTTTTTCATATGTTAGTTAGAAACAATAAACACCTTGCCAAGAAGAAATTTTTGATAAAGGTCAAATTCCCAAGCCAGGAATAGAAAAATATCTTGAATCTTAAAAATATCTTTTTAAATGATATGTATTTTTTTAATTTTAGACCATGATAATGACGCCTAAGCCTCAATTCATATCTAAGGAGTTGCAAACACTCCACAAATTCTTGATACTTTGTACTATCATAGCACCACTACCTTTCTTCCTGATTCACTCATCAAGGCTTATTGTGGAAAGAAGAACTGGATTGCGGGTATGTACTGTACATGTATATATACACTCACGCCCACAGAAGGTGAGGGGGGGGGTTCGTCATGCGGTCATGGCCCCCCCTCGTACACGTTTAATTGACAAACCTATTACTTAATCATGAGTACCTACTCTCTAGTGACCTCTTTGAAGGACCTCACCGATAAGGTCGGTGTAAGATGTCTTTTTAGGGCATCTTCTCCCGGCGGCTCCACTAACATTCGCGGCATAAATCCCTTTCGTTAGTTCTTTCATCGGGGTGTATAACATACGTTATCAGCATTTATGCATAACCAGCTGTTGCATGCAGTTTCACTCGCATTCCAAAGACCTTTTTCAGATAAAAGGCTCGGGATGCTATCTCATTGCCAAATTTTATCGAAATCTGTTCAGCGGTTCGTGACAAGGTAACAGACCGAGTTACTTTCGCATTTATAATAATTACCTATTGCAAGGGATCTTCAAAATAATTGTACGTAGTGAAACGAGTTTTAAAATAACTTACGACTTCATTAATACTGACGTAAAATTTAGGCTGGTCAAGTCATAAAGTATCCAGCGATTTAATTGCGCTTGCGCAAGACCTATGTGCGTGTTTGTGTTTCGTTTCGGTAGATGGCGCCATCTACTATTAGATTATGATTAGATCATGCTCGGCATAATAGGTACATTTCTTTATTCAATGTTATCTAAATACTTGGTGAAATGAGGGTGCTTTCAGTAGCAATGTTTGAAATGTACGTTCAAAAGTAATTCTTCAACCGTGGCCAAAAATATTTATAATAAGTTCCAAACTCGCTACTAGATGTCACTGTGCAGATGACGTCACGTTCTGAACGGCGGTGTTAAGATTCTCCGCGAGTGAACGACCCGGCGCGGTTGCAGTAATCTCGACAAGACCTTACTTCATAGGATCATTTCTATAGTAAGCTCTTCTCGAGACTTTCACACTATGTGAGTCCTCACAAGTCACGATGAGGAGACGTGGCGCGGTGCCCTGAGCGTGAGGCGGGCGGTGGTGTAATACCATCAGCCCTCGATGATCGTTCACTCCCCTCGCAAGGGGGGAGCGTGGGGTGCTGTCGCTGTCTGAGTGGCTATTATTAAAATTTAATATATTACTTAACTAATCAAGATCCCTTCCTTTAGGCTTTTGGAATTATCGTACATATAAGTTGTATATTTTCTTATTTTTCCAAAGAATTATTAGTATTAATAAATCTTAGTTCTAAAACAACTGTAAACCATGTACGGAGAAGCTTGCGTTGGACCCTCTATCCTATCAATATACTTTTCTAATTTTATTTAGTTTGGTTTTCGTGTTTAGAGGGCAAAAAAATGTTGTTATTTTAGCAGGGACCAGCCGAAAATCATTGCTGTGCCCTCGACACAGCAATTACTAAGCTGGCTACACATACTCAGTTATACGTTTTTTGTTTTATTTAATATTGTGTAATTTCTTGTTTTAATGTGTGGCAAAATAAATGGTTTAAAATGGTTCATTTCAAGTGAGGGCGGATGAGGGATTTGTTCAGGTAGAGATAGGTTGAGATACGCTTAAATTCAGTTGAATATCTCATTGCAAATCCATACATTTTAAACGCGCTGTTGATTATGTCTTTAACATGCTGATTCAAGGAGCTATCAAAAAGCACACTCAGGTCTCTTACTACAAGGATGTTATACAGTACTGTTAAGGTTTTAGTTATATTTAAATAAAGATATTGTTCTGGCCTATACGCCTATTATAATAATATGAATAAATCAACGTGATCAGGGAGGTTGCTAATTAAAACGCGTAGGCGCTTCCATTAAATCTAGATGTTACTTGAAATAAACCGCCATTACACACTTCCTTGTCGACCGCCGCCATAGACAGCTTCTAATTTAATTTATTATTTACTTAAATAAGTAACGTAGTCTCAATCTAATTTCTTGAGTTTTATTTGAGTCTATTGTCGGCGAAGACAGATTTGTTTTTGACATTTTGGGATACTGAATGTATATATTCGAAGAAACCAATGGAATAATGAGTTTTCCCATTATGTTTTTGTAAAAGATAGCTCCCACACTAAAGAATAAGCTACAAACATATAATTAACCGACACAAATTACACCCAGACTCGAAACAAAGCTATGAGTGGAACACACAAATATTTGCCTCGGCTGGGAATTGAACCAACGACACAGCGAAACGCACTTAGCCTTCTAGTTTTTAATACACTAAATAAATATTCAGGAGCTGATGAAACTCACGGGTATAAGCTCCGACGTGCTTCGGTTCTCGCATATGATTGAGACGACAGTCGTGGGCTTCCTCTACTCTGTACCCGTCACTTTACTTCTTAAGGTAACGTCTTTCTTATAAATAACATACTTATCATAATTGACAACATTTAATTTTTTAAGTATAGGTACTTTTATTTAAAATTAGATCCAAAAATAGGATTCCCGTATTTTTTATTTTCTCGATATTCAATGATTTTTATATTTATTTTTGACTTTGAAGTTCTTTCTATTCCAAATAGACGTGTCAAATGACGTCATTTGTACAGTGAAACCGGTTAAACGGTGACATGTTTCTGACCTTTCAAAAAATTGTCTTATGTTAGTTTGGCTTCTATCATATCTATTCATAAACCTACATTACCGACTTCGTTGTTTATTTTATTTCGACAAAATTTCAATTTTCTCAGTTTCCGCCGTATATGACGACAGCACACGTTTTTTGATATATATTTTTCGCCGAAATGAAGAAATATAAAAAATAAATAAAAATGTTTTGGAACTCAGGTTAGGAAAACAAAGAAACAGTATTTTTTTTATGGTGGCTTAATAATTTTGAAATGTTATCAATTATTATAATCACGCTTGTATTCTTCGAAGGGTTAGGCAGATGAGTACTAAAACAGTTTGTCGGTATGTTTAGGTGCCATGTAATAGGGGGTGAACCTGTAGCTATTAACCGGGCACACATCTTAACTCCGAGTTGCTACTGAGAATTTCACAGAAAACCCCAATAACATCGCGCTTGATTCGTTTATTTGCTAGAGTTGAGAATCGAACCCAGGACCATCGTACAGTTGTATGTAGATGCCTTGCAAAATATTACTGATTGTGATGGTTTCGATTTGCATATGGTCCGAATTGCAAATGGTCACCCTTTTGCGAATGGTTCCGTTTGCAGATGGTCCCGTTTGCAGATGGTCCCATTTGTAGATGGTCCCATTTGCAGATGGTCCCGTATGCAGATGGTCCCGTTCGCAGATGGTCCCGTTTGCAGATGGTCCGGTTTGCATATAGTCCTGTTTGTAGATGGTCCCGTTCAGTGGGCATCTGTAAACGGGACCATACTGCTACTAATCCTGTTGCTTTATGATTGGTTATTTTTGTCAACAGATCACCCCCAAGCCAATCTTGCCGTACAGCAGTGGAGCGATAATATGTCTCACTATATTATTACATTTTGTGAACTCCGCCTCCTTGGCCTCTATCACTACTGCACTGTCCAACGATTGTAAGCAGTTTGTATATATTTTTAAAGATAAAAAAACAAAATTACAGTGGCAAGACATATCAGAAAACACTTAAAAAAACCGGTCAAGTGCGAGTTGAACTCGTGCGCCGAGGGTTCCGTACCTACCCATCATACCGCCATAATAATATTGGCTGTAAGACCTTGCTTTTTGCTAAATTTCGTGACTCAGGTCAACGGGAACTACCATATAGGTTTTCGACCCAAAACCTATAGGGTACTTCCCGTTGACCTAGAAAAGCAAGGCCTTACAAGTAAAGAGAAAATACCGAAAAATTAAAAAAATGAAAATTAAGGTAGATTTTGGCGCTTACAAGTTTACGCGAACATCTAAATTTGCCGATATCTTTTTATCGTGTTGACTCAGGATCTTGTTTTTTATACACCTAATAGGGACTATAGACCTCAGTATCTGGTTTAAATTTCATCTTGCTAGGCCCACCCGTTCCTGAGAAAATCGGTGGTGACACACGGACAGACGGGCAAGAGGATGATCTTATAGGGTTCCTTTTTTACCTTTTGAGGTACGGAACCCTAAAAATGTGTTAAGTAAGTTAAGAAAAAAATAGTGATGTGTTTTGTTGCTGTCCTAAGGTTTTCTTTTCAAACACATTTTTTTTAAAAAAACGTTGCCCCACACTAGGATTTTCTCCTGTATCGTGGGTGCGTTTACAAACACAAATTCTGACATACACAAACGTCCAGACCCGAAACAACTACCTGTAGATCATACAAATATTTGCTCCGTGTGGAGATCGAACCCACAACACGTAGCGCAGAAGCCGATCGCTCAACCGCTGCGCCAATCGTGTCGTCATATACATCAAATACTAATAAACATTTAAAATTATTTATGTAACATATGACAAGTGAAAACAGTAAAGTATAGAAGAAAGAAAGTTGTCGTCATGTCCGTACCGAATGGTTTACCAACTCACTACTTATGAATAGAGCCTTCATGAGCTGTCGCAACTGCCCCTTTCCCGTATTTATTGTTTATTTTATCAACTGCTGAAAACGGTAAAAAAAAACATTGTGAGGCAATGCATGCCTGAGAGATTCGACGGCGTGTGAAGGTTGCCAACCCGCATAAGTCCTTGTAGACTATAGCCTAATCCCTCTCATTCTGAGATCAGACTTGTACCCTGTGGGTCATTATAATGTGTTGATTATTATATGACGTCATGAAACTTGTTTTTTTTTTCAGTCAATTACGCGGACAGCCTAGGTCTTCTGCTGTACATGTCTACATTTATCCTCGACTTCTTGTGGTACTCACAGAAGGATTACAAGGTCATAGTGTACTTTGTATGCTGTATAATGCCACACGCACCCATATACATGTTTTGGGATGCAATTATTCATTTAGAAAACATTGGTAAGTGTACCTCTACTTACTTGTATAACATATACCAGGGCTGTTATGAAGTTATGTAACGGTAATCGAAACTATCGGATATCCGGAATAAAAATTATTCGTAACCGTATCCGAATCCGATAATTGTTTTTCAAATAATTTCGTAAATATATTGGATTTCTCACAACTGTAACACATCCCTAGGTATTTTTTATAAAAAAAATTGTGTAGGTTGGTCCATGCGCCAAGCATCATGTATATTTCTAATGTACCTATTAGTGTCTTTTCTTAAAACCTGATCGATTTATAACTATTCATTAATCATTGGATTTTGAACATAATGCTAGTAGCCTTAACGTCCATACGACACGCATTCGTTGATTGCAATGATCGTTGTAGGTCAAGGTACTCATTTGACGAACCTACGCATGAGATATTCAACTAACGGCATGTCTGTGGCGCGAGTGTGGGGTTTCTTCATTATCCAGATGGCTCTAATTACATCCATCTCGTGGTACTTAGACCTGGTGCGACCCGGCCTGTACGGCGTGTCTAAGAAGTGGAACTTTATGTGCAAGGTAAGCCTCTGTTTCTTTAATACCATCTAAAATAGTCACAAGTGTCGCTTAAACTGAGAGAGCATTTAAGTTAAGGGGGACGCCCAAAATGAATTTGAGGGTCGAATATGGCTGGTAAAATAAGCAATGTGCCATACCTAGATATTTAGTTCGACCACTATCACTAATATTAATGCGTTGCTGAAGAGTTGATTTGAAGGTTAAGAAATTCATAAACAATGTCTGTCAAGAAAACGTATCTAGATTAGGTACTAGATTATATACTTGTTATAGTTTAATATAAATAGGTTTGAAAATAGCCACTCAGACAGCGACAGCACCCCACGCTCCCCCCTTGCGAGGGGAGTGAACGATCATCGAGGGCTGATGGTATTACACCACCGCCCGCCTCACGCTCAGGGCACCGCGCCACGTCTCCTCATCGTGACTTGTGAGGACTCACATAGTGTGAAAGTCTCGAGAAGAGCTTACTATAGAAATGATCCTATGAAGTAAGGTCTTGTCGAAATTACCGCAACCGCGCCGGGTCGTTCTCTCGCGGAGACTCTTAACACCGCCGTTCAGAACGTGACGTCATCTGCACAGTGACATCTAGTAGCGCGTTTTGGAGCTATCAACGGTCACGGTCATGATGCGTTACGTCATGATAAAGTGGGGTAAAAAGTTTTGGCACAAACTCGAAATAGTTTTTATACGGATGCAAGCGAGTCTTAGGTATACATATAATGGATCTTGAAAAAAGAAAAACAAAGGGGAACATATTAATTCTTTTTCAGTACTCAATACTCAATTCGTTTATTGCACTTCACAATGATAACAGGTGTTAAAAAATAATACATTTTTAATAAAAGTATCAATCGTGGACCCTGTCGGGCACGGCAATGTAGGAGAGAGGAGGAAGGCTTATGTTTTGTCATGTGTAATATAGTATCTACATATTTGGTAATTACCATTTCTTATTATTTATTTATTACTAGCTTTTGCCAGCGACTTCGTCCGCGTGGAATAGTTACTTTGTTCCCTAGTTCTTCGCCCGTGGTTTCACCTGCGTTGCCCCGTTCCTAAGGGTTGTAGCGTGATGATATATACATTGATAGTTTGAAACCTTTCCCATGAATCACTCATTTTCCCAACATTTCCCTTCACTGCTCTGCTCCTATTGATCGTAGCGTGATGAAAAGTATACTATAACCTGTGGTTTGGGCTGTGCGTTGATAGATCACTATGTCAGTCAGTCAGTCACCTAACGTAAGAGTAGACAAATATAATCAGAAAGCTCCGAACTGCTAAGCTGTCGGGAGTTACACGTGTTATTGTGAGTCAACCATAAAAGACAGACATTTGCTGTCGTGGAATATTTTTTATATAATTTTAAGGAGAACATTTCCGTCATACATGATTTCTGTGTAGCTTTAACCATTAAGGCTGCACACGCGACGGAAGCTTAAAAAATGGAGTAAGTTCTCCTGTTTTCCCAACATTTCCCTTCACTGCTCTGCTCCTATTGATCGTAGCGTGATGAAAAGTATACTATAACCTGCCCAGGAGTATGAAGAACAATTGTACCAAGTTTCGTTGAAATCCGTCGAGTGGTTTTTGTTTCTATAACGAACATACAGACAGACAGACAGACAGACAGACAGACAGACAAAAATTTTACTGATTGCATTTTTGGCATCAGTATCGATCACTAATCACCCGCTGATAGTTATTTTGGAAATATATTTCATGTACAGAATTGACCTCTCTACAGATTTATTATAAGTATAGATAATAGATAATTTCCTTTTCATTGTTTATATTTATATATTATTTTTTTATTTTTCTTGTACCATTTGTATTAATTATATGTAGGTATGGGTATAGTTGTTATTAGATTATAAATATATATATACATATTTTTATGTAATCTTTTATGTATGAGTTATGTTATGGTTTTATCATTTAAGTATTCACTTAAATCGTAGTAACATTTTTTAACAATAATTCTTTTAGCTTTCTTATAAACACATTATCTTTTTGTTCACTTATAATTTTTCCAGTGTTTCGTGTTTGCCATCGTTTTCTCAATGCATATTCTATTTTTCCACTTTCTTTTGCAGAAAACATATTGGTGTAGTAAAAAAAATCGAACAGTGAACTTCCATGTGACAGCCGAGCAGACGGTCCGGGTCAAAAGAGATGAGAAATACTTTGAGAGAGCTCCCCGGAAGGCAGAGGTTGCTATCAAACTTGTCGACATTACTAAGGTAATATAATTTAGTTTCTAAATATACGACACGAAGAACTTTTTTTAAACTACAGGAGCTAGATCCCTGAAAGTTTGCATGCTGGTGCCTTTTGCACTGTAGACAAGCACTAACAAAGAGTGTTTAGGAATAATCAACCCCTAAGGTGGTGTAAAGTTTAATATGATAATTATGAAACCTCCATGGTGTAGGTACAGTGAGCACAGTATATTTTAGAAACGAAAATTACCAAATTTTAAGAGAGGTAGGGCATAGTGGAATATAATAATTCCACTCAAAATTGGAAGTGCTCGACTGGGGAAGTTCCTCCGCCTTGCAGAAAATCTTAGCCAAATAACATAGCTCCTGCTATGTTGTGTCCCTAACGGTGAGCAAAATCGCCAGAGCTCTGCGAGGAAGCCTTGTGTTGGCAGTGGGGGGGACTGGATGTGTTTTGTTACCGCTGCTGTCATGCATTGCAGCATGTCTCCTATGCTGCCAGCCCACCTATTTCTCGGTCTTGGTCGGCAATGCGCGAGTGATACCCTTGTTGTTGCAAACGTCTATAGGCTACGGTAACCGCTTACCATCAGGCGGGCCGTATGCTTATTTGCCACCTTAGTGGTATAAAAAAAACCCAAGTAGGCAGGCGAAGCTGCGCACGGGAACTCTAGTCGATTATACAACATGTAACAGAATAAGCGCAAGACCTGTTCAGAATCGGTTACTGTGGTTTTTAATATTGTGTTAATTTTTTTCCCGAAAAGATAAATTATGGCTCACTGATCCATCAATGAGTCTAGTAGAAATGGCCGTTTTTGTTGTTTTTCAACGTCGATGCGCATGGGCGTTCTTGTTATTTTGCATCATCGTTGTTTCGTTAACGTCCCCCCTTGTCAACATTGTTTTGGCAACGTTGTCGGACATGCAGCTAGCGTACCTACTCGTTGGGTGAGATGATATGTTGGCGTTTTCTTAAATGTTGCTGATAACAATATCGTAGTTCAACGTTATCGTTTGGTCGCAGTCGTACTCGTTCGTATTATTGAAATCGGTCGTTGTCGTGTATTGGTCGGCATTATTCGGTACATCTGATCGCGTTGAATTTAGGTGTTACTGCCATCCGTTTTTCAATATTTTGGCATTAGATGCCACCACCATATACTAACATCGTTGATCAACAACGTTTTTTTAGCCATCTCTAGAGTCGAGTTATCGAAAACTGAAACTTATGTATTTGCACAAATTGTTATTGTGTGCGTGCCCGTGCCGATATCGTAGTCGTTCTGGGTAGGACTAGTACCTATGGCCACAAGTTTTGTGTTTAGCTGGGTATAACTAATTTCTTGAAAAAAATATGCTTACAAGTATCAAAATGACTTAAGGGTTTCGTTATTATAATTATGACTCGATATTCTAATAATCGACGTGTTTAATGTCTTGGGCTTGCACTTATTCAGTTACACGTTGTATATAATTTTATTAACAATATTTTTATAAACTGCCTTATTAGTCTATTAGTTACGGCCTCACAGAAAACCGGCGTCAAATAACGCTTACGTTGTGTTTCGCCGAGTGAGTGAGGTTACCGGAGGCCCAATCCCCTTTTAAAAGGCGGGCAACGCAGTTTTGACTCCCCTGGTGTTGCGGGTGTCCATGGGCGGCGGTAATCGTTTACCATCAGGTGATCCGTCGGCTCGTTTGTCCGCCTATCCCATAAAAAAATGTGAAATGCGCTTCCCGAGTGGCTCTTCCCCGATAGATATAATCTGGATGTCTATAAATCACGAGTGAATCGGTTTCTTCTAGGCAAGCGCGCTCCATCGTAGATCGCAGTATTGCTTAACATCTGGCGAACTGGAGGTCAAGCGTAAGCCTATCATGAATAAATAAAGTTGTCCTTAACGCGTTATGGAGATTACAAACAAGATTACATCTTGGAGAGTAAATAGGAATAGAATCTTTTGTCTCACTCAAAATTTAAATAGGTATTTTATTTTACAAGCAGATTACAAAATGTCTAATATTAGTTTTTATGTTTTCAGTACCTGATTTGATAAATTATGGTAAGTCCTCATATAATTTTATACTTAGCTATTGGGTGCCACTTAGTACCCTCTCGTTGGTTGTGTTTTACTTTAAAGCACCTTGTAAAGTTCCTCCTAATTATTGTGTAGTCAACAGCACATGATGTATCCAAAACTGACAAATTTCTTCAACCGATTTTATTTTTATTTTTGAGAGGAGGCCCGTGCCTAGTAGTGGGACAGTATAATGGGTTGATTATGTATGTATGTAATGATATTACCCTCAATAATGAATGCAAGAATAAGAAAAGTAGTTAATCCCTTGTTCCCAGGTGTTCAAAAAGCATAAATCTAATACGGAAGTGACTGCCTTGAACTCAGTTAGCTTCGATTGCTATCAGGGCGAAGTGACCATACTGTTAGGACCCCACGGCGCTGGGAAAACCACCCTTATGTCTATTGTGACAGGTGTTTAAATTGTTTGAATTTGTAGTTTGGATATTTTTAGGAATCCGTTGATTATGACTAGTGATCATAAGTGTCACTGCTGAGCCAGAAGTCCTGGGTAAAATATAGTCATCCGCTAAAATAGCTGATTTCTAAGGCTGGGTTCACACGGCATTGTCCTGCATGTGTTTTGCAGTATGCGTCTAAATGAATAAATAGTGGCACACACATTGTACAGTACACGCTCAAAAGTCCATAAGCACGCTAAGGATTACATTGCTATGAACAGTACGAGCGAGCTCGATACAGCCAGTGCGTGTCACTTGTTAACGACAATGAATAGAAGGTCGTAACTCAAACTAAACGTCAAGCTATTACGTTGTGAGATTGCCTATCGACTTTTGGTCGCCACTGTACTAGAACCATTCACATGTTTCTTTTACTGCAAAAAATCGTAAACCGTTTACTTATAGGTTTAAATGAATACTCACCGGACATGTCAAGCAAATCGAATGAACTTCAACGTATTCGTTTTGCAGTGGCGGATAGTGTAGCTCTGTCTCTTTCACGGCTATTCATTTTACTCGAATTAAAATCTACCGTATGAACATCCGGCTGATTGTACGATTAAAATCGAATACTTATTACAAAAAAGGTGTAGAACAATGTCGTGTAAACCCAGCCTGATCTAGCTTTGATAGCTTAGTGATATAACCATTGGACTGTCAATTCAAAGATCACAAGTTCGACTTTTCGTCGTCGTCGAAAGTCGTGTGCGTATTAATAGTTAGTTAGGAAAACGTCGTGAGGAAACCTGCAAACCTCAGAGATTTCAACGGCGTGTGAAGTCTGCCAACCCGCACTAGGCTAGCATGGTGAATTATAGCCTAATCTCTCTCATTCTGAGAGCAGATTTGTGCCTAGCAGTGGGTCAATATAAAGGATTGCTGATGATGATGGACCAAGCTGTTCATAACAACAAGTGGATTTCATTATATAATATACATAATGAGATTCAGTTATCGAATGCTGAGAACTTTCTTTTTCTATTATCGACTTCGGTCCAACTTGGACGTTATATCAATGTCAGCACATCCTGTTATTGTACTATTGCACCTACTTGAAGATTGTAATACAAATTATTTTAAAAAGAGTGTCCATGGAATTTCTTGCCGGATTCTTCTCCATAGGATCAACTTTATCGGAACCGTAGCAACTAGACTCATTAACGTTTCATAAACGCTTGTAAAAGCTTATTTGAAATAAAATCATTTGAACTTGAGCTTGAATTAAGGGTTTTTATTTCAGGAATGTACAGCGCCACCAAGGGCAATGTTTACATAAACGGAATGGATGTCGCCCACAAGATAATGGAGTTACGCGAAGACTTAGGACTGTGCATGCAAAAAAACCTCAGTTTCAGATACCTTACCGTCAAAGAAAACATTATGTTCTTTCATAAGGTTTGCTTTTGTTCTATAACATACAATCACACCTGTATACCCCGCAGTGGTAAGCAGAGGAGTACCGTGTACTAATGTACACCCACTTTTCGTCGCTTTGTTATTTTTTTTAGAAGTACCACAAAGATGGCAAACAAGCGTACGGCCCGACTGATGGCAAGCGGTTACCGTAGCCTATGGACGCTTGCAACACCATGGGTGTCTCTCGCGCGTTGCCGACCCTGTAAATTGAGGAGGAATAGTTGGGCTGGCGGCATAGGAGACAATAGCGTGATGCTTATCATATTTATTTATTTATTTACCTATCTGCCAACACAACGCTTCCTCGCGGAGCTCTATCCAGGCATAAATTGTAACTTAGAGCTACTACTGAGAATTTAATAGAGTGACTCTATAAAATAATTTGGGAATTTTTAGTTACCAGATTAAAGAGGTAGTGGCTTAGTTCGACGTTTTTATAAAAAAAAAATCTTTAAAAAATATTTACTAAAGCTTTCGCGTCGTCAGTAGGCGCTCGAAGGTAGTTACAATTATATTTTTTGAATAAGCAAGGTAAATGGTAGATTAATCATTGTATTTATAATTATAATATAGAAGACATGTATTAGTGTTGTTATTATAACATAAATTGTAACTTTATTCATTGTTAATTGCATCTCTGCAATTGCAACAGGCAGATTACAGGTGTTGACTGTTGGGACTGGTCAGCTCTTACATGCTGTGGAAATACCTTTCTTTTTAATATAACATCTATAATACTGAATAAATCTTACACATCAAACTGTATAATTCTTAGCAACATTTAAAACAAATTTGTGAAAATTAATAATGTATTTTTTTTTAAGTTTTTTGCCGGTTCTTCTCCATAAGATCCACTTTTTGGAATCGTGCAACTTGGTTTGACTTTTCAAAAGTACTCTTTTTTAATGGTCTAGTTAAAATAAAATATTTTGACTGACCTTGGAATAAAATTATTCTTATTATTGACAGCTTCGAAAGAGATCAAGAGAAGGGTTAAGCGTTGAACAACTGTTGAAAAAACTCAAGTTATTTGACAGAGCTAACCACTTTAGTTACCAATTGTCTAACGGAATGCTTAGATGCTTGCAGGTAAACACATCAGTATTTATTTTTAAAAACTTTTCCAAATCGTTGGTGCCTTTTTTCAAAATGTCTATCATCTTGAGACCTAAGGTCTCAAGATGATAGACATTTTGCCCAGTAATTACAAGCGGCTACATTACTCTTCAAACGGGATCATAATAATGTTATTGCATAGCAGGAGAATATTTTGGCAATGCGCTGGTACCAACACAGACAAACTATGCACCATAAACATAAAACATCGAAAAAAATAGGAAGAACATCTGGTGACTGATTTCACAGAAACAAAACACAAACGGATAAAAATGAACATGGCGTTGTATGCTGTTTCAGTATGGCCAGTAGATGGCGTTGTGTGCATTTTCCGAACTGCTAAGCGGCTGTTATAATTTGATTAAATTTTTTGTATAATGTTTAAGCATGGATAACCTGGTAACCCTGGATGTTTTAGATTCACAATTTGCGGCGGTAGGTGGCATCGCAATCAGGTTTTTCGATTTTTTTTTATGTTCAGGGCAGGAAAATGTATTTCATTTGCCGGGCCCGCCAGTAATATTATACTACTAAACTATAATACTAAAGTGATTGTTTGTATATTTGTTACATTTTTCACACCTAAACAGCTCAACCAATTTTAATGAATTTTGGTATAGAGATATATTGGAAGGACATAGTGTACCTTTTAACTCAGAAAGTCGTTTGCGGTGTGAGGGAAACCGCGGGCAGTCCCATCTAACATTTAATCATTATATTCTAGGTAGCGTGCACATTGGCGGGGGGAGCAGACGTGTTGGTGTTGGATGAACCGACTTCAGGCATGGACGTCGAAGCGAGGCATCGACTATGGGACCTTATTATGGTAACCTCGTCTATAATCATCATCAATAGTGAAGGGCTAAGTATAGTGAACTGAAACTAACTTACCTTGACTTATTTATCATCATCATCATCAATAGTGAGGGCCTAAGTATAGTGAACGACAAATAACTTACCTTGACTTATTTATCATCATTAATAGTGAGGGGCTAGTATAGTGAACAACAAATAACTTATTTTGACTTATTTATCATCATCATCATTAATAGCGGGGGGCTAAGTATAGTGAACGACAAATAACTTACATTGACTTATTTATCATCATCATAGTGAGGGTCTATGTATGGTGAACGACAAATAACTTGAATACCTTGACTTATTTATCATCACCAATAGTGAGGGGCTAAGTATAGTGAACGACAATTAACTTACATACCTTGACTTATTTATCATCATCATCATCAATAGCGGGGGGCTAAGTATAGTGAACGACAAACTTTGACTTATTTATCATCATCATCATCATCATCAATAGCGAGGGGCTAAGTATAGTGAACGGAAAACAGCTTGCCTAGCCTATTGCTATTAGCGGACAAAAATGTAACACCGAGCTGTTACAGAGAATTCCATAGGAATTTACAATGATGACCTTGACCTACACCTTGGGGGAGACAACTTCGAGTCCTGACCGAGGTTGAACTTTTATTCTACAATCATTTAACTTTATTGCAGTTTCTTCGACTATGGGACCTTATTATGGTAACCTCGACTATAATCATCATCAATAGTGAGGGGCTAAGTATAGTGAACGGAAAATAACTTACATACCTTGACTTATTTATCATGATCATCAACATTATTGGGGGGCTAAGTATAGTGAACGACAAATAACTGACCTTTACTTATTTATAATTGGAAAACAACTTGCCTCGCCTATTGCTATTAGCGGACAAAAATGTAACACCGAGCTGTTACAGAGAATTTCATAGGAATTTACAATGATGACCTTTACCTATACCTTGGGGGACACAACTTCGAGCCCTGACCGAGGTCGAACTTTTATTCTACAATCTTATAACTTTATTGCAGGTTCTTCGCGGCCAGAAAACGATACTAATGACGACAACATTTCTAGAAGAAGCTAACGCTTTAGGCGATAGAATAGTCATTTTGAGTCAAGGCCAGCTGAAGTGTCATGGGACACCTATGTTCCTTAAACAAGCTATCGGTAAGTATTCATGTGTTAACATACCAGTGTTAGGCAGAGGTGTACTGATGGTCGATACTTACTAGTGACGTAACTAGGTATAAGTATAGTTTGATGGGTCCTTCGATGGATGGACATTTTGAGGCCTCCAATGGATGGACCTTTTGGTGCCTCCGATGGATGGATCTTGTGGGGCCTCCGATGGATAGATTAATATCGGGCCGATTACCCCTTTGTCGATAGCGTCGCGGAATAAAAAGCGTCGTCAGTTTTAAGAGCAGAGCACACGTTACCTTTACAATTTTTCGTAGAAAATTATATCATAGTGCTCGTCAACCAAGTGTGGAACTGAGATTAAAGTCGTTTGATTTTTACCTTATATTAAATTGGTTTAAAACATACCATCACTCACGCCTGTATATCCCGAACGGTTAGGCAGCAGTTTACTCATGTAAACCCACAGTTCTTCGGTATGTTTAGGTTCTATGTAAGGGGTCGAGCCTATTACCATACTGGTCACAAATCCCAAACTCCGAGCTGTTACTGAGAATTTCATAGAAAAACCCGATAAGACATTGCTCGACCTGGAAATCGGACCCTCTAGCGTAGCAGTCGCGCTTGGGACCACTAGACTAATGAGCAGAGATCGGAATAAGTAGAGCTATTTTTGGTACTTGTGGTATGATGTAATAATATGGACATGCCCTACGTCCCGGAATTAATTGCTAATAGAAAATTGTAATACGTTAGAAAGAGACGATACATACTTGTCGTTAGGCAAAGAGTGTCCCGCATTCCCGCTATTGTTCTCTTCTTTTGTTTCTACAAGCTGTGTTTTGCATCCTGCAAGGACGGCAACAACGCGCGTGTGCGCATTGAACTTTTGCAACTTCGGACATCCGATGTTGTTGATGTAAGTTTGGCAACGTCGCGTGTGCAATGGTTTACTTAAAACAAACTATTACATTATCTTTTTGTGATTTTTTTGCATTTTCCATGCTAAGATTATTAAGTTATTTAATAGTAAGGAAAAAATTCAATCGCGGGCAGGATTCGAACCTGCGTCTTCTGGTTTGATATACCAGACGCTCTGACCTCTAAGCCACCGCGAACCCTACCCGCATGATTGAAATTTTGCCTTCACATTCTGAATTTACGTCATAAGGTGACGTTTGGTGACATCTATGAGAGGCAAGTTACCTTACCTCTCAACCGTCACGACTTACTTTACAGTCAGTTCAGTGTCGTACGATGCCACCATACCTTTTAACTATCTTTTTGTGATTTTTTTGCATTTTCCATGCTAAGATTATTAAGTTATTTAATAGTAAGGGGTTTCGCGGTGGCTTAGAGGTCAGAGCGTCTGGTATATCAAACCAGAAGACGCAGGTTCGAATCCTGCCCGCGATTGAATTTTTTCCTTACTATTAAATAAAGTATTACATTTTTCTGTTTCCTACATTCATTTATTTTTAAAATCCCGGAATTGTAGTCGAAATCCCGAGGTATGTCCATATTAACATATATGTTTGCGGTCAATGAACCAAAATAGCTCTACCTATTCCGATCACTGCTAATGAGGCAGATAAGTATAAATAAATAGGCACTATGTTTTCCAGGAACCAGCTTCAATCTCTCTATCACCATAAGAGATAGTATTCAAATGATGCATCTCATAGAACTTGTGGAGGACCTAATACCCAAAGCGAAACACAGGGTCCATGACATACGACGTATTACATTCTCTCTGCCATCTAAAGAGCATGATCACTTCCCAGAACTGTTTGAAGCCCTAGAAGAGAAGAAGGAAGAGTTTGGCATCACCTTGATGGACGTTGGCCTGTTTATGGAGGAAGTGTTTTTGGAGTAAGACATTGTCGTTTTTAAGGATGTTCTAATACAAAATACTATCTTTTTGCCGTAGTTCCAATTCATTTGGAGTCGATCATTCTTCTTTTTTTAGTTAAGGAAAAAATTCAATCGCTGGCAGGATTCGAACCTGCGTCTTCTGGTTTGATATACCAGAAGACGCAGGTTCGATTTGTATTGTGTGTATTCGCGGTGGCTTAGAGGTCAGAGCGTCTGGTATATCAAACCAGAAGACGCAGGTTCGAATCCTGCCCGCGATTGAATTGTTTCCTTTACTAAAAAATAACTTAATAATCTTAGCATGGAAAATGCAAAAAAAAATCACAAAAAGATAAATCATTCTTCTCATCATAGTAGTTCTCTCTTTCATAGTCCAGATTGATTTTGTTCTTGTCTTATTGCTTCACGGGAGTGGTGTAGTTTCAAGTTTTCATTATCATATTTGTTGTTTTAAATATCTGCATTTTTAAGTTTGGGATGTAGTTAATGACGTTCTAATGTTTTTAAAAATTGACGCAGGCGCAGCATGTCCTCATGATTCATTCCATTTTCCATTTTACCGGCCAAAAATCCTTCTAGTGACATTGTTCTGGAGTATTTATTATTACATTTACTAGTAACAATTATTAATTCGTATCTTATGCGCTGGGCGTACACCGGTATGTCCTACTGACTAATAAGATTATAAACGTGAAAGTTGACCACACGTTTAGCGTAGCAGCTGAGCGATCAGCTTCTGCACCACGTCTTGTGGGTTCGATCCTCAAACGGAGCAAATATTTGTATTATCAACAGGCAGTCGTTCCAGGTCTGGGCGTTTGTGTATGTGAGAATTTGTGTTTGTAAACGCGCCCACGATACAAGAGAAAATCCTTGTGTGGTAACTGTATACTAGGCTATAACAAAAAAAAAAATTGTAAGGATGTTTGTTACTCGAATCACGTCAGAACGGATCTTGATGAAATTTGGTAGAGTTATAGATTATAGTCTGTAATAATACATAAGCTTGGCTATCTAGTTTTAGTGTCAGTATCAGGCTATACAGGTCAGATACAATTCTGAAGTTCACCCAGAAGAAGTCGCTGGCAGAAGCAAGTACAGTCAACAGCACATTGGTAAAACTGTCAAACTTCAATCGATTTTTTTTTACATACATACATAACATATAACAGATCTACATACTTATACTTGGAAGCATGTACTTAGCGTTAGTTTTTGGTGTGCAATAAAGAGTATTCTATCTAACTATGTAATATACCATCAATCCTATATTCCCCAAAAGGTTAGGCAGAGGCGTACTGTATGCATGCTGGTTCCTTTTGTTCTGTAGACGAGTACTTAGAAAGGCTTTTTGGAAATTCAACCCCTAAGATGGTGAAAAGAGGGGTGAAAGTTTGTATGACAGTCCGCACACACTACCACGCGTTTGACACACACACGCACACGAACACACAAACAAGAACACACACACAAGAACACACATACACACACACTGTCATTCGCTGTTGACATCTTGACATTTGTTTTCTGCCTTAAAAATTAGACTTAACACATTGTATGATATGAAAACTCCATGGTGAAGGTACAGTGGGCATAGTATATTTTAGAATCGAAAATGCGAAGCTGCGCACGGGTACTCTAGTCTCCAATTAATTGAGTTTATTATCCATGGGGGAAATTTGACAGTTTGTTGTAACTGGATGTGCTGTTTGTTGACTGTACACTATAAACGACATGATTAAGGGTCCGGCGGAGCTTGAATTGCCCACAAAAACGTAATACCGAAATAAATCGTAATCCAGACAATATTCTATCAAATTATGTTATTATTCGGATTTGGAAAACGGTAATCTAGGTTCCTACGACACTATTTGGTCTACTACTACTTCACTGGAAATAAAAGATCGGAAAATCGTTCCAAACTGAGTAAAGTTATCAAAAATTGCATTCGCTTACATTTGATGACGATATTGTTAATAGCTATAAGTTGCTTTGTTTCTCGATAAGTGATTTTGTAAATCTTAGAGAAATAAATAATAATTTCAACCGTATTTATTTCCAGTGAAGTGTTTTGGATGAAATGATATAGTACGAACCTAGATCGGCGGCTTCGAAATCCGAATAATAACAGAATTTGATTAAATTGTTTGAATTACGATTTATTATATATATATAGATATATATATATATAGATATATATATATATATATATCTATATATATAATTAAGATATAACAATTTGCGCTTTGCACGAGTCACAAGAAAAGGTTATGGAAAATAGTTCGCTAACTTTTAGTCCTGATTTTGGCGTCATTGTTTTGATATCAATTTTTACTTCATTTTACAGGTTTATTGAAGATGAGGTAGTGGAACCACATGAATTACGTACACATTATTCATACCGACGTAAGTATCTATTACATTAAAGAATGTTTAATACTAGCATTCTCCCGCGGTTTCATTTGTATCCCAAAGGACTTTTTGAGACAAAAGATAGGCTTCCCTGTTTCCTCTAATTAGTTCAGCAGATTAGGCGTGACGTGAAAACGTACAAACAAACAGACTGACTTAGTTTCGCATTTATACCTATTAGTATGGATAAATAAAGGAATATTATTATTTGTTTGTTCGTCCTCTATAGGTACGCGTCTATAACGCGTTCCATTATACGTGGAGGTATCTTAACAAATAAAAACATGAAAATGGGGATGGTAGCCATTAGGCAAGGAAATGATTGCTACTTTTCAATAATTTTTATTTGATGAAATTATGATAAGATTTCATAGCGATTACACATGCAAAATTTCGTAAATTTTTTTAGATGTTTTTAGGATTCCGTACCTCAAAAGGAAAAACGGAACCCATAAAAGATCACTTTGTTGTCCGTCCGTCTGTTTGTCCCTTAATCTAGGGAACGCGTGGAGGTATCGAGGTGAAATTAAAACCATATATTATACTCAAGTCTATAGTCCCTTAAAGCTGTGAAAAATCAAACTCCTAACTTAAGGAAAAAAAAAGATAAGGCCGTTTATGCGGCAAACAACGTATATTTCGTATACACTCAAGGGAATCAAAATTTATAGGGTATTTTCGTTGTCCTAGAACGATGAAATTTGGCAAATAATACCGGCTTATACTACAAGTATAGGGAAAACTGTGAAAGCTGTACATTTATAATTAATTATAATATGTACCTACAAAGTACGGAACCCTCGGTGGACGAGTCCGACTCGCACTTGTCCGGTTTTTTAAGCTTAAGGGTCCGGCGGAGCTTGAATTGCCCACAAAAACGTAATACATAAATAAATCTTAATCCAGACAATATTTTATCAAATTATGTTATTATTCGGATTTGGATATCGTTAATCTATTTTTCTACCGTACTATTTCGTCTACAATTACTTCACTTGAAATAAAAGACCTCCTTTAAAGACCTTTACCAAGTCTGGAAATCCTTTCAAACTTGGTAAAGTTATCAAAAATTGCATTCGCTTACATTTATTTCCACTGAAGTATTTTGGACGAAATGGTAGAGTAAGAACCTAGATTAAAGGTATCGGAATCCGAATAATAATAGATTTACTGGTTTCTGACACTTACGCGAATATTAGACATTGAAATAAAACTATTTTTACGGATTTTATCGCGTTGTATTATTATTATTTAATTCCCGACGTTTCGGATCCTTTGATCCGGAATAATAGATTTGATTAAATTGTGTTTGAATTAAGATTTATTTCGGTATTGCGTTTGTAAGAGAAAATCGGTCCGTTGACTTTTCTTTTTATGACAAATTTTATATGATAAATGTTTAAAAAAACTAACTAAAAGTTAGTTTTTTTAAACATTAAAAAACATTAAAAAAACTAACTAAAAGTTAGTTTTTTTAAACATTTATCTTTGCCTGCATTAATGAAATACGTTATTGTACAGATATAAGAACTGAAAAAGTGAAAGGGTTCGCACTCACATTCCAACAGTTCAAAATGTTGTTCAAGAGGGAATTTCAATATGCTTGGATTAAACAGTACCAGTATTTGATTTTGGTTAGTTTTTTTTGTGAAACTGTACATTAGGTTATTTTAGTGAAGGAAAAATTCAATTGCGGGCAGGATTCGAACCTGCATCTTCTGCTTAGATACACCAGACGCTCTGACCTCTAAGCCACCGAGAGTGCCACACACCAGATCTAAATTTGCCGTTTAGACGCAGTCTCGAATCCTGCCCGCAATTGAATTTTTCATTCACTAAAGTAACTTTATAATCTTAGCATGGAAAATGCAAAAAAAGATAGACTCAAAAAGATAAGATAGAGAAATTAAGTAGGTATATCCATCGTGTCCATGAGAGCCAAATGAGTGCAATAGCGGGTAGGTATATTTTTAAGTCCCATTTCAATGGTTAAACCCACAGAACAAAGAAGTACCTAGAAGCAGTAAGTGGGCGTAACCTTGTTTCCACTTGTCTGGTACGATGTACTCACTTGCCGTATAAAGTGCTCTCAGTCGCGTTCGCAGATAGCCAACGCGCAAACATGCGTCGAAAACTTAAAAAAATCTAAAAAAAATAATAAAAGGCCCTTTTGTGCCATTTAAGAATACAAAAACCATAACTGGGGTAAAAATCTATCACATGAAGGGATTTTGTATCATCGGGAAGTATTATTTTCAGTTTATTACAATAAAATGATAAAATAAGTTTGAATTTTCTTCCGCCAAGCATAGCACAAAAATGACAATCTAAAGTTATCCCTCTTTCTATAGAAATAGAGTTGATGTTCTTTTATTGGCAATAAATTGTTCTAGAATGTTTGCTTACCTAACCAAATTGATGCCACTATTCAATTAGTGCATTTTAAAAATGAAAAATAGTCGATAACATTTTATCGATATTGATAAAATGTTATCGACTATTTTTCATTTTTAAAATTACCTATATTACTTTCCAGTATACTAAGAAAAATTTAGCTTGTGATGCAAATTTTTAATCTCGTAAACATGATATAGGGATTTTGTTACTGTAAAAAAAGAATATAAAGCGATATAATCCGTAAAGTGCGTTATTATAATATGTCTAATATTCACGTAACCGTCTCAGAAGTCAGTATGAATTACGGAGCTAAAACTATTTTAGAATCCAAAATACTAATATAATTAGATGTGCAGAGATAGAATTTTGACATAAGCTCCATACAGCTACTGTCAAAATCCTATCTCTAGTAAACAAATCTACTGACAGATAGGATATAGAAATCGGTACTCTACTACTTCATGTACTTTCCCATTAAAATACCTAGGTATCATTATGAACAATATAATTATTTGTGTAATTATTCACATTATATCATAATTTATTGACCGCCTCATACACAAGCGCGACGACTGCTACGCTAGAGGTCCTGGGTTCGATCCCCAGGTCGAGCAGGTTTATTGGATTTTTCTATGAAATTCTCAGTAAGAACATAGAGTCTGGATTTGTTACCGGTTAATGGCAATAGGCTCGCCCCCCTGTTACATGGGACCTAAACATACCGGCGAACTGTGGGTGAACTAATGTTCACCCACAGTTCGGCGGTATTTTCAACTCGACTCTTCGAGGAATGCAGGCGTGATGGAATGTGTATTGAAAACCGGTAATCAGTTATTTCAGTTGATATATTTTTTTAAGTTAAATAATTTATAGAAATATAAATAATTATGTTGATATTGTTCACGTCGAATGCTATTTAACGGTATGTAAGTCCTATAATAATAATAGGGGGGCGAGCTTATCACCTTTTACTGGGCACAGATCAAATCGATCCGAGCTGATACTGAGAATTTCACACCAACACCCAATAACACTGCTCGGCCGGGGAATCAAACCCAGCATCTAGCTTAGAAGTCGCACTTGGAACCACTAGACTAATGAGGCAGTTTAATTTGCTTGCTATGTAGCTGATATCTCATAAAATTTTACAACGCACTATTTAACAACGTTAGTAATACATAATAATAATATAATAACAATACGTACTAAACTATATTATATCAGAAACGATGTTTGGTATTTACTTTAACATTATATCTTCACTTTATTCACTTATTTCGTAGTATCTTTATCGATAAGTTCACAAGAATGTATTATATGGACACATCACTATTGTCGGTATGCGTGACATACTATTTGTCATTCAGAATCTTCTCTTATAACAAGCACCATAGAGTTTTATTCGAAAAAAATTGTTATAAATGCCATCTAGCGTGGAGTAGCGGTACTTCATCGTATTGAAATCGATTTTAACTTCAAAAGAAAATAGTCGTAAAAGGTTACAGACCTATTTGGTAATGTGAATTATGTGCAATTGTTATAAGGTTGAATTCAATGCAAATAGTTTAGTGTGTTAAATCTGATCGTGATTGTTATTTTTGACCAGTCATAATCCAGTTACAATAGTGTGTGTAAGACGTAAATGTGTGAGTTTGGAAACAGTGGTTTTCATACAAAATAGGCATTATGCTAATTCCACCTATTTAATGTTCCGTGGTTAAACCAGTCATCAGATTGATAATTAGGCTGGTAATCTCCACACATGGGTGTGTGCGAGACTGTCTAACCCTCCGGGGTACAGGCGTAATGTTATGCTTATTTCATTATTTTACCATCAACTTGAATAGTTTACAATCGGAATTAATGACACTAGATTCCGCGACACAGTTACCTATCCTAGTTTCTAAGCTCTAAACTATACTACTGTATTTTTTGAGATAGTCAAAACTGCCGCGCGGCTTCGGTGTTTTCTATGAAAATCTTAGAAGCAGCTCCCAGTTTGGATTTCAGCTTATTTTCTCCATGAGACTCACTTTTTGGAACCGTGCAAATAGTTTTGACTTTTCAAAAGTATCTTTTTTTGTGGTCTAATTGAAACGACCCCTAAAAACATACTGGCAGAACGAGAATTTACTCCTCTGCCTAACCTTTTTTGGATGCAGGCTCGATGGCAATAAAGATATTCTTAATTATTCTTGTTTTACAGCGAGTCCTAGTCCCAATAATAGGTCTAATTATGATAACTTTGACAACAAACCATAAGCTGGGTTATGACAAGATGTTTAGTCACTACGAGTCTCCTTACAAGGAAAGTTCCATCAGCGCTTTAGTGTATAACGTGGGTCCGTTGAGACGACGAGGAGTGTTTAGTACTCTGCAGAAATTCCCAGGAGTTATATCTGTGTATTCCCCGGATGTTGATGCAGGTATTTTTCGGTATTTTTAAGAAATTATTTTTAGTAGGTGCAAAATGCGTTATTAAGATGATTTTTTGTAATACTTAGCCAAGAACGCCCTATATCGTTTCAAAATGTGCGTAATTTTTTGAGTGCTAACAACTTCATTTTTTGCATTCTTTTTAAAAACCAACCCCTTCATTGTCGCTCTTCCCAACATTAGTGCTGCTCTGCCTAACTCTTTAGGGATTACAGGCGTGATGGAATATATTTTATGTAATTTAAGAGTTCAGCTCGTGTCATCCAATCGTTACTGTTCTCTATGATTCCCTTGAAGTGGGCTCTTTTGATATGACTTGATTGATACCTACTTTTTAGGGTTCCGTACACAAAGGGTAAAACGGGACCCTATTACTAAGACTCCGCTGTCCGTTCGTCTGTCACCAGTCTGTATATCATGAACCGTTATAGTTAGACAGTTGAAATCTTCACAGATGATGTATTTCTGTTGCCGCTATAACAACAAATACTAAAAAACAGAATAAAATGAATATTTAAGGGGGCTCCCATACAACAAACGTGATTTATAGATAATGGTACGGAACCCTTCGTGCGCGTGTCCGACTCGCACTTGGCCGGTTTTTTCAAAGTAGTCTGTTATAATAATAATCAATACATTACAGATATCCACAACCCGTCGACAGGCTTAATGAACGAAGGGGTAATAGGACTTAAAATGTCGGACAATTATTCGGAAATATTCCATCCATCAGACCCACGCATCACATCATCCTCTATCAGCATGTACAGTAATATATACATGAATGTCCATATGCCATTCCTGAATAAGACAATCAGAACCAATTATGAACAGTTGCAGAGTGCTAAGAAGATAGTTCAGCCAAAAAGCATGTTCCTGTGCTTGAAGTGGTCCGTTTTTGTGGTTTTTAGTAAGTACCTAATTTGCTCTGAAGGGTAATCATAATGTCCACAACATATTTATTTTTTTATTAAAAAAAACGTTGCCCCACTCTAGGATTTTCTCCTGTATCGTGGATGCGTTTACAAACACAAATTCTCACAAACACAAACACCCAACTACATGTAGATCATACAAATATTTGCTCCGTGTGGGGATCGAACCTACAACACGTTGCGCAGAAGCCGATCGCTCAGCCACTACGTCAAACGTGTCGTCCAAATTCCAATCTAATCTCAATGGAGTACTTATATGTCAATTAAGACTGAGAAGACTATTATCATTCGAAATTGAGTATAGATTGAGATTGAGATTGGAATAGAATAAAATATGTGGGCGTGTACGATAGCCTAATGGGTTTCGGACTTGCGATCATGTGGTTGCTGGTTCGAACCCCACCCATTGCACTACCGACGTGACACAAGCATTTAGCTTAGTACGAGGAGTTAACAAGAATACTAGTAATGTGAGACCCATATTGCTAAAAAAATATATTTAACAGGCTACTTTTTATAAAAAGTTCAAGATAAAAAGTTCTGTCCAGTAGGGCAGAAGCTAGTATTTAATATTTTAGTATAACTGTTACTTTATTCTCTTTCAGTGTCAGTTCTCCCTCTAGTGCCGTTGATCAGTCTATGTATTATCGAGTACCAGAACGGCGCTAGAGATAACCACATGATGGCAGGCTGCTCGCCCCTGGTGCACTGGGGCTCGAAGCTACTGGCCCATTTATTACAGTACCTGGCGATAATACCCGCGCCGGTACTCATCCTAACACTACTATTCGATTTTGATAGAACCTTCAACCAGATTAAGTTTTTAGGTAAGTATTTCGTTTACACATTGGTCTAGTTATAAGAAAGAAAGAAAAGAATCCAAAAATTATGACCTTTTTACATTCTGTTTTCATTATAATAACCTTTCCAGTCGTTCGCAGGATTACTCACCATAGTTTAACGAACACATAGACTTATGGACAAACACACAAAGAAATATTAATTTTTAGGGTTCCGTACCTCAATAGGGAAAAACGGACACTTATAGGATCACTTTGTTGTCCGTCTGTCCGTCTGTCTGTCAGTCAAGACATTTTATCTCGGGAATGCGTGGAGGTATCGAGTTGAAATCATATACTCAGGTCTACAGTCCCTTGAAGCTGTGAAAAAATCAAACTTAACATAACAAAAAGATTTATGTCCGTTTATGTCGCAAAAAACGTATATTTCGACACTCTCAAGGGAATCAAAATTTATAGGGTATTTTCCGTAGACCTAGAATTAAGTAAGTATGAAATTTTGCTAGTAATACCGTCTTATACTACAAGTATAGGGAAAAATCTGAACACTATACATTTGAAATTAATTTTGATTTCAGGTTCATTTTTTGCAATATTAATGGCATTTGGACCAGCTTTCCTAACGTATTTGTATTTTTTGAGTTTTATTTTACATGAAAACGTTGCTGTCTGCCAAGTTTATATCATGTCCATATCTTTTGGTGAGTAAATACTTTTTCTGATGAATCGGACAAAAATACATAAGAATACCTACATATTAAGCTATATTAGAAACTAGCGGGCCCGGCAAACGTTGTCTTGCCCTGTATAATCATCTTCCTGCCCTTTATTTGTCGTCGGCGCAGCATGTCCTTTTCTTCCATTCATCACATTCCCATGTCTTGCCCTGTATATTAAAAAAAATCGTAGAACCCGATTGCGGTGCCACCTACCGGCTCAAATTGTGAATCGAAACCATCCAGGAACCCAATTAAACATACACAAAAAAAAAAACAAAATCACACCAGCAGCCTATGAGAAGTTCGGACAATGCACAGAACGCCATCTACTTACTGGCCTTGCCGAAACAGAAATCGACATAATGTTCATTCATTTCCGTGTTTTATTTCTGTCAAATCTGTCAATCCGTTCCCGAAACAATGTAGGTATGAGAAAATAAATTTTCATCATGTTTTTTTTTTTTCGATGTTTTAATAGTTATTCTGCTATTCGGGGAGGAGACAAATTCAACAAACCAAATATCATAAAAATCGGTTCACCCGTTCTCGAGTTATACGTGTTGTAACAAACCCGACTTTGTTTTATATATATAAGATGACGCGGTGTACTTCGTATCACCTGTCGTAACGATTTGAAAAAAATTGATGAAAATTTTGATTTTCTACTCTGTATCGTTCTGACTGCAAGTCTATTTTCCATGTTATGGTTCATGCAGTTATTCTATTACAGACTCGAATGTCAACAAATAAGGTCCCTATTTTTTTCGGTTTGCACCGGTTGCGCCATACCTATTAAAAAAAATTCAGATCTAAAAAAGTCTAGCAACACAAAATGTCATCAAATGTCTTTGAAAGGCTATCTTGAGTCGTTTGAAAAATACTCAAAACAGTTTTTTCTATGAAATAGCTATCATGTTCTTGACTACTGACTCCAGTCTGAATCCATTATTCTAGGTCGCACAAAATAGACGATTGACATCAATAATTTTTTTCTGCATTCCAGCAAAATAGTTTAAACACATTAAATACTATTTTTTATATGCACGATTTCAAACAATGACAACCATCATACTATGTGGCAACTATGACAACTATCAAAATAACAGTTTATATGGGTTTAGGGGGTTTAGGAGTATGAAGCACAGAGAGTAAAGCGCTCCATGCACCGTAGAAAAGGGAGGATCCTCCGACCGGACGGGTGTTTTGTCCGGTGGGCTACTGCCCGACAGTTCTTGTCGGATTTTACTATTTGGTCTTAAGTCGCGGAGATATCTGTTTGCGCGATGTAGGACTCGCGACTTAGTTCTTCCTTAATCGAGAAGATGGCGCTGTACTTGTAATGCCGCTACATGGGAAAAATGTAAAATAAATTATCCCACGGGAACGTGATAAAAAATATCCTATGTCCTTCTCCTGGTTTTAAGCTACCTCCCTACCAATTTTCAGCCAAATCAGTTCAGCCGTTCTTGAGTTATAAATAGTGTAACTAACACAACTTTCTTTTATATATATAGATAAAACGTGTCTAAGTATTAAAATAACGATGATACACGGAAAATCACTTTATTGATGTGAAAATCTCAGAAATTTTAAATTTATTCAATTTAAAATATATAACACTAGTTGAGTTGGGACCCAAAACTCGATTAAGTCAATTTGACGATTTATTTTTATACAGATGTAGATACATATTTTAATGAAATGTTGTCAAATTTATTAGGGCTTATTTTGCTTTAAAAGTATTACATAATTTTACCACAGATAATACATTTTACGAAGAAATGTAAGTACCTATCTACTTAAATATCGACGGTCGGCCATACAAATAAACCTAGCAAATAATACTTTATGTTAGGATTTATCCTAATACGTTAACCCGCACCCAAGTAAGTAAATTCTAAAAACAAACCCCACGTGGGTAACATATGGTTGCTTTATCAACTAAAAATAGCCGACCTAAATAACATAATTATGAATCTTATCAAAATTCTATAAATACAATTCTAACCCGACCAATGCCAATGTTATATTATCGTGACGCAATTGACCATGAACGTGATCGTCCATAGCTCCGATACTCGCTACTAGATGTCACTGTGCAGATGACGTCACGTTCTGAACGGCGGTGTTAAGAGTCTCCGCGAGTGAACGACCCGGCGCGGTTGCGGTAATTTTGACAAGACCTTACTTCATAGGATCATTTCTATAGTAAGCTCTTCTCGAGACTTTCACACTATGTGAGTCCTCACAAGTCACGATGAGGAGACGTGGCGCGGTGCCCTGAGCGTGAGGCGGGCGGTGGTGTAATACCATCAGCCCTCGATGATCGTTCACTCCCCTCGCAAGGGGGGAGCGTGGGGTGCTGTCGCTGTCTGAGTGGCTATTTTTAACTTATAAATAAGTAGTTCTCTAGATGTAGCAGCAGAGTTATTGTTATGGTGCACTTAGGACATACTTTGAGGTTATCTGGGTAAAATAACCATAATTATTATTGTAGTTTGTTGGTTCTCTAAGATCTTAACATCTTTTCCAAGATAAATCAAATAAAACTTTTAATTTAAAAAATTACCAAGATTGGAAACTATAGTTACAAGCTTATAATTGAAAGCACATAAGATACGCAGCGCTCAGCGGGTACATTTTGTGATATTCAAGTCAAAAAGGACACTGTTGCCCTCGCAAGCACATCACTTTATCTGACTAGATAATATAAATTAATGTCCCAGGCGCGCTGAGTTTGTTTTTTATCGAGATAATTTCAGAAACTACTGTACGGATTCTTATACCGTTTTCGTCAATACAAAAAGGGTTTTATCTAGGAAGATAAAAGGCTATAATTTATTAACTTAATGAGGACCAGAGGCGGGCTGCCAGTGTTTAAAAAAAAGGTCAAGAAAAATAAATAATAACTGAAAAGATAATACCTAACAAGATATTTATTAGAAGGAAAAAATATTTAAAATAAATAATAGAAGTAGACTGTTTCATTAGTCTAGTGGTCCCAAGCGCGACTGCTACGCTAGAGGTCCTGGGTTAGATCCCCAGGTCGAGCAAAGTATTATTGGGTTTTTCTATGAAATTCTCAGTAGTAGCTCGGTGTCTGGCTTTGTGCCCGGTTTTGCCATAGGCTCGCCCTCTATTACATGGGACCTAAATATACCGGCGAACCGTGGGTGTACTTTAGTACACCTCTGCCTTACCCTAAGGGGAATACAGACGTGATGATATGTTATGTTATTAGAAAGAAATACCTATCTATCTACGTAATATCATACTATGGCATAAATTGTTTCCTGCTGTATTTTATCTAACAATCCCAATTGTAATTATTTTGTGATTTAATCTTATAGTCCACATTAAATAAATTCTAAAAACAAAACCCACGTGGGTGGCACATGTTTGCTTCATTAATAACTAACTAAAAATAGTCGATATTAAGAGAAACGTATTAATATTGTACCAAAATTTTATAAATAAAAGGCATACACAATCAATGCCAATAATTTATAATAATTAATTAAAATTTAAAATAATTTATTATCATGACACAATTCACCGTGAACATGATAATCAATAATTCTAAAACTCGTTACTAGATGTCACTGTGCAGATGACGTCACGTTCTGAACGGCGGTGTTAAGAGTCTCCGCGAGAGAACGACCCGGCGCGGTTCCGGTAATTTCGACAAGACCTTACTTCATAGGATCATTTCTATAGTAAGCTCTTCTCGAGACTTTCACACTATGTGAGTCCTCACAAGTCACGATGAGGAGACGTGGCGCGGTGCCCTGAGCGTGAGGCGGGCGGTGGTGTAATACCATCAGCCCTCGATGATCGTTCACTCCCCTCGCAAGGGGGGAGCGTGGGGTGCTGTCGCTGTCTGAGTGGCTATTTTTTAACTTTTATAAACTTATCTATTTAATCGCCATAATAGGAGCAGGATTATAGTGTCCATGAATATATTTAGTCTCTGCTGCTCACTGCACAAAGGTCTAAGATATATTGTAGTCCCGGTTCTAAAATCTTGATTCTTTCCAAAAATATCAATTACTCAGCTTTTGTTTCAAAATCGAAATGTGGAAACTACAGTTCATTATAGGTTACATACATTGATTGAGTAACGAGATAGTTAGAAATTGATCGTGAAACATTATCTTGTACAGGTGCTGGGTTGTTAGTTTTTTTCAAGTCCAGATACAGAAAACCATCTATCTGTAAGCCATACAAATTTAATATTTGATCTGTTATTTGTATGGCTTACAGATACAGATAGATGGTTATTTGTATAGATCTAGACTTAAAATAATCTTTATGTAAGATTAATATTATTTAAAGGACCTCAAATGAATGGTTTTTTTTTGAAATATACATACCGATCAATTAACAATCTTTCGTATTAAATTTGTATTTTAAAATAACCAACACAACCCAGAACGGGTTCTTCAAAAAGGGTGTAAAATGATACCCCTGGTGTTGCAAGCGTCCATAGGCTACGGTAACCGCTTACCATCAGACGGGCCGTATGCTTGTTTGTCACCTTAGTGGTATAAAAAAAATCAAAAAATATTTGTATATTATAATACCCAACACCACAGGATGGGGTTCTTCAAAAAGGGTGTGAAAAGATTTTTAATGGGTCGGAAATCGGTCGAGTGATACCCCTGATGTTGCAAGCGTTCATAGACTACGGTAGCTGCTTACCATCAGGCGGGCCGTATGTTTGCTTGCCACCTTAGTGGTATAAAAAAAATACAATATTAAATACCGTCTCTTAGATTTTAGTTAACTCTTTAACATAAACTTTTTCTATATTCCAGGCATAATTCTTCCGGTATTGCTGTCGGTTCTAGAACCTATATGGAATTTGTCAGTTTTCGTCTCGGTTCCGTACATAATACTTACGATTTTCGCCCGGAAGAGCCCCGTTTTTGCTCTCGGTATGGGACTGGGTCGCTTAACCTCAAGGGCTCGGCTAAATGCTTATTGTAAGCTTAATAGGCAAATGTGCCCTAATCTGACGTCAACTGATATTTACTTCTCAAGCGAAGTTTGTTGTGGTAAGTTTTTAGATTTTATTATTACACTTACTAATTAATCTAGTGTTCCTAAGTGCGACTACTATGCTAAGATTCCTTGATTCTATTCCCAGGTCGAGCAGTGTTACTTATTGGGTTTTTTTATGAAATTCTTAGTAGCAGCTCGGAGTTTGCATTTGTGCTCGGCTTGTTCCTTATTACATGTGACCTAAACATACCGGAGACCTGTCGGTGTACATTAGTGCACCTATTAGTAACCCTTCAGGGAAAACAGGCGTGGTAGGAATGATAAGTTGTTATAAAAAAAAGAAAACATGAAAAAAATATAAAATCACGCCATCTATCGGTTTTACTTTTAATTAGTAGTATCTTAGTTCACACGATTTTAGTTAGTGAGGCTGCCAACAGCTTTGCCATAATCAAAGAGATAGTGTTTGCAATATAGTGTTATCGGTGTCCGGTCAGATGGTAGTTTTAAATATATCCATAATGTTATATTTAAAACTACATAATTGTCATCGTGCGGCCGTTCTGGAGCGGCTCCTTGTTATAGGGAAGATTAACTTCCAAAATCAGAATTAAGTGAAAAACAGACCATGATCCCTGGATTCCCCGAAGGGTTAGGTAAAATGTACTGCTGTAAGCCCACAGTTCCCGCGTATGTTTAGGTACCATGTATTGCGAAATGCAGAAAAAAGTACATGACAATTTCAGTTCCTTACATGACCGCTAGAGGCGCTGTAAGAGGTTTTATTTCTAGCCACTAGAGAAATAATAGTGGATTGTTTTTTTTACTATTATTTATTTAAAATTGTGGATCTTATTCGTGATACGCTAACACTTGACCGCCAGTTCGCATAATGTAAAGGGTCCGGCGGAGCTTGAATTGCCCACCAAAAGGTAATACCGAAATAAATCGTAATCCAGACAATATTCTATCAAATTATGTTATTATTCGGATTTGGATACCGTTAATCTAGGTTCCTACCGTACTATTTAATTTACTACTAGTTCACTGGAAATAAAAGACCGGAAAATCGCTTCAAAGTTGGTAAAGTTATCAAAAATTGCATTCGCTTTCCGGTGAAGTAGTTTGGACGAAATGGTAGAGTAGGAACCTAGATTAACGGTATAGGAATCCGAATAATAACAGAATTTGATTCAATTGTTTGAATTACGATTTATTACGGTATTATATTTGTAAGAGAAATTGGGACTCTTAAGTGACACTGCGATCTACGATGGAGAGCGCTCGCCTAGAAGAAACCGATTCACTCGTGATTTAAAGACACCCAGATTATATCTATCGGGGAAGACCCACTCGGGAAGCGCATTCCACATTTCAGCGGTACGCATGATAAAGGTGGACTTAAAGCGTTTCGTGCCGGTTTCTGGAATGTCCACGTTGAATCGATGTTGCTCTTTCGTGCTTCTGGTCGTCCGATTACACCGATATTTTATTCCTTGTTAACCGTTCTTTGAATTTCAGAGACAACATCGAGAGAACCTTTTAAGTATTTCGATTCATACGAGACCGGACTCTTTGACTTTTTAAACTTAATTCTCCTATTCTTTTTTTATTCGGTATGTATACTTTTTCTTGTGTCAAAAATATTTTCAGCCGAGCATTGACTGTTTTATCATTATTTTCTGTTAACTCGATTTTTTTATTTATTAATTATATAAGATACCAGCCTTATTAGCCAGTAGTCTACTGTGCAAGAAGATCTGGATTCGATTCCCAGCTCCAGTTAAACCTTAGCAGGTTTTTCATTACTGTAGGTACATACCTACACTGTACACTGTACTGTGCGACTGCGAGAGCCATCCGAGGAGAATGTGCTCTTACGTACGAAAGTCGAAACACACACCAAGGTGCTTTACGACAGACTCCGATCTAAGGATAGTCGCCAGCCAGTCAGACCCCATGAGGGCCTACTACCGAGTGAGAACTTTCGCAAGAAGAATGAAATAATTTTGTAAACGATTATCGATTTGCTTTCAATATTGTACGATAATCGAGAAATGTCACTCTGACATCTGTCACGCGCATCAAGCAGGATATGTACAAACTTTACGTATCCTTCTCTATCAGGTGACAGTTTTGTTATTAGAGAACAGATTACTACAACAACTTGTTGAATATATACTAATGGTCCGTTATAAACAACCCAATAAGGAGTTTAACGATGTTGAAGTGCGAAAACACGAGGCATACGTCAGGAGAATATTGAGAGATGGTGAGTACGGCGAAGCACGTTGGCGGTTGAACACTTTTAACCTTATGATAAAGTCGAAAATGTGTTAACCGCCAAGATTTTCAGTAATTAATTTTTACTTTTAAGTTTTATGTATATACAATGATAACTTTCTTGTGATTATTACTTTTTATGGTCTCATAAAAATATTTACCATAAATAGAGCCCATCCAATAGTGCAACTAAACCCAATAACGTTTCATAAACGCTTGTGAAAGCTTAAGTATTCGAAATAAAAACATTTGAACTTGAACTTCAACAAAAAATAATTAAATTCGCTGCAAAAATAAGTAATTGACAAACATTTTAATTTTATGCTAGATAGAGAACGTGCTGTAGAGTATTGTGACGTCACAATTCACTGTTCCATACAAATCCTATACTAAAACTCGTTTTGCGGGAAAGGGACGAAGCATCTCTTTTCAATCCCCACCAAAAACTTTAAATATTTTTATCTTGGAACTTTATTAGCCGATTTCAATTATTTTCTCAGAATACGTATTGTATTTAATTACATATTTTTTCAGTTATTTTTAATAAATCAAACGCTAAGCAGTCAACTACCCTAATACAGGGTTGTCGATTTAGTCACATGCACCCCATTAAGGGTGATTGTACTTTTGTATAGGAAGTATTTTTTCACGCATAGGGGTTTCGTAGAAAAAGATCTTAAGTACGACGCGACGGGTATACCCCTAGGCCATTTATTTATTTATTTATTAATACTTTATGCACCGTTGGTACAATGGCGGTCTTAATGCCATTGGCTTAAGGCTCAATATAATGGGCTGCGGTTGTCAATTACCACTAAGCGACTCGTATGTTTATTTATCATCTTATTACAATAAGGTGCCTAAGGCACTTGTCCCACCGCCGACGATGAACGAGAAGCGAGTAGAGCTAGAAACTAGAAACGAGTTGACGAGCAGCGGAAAGCAAGTGTGTAGTCCCGATAGTTTTGTCGCTGAGCTGTGCCAGTGTGCGAGTGCGACGGGCGATTACTCGAGCCACTCGCTCGCGCGGCAGTCGAGAAAACGAGAAAAGAGTGTTGTGAATGTTTGTTCCAAGTAACTTGAACAAACTTGAGTTTTTATTGAATTTGTCCGACAGTATCCCTGTCTTTGGGATAAAAAACTGAATTCATATAAACAATTATAACTCTCGGCGTAAGTTCTAGTTAAGTATTATCTTTGATAGCTCTTGTCGCTCAGCGACAAACTAGTGGAGCGAGTCCTCGCCGGCTGTGTAAACAGTCAGCGATCAACTATTAATATATGCATCTCTTTTGTTTACACGGAATGTATATCTATTGTACGTTTCTTGAGCGAGAAAATAGCCGATAGTTAGACGTTTCCTCGCCGGCGGTCGGACAACTGCCTATAGCAGTCCACGGCTGGACGTAGGCCTTCCCCAAATTCAAATTCAAATGTTTTTATTTCAAATAAGCTTTTACAAGCGTTTCTGAAACATAAGAGTCTAGGTGCACCGTTCCAAAAAAAGTTGATCCAATGGACAAGAATCCGGCAAGAAACTACATGGACACTCTTTTTAAAATAATTTGTTTTACAATCTTCAAGTAGGTACAATAATGCAATAACAGGATGTGCTGACACGTTGGACCGAAGTCGATAATAGAAGAAAAAGTCGCATTCAACTTCCGCCAGTAACCTTTCGCAAATCATCACTCGCGGTTTTCCCCAGCGATAGTCGGTCCTTCTACAGATATGGCTAATATTTTCAGGAAACTACAAAGATGACGTGCTTATAGTGAATAATGTCCACAAACTGAATGCCATCAGAGGAGTCAGCTTTAGTGTTAAACTAGGTATCTATATTAATTTAATGTAATAGTTAGTAATAGGCTCACCCCTATCACATAGGACCCAAAACATACCGGCGAACTGTGAGTCGTATGTATCTACATGAGGATTTTCCGTACCGTAATTAATCTAGTGGTAATAAGCGCGACTGCTACGCTAGAGGTCCTGAATTCGATTGCCCGGTCAAGCAAAACATTATTGAGTTTTTCTATGAAATTTTCAGTAACAGTTTGGAAGATTTCGGATTTGTATCCGGTTAATAGCAATAGACTCCCTCCCTCTTACATGGAACTTAAACATACCCGCTAACGAATGGTGTACAATAGTAGGCATCTAAATACGCCTCTGTCTAACCATTCTGGAATACGATTTCTATTGGGTTCTTCTATGGTATTTACCAGGATTTCGCTGTGTCAGGTATACAGAAGTAGAGGAGTACAAGTGTCAAGTATACAGAATAATCCCCAGTAAAACAGTAGAAACATGACTAAGGCTTCGATGGAGTTTAGGAGTGAACACAAAAGTCACGATTTTCAATTTTCTATCATTTGCTTACACTCGCACACGATCACGAACACTTAATGGTTAACTATCCACTATAATTACACATTAAACTTCGGAGTAACCCAATTTTGGAAAATAATATAAAACCGACAAAACGCACTTTACATTTTCCCGCCTAAACTCAGATCTCAACTAACCCCGTACTAACCCGTACGGAAAGTATATTTTTATTATGTCCTAAGTCTTTAAAAGTATCACTAGATGGCGCTGATATTAATACTGAATTTGAATTTATCAATTCGCGGAGTTTCGGGAAAAAGCTTCCTCACTTTATCACCATTTCAGGTGAATGTATCGCCATTCTGGGCCCGCAAGGTTCTGGCAAGACCACTATACTGAAGCTGCTAGCTGGTTCCCAAGTCATGACCAGAGGCACCGCCTGCATCGACGGACACAGTATAAAAACAAATAGATCTGAGGTAACGTATAACATTTATTCATATATCGAGTAAATGTGATGGGAAAGGGAGTGAATGATGAGGTGACGGCTGACAGAGATGAATGAAAGAAAATGACATGATGCGCCGACCATAAATAAATTGGGACAGGGGCAGGAAGATGATGATCATGTAAATATGAGATATTATTGAATAGGTAGGTACTATTATTTTTATTTTATGTATTACTAGCGGATGTTGTCCTGCCCTGAAAAAAAAATAGGGATATGAAAAATAGATGTTGGCCGATTCTCAGACCTATCCGATATGCACCCAAAATTTCATACAAATCGGTCCAGCCGTTTCGGAGGAGTATGGTAACTAACTGCGGCTATAGTATCACTGCCACCGCAGTCGGTCTATTGTGATCGGTGCTCGTTGAGTTACAGTTCACCGCTGAATACTGCAGCTACCATGAGTTGCAGGTAAATACGTACCAACTGCCTCATTAGTCTAGTGGTCGCGACTCGCGACTGCTACAGTAAAAGTCCATTGATTCCCAGGTAGAGCGGTGTTATTGGGTTTTTCTATAAAATTTGTGCTCGTTTAATGGTAATGGGCTTTACACGGGACTTAAAAATATTGGCGAACTGTGAGTACAGTCAACAGCACATTATTGTATCCAAAACTAACAAATTTCTTAAATCGATTTTAAATTTAATTACCAAATAATAGGGTTTATTATCCATTGGGGTAATTTTACAGTTAGTTGTAACTTGGTGTGCTGTTGACTGTAAATTAGTACACTTCTGCTGAATGATGGTTTGTTATGTACACACTTGGATAATCCTTATAAACGTTCTTAAACTTTTCGACTCTACTTATTCATCTCCTTTCTTCTCTCTTCTACTTAATCATCTCCTTTTTTCTCTCTTCTAATTAATTTTCTTTTTTCTTTAGCTTGTTTAGCAAGCTTATGTGGCACAGCCTTTCAGATACATCGGTAACTTTTTCTTTTTTTTCCTCATTTCTTATTCACATACAATATTTGCAGTACATCCACAAGATCTCCCTAACGTCGAGCGGCTTGGACAGTTTCATGACCGGCCATCAGAACTTGGTGTTCGTAGCCAAGCTTCAGGGCTATTCCGAAGAGATGGCTCAAAAACTGTCGATAATGGCGTTACATTTCATGGGTAAGTTTTCTGTAGAATATTTTATTCACTAAAAATAATCTAAATAAAGAAATTGGGGAGCTGAAATGATAAAAAGAAAGGGATTAAATATAATGACCACCAAATTTAGTAAATTGATCACCAAAATGCTTACCAAAATGGATAAATGGTCACCAAAAATTAGGTTTAGGTTAGGTTAGAACTTATTTTGGTGATCATTTACTATTTTTGGCAATTCTCGTATAAAGTGATTTTTTGCCGTAACATTTTACTAGATCTGGTGGTTAATTTAACATAAGCCAAAAAGAAATGCCCATTTAAGCCGTCCAATTTCTACTTTTGATGAAGCATCATTTATATTTATAAGAATATAAATATAAATAAATATAATTATATAAGAACTCATTAGTAAATTTGCCCTCTTTATTACCTATTTCTATTAAAATGCAGTGGGAGCCTAGTGAAAGTCCACCACGCTTGCCAAATGTGCGTTGGAAGACTTCATACACCATTGAGAAAATCTCAGGCATGCAGGTTTTCTCACGATGTGCTTCTTCATCGTTTAAGCGTGTGACAATCAGCTCAATACACACATGAAATCAAAAAGTCAGAGGTGCTTGCCTTGGATTCGGACTTGAGAGTTTCTTCTTTCAACACAAGAGGCACAGGCCCAGGGTCCCCGGCTTGTAGGGGCCGATAAAAAGAACCGTATAATTGTTTAGTTTCTAAAAAGGCCTCAAACTGTTATACTCAAGGGCCCCTGAATGACCTAAGATGGCCCTGACTTGAGAGACCTTTGATTTAGCAATCCAAAGGTCATATCGCTGCCCGCTATCACAAAGGGTTTAGTTCTACATTTATTCATCCTCAGGTCTCAAACCTACTAACACAGAAGTATCTAACTACAGCACCGGTTGTATCCGTCGATTATCGTTATGCAACACTTTGGTGCTGGCTCCTCGTGTAGCGTTCCTGGACGAGCCCATGAGGGACGTGGATGCTAACACTAAGCCCATGGTGGCTAAGGCGCTGCAGCGACTGCTGCTGGAGCCAGGAGCTGTAGTCCTGGCTGAAGCCAGGTGAGAGATCCTGGGTTTTTTTAATTAATATCTCTTTTATGCAGCTCTAATAATAAATTTGTGCATTGTTATAGCAATATTGTACCTACTAGTGACCTGACTGCCTCATTAGCCTAGTGGTCCTGAGCGCGATTGCTACGCTAGAGGTCCTGGGTAAGATTCCTGGGTCAAGCAAAGTGTTCTTGGGTTTTTATATGAAATTCTCAGTAGCAGCTCAAAGTTTGGAATTTGAGTCCGGTTAAAGGCAATAGGCTCGCTTCCTATTACATGGGACCTAAAACCGTGGGTGTACATTAGTATGCATCTGCATTCCCCAAAGGTCACCTTATGACGTAAATTCAGAATGTGAAGGCAAATTTCGATCAAGAGGGTGGGACTCGCGGTGGCTTAGCGTTCAGAGCGTCTGGTTTATCTAACCAGAAGACGCAGGTTCGAATCCTGCCCGCGTTTGAATTTTTCACGTCACTAAAATAACTTTATAATCTTAGCATGGAAAATGCAAAAAAATCCCAAAAAGATAATGCTGTTTATTATTAAATCGTTTACAGTGTTGACTGGCGTCACATGCAACCAGTGTTCAGTCGCATAGCGATCATGACTAAAGGTCAGCTCGCGACGTTAGGACCAGCCAAGGAGGTCCTTGAAGGCCTAGCGAAAGGGTACACAGCGCGGGTCAAGCTTAAAGTGTTCACTGCTTACAGGAAGGAAAAACACAGAGTAATTGATGAAGACGACGAGACATTGGAATGTATACATAATTTTTTTTTAAATTTTAATATTACCACACTCACATTATACATGCGAAAGTCATTCTGTCTGTCTGTTTCGCTTCCCCCTCTAAGCCTCTGAAACAATTTTGGTATAGGATAGGTTGGACTTTGGAGAAGGACATAGGCAACCTTTTGTCTCAAAAAGTCAGCCGCGTGATGCTAATGTCTGTACATTATAGATATTGAAAAAAACTAATACCTTTTGGTCTCAATTCTTTTATCTTGTTGGTCTGTATGTTTGTACATGCATCATGCAAAAACTACTGCATGGAATTGAATGACGATATTTTTGCAATGTTTATCAAGGATGTTTGACATCTAGAGGGCCCTTACTAGCTAGCACACATCACAATGTCTCGTTCCAGCTGAATCTGAAGAAGACGATCCAGGAGTGCATACTGTGAATAGTGTTATGTACGCCCAAAATGTCGTTGACTTTAAGAGGGATTTTCTAAAGGTCTTTCCAACTAGCAGAGTTTCTGGAGAACATTTGGTAAGTCAATAGTATTTTTAGTAGTCAGTAGTATTTTTTGAACGTCTGTTTTACATTTCAAACAATCCTCATTTTTTTTTTGTGGGTTATTGGGACAAACTGGCAGACGGATCGCCTGATGGTAAGCGATTACCGGCGCCCATAGACACCAGCAACACCAGAGGAGTCGCAAGTGCGTTGCCCGCCTTTTAAAAGGGAATTGGGCCTCCGGTAACCTCACTTACTCGGCGAAACACAACGTAAGCGTTGTTTGACGCCGGTTTTCTGTGAGGCCGTGTTATCACTTCGGTCGAGCCGGCCCATTCTTGTCGAAGCATGGCTCTCCCAATAAAAAAGGTCTTTCTGACCAACTTTTATTTTCGTCAGTATTTATTCTCGCGACAGTAGTCAGAAGTTTGAAAGTAGCACCAGTGACCGAAAAGTTGAAAGGGAATCGTTTGTCTTGGTATGGACATGTGACGAGGAGGGATGAAACGCATTTAACTAAAAGAGTAGTAAATATGAAAGTGGAGGGACAGAAGGGTAGAGGGAGACCAAAGAAAAGATGGATGGATTGTGTTAACGCCGATATGATGGGAAAGGGATTGAATGATGAGGTGACAGCTGATAGGGATGAACGGAAGAACATGAAGTTTCTTGCCGGATTATTCTCCATAGGATCAATTTTTCGGAACCGTGCAATTAGACTCAATAACGTTTCATAAACGCTTGTAAAAGCTTATTTGAAATAAAAACATTTCAACTTGAACTTGAAAAACACGACAGGAAAAAGATTTATTCTCGCGACAATCTTTTACATCATTTAAAACTGTATAATATTACAAAATTATGGGTTTGATTTACTTTAAAGTTTATTCAGGTATTTTTTTTAAATAAAAGCTTGTTTAATTTAAAAAAATATATGAATTAAGTCGGCAAACGAGCTAACGAGCAACCTGGTGGTAAGTAGTCATCGTCGCCCATGAACACTTGCAACACCAGAGGAGTTGCTGATGCGTTGCCGATCTTTAAGACCCCCTACGGACTGCAGACTGCCAGAGCCGTAGCAACCGAGGGGAATTGGCTCTTACTTGTAAAAGTCGAAACAGACGCCAAGGTGCTTTACGATAGACTCCGACGTAAAGGTGGTCGCCAGCCAGTCAGACTCCAAGAGATCTTACCATCGAGCAAGTCAGATATTTTCACGCTTCTTACGGGATGCCTATCTGAAAGGCAGTGAGGAACAGTATTCTAACCCGTCCCCACACGGGGTAAAATTTGGGTTTATTCATTTTATCTTTCTCGAATTCTATCCCAATAAAGAATTCTTGAATCCATATCCATCGTGAAGTTTCAAACTTATAATAAAAAGAAATATATTGATTTTCAGTGCATGTTATTCTTCTCTATACAAGACCATGACAAATCACTGTTGTACAGTGAAATGTTCCAGAAGTTAGAGAAATTGAAAGAGAAATTCTATGACGTGGTAGAAGATTATACTCTTAACTCTACCACTGTAGAAGATGTGTTCTGGAGATTGCAGTATGACAAGGAGTTAATGAAAGAAGATATGCATCTGATACATTCGAATCGACGTAAGGAACATGAATCGACTCATACTCATATACACAGTGATTTGATACAACATAATAGAGTGTGGAGACACAGTCTCAATGAAACCTCTGCACCCACCAGACTGACTGAACTCACCGACTCCACCAATTCGAGTGAATCAACCCTAGACACTGAACCCACCAAATCTGTCGAGCCCATCAAACCATCTGAACCCACCGCATCGACTGAACCCACCATACCTGAACCCACTAAATCCTCTGAACCTCCTACATCGATTGAACCCACCAAACCTGCTGCCAGTAAGCCGTCTGACCGTACCCCTAACCCCTCTGAACTGATAGAACCTGACAAACAGGAGTCATCGAGTGATACAACCGAGTCGTATGAGTCTAGCGTAACAATCGAACAAATAGGATCAAATGAACCGACAGGATCAAATGAACCAACAGGATCAAATGAACCAACAGGACCAAATGAACCAACAGGACCAAATGAACCAACAGGACCAAATGAACCTAAAGGACCGAACGAACCCGCCACCTCAAATAATACCGACAGACCAAATACATCGGCCGAAACGACCGAACAAAACGGGCTAGACGAGTCAGCCGGATCTAATGAACCAAATTCCCAGAACGGTCAAAACAAACCGACAGGATCGAACGAACCAAACAAAAAGTCTTGATGTAAATGTCATGTCATAAGACGTTATCGGTTCATACGTTTTAATTGACATATGACGTACTGTTTTTGTTTTTAATAATTTATTCATGTCTCTATGGTAATTAAAAAATAAATAAATATTAGTGTAATTTTCTCATTTGTTGTTTCATTTGCGTACCTGCTTGCCTAATTTATATTGTTGACTGGCGTCACATGCAACCAGTGTTCAGTCGCATAGCGATCATGACTAAAGGTCAGCTCGCGACGTTAGGACCAGCCAAGGAGGTCCTTGAAGGCCTAGCGAAAGGGTACACAGCGCGGGTCAAGCTTAAAGTGTTCACTGCTTACAGGAAGGAAAAACACAGAGTAATTGATGAAGACGACGAGACATTGGAATGTATACATAATTTTTTTTTAAATTTTAATATTACCACACTCACATTATACATGCGAAAGTCATTCTGTCTGTCTGTTTCGCTTCCCCCTCTAAGCCTCTGAAACAATTTTGGTATAGGATAGGTTGGACTTTGGAGAAGGACATAGGCAACCTTTTGTCTCAAAAAGTCAGCCGCGTGATGCTAATGTCTGTACATTATAGATATTGAAAAAAACTAATACCTTTTGGTCTCAATTCTTTTATCTTGTTGGTCTGTATGTTTGTACATGCATCATGCAAAAACTACTGCATGGAATTGAATGACGATATTTTTGCAATGTTTATCAAGGATGTTTGACATCTAGAGGGCCCTTACTAGCTAGCACACATCACAATGTCTCGTTCCAGCTGAATCTGAAGAAGACGATCCAGGAGTGCATACTGTGAATAGTGTTATGTACGCCCAAAATGTCGTTGACTTTAAGAGGGATTTTCTAAAGGTCTTTCCAACTAGCAGAGTTTCTGGAGAACATTTGGTAAGTCAATAGTATTTTTAGTAGTCAGTAGTATTTTTTGAACGTCTGTTTTACATTTCAAACAATCCTCATTTTTTTTTTGTGGGTTATTGGGACAAACTGGCAGACGGATCGCCTGATGGTAAGCGATTACCGGCGCCCATAGACACCAGCAACACCAGAGGAGTCGCAAGTGCGTTGCCCGCCTTTTAAAAGGGAATTGGGCCTCCGGTAACCTCACTTACTCGGCGAAACACAACGTAAGCGTTGTTTGACGCCGGTTTTCTGTGAGGCCGTGTTATCACTTCGGTCGAGCCGGCCCATTCTTGTCGAAGCATGGCTCTCCCAATAAAAAAGGTCTTTCTGACCAACTTTTATTTTCGTCAGTATTTATTCTCGCGACAGTAGTCAGAAGTTTGAAAGTAGCACCAGTGACCGAAAAGTTGAAAGGGAATCGTTTGTCTTGGTATGGACATGTGACACTGTTGTACAGTGAAATGTTCCAGAAGTTAGAGAAATTGAAAGAGAAATTCTATGACGTGGTAGAAGATTATACTCTTAACTCTACCACTGTAGAAGATGTGTTCTGGAGATTGCAGTATGACAAGGAGTTAATGAAAGAAGATATGCATCTGATACATTCGAATCGACGTAAGGAACATGAATCGACTCATACTCATATACACAGTGATTTGATACAACATAATAGAGTGTGGAGACACAGTCTCAATGAAACCTCTGCACCCACCAGACTGACTGAACTCACCGACTCCACCAATTCGAGTGAATCAACCCTAGACACTGAACCCACCAAATCTGTCGAGCCCATCAAACCATCTGAACCCACCGCATCGACTGAACCCACCATACCTGAACCCACTAAATCCTCTGAACCTCCTACATCGATTGAACCCACCAAACCTGCTGCCAGTAAGCCGTCTGACCGTACCCCTAACCCCTCTGAACTGATAGAACCTGACAAACAGGAGTCATCGAGTGATACAACCGAGTCGTATGAGTCTAGCGTAACAATCGAACAAATAGGATCAAATGAACCGACAGGATCAAATGAACCAACAGGATCAAATGAACCAACAGGACCAAATGAACCAACAGGACCAAATGAACCAACAGGACCAAATGAACCTAAAGGACCGAACGAACCCGCCACCTCAAATAATACCGACAGACCAAATACATCGGCCGAAACGACCGAACAAAACGGGCTAGACGAGTCAGCCGGATCTAATGAACCAAATTCCCAGAACGGTCAAAACAAACCGACAGGATCGAACGAACCAAACAAAAAGTCTTGATGTAAATGTCATGTCATAAGACGTTATCGGTTCATACGTTTTAATTGACATATGACGTACTGTTTTTGTTTTTAATAATTTATTCATGTCTCTATGGTAATTAAAAAATAAATAAATATTAGTGTAATTTTCTCATTTGTTGTTTCATTTGCGTACCTGCTTGCCTAATTTATATTGTTGGCTTGTAAGATAAATAAGAAAAGTAAGTATATTTTGGTATTTAGCAGCGTTACATAATTAGATATAAATTTACTTTTAAAAGTGACTTTATCTGCGCAGCCGTCCAAAAAGGCTAACTTCAGATTAGCATATATTGCGTTGAAACTGCATACCTAATGCGTAAAGCATTATTTTTACAAATGAATATGGGAAGATTAAGTCAGTTTGTTCACTCAGTTCAAGGCATTTGAAGCATATGTATACCATAAATCGTTATGGAATATCGTTTCTCTGCTTTTCCTGGATGTCTTGATTCACTAAGCAAGTAAGCACTAGCAGTTTGATAGCATATACACGACTCACAAGGGTATTGCCAATTAATTTGATGTAACAACTCTGCAACATTTAAGTCAATATTATTGAATCCTCAGCAAGAATTACGTGCAAACTGTTTAAAAGACTAAAAAAAGAAGATAGACATGAGAAGGAAAGGGTTAGGATGAAGACAAGAGAGAGAAAATCATCTCAAATCGAGTTACTTTCCCATTTGGGGAAGGCTCTCCTCTTAAAATGAAAGGTATACTCTTAAGTCTGCCACGCTAATCTATTGCAGGTTGGCATTTACTGACATATTATCTACAATTCGTATCTACATACAGTTTCTAATTGAGTAATTACACAGAATATGCTTATGTTTTAAATACTGGGTCCAACAATAAATACTTACCTACTACATGGTAAACGCACGATACGGAAAGTCGGAAATCATGCAATAGAAAGCGGTGAGGATCACGCAGCGGGCGTGATATCTTGTAAGTCCAGGTAAGACGCATAACTAACACGTGCGGCGAATCCAGTCTAGACGGGGATCACAAGGAAACTGTTCGGAAATCAAACAATGAAAGTACAGAATTAAAAGTAATTAGGGTAATTTAAAATATTTTCGAATAATTTCAAAGTGGCAGTAGCCTAATCGTTAGGGAGTCGGACTTGCAGTCATGGTTGCCAGTTCGAACCACACCCATTGCACTACCGATGTGAACCCACTCGTAACATAAGCTAACCCCTTGTTAAGCATTTAGCTTAGCACGAGGGGTTAACAAGAATACTAGTAATGTGCGACCCACATTGTTAGTAAGCTTTTTTTTTAAAAAAAAAACGTTAAAAAGAGAATCCCGATCATTTCGCGCAAACTCGCTCTATTAGATTAAATTATAAGGCGAAATGCTAATGACATAATAATATTACCATCAAGTTACCACAAACTGTAAAATTTTCCCAATGGATAAAATAGGCACCTAAACTTTAATATTTGCAGATTAAATTGAAATTCGATTGAAGAATTTTGACAGTTTTGGATAAATCTACCAAGATGTGCTGTTAACTGTACATACACAGTCTGTTTGTAGTCTCTATTACAGACTAAGCCTTTTTTCGAAGGCGGTTAAAAAGGAAGAAAAATATTACTTTTGGTCTCACATAGGTTACAAATAATTATCAATAAATAAAAAAGGCCCCTTTCTCAGCATAGTCCTACGATATTTAGAATTAAATGGAGCACTGATTTTTAGGTTTTTTTTTAGAAAATACCGTACCGTATGTCGGAAATATTGATGGGAAAATTACGTAAGCAAAGCTGCAGGTCGTTATTAGTTAATATCCATAGGAACAGCTGTCTCACAACCACGCTTCGTAGAGTTCGCTTCAAAATACTGGTTGGTCACGGTGAGTTTGCAGTTAGAAATCGAGACCAAACCGATTGTACTGTTCGGTGAAAATGGCTAAAAAGAAAATAGAATTATTTATAAAGATTCGGAGTGAAAAAGATTTTGATAATATAGTAAGGAACAATGCTGATCAGCTTATTTGTAAGTATCTATACAAATATTATAAAGCTGAAGTTTGTTTGGTTGAACGCGCTAATCTCAGAAAGTACTGGTTCCAATTGAAAAATTATTTTGGTTTTGGATAGTCCATTTATCGAGGCATGTTATATGCTATATTTCATCACGCTACGCCTCTTAGCAACGGAGCAACGCGTGTGAAACCGCGGCCGGTCGATAGTTCTTGATAATGTTACCCAGTACCTACTTGCAATGCCTTATGAAGTAACTTTCGAGGCAGTTTTTGGTGGCAATCTCGTTAATAACATGTTTTAATTGTTTGCATAAAAATTGATCTCATCGGCCGGCGTGGGTGGCATCTCTGTTACGATCTTGGTAAAATCGTTGAGTATGTCAAGTTTAAATACGACAAAAGGATTATATCGGCCGGCGTGGGTGGCATCTCTGTTACGATCTTGGTAAAATCGCTGAGTATGTCAAGTTTAAATACGACAAAAGGATTAAGTATTCAATACTTTGCCTTACTCTCTTTTCAAAACTCTTGGAACAGCCTTATGTTTATGTTATGTTGTTTAAGTAGGCATGGTATGTTAGTTTGTTACTACTTAACTGCTTAAACACTAACTGATACTTCCCGGTAAGAATTGGACGTCTTATTTGGCCGTTCTCGTAAAAGCCTATACAATGCCATACTGATGTTTGAGACATAACTACGCGAATTTAATACTTACTTACCCTTACTAATATTATAAACGTAAAAGTTTGTGGGTATGGCTGTAAGGATGTAGGGATGTATGGATGTTTGTTACTCTTTCACGCAGAACGGATCTGAATGAAATTTGGCACAGACATAAGATTATAGCCTGGAATAACACATAGGCTTATACTTATCTTTTTGTGTTTTTTTTTTTTGCATTTTCCATGCTAAGATTATAAAGTTATTTTAGTGAAGGAAAAATTCAATCGCGGGCAGGATTCGAACCTGCGTCTTCTGGTTAGATACACCAGGCTACTTTAACAAAATAATATAGGCTAATTTTTATCCAGGTTGGTCCCAATTCTAAAGTCCACACAGACAAAGTCGCGAGCAGAAGCTAGTATTGAAATAAAACCAGTTTACAATAATACATTGTCAGTCTTAAATCTATTAGGTATGATTTCATTTTTCGCATTTTTGACCGCCAAAACAGAAAAGCATATTCTTCATTCATATAAAAGCATTTTCTATACAAATCTGTTACCCAGTCGTGAACGTGGCGTGCTGGGAATATTTTGGTTTGTCGTCTATACATGACCGTGGCGATCTTTTTTTGTGATTTTTTTTCATTTTCCATGCTAAGATTATAAAGTTATTTTTTAGTAAAGGAAAAAAAATTCATTCGCGGGCAGGACTCGAACCTGCGTCTCCTGGTTGGATACACCAGACGCTCTGACCTCTAAGCCACCGCGAACCCTACCCGCATGATTGAAATTTTGCCTTCACATTCTGAATTTACGTCATAAGGTGACGTTAGATAGATAAAAGGTAAGGTGGCATCGTACGACACAGAACTAACTGTAAAGTAAGTCGTGGCGGTTGAGAAGTAAGGTAACTTGCCTCCCACAGGCCTGGCTTTTTCCTTTACTAAAAAAATAACTTTATGACCGTGGCGTTTAAAAAGTGAAATGTGAGCGACTTTATATAAATTCACTTACTTTATATGGACTAGGTGCAGAAATTTATAGCTATGCATTCGGCTCGTGCAAAGCTCTTGACAGACTATTCAATGTTATCAAGATGGACTGGAGCGACGGCAAACTCATACTGCTTAAGGTTAGCTAATTAATTTTAAGCTAAATAAATAAAAAAGCCTCTATAAGTCAGTATTGACTGATGTGATGATATTTCCATGTTCGTTGTATGATTAAGAGTCCGAAGAAAGGACCGAATTTCTCAAACAATCGTAATACTGAAATAAATCATAATTCAAACACAATTTAATCAAATTCTGTTATAATTCGGATTCCAATACCGTTAATCTATGTTCCTACTCTACCATTTCGTCCAAAATACTTCACTGGAAATAAATGTAAGCGAATGCAATTTTTGATAACTTTACCAAGCTGGGAACGACTTTGCGGGCTTTTATTTCCAGCGAAATAGTAGTAGACGAAATAGTACCGTAGGAACCACGTCAGTAAGTATCCAAATCAGAATAAAAACATAATTTGAATAGAATATTGTCTGGATTACGATTTATTTCGGTATTACACTTTTGTGGGGAATTCAAGCTCCGCTGGACCATTAATATTTTTTTGTTTGGTTTGGTAACTGAAGTAAATTGGTCTAGTGGCTACAGGTGAGTATTTGAAGCGTCGTTTTTGGAACGAAGTTTTTTAACGCTGCTTGCGATAAGAGTTAAATGGTAGGAATGGCCTGATGTTAGACGGCAACCGGAGTCTATAGACATCAACACCAGTAGTATCTTTAGCACTTTATCATCTTGAGACCTCAGTTGCTATTTTTCATATGCGAATTATTGTCATTGGCTACATTACCTTTCAAGAACACGATAATGTTAGCACAGTATTGTTTAGCGCCAGAATATTTGGGAATCCGTTTTGTTTTTGCTTGTATTTGCTGCGAAAAATCCGCATTGACTGTCTATCTAAACACCGAACTTGCTTTATAGTCACGATGATACGCGAAATTCGCCATAATCATGTTTAAATAACCAGATTTTTTTATTGATTAAGTCGGCAAACGAGCTGACGAGCCACCTGGTGATAAGTAGTCATCGTCACCCATGGACACCGGCAACACCAGAGGAGTTGCTAATGCGTTGCCGGCCCTTAAGAGCCCCTACGGACTACAGACTGCCAGAGCCGCTGCAACCGAGGGTACTAAAATGCAAAAGTTGAAATGCATAATTACACGTGTAGGTATTATGAAATTATCGCCATTACGTTAAACGTTTTCGAAGTTAGGTATCATTGAGCTATAAAGTATAAAGCTCAGTTTAGGCAGTACTAGATTTGTCTCTATTTAAATAATATTTCTTTCACTTCAGGTACCGGCTGACGAAGTAGAAGCTTTAAAAAGATTCAGAGCTCAAAGTGAACCAGTCTACATGTTTATACTGGTAAACTTGAGAAACATACCTCATTCTATCATCATCAGTCCATATACTGTCCCACGGCTGGACACAGGTCTTGTCTCAGAATGATAGGGGTATGCTTTAGTCCGCGCTGGTCTAATGCGGTTTGGCATTCTGACGTCGCCGCCGAGAAAATCAGGCATGCAGGTTTTCTCACGATATTTTCCTTCACCGTTAAAGCGAGTGATATCAGAGGTCTCAGTTCCTAGACCGCAATACCAAACTCTAGCAATGTTTTACAGGATTTTTTCTAATAGATTTTAAGTAGTAGCTCGGAGTTAGGATATGCTTAATAAATGGCCATCATTACTCCTGGTGAATGGACCCTAAAAACACACTAGTGAACTCTGCCTAACTCTTTATCGGGAATGCAGGTTTTGATAAGATTTAAAAACATTTTTTTTTGTCAAAAATTCATCTGCCAGGGCGGGTAAAATCGTTTTGATCCACAATTACCTATTGTAAACTACCGACACACAGTTATGCAACGTATCTAAGTACCTATATAGGTACATATAGGTACGTATAACCCTCTGACCATGATCCTCTGAAATTAATTCTACTTTACTACAATTTTCAGAACAATAAAGTAACAAAAGTATTCAGAGGCGTCGACACGGTGAGATTCGCTGAGGTGGCCAAGAACGAGCTGTCTTACTATAAGCAAGAACAAGAGGGTTCTAGCATAGAGCGACACGTCTACGAACTAGATGAACCTACACCTGATGAAATGGTAAGTTTATCAGACTTGAAAGCCTTTTCTTTCTCTTCTCCGAGCTATTTCTCAACTATGGGGTCGGCTTCCATTCTAACATAATACCATAAAACTGAATATCATCAGATCTGCACAAGCCAATTTCTGGGCAAAGGATAGAAAACTGGTCAATCAATCAGACTGTATGGATGACGAAGACTGTACATATCTACTGCACCGATCAGAAGTGCCAGTGATTTAACTAACCTAGGTCTACACGACGCAGGCACACCTTTGAAGGGGTTACTGCTGAACCTTAGCTTGTCATGGTCGTGGTAAGTGTCAATGTCAAATGAATTCCATGGACTTTATGGCAAGGAACGTAAGTGCGGTTTTTAGTCCGTAGGAGTCCGACACCCTGTCAGTGCCACCTCTTCAGGTGGCAGATGATGCATGAAGACTATCAGTACTATAAAAATGAGGATGATGGGTTATTCTGTGCTCAATAATAACCAAAATATTTTACCATCCGAAGGGTTAGATAGAGGTATAGGTATTACTTGACACACACAGTTCGCCGGTATGTTTAGGTCCCATGTCGGGGCTACGCAAATATTTTTCTATAATAAATACAAAATTCGTTTATCATCAACTATCACAGAAATGTTAGGGTTTGTTCCATTTTTCTCTCATAATTTATTTATCTCTGGGATTAGATTAAAACCGTTTTACGATATAGCAATCAGCTGTCAGAATTTTCAAAAACCAATGATAAATTTATGAGCCTCTGCGGATTTATGACATAGACATGATATATGTACCAAATCAACTTTTTTTTATGTTCGTAATAGGAATTGTGTTGGGAATGAAATATTGTGTGGTGGAATCTAGTTTACATGTTAACGCCAATAGGATATTACTTGTTAGGGGGACTGATCAGATAGATATATTCCACCACACAATATTTTACGGGGCGGGGGGATGGCTGGTGCTGTCGGTGAGTGACGATAAGCAACAGACGGGACAAAACAAATAAAATAGTTATCTATAACTCGTTACCCCTAAGCAAACAAGAGACTTCCAACCAAAGAATGTCACACTGATATAATACAAATATAACTGGGCGATGTCTATTATACATACGAGATTAAGAAAAAAAATATATAAGCGGTCTTTATAAGGAATAGAATTATCGAATGTTGTCTGTATGTTTGTACGTGCATCATACGAAAACTACTGCACGAAATCGCATGCAATTGTATTGTTAGAGATCTGACCTAAAAGCTATTTATTAAGTTATTTTAGTTAAAGAAAAATTCAATCGCGGGCAGGATTCGAAACTGTGTCTCCTGGTTGGATACACCAGACGCTCTGACCTCTAAGCCGAAAATGCAGAATGTGAAGGCAAAATTTCAATCAGGCGGGTAGAGTTCGCGGTGGCTAAAATAACTTTATAATCTTAGCATGGAAAATGCAAAAAAATCACAAAAAGATAATCTATATATTAACTTAAAATCTAGTGCATGTTTCATCTTGTTAAGATAGAAGCAGAGTTATAGTGTCTAAGTAACTTCTTTCGGGACGCGAGTGAAATCGCGGGTCACAACTAGGTGTTAGAGCCCATCCATAAATTATGTCACATCTCACGAGGGGGACAGAGCGCCTAGTGTGAGGTGCATTTCACCGACTCGATTTAACGTATCGACTGCGTTCGGCTCTCTTGTTGGTGGTGAGTGGTGAAGGTCACGGAAATCGCCAATCAGCGCGCCAAACGCGGACGATGCGTAAAATCGAGTCCGTGAAATGAAACTCACACTTGGCCCTCTGAAGTGTGACATTGAGTGACAAAGCATTTGATGGGTTCACTAGGGGGTCTCACAAATATGGCGACGATTGACAGAGACGGGGGGGAAGAGTCAGGCGTGGTACAGGAATGGTCCTGGAAGAATAATTTAGTTCTCGGATCCCAATATTGTGCTGAAGATGACCACCGAGGGGGTTTTGCAGTAAAAATCTCACACACCTCTGCTTATCCCCCAGTAGCCCGGCAGCCTTTTGGAAGATTCCTTCACGCACAAAGAAAATGGTGGGGGTCTCACAAATGTAATGAAATTTGTGTAGCGTAATTCATGGATGGCCCCTAAATAAACAGATGTGAACGATGCTAAAATATGCATGGCATAAACAAGTTAGGAGGCAAGTAAGGCTAGGGTATCAAAATACGATTCCCGTTTATTATTTCAAGCTGAGCTTGTAAACAAGCGTTCTGTACTTCCGTAGCATTCGTCTAACGTTTTGTGAACGGAATTCGCAGCGATTGTAATGAATTGTGGGTTAATGCTTAGACTGATTTTATCGTGTATTTTCTGAACTTTTTTTTTTTTTGTGAATGAATTATTTGTACGCAGGGTTCGATCCTGCGTCTTCTGGTTGGACGCTTTACACAATTAAGGTATCCAGAAGTCGTATGTCATTGTGTTCTTGCGATATTTTTAAAGGTTGTAAGAAAGTGGACTATTTAATGTGTAGAGCGACATCCCTCTCTTTTTTTATGGTTCCGTACCTCAAAAGGAAAAAACGGAACCCGATAGGATCACTTTGTTGTCCGTCCGTCTGTCTGTCAAGACCCTTTATCTCAGGAGCGCGTGGAGGTATCGAGTTGATATTAAAACCATATACTCAGGTCTATAGTCCCTTGAAGCTGTAAAAAATCAAATTTTTAAGTTAACGTAAAAAAAAGAGACGGCCGTTTATGACGCAAGAGCTCCGAGTTTGGAATTTGTGCCCGGTTACTGGCAATAAGCTATCTGGCAATAGGCTCTTTTACATGGGACCTAAACTTACGGGAGAACTGTGGGTGTACATTAGAACGCCTCTGCCTAGCCTTTCACGGAATACAGGCGTGATTGTATGATGGTATTAATAAAGTAGGTACATATTATAAGTTTTATTTAATTAAAAGCTCAGGCCGTACCAAAACGTTTTATTGCAATTATTTTTAGGTTGTGAGAAAGAGATGGCACTATTTGATATGTAGAGCAGCATCCCTCTCTCTTAATCTAAAAACGATCGCAATAACACATAGTATGGCGTCTGGGGGCCAAGTCTGTTATTTTATTACAATTAAATCATTTGTCTCAACAAAGTGGTCATTCAATGCCCATTATGTTGACAAATAGTTGATTTTTGACAGCGTATTTGTCATTTAGATTAATGGACGACAAAATCTGATTTATCTGTAATAGCAGACTGGTCTCAAAATGTCACATTTGACAGGACTGGATGAATGACAGGGCACTAGAAAAAGAACAGGAAGCTGCGTCACTGGTCGCTTGCCGCTTGGAGCGGCAGGCGGTGCGCAAGCGCCACCGCGCCGAACTAATGGTGCCATACCTGACCGACCTGAACTTCGTCCTGTTCTGGCCTCACTGCTTCCATGCTCACCCTGAACTCTATGAGCAGTGGGATGCTAACAGTTAAGTGACGTCACAATTGATTGAATGAATTGCATTGATTTGTATATTGAACTACTTCAATAGTCTTGTCGTCTTAAGATGCGCTGGAGGTCTTGGGTTTGATTTCCAGGCCGGTTTTCTTAGAAATTCTCAATAGCAACTCAGAGGTTGGATTTGTGCCCGGTGACCTGCAAATTATGATTTATCATTATCATATTTCTCTTGACCAGATATCGTTATGGTTGGTCGAGAAGAGATTGAGTTGTCAGAAGAGAAGATCACAGACATATTCTACGCTGGAGACGCCCCGTTGAACGAGGCCTCTTTGAACAAACTGATGTCGGGGCCTGCATTGGCTATATGCTTTCGATTGCTCGATGCTGATGTAAATTTTGCGTGTTAGTATTTTGTATATTTAATTAAGTGAATAGTTATTTTATTATTGGCTGTCGTCCGCGCTTTCACTGGTATCCAAAGAACTTTTTGAGAGAAAATATATATTACCTGCAGCCTAACTTGATCGGACAGAACACATGCACTTCGAACTTCCGCGAATGTATAGTCGTGAGAAAAACAGTTATTAGATTATTTTTATTTTTAATAATGCTTATAATTATGGTACTTAGAAAATCGATATCTCTAATTTATCAAATCCCCGTTTAGTTCTTAAAAAAGTGATCTGCTCAACCACCTGCACGAAGTTCAACCCTCCCAAGTCAGTTTTCCTATGTCCTTTGACAAAATCCAATCTAAATTAAAATTTTATTTACATTTTAAGAGAGGTAGGGTATAGTGGAATCGAATAATTCCAGTCATACTTGGAGCTGCCCGACTGGGGAATACCTCCACCTTGCAGAAAATCGTAGCTTAAAAACATAGCTCCGTGCTATGTTGTGTTCCTAACGGTGAGCAAGGTCGCCAGAGCTCCACGAGGAAGCGTTATATACGCAGATAGGATAAGCATCACGCATTGTCTCCTATGCTGCCAGCCCAACTATTCCTCCTTGATTTACAGGGTCGGCAGAGTGATACCCCTGGTGTTGCAAGCGCCTATAGGCTACGTTAACCGCTTACCATCAGGCGGGCCGTATGATTGTTTGCCACCTTAGTGGTATAAAAAATAATAATCAAAATTGGTCATCATTCAAAATTTTAAATATTTATTAGTTAAAAGTGTCTTTAAAAGACATGTTTACATATATGTTGGTAATTTATAGCTCTAGTACGTCGTATCTTGTATGAAGAAATACCACCGTATGATGAAACAAGGTCAATTGATAGTATGATGCTGAAGACTGCTTTTGACCGGTACAAGACCTTCAGTCCTACCAAAGAAGAAGTGTGGCAACATCGCCGGGAGGATAGGGCGACGGAAAAGGTAAATATTAATACTAGAACCTCGTGAAAGCCGAAAAAGATATACAGTATCTTGATATGGCACACGAGGTTGTCGACATATGGGGATTCGGCGATCATTGTACCAATCGTTGTGTCAGCTAATGGTTTAATAGTTAAGAGCCTCAACAAACATTTAAGGCTGTCATTGGGTGGCTGGATCGAGGGCTTGATGCAGAAAGCAGAAATAGTACTCCTGGATACGGCCCGCATTGTTAGTTTTCTTTTTCTGGAGCCCTGACCCGGTAGTTTTGACTCCGCTCCGATTTGCTTTATCTTTGAATGTTTTTATTTTTATTTTTTATGCATCATAAAAATTTAAATAAATATGTACAAATATAAATAAAGGAAATAATAACAGAAATACGCCTGAAAATGTTAGTAAAAAAAGATATGCAACCTAACGTCAAAATGCGTTGCAAGGAGACCAATGATATAGTGATCACTGCTCAAGTAGTAAATCGACTCAAGTATTATGTGAGATGTAATTTACCGACAAACTCTTCAGAGTATACCTGCAGTATGATACATAGTTTTCTCCAGTAATAACCTTTTATCTGCATCATACATTAGGAAGAAAAAAAAAGGAAGAGAGCCCAATATTTATCTGAAATGCGGCGCTTAGCCCGACAAGCTGCCGAAGAGAAGATGGAAGCTAAGAGGAAAGAGAAGGAGCAGCAGAAACTTAACCTGTTGAAAGCTGGAGTAAGTAAACCATCGCCATCCCGATCTTTTCCCGGTAGGTAGTTGGATGAAAATCCATTAATAAGATCAATTTGATTTCTGTTATAGAGATTTGATGTTGAATGCTTAAAACCGATAACGATAGCACTATGAATTTCTTTTTTTATTTCCTAAAACGCTAAAAATAAGGTCTTAAAGTAATTTTTTTTTCGTGTTAGGCTTACGCTTGACCGCCAGTTCGCCTGATGATAAGCGACACTGCTATCTACGATGGAGCGCGCTTGCCTAGCAGAAACCGATTCATACGTGATTTATAGACACCCAGATTATATGTATCGGGGAAGACCCACACGAGAAGTGCATTCCACATTTCAGCGGTAGGCATGATAAAAGTCGACTTAAAGTGTTTCGTTCGGGTTTTCGGAATGTCCACCATGAATCGATGTCGCTTTTTCGTGCTTCTGGTCGTCTGATAGTAGAAAGGGCTAGGGTGAATAAGATTTTCACTTATTCGCCATTACCATTGAAGCTATATTCTTCAATTCCATTTCATCACGGATTATGAAAATACAGTGTGGGTCGATCTCCCACGAGATGGACGGATGACCTGGTGAAGATAGCTCGAAGTCGTTGGATGCTGGTGGCATATAACCGGTCCTGGTGGAAATCTTTGGAGGAGGCCTTAGTGGCGTCATTTGGTTGATATGATTGAGATGATGAATGTTTTTTTTTTGTAACAGAACCTGACTGCTTTAGACCAGATGAACGAGGACACTGCAGATGATGAGTCGGATGTGGAGATCCCAGAGGTAAGGTGCTGATTGATAGTATCCACTATGTTAAAAAAACCTTGTCCCATCCGAAAATTGTAACTGCCACCGTAAGTGTTGCTATTTAAGTTTTCTCGTTTTATACAATTTTATTTGGGGTTATTTTTTTTAAACCCCTTTTCCACCTCCAGGAGGCGTTAGATGAAGAAATAGAGGAATGCCCGGTAGAAGAAGACGAAGAGGAATACTTTCCACCTGCAGGACTCCTCATACCCGGCTTTTACGCTCCCCCCAATGACATCGCCAAGTCTAATGGACTGGCCGTGTTGTTTCCAAAAGTAAGTACAAAAGAAATATGTAGAAGAAGTATGAAGTGGCGGTAGCCTAATGGCTAGGGCGACGGACTTGCGATCATGTAGTTGTCGGTTTGAAACCAACCCATTGCACTACCGACGTGAACCCACTTGTAACACAAGCAATTAGCTTAGCACAAGGGGTTAACAAGAATAATAATAATGTGTGACGCACATTGCTAGTAGGATTCTTTAAAAAAAAAAAATAACCTTGAGTGTCTGAAGTTGTCAGCAAGTGCTTTTGGTAAACCATTCGGTACGGACATGATGACAACTTTCTATCTTATAATTTTATTTCTTTTAATTAAAATGAAACTGTATTTCAAAAACACATTAGCGTTTAATAGCATATAGTTGTTTCTAAACTATGTGTATCTTGGAACTCTGAGTAAAATTTTACAAAGTTATGGCACTGCTCCAGTGGCAGAAAATTAAATTGTTTTTCCCTTGTTAGGTATACCTATGTACCTAAATCATCCTAAATATTATTAGTATTTGATAGTCTTAATAAAATGTTTCTTTCCTTTTTTTCTTATTCAGTTGGTGCAAGAGCGAGTGACACCACAGCCGGAGTTTCTACCGCCTCACGTGCTTGTCCTACTAGAGATAACCAAGCGATACAAAGCTATAGACGCCATCGCTCCCTACAAACATGCCATTATACATGTAAGTCATTATTAATAGTAAGCCACCGTAGTTTTTTTGTTTGAAGATAATGTAAGACTAAGAGCCGATTTTTCCCTCGTCAGATAACTTTGACTGAGGAATGAAATTGACGTTTGACAGATTTTCTATAAATAAACTGTCAAAAATTTGAATTTATTCCTCTGATAAAGTTATCTGGCAGTGGAAAAATCGGCCCTATTTTTTTTTATACCACTAAGGTAGCAAACAAGCATACGGCAGGCCTGATGGTAAGCGTTTACCTTAGCCTATGGACGCTTGCAACACCAGGGGTACCACTCGCGCGTTGCCGAACCTGTTTAAGCCCGAATTAAGGAGGAATAGTGGGGCTGGCATACGAGACAATAGCGCGATGCTTATCCTATCTGCCAACACAACGCTTCCTCGCGGAGCTATGGCGACCTTGCTCATCGTTAGGAACACAACATAGCACGGAGCTACGTTATTTGGCTAGGATTTTCTGCAAGGTGGAGGTACTTCCCCAGTCGGTCAGCTCCAATTGTGAGTGGAATTATTCGATTCCATTATACCCTAACCTGTATGTCAGAGAGAATTTCTCGACGACGTGTAATGTCTGCCAACCGGCATTAGGCTAGAGTTGTACTCTATACCTTTCATTTTGAGCGGAGAGCTGTGCCCAGCAGTGGGACAGTATAATGGGTCAATCATGATGGCACATATTATGCTTATCACTGTATCTACCTAATTAATAGGTACATAACATACATACCACCACGCCTATATTCCCCGAAGGGTTAGGCAGAGGCGTACAAATGTACCTTCAACAGCACATCAAATTACCACAAACTGTCAAATTTCCCCAATGGATCTCTATTATTTGGACATTAAATTGAAAATCGATTGAAGTACACACCAGTATGTACACCAGTACAGTTCGCCGGTATGTTTAGGTCCCATGGAATAGGAGGCGAGCTTATTGCCATTAACCGACTAAAAATCCCAAACTCCGAAAAATTTGAACGCGCTTACCGAGCGGGTCTTCCTCGATAGATATAATCTAGGTGTCTTTAAATCAGGAGTGAAACGGTTTCTTCACGGCAAGAGCGCTCCATTGTCGCAGTGTCGCTTAACATCAGGCAAACTGGTGGTCAAGTTACCCTTGGCCTTTCACTGTCTGTCCTTATGTATGCTTAGATCTTTAAAACTACGCAACGGATTTTAATTTTTCGGTTTTTTTAATAGATAGAATAATTCATGAGGAAGATTTTAAGCTATTTAACATTACGCTGTAACGACTCTTAGGAATGGAGCAACGTGGGTGAAACCGCGGGCGGATCGCTAGTCACGAATAAAAAAAATAAAAACACTGTTCGACCTGGGAGTCAACACCAGGGCAGGACCTCTAGCGTAGCAGTCGCGCTCAGGACCACTATGCTAACGAGGCAGTTAATAAGTACGTAATCATATTTCCAGATGGGTATATTTAAAGCATCGTCGCCATTCGAGTGCGTTCATATTGCACACACCGTCAAGCAATTCGACTCCATAGATAACACTTCTTTGAATTTGTAAGTAAACAAAGCTTACTATCTTTGGTGATGTGTATTTTTAACTATGGCGTCAGATGAACTTAACTGTAGGTAACTGTCTCTAATCTACTGAATAAAAATTTAACACTGACTGACAGACAGACAAACCGGTGGGTCGGTCTAAGAATGACTTCTTGTCGACCTTGACAAGAGTTCCAAGGATAACGTAATTAAGCACTATGACAGAACTTTGAGAAATGGGCTAGGCCGCTAGATGACAAAAAATGTTTGATTGATCCGTCAATTAGATTATAAAAAAATATGTACACGAATTTTTCCTTTTGTTTAACAAATAATACGTTTACATTAAAGTGTCGCGTGACGTCACGGTTTCATACAAATTTTACGAAAAAGTGACTACCCGGTAGGTAGTCACTCACACACACAAAAAAAGAATCATCAAAATCGGTTCATAATTGACGGAGTAATCGCGTAACAAACATACAAAAACAACATACAGTCGTATTGAGAATCTGAAAAATAATACTCGTAGATAGATTACAAAGCATTGACTGCCTCTTTAGTCTAGTGGTTCCAAGCGAGACTGCTACACTAGAGGTCCTGGGTTCGATCCCCAGGTCGAGCAAAGTGTTATTGGGTTTTTCTATGAAATTCTCAGTAGCAGCTCGAAGTCTGGATTTGTGCCCGGTGAATGGCTATAGGCTCGCCTCCTATAACATGGGACCTAAACATACCGGCGAACTGTGGGTGTACATTAAGTACGTCTCTGCCTAACACTTCGGGGAATACAGGCGTGATGGTAAGTTATGTTAGGTAATGAATGGAAATATGATTTTAATAAAATCATTATGCAACTTTGTAATCTTTATCATAACTTACCATCACGCCAGTATTCCCCGAAGAGATAGGCAGAGGTGTACTAATGTACACCTACAGTTCACCACACTAATTTTGATTTTAACTAATTAAAAAAAATACTGATATTTTTGTGTAAGTGCTGTGTACTTCTATAACTGACGAATTTACCATAAACCTTGTTTATGGTGATTGTGTAAATTGTGTAAATAAATGTAATGTTCTTTTCTTTGTATTCTAATAGTGGATAAGTCGTTGGAGTAACTATAAGTAAATAAATAAATCTATTGTCTTTATAGTTTTTCTCTGCATTAAGATTTCGGCGGACCGAATTTCTCTTACAAACGTAATACCGAAATAAATCGTAATTCAAACGCAATTTAATCAAATTCTGTTATTATTCGGATTCCGATACCGTTAATCTAGGTTCCTAGTCTACCATTTCACTCAAAATACTTGACTGGAAATAGATGTAAGCGAATGCAATTTTTGATAACTTTACCAGGTTTCGATTTTTCGGTCTTTTATTTCCAGTGAAGTATTAGTAGACGAAATAGTAGGGTAGATTAACGGTATCAAAATCCGAATAATAATATAATTTGATAGAATATTATTTGGATTACGATTTATTTCGGTATTAGGTTTTTGTGGGCAATGCAAGCTCCGCCGGACCCTTAAGACCGCCGCTGTTAAAATGTAATAAATAAATAAAGATTACCCATCTCTTTCTTCTTTCCTCAAATTGTTTGCCGGTCTCTAAACCTCCTATGTATTATTTTCCAGAGACCAAATTAAGCTAGCCTTCATGTTATCGGTAGAAGTGGACGTGCCATTATTGCACCTGATGGATTTGAACCCAGTCCACGTGAGTCGGGACTGCTCCCGCGGTGAAGAGGAATGCGCGGCCATGTTTTCTGTTGATTACGGCGATGATTTCCAGCAGTTAGAAGACTTTGATTAGGTCAGATATTTACCTATTTTAAATTATTTTTTGGTCTGTATTCCTAAGTGATGGGCAGACGTGTACAGCTACAACCAGAATCCGGCGGGCGTCAATCCCGGCGGCATATCGTAGTGTATGTAAAAAGTCCCTGAGGTGAGAAAATATCTGACTTGCTTGGTGATAGGAGCTCTTGGGGTCTGGCGACCACCCTTGCGTTGGAGTCTGTTGTAAAACATATTGGTGTATGTTTCGACTGTTGCGCGTGAGAGCCAGTTCCCCTTCGGTTGCTGCGGCTCAGCGAAATGCATCAGCAACTCCTCTGGTGTTGCAGGTGTCTATGGGTGGCGATAACTACTTACCATCGGGTGGCTCGTCTGCACGTTTCGCGATCTAATCAATTAAAAACTTTGTCAACTCCTCGATTTAATTTGTATTGTTTTTTTTTGTTATTATGAATTACTATTTACTTTCATTCTCTTTTTCAATTTCTCTTTCATAAAAACTATTATAAGGCTGTGGTTTCATGTTGTGACGTCATATCTACCTTGTACAGTATTTCCTCTCAGAGTAATAAGAAGATAGGCGACAAAGTATTGCGTCGTGATTATTTTAATCTTTGCATAGACAGTGTGTCATTACGCGGGCATAGCAAAAATTCCAAGCGTCGAATTATATACAGGCACTTCATTTGGACTTTGAGTTTTGTCACAACTACGTCGCAAATTGTGCATTGGTGGTGATATTATTCCTAGTGCATCGGTATCAAACAGGTGAGAAATAATTTTAATTTCTATGATTTTCGTAAAAAAGCAATAGGGGTGTCGACTTTCTTAAGGGTCCGGCGGACCGAATTTCTCTTTCAAACGTAATACCGAAATAAATCGTAATTCAAACACAATTTAATCAAATTCTGTTATTATTCGGATTTCGATACCATTAACTGGGTTCCATACTGTACCATTTCGCAAAATATTTCACTGGAAATAAATGTAAGCGAATGCAATTTTTGATAACTTTACCAAGTTTGGAACGATCCGATTTTTTTTATTTCCAGTGAAGTAGTAGTAGAGGAAATAGTACAGTAGGAACCTAGATTAACGGTATTCGAATCCGAATAATAACATAATTTTATAAAATATATCGGTATTACGTTTCTCTGAGCATTTCAAGCTCCGCCGGGCCCTTAAATAGTTTTGAGCTTTATGGAATAGTAAGAACTAACACATCTAAATTGTTTGATTGTGGTTGAACATCAGAACAGAATATTTTATCTAAATATATATAAAAATCCTGACATAGTGATCTATCAATGCACAGCCCAAACCACTGGAGGGATCGGGCTGAAATTTGGCATGCAGGTAGACGTTATGACGTAGGCATCCGCTAAGAAAGGATTTTGATAAATTCTACCCCCAAGGGGATAAAATAGAGGATGAAAGTTTGTATGAAACTTTGTCAATTTTAAACCGATCGGGCTGAGACTTTGCATGCATATAGCTACTATGACGTAGGCATCCCCTAAGAAAGGATTTTGATAAATTCCACCCCTAAGGGACCTATATAGGGGTGAAATAGGGGATGAAATTTCATATGGAATAAAGTTCTACGCGGACGAAGTCGCGGGCAAAAAGCTAGTATATATATAAAAGTCCATTAGACCATTAAACAACCTGTAACAGAATAAGCGCAAGACCTGAAAGTAGTTTGTTCAGAATCGACTACTGAATCGATTGCAGTACTTTTTAATATTATTTTAATTTTTTCCTAAGACATTATTACAATACTTAGGTACCTGAAATATGGGCCTGATCCATCAGTGGGTTGAGGTATAGAAAACTGAAACCTATTTGCATTGTGTGCGTGCGCGCATCGATATCGTAGTCGTTGTAAGTACGACTGTAATACGGCCACAAGTTTTGCGTTTAGCTGATATAACTAACTTCTTAACATACATACCATCACGCCTGTGTTCCCCGAAGGGTTAGGCAGAGGCGTACTTAATGTACACCCACAGTTGGCCGGTATGTTTAAGTCCCATGTTATAGGGGGCGAGCCTATAGCCATTAACGGGGCACAAATCCAGACTCCGAACTGCTACTGAGAATTTCATAGAAAAACCCAATAACACTTTGCTCGACCTGGGGATCGAACCCAGGACCTCTAGTGTAGCAGTCGCACTTGGGAACACTAGACTAATGAGGCAGTCACTAATTTCTTGAAAGAAATATATTTTTATGTCTCAAAATAACTTTCGGGTTTCGTTAATTGATAACATTTTATTTTTTAACACCCATAAAAAATAATTTTATTTGAAACTAGATCGAAAAATAGGATACCCGTATTTTTTATTTTCCCGATATTCAATCATTTTCATATTTATTTTCGACTGTGAAGTTCTTTCTATTCTAAACAGATGTAAGTGTCAAATGACGTCATTTGTACGGTTATACGAGTTAAAAGGTGAGATGACGTAATTTTTTTAATCTTTAAAACATCCTCATAACCTCCAATTAATAGAGTTTATTATCTATTGGGGAAATTTGAGTTTATGGTAACTTGATGTGCCTGACCGTGCTGTTTTCCGTACAACGGGTAGAACCATCTCTTTCTATTTTATTTTATAAGAAACCCCACACTTGGATTTTCTCCTGTATCGTGGGTGCGTTTACAAACACAAATTTTCACATACACAAACACCCAGACCCGGAACAACTACCTGTAGATCATACAAATATTTGCTCCGTGTGGGGATCGAACCCACAACGCGTGGCGCAGAAGCCGATTGCTCAGCCGCTAAGCTAAACGTGTCGTCTTCGTCTTTATGGGGGGTAGGTGACTCGGCTATTGCAGTTGAAATTTTTAGCACCTCGGAGTTTGTATTTGTGTCCGGTATACGGCAAAAGCCTCACCTCTATTAAATGGCTCCTAAATATTATCAGCGAACTGTGGGTGTACATTAGTACATCTCTGACTAACCCTTCGGGGAATAGGTACAGGGGGAAGCTATGTTTAGTGTATAATATAAGGATTATACTGAATTTCAGGTTCTGGCCTTCAAGAAACCAACACCGAAGCACACCATGATTCGTGGTAAGTGGCCCTTTCATCTATACTAACATTGTAAATGCGAAAGTTTCAGTTTGTCTGTCTGTTTGTTATGTTTTCACACTCAAACCGCTGAACCAATTTTGAAGAATTTTAGTATAGAGATAGATTTTGGAGAAGGATATAGGTATTCACAGTACAAAAGTCAATCTCTTAGACATGGGCGCTTTTTTAATTTCTAAATAAACCGATATAAATTAGATTTCATGAGTGGATCTGGCTTGCAGTTTCGATCGTAAATATTTTTTTACAGTGGCGACCAAAAGTCCATAAGCAATCTCACAACGCAATAGCTTGACGTTTAGTTTGACTTCCGACCTTCTATTCATTGTCGTTAACAAGTGACACGCACTGGCTGTATCGAGTTCGCTCGTACTGTTCATAGCAATGTAATCCTTATTATAATAGTAACAATCTAAATTAAATCTAAGCGATTACTGCCGCCCATGGACACCCGCAACACCATAGGAGTCACAAGTGCGTTGCCGACCTTTTAAAAGGGGATTAGGTCTCCGGTAACCTCACTCACTCGGCAAAACATAACTTAAGCCTTGTTTAACGCCGGTTTTCTGTGAGGCCGTGGTATCACTCTGGTCGAGCCGGCCCATTCGTGCCGAAGCATGGCTCTCCCACGTAATGAGAATTTTTTTTATGTAACGTGATTTTTCAACGTGAAATTCTTTTCCTGCTAAAATTCAAATCTACAGAGTAAACCTAGTAAACCTTTGTCTCTTTTACTCCGCCGAACGTTTGTTTAGTTAGAAAGAAAGATAAGAGAAGAGAAGAATTTCTTTAGTTTACGTGTAGTAATTTGTGATTGCGCGGTTTGGATTCGTATCAACGGTTTGCAGAAAATCGTAGCCAAATAACATAGCTCCGTGCTATGTTGTGTTCCTAACGATGAGCAAGGTCGCCAGAGCTCCACGAGGAAGCATTGTGTTGGCAGTGTGGGGGACTGGTGGTGTTTTGTTATCGCCGTTGTCATGCATGGCAGCATGTTTCCTATGCTGCCATCCCAACTATTCCTCCTTAATTTACAGGGTTGGAAACGCGCGAGTTGTGTTGCAAGCGTCCATAGGCTACGGTAACCGCTTACCATCAGGCGGGCCGTATTCTTGTTTGCCACCTTAGTGGTATAAAGAAAGAATATTTTTGGATACCGTTTGCGTTTATCGTATCGCGTTTAGATTTGGATTTGGTTTTGCTAAATCAGTTTTTCTAATTCTATTATGTCTATGGCCTGGTTTTAGACCTCTTTTTTTTTAAAGTGATGCAATATATGTCATGTCATGTATGTCATTTAAGCAGTGATAGCTTAGTGGTATGACCGTTGGACTGCCAAGTCAAAGGTCTCGAGTTCGAACCCAAGGTACGCACCTCTGACTTTTCGAAGTCATGTGCGTATTAAATAGTTAATTATCACGCGCTTAAACGGTGAAGGAAAACATCGTGAGGAAACCTGCATGCCTGAGAAATTTTCTCGACGGCGTGTGAAGTCTGCCAACCCGCATTAGGTGGACTGTAGCCTAATCCCTCTCATTCTGAGTGGAGACCCGTGCCCACCAGTGGGACAGTGTAGACAGGGTTGATTATATAATGTATGTCATGTAGATATCGCGCTGAATATGTAGAATATAATTTCTTAGTACCGATAACTGTTAGATTAGGTGGTGTAGGTTACATCTTGTTGTAATTAAAATAATATTATGCAACTGCCTCATTGGTTTAGTGGTTGTAAGCGCGATTGTTGGACATGAGGGTTCGATTCCCAGGTCAAGGAAAGTCATGTTAAAAATAAAGTAGGCCGTCTGCCTGCATTTCACTTATTTGTTATCTAGAAAATTAAATAGTAGGTATCTAAAAATAAACGCCAGTGCGGAAAAATGTTATTATGTTAAAATATTATATTAAAATATGCTTCATTAGTCTAATGGTCCTAAGCGCGACTGCTATGCTAGACATCTAGGACTCGGTTCCCGGGTCAAGCAAAGTGTAATTGGGTTTTTCTATGAAATTTTCTGTAGTAGCTCGGAGTTTGGACTTGTGCTCGGTTAAGGGTATTACATTGCCCAATGACCTTGAGGATTTGGTCTGTGCTAGTACATGTTAGTCACAGGCATTGCAATTTCTTTTTTATTTCAAAATATTCAAAGAAATGAGAAAATAAAAACAATACAAATTGTTAATTACGTCATTACAATTTTTTGGTATAAAATTCATGACTAGCTATTAAGCCGTTAAAGAGAAAAAATACAAAATAGGTTAAAAAGGCCTATTTACTTCAATTATTATCCAAAATTGGGGCAAATTTATAAAAATTTTAAACAATACAATTTGTTTGTGATGACCTTAAGTATAACATATATTTTTTATATGGCAAACGCACATAAGGATTCCACTAGAAACTTAAGTAAAGCTATGGTGTTTTTTTAATTTGAGCGATGTAATGCCCTTAATGGCAATAGGTTTGCCCCCTATTGCATGCGACCTAAAATACTGGTGAACTGTTGGTGTCTCTGTCTAACCCTTTGGGGAATACAGGTATTATGGTATGTCTAATACATAGAAGAAAATAGTTCAAAAGGAATCTAGTAGGAATTGATCGTTATAATTAAAGTAAATAAACTGATTCTGTCTATTGTTCACAGCTTACATTCTCTTCATTATCTTCATGATGGCGAAGTATTCATCGTGCTACTGTCCCAGTAATAAGATCCACAGCACTGGTCACTGCGCCTTCCGAATCCACTGCATCGGAAACATCCGAGGAGTACGCCTACCTGACAAATGCCGCGAATCTAGCAACTACCCCGTCATCGTTGACGTCACTCTTACCGATGCCATAGAACGATACGATGAACATTTGGACATACACTTCCTTAACACGTTCACCAGCCTCAAAATATCAGGGCAATGGGTAGAAACCAAATTGGCCATCCTACTTTTCACCACTAAGCTACAAAATTTGAATCTCGTCAACAACGGCATTGAGAAAATAAGAGGAATGCCGTTCTTCTACTTAAGTCGCTTAGAAAATCTCAATTTGTCTCACAATAAGTTATCAGATATATCTGAACTGTTTCAGTTCCAGATAACCCCTAATAAACTAAAAAGGCTGTCACTTTCGTACAATCGTATTGAAGACATACCCGGAGACACTTTTGGAGAACTGTCTTCCTTAATAGAACTCGATCTCTCCCATAATTTTATTTCCGATCTGACCGAAGAGCCTTTCAGTAATCTAACGCAACTTGAAAGGCTAAGACTGAATAATAACAGAATAAAAGATCTGAATGGTGCTGTGAATAACTTACAGCACTTAAAACATTTGTATCTGAGAGGAAATCATATACAAAATATTGACGAGGAGTCACTAATGATTATTAAACATCTAGAAACGTTTGACGTTTCTGGGAATGACCTGGAAGAAATAAAGCCAATAATGCTGTCGAGACATTGGAAGCATTTTGGTAACCATTCCAGTTGTAAAATTCTACTTTCTGAAAATCATATTACAAGTGTTCCGAATGCTACTTCAGAAATTTTGTCTAGATACGTTAGAGATTTAGATAGACAGAACATAGATATTCTCACAGAATTAGATCTCTCCACGAATTCAATTTCAAACATTGAATACAATGCTTTCAAGTCGTTGATCCGTATGACATCCCTTAACTTATCTAAAAATAAATTAATCGATTTTATAGTGAATGCTGATGATCTCGCATACGTCCAATATTTGAACCTGAGTTCTAACTACATCTCGCATTTGTATTATGAAAGTTTCTTCTCTATGACAAACTTGCAGAATCTGGATTTATCTTACAACCAACTGGAATTCATCCCCGATATGACTTTCAACAATAATTACAATTTGAAATATGTGAACATGACATACAATGACATTGAGAAACTTGATAATATCCGCATAACTATGTTTCATCCTGAAGGTGGTGTGCTGGACCTCTCCAATAATGGATTGTTCAAACTCAACATACCGTACGGGGAAGGTTTGCGTTTGTTCACTTTGATGCTACGTTCAAACAATATATCTGACACTTCACTAGTCGACCTGAGCCACCAAACAGATTTGCAAAATTTAGATATAAGTGATAACCTTATTTCTGAATTGGACGCTTCGTCTTTGCGCTTACCCGTGAGCCTTGTGGATTTAGATTTAACTTATAACAAGATACATGACATTGGTCCCTCGACTTTCAATAAATTTATTAATTTAAAGAACCTTCGTTTAGGTCACAACCAACTGACGCAAATAGAATACGGTACATTTCAAGGTTTATTTGCTCTCTTCCATTTAGATCTCTCTTACAATAGAATCGAATATCTTGATTCTAAATATCTGATGGATCTGAAGAGTCTTCACGTTCTATCTGTGAGGTCTAATGACATGAATGTTTTAGATTTTAAAAGCTGGTACGGTCATAGGCATAATTTACAAGTTTATGTCGATAACAACAATTTTACGTGTGAATGGTTGGGGAAAGCGTTGAGTGATTTTAACAACGGGTTTACGAAAGTGCAGCCTACTGTCCTGGTCAGAGGCCAAGCGCATCATTCTTTGGAAGGAATTCCATGTGTGGCCGGACAGAGTGAACCTTTTACCGATGGAACCCAGAATGTGATGGTAGACGAGAGGTTGTTGATAACCAGTCAGAAAATTCTAGAGGCTGTTAGAAAGCAGAATGATTATTTCAGAAGAGTCCTAAAGCTAGTACTACATGAAGACCTTGAAAAGTCAGAGAAAGACTCAGGGTAGTAATATTTAATAGGGAGATTATTACTGTGCCACGATGGTTTTATGAATCTATTGTCATCTCTCTCGCGCCGTAGGCCGTACGGTATTGTGCGAGGGAGAGGTGTATCAGATCAACAGTTGTTCATAGAAACATTATTTGGCATGTGTTGCTTATTTTAATTATTATCATTGTGTACAGTCAACAGGAGTTTAAATTATCACAAACTGTCAAATTTGCCCAATGGATTTGGAAATTAAATGGAAAATCGATTGAAGAAATTTGATAGTTTTGGATACCCGATCTGCTGTTGACTGTACATTAAAGAATATGGTTGTATCTAATTAAGTTTCTTAAAAGATTAGATTTTCTTTCGCGTACTTTTAGTCAATTTATAAAATATATTTTTTTTATAAGGCCGACTAAATTAATTTTGTAATTATGTCTTGTTTGTCAGAATTTAATCAATTTCTGGTATTGATTTGTTGTCTTACATTACTGTGTAAAAACTCTACTAGTTCAAAAATGTATGTTAATTAATGTTTTAGATTGTAATTAATTTGTTTTAATTACGTTAACGCGTAGTCTATTAAGACATCCCAGTTTATTGTTACATTATGTATTTTACTAAATGCTATTTTAAAATATAACTTGTGTTTAAAATAAAGAATACTATTGTTACATATCTACACTTTGAGTCGTGTTTTATTTAACTTGCAACATATCAGCCATCACGCTTTTATTCCCTCCAAGGTTAGGCAGAGGTGTACTAATGAACACCTGCAGTTTGTCGGTATGCCACTCGTACAGGTCCCATATAAGGGGAGGGCGACCCTATCACCTGTAACCTGTCACAATGCTACTTACAATTTTCTAATGGACAAACCCAATATATTTTTGTAGGATCCGAGAAACGAGGTCTTATACTAGAGGATTTATCAATGAAACAGTTTATTTTACTTCCTTCTTTGATATCAAGGGTATCATCAATAGGATAGGGATCAAGTGTCGCCAAATTCAATTTTTTGTGTCATGCTCTGCCGTGGAGCCACCATAATACATACCAACATACATGTGTACATAATGTACTTATGGCCCATATCAATGTACCTATAAATACTTGATAAGAAAATAATGTGCATTGATTGTGACTCTGCCAGGGAGCGTACTCTCTGGCAGAGCCACTACAGTACATGTACCGTACGCGTACTCAGCAATGTTAAAAGCTATGTACTGTTTTTTCGGCATGAATGGGCCGGTTCGACCGAAGTTATTATTCCGGCCACGGTCTCACAGAAAACCGGCGTGAAACAACGCTTACGTTGTGTCTGCCGAGTGCGTGAGGATACCGGAGGCCAAATCCCCTTTTAAAAGAGCGACAATGCACTTGTGTCTCCTCCGGTGTTGCGGGTGTCCATGGGCGGCGGTAATCGCTTACCATCAGGCGATCCATCTGCTCGTTTGCCTATCCCATAAAAACGTGTCTAAAATATCATTACGAGTATTTTATAGTAAGTAGTTGTCAGTCCCTATTGATTTGGGTATGATAATGTTTACAATGTGCTTAATAAAATAAAGTAGCAAATGTTTTGCTACAATAAAATGACGAGGCGTTTTCCCTAAACATTCTAGTAAAGTGTTAACCATTAAAACCATTATAGGGACTGTTGGTGTCAGGGTAAAGGGAACCCAAAGGAAACACAGATGCGAGCCGAAAGCAGCGAGGGAGCGCGAGCCGTAACCGACCGTTCGCTTTGAAGCCTTGTGAAGCACTGAACAACTGAAAAAATCTCCCTAAGCAGTTGTTTTATTTTAATCTTTTGTTTTCTAGGTTCTAGAATATTCTGACGCACGCACTGACACCGTGCGCGCGCCGTATTCTAGAATAAATCATCTGACAGTTGCCTGCCAGTGTGGCTGCAGCCCGAGCCTCCCCCCGCGACCGCAGCCCCTACTACTCTTTGTCGTCAGGCTCTCACTCCCCTACTACGATTTATTTAGAAAAACAACTAAAACCTCTTTTATTGGTTAACAGAAATATACACACTATGCGTTACATCAATGTCATACAAATGTGTGTTACGCGTCGCCAACAGGGACTATATATAATAATGATATTTTTTAACACGTAGGTACGCAACCAGCAGTATTAGTACATTAATTTAGTATTCATAAAAAAACTGTAGCTTTTATCATTCCTGGGTACGTGGCTCTGCCAGAGAGCATGCTCCCTGGCAAAGCTACAATCAATGCATATTATTATTTCTTTAGTATAGGTACCTACATCATTTCATTTACAGAAATAAAATATCATTTCATTTCATTACATCGATAACTCAAACTCAAACTCAAATTTTTTATTTCAATTAGACCATATACAGGTACTTTTGAAATGTCAAAACTACATGCACGGTTCCAAATAGTAGGTCTTATGGAGAAGAGCCGGCAAGAAACTCCATAGATACTCTTTTAAATAAATAATTGATGTTTACATATTTTTTATTCTATCAATGTGACTATTGTGGAGTTTGATGTGAGTGATAAAAGTAGGTTACCCTCCAAAAGATAACATAACTGAATCCGGATTGACATGGCATGTAAGAGTTGACCAGTCCCGACAGACAGCACCCGTTCACGAGCATGACGTGTGTATCAGCGTTGTTCGACTCAACCAAGTTGTAGGGAATAAAACAACCCGACACACAACGCCACCATCAGCAGGACATTTAAGTGAGCATGACAGCCTCTAACTGCCAGATATGGACCTTAAGTACATTATGTACGTGTGTAGTATATTTTAAGATATAATTGGTTGGTATTTATTATGGTGGCTTTGCGGCAGAACATGAGACGTAATTTTATGCTAGACAGAGATGGTTAGTACTAGAGATGACGTCAAGTCTAAGGTGCGCTATCAAATTCTGTAGGTACTTAGATAGACGCTAACACTCGTATTGCAGGAAAGGGACAGAGCATCCCCTCTTAATCCCACCAAAAACTTTATACACGTAATACAGTAATTACCGTGCTTGATATCTTAGCAATTTAATAGATGATTTAATCATTTTTTTAGAATACGAATTATATTTTTGCTTAGCCTGTTATTTTTATACCATGCAACTACCCTTTCGGCTGCTGTTATCACTAGGCTAGTGTGATGGACTATTTTCTAAATCTCACACAGCGAGAAGAGATCCGCTCTGAAGAGTAGGACGGTAAAATTTGATGATAAAGGACCGTCTGCGAGTACGGAGCATAGGCAAGGACATTACATTAGTTTCGATGGAGCAAGACAAAGAAACAATTCATTTGTGATAATAAACGGTACCTACGGTAGTCTTCGACGCAGTTTAATATGAGATAAAATTGTACACAAAGTTGCCTTTATACCACAAACATAAGATACTACCTGTAGTCCGCGGTTTCACTCGCATTCCAAAGGACTTTTTGAGATAAAAGGTAAACTATGTCCTACCTATTATAGTCTTGTGTAGGTCCTGAACGAACGAGCTAAAAGACACGTTTCCGATCAGTGAACTAGAAGACAACTTTCCTAACCAAGATCGCTAATCGGTCCTTCGGTCCTAATAGTACTTCGTACTATTTGTAACTTTCGTACGTTAGGTACTGTACCGTACCCTTATTGTTTCTGAACGACCGAGATCGAATAAAAGAGCTAATAGTACAGTACCAAGTAAAGTTAAAGTATGAAGGAAAATTAAATAATATAGAAATTAATTTTATACATATATTTAATAAATATATTTTTTATCATCAAGCTCAACGAATCAGTTGGACATTAAACCTTATTAACTATTCTTATGACTGTCGATCTATTGTTATGTGACCGAACGATGAACTAATTAGCAATTCGGTCAGATGTCCTTTTTATTATCCTCCCAGATAATATAATACTAGTATTGTAGTGCGATGGGTTTTTGGGATTGACTCTTTCTTCAGAAGGCCATTCGTGACATTGTCTTGCATTGTAACTAGGCTTTCCAACTATACTGTTAAACACAGTATTAAGTATACTGTTTTTCACTATTATATTTTTTACTGTTGAACAAAAAATCCATTGAAAAGCAAGTTACCTTGCTCGTCAACCGACATGACTTACTTTACAGTTAGTTCGATATCGTACCACCCATGTCACCTTACCTTTTAACTATCTTTTTGAGATTTTTTGTTGCTTTATTATCTTAGCATGGAAAATCCATGCTAAGATTATAAAGCGGTCAGAGCGTCTGGTGTATCTAACTAGAAGACGCAGGTTCGAATCCTGCCCGCGATTGAATTTTTCCTTCACTAAAATAACTTTATAATCTTAGCATGGAAAATGCAAAAAAAAAACACAAAAAGATAATTATTTTTGATGTTTTCGAAGGTGGTTTTAAATTTTTTCTTAAAAGTCATTTCACAACGTCTTGAGTACCTAGCGACATACCTAATTTACGTACCTAGACGAAGTTTCCATTTACTTGGTCGTTACGTGCTATTGTCATTTTGTATTAAATTTACGTGTATCAACTATCTTGACCAAATTTTTATGAAACCACCTCTGAAGTATGACCTACCGATCAAAAAAAAGAATCATAAAAATCGATTCATCATTGACGGAATAATCGCGTAACAAACACAAAAAAAACATACAGTCGAATTGAGAACCTCCTCCTTTTTTGAAGTCGGTTAAAAATAAAGACACGCTATCAAACATTCCCAGTACCTATGTATAAGCTGACTTCACTTAGAGTTCAGTTTTTATAGAAAATTATGGCATATTGTGTAGCCGTTCGTGTTCGTGAATTTTATTATGATTCATCCAAAGTGGTAAGTTTAAGCACCCAGTTCAGTTTTAATAAAAATTGTCAATATTTTGTGTATGGACAAACATACCTACGTAATGTTTTGTTATTAACTAATGCCAATGGTGAACGTTTGTCTGTGTGTGCAACGATAAACGAAGATACGTCCTGTCAGCTTTACTGATAAAATTGTCAAGCGCGGTTTGCGTGCACTGCGAAGGTTCCGTGATAAATTATTTATTTTAACATCTTCATATCAGTCAAAACACGTTCACTGCTGACCTAAGGCCTCCCCAAAGACTTCCGGAAAGGACCGGTTTGTCTGACACACTGCGTTTCCCGATATTTTAAGATTTGAACTTTATTATTCTTGATCTTGATTATAACAAAAAAGGAAAACATTACACATGAACACACAAATATAAACGCACTCACTCATTAAAACATTCTCACACCTATATATCACACAAACACTCACACCTACATATCACACAAAATACATAAATATATACATAAAAAGGACAGAGGCATCCAAAGTCATAATTATCATATAAACCAAACCTAACTAATCATCTTCTCTAACAATTACTGTTGTATGTTCTTTCTCGTATTTTAATTTAGAAATAGCGTACCTAAATGTAAAATGGTCCGTGGGGTGTGGACCTGGTGATCTGTAATACGGGACTTACCTACTTCAGATACCAGCTCCTCACATATTACATACCTTCTTAAATAATTATAAGTTACTGTTATTAACCTGTAACTGTTTATATTGTATTTTGTGAGGAGATACTTATAAATAAATTAATAAAAAACTCTGAAATTAAATATCATAATTGTTATTAAGCCGCTGACAGCTATCCCCTTGTGGAATAATTTTATGATTAATTAGCTTCTGCTCGCGACTTCGTCGGCGTAGTATTCATGGTTCCGACCTGGATAAAGAGTAGCTTTTGTGCTATTCCAGATCTATAACCTATCTCTGTATCTACTAAATTTCATCCAGATCCGTTCTGACGTGATTGAGTAACGAGTATCCATACATCCTCACAAACATTCAGTAATATATTAGTAGGATTAAACAAGTTTTTGAGATGGTAGAATCTGGTCATGGTGACGGTTTGAAAACGAATTTAAGGTGTTACCTTGCAATTATAGGTTTTTTAGTTTTGTCGATAACTAATATATATATATATATATATATATATATAAAACTTGATATATTATTTATCCACCAGTTGTACCCCGCGGTTTCACCCGCAAAAAAATGACGAACTTTTATACAACTTTCACCCTCCTTTTCACCGCCTTAGGCGTTGAATTTCCAAAAATCCTTTCATAGTGCTCGTCTACAGTGCAAAAGGAAACAGTATGCAAACTTTCAGGGATTTAGCTCCTGTAGTCAGTCAGGTTCTTCTTTTATATATATGTATGTATAGAAGATAGATACAAATATATACTTATGCATCAATTACATATGTACTAGGGCCCTAATTACTTACAGTTTGCTTTTTGCCAGGCAGCTCAGCAGCGTTCTGGCATTTAGCTGAACTGGATCTATTTGGAGCAGCCGTGGGACACAATATTTATTTATTTTTGTCTCAATTTCTTGCGAAATGCCAAAAATAAAACACAATTATTTTAGGTATAAGATAGTTAGATATTTTTTTTTATGTTATTGTGTGCAGTGTCCGTGACTGTGTCAATAAAAACTTTTTTCTTTTTCTTTCTTTCTTTTTTGCAAAAATCTACTTTTTAGTTAAGCCAGCGTGCGATAATATTTTTTCTATGCACGTCCTAACCCTAATTTTTGAATGTACCTACAACCGAATGTCCAGTTTTGATATTCCATTACTGAACCTAAGTAATACTGCGCACTTCGCGCATTCGCCTGCAAGTGAAATAGAAGAGTGGTCATATTATTTTGACAACAATTAAAATAAACAGGTTATTATGTTTAAAAAGTTATATACCATTGTAAGTACTTACTTCTTATACAATTTTATTGTTTTTTTGGTATGTGAAGTGACAATATTGATTGTGGTGAAAAAAATATAGGGTGACTAGCTTCTGCCCGCGACTTTGGCTTCATGGACTTCAGGATTGGGTCCGACCTGGATAAAAAGTAGCCTATGTCCGTTCCGTCCGTCCGTATGATCCGTTCTAGCATAACAAACTTCCACGTTTATAATATTAGTAAGGATTTTAGCGGTGAACTGACATTAACGTAGCGAAAACAGCAGGCCGACTGCCGGCGCAATGATAATATAACTGCAATACAATTATGATTACGATTAGTCCGGTGTGTCCCACAGCTAAAAAAGGCCCATTTTATCAAATATATTTCGGAAAGTGTGCATCAGATCTCCACGATCTTATCCCCCTTGCCCTTTCTACTTTCGGACGAATAGAAACATAAAAAAAAGCATCATCGACCCAGGGTGGACATTCAAAAAACTCGAACGAAACGCTTTAAGTCCACTTTTATCATGCGTACCGCCTAAATGTGGAATGCGCTTCCCGAGTGGGTCTTCCCCGATTTATATTATCAGGGTGTCTTTAAATCACGAGTGAAAAGGTTTCTTCTAGGTTAGCGCGCTCCATCGTAGATCGTGGTCAAGCGTAAGCCTATCAGAAATAAAAAACAAAACGCCGCCCCCTCATGTTCATCCCATCCATCTCCTGTTACCTGTGCTATTTGGACCCAATCTGCATTAAAGGTATCGAAATCGACATGCCATCTCTTTTTTAGTTGCCTTAAAAATGATGAAAAACTAACCATTTTAGTTCCTCAAGGGGCTGCTAGGTGTTATTTTTTATTTCGTCAACTAAAATGCACAACAATTCTTATGCTAGGAATCTTCATTTAGGCAAAACATAGCTTGTGTTAGGAGAAACCGCTCTTCTGGCCGAAAAAATCTAGTGATGCTGCCTGTAGTTTATTAAAGTTAAGTACAGGACCTACCAGTATTTAGACTTTGCTATCCACTGAAACAGTATTCTAATGATAATGATATTATGTGTAATATTTGAATAAATAAAATTGATGTGATAGTAACCTGTCTCCAGTTTGAATACAGTTGGTCAGTCGCCCATTACATTTGGGGTCATACAGGGTCCAACATTGGACGTCCGCAGTGCGATCGCGGATCACTCTTTATGCGGAAGATGCTAGTGGTAATGGTTTTAGTCGGTATGCTGGCCACCTGGCCAGTTAGCCCGACATACCTAACCGCGGCAGCATGCCTAAAGCGCATTTCGCCACCCGAAAAAAGGTGCCTTTGATTTTAAATCAAAGGTCATGTACCTTGATTGCGTTCAGTTTAAATGTTTTTAATTCAACTTTTCAAACAGTTTCTAGAAGCATTTATAAAACGTTGTTTTTAGAAAGCATTTATGACTTTATATTTCGTTCCCAAAGTTGATGCTATGGAGAAGAATCCAGTAAGAGTATCCATATGGACATCCAATATGGACACTCATTTAAAATGAGATTTATTCTTCACTGGTTCCTAGAATATTGCAGGGTGTGTGGACATTGAAAGTTAATGTTGTTTTTTTTTTATTCGTGATAGGTTTACACTTGACCGCCAGTTCGCCTGATGTTAAGCGACATCAGGCGAACATCATGCTCAAGTTGGACCGAAGTCGAGATTAAGAATTGTCATTAATATGTAATTTAATTTCGACAGGTATGACCGAAATATGGATTATCGGATAGGTAAGTGCTTCCCATAATTTTACCTTTACCTTCACGCCTGGATTCCACAAATGGTTAATAAAGGTGTACTAATGTACACCCACGTCGATATGTCTTGGGTACCACGTAGTACGGGGCGAGACTATTGTTATTAACTTAGTAATGACCCCAATAACATATACAAGAACGGTACATATGAGATGGAATGATAATGAAAATTATTTTGTTTTAGGTATTCTCTTCGTTGCTCTAATCATAACCTACTCAGAGCAGTGCAACTTGTCATTTGACAAAAAAATATGTCGATACGACCTCGTCTGTGTCAATGTCATAGATACCCATCAAGGATGGGACCATTTCAAGCATAATAACTATAACAGACGGCATTATGACTACAGCGACACGAGTGTAGAGGTCAGCGAGGAATGCTCACAGCAGAACCTCCTTGTTTATGGAGGCTATACAATAGATCGTGTTTATCTTGACTTTAGACAACCACGACTGGACCCCACTAAATCTGTCCCTGTAACCACTGACTGGGGTGGACATGGAGTTATTAATGTAATTTATTCATTAAACTTAAGTAACAATAAATACGAAAATACCCCAGTTATAAAAAGTATGCAGAACCTCGTCGTACTGGATTTATCCAAAAATCAATTGATGACAGCTGTTTTATCAAACGAAAATGATTTGAAGAAACTTGTTGCGATAGATTTATCACACAATACAATTAATGATATTCATATTAATGACAATGAACACCCGTACATAACGCTCAGAAATATTAACATATCTCACAACAATTTAGTCAAAATTCCAGATGCTGTGTTCGATAAAATGGCCGGTCTGCAAATTCTGGATTTATCAAACAACTATATCGAGCATTTGAGTCCATTCACTTTTGAAGGTATTAAAAATTTGTTGCATCTGGACCTATCTAACAACAGATTGACAGATATAAACTCTTCTCTTTTTAGATTTACTGAACTGAAAAATCTTAATTTAGGGAATAATAAATTAAAAGAACTCAATGCAAGTGATTTTGAAAAGTTAATCAAATTAGAATATCTCGATTTGAATTCTAACTTAATCAAGACAATTGACAGTAAAGCATTTCAAAATATGATTTTATTGGACAGTTTAGATTTAAGTTATAATGATCTAGATACCGCAACGGAATCTACCTTTGCTGGTTTGGAATCATTAAGTAGCATTGATCTCTCTAGAAACAAATTTAAATCTCTGCCCAAAGATTTATTCAAAGGTAAATTTATTTATAACTTTTCTGTGTCGGATAATTTGCTGGAAGGTTCATTATCCAGAGGCATGTTTGAAGGCATCAATGACACAACGCTAGACTTAAGTAATCAGTTATTAACATCAATTGAAGATTACGCTTTTATCGACCTGATAAGACTGGAAGCATTGACTCTTTCTGACAACGAAATTCAATCTTTATCAAATATGTGTTTCAAAACTTTAATAAATTTGGAAATTTTAGATTTATCAAATAACAAAATTGCTAGCATCAGTTTCGATAAGGAAGACCTGACAAATCTCAAGTCATTATTATTGAGAAATAACCAACTGGTTGAAATTAAACAAGAGTATCTTCATTCATTGAGTAGCTTGGAATATTTAGACTTATCAGAAAATGCTATCGCGCGATTGGAATCAAATTCTTTCAATTCGTTGCGAAATTTAATTAATCTTAGAATTTCTGGCAACCCTTTGTCGGGAACGTTGGAATCGGATACGTTTGATGGTCTGGTCTCATTACCGAGTCTTGATATTTCACGTAACCTATTGACGATCGTTAAGAATGTGTCTTTCAATGATATGAATAAATTAAAGGTGCTTAATATGTCTCACTGTAAAATAAAAGAATTGCAATACAATGTTTTTGTCAATACAGGATATATTGAATCGCTTGATCTATCTGATAACAAATTGGAAAATTTGTTTATAAATACGACAGAATTAGTTAGTTTGAACATTTTACTGTTGAATAATAATCTTATAAAAACTATTTCATCTTCATCGTTATACGGGCTATCAAGTCTGACGAAACTGAATCTAGCATACAATGCTTTAGAAGGTAATATCCATAGTGAATCATTTAGTAGTTTGGTTGAGTTACGATTCTTAGATCTGTCGTATAACGCAAAATTGAAGTTTACAGAAAACTTGTTAAACAAATTAAAATACTTAGGTACTTTATATTTATCTGGTATCAAAACTGATATGCAATTCACTCATATTGAAGAAACAACAATTTCTGAAATGCTTATCTCAGAGGCAGGTATACAAGAAATTAAAGCATTGAATCTTAGTACATGTACACATATAAGTACCTTGGTTTTGAGCCAAAATAATGTGTCTGAATTGAGCAAAAGGGATTTTTCAGGTCTAAGTGCCCTAAAAACTTTAGATTTGAGTTTTAATAAGATATCATTTGTTCAGCCTGGAGCATTTAAAGACAATGAGCTCTTGTCATCTTTAAATATTTCTCACAATGATTTATCAGTGATAAGTTATGGAATATTCCGGGGACTGATTTATTTGAATACTCTAGATATGTCATATAATAATATTAAAGATTTGCAAAGTGAAAGATTTTATGAAGTCAAAAGTTTATCCACGTTGGTAGTGGATCATAATAAAATTGAAACAATCAATGCCGAGGAATTTGTTGGCACAAGTTTAACAAAGCTAAGTATAGGCGATAATCCTTTATCATGTAGCATTTTAGTTAAACTTAAGAAAAAGGGCGTTCCTTTTGAAATAACAGCAATCAAAATTGATGAGCATAGTGGTGAAAATATTGACGGAGTTACATGTAATAAAGATAGAGGATATCAGCCAATAGTAATTAGTACTACAAATAATGAAAAAAATGATATACTTGCAGATATAAGAAATATATTATATAACTTAAGCATTAAAAATAATGTACCAGAAAGGATAAACACTGAAACACCGAATAACAATGATGTTAAAAATTTTGAAAACATAACTAACGTAATTGAAAAATCAAATATTATCAATGATGAAAAACTATCAAACCTAGCCAACCTGACATCAAGGGTTATTGTTTTAAATAATGACACTAATATATTGCTTACTAGAATCCTGAAAGCATTACAAGAAAAACCTGCTGTTACAACTACTTCAGTTCCATTAATTATAAGTGATAAGAAAACTGCAGATCTCATTCCCTATATAAATCAAATTAAAAATGAATTAGAAAAGACGATAGCTAATGAGAAACAAAACGTTATCAATGAATTGGAAGGTAAACTTTCTTTGATTCAACAGCAAACAGAATCGGTGGCTACAACTCCTAGTAATGAAAAACTGGTGACAAATAATGAAGGGACAAGATCAATATTCACTGAGGCTTGCGTGGCTTTAATATTGTTGATTTTACTCTGCTTTGTTTCGTACAAATTTTATAAATCCAGAATATTAAAAAGAAATCGTTTATCCTATAGCACCCGTGAGTTGCCTGATGCCATGGAGAATTCTAACTTGTAACATTAATTTAAGTCAACAGTTTTCCGTGATTGTCATATGAATCTTTAAAGGAGTTCTGACGAAATAATTTTATAGGTTACGTGGGAGAGCCAGGCTTCGGCATGAATGGGCCGGCTCGACCGGAGTAATACCACGGCCTTACAGAAAACCGGCGTCAAACAACGCTTACGTTGTGTTTCGCCGAGTGAGTGAGGTTACCGGAGGGCCAATATAGGAGTCGCGGGTGTCCATGGACGGCGGTAATCGCTAACCATCAGGCGATCCGTCTGCTCGTTTGCCCTCCTATCAGATAAAAATAGAGATGCCAATTATTTAAAGTCTTTAAAAAAAATTATTTAAAAGCTTACCTAGCCTTGTTGTTCTAAAGACTTGGTGTGTTTGCAGATTCATTGTGACTAACAGGTGTTGGTATTTTTTGTGTCGATGTCAATATAGCATCAATACATTCAATATCATCAATGAGCCAATAATATTGTCAATTTTTGTAAATATTGTCAATATTATTGAATGTGTCCAGTTGTAAACCCACTCTTTTTTATACCTTATTTAATATTTTGAAATTTTATGATAAGTTTGATGTAAAATAATTTATTTAATTGAGCCTAATAAATTATTTCGAACGTCAAATTCTGTGTGCGAACTACAAACATATTTTTTATTCCATGTTGGTAATTTTAGTACAGTTGGTTGTTATTTTTTAAATAAAAACTATGATGAAATTAATGCAATTATTTGTATTATTTGTAATGTACTAAACATTACAAATAATTCCTGCATTAATTTCATTTGTTTACAAATGTTTTTTGTGTCTCTCCTTGGTGCAATTAAAATATTTCTATTGATTTTATACATATTTTTTTTACGAATAACATTCATGTCAATCTTTATTCTTATTTTTTTGGTTTTTCGCAAATTGTATTACTACATATTTAGGGTAGGTACCTATATAAAATGATAATTGTGACATTAAGTGTTATAATATAATTATACAATATTGACAACTGTGTACTAAAAACCTTTGCTTAATAAATCGTTATCTTACTCAGCTCAGCTCAACTCAGCTCAACTCAGCTCAACTCAGCCCTTACTTGCTGTGGCAATACCTATTTTTTTTTCTTTTGTATGATGAATAAATCTTATTTAGTACACAGTTGTGAAGGGGCGGGGGGGGGGCAGGATATGACGGAGTCATGCACTTACTTTCCCATACTTTATAATAATAGTCGGCTATGGGATTTGCGACATTCGCCATGACCCTGACTTTATGTAGACCTACAATTTGCTAAAAACAACAAAAAAAAAACAGCTTTACAGGAGAATAGGTAATGTGCTATTTTTTACTAGAAACTTATTTTTTTATTAAGTTAATTTAGTGAAGGAAAAGATCACTAATAACTAGGTAATTACTAAGAACTAGGTCATAGCGTCTGGTGTATCTAACCAGAAGACGCAGGTTCGAATCTTGCCCGCAGTCGATTTTTCCTTCACTAAAATAAATTTATAATTTTATCATGGAAAATGCAAAAAATCCCACGTTTGGATTTTCTCAACAGAAATCTCATATTATGCTCAAACCCCCCGATCCTGAACATCTATGATATATACAAATATTTGTTCAGTGCGGGGATCGAATCTGCCACCCGTAGAGCTGCAGCCGATTTGCCGACCACAGTGTATACGTACTATTGTTAATATTTTTATTGTAATCTCGATTTTACTATGTTTTTTTATTAAGTGTACGACAAAGAAATATTTTTATAATTAAAATATTATCTAAGTTAATTTATTTTCATTTTACATCTAAGTATAACACATAAATATCTACTTACATCATCATAAAAGATTACATAAATATATATATTTATAAACTAATAACAACTATACCTATACATAATATAATAAATCCAAATAGTACTAGAAAAACAAAAAACTAATATATAAATATAAATAAAGTAAAATTAAATAAATAATGAAAAGGAAATTATCTATTATAATAAATAAATAATATTTACATATAAATAAAGTAAATCTAAACAAATAAAGAAATGGTAATTACCAAATATGTAGATACTATATTATATACGACAAAACATAAGCCTTCCTCCTCTCTCCTACTTTGCCGTGCCCTACAGGGTACACGATTGATACTTTTATATTTATTTTTTAACATCTTATCACGCCTGTATTCCTCGTAATATCTAGAGGCTGGGGTGTACCACTGTACACCTACAGTTACAGTAAGGTATAGTTCAAGTTGTCGCGAAGGAATGATTCTCGCTCCCGTAACCCCAGCAAAAAGTGGTGAGGCGAAACACCCGTATGGTAGGTCACCTACTCTGGGTGGAGTCCGACACGCCCCGTTACCTTCCCCGGGCGGCGGAAGACCATAAGGATTCCTACACGCAAAAAAAGGTATAGTTCAATTTGAGACTTAAAATACAGTAATGGTAAGTTATTAGCGCTCGAACTATCTATCTATGTACGAGTATATAACATACCATTACGCTTGTATTCCCCAAAGGGTTAGGCAGAGGCGTACTAATGTATATTATTACATCCAGAGTTCACCGGTATGTTTAAGTCCCATTGTCACCCATAGGGAGCGAGCCTATTGCTTTTAACTGGGCATAAATCGCAAACTACGAACTGCTACTGAGAATATAGAAAAATCCAATAACACTGCTCGACCTGGGAATGACAGGGAATGATTAAATCGCCTCGTATCGTCGTATCGTATCTCGTATCAATAAAATATTGTTTGGTAGGTATAAAGTAAGAATACTCACTTCTTTAAAAGTAAGAAATGATAAATAATAATATTATCTTTTTATTTATCAATGACACAGTCAGCTTCGATAATAATCAAAGATAAAACAGTATTAAATACTGAGGCACCAATGTCGTATTATAATAAATAAGTAAAGTAATATATATAAAGTACCTAAGTATATTTTTCAATGTCTAATATTCACGAAATCAGTAATCTTATAATAGTTCAGAAATCAGTAGAACTATATTACTTTAAGAATGTTTAAATATATTACCTAAATTTATCACAAAGAAATCCCGAGCGTTAAAATCAAAGCGTATTAACTTTTTACCCAAGTCCTAATTAACCTAGATACTTTGTTTTAAACTCTGGCAACATTTACGTCAACATACCTACAATTCTTTCGTTTTTAATCTCTGGCAACATTTATGCGGGGATTCCCGTCAACGACAGCCATGTTGCTTTATCAGCTCTATTCGTGCTGCGTGGGTTGTAAAATGATTTGCTTACTATACTGGATAATATTGTTCATACAACTAATGTTCCTGTTTTAAATGAGTAAGTAGATAGCGATGGATTAGTGGACCAGACAATATCATTGCCTATCGTTGCGCATGCTCCGATGTTTTTTTTGTATAGGTAACAAAAGCATGACCATCCTCCAAGCTCTGCCTCATTCTGCCTCATTAATCTAGTGTTTCTAAGCGCGATTGGTACGCTAGAGGTCCTGAATTCAATTCCAGGTCGAGCAAACTGCTATTGGGTTTTTCTTTAATATTCTCAGTAGTAGCTTGGAATTTGGATTTATGCCCGGTTAACTGCAATAGGCTATAGGCCATAGGGCGTTTCTATTTATTGGTAGGAGGCGTATGAAAATCCGTGCAGTTATTTCTTAGATTAATCTAAACGAATACTAACTCAATTAAAAGACCGCTCGTGCACTAATTCTTTGTATATATAGGTCAATACAACGCGATAAAATCCGTAAAAAGTACTGGTAGTTTTATTTCAATGTCTACATACATAATTAACCCATTAACCCATTGTTCCACTGCTGGGCACAGGTCTCCTCTCAGAATGAGAGGGATTAGGATATAGCCCACAACGCTAGCCTAATGCGGGCTTCACACGCCGTCGAAAAAATCTCTCAGGCATGCTGGTTTCCTCACGATGTTTTTTCTTCACCGTTTAATCGCGTGATAATTAACTATTAATATACACATGTCTTCGAAAAGAGGATGTGCGTGCCTTGTATTCGAACTCGAGACCTTTGACTTGGCAGTCTGATTACTCTGATTACTGCTTTTCAATGTCTAATATTCGTGTAAGTGTCAGAAACAAATATAAAACAGGGTAAGTTGGACTCGTACCAATTAAAAACCACACTTTTCTTCACTCGCTTTATAGTCACGGCCTTTACAGTAATTCAGTTCAGCATTCGCTTAACCCCTCAAGGGGACGAAACAAGGAGTCAAGTCAGTTTCGCAATCAAGAATAATATTGCATACATACCATCATGCGTATGTATATTCCCTGAAGGGTTAAGTACAGGCATACTAATGTACACCCACGGTTTGTCGGTGTGTAGGTACAGGTCCCATGTAATAGGGGGCGAGCCTATTGCCAAAAAATCCCAAACAGCGAGCTGCAACTGCGGCGGTAATCGCTTACCATCAGGTGATCCGTCTGCTCGTTTGCCCTACTATCCCATAAAAAAAAAGAAAAGAAATGGTTCAAAAAAGACAAATGGAAAGTGCTACCGATAGATATACACTATGCTTGATCGACATCGCAATTAAAATTAAAAAACTAGTACCCTCCGGTTTTATTCTCTTCAACAATAGCGAAATTTTTTTACCCATTCTCTCTGACATTTACATCCGGATAACCAACTGTTGTGTAGGTATGTAGACAGAACGCGTTACACATTATTTTTATACAACATTATACTAAAAAGAAAATGTAAATGTGAATACTATGTAAGGTAGATATATTAACACACGTAGATAATAACCGTCTGGAATAAGCTTTGAGAAATTTTATGTGGTGAACGCAAGATGTTGTGTTTCTTGTGAAAATAACATAATTATTTTATGTAGGTTAGTATAAATAGTTACTGTTAGGAGTAAATTCCTGCATAAGTGTACACAAAGCGAAAAATAATACGAAAATTTTCCACAAATGCAATTTGGAAACGCGTTAAAAGCTCAGAAAATGTAATAAGAATTTCGCGAAAACTTGATTTACTTCGACACTTGACTCGTTAAGGAAAAGCGGGCCGATAGTGTAGGGTGACCGTAAAAAGGAAATATTGAGGACAATATTTTTGACATAATTATTTGTACGGCTAAGGTTAGACTACACACTCACATAGATACTGAGTGATGAGTAAGATCTTAGTCTAATTATTGCATCTTAAAAGGTTTTAATCACACATTTTACGAAGCAAATCAAGCGTATGATTAATGTATCTATGTTTTCTTACTGTAGCGCTGTGCAGAGACACCGAAGGTTAATTAAAACATGGAAACAAATTAAAAATAAGTTTAGTAAGTTAAATATTCCAATAAGTATTAGTGCTAGTTTGAAGAAATACTGAAATGAAAATAGCTTAGCCTATCTTATTCACAGGTAACTCATGCCCAGCAATGTTAAGTAAAAGGATTGAAGTTTTTTTTTAAACGTTGCCCCACACTAGGATTTTCTCCTGTATCGTGGGTTACAAACACAAATTCTCACATCCACAAACGCCCAGACCCGGAATAACTACCTGTAGATCACACAAATATTTGCTCCGTGTGGGGATCGAACCCAGAACACGTGGCGCAGAAGCCGATCGCTCAACCGCTACGCCAATCGTGTCGTCAATATATTAATATATGGTTGGTAATAGTAGATAATATTAATTGAGGACAATATTTTAAAGTTTATATGGTTGTTAGTAGTAGATAATATTAATTGAGGACAATATTTTAAAGTTTATATGGTTGGTAATAGTAGATAATATTAATTGAGGACAATATTTTAAAGTTTTTGAGCAAAGAACTAGGTAGGCTTATTCATATTATAAAATTAAAATACGTCTCACTCAGATAATAATCACGAAATCTTGGATTATAAAGCTTTTAACATTTTATGTTTGTAGACTTTAGGAAATTCCCATGGCATTGGGAAAATTTATCGCTCTCATTCATTACATTATTCAATAGTAACCATCTAACGTTTCAGGCAGTCTACTTTTTTATCCAATAAACTTGTTCAAAAACTTGGACCACCTACTAGGAAGTTTTTTTCTTTCGTGCATCGTTTATTTTTTCAAATCATAATTGGCGTGATTTAGATGATATGAATATTTTTTACTGTTGTGTAAACTCAAACGTGGTGGACGGAGCGCACAATTTTAAACATTCGTTAAGGAATTCATATAGACAGGACGGAACACATGAAAACTATTTGACGGCGTTTTTATTGTATTGCTTATTTACGATTCTTATTATTATTAAAAGTTTGTGGTGTCCTTCCCACTCTTCTTCCAGTTCTCTCCGTACATTAACGCTTACTAAACTTGAAATATCTTACATCTGCTATTTTTTTAATTCGTGATAGGCTCCCCCGTAACCGCCAGTTCGCCAGATGTTAAGCGATACTGCGATCTTCGATGGAGTGCGCTTGCCTAGAAGAAACCAATTCCCTCGTGATTTAAAAACACCCAGATTATATCTATCGGGGAAGACCCACTCGGGAAGAGCAATCCACATTTCAGCGGTACGCATGATAACATTGGACTTATCGATCGGGTTTTTGGAATATCCACCATGAATCGATGTCGCTGGCATGATTAGCTTGGTAACAAACAAAATCAAGAACAAAATATCATTCACAAAATGAACTAGCTAACTAAACTTGAAAACAAAAAGGACCTAAACTTAATTTGCCACCGGAACGGTTTACAAACGGTCTTGAACGCTATGGTGTGTGTCTTTATTTATATTTAATTAAGTTTAAAGCCAGGCTGGAACAATTTCAACATTGATTTCACGGGGTTAAGCGTTTTGTGTTTCATGTCGGGCCATAAAAGCAGCGAACTCATAATAAACTAATAAGCGGCAGCGATACAGCGTGTTCACACAACCGCTGATTCAAGACTAAAAATAGTGTCACAATTCATGTCGAAATGAGAAACACCTGCTCTCATACACTTACAATCTATGTATACATTGAGTGTACAGTGTCGGATCAGAACAGATCATTTATTGTTCTACTGCTGGGCATAGGTTTTCTTTCAGAATAAAAGGCCACAACGGTGGCCTAATATGGGTTGAAAGCTTTACACACCTTCTGTTAAATCTCTCAGGCAGGTGTTTCTTCACGATACTTGTTTTACTTCACTGTATAAGTTAGCGATAATAATAAAATTGCTATGTATTCATTTCTTTCTTTAAATGTATGCTAGATTATTGACATAAATTAAAAGGAACCGAAATAGGGAAGACACTGGCTCCTGTAATACAGTTCATACTAGCACAGGAGGCAGGGTTCTAACAAAACATTGTAATCATTTTAATTATGTCAATAAAGATTTTTATATTTTATATTTTTTTTATAAAAGAGGTCTATCCTACGACATGAACTCAAGATCACTGTTTCAAGCAGAGCAAATCTAGACATAAACAGGTATTATAATCAATAGTTTAGCGCGGGATAATCGCTAGTGAATCTGCCAAATATTTTTTATGCAAAAACTAGTTCAAGTGCACACTAGAGGCACTGTATACATGAAAGGGACATAAGGGTACCCCAATCACATCACTAAATAAAATAAGAAACATCAAATATTCATGAAAGTAAATATATAAATGAAGTTTAAAATTCAAGGTCATCCCGTGACTTTACCACAATTACCCCAAAATCTAGCAAATTTAAAGAAATATATAAAACCATCATAGGTCTTATTATGTTTAGCACCCAAGGACGGTATCGCTGCCACCGTAAGTATTGCTATTTCAGGTCCCTCGTTTTATAATATATATCTATCGGGGAACTTTTTTTCTAATTTTTTCCAAATTATTTTACACACGCGCACACCCATTTAAATACACACACACTCACACATACACTCACACTATTACACACACACACGCATGCACACACGCACACAACCGCGCGCACACACAACATACACACTTACACACACACACACTGGCTGCATCAATTAATTTATATTATGTATTTAGTTTAAAAATCTAAATAAAATGTCTAATAGTTCTAAAATAAACCCCTTCCTGAATTGTTTTTTTTTTATCTACAAAAACGGACTTTATCTAAAATATTTTCTCCTGTTCGAGTAGGAGGCCTGGGGACTTGTAACACAGGGTGACCTAATACCGGCTCCAGTCTGCACAACATGTCATTTGCTACCTAATTATATTTAACATCCATGTACCTACTTTAGAATATAAAAATGTTTATGGAGAATTAAACGTTACCTGTCTGTTGTATATTATTCTAAATTATAACCTACTTAAATATAAAAATAATTATATGAATGGAACCGGATGTCGATACCTAACAACACCTTTACGGCTCGGACACGGGTTTTCTTATTACATTGTTATAAAATTTAAATTCGCTTACTTCATGGCCACAATCCTAATTCAATTCATGCCGGCATAACTTGGTCCTAAATTTTGGGACAACATAAACACAATTATACATATTATACCTAAACATATATTATTTTTGACGGAACGTTTGGTACAGTGGCTGAGCGATTGGCTTTTGACCACAAGCTGTGAGTTCGATCCCGTACATATATTTGTATGACCTATAGGTAAGTAGTTGTTCCACGTCTGGATGTACGTGTTTGTCAAAATTCGTGTTTGGATTGCATGAGGAGATCTTGGAGTACGACAACGTTTTTTTAACAGGTTAACATAACAAATCTGCCTAATTTTTTTTGCCTTATTTGGTTTTTCTATGAAATTCTTAGTAGAAGCCCGGAGTTCAAATTTGTCCCTGGTTGGAAATAGGTAACTACATTAGTAGGTACACTTCTGCTTATCCTCTCGCAAAATATAAGCGTGATGTGCCTACTGATGTGTGTGTATGTTTAGGTTCTATAGGGGTGAGCCTTGCATTGCTATTAACTAGGCACAAATCTAAACTACTAAGAATTTCATAGAAATCTCAATAACACTGCTCAATCTGGGAAACAAAAGTAGGACCTCTAGCGTAGCAGTCGCGACCACTTACGACCACTAGACAAACGAGGCAGTAAAGTTCTGTAGGTCCACGAAATCTATCTTCTATATATATAAAAGAAGAACCTGACTGACTGACCTACTGACTGATTGACGTATCAACGTACAGCCGAAACTACAAGAGCTAGATCCCTGTAAGTTTGCACGCTGGTGCCTTTTGCACTGTAGAGAAGGGATTTTTGGAAATTCAACCCCTAACGTGTTGAAAATGGGGGTGAAAGTTGTATGAAAGTCCGCACACACTGCCATGCGTTTGATATACACCACACACATTTAATAAACGATAACATCGTCAAGATTATGTACAGCTGTCATTTGCCGTTAACATTTTGACAATCGTTTTCTTCCATAATTTAAACACATTTTACGATAGGTAACTTCCAAGGTGTAGGTACAATGGTCACAGTATATTTTAGAAACGAAAATTACCTAAGTACGCAGGCGAAGCTGCGTACGAGAACTCTAGTTCGATACTAGACTAGAAAGAAGTAGTAACTTCATCGTCAATAAAAAGACACGCCCCATTTCTGTTGGCACATAACAACTAGGGCCAGGCTATCGGAAATCATTAGGTAGTTAATGAAACGGGTAAATTTGGGACCAAACTTGGTACCGAATGCCTTTACTGTAATGGTGGTTTAAGTGCTTTCGCTTTGGATCTACGAAAGAACTTGGATATGCCTTCTAATCTTGCGAAGGCACTTATTGTTAGGAGTCCGAAGCCCTTATTTGGTTTTCCTCTTGACTGTACCAGAAGAACGATTATTATGTTTTTCGAGAGTTTGCATGTATTAAGAGAGGTAGGGCATAGTGGAATCAAATAACATAGCTCCGTGCTATGTTGTGTTCCTAACGGTGAGCGAGTTCGCCAGAGCTCCGCGAGGAAGCGTTGTGTTGACTGTGTGGAGGACCGATGGTGGTTTGTCTCCTACGCTGCCAGCCCAACTATTCCTCTTAATTTACAGGGTCGGCAACGCGCGAATGATACCCCTGGTGTTGCAAGCGTCCGTAGATTACGGTAACCGTTTACCATCAGAGCGGGCCATGTGCTTGTTTGCCACCTTAGTGCTATAAAAAAATATATATATTTATTTACATAAGGCAGGTCAACAATATAAACACAAACATTAGTTAGTAGCACAATACAGAAGTAAAGACTAGTGTTTCTATCAATTATAGATATACACAACAGTATTATATTATTAAATAGTTTAAATACTTATTGTGAGGAGTTCGGAGCCCTTATTTGGTTGTTTACTTGACTGTGCCAGAAGGAGGGTTATGTTTTTGAGTGTTTGTATGTGTATTTCTTTGACACACTGTAGTCTAAACGAGTTGAGGGATTTTATAAGGACAGGCGTCGTTAGATTCGTTTCAATTGTGAGTGAAATTGGATACTTATATAAAAAAATAGAAAGTGTAAAGAAACCCGACTGCCAAAAAATCTGATGCAGTCGGAGACATACAAAAAAATGCCTTTACTGCATGAGATTGGTCATCTTGTTTCCATCTTTTTTGGCAGACGGATTTTATTTTATTTCTTTTATTTACAAAGATACCTAAACTAGGGATCAAAACCTGTGTCGTAGAGGACTTCACAAATAGGTATACAATTAAGACCTAGAAGGCAGTTCTCTGTTAGTGAAACAGCCTGTTGAAATTTTAAACTATACATATTATTATGTATAATCATATGTATAGTTTAAAATCATCACAGACTCTTACCCCCAGGCCTCATCATAAAGCTCATGGAAGAGCTGTTTGAAGAACTGGGCGGGGATGAGTCATAGGCATCTAAGGGAAGCACAAAAGATCCCATTGGGTCGAAGTGCACTGTGGCATTGCTGCCGCGGCCCTATACAAGATAAGATAAGATGTATAATCATAATCCACCTTAAACCTTATTAACGTATTCTTTTTCGTATTATACTGTTATAATAATAATAAATATGAAAGAAATTCTGTTTGTCTGTTAATCAATCTAATGCAAATATGCAATCTGTGGCAGGACAAATGATACCTTTTAAATCAACCTTGTAAACAAATTCCAGCAGCGCAAGCAACCATAATAATATTGCATTATTACGTTTGCACATAGCTATAAGTAGGTACCTGTTACGTTTTTTTTTGTTTATTTGTGGATAAAGTTATCACTGCGACCGCAGTCGGTCTACTTGTGATCGCCACTCGTTGAGTTAGAGATGAACTGCAGGATTTTCTTAGGGTTTTTTTTTATACCACTAAGGTGGCCAACAAGCTTACGGCCCGCCTGATGGTAAGCGGTTACCGTAGCCCATGGACGCTTGCAACACCAGGGATGTCGTAAGTGCCACGCGCGTTGCCGACCCTGTAAATTAAGGAAGAACAGTTAGGCTGGTAGTATCTGGAACATGCTTCCATGCATGACAGCGGCGATAACAAAACACCACCGGTCCCCCCACTGCCAACACAACGCTTCCTCACGGCGCTCTGGGGACTTTGCTTACCGTTAGGAACACAACATAGCCCGAAGCTATGTTATTTGGTTACGATTCTCTGTATGGTGGAGATACTTCCCCAGTCAGGCAGCTCCAATTGTGAGTGGAATTATTCGATTCCACTATGCCCTACATCTCTTAAAAAAGCTCCTTTATTTCGTCTGGGCTTAATGTATGTTTCTCTAAAGCACTGCACTTGTGTATTAGCGAACCGCTTTCCCCTAGAAGGTGACGTAACTTGCTTGCACGTTATTCATAAGTAACGACACTCTACAGTATTAACTAACCCCTAAAGTTTCATAGATCTCGTCCAGCACTCTAGACTTCACTTAGCAACCAACAATATGTAAACAGTTGATTGCGGGGCGGTTGGACATCATCACGCCTGTATTCCCCGAAGGGTTAGGCAGAGATATACATAAGTACATCTACAGTTCACCGGTATATTTAGGCAACTTAGGGGGCGAGCCAATTGCCATTAAATTGGCACAAATCCAAACTTTGACCTGCTACTGAGTTTTTTTTATATGTGATAGGCTTCGCTTGACCGCAGTTCGCCTGATATTAAGCGATACTGCGATCTACGATGGAGCCCGGTTGCCTAGAAGAAACCGATCCACTTGTGATTTCATAGAGACATGCAATAACACTTTGCTCGACCCGAGAACCGGGGCCTTCTAGCACTCCCGCTTAGGACCACAAGACTAGGTATTGTGGCAGTTATAGGCGGATAGATATTGGAATGAAATGAAATGATATTTATTTCTGTAAATAAATCTCTCAAGGATACTTTTACATGTCTTTTTTTTAAGTACTAGATGGTGTCGGCATTTCCTAACTGACGACCTCTGAGAAGAAACACCGAAACAAACTCAGAGAATCATGGTCTCTTTTGAAGTCCAGACTAAATAGTATAAGAATATGTGAGTGATACAATGCAGGGCAGTGTCTGAAATGGCCTTTTGAAGAAAGATCCGTAGCAGCTTTATTGTTCTGATATTAGAAAACCTGCAAGGAATGAGTATGTAAGAGGCAGTTTGAAAGTGGCACCGGTTACGAAAATATGTGCAGTAACCGTTTGTACTTCTATGGACATGCGATGCGCAGGAGTGAAGAGTATGTTCCTAGAAAAGATCTGAGCATGAACATGGATGGATATAGGTAAGGGTAGCGGGAGACCAAACAAAAGATGGATGGACTGTGTGAGATATGATATGGCTACAAAAGAAAGGAATGTTGGGATGACGGCTGTTCCTTACTAATATTATAAACGTGAAAGTTTCTGAGTATGAATGTATGCATGTTTGTTATTCTCTCACACCAGAATGGCTGAACGGATCTGGATGAAATTTGGCACAGAGATAGATTATAGTCTGGAATAACACATAGGCTACTTTTTATCCAGGTCACACCCAATTCTGAAGTTCACGCAGACAAATTCGCGGGCAGAATTATTTATAAATAAATAGATCTGAAGTATTTATTTAGGTGTCGAGATCTCGATAACTAATAATATAATCACGGGTCGGACAAGGCTTTCTTAACAAATTGTTTTTTAGGTAGCAGCTGCGTACATTGGAATGCTTCAGAAAATTTATAAGTAAAGTTTACATAACATACATAACATAATCAACCCATTATATTGTCCCACTGCTGGGCACGGGTCTCCTCTCAGAATGAGAGGGATTAGGCTATAGTCCACCATGCTAGCCTAATGCGCGTTGGCAGACTTCACACGCCGTCAAGAAAATCTCTCAGGCATGCAGGTTTCCTCACGATGTTTTTCCTCCACCGCTTAAGCGCGTGATAATTAACATAAGCACATGACTTCGAAAAGTCAGAGGCCTTGTATTCGAACTCGATACCTTTGACTTGACAGTCCTATGGTCATATCACTAGGCTATCACTGCTATAAGTAAAGTTTACAATCTTGTAATTTGGAAACTTGATTCCTCATAGAGTAGCATCCATTAAGGAAGGACTTCGGTAATTTCTCACGGGATTAAAAAAACAAGGTTTAGGCGGAAAACTCTGCGGAGTACGAGTAAGTTATTATAATTATGCCTTTTTAAACAAAACATTGCGGACTCCATGCATTTTTTGTTCCAAGTTTTCTAAGATGTTTTCTTTGTCCCGTCCCCGTGTTTACAGAGGCCCCTTTTTTTCTGCATAATGACTGCCAATAATCGTACCTATTCCCTCTGTGAGACGCCCCAACGAATTACGTAAAGTATTCATGGGCGCCATCATTTTTGACACATTAGGAAAAAGTCATGGTTCATGAATATGATTTTTATTCAGTTTTGTGTTTGGTTTGCAACTTTTTGAGTCGGTAATGACGTTTATTTAGGCCTCGCACCCATAATCAACCCATTATACTGTCCTACTGCTGGGCACGGGTCTCCTCACAGAATGAGATGGATTATACTCCACCACGCTGGCCTAGGGCGGGTTCGCAGACTCACCAAGAAAATCTTTCAGGCATGCAGGTTTCCTTACGATGTTTTCCTTCACCGTTTAAACGCGTGATAATTAACTATTTAATACTCGAAGACTTCGAAAAGTCAGAGGTGCCTTGGGTCGGAACTCGAGACCTTTGACTTGGTAGTCCAACGGTCATACCACTAGGCTATCACCTATTACCCGATCATCTCAGTTTCCATTTTCCCCATGGGAATTTTCTGAAAGCCCGCCTCGTTAGCCTAGTGGTCCTAAGCGCGATTACGACACTAGGATTCCATTATCTCGAGCAGTATTATTGTTTTGTTTTTCTATGAAATTCTCAGCAGTAGCTCGGAGTTTGGATTTGTGCTCAGTTAATGGTATAGGCTCGCCTCCTATTTATTATATGGGGACGAAACATACCGATGAACTCTGGGTGTACATCTCTGCCTAACCCTTCGGGGAATACAAGCGTGATAGTATGTTTTTTTTATGAGATAGAGGGGTAACGAGCAGACGGAGCGCCTGATGGTAAGCGATTACCACCGCCCATGGACACCCGCAACACCATAGGAGTCACGGCCTTTTAAAAGGGAATTTGGGCTCCGGTATCCTCTCTCACTCGGCGAAATACAACGTAAGCGTTGTTTCTCGTCAAAAAAATGTTAAATTCAACCTGAAATCATGCTGATACTTTCTTCAGAAATATAAAGGAAATTTTACCTGTACGCTAGCACTATTGCATAGAAACTAGAGACCATTACAGCCATGTTCCTTTCCTAATGTAAATGTAGCAAGTTGCACCCGTACAGTCGGCAACATTCGAGTCACGTATTCACATGCAACGCGGAACTTTTGCAAGACCACCTGGGTGGGGGGCTGTACGTTTGAAATTAACAAACTTTGCAGTAGAAAAATGTATTACGTGAACGTAATTTGAGAGTCACGTTTTTGTGTTAATTAGAGGAAACACCTGCCATTGTTTGTGATATCCACTTGAAAATGTTTACCAGTTTATTGGAAAAAAATATTTTTTAGAATACTTCGTGTGGGGACGGGTTAGAATGCCATTTAGATCTCTATCTCGTAAGAGGCGAGAAAATATCTGACTTGCTCGGACATATTGTTGAAAAGTGTGTCTATGGAGTTTCTTGCCGAATTCTTATCCATAGGACTGATGTTCTCACGGACTCGTTAACGTTTCATAAGCGCTTATTTGAAATAAAAACATTTGAACTTGAACATTGAACTTGATTGGCTTGACCATCCTTACGTTAGAGCATGTCGTAAAACACCTTGATGGGTTTCGACATTTGCACGGGAGAGCCAGTTCCCCAGCTCAGTTGCTGAGGCTCCGGCAGTCTGCAGTTCCTAGGTAACACACACCTACCGGCGAATTTTTTTTTTATAATTTACTAGCAATGTGGATCGCTCATTAATAGTCCTACCTATTCTTGTGCTAAGTTAAGTGCTTGGTAAATGATTCACGTCGGTAGTGCAGGGGGTAGGTTTCGAACCGGCAACCACATGATCGCAAGTCCGACGCCCTAGCCATTAGGCTACCGCCGCTTCTGGGTAATATACACGTCTGTCTACCCCTCCAGGGAATAGAGATCATTGTCTTTGTCTTTTTTTAAAAAAACATTGCCCCACACTAGGATTTTCTCCTGTATCGTGGGTGCGTTTACAAACACAAATTCTCACATACACAAACACCCAGACCCGGAACAACTACCTGTAGATCATACAAATATTTGCTTCGTGTGGGGATCGAACCCACAACACGTGGCGCAGAAGCCGATCGCTCAGCCGCTACGCCAAACGTGTCGTCGTTGGCGTAGCGGCTTAGCGTGTGATGGTATATAATGTTTGAAAAGCATTATCTAAGAAATTTGTTATGTGATAGCCTTATTTACTTACTCCATTGAATATACGTAATATTAGACGCTATTGTTATTTTGTACAAAGGAATGTAATCCATTTACCATTTGCAAATAATTTTAATCCGTAAAATGTAATCATTTCAACAATATAATAACACCACTAGCTGTTTCCTGCGGTTTCACTCGTACCTCAAAGACTTTTCTAAGCAAAAGCTAGCACTAAGTCCTTCTCCAAAGTTCAATTTATCTCTGTTCCAAAATTCATCAAAATTGGTTCAGCGGTTTATGCATGAAACAGATTAGTTTAATTGATTATATATTTTAATTTAATTAACTTTTGCAACGTTACAATAGACAGAGTTATTTTTGCATTAATTATGATAATATTTACTTATATAATATTATAAACGTGAAAGTTTGTGAGTATAGATGTATGGATGTTTGTTACTCTTTCACGCCATAACGGCTGAACGGATCTGGATGAAATTTGGCACAGACATAGATTATAGTCTGACATAACACATAGGCTAGGTTCTTTTAATCCAGAGCGGACCCAATTCTGAAGTCCGTGCAGACAAAGTTTGTGTATGTGAGGATTTATGTTTGTAAACGCACCCACGTTATTTTTTTTAAAATTCTTTATTGTACACCAAATTATCAACATAAATAAGATAGACATTTTAACTGCAAATATACAATAGTCGGCCTTTATAGCGACCGGGGACTTCTCCCAGGCAACTTTAGGATGGAGTTATAGAACTAAACAAAAGCAAGTGCGAGTCAGACGGGCGAGTCTGACTCGAACCGAGGGTTCCGTTCAAATTTTTAGGTACATAACAGTATAAATAAATCAGTATAATAAATCTATAGTTTTCAGATTTTTCCCTATACTTGTAGAATAAGACGGTATTACTTGCCAATTTTCATAGTTCTACTGACTGCCTCATTAGTCTAGTGGTCCCAAGCGCGACAGCTACACTAGAGGTCCTGGGTTCGATCCCCAGGTCGAGCAAAGTGTTATTGGGTTTTTCTATGAAATTTTCAGTAGCAGCTCGGAGTCTGGAGTCATGCCCGGTGAATGGCTATAGGCTCGCCCCCTATAACATGGGACCTAAAAACATACCGGCGAACTGTGGGTGTACATTAAGTACGCCTCTGCCTAGCCCTTCGGGGAATACAGGCGTGATGGTATGATGGTATGTTTCATAGTTCTAGGTCAACGGCAAATACCCTATAAATTTTGATTCCCTTGAGTGTCGAAATCCTGGTGACCTTGATTTATTTGTTCATTTTTTAATGTGTGTTGTACGGAACTTGTCGCAATAAATGTGTTTTTCTTTCTTTCTTTCTCTCTTTCAAATATACGCTTTTTGCGATATTATCGGCCGTATTTTTATTACGTTAACTTAGAAGTTTGATTTTTTCACAGCTTTAAGGAACTGTAGATCTGAGTATATGGTTTTAATTTCAACTCGATACATCCACGCGTTCCTGAGATAAAGTTTCTTGACAGACAGACGGACGGACGGATGGACAAATAACAAAGTGATCCTATACGGATTCCGTTTTATCCTTTTGAGGTATGGAACCCTAAAAATAGCGTTGATGGTGCATAGGCATGTAAATAATTATTTATATCAATCATAATAATACATACGTGTACTATGTGCCTATACATCATACATACCTACATACATATATACATACATACACTCACGCCTTTCTCCCACAGGGTTAGGCAGAAACTATACACCGCCACTTACTACGATTCTTGCATACTTCTTTTGCTTCTTCCACATTCATACATCTTCTCATACATATACGCCGGGTGCGAGTGCTACGCACCTGACCTTTTTGAAGGATTTCGCCAATAAGATCGGAGTATGTCCTTCTAGGGCGACCTCTACCGGCGCTGCCGCTGACATTCACCTATACATCATAATAATTATTATTTAGGTTTATATTATCCTATAGTAACTTAGATAAATGTAATATACCTAGGTAAAGCCTAAGTTGAGCAGAATTCACAATGCTAATAGCTGGCGGCTCGTACGGCAGTGCCGACATCCAGACTCTCGGGAAATGCCTCCACGACTAAAATGAAACCATTATGCTCTGAAGTTAGTCCTTAATATTAAACAGATACAAAAAGCCAGGCATATTATATACTTAGCTGTATGTAGGTTATCGTATAATGTAAGTAGGTAATTTATTTTTTACGTGGGAGAGCCATGATTCGGCACAAATGGGCCGGCTCAACCGGAGTGATACAGAAAACCGGCCTCACAGAAAACCGGCGTTAAACAACGCTTACGTTGTGTTTCGCCGAGTGAGTGAGGTTACCGGAGGCACAATCCTTTTTTAAAAGGTCGGCAACGCACTCGTGACTCCTCTGGTGTTGCGGGTGTACATGGGCGGCGGTAATCCCTTACCAGCAGGCGATCCGTCTGCTAGCTTGCCCTCCTATCACATAAAAAAATAGATATTCTCACGCCTGTATGTAACGGTCTGGCAGAGGTATTTTAATGTACACCCACAGTTCATTGGTATGTTTACGTCCTCGGGTACAAATTAGTGTTGTAAAAACGAGCCCTGAGGCCTCGAGCGCTCAGACACAATCCTTTTTTCTTTACCACTATACCAACCATACAATGAAATGCTTCGTTGAAATTTGAACTTTGTTTCAACATAAAGTGAATTAGCTACAATGTTGGTGAGTGCAGACGGATAGGCCTCAGGGGAAGTAAGTTTGAGCTAACTAGGTAGTCTTTGAAACTAAATTATATTCTGTACTCCTCAACGGACACGTAACGTCAGGAGTTCCCCTCTAAAGGACTTACTTTGGACAATTTAGACGTTGAAGCTTGGTACTTTTTACTCGAATGGTAAATAGGTAGCAAGTGGCTTTCTGTGGATTTTGCCCTGCCATTGGGCTTAGGCAAAGTCAAAATAATTTTTATTCTATCTTTTTGTGATTTTTTTTGCATTTTCCATGCTAAGGTTATAAAGTTATTTTAGTGAAGGAAAAATTCAATCGCGAGCAGGATCGAACCTGCGTCTTCTGGTTAGATACACCAGACGCTCTGACCGCTAAGCCACGAGTCCCACCCGCTTGATCGAAATTTGCCTTCACATTCTGAATTTACGTCATAAGATGACGCTGGCATCTTCTGGTGTATCTAACCAGAAGACGCAGTTTCGAATCCTAAAAAATAAATCCACTAAAATAATTTTTATTCTAGTTAAAATTACACTAAGAAGTATTTTTTTATCGTCATTTTTACATTATAGAGAACCCCCAAAATACCCGCTCTTAGCCGGCTCCTGGTGTTTTTGCTGGGAAGATGATTCTTATATTATGTACTAGGGGCCCGCCCGCTGTTTCATCCACGTTGCCCCATTCCTAAGAGCCGTAGCGTAATGTTAAAGAGCTTAAAACCTTCCTCTTGAATCACTCTATCTATTAAAAAAAACCGCTTCAAAATCCGTTGCGTAGTTTTAAAGATTTAAGCATACATAGGGACGGACAGACAACGACAGCGACTTTGTTTTATACTATGTAGTGATTAAATTAATTATTTAGTAGGTTATTTTTTTATTTTTCCGCAAATAAAATAGCTGACATAAATGTAGGTGTGTTTTATAGTGATGTCTTTTTATAAAGAGAGTTTTCGCGAATATGGTAATTGGTAATATACTCGTATGTAGTAGTTTCGCGGAAGACTTCGCAAACATAACGAACACGAAGTAGGTACAATCAAACTCGTAATAAATACTCGTAGATGTCATAAAATATTCGTCTACAGTGGGAATCAACATAATCAACCTATTATATTGTCCCACTGCTGGGCACGGGTCTCCTCTTAGAATTGGAGGGATTAGGCTATAATCCACCACGCTGGCCTAATGCGGGTTGGCAGACCTCAAACGCCTTCGAGCAAATCTCTCAGGCATGCAGGTTTCCTCACGATGTTTTCCTTCACCGTTTTAAGCGCGTGATAATTAACTATTAATACGTACATGATTTCGAAAAGTCAGAGGTACGTGCTTTGGATTCGAACTCGAGACCTTTGACTTGGCAGTCCTATCATATCACTAGGCTATAACTGCTTATGTGTATGTGGGAATCAAACCGTGCAGTTATTGGTTACAATCGCCTAGCTTTGCATACAAATACAGAGCTATATACAGTTAAATCCGCAGTATGTACATTATAGACTCCGCCATTTTTACGATCAAACGATAAAACTTTACAGATCGGTCAACATAAAATGGGAGTTTAACGATTGCGGATAATATCCGCTTGGTATCCGAATTTTGTGTTGGACGACAAAATTTAGTGTCCTACCGTAAAAACCATTCTATATTTATATATTTGGATTAGGTATCTGTCAGTTCGGGAAATAGGAAATAGGAAATAGGAGGAGGGAGAGAGGAAAATAGTGACAGGTAGAATAGTAGATAAAAGATGGGAGGGAGACGGGAAAGAGAGATAGAAAGGAGTCGGGAAGGTAGGGAAAGAGAGAGAGGCAGGGAGAGAGAGAGATAAGGAGGAAGGGAAGTGAGAAACAGGGAGAGGGAGAGATAAGAGGGAGAGAGAGTACCTAATAGAGAATTATAATTTGTCTGGAACAAGAGAGAAGAGAATAAGTGTTAAAAATAGTCTAACACCACTAGCATAGTGTAATAACATTTTAGATTTTATTACTAGTATTGGCTAAATTATAAAACCGAAGCTTAATTTTCGATTTCAATTTAAAAAGGAAAAGTTCCTGTCAATGTAATGATGAGAGATCAGAAAAAAAACTTGTATCTACCGGTACCACGTAAGAAAGGGACACGAGAACAATCAGTGTTTACATGCCAAGTTTCAAGCCTCCGCTGTCCTGAAAGTTTTAGGGCGTTTAAGTGACGTGGCACATTTTATTTAACTTACGGTTTCTACATTAAAGGTACTCACTTATGCCTTTTTAACCCTTGACATAAAATTAGGGTTCTATAATTTTAAAGTGTGCATCTGTGTGTCTGTTTGTTGCGTCGTAGCGCCCAAACAGATGGACCGCTTTTGATAAAAAAAAATATCTTTTTGTGATTCGTCACCTTATGACGTAAATTCAGAATGTGAAGGCAAAATTTCAATCATGCGGGTAGGGTTTGCGGTGGCTTAGAGGTCAGAGCGTCTGGTATATCAAACCAGAAGACGCAGGTTCGAATCCTGCCCGCGATTAAATTTTTTCCTTTACTAAAAAATAACTAAATTTTTTTTTGTCTCAAAGGTGACTTGATCGAACGTGTTCTTAGCTATGATTTAAGAAAGTCTGGCTAGTCGTTTAAAGATTATTATCTCTTTTCTGGTTCATGAAAGGATGTGAGCAACTTCCACAGGTATGATCGATTTGAAATTTGGTATCCTTGAAATAAAAATACTTCAATAAAAGTAGTTTTATTTCAATCTCTAATATTCGCCAAGTAAGTGTCAGAAACCAGTATATTTGGTATCCTGTTATTTCAATGATATTGCAAGAACACGGTACATATATGTCTTGATGCTGCGGGGTTTTTTTTTTATTTATATTTAATGTTATTTTACAGTGCTATGAATAAACTATTGAACGCTAAATTTTTGGCTATTGATGTCGTCATTTCATATATTATCTATCATGCGTGTATCCCCCACTTCATTTCATAGAAAAACTCAATAACACTTTGCTCGACCTGGGGATCGAACCTAGGACCTCTTGTGTAGCAGTTGCGCTTAGGACCACTAGACTAATGAGGCAGTTATATACTACTAAGACGTTGAAGAACGGGTCCTGTTTAACATACCATCACGCGTGTATTCTCCAAAGGCAGAGGTGTACTAATGTACACCCACAGTTCACCGCTATATAAAGGTGCCACGTAATAGCGGGCAAGCTATTCACATAATATACTATATTGGCCGGTTTTATCAGGACAAATACTGATATAATTATACGTGTCCCAAAAAACACTTAAAGAATCTTCAAATTAACTTCAAATTGAATATTTCAGTTAAAATTTTCATTCCGATCGAAAAACCAATTTATCGGGCTAAAAAAAGGAACTGGGCGAGATTGCCTCCGTCACTTACTGGACGAAATGGCGCTTTTGCGTTAAGAAAAATTAAATAAGACACCGAATATTTACACTTATCTACGGTCGCTATTTTGAAGCACTTTACTTTCTTTTGCTCCCCCGTTTTAGAAGGTGGTAGGGACTAGGTCCCACTGAGAGAGGATATACACTGTACGAATATTCCCACAATATTCGCGATTTTTCTGCTGACGTCTTTACCTCATGTAATTTATATCGATGCAATCATTTACAAAAGTTCAGTTGAATAAACTAAATCTATCACTTCGGTTGTTTTTGTTACGTTCCGTAAATAAACACCGGGTTAAAGTAAACGTAATATCATTATCATTTATCAATTATCAATAAAGCAAAGCATCGCAACGTGTAGAAATATTTTTTACAAGTTTTGGTCCTTCGAGCCGGCTATGAACCAGCGACCTATGGATAACAATTGAATACAGCTACAGTCCATACAGCTATGTTCGTAAAACCCTGTCCAAAACATTTATGTAGGTATCCCAATCATATCACCAAATAAAATAAAAAACATTAAATTTTTATGATTTTATTTATATTAATGAAATTTAAAATTCACGATTGTCGTGCCTAAATTACCGATATTTTCCTAAAATCTAGCTTTAAAATATCATACAAGGACCATCATCCTAAGTACGCTTGGCACGCATGAAGGTTAAGTTTCCTCGCTCTAAAAAAATTTATTTCGGGTAATTTTTGTTATTTGTATAAAGTCAAAACGAAGCTTATAGAAATTATCTTAAGAATATTTGTTTGTTTGTTTGTTTGTTTGTCAGTCTGTTATCGATGTCTGTACGCGATTCTTGCAAACGAAATTAGATTTGGTTTTAATGGTTAGAATTAGAAGATGAAGATGGTTAGAGACTAGAAGTCTAACTTAAGGCGCTGTGCATAGTCAACTTTTAGGTATTTGAGGGGGTGAAGCAGATGAAGTGGGGCACGCGTAGTCCCGCCTACTGCGGGGCGCACCGGGCGAATGTCAACCATGCGCGACGTTCTTTAAATACAGAAACATAATTTCGCGACATTGGTTAAGTGCACGTTTGGCTTAGCGCGCCGCTGTCCGGCTTGTAGTCGCGCTTCCACGAGTTCGAATCTCAATAGATATTGTGTTTTTTTTTTATTTTTAAAAATGTACACACTTGTTTTCTTATTGTTTAAATAATTAATTAATAATTGTTATTTAAAAAAAAAGAATATCGAGAAACTTAACAGATTCATCAGACGAATAATAAATAATTCATAAATAAAATGGCTTGGGCGTAGAATGGTCAATTCTAGAAATGGCCTATTCTCAAAACGGCAATTGTCAAAATTGCGAAAAATTAATATAAACAGACATTTTTATTCCCGTATATATTTTTTTTCAGAGTACTTTATAAAACAGTCACCAAACTTGATGGTTTATTCTGAAGAAAAATAATACAGATACAGGATGTTACAAAAGACTGTAGTTATACCAAAGGAGGTCATTGTACTCACCACTATGAACATCTTTACTATGGCGCCTGCCCTAAAATCGCTAAAAAACATATTTTCTCGTCTAACCTACGTCTAACCTTTTCGCAAAACCATACATGCCAAAAAAAACTATGCCGTTTTGAGAATTTGGCATTCTGCGTCTAAACCATACGATGAACTAGTAACTAGTAAAGAAACGAGATCATTGCGAGTTGAATGAGGAATTACTCAAAATTACTGTATAGTAATTTGTATTTTTTTAATTGACCATTTTGAGATTCGAATGCAAATTTCAATTTATTCAATTTATATTGTGATCATTTTGAGAATTCGTCATTTTGTGCCTAAGCACAGTGGTATGTTATACATACATACCTACTAAAGTTTATAATTTACAAATTAATATAAAATAGGTATGTGCAAAGACAACAAATATGACGATAATATTTATTGTGACAAGCGAAGATTTAGCAAGTACACACAATGACAACGCTAACGTGGCCGCCGTTACAGGAATTACTTCTGCCGGTATTGGTTATTCGCAATTTTAAGAAATTACAGCATGTATCGACATACCCATATTTACGAAAACCACATATGCTCAAGATCCCAGATAAACGATTTTATTTGATTTGATCAAGACATAATTTATGAAAAATGGGAATCAACATCTGACGAATCCTGTGGCAGCAGTAGCAGGTTTTAAGAACGCATAGCTGCTGTTGTCATGGATTTTTTGCTGATGATGAATTTGGGTACGTCCATACATGCTGTAATTTCTTCGAATTGCGAATAACCAATACCAGCAGAAGTAATTCCTGTAACAGCAGCCACGTTAGCGTTGACATTGTGTCATCATCATCATCAGCCTATGTTCGTCCACTGCTGGACGTAGGCCTCTCCTAATGAACGCCACAGAGCCCGATCTTCGGCTTTTCTCATTCAGTCACTGCCAGCTGCCTTCCGCAAGTCGTCACTCCACCTGGCCGGCGGGCGCCCTACACTACGTTTGACTAGACGCGGTCTCCACTCGAGAACTCGTTTAGTCCAGCGTTTGTCGATTCTCCGACAGATGTGACCGGCCCATTGCCACTTCAGCTTGCTGATCCTTTGAGCTATGTCGGTAACCTTAGTTCTCTGACGGATAACTTCGTTTCGGATTTTATCCCTCAGAGAGACTCCGAGCATAGCTCTCTCCATAGCTCGCTGTGCGACTTTAAATTTGTGGACCAGTCTCACCGTGAGAACGGACATAGTCGCAGCGTTATATAAGCATCTCATCACCTCGATGTATCGCCAGTCCACTTGGCATCGCTGCAGGGCCTCTAAAACAGCCCAGGTCTCGACCGAATCAAAGGCCTTCTCATAGTCCACAAAGGCAAGACACAGGGGCTGGTTATACTCCTCGGTCTTCTGTATAACCTGCCGCACCGTGTGAATGTGGTCTATGGTCCCGTAAACCCTCCGAAAACCGGCCTGTTCTGGAGGCTGAAATTCGTCGAGTCTCCTTGCTAGACGATTCGAGATGACCCTCGAGAACAGCTTGTAGACGTGGCTCAGAAGCGAGATGGGCCTGTAATTCTTTAGGAGAGCTTTGTCTCCTTTTTTAAAGAACAGTATCACCACGCTTCTGTTCCACTCCTTTGGAGTTCTCCCGTTGGTGAGGACAGAGTTAAATAACTTCTAGAGCTCTCGAAGTACAGGTGTACCTGCCGCTTTCAGAAGCTCCGAAGTGACTCCGTCCTCCCCTGGGGCTTTTCCATTTTGAAGCTGCTTAAGGGCCCTCTCGATCTCGTCGAGGCTGACTTCTGGCAAGTCTTCGGTATAATGGCGGCTTAATGTGGCTCGGGAATCCTCTCGACTGGTGTGTACTTGCTAAATCTTTGCTTGTTACAATAAAATCGTCTTTGCACATATTGCATCTAAAATTGAATCCGGAAATCAAGCCAATCCTTTATTCTGCTACGAGTGACAGCTGTGAGAAGTTACAATCGAATAAAGAACTATGGCTACATATAGTTTGCAACTGCTGTTAAAATGCATTATGTAAACGACTCCTCGGCTATGAACTGGTGAGTATGTATTATTGTCTTGAAATTCTGTCGACGGTTCAACGAATAGCACATCGTCATTGATTTCTCTGAAATAAAAATTTCTTCATTTTTTGTTTTGTTACATATAAACAAAAAACAACAAAGTAATTCTAAATCACAGTAATTACGCGATGTGTACAAATACAATGGATATATGAGTGGGTGGACAGACAGATAGGTGGTTGTCACGCGATCTCTTTGGAGGATAACTCTTCGGAATCGTCAGCTCCCATGATTGACTGACGACCTTCGCCCATCTGTCGATACTTGCTACACATAATTTGATTTTGGTTTGGCTCCTGGGGTTACAAAGGTTGAAAGTGATTTTCCCAGGGTTTTCGTGTTCAGAACGTAAAATTGAAGCAAATAAGTTTTTAAATTTTGACATACTTACATGATTGTTTATATCATGTGATTTTTGAGAAAATGATGAATATCCACAATTTATTATGCATTTAGCATTTAGAAAATATGCCGGTTTATATTGTGGCCACTTTAAAAATTCGTCATTGTGCTATAGTCTAAACTATGGTCATTTTTTCGTCGAAGTTGTTCATAATAATGACATTATGAACAACTTTCACTATGGCTCCAACCCTAAAATCGCGAAAAATAATCTGCCGAAAAAGCTCATTCACCCGCGACTAAATGACCTCTTTTTTTTAAAGAAAAAAAGACTAAATGACCATAGTTTGTTGATTGGCACCACAGTAAAAGTTGATCATAATGATGAGTGATGACTGTAATGACCCCTTTTCGTATTTCTACTCTTTTGTAAGACTGCAAATAATTTGAATATTATAAACTTTAGTAGGTATGTATGTATCACTTAGCACTGGGTTTCGGTGCAATATGACGAGTTCTCAAATGGCCGTAATATAAATTTAATTAATTAAAATTGGCATACGAGTATCAAAATGGTAAATTGTAAAAATGTCAAATTTTCTAATATAATATGACAGTGATAAATTTTCATTTAGAAATTGAGTAATATCAACAATGTACATTCTGATGCACATTGTTGATATTCCTCATTCAACTCACAATGATCTTCTTTCGCATTACTGGTTACTACCTACAATATTTTGTAACACCATATATAAGCTTACTCGTGAAAAGTTTTCTCCGATGGTTCATCTACTGACGGATAGATCGCCAGACAATTCTTTTTACTATAGAATGCAAAAAAAAACGATTCAGGAAAATTTAAAAAAAACTTAGTAAAAGCTTATAAAAAAGAGCATTAATAGAAAGTTAAATAATAATTATTGAAAATTTATTTCAAACAAGAAGATAACAAAAGTAAATAATAATTTAAAAAAGCAATTATATGCTACAAATAAGAAAATCAACAAAAAGTGAAAAATTATTGCGGGGTTTGAACCCAAGACCAGTGCATATCTGATCAATACACGATACCGCTAGACCAATCGAGTCATAGATTCATACATCGAATTTACGAATCTATAGATAATCTATTTGTATGTACTTACTTTACAACTTCTATCATGAGTTTTTGTTTCATCGAATAAAAATAAATATTATTATTATTATTGTAATAAAATAAACAGCTTTCAAAACGACCAGATATAAAATTATTTCTGAGCGGCGGGCAGAACAAAGTGACATAGGTCCATCAAGCAGCGCGCCTCAGCGCTCATTGTCGCTTACCGTAGAAATGAAAGAGAAGAAAAAACACGCCACGATGCCGCGATGTTTCGTTCGACTCGTGCGAGTTATTTATCATGATATTTATTAATTATTAAAAATATAGTATTTCAATCAAAAAATAAAAACAACAGTTCCCTTTATTTTTATATATTACGTCACTGTTATAAATTTGATCAAGATTTGTTAATAAATAATACAGTTACAACTGCTAGAAATTTAATTTTAATGGTTATTTTATGATTTTTTTTATCGAGAAAATTTAACGAAAACGTGTTTTGAAAACAAAGGTTCCCTCGTAAATATGTTCAAGATTAACATATATTTTTTTTGCTGTGTTAAAATGTATACTTTTTGCTAAAAAACTGTTTTAAGATGCCTATTTTGACTAGTCACAGCGCCTTAAAATCTAGTGTATTTTTAATTTTGATACGCTGTCTAGAAGACGAGTTATAGAAGTAAATCCATTTGGGACGCCAGTTAAACCTCACTTGGTAGCTAGTTTTATTTAAAAAAATATATCTAATATTTGAGTAGGTAAGTAATATCAATACTTAGTGTAATGATTTTATAAAATAATGACAAGACATTTATATAGGTTTCCTTATCACGAGCGACAGATGGCGCTTGTAGTTGAACTATTCGTTATTAAACGCCCTTTTTATTACAAATTAGTCAAATATAAGTAGGTGTTATATTATCAATTTGTCTGTGTAATCAATTTATAACTATTGCTAAATTTAAAGTTAATCTAATGTATTTAAATTAATCAATTGATCATGCGTACTGTGTACTTCGCTCTGATTGGTCTAACCCAGCTGAGTGTTTGCCTACGTCTAAGAGTGGGGAACATTCGGCTGGTAATAGATCAATCCGTACTGAGACATTCTATTCCGAGGCGTTGAGCAGTAGACATAATATCTTATAAGCCAGTGCTGTTGTTGTATAATTGTTAATAATTATTGAGCGATTAAGTGATAAGTGATTGTTGATAATTACATACTGTTGGATGAATAAATACTTGTAATACTCAGTCTGAAGTGTATGATTCGTCACATTTCAGAAGTGGGATATGCCTACAAGAAAATCCACAGATACAGTAATGTTGAGTGACGTATGTCTAGAGGTTATGTGTGCCTACAATAGAAAGCCAAGTGTGCTTGAGTTACTAGAGGCTATGTATGCCTATTGAGCCATGTGTGCTTAGATTGTTACGAGGTTATGTGTGCCTACAATAGGAAGCCAAGTGTGCTCGAGTTACTAGAGGCTGTGTATGCCTATTGAGCCATGTGTGCTTAGATTGTTAGAGGTTATGTGTGCCTACAATAGGAAGCCAAGTGTGCTTGAGTTACTAGAGGCTATGTATGCCTATTGAGCCATGTGTTCTTAGATTGTTAGAGGTTATGTGTGACTACAATAGGAAGCCAAGTGTGCTTGAGTTACTAGAGGCTATGCATGCCTATTGAGGCATGTGTGCTTAGATTGTTAGAAGCTATGTATGCCTATTGAGCCACGTGTGCTTAGATTGTTAGAGGTTAATTATTTTTATTTTATTTATTTAATTTTTATGAGGTACATATTAGGTCTTACGAAGTAATATAAGCCCCACAAAACTGTACAAACAGTTTGACTGTGGGATCAATTTTAGTCTTAATAACATGTAGGTAGGTACATAATTAGTAATGGAGTGCACAATTAATGTTTTATGGTAGGGTATCTATAAGTTATTTTATTTTTTTATTTACACGCAGTTTTATAAATCTTATTTGGATATTCTCCAGTTTATCTATATAGGTTTTTAAATGTGAGGCCGTAGCAATCAAGAGCATAATCCAAAATAGATTCCACTAAAGAAGTATAAAGTAGTTTTAGTATACCAGTAGGAATAGGAGTTATGTGTACCTACAATAGGAAGCCAAGTGTGCTCTAGCTACTAGAGGCTATGTACGCCTATTAAGCCAAGTGTGCTTAAAGATAGTAAGCCAAGTGTGCTTAAAGTTATTTTGGCCAAGTGAGTCAAAAGTTTTGGGCCAAGTGTGCTCAATAGGAACGGAACTATCCTCAGACGCGTAAGTAAAGCATGATTTATACTAAGAGAACAATTAAAAGAATTATTATGCGACTAAGTGCGTTGCAGATAGTTGTGTATATACCCTCTATTAATTTTATAAATTGGAAATGGGAAACATTTATTGGAAGACTTATATTTTTGATTGATCTTTTCATGCATAACTTCGAATTTATGGAGCTATTAATAATTGTAACCAGTTCGAGTAGATATTTTAGTAATATAAAATGAATTTAATAATAATAGAAAAAAAAGGAGTTTTTAACTTGTTAGTGACAAATTGAAACAATACTTATACATTTTTATGTTTTGAGGCCATGGAATCTGATGATACCAATGGATGATGATGAAACCAATGAATGCATACTCCAGACGAAGAGCCGCCAGTTTAGTCGTACAACCATTTACCAAATGTTATACCGAAGTTCAATCCCTCCAGTAAATCTCAGAGTATTGAAGGTTGTTTATGAAAGGTAAGTGTGTAATATATGAATGGGACGAGAAGCAGACCATACATTTTGCCCGACAAAAACTTGTCGGGCTAGCAAAAAAAAAAGGAAAGGTAAAGAAATATTGGTACGTACAAATTCAAATTCAAATCTTTATTGTTTTCATATATAATTAGGATGTTATGAGTTACAATAATGTGTGTCAAAATGAAAAGGTACAACATGAAGTAATGAAAGTTTACGTTAATATTTTTATGATAAATTGATGCTGATATACAAGCTGATATGATATTAGTGATAAAAAGGCTGTAGGTTGTGCAACTCACGGCATTTATGATAAATCCATTAGAAATGGAGCTCAAGCTTTAAATTGTAATGAACCGGAAAGACTCGCTACATATTCTCAGTTCTCAGCATACCTAGTTAGAACCTATTTCTACAAATAGAAAGCGTCATGAACTCATGATCATACCTCGCCTTCGACTTCAAATGATACCTCCAATTATTTGTTTTAATTGTCGTCGTAAAGAACACTCTTACACCAGATGTCCCAAGTCCCTTGACAAGCGTCTAAAGTGTGACAGGGTGCTAGAACGAAAATTGCAAACCGACACCGTTAATTCCATGAATAGACCCAAAGTCAAGCGATGAAATAGAACGTAAAGTCCTTACAACTTCTACACACAGTAACAGTAATAACAAGTTTTACAAACGGGTAAATAATCGAGTTTTCGTTGGGATTGATAGATTATTAAGATTGGGTATAGTAGGACCCACTATTTGGAACCGTGCGCCTAGTTTTGGTAATTCAAAAGTACCTGTATTATTGGTTTATTTGAAATGGATGATTTGACTTTTGACTTATGTAATGCGTGAATATGATGCAAACAGCCTTGACCCCGTGAAAACTGTGTCGAGATTACCTATAGTCAAAGGTTTTGGTAGTGACACCCGTATATAGTACGTTCTTAGGATTGATGAAATCGAATCGAATGTAGAAGTACCTACTGTGACGAATCATACACTTCAGACTGAGTATTACAAGTATTTATTCATCCAACAGTATGTAATTATCAACAATCACTTATCACTTAATAGCTCAATAATTATTAACAATTATACAACAACAGCACTGGCTTATAAGATATTATGTCTACTGCTCAACGCCTCGGAATAGCATGTCTCCGTCCAGGTTGATCTGTTACCAGCCGAATGTTCCCCACTCTTAAACGTAGGCAAACACTCAGCTGGGTTAGACCAATCAGAGCGAAGTACACAGTACGCATGATCAACTGATTAATTTAAATACATTAGATTATCTTTAAATTTAGCAATAGTTATAAATTGATTACACAGACAAATTGATAATATAACACCTACTTATATTTGACTAATTTGTAATAAAAAGGGCGTTTAATAACGAATAGTTCAACTACAAGCGCCATCTGTCGCTCGTGATAAGGAAACCTATATAAATGTCTTGTCATTATTTTATAAAATCATTACATTCGGCCATCCGACAACGTGCGATCTCCTGACGCACGTTATCGTAATTCAATAACATAAGTCATACATACAGAAATATTACATGCTTAAACTGTTTGAACAAACACGAATCAAAATGCAAAATCATTACATTCGGCTATTCATTGATGTCCGACTCCTTTCTATGAAATAGTTTGTCGTTATCATTATTGCTTTCAGAAGATGGGCTACTATTACGATCTGATGAATCTTTATGGTCAGGCGAATTTATATTTATATTTACATTTTCATTATATTTATTTATATTTTATAAGGTCTAACACGATCAGCGGAAACGACGCTCTTAAATGAATCTCTACGTTTGCTAAAACCGGAATTTCAGTGATTTTATATCTGTCATTGCCCAAAACTTTTGTGATTTTATCAGATCTATGAATTTAAAAAGTTTTATTGCCTTTATTATTATAGTCAGTTCCGGTAACCTTAGTCAAATCACCTTGTTTATAGGTTCTAGGGGTGCTACCGGCATCATAATAGTGTTTTTCGCGACTTTAGTATTAGTACGACCTCATCTCTTACGCTTTGTAACATGTTTTGTATAATGTCAGCTCCAACATCGAACTTATTACTCTAACTATCTCTGAATGTCAAAGTCAAAGTTCTTTAATGCTTCATGTGTAATTTATATACATAGATCTCTAGTTTGGTAAGTATCAACATGAAACCCCGTTGGGGCACAGCACGGAATACATGGGTACTAACAAGTTAATTACATAATTATAATTTAACAAATTACAATATTAGAAAATAAAATTATAAACTTTTACTTAAAATTAAATAACCATTTAGGTAGTCAATTTACAGAAATTTAAGGTATTGTTATTATTTTGGTAAATGTTTTTTTTTTTTTTTACAAAGATTTTATTGTTATTAATTATAATTTAATTATATTTTATTTTTATCTTCAAAGAATTCTTTTAGCGTGTACATGTAATAACATTATTGTAATAGGTGTTTATTTAGTCTGTTTTTTAAATACATCGTCATTTAGGATATCTTTTAGTTCTCGAGGTATTTTTATTGTGGTGCCAAATAAAGCCCCTATGGCAGTCTTTTTAGTAGAAGAATCAACTGAATTATTTACACCCCATTGGATTTTGCCAAGACACATTTCCCAATTGCGTTCGTCATTTTCGTCATTATGTTTTGCTAATGCGTTTAAGATGGTTTGGTTATATCTTTCAGTTTGACTTTTTGCCCTGCGACAAACTACAGCGATAGGGACATGTTTAGTGCTATGACTGTCGCAAAAGCTCGTGATCAGGTATTATTGGAGATGGTAAGCCATAGTCATTTTTTTTTTGTTTTCGTGTCTTTTACCGCTTTCACATATATATATTTTGTAAAGCAATCAACTATTGTAATAATTTAGGCATTGCCGTTTTTACTCTTTACAAACGAACCAAGATGGTTTAGGTGAATTGTATGGAATGGGACGCTAACTTTTTCTATAGGATACAATTATTCAGTCTTTTGTCTGGATGCATCATCTTTATTATAAGCGTACCGAATGTACCGAATTTTATCGCCGCAGCCCTCGAAACCAAAAGACAGATTGAATTCTCTCAGTCGTTTTAGTAATGCCTAAATGTCCTATATCATCATGGTTATAACGGCATATTTTCCAGCGGGCACTACGAGGGACAACTAGGCGTATTTCATCGTCAATTCTTTATACTCTATGATTTTTAATAACATAATTTTTCCTAATATCTTTAGATTCTTCGTCAGATTCAGGCTTAAGAATTTTTAAGTATACGCGAAATGTCTGGATCTACATTTGTAGTGTTAATATCCAATTGTCAGTCTCGATACTTTAACAGAAGACTCGTCTTTAATGTCAGAAGGCAAAGAATGTTATTTCGGCTTAATGCATCGACACGTGTCATACGAATACCGGGTCTATACTCGCTTGGTTAGTATGGTTCGGAGCGTATTATGGTCTAATACAATTTGAAATTCTAATCCCAACAGATAAACACAAAACTTCAAATTTCATAAGATTGTAAATGACGCCTTTCAGGTGTCGTCTGCCTACTAAAATAAGCAACCGGCTTAAGTACCCGAAGGCTAGACTGCCACTGTACTAATATTTCTCCCACACCTAAGGAACTAACATCTGTGTGCAACTCCGTATCAAGTTTAGGATTGTATAAGGCTAGTGTTGGTCTATTACTCAAACTTTTATTTTAATGCTTGAAATTGATCTTCTACCCAAATGATACTATAGAACTAGCACAATCGGAATCGGATTCTTGTATTATATCATTTCGCAACAAGTCATCAATAAATTCTCGTACCTGTCCTCTCTCGAAGTGCGATAAGCGATAGGGTCTATGTGTCTATCTAGGTCTATCATTAAGCAAGTCTATGTTCATTTTAATAGAGTTATTACAACCTATCTCGCTCAAGTTAAATGCAAAAAAAATTCACGAGACGACTGCGATAAAGCGTAGGTAAGGCTTATCCATTTGCCAACTTGAGGGACCGACTTTGATTTCAGACTTTATCAAAGGAGTCAAGTCAGTAATATCTCTCGTGATTTTGTTAGGGCATATAATTCTTTTTTTTTTTTACAAAAGGCATTGCTTTTGCAATTAGGGCATCGCAATGCAACGAATCTTGGGCAAAATTCTTTGGGAAAATTCAGGGTTTGATTAGCTAAATTTGATAATAAGGTGACATTTACCCATGCTTAGACGATATGTGCCTTGAGGTAAGTTATATTCTTTGCCAAGTTTATTACTATTATAACCTTCTATATAAACATTCCCAGGATAAGAAGAACTTAAATCCGAAACTTCAACTAATTCCGATTTGTTTCTGGCTAATTGAATGAAATCCGATAAGGTAAGCTTTAAGGGGCTCAAATCATTGGTTTGCTGCGAAGCTCAGGACTTTAAAATTTTATCCAATGAGTAACGCAGTCTGCATAAACCCATAATTAACCATAAGCAGGTACTTCTACATTCGATTCGATTTCATCAATCCTAAGAACGTACTATATACGGGTGTCATCACCAAAACCCTTGACTATAGGTAATCTCGACACAGTTTTCACGGGGTCAAGGCTGTTGCATCATATTCACGCATTACATAAGTCAAAAGTCAAATCATCCATTTCAAATAAACCAATAATACAGGTACTTTTGAATTGCCAAAACTAGGTGCACGGTTCCAAATAGTGGGTCCTACTATACCCAATCTTAATAATCTATCAATCCCAACGAAAACTCGATTATTTACCCGTTTGTAAAACTTGTTATTACTGTTACTGTGTGTAGAAGTTGTAAGGACTTTACGTTCTATTTCATCGCTTGACTTTGGGTCTATTCATGGAATTAACGGTGTCGGTTTGCAATTTTCGTTCTAGCGCCCTGTCACACTTTAGACGCTTGTCAAGGGACTTGGGACATCTGGTGTAAGAGTGTTCTTTACGACGACAATTAAAACAAATAATTGGAGGTATCATTTGAAGTCGAAGGCGAGGTATGATCATGAGTTCATGACGCTTTCTATTTGTAGAAATAGGAACTAGGTATGCTGAGAACTGAGAATATGTAGCGAGTCTTTCCGGTTCATTACAATTTAAAGCTTGAGCTCCATTTCTAATGGATTTATCATAAATGCCGTGAGTTGCACAACCTACAGCCTTTTTATCACTAATATCATATCAGCTTGTATATCAGCATCAATTTATCATAAAAATATTCACGTAAACTTTCATTACTTCATGTTGTACCTTTTCATTTTGACACACATTATTGTAACTCGTAACATCCTAATTATATATGAAAACAATAAAGATTTGAATTTGTACGTACCAATATTTCTTTACCTTTCCCTTTTTTTTTTTTTTTTTTTTTGCTAGCCCGACAACTTTTTGTCGGGCAAAATGTATGGTCCACTTCTCGTCCCATTCATATATTACACACTTACCTTTCATAAACAACCTTCAATACTCTCGAGATTTACTGGAGGGATTGAACTTCGGTATAACATTTGGTAAATGGTTGTACGACTAAACTGGCGGCTCTTCGTCTGGAGTATGCATTCATTGGTTTCATCATCATTCATTGGTATCATCAGATTCCATGGCCTCAAAACATAAAAATGTATAAGTATTGTTTCAATTTGACACTAACAAGTTAAAAGCTCCTTTTTTTACTATTATTATTAAATTCATTTTATATTACTAAAATATCTACTCGAACTGGTTAAAATTAATAGCTCCATAAATTCGAAGTTATGCATGAAAAGTTCAATCAAAAATATACGTCTTCCAATAAATGTTTCCCATTTCCAATTTATAAAATTAATAGAGGGTATATACACAACTATTTGCAACGCACTTAGTCGCATAATAATTCTTTTAATTGTTCTCTTAGTATAAATCATGCTTTACTTACGCGTCTGAGGATAGTTCCGTTCCTATTGGGCACACTTGGCCCAAAACTTTTGACTCACTTGGCCAAAATAACTTTAAGCACACTTGGCTTACCATCTTTAAGCACACTTGGCTTAATAGGCGTACATAGCCTCTAGTAGCTAGAGCACACTTGGTTTCCTATTGTAGGTACACATAACTCCTATTCCTATTGGTATACTAAAACTACTTTATACTTCTTTAGTGGAATCTATTTTGGATTATGCTCTTGATTGCTACGGCCTCACATTTAAAAACCCATATAGATAAACTCTAACAATCTAAGCACACGTGGCTCAATAGGCATACATAGCTTCTAACAATCTAAGCACACATGCCTCAATAGGCATGTATAGCCTCTAGTAACTCAAGCACACTTGGCTTCCTATTGTAGTCACACATAACCTCTAACAATCTAAGAACACATGGCTCAATAGGCATACATAGCCTCTAGTAACTCAAGCGCACTTGGCTTCCTATTGTAGGCACACATAACCTCTAACAATCTAAGCACACATGGCTCAATAGGCATACATAGCCTCTAGTAACTCAAGCACACTTGGCTTTCTATTGTAGGCACACATAACCTCTAGACATACGTCACTCAACACTCTGTATCTGTGGATTTTCTTGTAGGCATATCCCACTTCTGAAATGTGACGAATCATACACTTCAGACTGAGTATTACAAGTATTTATTCATCCAACAGTATGTAATTATCAACAATCACTTATCACTTAATAGCTCAATAATTATTAACAATTATACAACAACAGCACTGGCTTATAAGATATTATGTCTACTGCTCAACGCCTCGGAATAGAATGTCTCAGTCCAGGTTGATCTGTTACCAGCCGAATGTTCCCCACTCTTAAACGTAGGCAAACACTCAGCTGGGTTAGACCAATCAGAGCGAAGTACACAGTACGCATGATCAACTGATTAATTTAAATACATTAGATTATCTTTAAATTTAGCAATAGTTATAAATTGATTACACAGACAAATTGATAATATAACACCTACTTATATTTGACTAATTTGTAATAAAAAGGGCGTTTAATAACGAATAGTTCAACTACAAGCGCCATCTGTCGCTCGTGATAAGGAAACCTATATAAATGTCTTGTCATTATTTTATAAAATCATTACACTACTTATGGTTAATTATGGGTTTATGCAGACTGCGTTACTCATTGGATAAAATTTTAAAGTCCTGAGCTTCGCAGCAAACCAATGATTTGGGCCCCTTAAAGCTTACCTTATCGGATTTCATTCAATTAGCCAGAAACAAATCGGAATTAGTTGAAGTTTCGGGTTTAGGTTCTTCTTATCCTGGGAATGTTTATATAGAAGGTTATAATAGTAATAAACTTGGCAAAGAATATAACTTACCTCAAGGCACATATCGTCTAAGCATGGGTAAATGTCACCTTATTATCAAATTTAGCTAATCAAACTCTGAATTTTCCCAAAGAATTTTTCCCAAGATTCGTTGCATTGCGATGCTCTAATTGCAAAAGCAATGCCTTTTGTAAGAAAAAAAGAATTATATGCCCTAACAAAATCACGAGAGATATTACTGACTTGGCTCCTTTGATAAAGTCTGAAATCAAAGTCGGTCCCTCAAGTTGGCAAATGGATAAGCCTTACCTACACATTATCGCAGTCGTATCGTGAATTTTTTGCATTTAACTTGAGCAAGATAGGTTGTAATAACTCTATTAAAATGAAGATAGACTTGCTTAATGATAGACCTGTCACACATAGACCCTATCGCTTATCGCACTTCGAGAGAGGACAGGTACGAGAATTTATTGATGACTTGTTGCGAAATGATATAATACAAGAATCCGATTCCGATTGTGCTAGTTCTATAGTATCATTTGGGTAGAAGATCAATTTCAAGCATTAAAATAAAAGTTTGAGTAATAGACCAACACTAGCCTTATACAATCCTAAACTTGATACGGAGTTGCACACAGATGTTAGTTCCTTAGGTGTGGGAGAAAGTACAGTGGCAGTCTAGCCTTCGGGTACTTAAGCCGGTTGCTTATTTTAGTAGGCAGACACCTGAAAGGCGTCATTTACAATCTTATGAAATTTGAAGTTTTGTGTTTATCTGTTGGGATTAGAATTTAAAATTGTAATAAACCATAATACGCTCCGAACCATACTAACCAAACGAGTATAGACCCGGTATTCGTATGACACATGTCGATGCATTAAGCCGAAATAACATTCTCTGCCTTCTGACATTAAAGACGAGTCTTCTGTTAAAGTATCGAGACTGACAATTGGATATTAACACTACAAATGTAGATCCAGACATTTCGCGTATACTTAAAAATTCTTAAGCCTGAAAAGATTAAGCATTAAGAATCTAAAGATATTAGGAAAAATTATGTTATTAAAAATCATAGAGTATAAAGAATTGACGATGAAATACGCCTAGTTGTCCCTCGTAGTGCTCGCTGGAAAATATGCCGTTATAATCATGATGATATAGGACATTTAGGCATTTCTAAAACGACTGAGAGAATTCAATCTGTCTTTTGGTTTCCAAGGCTGCGGCGATAAAATTCGGTGCATTCGGTACGCTTATAATAAAGATGATGCATCCAGACAAAAGACTGAATAATTGTATCCTATAGAAAAAGTTAGCGTCCCATTCCATACAATTCACCTAAACCATCTTGGTTCGTTTGTAAAGATTAAAAACGGCGATGCCTAAATTATTACAATAGTTGATTGCTTTACAATATATATATATGTGAAAGCGGTAAAAGACACGAAAAAAAAAAAAAAAAGACTTTGGCTTACCATCTCCAATAATACCTGATCACGAGCTTTTGCGACAGTCATAGCACTAAACATGTCCCTATCGCTGTAGTTTGTCGCAGGGCAAAAAGTCAAACTGAAAGATATAACCAAACCATCTTAAACGCATTAGCAAAACATAATGACGGAAATGACGAACGCAATTGGGAAATGTGTCTTGGCAAAATCCAATGGGGTGTAAATAATTCAGTTAATTCTTCTACCAAAAAGACTGCCATAGGGGCTTTATTTGGCACCACAATAAAAATACCTCGAGAACTAAAAGATATCCTAAATGACGATGTATTTAAAAACAGACTAAATAAACACCTATTACTATAATGTTATTACATGTACACGCTAAAAGAATTCTTTGAAGATAAAAATAAAAGATAATTAAATTATAATTAATAACTATAAAATCTTTGTGCAATAAAAACAATTACCAAAATAATAACAATACCTTAAATTTCTGTAAATTGACTACCTAAATGGTTATTTAATTTTAAGTAAAAGTTTATAATTAACTTGTTAGTACCCATGTATTCTACGCTGTGCCCCAACGGGGTTTCATGTTGATACTTACCAAACTAGAGATCTATGTATATTTACACATGAAGCAATAAAGAACTTTGACTTTGACATTCAGAGATAGTTAGAGTAATAAGTTCGATGTTGGAGCTGACATTATACAAAACATGTTACAAAGCGTAAGAGATGAGGTCGTACTAATACTAAAGTCGCGAAAAACACTATTATGATGCCGGTAGCACCCCTAGAACCTATAAACAAGGTTATTTGACTAAGGTTACCAGAACTGACTATAATAATAAAGGCAATAAAACTTTTTAAATTCATAGATCTGATAAAACCACAGAAGTTTTGGGCAATGACAGATATAAAATCACTGAAATTCTGGTTTTAGCAAACGTAGAGATTCATTTAAGAGTGTCGTTTCCGCTGATCGTGTTAGACCTTATAAAATATAAATAAATATAATAAAAATGTAAATATAAATTCGCCTGACCATAAAGATTAATCAGATCGTAATAGTAGCCCATCTTCTGAAAGCAATAATGATAACGACAAACTATTTCATAGAAAGGAGTCGGACATCAATGAATAGCCGAATGTAATGATTTTGCATTTTTGATTCGTGTTTGTTCAAACAGTTTAAGCATGTAATATTTCTGTATGTATGACTTATGTTATTGAATTACGATAACGTGCGTCAGGAGATCGCACGTTGTCGGATGGCCGAATGTAATGATTTTATAAAATAATGACAAGACATTTATATAGGTTTCCTTATCACGAGCGACAGATGGCGCTTGTAGTTGAACTATTCGTTATTAAACGCCCTTTTTATTACAAATTAGTCAAATATAAGTAGGTGTTATATTATCAATTTGTCTGTGTAATCAATTTATAACTATTGCTAAATTTAAAGTTAATCTAATGTATTTAAATTAATCAATTGATCATGCGTACTGTGTACTTCGCTCTGATTGGTCTAACCCAGCTGAGTGTTTGCCTACGTCTAAGAGTGGGGAACATTCGGCTGGTAATAGATCAATCCGTACTGAGACATTCTATTCCGAGGCGTTGAGCAGTAGACATAATATCTTATAAGCCAGTGCTGTTGTTGTATAATTGTTAATAATTATTGAGCGATTAAGTGATAAGTGATTGTTGATAATTACATACTGTTGGATGAATAAATACTTGTAATACTCAGTCTGAAGTGTATGATTCGTCACATTAGGTATACTATTTATCGATGCATGTTTAAACTTACTTGTAGATTTTTTTCGTAATCACAGATTTTCCAATGAATTTGAATGGGAATTTTGGTACCGCAACATAATGCAACTGCTTACAGTGGGACCTAATCCTCATGTCTAATGGTTACCTCCCTCGGTCACGTTCCCAGCACTTCGGCCATGTCTTATTTAATTAAAGAAAAATATAAATTAGAATAAATTTTAACGGCAGCATTGTGGAACGTTCTAGACCCACGTGAGAATATTTAGGCGGGTATTTTAATTTTTCTTGTACCTACATAATATTTAATTATCGCGAATAATTTTGTGTTCATAAAATAATACAAGGTAAACATTATTGTTTTTGAGCTGAAATTTGTCTCGTTTTCCTGTTTTTGTTTGCTCTGAATTTGCCTAATAAAATAACCGAAGTTGGTGTTGGTTTTCACACGTTTGTCTCTTCTTGTCATTCACCACAACTGTAACAAGGACTGTGTTATTATAAACCATGCTTCGGCACGAATGGGCCGGCTTGACCGCAGTGATATCACGGCCTTACAGAAAACCGGCGTCAAATAACGCTTACGTGTGACGAGTGAGTGAGAATACCGGAGGGCCAAACCCCTATTAAAAGGCCGGCAACGCACTTGTCTTGCGGGTGTCCATGGGCGGCGGATCGTTTACCATCAGGAGATCCGTCGGCTCACCACGAAAAAAAAAAAGTTCACCACGACTGTAACAAGGACCGTATTATTATAAACCGTGGAGGATTGAAATAAAACTTACCGTTTCCCGGATTTTATCCCGTTGTATTAATATTATTTAATTCCCGACGTTTCGGATCCTTTACAGCATCCATGGTCACGGGTAGACTAAGTTGTTGGACGTCTTTATGTTGCGATTACTAACAGCTACCTTACATTTTTGTTATTTATTGGCGATCCGATTCACGCAGAACGAGCTCACCGTATCCTTCGGTCTTGCAGTTTTGGGCTTGGATTTTGATTTTATGGAATCTATAATGGGGTTCCAAGCAGGTGGTAAGCCCCAGCCATCTTCTCTATTGAAATTTGTGTTTGTGGTGTTTTTTAATATCAATAGCTTCGCGAGTCATCCTGGGAAGCAATCGGTTTTCTTTTGCGAGGACTTGCGGTTTATAAAATCTGATATAGGACACAACGATTCCACCAATGTTGGCGCTAAGCGATTTGAACCAATTACCTATAAAAATAAGAAGTAAAATTGCCTTCTAAACATAAAAAAATAATGTTATGTGCAAAACAGTTTCGGAAGTCACTACCTTTGATTTGGTCGCATCTTTTGTTTTCGCTACCGAATCCCGAAAGTCTTATTTTATGTTTGCATTATTTTTATGTTTTTGAAGGCGGTTTTATTTGAATTCTGATCCACATGTTGGCCGAATTGCGTTGATGCTGCCATTAGAGTCAACGTGTGGAGCCGGCCTTATGTCTTGCATGCACGAGGCACGACACCGTCGTCCGCGCAAGACACTATATCAGTCCCGCGTGGTCCCGCGTTGGCTGTCTTGAAATACAGTCAATCTCGCTAACGGCTCTCTACCCCATTTTTCCTATGTATAATATAAAGCTTTAAACCACTTTTCCCAACTTCAAAAATGTTTCCGCTATGTTCTTCGTTAGTTAATTTCTTACAAATTCCGTTCTATTTTTGAATTTATTCGAGGAGTCGCGGCTATTACAATATGGTGACAACTAGAATCATAACGTTTAATAAAACGCTTGTAAAAGCTTATTTAAAAAGAAAAACAGTTAAACTTGAACTTGAACATTTGTTTCGAAATTTGGTTTGGGTTATTTACGAAATATTTGATTTCTTTTGCACCTAAGAAAATGCTAAAAATAATGTCCCTTCAAAGGGCCACGGTTTGCCGACTTCTGAACTGGACAAACGTAAACTACATATATAGTCGTGCATAACATCGTCAATATCAAAAACCCGCAAACTGCCAACCTCGGTTATACGGAGGATGGAGTTTTCCTTACAATTTGCACGCCACGGTAAGCGGTATTCACACCTGAATGACTTAGTGTAATCGGGGCCCGAATAACGCAAGTTTGAGCAAGGCCTGTAATTGAATTTAGACGGATTAATCAGGAAACTTGTTTTTGAATATAAGCATATGAAAATAAACGAGTAAGTGTTTTATTAATCAGCAAAGCGCATAACGGCCCCGGGCACAAGAACAATAGATTTTGCGTTGTGTCTTTATTTGTCACTTGACGGGTTATTATTAACAAGAAAAGTTACTTTTTGGTTTTGTTATATATTTTTTTAAAAAAACGTTGCCACGCACTAGGATTTTCTCCTGTATCGTGGGTGCGTTTACAAACATAAATTCTCACATACACAAACGCCCAGACCCGGAACAACTACCTGTAGATTATACAAATATTTGCTGCGTGTGGGGATCAAACCCACAACACGTTGCGCAGAACGTCATATCATATATTAATATAATTATATATTATATTATTACATGGATTACTTTGGTAAAAAAGCTGACGAGCCACCTGGTGGTAAGTAGGTAGTCATCGCCACCCATTGACAATTGCAACACTAAAAAAGCTACTGATGCATTGCCGAGCCTTAAGAGCCCCTATGCACTGCAGACTGCCAGAGCCGCTGCAACCTAGGAGAAATGGAAATGCGCAAAAGTAAACACAAACCGCGGTGCTTTACGACAGATTCCGACATAAGGGGACCACCCTTATGTCGGAATCTGTCAGCCAGCCAGTCAGACCCCATGAGGTCCCACTGAGCAAGTCAGAATTTTTTCCCGCTTATGAGATGTCTATCTGAATGGGAGTGAGAGATCTACTTTCATTCGGATAAAGTATCGCGAACTGTTGGTATACATTTGTGAACTTCTGCCTAGCCCTTCGGGGAATACAGGCGTGATGGTATATTATGTGTACCTCTCCCTTTCCTCGCTCTTTTACTAATTAGGATCCTTTGTAGCTCAGCTATCAGCAAATACACCAGTATTAAAGAATTCCAGCATCCAGTATCAGAAAGCTCTACCTTTCTCGGCCAGACGGTTCAATGGGTACTCAATAACCGTTCAATTTTCATTAAATGTTCTGAACCCTCGGCTTGTAGAGTACGTGGGAACAGAGAAACATCGGAATCACCCCGTGGAGATAATGTAACAAGGGTCTAACGGACCCAAAGACTTGAAAATGTAGTCTTTAAATTATTCGGTTACGTGCTTATGAAAGTGAACTTATACAGCGTGATGCAATAATTTGTACTCCAGGAATACATTATATACTTTGTTTAAAAATATTATTGCGCCTGTATCTCTGAAAGGACAGGCAGAGATGTACCTACTGATGTACGGAGTCGGACACCAGCACATCCTGATAGCACAAACTGTCAAATTTCTTCAATGGATAATAATATCTATTGTTTGGAGATTAATTTGGAAAAAGTTTGAAGAAATTTGTCACTTTTCGATTCCATGATGTGCTGTTGACGGTACACCAAATGTTTTCATATAAATATAGATTATGTTTTAGGTTTCATGTTAATAAAGAAGGCGAGTGTATTGCAATTAACCGGGTACAAATATTAATGATAAGCTGCTACGCCTAATACGGGTTAAAATTTCCTAAAAGTCTGCCACCAAAATTCCACAAAAAAAAAATTGGTCCAACGTGTCTGCAATAAACATTAAACGCGACAATACGTTGAACAGCATCATTCTTTTTTAACCCTCCTCAGCATTGTATAACATAATTAGCCCTGTCACGGTTTCAACCCGCAACAGAAGGTTGAATGATAAATTGGTCTTGCCCACCCCCCCCTACAAAAAGTTAGAAGCAAAAAGACAGTTCCGTGGCGATGTAAATAATTCCTTTTCTTTGTCTTTAATTGAGTTTTTCTTTCGTGGAAGTGAGCTTATTAAATGTTACACCTTTTGTGTAGGTTTTGGGTTAGTGTGACAATATTTGTGTTTATCGAGTATCTTCTTATGTAGTATCTAACTATATACCTACACTATGTTAAATCCCTGCCCGTACCGAAAGGAGAATATAGGTATCATGATCACATCACCAAATAAAATAGAAGAAAGAAAGAAAAATACATTTATTGAGACAGGGTCCGTACAACACATAACATAACATACCATCACGCCTGTATTCCCCGAAGGGTTAGGCAGAGGCGTACTAATGTACACTCACAGTTCGCCGGTATGTTTAGGTCCCATGTAATAGGGGGCGAGCCTTGCCATTAACCGGGCACAAATCCAGACTCCGAGCTGCTACTGAGAATTTCATAGAAAAACCTAATATCACTTTGCTCGACCTGGGGATCGAACCCAGGACCTCTAGCGTAGCAGTCGCGCTTGGGACCACTAGACTAATGAGGCAGTCCGCAGATAAAAAAAAGAAATGAACAAATAAATCAAGGTCACCAGGATGTGCTGTGCAAATCAAAGAAACATTATTTATATTCATGATAGTAAACATATAATAATGATGTATAGAATGTACACTTGTTGTGCCTAAATTTCCCCAAAATCTAGCAAACTTTTTAAATATGAAAACACCTACATCAGCCTTATTATGTTTCGCACCCAGGGACTATTGCTGCTGTATTGCCATTTAATTGAGGGTATTTATATACTCGCAATCTGAAAAGGATGATATAAATAAAATTAGATTTCGATACCTCGTAATACCTTCACGGATCAGATACATAATCAACCCATTACATTGTCCCACTGCAGGGCACGGGTCTCCTCTCAGAATGAGACGGATTAAGCTATAATCCACCACGCTGGCTTAATACGGGTTGGCAGACTTCACATACCGTCGAGATCAGCTTAGAACCACTAATCAGCGTTTAGGTTTTTTCTATTAGGAACTTCATCGAAATAGCTCAAATTACAGCAAGTTGTGTGTCATCATGAACTCTGCGTAATCCTCTTGGAAAAACAGGCGGATATTATGGTATTTTTACGACCTTAATTATATTATTAAACACTTTTCAACTATCCGAATTACATAGAATTCAGAATTGTTCGTGACAACAATAGGCATACCTAATATATTCGTTGAGTGATAGACTAAAACCTAGGTTCAGATTCGTGACTAAAACTAAGCTAGTAAAAATTTTAATAACTAACTATTCCTTTTACAATTATATGCGCATACCTTTATAAATAGTAAAGTGACGTAAGTTTCAACTGCCTCATTAGTGATACCATTATTCTTGTGGTTTCAAGCACGACTGCTGAACTAGAGGTCGTGGATTCATCTCCCAGCTCAAGCAAAGTGTTATTAGGTTCGCATTGTTCACAATAGCGGCTTGGAGTCTGAATTCGAGTCCGGTTAATGACTGAGCTAAGACTCGTCACCTATTACATGGGACCCAAACATACCGACGAACTGGGTATACATTAGTACTCCTCTGCCTATAATAATATACTCGTGATGGTAGATATGTATGTAATAAAATAATGTTAAAAAAAAATATTTTATTTATTATTTATTTTCCATCTTGCAAGGTTAGTAGATATACTTAAACCACTTTAACTTAATAAAACCTAGCAAGCGACGTTACCATCCAGCACAAAAAAAAATTCATCCAGCACAAAAAAAAATTCATCCCTTATATCGTAAAACAAAGAAGGATCAAGTAAATTTTAAAGCTATTCAGCTCTCCAGAAACCTGAATATGAGCTTTATCAAGTCAAAAAGCTAAGCATACGTTTACAGAAGTATGCATGGAGCTAATACTGGTTATAAATTAATTTCTCATGTAATAACTGAGTCTAGTGAGATTAATATTGTATCAGGGAAACCTTTTACATTGTTATGCTGCGTTTGAAAGTGTTCAATGTAACTGGAGACAGTAACTTGCCTTACTGAATTATATCGCAGTGGTTTGGTTCTAGTTGGCCGAGTGATTTTGAGTTGATTTGAAATCTGAGGAATGTCACTGGATTGGACTGTCATGGACTAATTGTTCTTTTCCTTAGTCTGACTCCTTCGTATAGAGCTGGTTCTCCATGGTTTTCTTCCCTTTTTGCTTCTGTCTTGAGCAGTTCGGCCATCCATTTTGCTCTATAGTTATTTTGGACTGTTTTGGCCAAAGTGTTGAGTAGTTATCCTCATCGTCTTGTTATCGTCATTAGGTCAAGGGCTACTATCACCATGATTGGTCTTCTGAGTGGTGGAACACATGTATACCACTGAAGGATGCATACCACCGAAATCCCACCCATAGCGAGTGTAGCTACGAAATGTATTTTTTTTGTTTTTACTTTAATATTTTATTCCCGAGTGTTTGAAATTGTAATCTCAAATCTCAATATCAAACGTCGGAAATGCCTTCAACCTTTGAAAGAAATGACGTAAGTACTCCACAAAACTTAGTGAGTATCCAAGATATTACTCATTTAAAATTAAATTAGTTAAGTATCGCAGTTTATACTTATTAAACAGCGATAGTTAACTAATTTAATTTATGCCGCTGATTGTAACTATGAACAATCTCATAGTTACAAGCGTCAAATAAATTTCAACCCAGCTCGATAAAACTACTTAAAAACTTCATACTCGAGAAACTCGCGGCAGTAACTAAACTTCTAAACAGAGCACGACTCTTGCATGGGTAATCATTCTCACTTAGCCCCCACTCCAACCACCATCAGGGATTCAAACGCAGCAAGAAAAAATTAAATGTACTTTATTCCACACATTACTTACTTTAAAAGCTTAATGCCGGGAGAATGTTCTAGTTAACTAGATATAGGAAAGTACCTACTTCTTCGGTATAAAATAAAATCGTTGTCGATCCTATGCTCAGTCTAAGGTCTTCAGAATAAATCCAAGGCCAAACCTCTTACTTTTTAAAATCATGTGTAATTTTATCAATTTTGATGAAAGAAACCTTCCTACCTGACAGATTTTTTCGACAGTAAGGGAAGCGTGCCAGTTCACACTAGATCAGTGTGGTGGACTACTTTTCATCGTGTGACGACAGGTTAGAACTTATAATACGGTTCCTCACTGACATTCAGGTAGACATCGAGTAAGAGGCGAGAAAATATCAGACTTGCTTAGTGAGTTTAACTGGCTGGTGTCGACCCTTAATCGTCGTGTCGTGTCGAAGTCTGTTGTAAAGCACCTTGATGTATGTTTCGACTTTTACGCGTGAGACTGTGAGAGCCAGTACTCCCTCGATCGCTGCGGCTCCGGCCGGTCTGCAAGTTCTTAGGACTCTTATAGGGAAAGCTTAGCAACTCGTCTGGTGATGCAGGTGTCCACGAGCGGCGATGTGTTCTTACCATCAGGTGGCTTATCTACTTGTGTGTCGAGATAAGTACCTAATTAAAAAACTACCTATGCTGCATTATGTTGGGAAGTTTCTCTCTTCAAAAACAGCTTATTAAAGTAAACAAGAAGGATTAAGCCCGACACCGAAGCTTCTCACAGAATACATAACGAAGATGACTTTAATTACATACAGAGATTGCGCCGCGTTGCCTGCGCGCGACTTGCCGGCATAATTGTAAGATGTGGAGGTATATTTACACTACTTTATTTTACTGGTGGTGTGAGCAGATATGGCGGCAAATTTTTTTATTAACACAACCATTTACTAGACTGAACGTGGATGCGTTTACAAACACTATTTCTCTCATCCAAACAAATACCTATAGGTAATTTCTTAATTCCGTGCGGGAGTCGAATCGATGACCCATTGTGTACAAGTTGATCGGTCGAAATATTTCAGGTGGGAGTAATTTTTATTCTCAGGTCGAGTACTTATGTTTTATTAGGTTTTTCAATTAGAAATTTCGCAATAGCTGGGATTTATACTGAGATACTGTGTAAAGGCTCGCGTATTCAGTGGTACCTAAAGCATAACTGAGAACTGTGCAATAGAACACCTCTGTTTTCTCTTCGGCGAATACAGTCGTAATGTTTTTATTATTGAAATTATGATGACCAACAAGCATATGGAACGCTTGACGGTAAGCGGCAAACGAGTCATATCTTAAAAAATAAATGAGTTTGGGGACCATTGCTACTTCCAAAATGTATTTCTTCTGCTTACCTTTTGAATGTTTATATATCTTTCTGTTAGACAATAAAAGTAGTTATATAGACACCTGCAACACTATTGGTATTGCCCAATGATTTCATAGGCTCCATTATGCTCCAAACATGATTGCAGCACATTATTGCTTAGGAGCAGAATATCTGGCAGTACAAAAAGTGATTATATCTTTGTTAAGGAAATAGCTTAAAAGTACAAACATTTGCTTATTTAACATTGCCCTTTACAACTATTTGCTAATGACCTTAATGAGTCTGTGGTCAGCTGTGTCTATCATAGAAACTCGATAATGTTGCAATAGTACTAACTTTAATAACCATCGACGTATTTGTTAATTACTTCGACCAAATGAAATAAGAAAACGCGCAATGATTGTTGTGCTAATATTTATTGTTACACTAAGTGAATTCTCTCGTACAGTTGGTAAAAGGTCGTTATAATTTCAAAAGTCCGGGAAGGAATAATCGCGGTATCAAGCTAGCAAAAGTGACGTTCATCCCTAATGTCAGCACCTACTCAGTCTGTGGAAATCATTTTTTTTAATTAGTTTTTCTCTACCTACAGTAATTTTGGAAGGATAAAATACAAACTAATGACAAGAATTTCATTGCAGTGCCTTTTTTAGACAAGATTGTATGGTGTAATGTTTACGCATCACATAAGCGTTTTTAAGGTACCGTAGAAAAATACCTCTCCTAATGAAAGCCGTAAAGCTCTCATTCAGTCAGTCGTCGTCGACGTCTCAGAAGACGTCACTCCACCAGGCCGGAGGGCGTCTTACACTTGTCTAGGATTGTGCTTATCCTCCGAAATTTGTCAGTAACATTGGATTATCTTCTGATAGATAAACTTCTTTATCCATAACAGAGAGACTTTGAGCATCTCATGCTCTCCAAGCATGTCCATGTATGTGTGTGTCTGTCTTCTTTATACACCAGTTATACGAGGTATAATAACTTGTGTAATTTTACTTTTATTATTTCTCTTCGTAGAATTTCCAACGTTAAGGCTGATCGTTCACTCGAGCCCGCCAAATTCTAATTTCAAGTAATTTTTCGCAGTTTGTAGGTCTAGAAAAAAATATAAGGACTTATTCAGATTACAGAAACATTAGTATTCACGATAAATGGAGGTACGAGTTGAAGATATTAAGCAATTTTCTGCTATTTTGCGATCATTCCATATATCTTATTCGGTATTATTGGGAGCTTATTATCTATTCAAAAGAAATATGGATGCTTTTTTCGAATAAAATGTAGAGTACCGTATTTAAGGCTGAGCGTTCACCTGAGCCCGCCAAATTCAAATATTAAATAGTTATTCGCAGTTTGTAGGTCTATAATAAGTTCTAGATTAATAGCAGTAGTAATCGCGACATTAACTATACAACATCCGTAAAGTGTAACTAATACCTTTGCTTAAAAATCTTTAACAAGCCAAAAACTAGTCAAAAACTGTGCCAATGATCAAAATTGTCAGTTACACAGTACACTACCTTTACCTATACTAACGATTTTTAAGCAAAGGTTTTAGTTATACGTTGCAAATGTTGTATAGTTAATGTCGCAATTACTATTGCCATGAATCTAGAACTTATTAAAGACCTACAAACTGCGAATACCTATTTGATATTTGAATTTGCCGGGCTCAGGTGAACGCTCAGCCTTAAATACGGCACTCTACATTTTATTCGATAAAAGCATCCATATTTCTTTTCAATAGATAATAAGCTCCCAATAATACCGAATAAGAAATATGGAATGATCGCAAAATAGCAGAAAATTTCTTAATATCTTCAACTAGTACCTCCATTTATCGTGAATACTAATGTTTATGTGATCTGAATAAGTCCTTATATTTTTTTCTAATAATTTTAACGATCCCATACAAAACTTCGCTACACTCAATTTATTCTCTTGCAAAATTACTAAAATATATATTTATTAGTACTTCCAACTTCCTACTGACAAAAGTTGGGCAGTGCCCCGAATTTGTATCACAGAAAAAAAGCTCGTCAGCTAGTCAGTATAAAGATTATTTTTGTTTGTATTAATAATGATGTCTTGTCAGGCGGTCCCCCATATTTTCTCTTTTTTAAATGATGATGTAAAGCTATGAATTTATGCCAGTCTCTAGACGTCAGAACAATTTTCTTTCTCAAGTGTTCGCCGCGAGTTTCAAGGATTCGGGTTCCGTAGCTCGGAAATACTTGACAGTTGGATATAAGTTTTATTTGTTATGCAGGTTTTTTTGAAGTGCGTTGAAACGTGTTTCGGACTAGTTTTTAATTAGATTATGAGTGTATGTAATTATAGCGACATTATATTTTTTGCTGTTATTACATGGTGTTTGTGGTCGTAATTAATTAAATACAATTATTAATTAAAAAACGGTGGGTCCCCAGAGGATCGTAGCAGTTGTTTTTCTATTGTGTCTGCTGATTGTTCCTTAACATTCAACGTTAAATTTTAAATCCTCGGCAGCATCAAGGCATGGTTACCATGTTCATACAGTATAATTGAAATCGATCAGACTTGTGGAAGTTGCTCATATACCTTCGAGAAAAGAGCTGATAATCTTCAAACGGCTGGCCAGATTTTCTTAAATCATAGTTAAGAACACTCTCGATTTAGTTCCCTTTTTAAAAATAAAACTGAATCAAAAACGGTCCATTCATTTGGGCGCTACGATGCAACAAACAGACACACAGATACACAAATGTTAAATTTATTTTTGTGTCAGGGGTTAAAATTTCAAAATATAAGTTTATGATTTTGTAAATACATAAGAGGGTATATAATTAAAAAAAATGCAGTTATGAAACATTTAACAATCAAAAGCTGTTAGAATAGTTCTGGAACTTCAACTTTATCTTTTTAGAAATAAGATATTAATTTGATTAAAGTTTTTTTTTCTACAATGCTCTGCGGAACCCATTTTACTTACTTGAAATATTCGCAGTCAGTTTACCGTTTGAGAACAATGTTAATGTTGTCATATTTCTGGTGTTCTCCCACTAAATTATTGACGTTGTGAAGCTTATTTATGTCTGCGGAGAGAATATTGTTAAATTATTATGTTCATGAATAAGAAGCGAAGTAAATTTATCAAGAGTGAGGAGTCGTAGGAATTCCGTGCGCAGGGAGAACACCATGACGTGATTTTAAGTAGATCAAAGAAATTTTCTTAAAAAAAAACTCTTTAAAGAAATAGAGTAGAATATGCAGTCGTCTCTTGTACAGTCAACAGCACATCAAGTCCACACGAACTGTCAAATTATCTCAATGAATAATAAACTATATTATTTGGAGATTAAATTTAAAATCGATTGAAGAAAATGCGGTTTTTAGTCTGTATGAGTTCGACACACCCTGCCTAGGTGGCAGAAGATTCATGAGGATTTTCCGTACAAAAAAATGCCTAATCAGATCAGCCGATCTGCGGTTGATCTGATTAGTTATTACTTAACCAAGATCCCCACAGTAAAAAAATAACATAACATACCATCACGCCTGTAGCAGGTATTCCCTTAAAGGTTAGGCAGAGGTGTACTATTGTACACCCACAGTTCGCGAGTATGTTTAAATCCTATGTAATAAGGGGTGAGCCTAATATAGTTAAGGGGGCACAAATCCGAACTCCAAGCTGCTACTGAGAATTTCATTGAAAAACCTAATAACACGCTCGGGACCACTAGACTAATGAGGCAGTATGTAATATATATATTTATAATGTACAGTAAAATAATATAAAGGCGGTAGTCTAATGGCTAGGGCGTCGGACTTGCGATCATTTGTGGTTGCCGGTTCGAAACCCACCCATTGCACTACCGAAGTGAACCCACTCGTAACACAAGCATTTAGCTTAGCACGAGGTGTAAACAAGAATACTAGTAATGTGTGACCCGCAAAGCTATATTTAAAAAAAATTGTTATCAGAATAGAAAAAGTGTTTAAAAAGAAAGTCTGTAGAAATTGAGTTGGAATCTTCGCCAATGGTAAACATGCATCCACACTCCCCCTTTGAAAATGACACAGGAAGGAGACTACGTTGACGCCGGTCTTTGTCTGAAACCGTCTCATTAAAACATAGAATTACTTCGCCGCAGACCTAGGCAGCCATTGCCAAGTTATACGCATCCATTTTTGCCCTTTCACGCGGCGCCTGTAAATGTCACGGTGAGGGTCGTTGAAACGGCAGTCTCTCACTAATTGGAGCTATTCATTACTTGCGAGACGATGCCTTTGCAACTATGACATCTGACTCTGCGACCTTAAAGCGGAAAGCGCTGGATTGTGTTTTCGAGATGATTCCTAATTGAGATACAAAATAAGCCAGAACACAAAAAAATGTTTTTGATCCGTCAGTTAGATTATAAAAAAATAATGTACACGTATTTTTCCTTTTGTTTAACAAAAAAAAAATGACGGCAATACAGTGCATTTAAGTTTCGTGTGACGTCACGATTTCGTATAATGTTTACGAAATAGTGACGTCACAACCTCCCACTCCGGAACTTTGATGCTCTATAAGTTTGTCAATTCTTATTATTTTGAAAAAGCAAAAAATACGTGCACGATATTTTTGGATAATCTAACTGACGGAGTGAATATAATAATATTTTTTTAATGCAGTCATCATGCCTATTTGAGGTTGGTCTAGAGATTTTTTATCGTTTTTGTAATCAATCTCAAAATGTTTCAACTGTAGGACTTAGGTCTCTCCTCATGCTTACCGAAGCTCATTGAAGAGACAGTCTCTATCTAATTAGAGCTATTCATTAATTACGACAACGAACTTTGACATTATGACATCTGGCTCTTCAATACGAAATCCGCTGGATATTGGTTTATTTTGTTTTCGGGATCATTCTAAAATGAGATACGTACTTGGCTCAATAAATTTGTTTCTTTCTTTCTTCTTATAAAATTTGCGGTTAGTCTAGAGACAGTTTTGCATTTTTCTGAAGCTGGAACTTAGATCTCTTTTTCTGCTTTGAAGTCAATTCTGAGGATCATTTTTTCACTCTCAATATTTATATCTAATGCTTTGTGACCAAAAGCGCTGGATTTTGATTTACTTCATTTTCTAGATAATCCTGAATTGTGTGCAGAAATATAAATAATCTTTTCTTTCTAATTTAATCTTTTTAAATAGTTTAAAAGAAAGTGTAGATACTTGAATTATTCTTAGACTCCTTTTTGGATCTATATCGCAATCTAAAAACCTAGACAGTGCCTATAATATTTCAGTTTATCGTGTTGATAAAACGTAACATATTTTTTAAATCCTAAACGCTTGACACAGCCGCTTCTAGCGCTTTTATGTACAAACCTAGCGTGCCATAGACATGAGTATAAAACTTTTTTTGAAGTCACCCCGTTCTTGAAATGATGACGCATCATCAGCTATTACGGAGGCCTGCTGCAAAGCGCTGTCAGTTAACGAAACTTGAACGTACACGTTTCAAAGCTTTTGTTGTTCAATTCCTATATGAATGTGAGGTCGTTACGTTCGACGAAGGTTTTTTGAACTTTGATCGTAGTCAGGACTGGGTTTTACTTACGGTTTTGTTTATGTTAAGGCGAAGATTTTCGTTTAGCCTACCAAATTCAATTGTTAATTGTTGTAATTAATTGATTTCTACCACATTCGGGGTGCATTTTTTATATACCATTAAGGTGGCAACCAAGCATACGGCCCGCCTGATGGTAAGCGGTTACCGTAACCTACGGACGCTTGCAATACCAGGGGTATCACTCGAGCGTTGCCGACCCTGTAAATTAAGGAGAAATAGCTGGGCTAGCAGCATAGAAGACTTGCTGCCATACATGACAGCGGCGGTAACAAAACACCGCCGCCGGCCCCCTACACTGCTAACACAACGCTTCCTGGCGGAGTTCTGGCAACCTTGCTCACCGTTAGAAGCACAACATAGCACGGAGCTATGTTACTTGGCTACGATTTTCTGCAAGGTGGAGGTACTTCCCCAGTCAGGCAGCTCCAATTGTGAGTGGAATTATTAGACTCCACTATGCTCTACCTCTCTTAAATATATATATTGTTATCCATGTACCCACTTTATGTTCTTTTTAAACAAGAAAAGAAAGTAAGTAAATCCTTAAGTTCATGTTTGATGCTACAATGATCATGAATGTGATTTAAAAACTGTTCGGGCGTGTCTGGCAGACATTAAGAGGTCAAGGTTCCAAGTTATTTTTATTGTTTGCGTTAGTGCCGTCACGGACATGATTTTAAGATCCCTGGTGAAGTGTGGTACAAGAGTTCTTTTATAAAAGACACACAAATATTTGCCTCGTGTGGGAATCGAACCCAAGACAAGTAGGCGCAACGGTAGTGACGAGAGATGACCCCCTTGACCGCTACCTACGCCAAAGTACAGTTAATTATTTTTCCTTTGGTATTTCAGTTTTGGGAATCAGTAGATAAGACAGAAAAGATTTAGATCATATGTAGAAAATTTTCAAAGAAATAAGAAAATAAAAACAATACGAATTATTTTAGTAAAGGAAAAATTCAATCGCGGGCGGGATTCGAACCCGCGTCTTCTGGTTAGATACACCAGACGCTCTGACCGCAAAGCCACCGCGAACCCCACCCGCCTGATTGAAATTTGCCTTCAACTGGATATCTAACCAGAACTTTAAACTTTATAATGTTAGCATGGAAAATGCAAAAAAATCACAAAAAGATAGTTAAAAGATAAGGTGGCATCGTACGATATCGAACTAACTGTAAAGTAAGTAATGTCGGTTGAGAAACAAGGTAACTTGCTTCTCAATAGGTGTCGCCTACTTCACCTTATGACGTAAACTCAGAATGTGAAGGCAAATTTCAATCAGGCGGGTGGGGTTCGCTGTGAGTTAGCGGTCAGAGCGTCTGGTGTATCTAACCAGAAGACGCGGGTTCGAATCCCGCCCGCGATTGATTTTTTCCTTTACTAAAATAACTATAATCTTAGCATGGAAAATGCAAAAAAAAACACAAAAAGACAATACAATTATTATTAATATTATTAGTATAAAATTCATGACTACCTATTAAGCCGTTAAAGAGAAAAAACACAAATTAGGTTAAAAAGGCCTATTTATTTCAATTTTTATCCAAAATTGGGCCTAATCTTCTATACTTATAATAAATCTGTAGAGAGGTCAATTCTGTACATGAAATATATTTCCAAAATAACTATCAGCGGGTGATTAGTGATCGATACTGACGCCAAAAATGCAATCAGTAAAATTTTTGTCTGTCTGTCTGTCTGTCTGTCTGTCTGTCTGTATGTTCTTTATAGAAACAAAAACCACTCGACGGATTTCAACGAAACTTGGTACAATTGTTCTTCATACTCCTGGGCAGGTTATAGTATACTTTTCATCACGCTACGATCAATAGGAGCAGAGCAGTGAAGGGAAATGTTGGGAAAATGAGTGATTCATGAGAAAGGTTTCAAGCTATAAAACATCACTCTACAACCCTTAGGAACGGGGCAACGCAGGTGAAACCGCGGGCGAAGAACTAGGGAACAAAGTAACTATTCCACGTGAACGAAGTCGCTGGCAAAAGCTAGTTTATAATAATTTTAAACAATACAACTTGTTTGTGATGACCTTATTAGTATTACGTTGTGTTTCGCCGAGTGAGTGAGGTTACCGGAGGCCCAATCCCCTTTTAAAAGGTCGGCAACGCACTTGTGACTCCTATGGTGTTGCGGGTGTCCATGGCCGGCGGTAATCGCTTACCATCAGGCGATCCGTCTGCTCGTTTGCCCTCCTATCCCATAAAAAAAGTATAACTTATTTTTTATATGGGAAACGCACAGGATTCCACTAGAAACTTCTTTAAGGCTAGAGTGTTTTTTGGATTTGAGCGATGTAATGCCCTTAAACTGAGAGGTGCAGGAGGAAAAAACCAATGACGCCATTTAATCGGCTTTTTTACTCTCATATTTCTAGTGGAAACGCAGCTTTAAAATCAAATCGCGGACCACTACTATTTGAACCAAACGATGTGAATGCCCCAAAAGGCTATTCGTGCAGGATCTGTGACGATCTCCGTTATAGCCCAATAAAATACCTCATGCTGTCCCCATTTTAATGGCAGCCTCCCACCCCTGGGAATTGTTTTTAATCTTCCAAGATGGTTAAATCTGCAAGAAAAAATGTTGGTACTAAAATTGTTGTGTGGAAAGGATATTTTTATACGATCACGTTTTAAAAGCAGGTTTATTGTATTGTCTTTGATCTATAATTTTGGATTTCATAGAAATCCAAAATAATTTTAAAATAGCAAAAGTCTGTTTGATAGTTTGTTACGCCGCTGACCCAATTTTAATGAATTTTGGTATAGAGATAGATTAGACCCTATAAAAGGTTATAGGGTACCTAAGTCATAAAAAGTTCTTTGTAACGCGGGTGAAACCACGGGCAACAACTGTATTAAGTTAGTATAAAAAGCTACAATATTAAAAACTTTGTGATAGATTTTTTTTATTTAAGGGCATTATATCGCTCAAATCCAAAAATCACCCCGGCTTTAAAGAAGTTTCTAGTGGAATCCTTGTGTCCGTTTGCCATATAAAAAATATATGTTATACTTAAGGTCATTGGTCACAAACAAATTGTATTGTTTAAAATTTTTATAAATTTGCCCCAATTTTTGATAATAATTGAAGTAAATAGGCCTTTTTTAAACTATTTTGTATTTTTTCTCTTTAACGGCTTAATAGTTAGTCATAGATTTTACACCAAAAAAATTTTAATGTACTAATTAACAATTTGTATTGTTTTTATTTTCTTATTTTTTTGAATATTTTGAAATAATAAGGAAATACCCGAAACCTCACTAGTACCCCGCGTGAAGCACCCCCGCAATGCCCGTGACTAACAATTACTAGAACACGGACTAACTCCTCAAGGTCATTGGGCATTGTAATACCCTTAATTATTTAACGAGAATAAAGATACAAATATAGAAGACGTTATACCTGCCTCCCCTGCTATACTGTCCCACTGCCCAGCAGTGGATATTTATTAATTAGATGTCGGTGAATGTATTATGTGTAATATGAATGTTTAACATCGACTAGTCAATAGACTATCTAATTATGACTAGCGCCGACACAAAATACACAAAGTCAATGTCAAAAAGTAGACAACTAAATAGGTACTTTTGAAAAGTTTTTACGTGGGAGGGCCGTGCTTCGGCACGAATGGGCCGGCTCGACCGGAGTGATACCACGGCCTCACAGAAGACCGGCGTTAAACATCGCTTGCGTTGTGTTTCGCCGAGTGAGTGAAGTTACCGGAGGCCCAATCCCCTTTTAAAAGGTCGGCAACGCACTCGTGACTCCTCTGGTGTTGCGGGTGTCCATGGGCGGCGGTGATCGCTTACCATCAGGCGATCCGTCTGCTCGTTTGTCCTCCTATCCCTTAAAAAAAAGTCAAAACTAGTTCCAAAAAGTGGGTCGTATGGAGAAGAGCCGGCAAGAAACTCCATAGATACTCTTTAAAAAAAACTTGATTACAATATTATGTTATTACTAGCTTTTGCCAGCGACTTCGTCCGTGTGGAATAGTTACTTTGTTCCCTAGTTCTTCGCCCGCGGTTTCACCTGCGTTGCCCCGTTCCTAAGGGTTGTAGCGTGATGTTTTATAGCTTGAAACCTTTCTCATGAATCACTCATTTTCCCAACATTTCCCTTCACTGCTCTGCTCCTATTGATCGTAGCGTGATGAAAAGTAAGTAAACTATAACCTGCCCAGGAGTATGAAGAACAATTGTACCAAGTTTCGTTGAAATCCGTCGAGTGGTTTTTGTTTCTATAACGAACATACAGACAGACACACAGACAGACAGACAGACAAAAATTTTACTGATTGCATTTTTGGCGTCAGTATCGATTACTAATCACCCGCTGATAGTTATTTTGGAAATATATTTCATGTACAGAATTGACCTCTCTACAGATTTATTATAAGTATAGAAGATGGATTATGTATAATACACATGAATCTCAATCCTAGTACGAGTTCGCCTGTCCATGCGAAGCCGTGCTTTAAAGTGCCTTAATTAAATCTTAACGGTTATTATTATTACACTAGTTAGGTACAGACAAGTAGACTCATAGTTATTGTAATTTATTGCAATTAGTTTAGTTGCAATCGTCATATTATATTCATTGGTATACTTCTGTTTTAAACTATATAATGTCATTGGATACTCAAGTATTTTTCCCACAGTGTTAGGTTGATAATACAGAATACCACTTGCTACGATTCCCGCATAGGTGGGTACTTATTTAACTTCGTCCACATCAAGACATTCTCGATATACACACTCGAATCGAATTATTGATGATTATCAATAATTGGATTCTAGACATAATTATGACAAAGAATATTATGACATATCATAATACTTCTGACCTATAACTTGTACGTGTAGAATAGTCTTTAAGTATAAGTTGGTTATTGAATAAATAAATAAATAAAATAATTCCAACTTTGTTTTTATTTACACAGAAAGGATCTATACTGGTTTCTGACACTTACGTGAATATTAGACATTGAAATAAAACTACTTTTTACGGATTTTATCGCGTTTTATTGATATTATTTGATTCCCGACGTTTCGGATCCTTTACAGCATCCATGGTCACGGGTAGACTAAGTTGTTGGACGTCTTAATGTTACAATTACTAAAAGCTACCTTACATTTTTGTTAATTATTGGCGATCCGATTCACGCAGAACGAGCTCACCGTATCCTGCGGTCTTGCAGTTTTGGGATTGGATTTTATTTCAAAGAAAGGATCTATTACAAAGACGTCGTTTTGTTTTCATGACATTTGCGTTGACAACCTGTTTGTCCCCTTGTCAACGCGTCTTAGCGAGTAGTCGACCAACTGAGGGACGAACGAACGATCGAAACCGACATTGTCTTTGAAAATAAACCCCCTACCCCTCTTTCGTGTACGTAATTTGTGGAGGAAAATTTTCTAACGAAGTTGGTTAGATTTCAAGGTATTTTTTTATTGTTTATGTCGGCAAACACAAGGCACACAGGCCTATACAATTGGTAAATATACACCTGCAACATAAGAGGAGTTGTTGATACGTTGCGGAGTCTCAACAGCCCCTACACTCTGCAGACTGTTGGAGCCGCAGCAACCGAGGGGGAACTGGCTCTGGCGCACAAACAGTCGAAACACACACCAAGGTGCTTTACGACAGACTCCGACGTAAGGGTGGTCGCCAGCCAGTCAGACCCCAAGAGGTCCTACCAGAAGCAAGTCAGATAACATAACATCTCATCGCGCCTGTATTCCCCGAAGGGTTAGGCAGAGGTGTACTAACGTACACCCACAGTTTGCTGGTATGTTTTATGTCCTATGTAATAGAGGGCTATCCACAAATCCAGACACCGAGCTGCTACTGAGAATTTCATAGAAAAATCCAATGATAATACCGGGCATCGGACCCAGGACCTCTAGCGTAGCAGTCGCGCTTGGTACCACTAAAACAATGAGGCAGTGAGCAATTGTATTCAAACATGGGGATTTTTAAAAAGAATTCTACATGGTTTAATTCGGTAGTTATACGAGTATTCATAATTTAGTAATACATGGGTAAAAAAAAATATATTAGGTATATACATATATTTTTTACGTTATGAATATTTTAATGACTGCCTCATTAGTCTAGTGGTTCCAAGCGCAACTGCTACGCTAGAGGTTCTGGGTTCGATCCCCAGGTCGAGCAAAGTGTTATTGGGTTTTTCTATGAAATTCTCAGTAGCAGCTCGGAGTCTGGATTTGTGCCCAGGAGTGTGGTGTGTGGATTTGTACATGGGACCTAAACATACCGGCGAACTGTGGGTGTACATTAGTACGCCTCTGCCTAACGCTTCGGGAATACAGGCGTGATGGTATGTTATGAATATTTTAATATTTTCGCTGTTTTAGTGATCTTACGATAACCTTTTTATTACTATTTTATGTATCAAAATATTTAAAGATTAGGTTTATGATATCAGAATATTGGTATTGGTAGGTACAGTCGTGTAGATAAATTTTAAGTTTATTATTGTTAATGTTTTATTTACAAAAACAAACTAGGGTTAGGGTGTTTTTGTAGAAGTTTACAGAACAAAATGAGACGCAACTATTTATTTCATGTATTTTTTTATTATTTTATGTTATTGAAAGCATCTCATTTCCATATTTGCTACCAAAAGTTTATTTTTATTATTATTTTTTGACCCGTGTAGACATTATTCAGAAATAGGCTGAAGAGCCTGGTGTCGTTGCCGTGTGTAGGACTACTAAAATTATTATATATATTTTTTTTTTCTTTTAAAAAAGACGTTGCCCCACACTAGGATTTTCTCCTGTATCGTGGGTGCGTTTACAAACACAAATTTGCACATACAAAAACGCCCAGACCCGGAACAACTACCTGTAGATCATACAAATATTTGCTCCGTGTGGGGATCGAACCCACAACACGTGACGCAGAAGCCGATTGCTCAGCCGCTACGCCAAACGTGTCGTCAAATAAAGCATTTGACGTTTATTGCTTGAAATTCAAACTTGACACTTGACAAGCAACCTGCTTGATGACGTCATTTAGAGATGAGAGAAACGTTAAACAGTTTTGTGTTTTTCTTAAAATAAATACGAACTTGTTATTTTATAAATTACAAAAAAAATTAAGAAATCTAAAATCTCTATTTGTTTTCGGAATCAACATACTTTAGTTAGTTTTAATTTATATACCGAATTCAGCTTGTATTTCACATTTTTACTAAGAAGATTCCACTGTGTTTTTATTTCTGTATACATAATAATATTAACTAAAACGACATAAACATGCCATTTAGATAATAAGATCTTGCCGCTGAAACTCGTGACATAAAATATTTTTAAAACATGGCACATTTAATCATAATACATACATTCAAATGCATAACTCAACAGCAACTAAGTCGTAAATCTTAAATCCTGTTTTAAAATCACAAAAAAAAAAACTTATTATCTTGTTCATTTTGACTTAAAATTTATTCATAGAAGTTTAGTAATGAATCCTACACTATTTTGAATTATATTTTTACTTTTTATTACCGTGGTACGTATTTTTATTAACGAAAAAGGTGAACAATTTGAATCATGGCGAAGGCTTGTTGCAAAATTATTGATCCAAATCACAAAGCGTAAGATTTTGCTAGGTATTTATAAAATAAAATAACTAAAACTTGTCCCTATTGCACTCTGTGATGGCCTGTGCCTTGTAGTGGAACCTTGTGCCTTGTAGTGGAACCTTGTGCCTTGTAGTGGAACCTTGTGCCTTGTAGTGGAACCTTGTGCCTTAGAGTGGAGCCTTGTGCCTTGTAGTGGAACCTTGTGCCTTATAGTGGAACCTTGTGCCTTGTAGTGGAACCTTGTGCCTTGTAGTGGAACCTTGTGCCTTACAGTGGAACCTTGTGCCTTCTCATGTATCTAAGACGACGCAGGTTCAAATCCTGCCCGCGATTGAATTTTTCCTTTACTAAAATAGCTTTATAATCTTAGCATAGAAAATGCAAAAAAAAACACAATAAGATAGGTATGTATGTCTTAGTATTCTTCTAGGTAAGGGTTTCGTATTATTTGCGGTAACGCTAAAGTGTCTTTAAAAGGCGACGAAATGCGATTAAAACAAACCTACACTCTTTTTAACCGACTTCAAAAAGGAGGAGGTTGTCAATTCGACCGTATGTTTTTTTGTTACGCGATTATTCCGTCAATTATGAATTGATTTTGATGATTCTTTTTTTGATCGGTAGGTCATACTTCAGAGGTGGTCCCATAAAAATTTGGCCAAGATCTAACAACAAAATTTAGAACAGAATGACAATAACACGTAATGATCGAGTAAATGATAACGTCGTCTAGGTATACGTAAAATTCTTCTTTACTTTTTTACAAGCTCTGAGTCGCGGGGAACTTCAGAAACGCTCACAAAAACATTACACTTATAAACGGAAACGGACACAAAACACAGCCGAAATCGAAACACTTATGTATCTGTGTAATGCGGAACACACAAATAATTTTTGTGGATGGGAATCGAACCCTTGACATCTTGACACTTGGTGCAACATAACCACCCCTAAAAGCCACTACACCCAATAATACATCGCTAATTATAAGCTGTTTTAAACTTAGTGAAAAAAATTCTTTTGCGAAAATTATTTTTATTTTTTACTCATTTTAAAATATTTATTTTTTACTTTTCTCATCAACTGTACATCCAGTTCATACTAAAGTATTGCTTAAATAATGGAAGAGGTCGTATTTCACAAAGACAGATAAATATGACAGCAATAAAAAATTCTTTATAATAATAATTATGTTTTCAACTGTACTTCAGCAGATGTCTCGACTTTGTATAAAAAAAGGTTATACGCGGTCATGACACGTCGGTCTCTAGATTATTGTCAACATTAGTAATATTCCATAATAATGCGAAGGAACACGTTTTTACTTACAACCACAAAATAATTCTTAACATTCCATCACACCTGTATTCCGCGAAGGCTTAGGCAGAGGTGCACTAATGTAACCCACAATTCGCATTCATGTTTTAGGTCCCATGTAAGGTCGAGCCTATTGCCATTAACCGGGCACAAATCAAAACTCCAAGCTGCTACTGAAAATGTCATAGAAAAATCCCATAACACTTTGCTCGACCTGGAAATTGAAGCCAGAACCTCTAGCGTAGTAGTAGCCCTAAGAACCACTAATTTAATAATAATTATTATTATTATAGGTAATTTTCGTTTCTAAAATATACTGTGCCCAGTGTACCTACACCATGGAGGTTTCATATCATAAAATGTGTTAAATCTGATTTTTAATGAAGAAAACAATTGTTAAAATATCAACAGCGAATGACAGCTGTACATAATATCTAGACGACGTCATCGTTTATTAAATATGTACGTATGTATGTGCGTCAAATGGATGGTAGTGTGTGTACTTTCATACTAAGTTTCACCAGCTTTTTCACCACCGTAGAGGTTGAATTTCCAAAAATTTTTTCTTAGTTCTCGTCTACAGTGCAAAAGGCTGGTTCCTCTTTGCAAATGAAAACTTTCAGGTCTCTAGCTCCTGTAGTTTCCGCTGTGAGTTGATACGTCATTCAGTCAGTCAGTCAGGTTCTTCTTTTATATATATATATATACAATGACATTATATAGTTAAATAGAGGTAGACACGTTATCATCCTTCAAATGCGAATATTGTTTCATGGGCAACGTGTAATTTGTAGTGTCACTTAAGCGGTTGACCGACCTAAGGCGCAGAAGTGTGTTTGACAGCGCTATTGACAGCAATAAATTTTAATTTTATGTATATGTGCCGTCTTGTGCTGCATTACTACATAAATTATTATACTAAAGTAAGAAAAGAGTATGGAGTATCTTATCCCAAGTAAGTTAATAAATTATTAGCTTCCGTACAATTTATTTCATTTTTTTCGTTGCAAATAAAATTTAAAATGAAAGAAAGAGTCAGCGCATGCCTTATTAGTATAAGAGAAAGGGACCCAATACTTTTCATGTCACACGTCACTTTAAACGGACATACTGGACATATCAAATGTGTCATTTAAGACAAGTGCTTAGTGCTATTTCTTTTCATCTTAGGCCGCCTGTATCTATGCGCGCGCATATTAGGAAAGTTTTGTGGAGGGGCGAGGTATGTTGCCCCTCACACCAAAGGGAGGATCCTCCGACCAGGCGGGTGTTGTGCCTGGCGGGCCACGGCCCGACGATTGATGTCGGGCGGTTGTATATATCCAAGTTGCGTTGCAAACTTCACTTGCGCGATTCAGGACTTGTCCAGTTTTGTATGTAGCGCGGTAGATGTCGCTACATCACTCCCCCCCGAGACCGGAGGTCGATCTGTCGATGAGTCAGCGGTCAGTGCGTCTGAAGAGCTTGCTAGTGCCAGTGGAGTGTGTTCCAGTGAGTCGGAACAGGATGCCGCGTAGTCCGCAGTGAGTCGGGACTGTGTTGCGGTGAGAGCCCCAGTGAGTCGAGGTGGTGCAGTGTTGAGCAGTGGCTGGCTGCTGCGTCGACCAGGAGAGACTGCCTCTGCTTGTTGACCGGCCGAAGTGCAGTGTGCTGTGCCAAGTTGCTTGATGTCGGCTGAGGGTGCTGACCAGGCATGCGCGTTCGCTGCAGGCGTGTGGTCAGGATGCCCGTTGAAGCCGGAAGAGTGCTGGCTGGCTGTGTGACTCGCTGCTCGTGCTGTGAGGGAAGGAAGGCGACGATGATGATGAAGCTGCTGGTCTTCGAAGTGTGCGCTGATGTTCTTCTTCGGGGTCCTCAGTGTGGATACACTGGGATCACGTCGGGGTCACCACTGTGGAGGGGCGAGGTATGTTGCCCCTCACACCAAAGGGAGGATCCTCCGACCAGGCGGGTGTTGTGCCTGGCGGGCCACGGCCCGACGATTGATGTCGGGCGGTTGTATATATCCAAGTTGCGTTGCAAACTTCACTTGCGCGATTCAGGACTTGTCCAGTTTTGTATGTAGCGCGGTAGATGTCGCTACAGTTTAAAATGTTTAGGATTATAGGTATGGACATGTAGTGCGACTCAATTTTAAATTACATTTACTATGAACATGGCGTATCTATTAATATTATATCATTGTATATTTATATGTAGATGAATTAGACCAAGGTTACGCCCGGTCACGCCAGCGCCCCTTCAATGCACTGACCTACCTCAAAGCCTCAAAGATGATACCGAGATTATAAAGGTATAACCCAGTATTAGTTGAATGTGTCTGTGGTTTTATTTCAGTAACAACCACGTGCCTATTACTTCTTCAGCTAGTAAATTCGGAGATTTTGGTTTTGTTGGTCGGGTATCGGTATCGGTATCGGTTTATTTTGGATGTCAAGTTTTTTTGTCTGCGAGAGAATTGTTAGATGTCCAAACCGTGATATTTAGATAATACTCCGTGATTTAACCGCAGCCTATACAGGGTGACTCGTAATTTGTTTTAAATAGATTTGTTTAATTTATCAGAAGCTAATTTGCTAAGTTAATGCTTCGGCACGAATGGGCCGAGCCGTCTCGATCGGAGCGATACCACAGCCTCACAGAAAACCGGCGTCAAACAACGTTTACGTTGTGTTTCGCCGAGTGAGTGAGGTTACCGGAGGCCCAGTCCCAATTTAAAAGGTTGGCAACGCACTTGTGACTCCTCTGGTGTTGTGGGTGTCCATGGGCGACGGTAATCGCTTACCACGAGGCGATCCGTCTGCACGTGTACCCCCTATCAAAAAAAAAGCATGCTTCAAAAGGATTGTTATGAAGAGCGAGTTATAATAGAAAACTTCACTCAATACATGTACTGTACATAGTGAACATGCATTCTTCGGTTAATATAGGTATAATTAATTTAACGATAATCTATGGATAATGTTGTTGGCTACTTACTCATATAACTTTAGGTCCATATAACACTTTGTGAAAAATGTATAATGTGGAACTGTTTATCATGGCTCAATAAAGAATTAAAAAAAAACTTAAACATGAGATTGTATTTTGATTGATGAAACTGTTTACGTGGTGTTGACTATGATCTTCATCATCTAAATCATATCATCATCATTTGTCAAAATCTAAGCATTAGTGTTAATCCATGATCGAATAACATAACAGAACATCACGCCTGTATTCTGCGAAGGGTAAGGCAGAAAATACACATACAGTTCGCCGGTATGGTATGGTCCTATGTAATATAGGGCGAGCCTCTAGCCTAGATATATCCTCATCATATAGCCTAGATATATCGAATATCCACACATCATATTTGTTGTGTATGTACGTAAGTAGGTATGCATGCGAGCGCGGGCTGCGTCCCGCCTCCCCCCGCGCCGCGGGGATATTCCTTATTCTCAGAAATAAAATAGTGTGCAACCAACTAGCGAGTTTGATTTACGCGCATCCTTCCGGTCACTTCCGTACCTAACACGTGGCGACGAGGACAGACAGACAAAAATTTTTAGAGGTCAATTTTGTACATGAAATATATTTCCAAAATGACTATCCTACTAACTAGCTAACTAACTAACCAGCGGGTGATTAGTGATCGATACTGACGCCAAAAATGCAATCAGTAAAATTTTTGTCTGTCTGTCTGTCTGTCTGTTTGTATGTTCGTTATAGAAACAAAAACCACTCGACGGATTTCAACGAAACTTGGTACAATTGTTCTTCATACTCCTGGGCAGGTTATAGTATACTTTTCATCACGCTACGATCAATAGGAGCAGAGCAGTGAAGGGAAATGTTGGGAAAATGAGTGATTCATGAGAAAGGTTTCAAGCTATAAAACATCACGCTACAACCCTTAGGAACGGGGCAACGCAGGTGAAACCGCGGGCGAAGAACTAGGGAACAAAGTAACTATTCCACGCGGACGAAGTCGCTGGCAAAAGCTAGTAATAAATAAATAATATTAATAGTTTATTTTCTCACCACAAACCAAGTAGAAAGTAAAAAATAATGCTATCAACGAAATATAATTTTGGTCGTGGATCGCTGGTGCCTGTGGTAGGTAAATAAAACCAGTACCTACAGGTCACCAGGCCTCCACTTCATAACTTTTATTTACTTTTAATTATCTTTCCCATAGTCGGTAAAAAGGGATACCTAGGTATTATTAATTAAAGTAAGGCTTTATTTACAGCGTCAGTTTCAGCGTTAAAGAACAATATGTCGGATATAAAAACATTGTAAAATTAAGTAGGTATACAACAAAGTAATTGCACGAGAAGCATTTTACTTAAGTGCATCCTTGCTAAAAGGAGATCGTACCAAGAAAAAAAAAGAATTTTGAAGTGAGGCGGCGGCATAACAAAGGCAATTATCCCGAGATCCAGGGTCTTGCATGATCCAGGAACTAACGAGACTCCCTAAGGAGATTAAATTTAAACTGCCTGTGTTTTGGTGCCGATTCCATGGAACGGCATATGCTTTTTTTTTAAATTGCGTTTTGATCCCCTTGCAGCTTATGCAGCTTTGATTTATCTGACTTGCAAACAAAATCTCGTCAAACACTAACTTTTTTGATAAATATCGAATACTAGCTACCGCCTGACACTTTTCTTGTGTGGATTTGATCATAGTAAACATCTATAAAAACAGACTTTTGTTACATTTTAACGCCTAAACTGCCGAACATATTTTGATGAATTTTGGTACAGAGATAGAGTAGACCTTGGAGAAGAATATAGGTTCTTATTTGTCTCTAAAAGTCCATTGGGATGCGAGTGAAACCGCAGGCAACAGGGCTTCTTTATCATTACTTTGGGACACTACCCCAAAGTAACGATAAAGAACGAAGAAGAAAAGCTTTATATCAGTGAATGAATTTTCAGAATCAGATTAGTTATGCTAGAAATTATCTCTTCAAAATAAACACAATTTGTCCTAAATATAATCACAAAGTTTTTACTCTTTATAATGTTATAGGAATGACATACTTAGTGTGGAGGAACGAGGTGTGTTGCCCCTCCATCCAAAGGGAGGATCCTCCGACCAGGCGGGTGTTTTGCCTAGCGGGTGTTTTGCCACAGCCCGACGGTTGATGTCGGGCGCTTATACTCGTATATATTCGAGTTGCGTTGCAAACTTCACTTGCGCTATTCAGGACTGTGTTTGTTTAGTTTCGATAACAAACACAAATTGTCATATACACAAAAGTCCAGACCCGGAAAAATCTGTTCTGTGCGGGGAAAGAACTCACAGCCATTGTAGAAGCAAATCAATCAGCCATTAGATACGTCACACGTGCCATCTAATAATAAATACTTTTTTATTTAGAAAAATTGTTAAAAAAAAACTGATAAGTAAAATACAGCTTGCACAATCGCGTTTCCAGCATGAATACTTGGCGCAGACATGTCGTGACGTGTTCATTCTGCGTCAGCGGCTGTCAAAGTTCCCGCCCGACAACTAATTTGGAAGTCAGTTAAGAAATTCGTCTGGAAATGTTTTTGATAAACGGTGCCAGTTCAGAAACTTCGTGGAGAAAATTGGCTACCTACTGTGTTCGCAGGTGGAATTGTCGCTTGTTGGTCGTATTTTAATATTTTATAAGTGAACTTTTGGGTTGTAAGCAAAGAGATTTAAAAGGCTTATAGAGTGGACATCGGGAAGATATTTTTAATACGAAAAATATCCCAATTTGCCTTGATTTCTTTCTTTGACAGGCTGACGTCATCATTTGTCACGAAATATATCATAACGCCTGTATTTCCTGGAAGGGTTTGGTCGAAGTATATTAATATACATCCACATTTTGCCTATATGTTTAAGTCTCATGCAGGTAATAGGGGGCGAGGAAAACCCAATAGCACTGCTTGACCCAAGAATCGAAAATATTTGTCAGAGATGGGATTTGTTCTCTATGACTGAATGTAATTGTAGCATCACGATTTTGCTTGTGTTGTTCAGTGATCGTCTCTCTTCTACGGTGATCAATCGATTTGCCAGGTTAAGCTGTGCTTGCCGCGGTCAGCCTATAGATGGAGCTCGTTTGTAATGAGGAAGCTGTTTTTTTTAAAGCTTACTAGCAATGTGGGTCGCACATTACTAGTATTCTTGTTAACCCCCGTGCTAAGCTAAATGCTTGTGTTACGAGTGGGTTCATGTCAATAGTGCAATGGGTGGGTTTCGAACCGGCAACTACATGATCGTAAGTCCGACGCCCTAGCTATTAGGCTACCGCCGCTTCGTTCTTCAATTTGATTTAAAAGACACGTCGATTTGATTAGGGAGGACAATCTTCAAGGTCTCTGAAAACCTTTTAGTTCTTACCAAAGCAGTTGAGTGCCGCTGTCCCATCGCTGCCGTCATTCTGAATAAAGCCCGCTAAAATCTAATGAGACGGAAGGGTCCTTACAAATGTACATTTAAGCGATTCAGCGCTACGCAGCGCTATCATTGGACTTATAAATCCAGCTGCGATTTAAGGCTGGGTCTTTAGTAGCGAGAAAACGGTTCTTTTTTATATTGTATACCCAAAAATTAAGCAGTGTACGGTTGTACACCTACAGATCAAGAGCTCATTGTGGAGTTAGAAAAATTCGATTTTTTGTGCATAATAATTTGATTCTTCTAATTGGTAAGGAACAAATTGCCACATTAAATCGGCAAACGAGCTGATTAGCTACTTGATGGTAAGTAGTCATCGTCGGAGAGCAGGAGGAGGAGGAGTTGCTGATGCGTTGCCGATCCATAAGAGCCCCTACGGACTGCAGACTGCCAGAGCCGCAGCAACCGAGGGGGAACTGGCTCTTACGTGAAAAAGTCGAAACACAAACCAAGGTGCTATACGACAGACTCCGACGTAATGGTGGTCGCCAGCCAATCAGACCGCAAGAGGTCCGAGCAAGTTAGATATTTTCACGCCTCTTACGGGATGGCTATCTGATAGTTGAATTCTAACCCGTCCCCACACGTGACAAAATTTTTCTATGAAATTCTCAGTAATAGTTTGGTATTTGTGCCCGGTTAATGGCAATAGGCTCGCCCCCTATTACATGGGACCTAAACATACCGGCGAACTGTGGGTATACAATAGCATACCTCTGTCTAATCCTTCGGGGAATACGGGCGTGATGGTATGATGGTATGTAGTTTTATTTAAAATATGTCTTTTTGCACAAGTTAAAAAGTTTTGATTGGTTTGAGTTAGCCTATTACATAGGCATACTGCATTTCCGCAATTACTAAAATGGGGAGAAAGTCCTAAAGCGTAACATTCTCTTAAACAAAATGAAAGGCACTTGTATTCCCAGCTAGGGTTGCCAGGCCTAAAAATAGAAAAGCCAGACACAGATTTATATTTAGCCGGACATTTAACCTTGAAAGCCTGATACGCTGGATTTAAAAAAAAAATTATGCTTTTATTTACGTGATTCGCACGTGTGCTTTTGTTCGGCATCATTTGACTGGGCAGGATTGACCAAAAGCTTAACAAAAGCCGGGCAGGACTTGTATATATTTGGTCGGACACGTCTTTTAAAGCCGGACACCGGGCAACCCTATACCCGGCTAAACAACACCCATTGTGATGTAGTATTCAACTCGTTCTGAACTGAAGCTGTAGAATAAATTATTAAACACCACTTGACCCGTTTCCTTTTATGCTGAACTTACGGCGTGCCGAAATTAAGTTCTACTTGTTCCAGTTATGTGGTAGAAGTAGAAGACAAAAATGTTTTGTATTTGTTCCCAATTCGAGGCATTGGTCGTCCATTGTGGCAGACGATACGTCAGTCGATCAATATACTCGAGGCCCTTGGTACTTTAGGATGAGACGGGGTCCCTAGAACAATTCTATTTAGAGGAAATGCGAGCGCAGTCTTCATAAAATTAGATAGGTACCTATTTGAAGAATCTATCGCTGTCACTGTCCCGCGTGGGTCCTTCAAATTTGTGCGATAAGGACAACTGCAAATCTGCAGATTAAATAGCCTAAGTAAAAAGTCATTTAACGTTGGAGAGCCATGCTTCGGCACGAATGGGCCGGCTCGACCGGAGTGATACCACAGCCTCACAGGAAACCGGCGTCAAACAACGCTTACGTTGTGTTTCGCCGAGTGACTGAAGTTACCGGAGGCCCAATCCCCTTTTAAAAGGTGGGCAACGCACTTGTGACTCCTCTGGTGTTGCGGGTGTCCATGGGCGGCGGTATTCGCTTACCACGAGGCGATCCGTCTGCTCGTTTGCCCCCCTATCCAATAAAAAAAGCATGTTTCAAAAGGATTGTTATCAAGAGTGAGTTATAATAGAAAACCATCATAAAAAAGGCACAATTCGAGGTTTGGCTCGCCTATTTCCCCCTCCAATATTAGATCAATTTAAAAGATATTTCATGTACTGAATAAAAAGGATATATAGGTACTGAGTCCATATGTTTTTTATTTTCATGAATAGTTGTCAAATTTGTACAAATTATCTCTGTTGACAAAAGTCTAAATAGGCAATATTGCATAGCAAGCATTTTGTGAGGGTTTTAGGAAAGTCCACCATGAATCGGTTTCGCTATTTCGTGCTTCTAGTTGTCCGATAGTAGAAAGGGCTAGGGGGAATAAGATCATGGAGATCTGATGCACACTCTCCGAAATGTATCTCATAAAAAACCGATAAGCCATCAACTTTGTGGCGATGTTCCAGACTTTGGAGTTTAGCCCGGACAAGGGAGTCGTTGAGTTAGAGTGGTACTTAGTCTTGATTTTTTTTCTTTTATTCGTAATAGGCTTACACTTGACCACCTGTTCGCCTGATGTTAAGCGATACTGCGATCTACGATTCAGTCGTGATTTACTATACTATATCTATCGGGGAAGACCCACTCGGGAAGTGCATTCCATATTACAGCGGTACGCATGGTAAAAGTGCACTTAAAGCGTTTCGTTCGCGTTTTCAGTTCTCAGAAATGACGCACACTTTCGACACGCTTTAGGGAATCAATATTTATAGGTTATTTTCCGCTGACTTAGAACTATGAAATTTAGCAAGTAATACCGTCTTAAACTTCAAGTATAGGGAAAAATCTGAAAACTATACATTTGTAACTAAATCATAAAAACCTTCAAATTTGTACGAAACCCCCTTGAGTCTGACTCGCACTTATCTGGTTTTTTTGAATGCAAGAAGACAATATTTTTAATAGGTAATCACTTTCTGGAATTCTGCATGAAGTCTTGCTTGAAACACAATCACATTGTAATTTCAACACCAACGTTTTGTAAGCAAATGAAGAGGGCGGCAATTAATTATTCTAAAATTCGAGCAAATGTGTGAAAGGATATGTGTTTGCACAAAATTTGCATTTAGCGTGTTCCAACGTTTCTGCGTGTCGGTAAATATGATACGAGGACACGGGATAAACGTATTTAATTAGTAAACCGTAAGCGTTGAAATTGTGTAATGGAACTTTCTGAAGATGTCGGTATTTAGAACTTTCTAAACTAGGATATGTTCGCGTGATTATGAAACACGAGGAAGTCTAGTTCAATGGCATGAAGCAAAAAAGACGTTATCCCGTTGATCGCTTTGGGTGCACAATTTCTTTGCAATTATCATCATCATTGTTAACCTAGAAGCAGTGATAGCCTAGTGGTATGACCGTTGGACTGCCAAGTCAAAGGTCTCGAGTTCGAAACCAAGGCACGCACCTCTGACTTTTCGAAGTCATGTACGTATTAATAGTTAATTATCATGCGCTTAAACGGTGAAGGAAAACATCGTGAGGAAACCTGCATGCCTGAGAGATTTTCTCGATGGCGTGCGATGTCTGCCAACCCGCACTAGGCCAGCGTGGTGGACTATAGCCTAATCCCTCTCATTCTGAGAGGACACCCGTGCCCAGCAGTGGGACAATATACTGGGTTGATTATGTATTGTTAACCTATATGTTGTCCTCTGTTGTGCTCTTTTTTGCTATAGATATGGAAACACATTATTACACTTTTTTACATCCTAGGAATCGAACTTAAAATAATCCCTCTGCAGTTTGGAGTTAATGACTGCCTCATTAGGCTATTGGTTCCAAGCGCGACTGCTACGCTAGAGGTCCTGGGTTCGATCCCCAGGTTGAGCAAAGTATTACTGGGTTTTTCTATGAGTAGCAGCTTGGAGTCTGGATTTGTGCGCGGTAAATGGCAAAAGGCTCGCCCCCTTTTACATGGGACCTAAACATATCGGTGAGTACATTAGTACACCTCTGCCTAACCTTTCGGGGAATACAGGTGTAATGGTATGCAATAGTTTTGAGCAACACAAATGCTCGCAATTATTAGTACCTAGTTTATCGTTGAATTTTATATCAGCATTTCAAATATCAATCCATTTTTCTCATTACAGATATAATATTTCTGTCAGATCATAAAACAAGGTATGTTCGGTATAGTAAATCAACTTTTATTTATATTTTTAAAACTATGCGTTGTATTGTGTTGTCCACATTATCAATATTTTCGATTTTACAAATAAATGTTGCACCTTCAGGAATAAGAAGAATTATAGGGGGAAGGGACGCAGATGAAGAGAAATATCCATATATAGTAAGAGTGGAAGAGGAAAATATAGTTATTAAAGGAGAAGTAAATTATGTTAATTTTACACATATTTGTACTGGCGCCGTTCTAACACCAACTTGGACATTATCAGCCGCACACTGTATTTATATTAATGGCTCTCAAAGCTTCAGAAACGTTATATTAAGTCCTGTCATACGACACGGTCCGCTGAAGAACAACTCCATCACAAAAGTAATTTATGCTGTTAGGCATCCTCGCTACAGATTGAGAATACATGAAATAGTTAATGACATAGGTTTACTCAAAACTGAAAAGATCATACTGAAGCAGTATGCTCGATTGAGCGCTTTAGATTTCACCTCTATGATTGGGCAAGAATCCATACTAAGTGGTTATGGAGTTACTAAAAATATAGAAGGAGTAGCCGACGATGCCACGGTTTTGATGAAACCATTGCAAATGTTAGATGTAGTGATAGTGAAATGTCATAGAATCCACGGTAACAAGATAAAGATGAGGCCCGTTATGTGTGTAACTAGGAGGTGTGGTGAATCCTCTGGTATATGTCCTGGAGACTCCGGTGGACCTATGCTCCACCCGGTTGGAGATGGCTCAGGTGTCGTTGGTGTTAACTCTGTTGGTCCAAAATTCATGAGAAAATTCTGTTTCCTGGAACTAAGATATCCAGTCTATGATGCTGGATTTATAACACCGACAAGTCCATATCTGGATTGGATAAGGGATACCATTATAAAAGATGAATCGTTTACCGATGCAACAACTTGAAGTGTATTTTTGTATTTAAAAAATAATTAATTTTTAAGTAAGATATACCTTACTGATAATGCAATAAAGTATTTTTGAAATGAGGCTTAATCCAGATGAGAAATCTTTGATATGATAATGTGCATTTCTATTGGATCCTTGTATATAAGTGCAGTCATCTGTACTTAGTCTTATAGTTCAACGCTACAAACTAGGTATGACTAAAAATAAATATGGTGACAATCTTCCATAGTTTGACATAATTTAATAAAAATACTCACGTTCCTATAAAAAATCTGCAACAAGATCTTTTATATATTCAAATAAGTCTGCAATAAATGATTTGAATTTGAATTTGAATTGGAACTAGTTTATGGTCTGCCTCTGATCATGGACGCTGTAAAGGGTCCGAAACATCGGGATTTTGTTAATTTAAATGTAATGCGATAAAATCCGTAACGAACCGAATTTCATTTTTATTTTTATAGAGGACTAGCTTCTGCCCGGGACATTGTCTGCGTGGACTTCAGAATTGGGTCCGACTTGGATAAAAAGTAGCCTAAGTGTTATTCCAGACTATAATCTACCTCTGTGCCAAATTTTATCCAAACCAGAGTAGATCCGTTCAGCCGTTCTGGTGTGAAAGAGTAACAAACATCCATACATCCATAATCACAAACTTTCACGTTTATAATATTGGTAAGGATTACAGGAACTATTGAATTGTCAAAACCAGGTGCACGATTCCAAATAGTGGATCTTATGGAGAAGAACTGACAAGAAACTCCATAGATACTCGATTAATTAAACATTATAACATTAACTGCCTCATTAGTCTAGTGATCCCAAACGCGACTGCTACGCTAGAGGTCCTGGTTTCGATCCCCAGGTCGAGCAAAGTGTTATTGGGTTTTTCTATAAAATTCTCAGTAGCAGTTCGGAGTCGGGATTTGTGCCCGGTTAATGGCAATAGGCTCGCCCCCTATTACATGGTACCTAAACATACCGGCGAACTGTGGGTGTACATTAGTACGCCTCTGTCTACCCTTTTGGGGAATACAGGCGTGATGGTATGTTATAAAATTGTTATTTTTTACAACTTTGTTCTTATAATGTGAGGATCATGTAGCTATATATGCAGGATAAATTGAAAAGACCACAATCCCTTGCTTCCCAAAAAAAAGTGACTGCTATAGCATGTAAGAGTCCACCAGGCGCCCGTTCACGAGCTTGACGTGTGTTATATAAATAAAAATGAATGTTTGTTTGTTTGTCCTCTATGCTTTACTAAACCATTCATCCTATTGCGATGACATTTTGGTGAGTTGTTGTGTGCATGTGGCATGTTGTACATTGTGACATGTCTGAGTGGACTCCTAATTTATATACTGCTTTGATGATTTGTGTATTTTACCACATAACTTCATTTATTTTCTTATAATGACATCGAGTTCTCAAACACTGAGAACCTTCTAGTAATTATCGACTTAATGGTCCAACTTTGGCATTCAATGTTCACACATCCTCATATAACAACATTGTACCAGTGAAGATTGTAACACCATTTATTTTAAAAGAGTGTCCATGGAGTTTCTTGTCGGATTCTTCTGGATAGGATGAACCTTTCCTTTTTTCCTTTTGGAACCGTGCAACTACAATCATAACGATTCATAAACGCCTGTAAAATCTTATTTGATACTGGTTTCCGACACTTACGCGAATATTAGACATTGAAATAAAACTATTTTTTACGGATTTTATCGCGTTGTATTATTATTATTTAATTCCCAAAATTATAATTCTTATTTGATATAAAAACATTTGAACTTTGAACTTGAACTTGAACATGCCTGGGGTAAAAAAAAAAACGAAAAAAGGGGCATTGCAACGCATGTCGTGGGACAGCTAGTTGCCTGTATTTACAGGTACTATTTATCCATGTAGTGGTCGGCATTAAACATCACCTTTATTTTAATCTGTTCAGTGGTTTAGGCATAAAGAGGTAATAAATAAACAGACAGGCGAATTTGAAATGTTATTAAGGTTTTAGATACTCACCAATTTCCTAATAAAATCGAACAAAATATTACGAAATCTTATTTCAGATTTGATTGTTTTATGGCATTAGGTAATATAGTTTTTTTATTAACACCAAAACAATTGAAAGTTTTCCATAAATTTATATTTTACGATGAATTATAAGGCCTAGTTCAGATGACTGCATTTTTGCAACGTGTGTTTACAATGACTCAATAAAAAATGGACAGTGTCATTTCAAAGGTGCCTCATCTAAACTTAGCCTTAATGGTATAAATACTTTTTTTACACAAAACAATCAGAATATTATTTTAGTTCTTTTTTAAAGAACTGTTATCAATTATCATCTATGTTGTTTTATTGAGAAATCTAACTTCATTCTTAATGGTATCACTTATCCAATCGATATATGGACTTGTCGGTGTAACAGTAGCAACATCATAGACTGGTTTTGTCGATTTCAGGGAGCAGAAATTTGAAAGATCTATTGGGCCGAGGGAGTTGACACCGACGATGCCTGACGGGTGGAGCACGGGCCCGCCCGAGTCTCCGGGACATACCCCGGACGATTTCCTGCACTTTCTTGCTACACACATTGCGGGCTTCATAACTGCATAGTCCATATCACAATGTACTGCCACCACATCTAACAATTGTAATGGTTTCATTAACACTGTCGCATCGCTGATGAATCCTTCAGAATTATTAGTGATTCCGTAACCACTTAAAATCATTTCTTGCCCAATCATAGTGACGAAATCTAAAGCGCTCACTCGAGCATATTGCTTTACAACTATCTCTTCAGATTTAACTAAACCTATGTCATTGAATAAGTCGAAAGCTCTCTGTTTGTAAGAAGGATGCCTGATGGTATACATTACTTTTGTGAAGGTGCTATTCTTCCAGGTACCGTGTCGCATGACAGGTCTTAATATCAAGTTTTTGATAATTATAGTACCTTTAAGTATGAGACAGTGTCCCGCAGTTAATGTCCAGGTTGGTGTTACAACGGCGCCAGTACAAATATGTCTATGGGTAGCCAAAATCGAATTATTATATGTTATTATAAGTTCTTCTTGCAGTCTTACTACATACGGGAATTCGTCTTCGTCTGCGTCCCTTCCCCCTATAATTCTTCTTATTCCTGAAGGCCCAGCATTTATTCGAAGAATGGAAAATATTAAAAATGTGTGCAATACAATACAACGCATGGTTTACAAGATATAAAATGTAGTTTTATTGGATTTGACGTTGTTTTACGATCTCCGAGAATAATATGATATCTGTAATGTGGAAAATGGTTTGCTGTTTTGAATTACCTGTACCTACCATTAAAAAGATTTCATGTAAAAATATAGCCAAGTCTCTTGCCTCTTTTAATAAAGAGTTTTGAGATCTCGAGTAGAGCGGAGACTATAACTCCGTTTTTACTTTCATTCAAGTCACAAATCTCTTTAAGTATACTAATTCGTAATATAACTACTTAATTTGAAAAGATACTAGAGAATTCAGCGCTAATAAAAGTTGTTGACAATATAATCATTATATTTAAAACAGCTACTCCGTATAGTTACGATATTAATTAAGCTTTATTTATTTCTAACAAACAAAGTCACAATTAGTTTAACAAAATAATATTTTAAGTAGACGGCAAAATTTTCATTTTGCAAGACGAGGGAATGTAACTACAATGCAAAATAAATGAGTAATAATTAGCGGGGACTCAATAGATCATTCTAAAATAACCTTTATTATGACTGAAACAATGCTGCTTTTAATTTCAGTGATAAATTACAGTTTTCCGTAAATAACGTGATGTGAAAGCAATACTGCGGTAGATCTACTTTGTAATGAACGATCGTAAATGGTACCATACACTCATGCCTTGTTCCCACAGGGGTAGGCAGAAACTAAAGACTGCCACGTGCTAAGATTCCTGCGATACTTATGATACTGATACCTACCTTAAGGGTCCGGCTGAGCTTGAATTGCCCACAAAAGCATGATACCGAAATAAATCGTAATCCAGACAGTATTCTATCAAATTATGTTAATATTCGGATTTAGATACCGTTAATCTAGGTTCCTACAGTACTATTTCGTCTACTACTACTTCACTGGAAATAAAAGACCGGAAAATCGTTCCAAACTTAGTCAAGTTATCAAAAATATTGCATATTTTGCTTAAATTTATTTTCAGTGAAGGATTTTGGACGAAATGGTAGTGTAGAAACCTAGATTAACGGTATCGGATCCGAACAATAACAGAATTTGATTCAATTGTGTTGGAATTACGATTTATTTCGGTATTACGTTTGTAAGAGGAATTCGGTCCGCCGGACTCTTAACATAGAGGCGAATTGTAGGTATACCTACACTTAACCATCCAGAGGGATGATACATTGTTTTTTCTATTATGTGTCTGCTAACAGTTCGGTGACGCGTCTTTCTTTCGCTAATTAAAATTTTATAAAGTTATTTTAGTAAAGGAAAAACTCAATCGCGGGCCGGATTCGAACCTGCGTCTCCTGCTTGGATACACCAGACGCTCTGACGTCAAAGCCACCGCGAACCCCACCCGCCTGATTGAAATTTTGCCTTCACATTCTGAATTTACGTCATAAGGTGACGTTGGCGACATCTATGAAAATGAAGTTACCTTGCTTCTCAACCGACACGACTTACTTTACAGTTAGTTCAATGTCGTACGATGCCACCTTAACTTTTAACTATCTTTTCGTGTTTTTTTTTTTCATTTTCCATGATAAGATTATAAAGTTATTTTAGTAAAGGGAATCCAGCCCGCGATTGAATTTTTCCTTTACTAAAATAACTTTATAATCTTAGCATGGAAAATGCCAAAACATCACAAAAATATTGTTAATATTTTATATCTTTAAAAACGTTTAGCATTTAAAATACTATAAACTGTCGATTACTGCTTACCATCATACAGTTCCTATGATTGTTTTGGTTTTAAAAAGAAAAATCCATTATAATATTTTCAACTGAAATAACCTAACCTTCTGAACTTAACTGCGGATAGCTGGCGTGACTACTAGCAAGGCGGCGGGGGGAGGGTGCGAGGGGGTGGCCACAATAATGACGTCAGCCAAAAAGTAATTTTCGCGGTGACTTGCTCACCATCAGTTGTCCTTAGTCATGTTGAAATGCAAGTAATTAACTATTTTGTTCCGTGTGACCTCTGCTTGCTCATTTTGTCCTTTGTTTTAGGGTGTAATTTTTTAGTTGAAGATGTAGGTGAACATTACAAATCTTGCGGTTTAATAGATATAATATAACATCACGCCTGTATTCCCCGAAGGGTTAAGCAGAAGTGTAATGTACACTCACAGTTCGCCGGTATGTTTAAGTCCCATGTAATAGAGGGACAGCTTATTGCCATTAACTTAAATGTTGTAAAATGTAGAGGATAGCAAAAAAAAAAAATTTACTACACTATCGCATTAGGTATAAGCCTGTAATGAAGTATGAAGTTGGCAAATAAATAAATAAAACTGGGCAAAAATCTAGAGACCGAACTACCACTGAGAATTTAATAGAAAAACCCATTAACAATTTTCTCGACCTGGAAATCTAACCCAGGACTTCTAGCGTAGCAGCCGTACTCGGCACCATTAGACTAATGAGGCAGTGGTTTAATAGAACTACGCTGATTGTTGATTCGCAAGGTTAAGCTCCACTAACCGCAATTAGCTTATAGTATTAGATTAGCTATTTTTAGGGTTCCGTACCTCGAAAAGAAAAAAACGGTACTCTTATAGGATCACTTTATTGACCGTCCGTCCATCCGTCTGCTTGTCTGTCAAGACCTTTTATCTCGAGAACGCGTGGAGGTATCGAGTTGAAATTAAAACCATATATAGGCTTGAAGCTGCGAAAAAATAAAACCCCTAAGTTAACGTAAAAAAAAAGATAAGGCCGTTTATGCCGCTAAAAAATATTTCGAGACTCAAGGGAATTAAAATTTATAGGGTATTTTCCGTTGACCTATAACGATGAAATTATTCATATTCATTATATTCTTTATTGGCACACCATAATGTACAATAAGGTGGTCTAATAAAAACAAGAATCATTATGGACCGTGTAGGGCACACCAATATTAGGAGAGAGGAGGAGTTATTTTCCTAGATACAGGGTAGGTACTAGATAGGTATGATTATGTATTTTTTTAATCGTTATTAGCTAAAATGTAAATATAATTAATGTTTATATTCGGTATACTAATATTTTTTTTGTTAAAGTAAGGTTGAATATTAAAAATTGGTAAATATTATTAAAATTTTAATTTTGTATTTATTGGCAATTTGGCAAGCAATACCGTCTTATACTACAAGTATAGAGAAAAATCTGAAAGCTATATATTTGTAATTAATTATGATATGTACCTACAAAATTGTACGGAACCCTTGGTGGGCGAGTCCGACTAGCACTTGTCCGGTTTTAATATATATCGAGACGACTTCACAATCTCTCCGAGAGACAGCCGAAAGGCGACCTCAAATAGTCGGGAAAGAACTGACGAGGACAGGAGGATGATGCGAACGTGGAAGGACGAAGAAAACCTCCAATGAGTCGGATGTTTTATGGTGGGTAACTACGGTTGTTGATGTTGGATGTCTGTTTCTATGCAACCTGCATTGTAAATGTTACTTGCGTGATTCAGGATTTGCTTCGTCGTAGTTTAAGCGTAGCGCGATAGATGTCGCTACTAGGATGGTAACCTGATTATTGGAGTTATACCGGATAGTGAAGCTTTTTTTGATAAAATTTATTTTACAAATTTTGCAAAATTTAATTTAATAAATGGGAAATAGTACAAAACGCCTTCATATTATACAATGTGAAGATGGAAAACAATTTCGCTGTAATTAAAGTCTTAAATTGCTCCCCGGAAAATATTAACTTTGGGCTCATGGGCTACTAATCAAGATAATTACTGACGTGTTGAGCTCTGAGTACCGGTGAACGGTGAAATAAAATCGCTTTGTCGGGTGTGAGATTGGTGGTGAGAGAAGCGATAGCGATTTTGTTGGTAAATTTCCAGTATAAGCTGAACTCATTGTATAGCATGTCCTTACAAAGAAAGGTCAAGTTATACTAGACATGTATATCGGCACAGCATGTCCTTTTCTTCCATTTACTCCTTCCATCATCCATATATTTTTTTCCATAGGCTCCGTCTACTCATGTGGTCTTCCACATTCATATTACCTTCGTGGTACCGCGTCAAACCGCGGTTAGCCTTACTTAAAATAAAAACTCCTAAAACTTTTTTATTTTTATTTATTCAACCTTCATCGGAATAAAAATGATATCAAAATTCAACCAGCCGTTTTGAAGTTAATTCTCAGAGAACATCTAAAAGTCTTTTGATAAACTACTGACATTCCCCAGCTTTAGAAGAAAAGTGTAGAAAGATACACTTATAGCCTATAAGTTTATAGGCTTATATAATCCCTGTTTCCATTGGTGAATACCGTTTGAAAATCCGTACAGTAGTTTCTGAGATTAGCCCGAACAAACAAAAGCTAAGCGCATCGGTTACTATTAAGTAGTGATATTAAAAACGTCTCATAAACTTCCCATAGCTAAAATATGTCTTGATACGTGATATTTTATTACGCCCTAATTAATGCAAATCGGTTGTATCGTATCAATTAGGGCGTGGAAGTATATACATTTATAGTACCTACGTTTCGCCTGAATATTTGTACCTACATATTACAAAAAGGTTTTTATTCTAGGAATGTTAAAAAAAGTAAAAACAATCCCACAATTACCAACGTCTGTCCCTAACACCAAAAATAAAAGCGCCTTTAATTCAAACTGGCATCCCTTTTAACGCGCTCTCAGTAAACAACCCTTTGTAAAGGTGGGTAGATTAAAATTATCAACGTGTTTACCGTCCGCTTCTGTGGTTTTATTTGCTTATTCATTACAAAAATAATTTGAGTCGTAAAATGATCATATATCCACTTTATTGTTGTAGCAATTGAGTCTGTTATAGCTTGGCGTAATTGGTGTAGAACATTTTTTTGAATTTCGAACACGGTTTGTTGTTGTCAGTTCTTTCTCTCACTTCACTGGCGATCACATTTTATGCGTGTGTGTGTTACACTAATTCTTTGGTAGGTACACAAACTATTTCATTATTTTTTTTTATGTGGTGCCACTAGGATTTTCTTCTGCATCGTGGGTGTTTACAAACCCAAAATTTTGAATACCTATGCAAACTCCAAAGATCCGAAACAACAAAATATATTTTTTGGGATTTTTTTGCATTTCACATTCTGAATTTACGTAACCTTATGACGTAAATTCAGAATGTGAAGGCAAATTTCGATCTAACGGGTGGGACTCGTGGTGGCTTAGAGGTCAGAGCGTCTGGTGTATCTAACCAGAAGACGCAGGTTCGAATCCTACCCGCGATTGAATTTTTCATTCACTAAAATAACAAAATATATGTTGCCGAAGCCAATCATTAAAGCTCGCATAGCGGTCCCATTAATGTCTTTTTTTACCTCGAAAGAAAAAACTGCTTAGCTACCACATGTGTTTCCACCAACAAGGAGTCGAGCGCAAATCAATCAGCGGGCAAAAAGAGTAAAAATGATTCATTTCTCTCAACTAAAGTCTTTTTTAGTGGAAACGCAAACTTATTTCATGAAAACGAAGTCCACTCTGCTTAGCCATTTTCAGCTCATTATTCTTTCGCGGCAGTGATAACAGTGATAGCCTAGTGGTATGACCGCTGGACTGCCAAGTCATAGGTGTCGAGTTCGAACCCAAGGCATTCACCTCTGATTTTTAAATAGTTAATTATCACGCGCTTAAGCGGTGAAGAAAAACAGCGAGGAAACCTGCATGCCTGAGAGATTAATCGACGGTGTGTGAAGTCTGCAAACCCGCACTAGGCCAGCGTAGTGGACTATAGCCTAATCCCTCTCATTCTGAGAGGAGATCCGTGCTCAGCAGTGGGACAGTATAATGGGTTGATTATGTTACTCTTTCTCTGTGGAAACCGTATTTGTGCGGTCTGTGCCGTAATATTTCTTCGTTTTGTCTATAGAGACATGTTTAAAAAAGTTCAAGAGGCTAAATAGAGCATATTGAAGAATTAGTAGACCTGTCCCAAATGACATCATAAAGTCTCACTATCAGCTCGGAATAGATACGGGCCCCGTAAATAGCAAAAGGGTGACCCTTTATAACGTAGGACCTAACTAAAAAAACACTGTTTTCTGACACTTACGCGAATATAAGACATTGAAATAAAACTACTTTTTACGGATTTTATCGCGTTGTATTTATATTATTTGATTCAAACAGCGCCGTTTCAAGAAGTCAGCAGTTTGTGAACATACTCTAGACAAGGCCCACTACATCAGAATTGATAAACCACAAGTCCTCGCAAAAGAAAACAGATTTCTTCCCAGGATGATCCGCGAGGCTATTGAAATTAAAAAACATCCAAATTTCAATAGAGAAGATGGCTGGGTCTTACCACCTGCTTGGAACCCCATTATAGATTCCATAAAATCAAAATCCAAGCCCAAAACTGCAAGACCGAAGGATACGGTGAGCTCGTTCTGCGTGAATCGGATCGCCAATAATTAACAAAAATGTAAAGTAGCTGTTAGTAATTGTAACATTAAGACGTCCAACAACTTAGTCTACCCGTGACCATGGATGCTGTAAAGGATCTGAAACGTTGGGAATCAAATAATATCAATACAACGCGATAAAATCCGTAAAAAATAGTTTTATTTCAATAAAAAAACACTGTTCAAATTTCAAATTCAACATCTTACGCTAAACATTTACCACAAGATAAACATGTTTATTGGCAAAAACATGCCAAAAAACTAAATATACCACAAAAAATATAACAATAACCATATATTTTTCGCATATCCACAATATTTCTGATTAAAAATTCAACATGCGTACACACTTTCGCTTAGGAAACGCGTATATCTGGCCCCTAACAAAATGAGAAACCCACGTCACTTTAATTCTAAAACGACCAGGCAACTAGACCTCCCCCACCTCTCGCGACCTTTTTATTATAATTGAGTTCAGACGAAACTGCTGCGAAGGGCAGAGATCTTCTTATACTGGAGATGTTAGGATAAATTGTCACGGTGTAATAATGGCAGTAGTTTTTCGTACTTATAGGTATGTAAGTAGTTGGGATCCGCAATCATATTTATAACACATGGGGTTTTAATGCGATGTAAATCCCATACAGACTTCTCCTACTTTTTATTTATTTATACATATGTGTCATGGGCCGATTGCTTACATGAGCGGATCACGATGTGCTGGCATTTCGTGATAATTATGGTTGATAAAAGAAATATAAATATCAGGTTAAGTTAGAACTGTGACCACACAATGCACGAGCCGAGCGAGCGAAATGGGCTGAGCCGCGGCAGCGTCCGACAAGTGCCAGAAATGAATTGTAGTCATTGTACATTCTTTCACAGAAGAAATTAGATTAGGAAATAATCGGTCATATCACGAAATGCCGGCAAATCGTGATCTGCCCAGGCAAATCTTGATGGGCCCATTTACAACGATTGGCCCACGACATATGCACAAAAGTAGTACATAAGGCGGACTTAATATCATATTATACGGCATTCTCTACCAGTCAATCTTTTCCCTATGTAATAAGGGCGAATCTATTGCCATGGTAAAAAATTAAACTCCACGTTCATCTACAGCCTAAATCTACCCACTGCTGAATATAGGCCTCTCTTTGCTTATGACAGATTTTCCGGCCTGTGCTAATCTTGTCCAAATGGGACCAAATAATTCACTTATGTCATCAACCCATCTCACAATCGGACGCCCGAGACTCCTCCTGCTCGACACTAAAACTCTTAAGTTGCTAGCTACTAAATAAAATCCCACTAATACATCTCTCAACAAATTTTGTTTCTAGGAAATAAAAAAAAATCCATTAAAATTTTTGCTCGATGGTACGACATTTTGGGGTTTGACTTCTTGTATCGAAGTCGACCGTAAAGAACCATGATGTGTTTTGATTTGACTTTGATTGACTTTTACGCGTGAGAGCCAGTTCCCCCTCGGTTTCTGCGGCTTCAGCAATTTGCAGGCCGTAACAGCTCTTAGAGCTCGGCAACTCATCAGCAACTCCTCTGAGGTCTGCTCGTTGGCCGACGCAAACAAAATTCCTATAATAAGTTTTTTTTTATGGGATAGGAGGGCAAACACGCAGATGGATCGCCTGATGTTAAGCGATCACCGCCGCCCATGGACACCCGCAACACCAGAGGAGTCACGAGTGCGTTGCCGACCTTTTAAAAGGGGATTGAGCCTCCGGTGACCTCACTCACTCGGCGAAACACAACGCAAGCGTTGTTTAACGCTGGTCTTCTGTGAGGCCGTGGTATCACTCCGGTCGAGCCGGCCCATTCGTGCCGAAGCATGGCTCTCCCACGTAAGACGTAAGTAAAGTTAGTAAGTAGATTAAATTTAGAAGCCCCCGCAGCGCCAAGTCATGGCGTATATATACCATGTTCTTGCAATATCATTGAAGTTGATCACATCCCTTCATGAACTAAAAAAGACCTGATAATCTTCAAACGACTGGCCAGATTTTCTTAAATCATAGCTAAGAACACTCGATCAAATCACCTTTTAAACTATAAAAATCAAATCGGTCCAATCGTTTGGGAGCTACGTTGCAACAGACACATAGATACACTAGTTAAGCTTATAAAGCGTTTCTTGCATCGGGGGTTAAAAATAAAATCTGTAAGTACAGCAAAAAGTTGAGCACAAGAGTTCTTTAGTCAATCGAGTATTTATACAGCTAGGGAGTTACATCTATAAAGGAAACCCAATAGAGCGTTCGCTCGTTCAAAGATATCTTTAATAAAAGATTAGCTAACAAAAGAATTACGAATCAGCACGACCCCTTTGCGCTTCGAAAAATGATAAGTAAAGCGATACCTTTTCCATTTATTTTGTTCTTATATAATGTACACGTAACAGCACAATAGGTTTTTAAGAAAATGTTAAATGTTTTTTAAATAAATCGTTGCGCAACACTAGGTTTTTTTCCTGTATCGTGAGTGCGTTTACAAACATAAATTCTCACATACACAAACGCCCAGACCCGGAACAACTACCTGTAGATCATACAAATATTATCTCCGTGTGGGGATCGAACCCATAACACGTGACGCAGATCCGATCGTTCAGCCGCTACGCTAAACGTGTCGTCTAAAGTTTTATATAAGCGCGTTACCGATTCACTCTGTCAAAAGTTATTACAATTTTAACCAGTGGTCGGAAGTGCTACGATAGAGGTCCTGGGTTTAAAACCAGATCGAGTAAATTGTCATTGGATTTTGTTTGTAATTGCAACTGCTACGCTAGAGGTCCTGGTTTCGATCCCAGGTCGAGCAAATTTTCTTTAGGTTTTTCTATGAAATTCTCAATAGCAGTTCGGAGTTTGGATAATGTGTTCGGTTAGTGGTAATATGCCCTTATTACCTACATAATCAACCCATTACATTGTCCCACTGCTGGGCACGGGTCTCCTCTCAGAATGAGAGGGATTAAGCTATACTCCACCACGCTAGCCTAATGCAGGTTGGCAGACTTCACACGCCGTCGAGAAAATCTCTCAGGCATGCAGGTTTCCTCACGATGTTTTCCTGAAGGAACGCGCGTGATAATTAACTATTAATACGCACATGACTTCGAAAAGTCTGAGCACACCTCAGACTTTCTATCTTGGATTCGAACTCGAGATCTTTGGCTTGGCAGTCCAACGGTCATCTAGCTAGGCTATCACTGCTACCTACATGGAAGGTAAATGTAGCGGTGAACTGTCGGTGTACATTGGTACATGTTTGCCTAACCCGTGGGGGAATATAGGATAAAGGTAAGTAAGGTAAAGGATTATGGACTAGTTTTATTTGTGCACTGCGTAATTTTAAAAACTAGCAAAGTCACGAGTAGGCCATTTATATTCGTACATTTGGAATATACATATCTAAGCTTGGTTACGGTAGAACGAATACCACCTTATAGCAATTTACAATATTTCTGCACATTTAGAAAGAAGGAAAGAAAGAAAGGAAGAATTAACGTTTACCACAGTAACGTTTACAGTTTTTAATGTGGGAGAGCCATGCTTCGGCATGAATGGGCCGGCTCGACCGGAGTGATACCACGGCCTCACAGAAAACCGGCGTTAAACAACGTTTACGTTGTGTTTCGCCGAGTGAGTGAGGTTACCGGAGGCCCAATCCTCTTTTAAAGGTCGGCAACGCCACCAAAAGAGGAGTCACAAGTACTCCTCTTTTGGTGTTGCGGGTATCCATGGGCGGCGGTGATCGCTTACCATCAGGCTATCCGTCGGCTCGTTTGCCCCCCTATTCCTTAAAAAAAACTGTTTTGACATTACTTAAATTGGCTTTATTTCAAAATTAATCTTTATTTAAGAGTCCGGCGGACTGAATTTCTCTTACAAACGTAATATCGAAATAAATCGTAATTCAAACACAATTTAATCAAATTGTGTTATTATTTGGATTTGGATACCGTTAATCTAGGTTCCTACGTTGCCATTTAGTCCAAAATACTTCACTGGAAAAAAATGTAAGCGAATGCAATTTATAATAAAATTATCAAGTTTGGAACGATTTTCCAATTTTTTCTTTCCAGTGAAGTAGCAGTAGACGAAATGGTAGTGTAGGGACTATAGGAGGGATAATATCACAATTTGATAGAATATTGTCTGGATTACGATTTATTTCGGTATTACGTTTTTGTGGGCAATTCAAGTTCCGCCGGACCCTTAAGCAAATTTACTGAAAGATTTTTTATAGAATCCGGCTGTAAGTAATTTCAGTAACAGTGTTTACCAAACATACTAATAAGAGCAAAGCAACATGAGTCATTCGACCTAAATCAAGATAATAATATTGTCCATTTGAACGTCCAGTAACTTCACGAAAACCCACACGTACACACAGCAACATACGAATGAATCCCTTACTTTTTAGTCGGCTCTTTGATATTATAATTTCAAAGAGTCAGAACTCCCCAGTTCCCTTGGCAAGTAACTCCGAAACGTACGTAAGATCTCAAAAGCTAAACTCGGAATATGAATACGAGCAATGTCGGCGAGTTGAAATAATAATTTCTTAAATAAAGTTAGGTTTTCAAGCCTTCAGACCTCAAAGCTTGGCTGACGAGGCATTTCTTTTTTTAGTTTTGCTTTTCGTCCGTTGAGAAATATTGGCCTTTTTAGGAATTTACATCCTTACACAGTATGTTGAGAAAACCCTGTCCGATCCGTGAAGGTATTGTTAGTGAGATCCGGTTCTATTTATACAGACTGACTGGTGAGGCACCAACGATACTCGAGGATATGATATTTCGCGATAATATATGAAGAAAAAGAAACAGTAAAAATAAATATTTGTAAACATAACCGAAAGTAATGTAATTAATTACTTATCGCATGGACATAGTGCGGACGCACGTGCTGCCCTATTAACACAGATTGGGTACTGAGCTATTGTATAAACCAAGTGCTCCGTTAGGACGTGGCGAGGTTTCGTAGTAAAATCCAATAACACTTTGCTCGACTTAGACTAAGCTAGTCAGTAGCCGTATAGTGAGCGGAAAATAACTTGAACAATGAAGGAAAGGGACGTACGTGTAGCGTAGTACTCCCTCACTGTCACCCAGTCATCATTGTACTAGCCATCTTTCTTCTTTGCCCAAGATGTTTGTCGCGCCCTTTATTTACCGTACTTGGAGCAATGTGGTAATTACAGTTCAATCAATCATCAAATCAGCCTATTGCCGTCCACTGCTAAATGTAGGCCTCCCATCGCAAGATGGTTGGCAAGGAGCGCCAACCATCTTGCGTCTTGGGCAGCTCGAATCCATCCGCTGCCAGCCACCTTCTTGAAATCATCGGTCCATCGCGTAGCAGGGCGTCCCACACTACGCTTGCCCAAACGCGGTCTCCACTCTAACACATGTCTGCTCCATCGGTCGTCTGTCAGTTCACCACATTATTTTAACACATCGCTCAAATCCAAATATACCCTAGTTTTATAGAAGCTTCTAGTAGAATCCTTTTGTGCGTTTGCCATATAAAAAATATATGTTACTCTTAAGGTGATCACAAACAAATTATATTGTTTAATTTTTTTATAAATTTGCCCCTGTTTTGAATGATAATTAAAGTAAATAGGCCTTTTTTAACCTAATTTGTATTTTTTCACTTTAACGGATTAATAGTTAGTCATGAATTTTATACCAAAAAAAGTGTAGTGACGTAATTAACAATTTTTTTTTTTAATATTTTGAAATAATAAGGAAATACCCGAAAACTAGCACCCCGCGTGAAGCACCCCCGCAATGCCTGTGACTAACAAATACTAGCACAAAGACTAAATCCTCAAGGTCATTGGGCAATGTAATACCCTTAACTTAATATAACATACCACTACGCCTGTATTCCCCGAAGGGTTAGCAAGAGGTTTACTAATATACACCTAGAGTACGTTCAGTTTCCATGTTATACACGGCAAACCTATAGCAATCAATCGAGTATAAATTAAAACTCCGAGCTACTACTGAGGATTTTAAAGAAAAAATCCAATAACTATTTGCTTGACCTGGACCTGGAATGGAACCCAGGACGTAGCATTTGCGCTTAGGAGAGTCATATTCTTTTAAAACATCGATTGGCCCATACCATTTATGCAAGCAAAAGTATTTCAATTTGCCGCAATCCTCCAGACTACATCGGAATTTTTCAATACCAGAAACCAATCGCCGTCCATACGCCTAATGCAGCTTCGGCTATAAATCCTCAACTTCGTACCATAAGTGCCACGGGATTTTGGGTCCAAATGTAATGTTATAAGAGGATAAAGTGTTCCATTATATAGGTTAAAATAATGACAAAATACGTAAAAGGGAAAATTTTGCTGTTTGAAAGAAAGAATGAAAAAAAAAATACATTTATTTGCCAATAGACGTGCAAACAGGCTTAATATTATATTATAAGTAGTTAGAATTGTCATAACATACCATCATGCCTGTATTCCCCGAAGGGTTAGGCAGAGGCGTACTAATGTACACCCACAGTTCGCCGGTATGTTTAGGTCCCATGTACCTAATAGGGGGCGAGCCTATTGCCACAAATCCAGACTCCGAGCTGCTACTGAGAATTTCATAGAAAAACCCGATAACACTTTGCTCGACCTGGGGATCGAACCCAGGACCTCTAGAGTAGCAGTCGCGCTTGGGACCACTAGACTAATGAGGCAGTCATTGTTAGTCAGTTAGAATTGTAATTTTTTTTTAAATCTGTTATATGTCAAAAACAAAAAAGATTACCACTTAGCAAATGCTTTGATAAAGTACAAGTGAATAACAAAGCGCTGATTTTCAGTGGCCACCTAGTGCCGTTCGGTTATAAAGCTAGTACCTACTTATTGAAAGTAGAATGGCCCTTATAAAACAGAAATAGTTTATCTTTTTGTGATTTTTCTGCATTTTCCATGCTAAGATTATAAAGTTATTTTAGTAAAGGAAAAATTCAATCGCGGGCAGGATTCGAACCTACGTCTTCTGGTTGGATACATTCATAGATGTCGCCAACGTGACCTTATGACGTAAATTCAGAATGTGAAGGCAAAATTTCAATCACGCGGGTGGGGTTCGCGGTGGCTTAGAGCATCTGGTGTATCCAACCAGAAGACGCAGGTTCGAATACTGCCCGCGATTGAATTTTTCCTTTACTAAAATAGAAATAGTTCTTTTAAAACGTTAGATTTTATTACTATCGTAGGATTTGTTGGTAGAGATATAATTAGATATAACGTTATACTTTTTCTCTATGTAGGTTTAACATGTCGAAGCACTTATTTTCTTTGCTCAAAATGGAATTTGATTTTTGTTTGCAAACACACACAAAGGTGGGTTTATGTGGAGGTATTTTGTCAGAAAAAATACCTATAAATGCCTCAGTAGACCCATCTCTAATTGCGGCTGCGTTCAGAAACAAAAAAAATCACATACATAAAACCCCAGTCCTGGATGACTCCTGGAGTCCTGGAGGGCTTAAACGGTCACTTTGGATAAATCACAATATATTTCATTATAGATCGAACCTATATAAACTCCACGGTTGCTCTAGTGTTGTAAATGTAGCTGTCGAAATTAAGATTCCGAAAATATCGATACGAAGAACATATAAAAACCTTGCACTCACCCAAATACTCCGATATTACGTGCCCTAAATCAGGCTGTCTCCATAAATCCGGTAGCTCCCATCAGTAAAGCCTGCTCCACACTTCAATCGCAACACATTATCGTGAAATATTCAGCGTTCGACACTAATCGTGTGTAGGTACGCAACACACGGACGAGAGATATAGCTCGCTGGGAGGATTCTCTTATCCAAAATCTGTTTCACCCCTTCCCTTAATGGAGTTCTGGGGAATTAACGTGTAGTTTGTGGGGACATTGACGCAGGGGTAACTGAATAATGACGTTAGGTTAACACGCATCTTCTGTCTACTATGAACTGTATTTACGTTTTTGTTTTTATGGATTCAAAATAATCCGTGCGAAACTACCCCATTAGTCTAGGAGTTCGAAGCATGACTGCTACGCTAGGTTCGATTACGAGAAAAGTGTAATGCTACTAGCATCACTATTTGCTACTGGTATTGCCATGGGCCACCTGATGTGAAGCAGCAACTGCAGCCTATAGACGTCAGCAACGCCAGTAGTATTCGTTGTCTTCTAGAGACCTCAGTTGTTAAGTATGCCCAGTAATTTCACTGACTATAATGCCTTTCTAAGCAGAACTCAGTAATAATAAGCGAACATCAGGCAAAAACATCAGGCGAACTAGCGGTCAAGCGTAAACCTATCATGATTTTAAAAAATAATAGAAACGGATGACAATGTGGTAGTCATACAGACGACCTCCAGCAGTGAAGTCGTATCACCGCCATTGCAAATTGGAGATTAGTGCCAAACAGTTTTACTGTGTCCCATCAAGTATACGAGTATCTGCAGAGCCCGAAAAGGTAGTTATTTAAGTATTTGAATTGTAAGCTTCACCTGACCTGACCTCCTTACAGAATGAGAGAGGTTAGGTTAGGTTAGGTTTTCCATCTAGCTACTTGGAAAACTAGGGTCAAACGCATTCAACGTAGTTAAACTAAAAAATCTTTATATATTTTTGTTCCTTTAAATGACTAGTTCCAAGCGTGAAGCATTTGTTTACTTGCATTTTTCCATACAGTAATATTGCCGGATTCCGTGTAACAATACTGAAGTATCATAACTTACAAGTCATAACAAACATTGCCAGATGCTGTGAGATGAAGTCACTGTGACCAACATAACTCTGTGCGCGACTGTACTCCCGTGTATATTGTACAGTCCCCCAGAAAATAGTAAGTTGAGTGCAACATTGGATGTATAGCTCACTCATGTCTGTAGTTTCATATAGATACTGCGAGTTGTGGCGAGGGTTTGGTCATAAGCGGAGCGGATAAAACGGGATAATAGAAAGCATAGAATGCGCTTTCGATGCGATAGTTGAAATATGGGTGTCTTTAAATCACGAGTGAATCGGTTTCTTTAGGCAAGTTAAATGCGCTCCGTCGTAGATCGCAGTATCGCTTAGCATCCGGCAAACTGGCGGTCAAGCGTTGCTTACGCTTATCAAAAAAAAAGAAAGAAATTTGTTACTTTTACAGCATGGAAAAAATCAATCATGGGCATACCTACATATCTTAATAACCGAGGTCTCAAGATGACAATTGATAGTGACAATAGTGTTGCTGGCGTCTATAGGGTGCAGTTGCCACTTACAATCATCCATATGCTTGTTTGGCATCCTATTAATACCTACCTACTTATTAAGTAAAAAAGACATCAGATTGATAGCTAAGATCATTTAATATATGGTCACCAAGGTTCGTTAAAGTTAGAATAGTAACTGACGTGCTCTCGGAGCCACGGATGTGCTAAGAATGGTCATAAATCCATAGACTCACAACTGTAAACGCAGCTTAGTTTTATTGATTACTTGATCGATATAAAGTTATTAAATTTATAAAATACACTCTCTACAAGACTGACAGACAAAATAAACAGTAGCAAATAAAACCCACAGGGCACTGTGTCCCCTTCACTTGCTGCAAATGGCTTGTCCGCTGTGGAGATACGTATTATAGACGATATTATATTGTTCATAGTGAACACAGTCTAAAATAGGATGAGTTTAAACTAGTATTATCCTGCGGCTTTCGCTGCGTAGATGTTGTTTACAATTTTTAAAACGATACGCTGTGTCTTATTGGTCACATTAAAACCCAAATTTAATTTAATTTTAGTTTAGTTTTATTTAGAAGGAAAAATTCATTCGCGGGCAGGATTCGAACCTGCGTCTTCTGGTTAGATACACCAGACGCTCTGACCGCTAAGCCACTTAATTTTATTTGTTTATTTACCTTGTGTTGACATTTTTTTCCAAATTTAATGATTCTATGTCAGCGGAAAGTACTCTATAGGTTTTGATTTATTTGCGAATGTCGAAATATGTACATATTTTTTTATTGTGTTAAGCTTGATATTTTTACTTATATTTTTTGTTATTAATTTAAATTTGATATATCCTTGCGTTACCGAGAAAGTATTTACAGACAGATGGACAACGAAATGATCTTATAAGGATTCCTTTTTCCTGTTTAGGTAAGGAACCCTAAAAAGATTTGAATCTCTTGATGTTTGACACACGAGTACATAAAGCGCTCTAGCAAGCGCGCTCATCTTGACTTAGAACGATTAGTAAAGAGAGCTCCTCAGTTATTTTCTTACCGTTTTGAAAGAAAAATATTTTATGTAAAGTTAAACTTTTCTTGACAACTGTAATAACTTTAATATTTCTCCTGAAACTCGCTTTTTACAACAAGCGACTTATGATTTCTTTACAAAATTGTTTCGCTTATATTCAGTAGTAATTTCCGGGAACATAATTCATATGAAAATATTATGATGATTCAGATTTCTAGAATATTCATTTGATAATAAAATTTGTGTATGACTTTATTTATAACTCTAGTCAACTTATAAAACTTACATATCTATCTGATAATTTTACTATTTCAGTAAAGGAAAAATTCAATTGCGGTGGCTTAGAGGTCAGAGCGTCTGGTGTATCCAACCAGGAGAGGCAGGTTCGAATCCTGCCCGCGATTGAATTTTTCTTTTACTAAAATAACTTTATAATCTTAGCATGGAAAATGCAAAAAAATCACAAAAAGATAATTTTACTATTGTCTGGACCATGATTCTCGGAGATTTTTCGGCATTTCTTCTCAGAGGTCGTCTGTTAGGAAAATCTGGTGCCATCTAGTATAAACCAAAACATAAAATATCATCATTATCATCATCGTGGTATGTCTTTCGGGACTGGTCAGCTCTTATTTGCTTTATTTATTATTTAAAAAGAAAGGGATTGTTGTGACAATCCCCTTCTTTTTTAATAACACTTATCTATACCTACTAAAAATTAATATTAGGTTGAGGTAAAGTTTGTGAGTTTGGATGTTCGGGGTAATCTCCGGTACTACTGACAAACGAGCAGACGGATCGCCTGATAGTAAGCGATTACCGCCGCCCATGGACACCCGCAACACCAGAGGTGTCACAAGTGCGTTGCCCACGCGTGATGACATGAATCCAGTGAATATAAAGGTAAATATATAGGTATTTTCAATATCACGCTAGGGAAACGCCGGTAAAACCGCGGGCGGGTCGCTAGTAAGGAATAAATCTTACACATCATACTGCATAATTCTCAGCAACTATTTAAAATAAACGTAAAGATTAATAATGTAATCATGTTTTTTTTTAAAAGTATTTATGGATTATCTCGCTGGCTCTTTTCCAAGCCCCACTTTTTGGAATCGCAAAACTAGTTTTGACTTGTTTATTGATCTAATTGAAATAAAACATTTTGTATTTGACTTTGACTATAAGACAGATACACTTTCTTTAGTGAAGGAAAAATTCGACTGCGGGCAGGATTCGAACCTGCGTCTTCTGTCGATTTTTCCTTCACTAAAATAACTTTATACTTCTAATCTTAGCATGGTAAATGCAAAAAAATATACAAAAATATGGTAGTTACACAATGGATAATTCCCTAAGGCTAGAAGCTGGTACACATCTTGATATAATTGGATGACCATGAACGGAAGTCGGTCGTGCGTTGCTAAAATGTGCGCACGATCAGTTCTCTTAGGAAAAAGGGATCAGGGCAATAAGTCGGAAATGGTTTTTCTCTGAATGATTTGTTAGAATGACAATATCGTTTTTTTAAGTATTTGATGTAAAAAATACTTAGGTAATTCGTTTTTTTGAAATAGATACATTTCATTATAATACAATTGACAACATTGAATTTTTTAACACACATATACTATAATTTAATTTGAAACTTGATGGAAAAATAGGATACCCGTATTTTTTCGATATTCAATCATTTTCATCTTTATTTTCGACTTTGAAGTTCTTCCTATTCTAAACAGACGTAAGTGACGTCACACGTACAAATGACATCATTTGTACGGTTACACGGGTTAAAAGGTGAAATGACATCATTTTTCTGACCCTTTAAAAATTGTCTCATGTCAGTTTAGCATCCATCGCATATCCCTACATTACATATTTCGTTGTTCATTTACTTATTATTTCAATAAAATTTCAATTTTCTCAGATTCCGCCGTATAAGTGACGTCATCACACGTTTTTTGATTTTTATTCTCCGAAATACCTAAAAAAAATGATTTGGAACTCAGGATAGGAAAACAAAGAAACAGTATTTTTGTTTGGCTGGCTTATAATTTTGAAATGTAAATTATGTTCTTACATACCACCACGCCTATTTTTGCTAATATAGTAGGTAGATGTACTAACGTAATCTTCTATATACTTATATTAGGTTGGGGAATAAGTCTTTTCGCATTTAGTACTTATGTAAATACTTTTAATAAAAAATCTTTGGCTGTACTATTTTTATCTGGCTGATTTTGATAACATTAAAAAATCAGCCAGATTGTGACGTTTATGGACCTAATGCAGTATCAGCAAGAGTAGCAGAAGTTGGTTTAAGCGTCTTCAATCCGGGAATTTTGATGTTAAAAATGCACCTCGCTCTGGTCGCCCTGTTACAGATAAAATTGACGCAATTTTTGAAAAAGTGGAGCAAGATCTGTATATCAGTATATCGGTATATATCGGTAGATATCAGTAGTTACGACGTAGCTGAAGAACTGGGGATTGACCACAAAACAGTTTTGACCCATTTGAAAAAAGCTGGGTTTACAAAAAAGCTCGATACTTGGGTGCCATACGAGCTCACTGAAAGAAACCTAATGAACCGTGTACTCATTTGCGATTCTTTATTGAGACGTAATGAAACTGAACCGTTTTTAAAGAGATTGATAACTGGTGATGAAAAGTGGATCACCTACGACAAGAACGTACGAAAAAGGTCATGGTCAAAGATCGGTCAGGTTTCACAGACTGTGGCAAAACCCGGGTTAACTCGCAATAAGGTGATGCTGTGTGTATGGTGGGATTGGAAGGGCATTGTTCATTATGAGCTTTTACCGCCAGGCAGAACCATCGATTCGGATCTTTACTGCCAACAACTGATGAGATTAAAGCAAGAAATTGGGAAAAAGCGGCCGGAATTGATCAATAGAAAGGGTGTGGTCTTTCATCACGATAACGCTAGACCACACACATCTTTAGCCACTCAGCAAAAATTAAGAGAGTTTGGCTGGGAGGTGTTAATGCATCCGCCATATAGCCCTGACCTGAAGAGATCGAAACAGGTGGAAATCTGAAGGTGCACCTTCAGATTTCCACCTGTTTCGATCTCTTCAGAATTCTTTAGGCAGTGTCAGGTTAACATCAAGAGAGAACTGCCAAAACTACTTGTCACGTTTTTTCGATCAGAAGTCCCAAAATTTCTACAACAATGGGATCCTGTCACTACCCACAAGATGGCAAAAAGTCGTTGAGCAAAATGGTACATATATATTATAATTAAATGTAAATTAACTTTAAAAAAAATGTCTTGAATTTTCATATTAAATACGAAGAAACTTTTTTTTTTTATTATATAAGAAGACTCTGACTGACTGACCTACTAACTCAGGTATCAACGCACGTATTGCACGCAAAGTTTGCATGCTGGTTTCTTTTGGAGAGTAGGATTTTTGGAAATTCAACCCCCAAGCTGGTGAAAAGGGGGATGAAAGTTTGTATGATGGTGATGATAAGTTTGTTTGTATATTTGTATGGTATTGTCCGCACACAATACCATGAATTTACCATACGCACACACACATAATTAAACATATATATTAAACGATGACATCGTCAAGATATGTACAGCTGTCATTCGCTGTTGACATTTTGACAATTGTTTTGTTCCCTAGAAATTAGACTTAACACATTTTATGATATGAAACCTCCATGGTATAAGTACAGTTTATATAGAAACGAAAATTATCTAAGTCCGCAGGCGAAGCTGCGTACGGGAAGTCTATTCTCCTATATAGCTACTAATGACACCCACAGTTCGTCGGTATGTTTATGGCGAGCCTATTGCTATTAACCGGGCACAAACCCAGCTGAGATGAACCCATCGAGCTGCTACTGAGAATTTCATATTAAACTCGATAACACTTGGGTTGACCTGGGAATTGAAGCCGTTCTGGGTTCTTTAGGAGTACCAGAATAATGACGCAATTATTTTAAAATTTTCCAAATTATTCCACTGAATTATTAAAAAAAAATATTAATCCAGAATATAAGATCGAATAATTGATGGGACGATGTCACTCTCTCTCTCTCTCCAAAGTAAGATGAGAATTGAATAGCTTTGTGTACTTCTTCTAAGTATATAAAAGACTTGAGTTTCTGTTCTTTTCTCCTTATTTCGATTATAGGAGGATATAGGAGGATTATATCTGTCTGTGGATCTTATTTCCTCCATATTAAGATGACGTTTGATATCTCACAGGAAATTAGTTTTACATGCGCGGTTACTGGAGTGTGGAAGAAAATTCTGCGGTCGTTCGTTTTCCTTGTAAAGCAGACAGAAATACACTATATAGATATACATTAGTAGTATAAAATATAATATTTACTGTGTTTGCAATAAATCTAGTAGAAATGCAACTGTTACGCTAGAGCAGGGGTCGGCAAAGCTACCGCGGTTGTTCAGTCGTTTGAAGATAATCAGCTCCTTTTTAATCGACGAAGGGATCTGAGCAACTTCCACAGGTCTGATCGATTCGATATTTGGTATCCTGTTATTTCAATGATATTGCACAGAATATTGTAATTTCGTCTTTTTAAAATTTTATTATAAACTAGCTTTTGCCAGCGACTTCGTCCGCGTGGAATAGTTACTTTGTTCCCTAGTTCTTCGCCCGCGGTTTCACCTACGTTGCCCCGTTCCTAAGGGTTGTAGTGTGATGTTTTATAGCTTGAAACCTTTCTCATGAATCACTCATTTTTCCAACATTTCCCTTCACTGCTCTGCTCCTATTGATTGTAGCGTGATGAAAAGTATACTATAACCTGCCCAGGAGTATGAAGAACAATTGTACCAAGTTTCGTTGAAATCCGTCGAGTGGTTTTTGTTTCTATAACGAACATACAGACAGACAGACAACACACACATTTTACTGATTGCATTTTTGGCGTCAGTATCGATCACTAATCACCCGCTGATAGTTATTTTGGAAGTATATTTCATGTACAGAATTGACCTCTCTACAGATTTATTATAAGTATAGAAGAAGATAAGTCTACTCAATCTAAAACATCTATTAATTCAATACAAATATAATATTACCTATTACAGTAAATAATATACAATAACAGCTTAAAACATATAACTTCGATGGTAACTCTACCAGTATTCCTAAAACTGTCTCTCCTAACTCTATAAAAAATAAAAAAGATTAGATAGAGCGTACCCTAGAGCATAAAGGTGCGACTCAACTTAATTACGACAAACAACCACTTTCTATATTTGTTACTAATTAAAAAGTAATTGGTCACAGGGGTGCCATCCCTGGTCACGACCTCAGACGAAATGAAACAAGCCTTAATTAAGAACCCACCGTGTACCGTAGACATATGTCGAGGTACCCTTTTCATTGTCGGTGACAACCCTACCGAAGGTTCTCGAAAAATGCTTCCCAAATCAACTTGTCGAAGGTGACCTCTTTTTACAATAATAAAAAAATATATCTGATCGTGAGGTCTTCGGTTCGATCGTGTAGGGTTACTGGGTTTGTATGGAAAATCTCAGTAGCAGTTCGTAACTTTGATTTGTGGGTAAATTGTGGGTAATATAAATACACATCTGGGTTGGTTCTCCCTCGGTTACTGTGACTCAGCAGTCTACAGGTCGTAGCGGCTTTTAAGGCTCGGCAACGAATCAACAAGTCTTCTGGTGTTGCAGGTGTCCATGGGCGGCGATGACGACTCATACCTCAGGTGTCTTGTCCGGTTGTTTGCCGACATCTTTGTAAATAAAAATCAATAGCCGCATGTATGAAAAATTACCACAAAAAACGGCTCGACCGATTTGGCAGATTGTTTTATTGTATTCGTAATTGTCAGTAAAAAGTATTGAAAATTCACTACATCTGTCAGAAATTTGGATGGGAACATTTACGCAAGCAAAGATGTGTACAGGTCGCCAGAAAACAATAAAAGTGGCTTTCTGTAGCTTCTGTCAACCCCTATAGGAAAAGGAAGATTGTATTATGTAACAAAATATTTCAATCTTGATACGTGTTCAGGAAAATAGCACTTCTTCCTTATAATTATGTCAATTACTGAAGGAGAAAGTATTAAGGGTAATAGCTTGGAAGTCTTGTTAAAGTAATTTCGTTGGTGTGATTTGGATTCCGGGAACATGTCGGCGCGTTCTTCTTGATAAAGTAGAATATTTTATTCACGTGCTAATAACAAAATTCACCGAATATCTTTTACGAATTCTGAAAGGATCGAGAAATCGTTTTGTAGACAGGAACTAGATACTTTGTTATTCAAAAAATAGCTACATAGCCCTTTAGTTGCGGCCATGAGATTCGTGATAATCGCAATGACCCTGACAGGTTGTCATCCATTGCAATATCCGGCGCTAATCAAGCCAATCAAGAGATTACTCAGGCGGTGGACTCCCCAAGTCCCTAAATATTAGCCCACAGGTCATAGCTTATGGTAGCTGGAAGCCTGTCTGCGCCCTGCAGCGCCCAATGCTTCTGCTTCGGATCGGGTAGAGGCGGATGCTTCTCTCTCCATTATAATGGAGTGTCTGTCAAAAATAAGATTTTTCAAATCGTAAAAGTTACCAATGCATCAGAGATGGTTGAAGAAAGTATTTCTGCGAACCGTTGTCACATCTGTTGGCAAGACCCAAGAAATTTTCATGCACGAAAATCTTCTCCCGCCATTTCTCAACGCCATTACGTCATAATATTTTCAACTAAGTTTACACCGTACAGTTTATTGCTTCCTGTACTCCAGTGTTCTTTTGTCCGTGAATTTATTGACGTCATAAAATGGACCGTGGCGCTCATAAGCTGTTCAGAAGTTTGTTTTCGACTACTGTCGACTATACCGCATTGTCGCCTATCTAGTAATTGCGTGGTCACAGTTTGTGGTCCTATAGCTGCAGGCTTTAGTACCATATAGGCAGCGTGAGTGGGAAAAGACGTCCAACTATCGATAAATTTTACTATCGATAGTTTACACTGATACATTGTGATAAATTATATTTCTCTCGTCAAGTAATATATGCATTACGGCCACAATGCAAAATCTGAAACCCTTATGTTAAGACACTTTATGAAGTCGATTTTTAGAATGTTATTACATAATTACTAGATGGCATCAGCGTTTCATGACGCCTTTAAAGAAGAAACTAAAGAAAAAGACTATCGATACTACATATGCTAACGAGATTAGAATTTTTGGCATCAACTTTGCAATGCCTTGTAGTTATAGCTTAGTGATTATCAAGATAAGATACTATCGACATTCGACAGTGTCGATACTATTCTTATTCGTATCCGTATAGCCGATTATCGATAGTACATCGACAGATCGGCAACTCTAGGCGCAGAATAATTGTGGTGTTTATTTGTTTTATGGGGAGTACTTACCTTTTGGAATGGCATGTTTTAACGCTTTATTTTTGGTACCGGTAATTTTATTTTAATGTATAGAATAGAGAAGATCTCTCTAGTCATCAATATCTAAACAATTCTTGACATGTTAACAATTATGATTAAATTATCCAAGTTAGTTTTTTTTAGTGACTGCCTCATTAGTCTAGTGGTCCCGTGCGCGACTGCTACGCTAGAGGTCCTGGGTTCGATCCCCAGGTCGAGCAAAGTGTTATTGAGTTTTTCTATGAAATTCTCAGTAGCAGCTCGTGGTCTGGATTTGTGCCCGGTTAATGACAATAGGCTCGCCCCCTATTACATGGGACCTAAACATACCGGCGAACTGTGGGTATACATTAAGTACGCCTCTGCCTACCCCTTCGGGGAATACAGGCGTGATGGTATGTTATTAGTTTTTTTTATTGTGACCCATGTTTAGTCTCCTAACCTTTTCCTAACTATACCGTTTCAGTGTAACTTAATGTGACTAAATAATATTATAATCATTATAGTTTGTGAGTAAACGAAAAATAGTCTTATTACTCATTAAAATGTAATGGCTTTAGCCCTTTACGAAAATAGACTGTAAACAAAATACATTTTTAATTCCAGAATCAACAGGGGAATCCCCATCTCATTTCAGTATTTGTTTAATCTCGAATTCCCTTACCCCTTACACTTTTAAATTCCTTTATATATATCTGTTTACCCTTTTCCAAGTTTTGTCCGAAAACATGCCCGAACAGAGTTGGTCCTTCTTCGCTTATGGAACCTTTTCTGGTCCTTCGGTACGTACCATATTTTGTCACCTCATTATTGCAAGTAATTAAATTTTCTTCTGTTTTTCTTGTTTGTTTAATTATTTGTATTAATGCAGGCGAAAAATGTTGTCATAATTAATTATGTTGTTTTTCTTGGTAATTATGTCTGTTCATGTTATCGCGCTATGCTTTCTGTGGAAGGTGTGCTGAATTTTAAGATAATTACAGTTACCATCATAACTAATTGTCGTTACTTATATTTAAATACTTTCATTTATATTCCCGTAAGGGTTAGGCAGAGGTGTACTAATGTACCTACACACACAGCTTTCTGGTATGTAAAGATTCCATTTAAGGATTTTCTATACGTGGGAGAGCCAAGCTTCGGCACGAATGGGCCGGTTCGACCGGAGTGATACCACGGCCTCACAGAAAACCGGCGTTCAACAACGCTTACGTTGTGTTTCGCCGAGTGAGTGAGGTTACCGGAGGCCCAATCCCCTTTTAAAAGGTCGGCAACGCACTCGTGACTCCTCTGGTGTAGCGGGTGTCCATGGACGGCGGTAATCGCTTACCATCAAGCGATCCGTCTACTGGTTTGCCCTCCTATCCCATAAAAAAATAAGGGTCCGGCGGAGCGTAAATTGCTCACAAAACTTAATACTGAAATAAATCGTAATCCTGACAATATTCTATCAAATTATGTTACTATTCGGATTTGAATACCTTTAATCTAGGTTCCTACGGTACTATTTCGTTTACTACTACTTCACTGGACATAAAAGACCGGAAAATCGTTCCAAACTTGTTAAAGTTATCAAAAATTGTTTGCTTATATTTAGTTCCAGTGAAGTATTTCGGACGAAATGGTAAAGTAGGAACCTAGATTAACGGTATCGGAATCCGAATATTAACAGAATTTGATTTATTTCAGTATTACGTTTGTAAGAAAAAATCGGTTCGCCGGACTCTTAAAGGGGCATGTATGGGAGACAAGTTGTATTGTACTTATATGAAGTGCTGAATAAATGATTTTTCTTTCAAGTTTATTACCGTTAACCAGGCACGAATCTAAACTGAAATATGCAACTGAAAGGAACTACTAGGAACTACAATAACAATTAGGACCTCTAGAGCCATTGTTCTAGTACTAATTCTGTCTGCGTCAGGAATTCTATCTGCGTCTTAATTAACGTAGTTCTAAGATATTATTATTTTATAGAATAATTAGCCATTCAATTTTTTTTCATTAGCCATTTAATTTCATTCAATTCTGACGATGCAATTGTATTACTATGACCATTGTTACGATTGCATTTGTTAGTTTTTATAACAAAGTTTTAAATAGATAGTCTTATTTAAGACTCTGTAATAAAAGTGTTTACAGAAAAGTAGCATCCGTATTAACGTCCACATTTCACTTTGCTACAGACTTTATCGATCATTTGACGACGTTACTTTGTTTTTTTTCCCATACTTAACTAAATGACTGCCTCATTAGTCTAGTGGTCCCAAGTGAGACTGCTACACTAGAGGTCCTGGGTTCGATCCCCAGGTCGAGCAAAGTGTTATTGGGTTTTTCTATGAAATTCTCATTAGCAGTTCGGAGTCTGGATTTGTGCCCGGTTAATGGCTATAGGCTCGCCCCCTATAACATGGGACCTAAACATACCGGCGAACTGTGGGTGTACATTAAGTACACCTCTGCCTAACCCTTCGGGGAATACAGGCGTGATGGTATGTTATGTTACTTAACTAAATGTTTTTACGTGGAATAGCCATGCTTCGGCACGAATGGGCCGGCCGACCGGAGTGATACCACGGCCTCACAGAAAACCGGCGTTAAACAACGCTTACGTTGTGTTTCACCGAGTGAGTGAGGTTACCATTAGGCGATCCGTCTGCTCGTTTGTCCTATCACATAAAAAAGTAGTCCAGACAATTACTTTAATTATTTGATTTGAATGTACGATTAAATAAAACTATTATTTAACACGGTTGATGCGGCTCTAGCAGTCTGCAGTCCATAGGGAACTCTTAAGGCAACACATCAGGAATGCCTCTAGAGTTGCAGGTATACAAAGACGAAAGCGATAACTTTTTACCATCAGGTGGCTTGTCAGCTCATTTCAATAATATCGACTTGGGCCCAACTTGAACACTAACCTTCAATACTAGTTATTTAAAAGAGTGTCCATGGAGTTTCCTGTTGGATTCTTCTCCATAGGATCAACTTTTTTGGAACCGTGCAACGAGACTCAATAACGTTTTATAAACGTAAAAGCTTATCTGAAATTAAAACATTTGAACTTGATTTGCCGACATAGTCAGTAAAAAAAGCCTGTATTCTCTCAAGGGTTAGGCAGAGGCGTACTAATGTACCTACACTCATACTGTGCCAGTATGTTTAACATAATCAACCCATTATACTGTCCCACTGCTGGGCACGGGGCTCCTCTCAGAATGAGAGTGATTAGGCTACCTAGGCTAGACCATGCTGGCCTAGTGAGGGTTGGCAGACTTCACATGCCATTGAGAAAATCTCTCAGGCATGTAGGTTTCCTCACGATGTTTTCCTTCACCGTTTATGCGCGTGATAATTAACTATTTAATACGCACATGACTTTGAAAAGTCAGAGGTGCATGCCTTGGGTTTGAACTCGAGACCTTTGACTTGGCAGTCCAACGGTCATACCACTAGGCTATCACTGCTTCTTAGGTTGTGGTCCAGTATGTTTAGGTTCCATGTAATAGGGAGCGACCCTATTGCCACTAATCAGGCACAAATCCCAAACTCCGACCTGCTATCGAGAATTAAAAAAAACCCAATAACATTTTGCTCGACCTGGGATCGAACCCAAGACTTCTGTCGTAGTAGCCGCGCTTAGGATCACTAGACTAAAGAAACAGTAAAAAAAAACTGTGCCTAAATTAAAAAAACAGCGTATTCAAACACACAAAATTAGCATTGACGGAAAACGGAACGAAAATTCGTACTCGGTCACTTGTAAACCAAAAAGCTTCGTATTTACTTTACGTTCGTACCGAACCGACCTCTAATAATTTGCGGGGCCGTACTGCTGCCGTATCGTCACCGGAACGGTCGTTAATTAGTTTGGTTGACGAGGGTAGCAGACGTTAGTAGTATATTGTTAATGACTATGACGTAGGACACCGATGTACCTGACTTTTGAACAGTAATTTATAATGGCGGTGTACTTCAAATTGTTGAATTGAGATCCTGGTTTTAAGTTACGACGGTTTTGAACTGTCGAAGTAAATAAATGAATAGATGTTTTCCTTTAAACATAATATAACATACATACCATCACGCCTGTATTCCCCGAATGGTTAGGCAGAGGCGTACTAATGTACACCCACAGTTCGCCGGTATGTTTAGGTCCCATGTAGAAGGGGGCGAGCCTATTGCCGTTAACCGGGCACAAATCTAGACTCCGAGCTGCTACTGAGAATTTCATAGAAAACCCCAATAACACCGCTCGACCTGGGGATCGAACCCAGGACCTCAAGCGTAGCAGTCGCGCTTGGGACCACTAGACTAATGAGGCAGTCTCCTTTAAAATAGCATCAAATTAATGAGTGGACAAGTTTTACAGTGAGATTTAGGTTATTTAAGAAAATGAAAATAATAAAAACATTTATAAAAGCATAAAAATCAATTAATTAGCAGTCTTAGAGTAGGGTTCAGTTTTTTTTAAGCTATTGCATAGCTTCTATCGTGGGCCTTGAGCGTGGGGACCGAATCCAGAAATTCCGTAACGAAAAAAACCTAACACGCTTGTCTCTTTAGTTCAGCAACCCGCCTTTAGGTGGCATTGGTTGTATTACATAAGTTGATAAAAACCAATGCCACCTAAAGGCGGGTTGCTGAATTAAAGAGAAACACGCTTGTCTCTTTAGTTCAGCAACCCGCCTTTAGGTGGCATTGGTTGTATTACATAAGTTGATAAAAAACGCTATGCAATAGCTTTACCGCGGCAGTCCCCGAGTGCCACACGTCTTTTTTATTTATGTATTAAATGTTGATAAAAATGTTGGGTAATAATGTAAATTAACCTTAATTACAAGATTTATAAAATAAAACTTGAATCTTCGGGATAGGAAGAGGTGTACTGATATAATACCAATAGTTCGCTAGGGTAATTATGTAAAAAAAAAAACATTCAATAATATTGCTCGACTGGGAAATCAAACCAAGGACCTCTTAACTATCTTTTTTGAGTTTTTTGCATTTGCCATGCTAAGATTATAAAGTTATTTTAGTGAAAGAAAAAGTCAATCACGGGCAGGATTCAAACCTGCGTCTTCTGGTGTATCTAACCAGAAGACGCAGGTTCGAATCCTGCCCGCGATTGAATTTTTCCAAGCACCTCTTGCTTAGCAGTCGCACATGCAATCAGTCATGGTCATTACTCCAGGGCTATTACACCTAAGACTTTTTAGCCATATCTTAATTTTGTTTAATGTTTATTGATAGCCTAGTGGTATGACCGTTGGACTGCCAAGTCAAAGGTCTCGGGTTCGAACCAAAGGCACGCACCTCTGACTTTTCGAAGTCATGTGCGTATTAAATAGTTAATTATCATGCGCTTAAACGGTGAAGGAAAACATCGTGAGGAAACCTGCATGACTGAGAGATTTTCTCGATGGCGTGTGAAGTCTGCCAACCCGCACTAGGCCAGTGTGGTGGACTATAGCCTGATCCCTCTCATTCTGAGAGGAGACCCGTGCCCAGCAGTGGGACAGTATAATAGGTTGATTATGTTATATGTATGTATTTATGATGATTGAATGATAGTAAGTAGCCGATATCCGCGATATCGCTCAAGGCCCTAGCCGAATACCAGAGCCACGTCATAATGTAATGAGGTGGCATATACTGAGATAGGGTCCTTTTTTTGTTCTTACGAAGCAGCATGTTCCCTAGTTTTATTTCATATTTTTCTTTGTTTTATTTTGTGTTCTTATGTAGTTACTGTTATGTTGTGAGAACAAAATAAATGTATGTATTTCTTTCTTTCTATATCCTCTTAAATTACTATACATAGTATACACAATGTCCTCGATTGGTTAATTAAATTCAATAGTGGCATAATTCAAAATATTGTCATTTTGAGTTAGTAATCAATTCTCGTTCAAAATTACGTACTTGATTTAATGCATTAAAGAACTAACTTGCGGGTCCTTAATATTTTGACTTGTGACATTTTTGAAATCACTCTCCCGATATAACGACGTTATTACACGTACTTCACATAATGTTGTTATCTAGGTCGACTATCCTACATTTACTTGTCCCAAATAGCCCTCCCCTGACCTTAATGAGGGCAAGGATAAGGCTATTGGCGTAGCCATCAGTGCGATACAATAATGACACTTAAAAAATACAATAACTTGGAGTTAAAGAGGTGAATATACTATAGCTATCAATCTTCGAGGCTTCGAACTTAAGAAAGACGATATCGTGATAAGTATTGTAAAAAATATGTTGAGATAGTTTGGACATGTTGAGAGAATGAATGAAAGAAGAATTTACAAGGCGAATTTCAGCAGCAGCGTCGGAAAGGGTCGCCCTGGAAGGACGTCCGCCGATTTTATTGGCGAGGTCCGTCAAAAAGATCAGGTGTGTAGTACTTGCCACCGGCGCGTATGTATGAGATGATGTATGAATGTGGAATAATCGTGCAATAATCGTGGCGGCCTATAGTTCCTGCCTACCCCTGTGGGAGAAAGGCGTGAGTGTATGTATGTAAATAAATTACGAATATAAATATTAATTTCGTATTAAAGAAAAGGGTTTTTTTGGTAATTCTTGTTTATACTGGTATAATATATGAATTCTTTATTGTTTATAATGTAAAAAGTATATATTATTTTTCTGGATTTTATGAGCTACCGATTGCCATTAAAATGTCTTATACATACGTAAAGTATATATAGATAACTCATAAATTCCACACAGGACCCACGTACGGTACATGAACTGCCCTGAATTCTCTCAAAGATCCCACACGCTGTAAATCATAACTACGACACAATTATGTCCAGGGCTTGCCGGGCCGCGTTGTGATGCTGCCGACGTAAAAGTTTGCGTTATAGACGCTTTGTCGTGTACCTGTGTCGGCAACTAAAACTGTCGTGGCACACTCAATTTGGTTAGAGACTCAGTTTTCATTCTCAGTACTTAGGAACATGAAAATATTTTTTGGTGGAATTTCGGTCTGGTCAAACTCAAGCGAGCCTATTGCCATTAACCGGGCACAAAAAAGATTTGGTAATCAAAGGCAGTACCTCTAGCATAGCAGTCGCGCTAAGGGCCACTAGATTAATAAGGAAGATTCTATAAGAAATACTATGTAGGATAGTGTTAAAATAAAGTAACATTTCCATTTACACAATTCCTCGCAATGAAACAGAAATCCTTCACAAAACTAGCTCCGGCGTTATTCTTTTAAAAGCAAAACTTGAACCGGGGCTCTTTTAAAAGTAACCCGGGCAAAAAAATATTTCTCTACCATTGTCGGGTTGCTCAACAAAGAAGTTTAAACACAAAAGTGGGCAAGTTGTAAAGAACCTTAACCGTTGCCTGAATCACTTCACGTTCCATTGTATATCTTGGATAGTGCTGTTTCACTACATTTTTTATTGCAATGCCTTGATAAAGAGTGGCAGAAAGTGTGTCACTGGATTTATAAAAAATTAACATAACATACCAGCACGCCTGTATTCCCCGAAGGGTTAGGCAGAGGTGTACTTAATGTACACCCACAGTTCGCCGGTATGTTTAGGTCCCATGTTATAGGGGGCGAGTCAATAGCCATTAACCGGGCACAAATCCAGACTCCGAACTGCTACTGAGAATTTCATAGAAAAACCCAATAACACTTTGCTCGAACTGAGGATCGAACCCAGGACCTCTAGTGTAGCAGTCGTGCTTGGGAAATTTTACAGAAGGGTAATAGTAGTTATCCTGTGCAAATAAGTCAGTTGCAGGGGTGCACAGCTTTTACAGTCAATCAGATATTACATAGGTATTTGATATATATTATATATTCAATATTTGCATACTAACAAGAAGAATTACGTTCTAAAGACAAAAGAAAAGAAACTCATTGTACAACAATAAAATCTAATCTAAATATATTGAATATATTTACGATTCTTACTTACAATTCAATAATTTGCATTATTAAATTAAATTATACCTGAATTCAAATCTATAATTATATTTATAATAAATCTGTAGAGAGGTCAATTCTGTATATGAAATATATTTCCAAAATAACTATCAGCGGGTGATTAGTGATCGACACTGACGCCAAATATGCAATCAGTAAAATTTTTGTCTGTCTGTCTGTCGTTCTGTCTGTATGTTCGTTATAGAAACAAAAACCACTCGACGGATTTCAACGAAACTTGGTACAATTGTTCTTCATACTCCTGGGCAGGTTATAGTATACTTTTCATCACGCTACGATCAATAGGAGCAGAGCAGTGAAGGAAAATGTTGGGAAAATGAGGGATTCATGAGAAAGGTTTCAAGCTATAAAACATCACACTACAACCCTTAGGAACGGGGCAGCGCAGGTGAAACCGCGGGCAAAGAACTAGGGAACAAAGTAACTATTCCACTCGGACGAACTCGCTGGCAAAAGCTAGTTTATTAAATAAAATTATTCCTAAAATATTAAAATAAGTTAAAAGAAGGGTGCTATAAGATTAACGTGTGTATCTGTGTGTATGTCTGTTGCATCGTAGCGCCAAAGCGAATCGACCGATTTGGTTCAATTTTTTTTTCTCAGAAAGGTGACTTGATTGGGAGCGTACTTGTGTACTTGTGTAGCTATGATTAAAAAAATCTGACCAACCGTTTGAAGATTATCAGCTCTCTTCTGGTTCTGAAGGGACGTAAGCAACTTCTACAGGTCTGATCGATTTGAAATTTGGTATCCAATTAGGTATTTCAATTATATTACAAGAACATAATAATCATGTCTTGATGATGTTTTTTTTTTTAATTTAAAATTAAATGATAATGTATTTTTTATGCATTTTCCATGGTAAGATTATAAAATTATTTCAGTGAAGGAAAAATTGGACTGCAGACAAGATTCGCACGTGCGTCTTCTGGTTCAATACACTAGACGCTATAACCATATATATATCTATACAATACCTCACTAACCCAGTGGTCCTAAGCGCGTCTGCTACGCTACGCTACAGGTCCAGGATTCGATTCCTAGTTCGAGTAAAGTATTACTTGAGTTTACTCTATTCAAAAGTAGGGTGAACAGGCATCTTCTGGGTGTGCTCGCTCCACCGTAGACCTCATCTTTGCCCCGGAGGCAAGATTGAGGTCAAGACCAACCCATTTTTAATTTAAAAAAAATCTATAAAAATTCTCAGTAACAGTTTGAAATTGTGCCTAGTTTAATCGCAATGGACTCGGCCCCTATTATATGGGACCTAAATATACCGGAGAAGTGTGGGTGTATATCAGCCCTCCTTTAGTACACCTCTGCCTAAGCGTTCGGGGAATACAGGCGTGATGGTATGAAGATTATTGAAAGGTTCTGGATTCTTCTACTTATTCGTCTGGGTTGATATTACCGCTCTACCAAATATTGTGCTAAGTAATAATGCGCTAACCTTATTGTGTTCTGGTTTTGGAAAAACCCGATACCACTTTATTAGGCTTAGAGGCCACAGCGTCTGATGTATCCAACCAGAAGACACAGGATCGAATCCTGCCCGCAGTCGAATTTTTCCTTCACTAAAAGAACTTTATAATTTTAACATGGAAAGTGCAAAAAAATCACAAAAAGCAATGATAACACTTTGCTCGACCTGGGAATTAAATCTAGTACCTGTTGTCCAGAAGCCGCGCTTATGAGCAACGTCGGAGTCTATTTTACGCATATCCAACCTCTAACACGATATTTTCGATACATATAAGCAGTCATCACTTTATTTCTTGTCGCATTTGTACGGGTGTGTCCCCACGTCTGCCAACCTGCCAATATCAAGACATTCGATGACGGATTATTTTCGTTGCCAACCTTATAAATATTGTGTTTATTACGTCACAGGCTTTATACGTCATCGAGTGACAGTTGTGCCGATCTTGTGATGTTTTATGTAACATATTGGATTGATGTTGTTTATGATGAATTTGTGTATTTATATTTACCCTGAGCTGTTTATAGGTATAGTTGGGTATGTAGGGTATAAGGACATGTTCCATAATGGCGAAGCTGCCTTTTTAAGAGTCCCGTGGACCGAATTTTCCTTACAAACGTAATACCGATATAAATCGTAATTTAAACATAATTTATTCAAATTCTGTTATTATTCGGACTCTACCATTTCGTTCAAAATGCTTGACTGGAAATAAATGTAAGCGAATGGAATTTTTAATAACTTTAGCAAGTTTGGAACGATTTTCCAGTCTTTTATTTCAAGTGAAGTAGTAGTAGACGAAATAGTAAGGTAGGAATCTAGGTTACCTAACGGTATCCAAACCCAAATAATAATTTGATAGAATTTTGTCTGGATTACGATTTATTTCGGTATTACGTTTCTGTGGGCAATTCAAGCTTCCGCCAGATAAGGACAAGATATCCAAATTCCCAGCAACTATTGAGAATTTCATAGAAAAACCCAAGAACATTTTGAACGACCTGGAAATCAAGCATAGGACCTCGCCCTTTCATCAATAAGGCAGCTCATTCATTACGAAAATACAAAATCAATCTACCCTGTAATATTTATAAAGAGATTAAAACCCACACAACCTTTTTGATCCAGTAAAACAACGAAAATAAATCTGGGAACTTCTCACAACGAAACATAAGAAAAACCGATTATATTTCTTTTCTACGAACGAGGAAATAATTTCGCCCTTTGCAAACAAACATCAAAAACAATTTGAGAAGATTAATTCCAATGTGTTCTACGAAGTTCGTGTATGGAAAATTTATAATATTTTGAGAGCGTCTTGTGTAACCAGCTTGTGCTCTTGTCTCAAAGGATACACCCATATTACAAACTTTCTTATTTGTTTTCGTGTTTGTTATTAACTTAGACCTTTTATTTAGGAGCAGGAAGATTTTAATGGTTAATTAACGAAGTATTTAACGAAAGACCTTTTCGATTTGCGCGAGATCATAACATAACATACCATCATGCCTGTATTCCCCGAAGGGTTAGGCTGAGGTGTACTTAATGTACACCCACAGTTCGCCGGTATGTTTAGGTCCCATGTAATAGGGGGCGAGCCTATTGCCATTAACCGGGCACAAATCCAGACTCCGAGCTGCTACTGAGAATTTCATAGAAAAACCCAATAACACTTTGCTCGACCTGGGCATCGATTTCTGATTTTCAGTTTGAGGAAAGCTGATCGTTTTTTTTTATAACATATTCTGTAGCAGCTCAGGGTTTCGATTTGTGTATTATGGATTCGGTACCGACTAGAAATCACCCTTGCCTTGTCTTGAACTATAGTCACGACATTTGCCATGACCGTGAAAGATGATGGGCAGTCTTAGATTTGATTAGATGGGTGTGATTGAACCGAAAGGTGAAGGGAAGGTGGTTTTAGTCGATAGGACTCCAACATAACATAACATAATCAACCCATTATACTCTCCCACTGCTATAGTACACCACGCTGGCCTAGTGTAGGTTGGCAGACTTCACACGCCATCGAGAAAATCTCTCAGGCATGCAGGTTTCCTCACGATGTTTTCTTTCACAGTTTAAGCGCGTGATAATTCACTATTTAATATGCACATGACTTCGAAAAGTCAGAGGTGCCTGCCTTGGGTTCAAACTTGAGATCTTTGTCTTGGCAGTCCAACGGTTATACCACTAGGCTATCACTGCTTTCTATTCCAACATAATTATCATAAAATCCCCAAAGATCGTTGGATCCATGTTGGACTCGTACCGACTAAAAACCACACTTTACTTCACTTGCCGATTAAAGCCAATAAGCTCGCGCTCACCACCATGGGATTTACTGGAAAACATCGAAGAACTGTGGGTGAACATCAATATACCTACTTGTATCTGACTCCTCGGTAATACAGGAATGATATGGTTTCTTGCCGGCTCCTTTCCATAAGACCCACTTATTGGAACCGGGCTTGTAGTTTTGACTTTTCAAACGTACCTATTTGCGTGTTCGAATTGAAATAAATATAATTTGACTCTGATGTATGACTATATAATGACTATATAACTCCGTGCTATGTTGTGTTCCTAACGGTGAGCAAGATCGTCAGAGCTCTGCGAGGAAGCTTTGTGTTGGCAGTGTGGGGGACCGGTGGTGTTTTTTTACCGCCGCTGTCATGCCTGGCAGGATGTCTCCTATGCTGCCAGCCCAACTATTCCTACTTAATTTACAGGGTCGGCAACGCGTGAGTGATACCCCATAGGCTACGGTAACCGCTTACCATCAGGCGGGTCGTAAGCTTGTTTCCCACCTTAGTGGTCTAAAAAACCCAATTTGTGGAATCTGATACTATACCACATCTTCGCCATCAAAGATATACATAGCTACGTATTCACAGCACAGTGGAGTTCCTAATATTGCATCCGATAGCATCGAATTTGAATACTTAATGCCATCTACCAATATTCTCGAATCGATCTATACATATTTATGAGACATTCCTGTGACGTATTCTAGATTGAAATTGCTTTCTACATCTATTATAGTTATATATTTGAACGGGATAATGAAATAGGGGAAGTTGCAGGACTCGTATATTAAACATTATCAAACGTCGGATTTTACGTAAATCAGAATGAATTGGAAAATCTTCATGGATCGTCTACTGTCACGAAGGCGGCAGTATATCGAACTCCTTATTAATTACTCGCTGACTTAACAGACGTTGCCCTGTCCAAAATTTTAATTATCCTGAGTTCGTACAAAAATATTAGTAGTTATTATAAATAATTTACAAAACTAAATAGACAAGTCGGTCCAGCCTTTGTCGTTGCGCTATCTCGTCTCGTCGGGTTGTTTTATTCCCTACAATATGGTTGAGTCGAACCATGCCGATACGCACGTCATGCTTGTGAATGGGTGCTATCTTTCGGGGCTGGTCAGCTCTTACTTGCTGTGGCAATCCCTAATTCTTTTTGTATATTGAATAAATCTTATACATCAAACTGCAGAAATCTCAGCAACTATTTGGAACAAAGTTGTAAAACATAATATTGTTATCAAGTTTTTTTTTTTAATAGTATCTATGGAGTTTCTTGACGGCTCTTCTCCATACGACCCACTTTTTGGAACCGTGCAACTAGTTGAGACTTTTCGAAAGTACTTAATTAGTGGTCTAATTGAAATAAAACATTTTGACTTTTGTAATGTAATAGGGGGCAAGTACATTGCTAATAACAGAAACAACTCCAAACAGCTTTGCTCGGGGAATTTCATAGAAAAAATCAATAACACTTTGCTCGACCTGGAAATCCAACTCAGGATATTATCTAGCTTAGCAGTTGCGCTTAGGATCACTAGAATAATAAGGCAGTTTAGTAGTATGGTGATGATTGTACCTACTTTAAAAAAAAACAGCGTACTAGCAATGTGCGTCGCACATTACCTACTAGTATTCTAGTAAGCTTGTATTACGAGTGGGTTCACGTTGGTAGTGCAATGGGTGGGTTTTGAACCGGCAACCACATCATCGCAAGTCCGATGCCCTAGCTATTAGGCTACCGTCGCTACTTTACACTTAATCTTTTAGAAGATTTTAATACTCTTGTCCACTTAAGTAGAACTTTTTAACGTAACTTGACTTGCAACGCAACGGAAATGCAAGGAATTCTTTTAAATCTAGATGTAATGAAAATGTAGGTAGATGAATAAATAAGCTCCCGTTGCTTTTAAAAGACAAAAGTGGGGGGAGGGTCTATAAATAAACCGTTTCGCCGGTTTATAGTTCCCCCCTATTGTAAATCATGACTAGGATAAAATTGTGCTAATATTTGCCGTGAATATCGTAGGTAGGGGACGATTTTCACACGGAAAAGGGCATAAATTTATTTTCTTTCTTTCTTTTTCCTAAGATTATTTTAGTTCTGTGGTAATAGTAATTTTGTTTAAAGCCGTATTTGCGCTCAGAACTTAGGTACGTGTGGTGACAATAAGATAGAATAAGATGCAATGCTGACAATACGTCAGAATAGTGTACACAGCTTTATACAAAATACTTAACGTTGTCCGCGGTTATATTTACATAACATAATCATACATAATCAACCCGGAGACATGTGCCCAGCAGTGGGACATTATACTGTCCCCACTGCTGCGCACGGGTCTCCTCTCAGAATGACAGGGATTAGGCTATAGTCCACCACGCTGGCCCCAAATGACATGTTGAGTCAAAAGTCTATATCCTCAAAGGTCCAATGTATCTCTATACAAAAAATCATTTCGATTGGTTCAGTTGATTAAGCGAGAATATGGAAGTTATAAGCATTTTAATTTATTATGCTAGATAGAGAATATGTACTATAAAGAATTGTTACGAACAGAAGATTAGATTAGGTACATCATAAAATAATCGGGCCTTATCACGAAATGCCGACACATCACTATCTGACCAGACAAATCTCAATCCGATCGGCCCACGATATATGCAATTCCGTATCGTCCCCGATTTGAACCAATCATAAATAAACAAAGACTTAATCCACCGCCGACAATCGCTACACCTGTACACACGAAAATAAAGCTAATTCCAACGGCCCACTGAACACCAAAAGACAAGAGTCCCATTGTTTCCAATATTTAGTCACGAAACACTGGCTCGTCGCGCGAGCGTCACGGGATTTACCTTTACATATTTTAATCCGGGATCTATACAATCCCGGGATTTTAACTCCCATCCTTATTGTTCCAGTGTTTAATATTACATTGAACAATTCAGGCTTCTCTGTGTTTCACAGGCGTGGGACCCGGTTCTTGTGAATTGTAGATATATCGTTGTTAAAAAGGTTTGTTGTGCACATTGTTGCTGAATGCTTTCAGGCTGAATTAGGTTTATGTAAAATTCGTTCAGGGATGTTTTTTTTTCTTTTGTAGTGATAATAATCTATACATATATTAAAATGTAACAGGCCGTTGTCTGTACATAATAGATATTAAAGACAAACTAATATATAAACCATTATTAGAGCAACAGAAGCCAAAATATTTATTTAAAATTTTTGTCTGTCTGTCTGTCTGTATGTTTGTACGCACATCACGCAAAAACTTCTGCATGGAATTTAATGCAGTTTTCACCAATGTATTGCTAGAGATCTAACTTAAAATCTGGTGCATACTACGCTACAGGTCCTGGGTTCGATTCCTAGCTCGAGCAAAGCGTTATATGGTTTTCTTATGAAATTTTCAGTAGTAGCTCGGTATCTGGATTGATGCCCGGTTAATGGCAATAGGCTCGCCTCCTATTACATGGGACCTAAATATACCGTCGAACTATGGGTGTATATACACCTCTGACTAACCCTTCAGGAAATACAGGCGTGATGGTATGTGTTATGACTATTTTATCTGAATTTGAATAGCGGCGATAGCCTAACGGCTAGGGCGACAGACTTGCGATCATGTGGTTGCCGGTTCGGACCCCACCCATTGCACTACCGATGTGAACCCACTCGTAACAGCATTTGGCTTGGCACGAGGCATTAACAAGGATACTAGTAATGTGTGATCCACATTGCTAGTAAGCAATTTTTTTTAAACTGCATGTACAATACTGATATTTTAATTCAATTTGCTTGAACTGAGAATCGAACTGAGCACATCTAGCGTAGCAGTCGAGCGCAGGACCACTAGGTATAATCAATTACATACCATCACGCCTGTATTCCCTGAAGGGTTAGGCAGAGGAGTACTAATGTACACCCACAGTTCGCCGGTATGTTTAGGTCCCATGTAATAGGGGGCGAGCCTATTGCCATTAACCGGGCACAAATCCAGACTCCGAGCTGCTATTGAGAATTTCATAGAAAAATCCAATAACACTGGTCGACCTGGGGATCGAACCCAGGACCTCTAGCGTGGCAGTCGCACTTGGGACCACTAGACTAATGAGGCAGTCAATATAATCAATTAAAATAATAATATTTTAGTAAAGCCAATTTTTTTAAAGGCCAGCTCTATGCGAATTCAAAACTGTATTAGTATACTCGAACAAACCTGCTTAAACCGCGCAATCCACAAATAAACCATCTGTAAGAATAATCTGCCAAAAAACATGGCACTCCGACAGAAAGAGAGGCGAACGTTAGTAAAAATGTAAATTTTATTGCCTAAAAGCAACCAGCACCGGTATAAATATTTGAAGTTAAGCCGAGTGCACACTGGGCATGCGCTATGCGGATTTTATGTGGCACACTGTTACACCGTAGTACGCAAAATATGAGTATTTTTAGATGATATAATTAGGCATGGAAGATATCGCAAATAGCATGTGAAAAATCACAATAATTTTTCATACGTCACACGTGAGATTTTGATCGGATTTGTTAATTGGTGGTGGTTAACCATTAATGTGACTTAAAAATGAGAATATCTCATTTTTTAATTAAATTTTAGTTCATTAAAAAAAAATCTCATTTTTTAATCAGATTTGTACTATTATTACAGATAATTACGTCATATTAATAGTGCAGCTGTGATAACTGCTTCACAAAGTAATACATAAATAAGAATCTAAATATCTCTGACTCAAAGAAATAAATTGCATTAACGAGATACATGTGGGGTCAACCCGTACAACTGTCGTCAGTCCCCCGTGTGTCGAGTACAGAGGAGTTGACACAAACTTTTGTGATTGGACTATCGTTCACACTCTTGGGACCTGTTGGGAATTCAGGGCAAGCTTTAGTTTCAATATATGCACATGTAATGTAAGTTGTATTTCTTTCCAATTTATTTTAATTAATTTTATTACCAATAGTGCTACTTACGTATCTAGATAGAGTATCTATGGAGTTTCTTGCCAGTTTTTCTCCATAAAACCCACTATTTGGAACCGTGCACCTAGTTTTGACAATTCAAATGTACCTGTTATATTGGTCTAATTGAAATAAAACATTTGATTTTGACTACAAGTGGGGCTAAAATGAAAATTTTTACATAACCCTACACAATATCCTTGCTAATATTATAAATGCAAAAGTTTGTATGTATGGATGTTTGTTACCCTTTCACGCCAAAACGGTTAAACGGATCTGGATAAAAATTGGCACAGAGATAGATTATAGTCTAGAATAACACATAGGCTACTTTTTATCCAAGTCGGACCCAATTCTGAAGTCCACGCAGACAATGTCTCGGGCAGAAGCTAGTGCTGTATATTTCTAGTGTAAGCTCACCTCGCATTTCTCGTACTGTCTCATTAACCTAATGTTTCTCAGCGCGATTGTTACACTAGAGGCCCTGTGTTCAATTCCCAGGTCGAGCAGAATATGAATACCTACGAATGAATATGATATTTTCACATAATTCACAATTAATTAATTATTTTATTTCAAGAAAATGTGTACAGTGAATCTCCTTACATCTCTTCCATCTGTCATTTACGTATTTGTAAACAAAGATGGAGAAATTTTATAATTATTTATCAAATTATGTATCCACGTTTAAAATATATGCCTTGACTGCACTTGTCGTTTACTCTATAGATATCAAATAAAAAAAGTTCACCACAATCCTCAAAAAACTCGCAGTATATTTATTTTAATAAAATAAACAATATAAATGTTCGTCACGGTGTGAATGCAGCCAAAATCCGGTCCATGTGCACTTACATCACTGTCCACGAAACGTGCCTCCTTATGCATCGTTAATCATGTTTATTATACTATTTATTATAACGGAACACCCCGGCCATACAAAGGAGAAAAATTTTAAAATTACCAACAGAATCAACTGTGATTTAGACATGAAAGTTGTACCTGTTACGTTTTATTTAAGTTTGTTATGAGGATTTAGGAAAATAAATGTATTTTGTCTTCGTTTATGAGGAAAAGTTGTAAGGCGTGGTTTAAGAGAGCTTCTTTTTATTTTTATCAGAACTTAAAACGGGCTTTTATGTGTTATTTTCGTCAATCGACAACCGATTTCGTTTGTCGATTGTTTTTTAATGATTAACTCCCGACGCAAAAAGAGCGATGTTATATACGGTTAACGTTTGTATCTGTGTGTTTGTCTGTGGCATGGTAGTGCCCAAACGAATGAACAGATTTTGATTCAGTTTTTTGTTTGAAATGTAACTTGATCGAGAGTGTTCTTAGCCATGGTATAAGTAAATGTAGCTGTTTAAAGATTATCAGGTCTTTTCTAGTTCATGAAGGGATGTGAGTACCTTACTTACTTTTAAGCAACTTGATATAAATAAGGCGGAAGGGAACTAAAACCTGACATCAGGTTATTTGCATAAACTAGTTCAGGCATCAGCATATATATAAGTAGGTATCTATAACTATAATAAAATTATAACAGGCCGATGTCTGTAACATTAAAGATATTAAAGAACAACTAATAGCTCTTAATTAGGGCAACTTAATTTAAATAAATTTTTGTCTGTTTGTATGTTTGTACGTGAATCACGCAAAGACTTCTGCATGGAATTGAATGCAGTTTTCACCGATGTATCGCTAGAGGTTTAACATAAAATGGTGCATGTTTAATCTTGATGCGCCACTTACAATCGGACTTATAGTATGTTAATCTTTTTGGGACGTGAGTGAAACTGCGGGCAGCAGCTAGTTAAATATAATTTCATTGTTTTAAAACGACCCATTTTCACTACACCACATTATTTCAACACAACACACTTTCACTACAGCACACTATTTCAACACAACACACTTTCACTACAACACATTATTTCAACACAACACACTTTCACTACAGCACATTATTTCAACACAACACACTTTCACTACAGCACATTATTTCAACACAACACACTTTCACTACAATACATTATTTCAACACAACACACTTTCACTACAGCAGATTATTTCAATACAACACACTTTTACTACAGCACATTATTTCAACACAACACACTTTCATAACAGCACATTATTTCAACACAACACACTTTCACTACAGCACACTATTTCTACACAACGCACTTTCACTACATAACATTATTTCAACACAACACACTTTTACTACAGCACATTATTTCAACACAACTCACTTTCATTACAGCACATTATTTCAACACAACGCACTTTCACTACATCACATTATTTCAACACAACACACTTTTACTACAGCACATTATTTCAACACAAGACACTTTCATAACAGCACATTATTTCAACACAAGACACTTTCACTACAGCACACTATTTCTACACAACGCACTTTCACTACATAACATTATTCCAACACAACACACTTTTACTACAGCACATTATTTCAACACAACTCACTTTCATTACAGCACATTATTTCAACACAACACACTTTCACTACAACACATTATTTCAACACAACACGCTTTCACTACAGCACACTATTTCAACACAACACACTTTCACTACAACACATTATTTCAACACAACACACTTTCACTACAGCACATTATTTCAACACAACACACTTTCACTACAGCACATTATTTCAACACAACACACTTTCACTACAGCACATTATTTCAACACAACACACTTTGACTACAACACATTATTTCAACAACCTAAGAACTTATGTTCAGTCAACAGCACATCATGGTAGCCAAAACTGACAAATTTCTTCAAAAGATTATCAATTTAATTTCCAAACAATAGAGTTTATTATTCATTGTTGAAATTTGATAGTTTATGGTAACTTCATTCGGTTATACGGTCCGTACCATAATAGATATTTACTAAACTTCGCCCAACAAAAATCAGCGAAAGAAATATAAAGAAACGCCTGGCATATCTCAACATCTCTGGGGGCAACTAACAAAATTAATCAGAGAGAAACAAGATGGCGTAAAGAAACCAGTTTCCCGCCATTCAGAGTAGTAATGCTCCCCATTTCTACGTGTCGCTTCACTATTTCCGATGGGGAATACGACAAAATCTTTTGTTTGTCGCTCTGTGACATGTTGGGAAATTACTTGGTCTTGTATGTTGCGAGTTTTGTGTCGTAGGGTTATTGGACACCCGATATTGAAAAAAGAAACCACTTTCTCGTCTGTGGTCCCAAGCGCGACTGCTACGATAGAGGTCCTAGGTGTGATCCCCAGGTCGAGCAGTGTTATTGGGGTTTTCTATGAAATTCTGAGTAGCAGCTCGGAGTCTAGATTTGTGCCCGGTTAATGGCAATAGGCTCGCCCGCTATTACATGGGACCTAAACATACCGGCGAACTATGGGTGTACATTAGTACACCTCTGCCTAACCCTTCGGGGAATACAGGCGTGATGGTATGTTATGTTAAAAATACATACATATATATTTTCGATAGGTCCAGCGACGGAAGCTCATTAGTCGGCGGGACGACGTAGCGGCGTGGACATAGAGCTCTGGGGCTCTATGGTAATTTAGTATTTCAAAAAGATGGAGGACTGAAGCACCTTTTATATTTCTTTCTGTAAAACCTTGCTATAAAATTATAATTTCTCAGCACCAAGAAGAAATTTATTTCATCATATGAATTCATCTTCTTCAGTGTGTGTAGCACCCTCGCACCGGCGCTGGCTTGTATGTATGTCAACGGTCAATAAATCAGTGCGTTACCAACCAGTGATCGTTTCACTTGTCCGACGTATCCCCAACCTATCCTTATACCTACATAACACAGAGACTATAGACTTCCTCTTGCATCTGCGTTCATTAATCTCCTCATGCATAATCGTCAAAGAATATACCTAATATTATGAAAGAATTCAAAACAATATAAAACCATTAACTTTCTCTTAACAAATTGTATTATTAAGCTGTTGACAAATTTCTAAACGAAAGCTTCCTAAACTCGTTTTCTTGGATGATAGTTGATATTATTTTAACATCTTAGGTACATGCCATCACGCCTGTATTTCTCGAAGGGTTAGGCAGAAGCGTACTAATGTACACTAACACAGCCATGCGAGTTAAACATCTTTTTACCCGACTACGAAAAAAGGTAGGGTAATGAGTTTAACAGTCTATTTATATCCTTACATAATTATAAAACAAAGTCCCCCGCCGCGTCTGTCTGTCCGTCTATTCGCAATAAACTGAAAACTTACTGAATGGATTTTAATGCGATTTTCACCAATAGACAGTGTGATTCATAGGGAAGAATTCAAGCTATTAAATAGCACGCTACGATCCTTGGGAACAGGGCAACGCTGGAGAAACCGCGGGCGAAATCTAGTATTTAAAATATTAAATTGGGAAAAACAAAGATTATATTCAAACCAATTTTCAATACAATGATACCTAATATCAGAGAGAGGTAGGTAACGTTGCGCACGTGTCAAGACACGTACACGTTTTTAAGAGGTATGCACGTGTAATAGAGACGCGCACGTGTGAGGAAGAGACAGGCACGCTTGACAAGCTATTGAGATCATGGCAGAATAAAATTTGCTTACGCCCCAGGTTATCTATTCCCAAAAATGGCTCTCAGTGACGTCACGAAACACAAATTTCACGACCAGTATTGTCGTTGATTGACAGCTTTGATGCCAATAAGGAATTTTTTAAATGAATATAAAATAAATTTCTTACTAACCCAACTATTTAGGTATGATTCGTGTTATTCGTCTATTTGGTTAAAAAATATATACCTATTAATTGAAAATTCCAGTAATGAAGAAGCAAGAAAGTGAAAAAATGCATCTTGCTCATTTCGAACAATGACGTCGCTGTGAGCCAATCACGTGTCCTAGCTGTCACCGGAATACGACTCCTGGTATCCTTCTACTATGATTCAGATTTCTGGGGTCGAACTCTACTATTTTATTGTGTCAAAATAATATAAATCGTATGCAAATGAAATTGACTGCACCTGCACTAAGAAACCCCAGCGCAATGTAGGTAGTAACGAAAAATGTAGGTAACACTATCTTAGGTGGGATTTATTCGCTGTTTATTAGCGCATCACGCAAAAACTACTGTAAGAAATTGGGTTAACTTTTTGCAGTTGTAAATCTGGTGCATGTTTCATATTAATAAGCCGCCTAGAAGCTGAGCAGAAGTAAGTAAATCCTTTTGAGGTGTAAGTGCAGAATACCCCCCAAGAGGCGCATGTGCTTTCTAGCCATTACATCGCATGCATGTACACAGAAGGTGTTCCATGTTCTCAATTTCCCTTTTGCAGGCCCTGCAGGCTGATGTCTCTGTGAGACCCATCTTTTGCAGGAGAGCGTTAGTCCTGAAATGTCCGGTTAGCACTCCCAACTAGTGACGGGCCTGTCGCCATGCAGGCAACGGATAGTTTACTTATATAAAAACACTGATAATTTTTCAACTGTCTCGTTACCCTAGTGGTTTTCTATGAAATTCTCAATAGCAGCTCGGAGTTTAGACTTGTACCCGGTTTTATTCCGATAGGCACCTCTCTATTACATGGGACCTAAAAATACCGACGAACCGGTGTACATTAATTAGTACACCTCTGCCTAATCCTTCAAGGAATACAGGTGTGATGGTATTCTATGTCTGTATTTTATCTTAATTTTTCAATATGATGAACATCACAATAGTTATTTTTAAGGGGATGACGAGTTTATATTTGCTGGTGTTCTTACCTACCTCCGTTTGCCGCCATTACCGACGTTAGATTTTATTGGCAACATTTTCCCAGAACGTGGGCTTCCGTGAGACGTTTTCTTTTATCATTTGATGCTAAAACAAAATGTAGGCATTTTAAATACTTGTCGACGTACTTCTGTCCGACCCGTGAAGATATTGCTAGGTATCGAGATCCGGTTCTATTTATTTTATCATTTTAAATTAACAAGAAAAAAAAATCCCGAAGCAAATTTATAAAACAAGGAAATTGAAATGCCAATACTTACGGTGGCAGCGACACCGTCCCTGTGTGCCAAACATTATAAGGTGCTTTTATAACATTTTAAAAAATTGCTGGATTATGGGGTAATTGTGGCAACTTGACCACGAAGACCTTGAGTTTTAAATTTTATTAATGTACTTTTACTTGCATTAATATTAATAGATTTATTTTTATTAAGCTATTGCATAGCTTCTATCGCGGGCCTTGAGCGTGGGGACCGAATCCAGAAATTCCGTAACGAAAAATACCTAACACCCCCCACTCCGACCGGCACATGTCTCTTTAGTTCAGCAACCCGCCTTTAGGTGGCATTGGTTGTATTACATAACTTGATAAAAAACGCTATGCAATAGCTTTACCGCGGCAGTCCCCGAGTGCCACACGTCTTTTTTATCTATAAGTTTATTGTTGATGTAAATAAATCATCAATGAATATATATATGACTAGCTTCTGCCCGCGACATTATCTGCGTCTACTTCAGGATTGGGCCAGACTTGGATAAAAAGTAGCCAATGTGTCATTCCAAGCTATAATCTATATGTGTGCCAAATTTTATCCAGATCCGTTCAGCCGTTCTCGCGTGAAAGATCCACACATCCATACTCACAAACTTTCACGTTTATAATATTAATAAGGATGTGATTGCGATACCTATAGATGCCCCTTTCGGATGGGATGCGGTATTTTTTTGTGTGTTTATGTAATTAGTCTCCAAGGCCGTAGCAAGGAAATATTTGGAGGGTTGGCTGGACGAAAGACGATTTAATATTAACTTACATGTAAGGGATAAACTTTTCTCTTTAATTTTTTGAATAAATGATCTTTTTTTTATGGGATAAGAGGGCAAAACAGCAGACGGATCGCCTGATTGTAAGCGATTACCGCCGCCCATGGACACCCGCAACACCATAGGAGTCAGAAGTGGGTTGCCGACCTTTTTAAAAGGGGATTTTGCCTCCGGTAACCTCACTCACTCGGCGAAACACATCGTAAGCGTTGTTTAACGCCGGTTTTCTGTGAGGAGGTATCACTCCGGTCGAGCCGGCCCATTCGTGCCGAAGCATAGCTCTCTCACGTCATTTTAAGCATTGTCGACCTCTTGTCATCTCTCTCCCGCATAGTAGTACTGTTTATGATTATTCAAGAGTTTCGCGATTGTTTCCTAAAACCACTATTTAATCGCCTTGATTACGTATGACATCACACAGACTCTCAATCAAATTTCAATTCAATTATTTTTTGGTAGAACGATCAGCTTGCACGGTAATTAATGTATTATTTATATACACGGATGGTAGTCACTAATGACCCTGGCGAATCGTATTCGTAATTGGAGCTCATGAAATAATAATGATCGTATTTCAATGTACTTACCTACCTCGTAGGGAATGAGAATTTACGCTTTCGGATTGTGAGAGGACGAAGAATATAAATTTGGTTACTAGGGTCATCGGAATCAGGAGCCCGATAAGCTGATGACCACTATAAAGAGCATATACGTCTCTATTGCTAGTAGGATTAAGCCAAGGTGTACTAATGTACACCCACAGTTTGTCGGTATATATAGATCCCAGGGCAAGCCTATCGCCATTAACCGGATACAAAATCAATCTCCGATCTGCTACAGAAAGTTTCATAGAATATCTATTTTTTTTGAAATATTCATAGAAAAACACATTTTTGTAATAGGAATCTCAAAGTTTTAAGAAGCCTTTCCAAAAGTTTTATAAATACGGTACAGTTGTATCAATGTGTTTGCATACAAATCAAAGATATATTACCTACAAGAATCAAATTAGGGGTTGATATTCTGGAATGGCTATTTTTATAACAAAATTCAACAGAATCCGTAAATATGTCTACCTACTGTTTTGTAGGCACATAATGTCTACAAACAGGGTTAAAATTTAAACAACTCAATAACAACACACCGGGAAATACGATAATAATTTCATGTAGCTTAATTACGAATACGTTTGGCTGGCTCGTTAGTGGCTAACGTTTGTTTTAAAATAAATAATGCATTAATTAACATGTAACATGGCTACTGATATACCTCGGGAAAAGCTTGAAACAAAAATATTGCATTCACATCACTTACTAATATTATAAACGTGAAAGTTTGTGAGTATGGATGTGTGGATGTTTGTTACTCATTCACGACCGAAAGGCTGAACAGGTCTGGATAAAATTTGGCACAATTTGGCCTGGAATAACACAGGCTTTTTTATCCAGGTCGGACCAAATCTTGAAGTCCATCCAGACAAAGTCGCGGGCAGAGGTTAGTAGTTTAGTCTTTTATAGTTATTAGTTATCTAACTATGTAGGTAATGTATATATTATGTAAGTTTATAGCTTTGGTAAGTCTTCAAATAACACACTACATAGCACATAGTTATGTGTATTTGCATATATATTTTTTCCTTAGATAAGTATCTCCCCACATTTATCGACACAGAATGGGTAAGTGTCAAAATCCCCTATAGATGCGATTTTATTTTTTGTGTCATAATTACATCCATCCTGATTCCCGAGAGACTAAAAAGTCTCAATATCCGCTTCTACTGATTTATGATTATGTTATTTGTTTTAGAGTAAAAACCTAAAAAAGAACAAGAGAATAAACATGCGGAAAGCTGCGGGTAGACGCTAGTTATTTATTTATTTATGCTTCATGTGACCGCCTTTGTACACTATAAAGGCTGTTTTAATGCCTTAGGCATTTTCTACCAGACGACCTCAGGGTGGTGCAGAGACGATCATGGTAGATGCACTAAAAGAATAGAAGTGAATATTCTTTTAGTGCATCTCAAGAGAATAATCATGCGGCTTTCCGCATGTTGAGAGTTGTGAGACTTTTTAGTCTCTCGGGAATCAGGATGGATGTAATTATGACACAAAAAATAAAATCGCATCTATAGGGGATTTTGACACTTACCCATTCTGTGTCGATAAATGTGGGGAGATACATATCTAAGAAAAAAATACATATAACTATGTGCTATGTAGCACTTAAATTATGATAAAAACTCCACACACGGAAACACTGCAAAAACCATTCATCATAATTTCACTTTGAACAAACAAAAAAGCGAACTAAATCAATATTTTATTCTGGCAACACTGTCCGCTGGCTGTTGCCCGCTAAATAAATTACGACAGCATGAATTAAATATCTGGGTTTGTGGTTCCGTTGCCCGCTGTGGCACGAATTAATATCATCGTACGTTTGTAGCGTGTTTTTTATTGCTAACGTAATCATGTTTTGTTTGATAGTACCTCAGAAACAGTTTGTTTCGTCGTCCTCGAGAGATTAGTTAAGTTAATTTGGTTAGGACCGTTTTAGATGCAAGCAATAGTCTTTGCAGAGTCGGATGTTATGGATAAAGAGTACATATCAACACGCCTATATTCCCTGAAGGGTTCGGTAGAGGGGGGCGAGCCTATTGTCAATAACCGGGCACAATTAGAAACGAGCTGCTACTGAGAATTTCATAGAAATACCGACTAGCATTTTATTCTCTTATAACTTGCGATTTCAGTTTAATTCAATTGCATAACGATCTGGAAATTGAATTCAAGACCACTAGCATATCGATCACACTTATGTCCACTGGACGTAATGAGGCAACTTTATTTGGAATCACAAAAAAATGAAATGCACATCCAAAAATAATATGCCTTTTGCAGTTTACTTTGAACATACACACGCTACTCTATGTTAACCCGTTAATAGCCTGGCATTGTTCACCGTGGTCTCCAGGGCCCCGAATCTGGCGAATGACAGCTTAATAACTATAAATCAAGTATCGGGCCGATGTTTTCATTGGAGGGTTAATAACGTGCAAAATATAAGTTTATTGTGAACCGCCAGCGGTTACGGGTTGTGACGTATGATTAATGTAGTTGCTGATTTTTTTCTAGGTAATTGGAAAACTTATAATATGGGTTATAGTTCCAGCGATATTATTTTCGCGCCAGAAAGAGAAAAAGTTATTATAACATCACATTTGTTATTTTGTTAGTTTTTCTTATCGTCTTTTCATAGGAACAGGATAAAGCGGATGAAACCGGATACAGCTAGAAGTAGTAAATAATATAAAAAAAACACGTAACATGTTGTCAAAGTCAATGTCAAAATGTTTTATTTCAATTAAACCATTAAAAAAGGTATTTTTGAAAAGTCAAAACTAGTAGCACGGGTCCAAAAAGTGGGTCTTATGAAGAAGAGCCAGCAAGAAACTCCATACATACTCTTAAAAAAACATGATTACAATATTAATCTTTACAATTTTGTTTTAAATAATTTGAGAATTATGCAGTTTGATGTGTAAGATTTATTCAGTATAGGTGTTATAAAAATGGGATTGCCGCACCACTTTTTTTACGTGGGAGAGCCATTCTTCGGAACGAATGGGAAAAACAATGGGGAAAACGGCGTTAAATAACGATTACGTTGTGTTTCGCCGAGTGAGTGAGGTTACCGGAGGACCAATCCCCTTTTAAAAGGTCGGCAACGCACTTGTGACTCCTCTGGTGTTGCGGGTGTCCATGGGCGGCGGTAATCGTTTACCATCAGGCGATGCGTCTGCTCGTTTGTATATACAATAAAAAAAAACCAAGTAAGAGCTGACCAGTCACAGACAGACAGCACCCGTTCACGAGCATGATGTGTGTATCAGCGTTTAACAAGAAATTCTTATTCAAACACTATCTTTCATTACTGAACCTACCCGAACACTGTACTCTCAGAGCTCTCGAGTGCAGTCTAATTATAATGCATACGGTGTCAGGGTCGGCTCATCGCTCATAGTTAACTAGTACACCAAGTTTCCTCAAACGGCTGGGCAGAACTCCAAGATGTGTGCTTCAAGGAGTATTATGTTTCCATTGTAAATTCTGAAGTTTAGGTACAGTTAAATCAAATTTGAACTGCTTCATTACTCTTTTGGTTTAAACTTTGTCCTTAACTGTATCGTGGTTGCATTTACCAACAAGAATCCCACGTAACATCCACATCCGAAACAAATACTTACCTAATTTATTTTTTATTGTTAAGTTGATGATAAGTAGTAATTGCCGACTGTAGACACCTGCAACACCAGAGGTGATGCTGATAATGTTGCCGAGCCTTAAGAGCCCCTCCAGAATGCAGACTGCCAGAGCCACAACGCCGGGAGAGGGAACTGGCTTTCACGCGCAAAATTCGAAACACACACTAAGATGTTTTCTGACAGACTCTGACACCTAAGGGTGGTCGCCAACTAGTCAGACCTCAAGAGGTCTTACTACCGAGCAAGTCAGACATTTTCTTTCACGAGATACTGATCTGAATGGCAGTGAGGAGTTATATACTAACCCGTCCCCAAACAGGGTATAAATAATGTTTCATGCAGTGAGAAATTAAAACTGATCCTGTAAATGTGCGTACATTGTGGCATGTCTGAGTGAACACCTAATTTGTATCCTGCTTTAATGATGTGTGTATTTTACCACATATTTCATTTATTTTCTTATAATGACATCGCGTTCTCAAATACTGAGAATCTTCTTGTAATAAGTCGACTTTGGTCCAACTTTGACATTCAATGTGCACACATCCTGATATCGCAATATTGTACCAGTGAAGATTGTAACACCATATATTTTAAAAGACTGTCCATGCAGTTTCTTGCCGGATTCTTCTCCATAGGATCAACCTTTTGGAACCGTGCAACTAGAATCATAACGTTTCATAAACGCTTGTAAAAGCTTATTTGAAATAAAAACATTTGAACTTGAATTTGAATTGCTTAAACACTTATTTACACCCTATTGACTATAGAAATATTAGATGAAATTGAATTGCCCATTAAGCGCACAAATGTAAACGTCAAGATGAGTCTACGGACTGGATGAATAACATGGACACAATTTTCTAACACTTTAGAAAGACCTCGTAAAATATAAAACCACACGTATTTTATTTTAAAAATAGAGCAATGTGCTCTTAGAATGTAGAATGTTGGAAGCGCAGTTATATTTTATGCAACAAACGGAATACTTGGCTGTCTGAAATGCTTAGAGTCAGGGTAACTACTAAAGATCGTGTTGAATTTTCATCTTGTATAATAAAAGACAAATAATTTATACACGTTGGCTGTAAAATTTTATATATTTTTTAATTAATTACGGTTTGTTTTAAGCAAAATAGTATAGCTAAAAATAGACATGAATTGAGACCATAACATAAGATACCATCATCCCCGAAGGATTATGCCGAGTTGTACCTACTAATGTACCACAATTAGCCGAGAATCTAAGAATCCAAACTCCAAGCTGCTACTGAGAATTTCATAGAAAACCCCAATAATATTGGATCCTCCCGGATATCGGACTCAGGACCTCTAGCATACCATTAGGCTCATGAGGCATCGGGCATAATTGAGAACCTTTTCCTTTTTTGAATTGGCAGCCGCAGTTCTCAGGCTTAGCAACAAATATGGCAACACAATATAAAGAAATACAAACAATAGAGCCAATAATATAATAATCCAGACGACAGCTGTTATATTGTTCTCACCTATTTATTATAGTGTGATGTCTAGACTGTAAGCCTTGACCTTATTTTGGCTAAAGCGCTCACAAAATTTTACATTGTTTTGGCAAATTGTAGATCTGAAACAGATCCGACCAATGGTCCCAGAAGGCCGCAAGCATATTTACCATAAGTGCGCGGAGTTCCTACTCCGCGCTACTACGCAACCATTGAGGCTAGGTATGTAGAGAGAATGGATGAACGGAGGAAGAAGGATGGAAGAGTTCGAAGGGGACCTCGGTGAACGTACCACAAACAAAGTATGGACGTTCTCAAAAAAAGTCAGGTTAAGAGCACCCCAAACCGACGATCATGCATGAGGAGGTCAATGAACATAGATGAAGCGAAACTGCGTTCCAGAATCGTAGCTAGTAGAAATCTGTAGTCTTTGCCTACCTCAATAGGAGACAGGCGTGAAAATATGTGCTTATGTAAGTCCAGTAATGGCAGCATCGCAGCCTATCATGGTCGTGGCGAATATCACGAATCAAGGACAGTGCTGGCGGATCAGAATTTTCATCATCATCAGCCTATATCAGTCCACTGCTAGACGTAGCCGCTTCTTCTAATATGCACTATTTTACGGCTCCTCGGTTTGACGCCAGCAATCTTCCAACAAGATGGCGTGATGATTTATCACGCCATCTTGTTGGAAGGCATACGTTTGCCAAATCCCGAAATAATGTTAGAACATTATTGCTACTTTGTTCTTGGACATATTTTCTTCTCACTGCTGGGCAACGAGGTCTCCCTTCCCTCGGCTCTGTCTGTGTTTTCGTCTATATAGGTTCCCAACCTTTATGGATGACCTTTGGAAGAAAAAAAAAATCTTACGGCCCGCCTCGCCTGGTGAGCAGTTAATGTAGCCTATGGACGTTTGGCAGTCCAAAGTTCTACGAGGTTATTACTACGCTGATATTACTCAATACTCAATAACTTTATTGCATCCCATAATGTATACAAAAGCTGGTGGGTAAAATTAAAGATAAACAATTATGGACCCTGTCGGGCACAGCAAGTTAGTTTTTTTAGAGGAGAGGATGAAGAGCGCTTTTTAAAACATAATATATTGAAATAAAGGAAGATCTGATATTTAGATGTTTAAGTAGGTAAATAATACCTATTTAAATGTAGATTTATATTAATTTTATTTATTAATATTCATATATTTATTTATTATATAGTTATTATATAATAGTTATATTCTAGATTATGTATTAATTGTTGTTGTTTATTTTTTATATATATTTATATATTTGCTGTAATTTTAATCAAATAGATTGTAAGTATATTACAGTTAAATAAGAAGACCTTTGAGTTATTTCTTAGATACTTACTGAAAGAGATTTTTAAAATATTATTTACTTAAATAACCTTTGGAGTTTTTATATAAATTCATTATGAAGCCAAACGTAAGCCTCTTTCTAACGTAAGCCGATTTATTTTGATACTGTTATAATAATATGTACTTACATACGTTTGATAACATAAATGTGAATAAAAATATTAATAATAACCGACAGATTTCGGTATTGAAGTTTTTAACAAATATGCTTGTGTTATTATAATAAAACTAGTGACCCACCCGCGGTTTCACCCGCTTTGCTCCGTTCCTAAGAGGCATAGCGTGATGTTATATAACCTTCCTCGATAAATGGACTATGCAACACAAAAATAATTTTTCAATTCCAACCAGTAGTTCCTGAGATTAGCGCGTTCAAACAAACAAACAAACACACTCTTCAGCTTTATAATAGGTATTAGTATAGATTTTTTTTTAAAAAAAAAGCTTACTAGCAATGTGGGTTGCACATTACTAGTATTCTTGTTAACCCCTCGTGCTAAGCTAAATGCTTGTGTTCGAACCGGCAACCACATGATCGCAAGTCCGTCACCCTAGCCATTAGGCTATCGCCGCTAGATTATGACTTAGACGTTCTAAACGCGACTGCTATGTTAGAGGTCCTGGGTTCTATTCCCCGGTAGAGCAGTGTTATTGCGTTTTTCTATAAAATCTAGGGTGTATTACAATTGGGACCCAAACATACCGGCGAACTGTGGGTGTACAATTGTTCATTAGTACACCTCTGTGTAACCTTTTAGAATTGTTTGGTTTCACTAGATATTGGGACCATTTTGCAGACTCTTATAAACAAAAAAAGACAGAATTTGAGTTTGTATAGAAACTCTAAACTATTTGATATTTCCAAAGCATTAATTCAAATGGTGTGATTAAAAAAACGGTACACGAATTTATACATCTCCACATTTTTGAAATCCGAACGCCAAACCGACCCCGTACGAAAGAACATTTCGCTCTGGCGAGCCCATTCATTGGTTTCCGACGGACGTATTGGCTGACGGAACTACTCTAGCGCTCCCCTCCACGGAATGCAGATAAAAAACGCGCGCGGAAAACTTACAACTACAGTTTTTTGTATAATTCTTTTTTTGAACTGCCCTTCTCTCTGTTTCATGAAGAATTATATGGTCGGTTTTTTGTGAAGCTAAGGAATTCTGGAAAAAGGTTTTAATGGTCGAATTAGTTTGTTTTTGGTTTAACTTTTTCTGTTTGAAATTTTTATGTAGGTAACACCCACACAGTTTTATGTTTTTTGTAATTGAATTATGAAGCTTTTAGTGGCTGTTGCACTTGTTTTCTGAATTTAAATGTCATTCCAAATTAGACTAATTTCGGACGAAATGGTTTGAATTTGATTTAGTGATCAGAAGTGTAACTGTTTTTTTTTATGGTAGCCTTACCAAGCGTGCATACGCTTGCAACACCAGGGTTATCAACACCACTTGCGCGTTGTCGACCCTGTAAATTAAGGAGAAATAGTTGGACTGGCAGCATAGGAGATATGCTGCCTTGCATGACAGCTGCGGTAACAAAACACGACCGGTCCCACCCAGTGCCAACACAACGCTTATTCGCGGAGCTCTGGCGACCTTGCTCATCGTTAGGAACACAACATACCACGGAGCTATGTTATTTGGCTACGATTTTCTGCGAGATGGAGGTACTTCACCAGTCGAGCAGCTCCAATTGTGAGTGGAATTATTAGATTCCACTATGCTCTACCTCTCATAAACTGATTACTACTGTTACCTACCTAAGTTTTGCGTTCTATAACTAAGTAAAACGCAAAGAATTCTTGAGTTTTGTTTAATAAAATTCAGCAGTACTGCGCATTCAACACACTTCCAAGTATTCGATTAACAGTAATAATAGACTTTATTTATTTATTAAGCTATTGCATAGCTTCTATCGCGGGCCTTGAGCGTGGGGACCGAATCCAGATATTCCGTAACGAAAAAAACCTAACACGCTTGTCTCTTTAGTTCAGCAACCCGCCTTTAGGTGGCATTGGTTGTATTACATAAGTTGATAAAAAACGCTATGCAATAGCTTTACCGCGGCAGTCCCCGAGTGCCACACGTCTTTTTATTTATTTATTTACACAAGGCACATCGACAATATAAACACAAACATTGGTTAGTAGCAAAATACAGAGGCAAAGACTAGTGTTTATATAAATTATAGATATGCACAACATTTAGGATAACATTTCACAGTAGTTATAATCATATTAAATAATCATATTAAATAAGCTGTTGGTAATCTATACTTATAATAAATCTGTAGAGAGGTCAATTCTGTACATGAAATATATTTCCAAAATAACTATCAGCGAGTGATTAGTGATCGATACTGACGCCAAAAATGCAATCAGTAAAATTTTTGTCTGTCTGTCTGCCTGTCTGTCTGTCTGTCTGTCAGTCTGTCTGTCTGTCTGTCTGTCTGTCTGTATGTTCGTTATAAAAACAAAAACCACTCGACGGATTTCAACGAAACTTGGTACAATTGTTCTTCATACTCCTGGGCAGGTTATAGTATACTTTTCATCACGCTACGATCAATAGGAGCAGAGCAGTGAAGGGAAATGTTGAGAAAATGAGTGATTCATGAGAAAGGTTTCAAGCTATACAACATCACGCTACAACCCTTAGGAACGGGGCAACGCAGATGAAACCGCGGGCGAAGAACTAGGGAACAAAGTAACTATTCCACGCGGACGAAGTCGCTGGCAAAAGCTAGTGTTAAATAATACCTAATAACGTTAAAAATGAACTAAAATAGACTGACTGACTTGCCTCTTATATAGGCTCTAAGTTACATATGAACTTTGTCTTTAAAGCAGTAGGTACACTTTTGCCTAATCCTTCATCAATACAGAGTGATGGTATTTTATGTTTAGTGAGTACGAGACTTGCTAACAGAATTTATTTATTCGGGATATTTGTATACTTGAGATATTCTTTTTTTTTTTATTCTTTTAATAAAACGTTGCCCCACACTAGGATTTTCTCCTGTATCGTGGGTGCGTTTACAAACACAAATTCTCACATACACAAACGCCCAGACCCGGAACAACTATCTGTAGATCATACAAATATTTGTTCCGTGTGGGGATCGAACCCACAACACGTGGCGCAGAAGCCGATCGCTCAACCGCTACGCCAATCGTGTCGTCAGATAGATATTTACTTATTTTTTTTACTCTTGCCGTGCCTCTGAATGTGCGTAAATGCGAATGGTTTTCACGCCACTGCATGGGGCTCTCACCTGACTGCACCTTGTTTTCCATTCAGGCCGCGCAACGGAAAAGCTTATCCACATTACACCTTTAGCACGCTAATGCGTATCATAAATGTGAAAAAAATAATTAAATTGGCAAATAAATTTCCAACAGCTTAATAAAGTTAAAGAAGCCTTTGTATGGTGCAGTGAGTTGTGACGTCACAATGAGACCTACTGCCTCATTTGTTTAGTGGTCCTGAGCACGACTGCTTTCCTAGAAGTTCTAGATTCAATTCTCAGGTCGAACAGTGTTTAGGATTTTAATAAGAATTTTTCAGAAGCAGTTAGGAGTTTGGATTTGTGCCTTGTTAATGGCAATAGGTTCGGCCCCTACCAAAAATACCAGCAAACTGTGAATGTACAATAATACTCCTCTGCTTAACCGTTCAGGCAATATAGCCGTGATGATATGAACATGTACTGGCAGTGAGCATGCAGGGAGTCATACTAAAAAAAATATTTATGATTACATTAAGGAAAAAAAAATGTAATAAATTGTTTATTGTTACTGCATTTTAACTTAATTACATTATTTCCTTGCTTACTTTTAAAAATAAATGATAATATATATTTGTAATATCTTTGCTGACTGCTGTGGCAATACCAAACCGGTTCGTTCGAAAGTTTAGCGTCGATTTGCCGTAACTGGCAAATCGACTGTTTCTGTTCTGGTTCTGTTTCTTTTTTGAAAGGATCACTTGGGTAATTTCAATTCAATTTAGATAATGAGTACTTACTTAGTTATTATTATTTTCGTTTCTGTATTCAAGTCTCTTTTAAGAATAAATGTAGTTGTATAATAACTTTCGTGAGGCGTATTCATAATTATTTAAAGACTACACGGTTTACTCACGCGCACTCTCGGGATCGCCCGACTAGTTTCAGACTCAATAGGAGTCCTTAATCATGAGCTGACGCGATGGCGGTGGTGTCGAAACTAGTCGGGCGATCCCGAGAATGCGCGTGAGTAAACCGTGTAGTCTTTAAATAATTAATAAATGTAGTTACACCCGCAACACCATACGAGTCACAAGTGCGTTGCCGACCTTTTAAAAGGGGATTGGGCCTCCGGTAACCTCACTCACTTGGCGAAACACAACGTAAACGTTGTTTAACGCCGGTTTTGTGTGAAGCCGTGGTATCACTCCGGTCGAGCCGGCCCATTCATGCAGAAACATGGCTCTCCCACGTAATCCTTGCATATCACTTTCGCTTCATGGAAGCCTTAACCTGACCTTTTCTGAGAACGTTTGCTAAACTAAAACTATAAAAATTATGACGTCAAATAAAAAAACGAAACCCGCGCTTCCCGATAGAATTATTATAAGGAAGTACTGCATGGAACTATTCAGATACAGTCCATAAAAACAAAGTAACTATCAAGAAACTTGGACCAGTTATTCAACGAAGTTTAGCATCAATTAAGGGAAATTTATTCTTGATCTTGAATAATTCAAATATGCTTTGGTATTTTGGCTTTGAGCTAAGTAATAACTATGCTGATCAATTTGTAAGGTAAAGCTGCGCTTCTCTCCGTCTATGGACAAGGATGGATGGATTCCTGAAGACCCATTTGTGCTTTCGAGAGTGTTGGTCTCAATTATAATACTAACAATAGGAAAAAAATATTTATTTACTTAATTTAGGTAATGTTTTAATTTTATTTATAACTAGCTGTTGCCGTGCAGTGCAATTTCAATCACGTCCTAAAAAGATTAACATATATATTACTATAGTAAGAACGATTCTAGGCGACGTATCAAGATGAAACATGCTCCAAACTTTAAGCTAGACCTCTAGCAATACATCGGTGAAAATTGCATTCAATTCCATGCAGTAGTTTTTTTGTGATGCGTGTACAAACATACAGACAGACAAAAATTGTAAAAAATATTATTTTGGCTTCTGTTGGTCTAATAAAGACCCCCATATTAGTTTTTGTACACATTTAAAAAAATGTTATTTTGACAACACGTGGCGCAGAAGCCGATCGCTCAACCGCTACGCCAATCGTGTCGTCAAATTTTATTAATATGAAATGGTGCGATACCATTTCATGTCAATTTTATAAACTTTTTTATTTTAGTGAAGGAAAAAAGAATTCGACTGCGGGCAGGATTCGAATGTGCGTCTTTTGGTTCAGACGCTATGACCATCTCAGCCACATACATCTATTATAAATTTACGTCGTTATGGTGGCGTATTCATGTCTATTAAGAATTTATACATATTTAAGGTGACGGTAATGACGTTAATTCATGTGTTCAGATAATTTGTTTCTATGACGTTTTACCAATATTTTTCTGTATTGCGTCATAAACCCTCCCAGGCGTGCAGCATCTCACCAAAGTGCAACTCACCAAAGTTTCATCGTAATAGGATGAATATTTTAGCAATGCATAGAGGACAAACAAATAAACATTAATTTTTATTTATTTATGTAGATAAATGTAAAATAATATATACATACCATACATACCATCACTCCTGTATTCCCCGAAGGGTTAGGCAGAGGTGTACTTAATGTACACCCACACTTCGCCGGTATGTTTAGGTCCCATGTTATAGGGGGCGAGCCTATAGCCATTAACCGGGCACAAATCCAGACTCCGAGCTGCTAATGAGAATTTCATAGAAAAACTCAATAACACTTTGCTCGACCTGGGGATCGAACCCAGAACCTCTAGTGTAGCAGTCGCACTTGACTAATGAGGCAGTCATGTAATGTAAAATAATGTTCATAGTATTAGCCAGATCTGACTGCGCAGCGAAAATTGAGTTTTTTTTTATTCGTGATTGGCTTACGCTTGACCGCCAGTTTGCCTGATGTTAAGTGATACTGCGATCTACGATGGAGCGCGCTTGCCTAGAAGAAACTATATATATATCAGGGAAGACCCACTCGGGAAGTGCATTCCATATTTCAGCGGTACGCATTATAAAAGTGGACTTAAAGCATTTGGTTCGGGTTTTTGGGATGTCCACCGTGAATCGATGACGCTTTTTCGTGCTTCTGGTCGTCCGATAGTGGAAAGGGCTAGGGGGAATAAGATCATGGAGATCTGATGCACACTCTCCGAAATGTATCCGATAAAAAACCGATAAGCTAGCAAGTTAAGCTTGAGTTTTGAACATGGCACTTGTTCATCAAATTTTGTCGCCGAATGTAGGTAAGTACAAGAATTATTTTCAAATAATATTTTATAAGAAAGTGCTAAAGTTGTAAAACGTAGCCAAACTCTCGAGTCGAGATTGTAAACAAAATAAAATAAATAAAACAAAACATTCAAAAAGTAGTAGCTAGGGGACACCCGGATTTGAACCGGGGACCTATCGATCTGCAGTCGATTGCTCTGCCACTGAGCTATATCCCCGATGTACTTTGGTCCCAAAAATTGATACCACTACCACTTAGGAGTGAGACAGAGCAATTCTTTGGTTATTTAGTAGTAATATTTTAAGACTAACTGCTGCGCGAGGTTTCACTCGCTTCCCAAAAGGATTCACTATAACCTCTAGACGGCGTATGAAGATGACATATTCACCAGATTTTAAGTTAGACTCCCAACAATATGACTGTGAAACCTGTATCCAATTTCATTCAGTAATTCTTGCTAGATTCGAGTACAAACATACAGACTGACAAAAATTCTAACAATTGTTGTTTTGGCTTTTATTGTTCTAATAAAGACCCCCATATTAGTTTTTCTTCAATGCGTATCTATAAAGTTCAGACATCGGCTGTTACAATTTAATTATAAGTAGGTACCTATAGAGAGATACTGGAGTTCAGATAAAAATAAGTAAAATGTTACATATTTAAACAAAACATACAATCTTGTCGGTATTCTCGGCAGAGGTGTACTAATGTACACCCACAGTTCGGTGGTCTGTTTACACCCATGTACTAGGGGGCGAGCCTATTGTCCAACTGGTCACAAATCTAAACTTTACTGTTGCTGAAAATTTCATTTCAAGAACACTGATCAACTTGTGAATTGAACCTAGAATCATTTAGCAGTAACCACTACTAGACGTATGAGGCAGTTTTTGTGTCTTATTACAAGTAAAATGTTAGTTCAGTATAACTAAATGGAAACAATAGAAGTCTACGTCATAGTACTTACATATGGGTCCCCTTTGTTAAAATGAAATGAAATACCGTTATCATGGGACTTAGGCATACTGCGGGTGTACAATAGTTCACCTCTGTCTAATCCTTCGGGGAATACAGGCGTGATGGTATGTTATGTATGTTAAAGTTTAACATAGGTATGTTACGGTATCGTTTCTATTATCTAAAATCTTTCCACTAAAACATCCAAGTAAGCATGATAATAATTTTAATTTTTGAAGCTCAACGCCCTCCACGCTCTTTTGAACACCGGCTGAAATGAAATGAAATGAAATGAAATAAAATGAAATAAATTGAAATGAAATGAAATGAAATGAAATGAAATGAAATGAAATGAAATGAAATGAAATGAAATGAAATGAAATGAAATAATATTTATTTCTGTAAATAGATCTCTCAAAGATACTTTTACAAGTCTTTTTTTTAAGTACTAGATGGTGTCGGCATTTCTCAGCTGACGACCTCTGAGAAGAAACACCGAAACAAACTCAGAGATTGTGATTGATGTGATTAGAAGTGATAAAATTGTTTTAAATTTTCCTGTTAATAGAGAGAGAAATATACACTTTTGTTGTACCAAGATATTTGTAACACTCATACCATACTTTAAATACATAGTATATAAAATATTTTAGCAATATTTGATATATTTTAGGTGCCTCCTTTGTCTAGTGGTCCCAAGCGCGACTGCTACGCTAGAGGTCCTGGATTCGATCCCCAGGTCGAGCAGTGTTCTTGGGTTTTTCTATGAAATTTTCAGTAGCTGTTCGGAGTCTGGATTTGTTACCGGCTCGCCCCCTATTACATGGGATCTAAACATACCGGCAAACTGTGGGTGTACATTACTACGCCTCTGCTTAGGTAGAGTTAGCAGAATTCCCCGAAGGATTAGTCCTTCGGGGAATACAGGCGTGATGGTATGTTATGATGGTATGTAGGTGTATGTTTATAATTGTAATATCATCATCAGCCTGTACTAGTCCACTGCTGGATGTAGGCCTCCCCCAATGTGCACCAATTCACCCTGTCCTCGGCTTGTCGCATCCAGCTATCGCCAGCAAACTTCCGCAAATCATCCCTCCATCTTGCCGGAGGGCGTCCTACTCCTCATTTGCCGAGTCGCGGTCTCCACTCGAGAACACGTCTTCCCCAGCAGTTGTAGGTTTTGCGACAGATATCGCCAGCTCACTGCCACTTTAGCATACTAATATATAGCCGGCTCGACCGGAGTGATACCACGGCCTCACAGAAAACGGCGTTCAACAACGCTTATGTTGTGTTTCGCCGAGTGAGTGAGGTTACCGGAGGCCCAGTCTCCTTTTAAAAGGTCGGCAACGCACTCGTGATTCCTCTGGCGCTGCGGGTGTCCATGGGCGGCGGTGATCACTTATCATCAGGCGATCCGTCTGCTCGTTTGCCCTCCTATCCCATTCAAAAATAAACTAATTCGGTGGGCTATGTCGGTAACTTTGGTTCTCAATTTCTTTGCAGATTTTACCTTTAAGAGTGACTCGGAGCATAACACGCTCCATAGCACGCTCAGCGACTTTAAATTAGTCGACTACCCGTACTGTGAGTGTTCACGTCTCAGCACCGTAGGACATCACGGGTAGGACGCACTGATTGAAACGATTGCCAAATGCTACCCAGCCCAACTGGATCCTTCTCTTGGCCTCTCTTTACCCAACTGCAAAATCTGGCCGACGTATCTATATTCTGAAATAACTATTGTATATAATAAATATATATTAAGTGCAAACTGCACGCCTATATTTAATTGCATATTTTATCCATACATTATTACACGCAATTAAGGGAACATCCCTTGCAGTTCCCTTGCAACTCAACCCTACAGATCATGCAGTCTCTTAACAAACTGCTAGAATATTTAAAGCCAGTCACACAAGGGACGCGACACACCCGCTCCGAGTAATCGAGCGGCGTCCTATTGTTCGTTCGCTCTACGTAGATACAATTCAAACGCTTGTCGCGCGTACCTGGTACCAATAGAATTAATATAGCAGTAGGTTCACTCTGAAAGAGAAATCTATCCATCAAGTCTGTGTTTTCCTACAGCTAAGTAAGCCCTCCATCTCTCTTTTCTAGAAATCTCTGAATGCCTCTAGTCAAGAGCTCGAACGGTGTGGGGTCGACTTCTTGACCATATACAATGAAATTAATCCCTGTCTTGGTCCACAGCTCTAATTGCCCCCAAAATGAATCCCTGTCATGGTCCAGAGCTCGAAATTCCCCCGAAATTAATCCCTGTTCTTATTCCAGACCTCGAACTCACCCTCCGAAAGAATCTTTTTGACTTGGTCCAGAGCTCGAACCCACCCCTGGAAGAACCCTGTCTTGTTTCAGAGCTAAAAGCCCTCCGAAATGAATAAGGATTCATTTTCATTTCAATAAGGGTACGTTTGAATCCTCCCCCCAAAAGAATCCCCGTCTTCATCCCACCCCCACAATGGATAATCTCTCTAAGTCTAATCTTACTAGATACACAAACATTGCAAGGTTAACTTGTTCTCTGCTAATGCTGCTAGTCCTTTATTTAAAGAAGTCAAACTACATAGTCTCTTCATCTTCGCCTTGGTTTGTTGCGTATACGCCGTTATCATCAACAGCAATAATATTAGTATGCCTGTAGATATACATATAGTTTAAACTGACGGTCTCATTAGTCTAGTGGTCCCAAGCGAGCAATACGCTAGTTATCCTCGGTTCGATCCCCAGGTCAAGCAAAGCGTTATTCGGTTTATGAAATTGTTATTGGGTTTTTCTATCAAATTCTCAGTATTAGCTTGGAGTCTGGATTTGTGCCCGGTTAATGGCTATAGGATCACCCTCCATACCGGTGAACTGTGGGTGTACATTAAGTATGCCTCTGCCTAACCCTTCGGGGAATACAGAGACCAGAAACTTTTAGAATCTTCAGATCACAGACCCGTTTACTTCAAACCTTCTGGGTAAGCCTGTCTTGCACTGACACCTAGCTTTTATATTTTAGGCTTTCCAAACATTTTTTTATTGTAATCCATTTTAAAATCCCTTCGGTTTTTGACGGCACGTTTTTTGAATCATCGGTGCGTCCCCGCATACAGATTTAGTTCGTGAATGTACTGAGAATTATGTACAATCGCGTACTGAATGTTCACAATGTTATGTAAGCACTCCCATATCGATGGTTGCAAATATTTTTGACCGAAATTAGGTGAACTTGAGTAATGTACTATCGACCAACGCCATATCTAGCCACAGTATGGGCTATATATGCTTCGGCTGCTATTCCAATGCCTACACTTATCAACCAATAGCATCGTCCTTTTTATGATGTCGAAATCGTATCTCTAATCATATAAACAAAAAAATATATTGAAATAAAATTACTTTTTATGGATTTTATCTTGTCATATTTATATTATTTAATTCCTAAAAGCCAATACCACCGTATGCACGGGATTTTGTTTTCAAAATGGCTAGATATGGAGTTGGCTGATAGTACCTAATTGTAAAAGACCTTCGCAGATTAACCAGGTGAACTTTGCCCTTTTACCAACCTATGAAAAACATTATCAACAAACACTGCTGAGCAATGTTTTTTATATACACTTGCTTCTACCATTATATTTGAACTTGGAAAGGGCCAAATTAAGTTCTAGACCTGAGAAAATGAGTTACAACTCTATTTAAAAAGTCGAAAATATTTGACTACGTAGCTATGTATAAAAATAGTAGGGTGGTTAAAACAATTCCGGGGGTCTTTGGACCACCAAACTTCACCCTCGAATGAAAGGCTTATGATCTACGGCCATGGAAAGAAATTAATTAGTTTCGAGTTTCTTCTACGATCTTTGATTTCGGCGTTTCTTCACAGAGAACTGTTGGCGTCACTTACTTAGTAAAAAATATATTAATTTGTAAAAGTTATTTACAAAACTGTATATTATTTCATCTTCACTTATTTAATGTTAATAAAATGAAAATGATAGAAGGGATTTGTCTGAATAAAAGACAAATCTCTACACCCCAATTCATAAAATAAAATAAACCAAAAATGTTTCAAAATGCACTGCACCCCATCCATCTGAGACAATGTTTAGGATTTGCACATAAAATCGTGAACAGCTTGGAGTAATAACAGAAATCGCTGTTTGTTTCGTTGCACGATGATCTTTTGGCAACGATCTGAATGCTAATGTACTTCGATGTGCTTTCAATATTTTTATCGTTGTCTATAATACACTTTTATTATTCTACAGATTTTGGGGCGGATTTGAGATAACGCACTAGCATTTCGAGGGTTTATTGACAAATAACGAGACATAAGGCTATTTACTTTGTTTCTATATAGGCATTTGCTGGGTTTATAGATATTACATATTTTCTTTAAGCGTACGGGTTGTTTCCTTATTCATTTCACATATTTTTTTATTGTATTTTGCTATTATCGCATGCTTAAACACTTTGGAAGATATTACTTTTAGCGAATGATGAATTCGATCACAATCAGCATTCACGTCATCTTAATTAGTAGAATGTGGTAGAGAAATCAGAAAGCAGTATCGGTAGCTTAGTCGGCAAAGCTTCTGGTGTGGCTAAAGAACACTTAGAATCATGCCTGAGATCCATTAGTCCCGTGTGGGGACGGGTTAGAATACTTATCCTCGCTGCCTTTCAGAAAGATATAGAGGCGAGACAATATCTGACTTGCACGGTGATAGGACCTCTTTGGGTCTGACTGGCTGGCGAACACCCTTACGTCTGTCGTAAAGTACCTTGGTGTGTTTTTCGACTTTTGTACGTAAGAGCCAGTTCCCCTCGGTTGCAGCGGCTCTGGCAGTCTGTTGTCCGTAGGGGCTCTTATGGATCGGCAAGGCATCAGCAACTCCTCTAGTGTTGCTGGTGTCTATGGGCGACGATGACTACTTACCACCAGATGGCTCGTCCGCTCGTTTGCCGACATAATCAATAAAAAAAAGTATCTGTAACTTCGTTGGCTAAAGCTTCCGATATGGCTAAAGGACACTTCGAATCATGCCTGAGATCTATTTTTTCTTTCGCTGAAATGTATTTATGTACGTAGATATATATGCGTGTTTTATCTTAGAATCTGTCTGTCTGTTTGTTTTTTAAAATTTTTGTTGTAAAATTTCGACAAATAAGTAAACGAGCCGCCTGATTGTATAGGGTTCTACACACCAAACCCTGCCCTGCGGCCGGCCTCATTTTAGAACAATATTGCTGACTTATAAGGTCACTTGGTGTGTAGATATAACGCAGATTTTAGACACTATCAGCACCAGTAGTATGATAGCTCGTTATCATCTTGAGACCTCAATCTTCAACCCTCATTTGCATTTGTAATTTCACTTGTGGTAGCATCTACCGCACTACATACAAACTCCGACGGACAAATCCTCAATCGCGCAAGTAAAATTCGCAACGCAACTTGCATGTATACAAACGCTCGACGCAATCCAACAGACTGGCGACAATAATGTTAGCACATTTTTATTATTATTTTTTTTAAAAAAAAAACGTTGCCCCACACTAGGATTTTCTCCTGTATCGTGGGTGCGTTTACAAACACAAATTCTCACACACAAACGCCCAGACCCGGAACAACTAACTGTAGATCATACAAATATTTGCTCCGTGTGGGGATCGAACCCACAACACGTGGCGCAGAAGCCGATCGCTCAACCGTTACGCCAATCGTGTCGTCAGTCAATCGTTATTGCTGATGAGACAAAAAAAAAATCATCTCTATTATTGTTGTTTGATAGGAATACTTAAAGGTACCGCTTTGTTCGGCATTGTAAATTATCTGTTAGCGTGTGGATTGGTCATAATTTATTTCGGACATTTTTCGGTCATTTCCAATCATAACAAAAATCGATTCCAAAGGTCGAACAGTGTTAGTGAATTTTTCTATTAGAAAAATCTCAGTAGCCAGCTCGGATTTTATTTACTTTTGTGCCCGGTTAGATGGTGTCCTCTTGTACCATGAGACATAAATATATCTACAAGTTCCTCTGCCCAACCCATCGGGAATGACAGGCATGATAGTATGTATGGTAAAAAATATTTTTAAAGCTTGTGATAATTAATTAAAGGCACTTTCATGATAATTTAATTATTATAGTAGTTTCTAACACAAACACACATACAGAGAACCTTTACCCAAGGGTCCCTTTTAGTTCTTCTGAAGAAACTTTCAATTGAAATAATGTTCCTGCCACTTCACTGCCTTTCAGATAGGCATCCCGTAAGAGGCGTGAAAATATCTAACTTGCTTGGTGGTAGGACCTCTTGAGGACTGATTGGCTGGCGACCACTCCTACGTCAGAGTCTATCGTAAAGCACCTTGGTGTGTTTTTCGGCTTTTGCACGTAAGAGCCAGTTCCCCTCGGTTGCTGCGGCTCTAGCAGTCTGCAGTCCGTAGGGGCTCTTATGGGTCGGAGACGCATCAACAACTACTCTGGTGTAGCAGGTGTCTATGGGTATCGATGATTACTTACCACCAGGTGGCTCGTCAGCTCGTTTGCCGACTTAACCCATAAAAAAACTAAACAATAGTACTATTTGAAATGGTATTTCTGTATGAATGTGGAAGAAGCAAAAGAAGTATGCAAGAATCGTAGCAAGTGGCAGGCTGTAGTTTCTGCCTACCCCTGTGGGAGAAAGGCGTGAGTAGTAGTATGTATGTATTTCTGTAAATACTAGAAATAAATATAAAATAAAAATTTCATTTCATTTTATTGCGGTACCTACCTACATATAATGTCTCTATAGCTTACGTCATACGTATGAAGAATTTTGTACCAAGTAACTTTACTGGTAGATATCTAAATATAACCACCAATAAAGTTTCCCACAGTTCAGTTTGATTTTCAAGAAATCTACAACAGTTATGGCGGAGCGTTCAATGAGTATAGTTCTCGTGCACTGCAACAAAGTTTAGTTACATTGTTTGACAGAATTACTGGGTGCTTTTATTAGCGTGTTTGAGAGAAAGAAAAAAACTAGATAAAAAAAAATAAAAAAAAATAGATAGCCTATTTTTCTGATATATTTTAGGGGACGAGTCAGTTGCCATTGACCGGGCACAAATCCGAACATGGAGCTGTTACTGAGAATTTCATAGAAAAACCTAATTTCCCACTTTACAGACCATAACTTCAGCATAGTTCTATGTATAATAGTCTTAGTCATAAATGTGATGCTGGGACACCGCAATGTAAACTGGGTTTAAGACAGAACTTTATAATTTTTGTTTTTAACACGAACATTTACTTCGCAAGTTTATAATAAGGCCATTATAACTATTAAATAGGTAAGTAGATAATGTATCAAAGTTTTAGATAACTTTATAATTATGTGTCTGCCTCACTAGTCTAGTAACTCTTAGCGTGACGGCTTGCTAGAAGTACTGATATCGATTCCAAGGTCGAGTAAAGTGTTATTGGGTTATTCCAAGAAATTCTCAGTAGCAGCTCAGAGTTTAGATTTGTGCCCGGTTAATAGTATTAAGCTCGCCCCTATTACATGGGAGATAAACCTACCGGCGAACTGTGGGAGTACCTACAACATAAGTATCCATCATCACGCCTGTATTCCCCAAAGGGTTAGGCAGAGATGTATCAATGTACATCCACAGTTCGCCGTAATGTTTAGGTCCCATGTACCTAATAGGGGGCGAGCCTATTGCCACAAATCCAGACTCCGAGCTGCTACTGAGAATTTCATAGAAAAACCCAATAACACTTTGTTCGACCTGGGGATCGAACCCAGGACATCTAGCGTGCTTGGGTACACTAGACCAATGAGTCAGTCATATAGTATACCTCTGCCTAACCCTTCAGAGAATACAGCCGTGAAGGTGTGTTATTTTACAGTATGGATTAAGCACGTTTATGTAAGACGAACCTTTTTCAGAACATTTACCATGAATTGCAGACGAAAATAAATAATACTTTAACGTTACTGCATCTGAAAAGCAAACTAGACTAGAACTCTGTCTCGAGGTGTCCCGAATGGTAACACAAAACAACTTTTTTAATAGCACTGCAAGATGTAGTATTAAAATACTATCTTTTTTGTGATTTTTTTGCATTTTCCATGCTAAGATTATTAAGTTATTTAATAGTAAAGGAAAAAATTCAATCGCGGGCAGGATTCGAACCTGCGTCTTCTGGTTTGATATACCAGACGCGGCGCAGATGAGAGGTATCATAGATGTCACCAAACGTCACCTTATGACGTAAATTCAGAATGTGAAGGCAAAATTTCAATCATGCGGGTAGGGTTCGCGGTGGCTTAGAGGTCAGAGCGTCTGGTATATCAAACCAGAAGACGCAGGTTCGAATCCTGCCCGCGATTGAATTTTTTTCTTTACTATTAAATAACTTAATAATCTTAGCATGGAAAATGCAAAAAAAATCACAAAAAAGATAGTTAAAAGGTAGGGTGGCATCGTACGACACTGAACTGACTGTAAAGTAAGTCGTGTCGGTTGAGAGGTAAGGTAACTTGCCTCTCATAGATGTCACCAAACGTCACCTTAGGACGTAAATTCAGAATGTGAAGGCAAAATTTCAATCATGCGGGTAGGGTTCGCGGTGGCTTAGAGGTCAGAGCGTCTGGTATATCAAACCAGAAGACGCAGGTTCGAATCCTGCCCGCGATTGAATTTTTTCCTTTACTATTAAATATTAAAATACTATTCAAAGACGAAAAAAACACATTGCTTTTGCATGACAGATGAATATATTTTACTACCTAGTTTTACTAGTAATGTGGGTCGCACCTTACTAGTATTCTTGTTAACCCCTCGTTCTAAGCTAAATGCTTGTGTTACGAATGGGTTCACGTCGGTAGTGTAATGGGTGGGCTTCGAACCGGCAACCACATGATCGCCAGTCCAATGCACTAGCCATTAGGCTACCGCCGCTCCGTATGGAAATCCATGCGCGTGATCTCGTCTTTTGCTCTTCTCTTTCCGTTTGCTGTCGATTCGATAAGAAGAAGAAGTAAGTCAATGAAAAACAGAACACATTTATGTAAACTGAGCCAAACATTTGAAGTATCACACGTTATGCGTGCACAAAATATTTGCGGGTCCAATAAGGAACAACAGTAGCTGGTATGAATCTGTGTACGAGGTGTCACACTGATGCATGTGCAAAACGTGTCCGGAATGACAAGAGCACGTCAACGTACTTACGTCGACGCGACGTGCTTTTGTTTGCTGTGTGGGCAACACGTCGCATACAGTTTGAAACACACACAACTGCTGCTTTCCGTATCCACCCTGCCCAAGCTATGCACACGTGTAATTCAACCTTAAAAGTTGTGATTTATATTGTACTTACTTCTTTTAAATTTACAAGTTTGACGCATGTTTATGAAATCAATAATTACATACTAATCTTCTTCTCCTTAAATAAATATGAATAATACATAATCAATCCATTATACTGTCTCACTGCTGGGCACGGGTCTCCTCTCAGAATGAGAGGGATTAGGCTATAGTCCACCACGCTGGCCTAGTGCGGGTTGGCAGACTTCACACGCCATCGAGAAAATCTCTCAGGCAAGCAGGTTTCCTCACGATGTTTTCCTTCACCGTTTAAGCGCGTGATAATTAACTATTTAATACGCACATGACTTCGAAAAGTCAGAGGCAGAGATTTGGCAGTCCAACGGTCATACCACTAGGCTATCACTGCTTATGAATAATAGAATATAAAAAAAATAATACAAATGTTTGTTTGTCCTCTATGCATTGCTAAACCATTCATCTTATTTTACTTTGGTGAGTTGTTGTGTGCGTGCCTAGGAAGGTTTATGACGAAAAAAAAGAAAAAAACAAAAATTATAAAAAACGCATGCTGGAGAAGCTAGTTATATAGCTTATTATAAACTGTGAAGGTAACTGTTTGTTTGTAGTCTTTTCATGTCTAAACCGCTAAACAGATTTTGATAATATTTGGCAAGGATATAGCTTGCATCCTGAAGAAGGACATTAATTAAATCTGAAAATATATAATTATATTATATAGTGCTATATTGTACGTACTATAGTGAGTTGTGACGTCACAACTCATTAAAGTTCTGTCTAGCACAACATTTTAAATGTTTTGTTTTTTAAAAAAAATCGTTGCCCCACACTAGGATTTTCTCCTGTATCGTTAGTGCGTTTACAAACACAAATTCTCACATACACAAACGCCCAGACCCGGACCAACTACCTGTAAATCATACAAATATTTGATGCGTCTAACTTCTTTATTTTTAAATTGATTTTCAATTTGATATTGTCAACGTTTTCACAAGGCCGTAAAAGTTACAGTTAACGAACCTACTCTTCGATTAAATTGCCAGAATGTCTAAAATTTACCTAAAATAAACCCTACAGAATTTTCGCTTACCTAGTGCCTCGTATAATAAGTAAACAAGGCAGAGTTTCCGCGGCGGTCGTCGTGTGCCTCACTGGCTAATTAGTTTGTGGCACCGACGCGCGCGACGGAACCCAATTTTAAAATAGGGTTCCGTGTAATAAGGTGATGTTTTAATTTTATTTATGTAGTGTCTTGGGAATAATATTTAACCCTGTTATTACCTAGCCGATGGTTTTTTTGGTACAATTTGACAACGTTAACACAACAGATATGAAAAGTACTTCCTACAGAATTTTTCTTATTTGTAGTAAACACTTTTTAAAAGTAGAGTGAACAGACATCTTCTGGAAGTGCCGTTTCACCGTCGACCTCATCATTACCCCGGAGGCAAGATTGAAGTCAAGAGCATGGAGTTTCTTGCCGGATTCTTCTCCATAGGATCAACATTTTGGAACCGTGCAACTACAATCATAACGTTCGTTCGTAATCATAAACGCTTCTAAAAGCTTATTTAAAATAAAAACATTTGACATAACTTGAACTTGAAGAGCAAGCCCATTTTTGACAAAACCCTATTATGACTCGTGCACATAAAGAATGGATTTGGAAATGGCGACAGCTGAAGAAATTATACTTAAGTATAATTTCGGTCCCCTTTTTTGTGTTTTGTCGACTATTTTGTCATATTTAAGTCTACGGGGGCCTCGTAACACAGGTATTTCTATACCTGTATCGGGCACCAGTCTCTCACAAAAATGAACTTTTATAATTGGATCCCTCACTGTATGCCACCTAAATTATTTGTGACGAGGAAATAAATGCATTTTTCATTTTAATTAATTAATGTTTAAAATAAAATTAATAGGCTCGCCCCCTATTACATGGGACCTAAACATACCGGCGAGCTGTGGGTTACATTAGTACGCCTCTGCTTAACCCTTCGGGAATACAGGCGTGATGGTATGTTATGTTATAAAATTTATTTTTACTGATTTTATCGCGTTGTATTGATATTATTTAATTCCCGACGTTTCGGAAACCAGTAATTAAGAGTCCGGCGGAGCGAATTTCTCTTACAAACGTAATCTATACTTATAATAAATCAGTAGAGAGGTCAATTCTGTACATGAAATATATTTCCAAAATAACTATCAGCGGGTGATTAGTGATCGATACTGACGCCAAAAATGCAATCAGTAAAATTTTTGTCTGTCTGTCTGTATGTTCGTTATAGAAACAAAAACCACTCGACGGATTTCAACGAAACTTGGTACAATTGTTCTTCATACTCCTGGGCAGGTTATAGTATACTTTTCATCACGCTACGATCAATAGGAGCAGAGCAGTGAAGGGAAATGTTGGGAAAATGAGTGATTCATGAGAAAGGTTTCAAGCTATACAACATCACGCTACAACCCTTAGGAACGGGGCAACGCAGGTGAAACCGCGGGCGAAGAACTAACTATTCCAAAGTAACTATTCCACGCGGACGAAGTCGCTGGCAAAAGCTAGTTCCAAAATAAATCGTAATTCAAACGCAATTTAATCAAATTCTGTTATTATTCGGTTTCGGATACCGTTAATTTGGGTTCCTACGTTACCATTTTGTCCAAAATACTTCACTGAAAATAAATGTAAGTAAATGAAATTTTTGATAACTTTACCAAGTTTGGAACTATTTTTCGGTCTGTTATTTCCATTGAACTAGTAGTAGACGAAATCATACCGTAGGAACCTATATTAATGGTATCCAAATTCGAATAATAACATAATTTGATAGAATATTGTCTGGATTACGCTTTATTTCGGAATTACTTTTGTGTGGGCAATTCAAGCTCCGCTGGACCCTTTTTCCGCAAATTCATAGTCCATGACACTCTTACTGCATGTAAGTCTTATACCTACTCATATTCAAAATCTACCATAATTCTAACCCAAAAACGTAGTTATCTCCGACGTACAGACACTGTGTTGCATAATTTTCTAATAGCATGGATATTCAAACGATGTGAACAAAATGAATTAAAATTTGAGATTACCTGTACAGTCACGTAGAAAATTCTTTATATATTGGAAATATAACATATCATCAGGCCTGTATTCCCAGAAGGGTTAGGCAGAAGCCTACTAATGTATACCCACCGTTCACCGGTATGTTTAGGTCCCATGTAATAGGGGGCGAGCCTATTGCCATTAATCTGGCACGAATCCAGATTCCGAGCTGCTACTGAGAATTTCATAGAAAAACTCAATAACTTTGCTCGACCTGAGGATCGAACCCAGGACCTCTAACGTAGCAGTCGCGCTTAGGACCACTAGACTAATGAGGCAGTCGTTATACTCGTAGGTATATTGAGAATATAACATATCATCACGTCTGTATTCCCCGATGGGTTAGGTTAAGTGTTCATATGTGTGTCTGCTATGCTAAAGGTCCTGGGTTCTATTCATGCAGTGTTATTGAGTTTTTCTATGAAATTCTCATTATCTCAGTTGGGGTTTGGGGCTTGGATTTATGCCCGATTAATGGCAATAAATAGGCTCGCCTCCTCGAACCTAAACATACCGGCGAACTCTGGGTGTATATTAGGAAACATCTACCTAATCCTTTGGGGAATACAGGCGTGATGGTATGTTATGTATGTTACTAAAAAAAATGGTGGAAAAAAAACCGCCAGTTCGCCTGATGTTAAGCGACACTGCGATCTACGATGGAGCACACTTGCCTAAAAGAAACCGAATCACTCGTGATTTACAGACGCCCAGATTATATCAATCGGGGAAGACCCACTCGGGAAGCGCATACCACATTTCAACGGCGCACATGATAAAAAGGGACTTAAAGCGTTTCATCATCAGTTTTCTGCTCAACTGTACTTGCACATACAACATACAGTATGTTAGCCGCCGTACAAAAAAGTAATAAACCCTACAGAATTTTCGCTTACCTAGTGCCTCGTATAATAAGTAAACAAGGCAGAGTTTCCGCGGCGGTCGTCGTGTGCCTCACTGGCTAATTAGTTTGTGGCACCGACGCGCGCGACGGAACCCAATTTTAAAATAGGGTTCCGTGTAATAAGGTGATGTTTTAATTTTATTTATGTAGTGTCTTGGGAATAATATTTAACCCTGTTATTACCTAGCCGATGGTTTTTTTGGTACAATTTGACAACGTTAACACAACAGATATGAAAAGTACTTCCTACAGAATTTTTCTTATTTGTAGTAAACACTTTTTAAAAGTAGAGTGAACAGACATCTTCTGGAAGTGCCGTTTCACCGTCGACCTCATCATTACCCCGGAGGCAAGATTGAAGTCAAGAGCATGGAGTTTCTTGCCGGATTCTTCTCCATAGGATCAACATTTTGGAACCGTGCAACTACAATCATAACGTTCGTTCGTAATCATAAACGCTTCTAAAAGCTTATTTAAAATAAAAACATTTGACATAACTTGAACTTGAAGAGCAAGCCCATTTTTGACAAAACCCTATTATGACTCGTGCACATAAAGAATGGATTTGGAAATGGCGACAGCTGAAGAAATTATACTTAAGTATAATTTCGGTCCCCTTTTTTGTGTTTTGTCGACTATTTTGTCATATTTAAGTCTACGGGGGCCTCGTAACACAGGTATTTCTATACCTGTATCGGGCACCAGTCTCTCACAAAAATGAACTTTTATAATTGGATCCCTCACTGTATGCCACCTAAATTATTTGTGACGAGGAAATAAATGCATTTTTCATTTTAATTAATTAATGTTTAAAATAAAATTAATAGGCTCGCCCCCTATTACATGGGACCTAAACATACCGGCGAGCTGTGGGTTACATTAGTACGCCTCTGCTTAACCCTTCGGGAATACAGGCGTGATGGTATGTTATGTTATAAAATTTATTTTTACTGATTTTATCGCGTTGTATTGATATTATTTAATTCCCGACGTTTCGGAAACCAGTAATTAAGAGTCCGGCGGAGCGAATTTCTCTTACAAACGTAATCTATACTTATAATAAATCAGTAGAGAGGTCAATTCTGTACATGAAATATATTTCCAAAATAACTATCAGCGGGTGATTAGTGATCGATACTGACGCCAAAAATGCAATCAGTAAAATTTTTGTCTGTCTGTCTGTATGTTCGTTATAGAAACAAAAACCACTCGACGGATTTCAACGAAACTTGGTACAATTGTTCTTCATACTCCTGGGCAGGTTATAGTATACTTTTCATCACGCTACGATCAATAGGAGCAGAGCAGTGAAGGGAAATGTTGGGAAAATGAGTGATTCATGAGAAAGGTTTCAAGCTATACAACATCACGCTACAACCCTTAGGAACGGGGCAACGCAGGTGAAACCGCGGGCGAAGAACTAACTATTCCAAAGTAACTATTCCACGCGGACGAAGTCGCTGGCAAAAGCTAGTTCCAAAATAAATCGTAATTCAAACGCAATTTAATCAAATTCTGTTATTATTCGGTTTCGGATACCGTTAATTTGGGTTCCTACGTTACCATTTTGTCCAAAATACTTCACTGAAAATAAATGTAAGTAAATGAAATTTTTGATAACTTTACCAAGTTTGGAACTATTTTTCGGTCTGTTATTTCCATTGAACTAGTAGTAGACGAAATCATACCGTAGGAACCTATATTAATGGTATCCAAATTCGAATAATAACATAATTTGATAGAATATTGTCTGGATTACGCTTTATTTCGGAATTACTTTTGTGTGGGCAATTCAAGCTCCGCTGGACCCTTTTTCCGCAAATTCATAGTCCATGACACTCTTACTGCATGTAAGTCTTATACCTACTCATATTCAAAATCTACCATAATTCTAACCCAAAAACGTAGTTATCTCCGACGTACAGACACTGTGTTGCATAATTTTCTAATAGCATGGATATTCAAACGATGTGAACAAAATGAATTAAAATTTGAGATTACCTGTACAGTCACGTAGAAAATTCTTTATATATTGGAAATATAACATATCATCAGGCCTGTATTCCCAGAAGGGTTAGGCAGAAGCCTACTAATGTATACCCACCGTTCACCGGTATGTTTAGGTCCCATGTAATAGGGGGCGAGCCTATTGCCATTAATCTGGCACGAATCCAGATTCCGAGCTGCTACTGAGAATTTCATAGAAAAACTCAATAACTTTGCTCGACCTGAGGATCGAACCCAGGACCTCTAACGTAGCAGTCGCGCTTAGGACCACTAGACTAATGAGGCAGTCGTTATACTCGTAGGTATATTGAGAATATAACATATCATCACGTCTGTATTCCCCGATGGGTTAGGTTAAGTGTTCATATGTGTGTCTGCTATGCTAAAGGTCCTGGGTTCTATTCATGCAGTGTTATTGAGTTTTTCTATGAAATTCTCATTATCTCAGTTGGGGTTTGGGGCTTGGATTTATGCCCGATTAATGGCAATAAATAGGCTCGCCTCCTCGAACCTAAACATACCGGCGAACTCTGGGTGTATATTAGGAAACATCTACCTAATCCTTTGGGGAATACAGGCGTGATGGTATGTTATGTATGTTACTAAAAAAAATGGTGGAAAAAAAACCGCCAGTTCGCCTGATGTTAAGCGACACTGCGATCTACGATGGAGCACACTTGCCTAAAAGAAACCGAATCACTCGTGATTTACAGACGCCCAGATTATATCAATCGGGGAAGACCCACTCGGGAAGCGCATACCACATTTCAACGGCGCACATGATAAAAAGGGACTTAAAGCGTTTCATCATCAGTTTTCTGCTCAACTGTACTTGCACATACAACATACAGTATGTTAGCCGCCGTACAAAAAAGGGCCCGCCTCTCGGGAGGTTGTAAAATAAAACAGAGCCTCTGTTGAACTAATTAAACGGTAATTTTATATACAATATAGCCTGACATTGTGCGTCTAATCACGGAAGTGCTTTTAATGTCAGATGTATTGTCTTTCACGTGTCATATTTTTAATGAAAACTTGATTTCTTTGTTTCAAATTATCATTCTTACTTGGTTGATATTCCAAATATCCGCACACAGCGCTACAAATCATTTTTTATAATACGCACAGCCAAGGAGTGGAACAACCTTCCTGCGTCTGTATTTCCGAATACATACATAATCAACCCATTACATTGTCCCACTGTTGGGCACGGGTCTCCTCTCAGAATGAGAGGGATCAGGCTATAGTCCACCCCACTAGTCTGATGCGGGTTGGTAGACTTCACACGCCGTCGAGAAAATCTCTCAGGCATGCAGGTTTCCTCACGATGTTTTTCTTCACCGTTTAAGCGCGTGATAATTAACTATTAATACGCACATAACTTCGAAAGGTCAGAGGTGCGTGCCTTGGATTCGAACTCGAGACCTTTGACTTGGCAGTCCTAAGGTCATATCACTAGACTATCACTGCTTTATTTCCGAATACGTACAATCCGAATCTATTCAAAACTAGATTAGGTGAACAGACATTTTCTGAGTGTGCTTGCTCCACCGTAGACCTAATCTTTGCCCCGGAAGCAAGATTCAGGTCCACAGCAAACCCATTTTTCATTTAGAAAAATATACATACCTTCACGCCTGTATTCCCTGAAGGTTTAGGCAGGGACGTACCTACTAATGTATACCTACATTTCGCCGGTATGTTTAAGTACTATGTAATAGGGGGTGAACCTATAACCGTTAACCGGGCACTAATTCCAAACTCCGAGCTGCTACTGAGAATTTCATAGAAAACCCAATAACACTATGCTCAACCTGGGAATCGAAAGCAGGTCCGCTAGTAGTCGTGCTCAGGACTACTAGGCTAATGAGGCAGTTATTTTATAAGTGGAATTTAGCCACCTAAAGGTCTTTAGGCCTTCAAGTATTTGCATTTAAATTCAAGTGCTTGTAGTGCTGTATCTATCTATAGAAATAAAAAAGAAAGGATATTCGGTGGTCATCACTTGAGAACGGGTGATTGATTGGCTCATTTAAAAATAAAACTGCTTATCCGCTGCGCAAAGCGTAAAATCATGACAGGACTAGTTGGAATATGGAACCATTCTCATATTCATCATCACCATCATCAGCCTATATTCCATATACGTCGTCGAGGCCAATATACGTCCACTGCTGGACGTATATAGTCCTCTCCTAGTGAACGCCATAGAGCCCGATCTTCGGCTGACTGGATCCTCATATTACTTGTTTCAAAATAATTCATCAGTCATTCAATTATATAATGTTACTTAAAATATATCACGCATCAAAATGAGCTTACATTCTTCATAAAATAGTCGCAAGTTAAACTTCAAAGTCCAAATACAATTATTATTAACTGTTTGATATTTCAAATTGGCAGGAGCCCAACTGTGGACTCCTACTTCGTTAAAACTCCCAAAAATACTTTGTAAATATCTAATTATTCATTTTAGAAAGTTTCTAACTGAACAAACAGATTGTCTTGCCTGAAGTTTTGTTTTACTAGGGCTGGGAAAGTCTTCGGCTTTGGCATTCGTATTTTGGCTCCAGTTGTATAATGGTTTCGGCCGGATACTAGTTTATATTGTATTAGTAGTTAGAGTAAATATCTTTTTAATTAGGATTAATATTGTATCATATAAGCAGTGATAGCCTAGTTGTATGACCGTTGGACTGCCCAGTCAAAGGTCTCGAGTTCGAACCCAAGACCTCTGACACTTCGAAGTCATGTGCATATTAAATAGTTATCACGCGCTTAAACGGTAAAGGAAAACATCGTGAGGAAACCTGCATGGTTGAGAGATTTTCTCGATGGCGTGTGAAGTCTACCAACCCGCACTAGGCCAGCGTGGTGGACCATAGCCTAATCCCTCTCATTCTGAGAGGAGACCCGTGCCCAGCAGTGGGACAGTATAATGGGTTGATTATGTTGTATCATATGCCTTTTGGGATTTTACTAACACGTCGGACCTGTATTATGTTACATTTAAGGACGTGTGTAATTCTAGTGAGACACACTTGGGACAAGTGTAATCTATACTTATAATAAATCTGTAGAGAGGTCAATTCTGTACATGAAATATATTTCCAAAATAACTATCAGCGGGTGATTAGTGATCGATACTGATGCCAAAAATGCAATCAGTAAAATTTTTGTCTGTCTGTCTGTCTGTCTGTCTGTCTGTCTGTCTGTCTGTCTGTCTGTCTGTCTGTCTGTCTGTATGTTCGTTATAGAAACAAAAACCACTCGACGGATTTCAACGAAACTTGGTACGATTGTTCTTCATACTCCTGGGCAGGTTATAGTATACTTTTCATCACGCTACGATCAATAGGAGCAGAGCAGTGAAGGGAAATGTTGGGAAAACAGGAGAACTTACTCCATTTTTTAAGCTTCCGTCGCGTGTGCAGCCTTAATGGTTAAAGCTACACAGAAATCATGTATGACGGAAATGTTCTCCTTAAAATTATATAAAAAATATTCCACGACAGCAAATGTCTATCTTTTATGGTTGACTCACAATAACACGTGTAACTCCCGATAGCTTAGCAGTTCGGAGCTTTCTGATTATATTTGTCTACTCTTACGTTAGGTGACTGACTGACTGACATAGTGATCTATCAACGCACAGCCCAAACCACAAGTTATAGTATACTTTTCATCACGCTACGATCAATAGGAGCAGAGCAGTGAAGGGAAATGTTGGGAAAATGAGTGATTCATGAGAAAGGTTTCAAGCTATAAAACATCACGCTACAACCCTTAGGAACGGGGCAACGCAGGTGAAACCGCGGGCGAAGAACTAGGGAACAAAGTAACTATTCCACGCGGACGAAGTCGCTGGCAAAAGCTAGTTTTATACATAAATTTGAATAATTAGTCAATATAATTTAGTTTCCCGCAAAGTTTCTCTACCCTTCAAAAATAGAAAGCACATTTAGTTGATTTAGATGACATAAATGTAAGACTAATAGTGTCGTCATTTATAATTGGTTTCGGCTTTAATGTGAGACCACTAATCTGGTTTCGGCCTAGTGTTGTGTCGACATAAAATTTTGATGAAGCGAATATTAATTTTGGTTTTATATTGTTAATTAATTATTCTTGATAGTCAATCTTAATAAAGCAATTTTAGTTGAGAATTTGTTTCAACCTTTAGTTTAAGCAATAGAAAGAATTACATTAATTATAAAAGTTATTTTCTAGTAACGTTATTGTTAAAAATACTTTTCCAATGTCAAATTGAATACTGATTTGGTTTAGCGGTCTTGATGAGTAATTATACCGTACCACCACGCCTGTATCCCCGAAGGGTTAGGCAGAGGCGTACTAATGTACACCCACAGATCATTGGTATGTTTCAATATGTAATATCATAATTTCGTATGTTTAGGTCCCATGTAATACCTAAGGGGCGAGCCTATCGCCATTGACCGGGCACAAATCCCAACGACATTAACATTGGCAATACAAAAACATCGTTAGGCAATGTTTTGAAAAGTTAATTGTATTTAATATTTAAGTTTATTTTATCTGGTATGGATACAGGGATTATTATAATTAATCACACGGACCATTGAAATCACAATGGATTTTGTATTGTCAAATCGCAAACTAATTTAAACCTTATTTATTGATGTCATTATGTTAACACAAGCGACATTTGCTTATTCATTAATTTTGTGCGTCAGTTTCAATCTACGCATAGATTAGCACATGTTTAATTGAAGCTGATCAAATAATACCAATCAGATTGATCCCTGGTTGGGGAAATAGTAATTATGTAACTAAAATCATAGTTTTGCGATAGGATTAATAGTATTATGGAATAGAAACATAATATATCTACCATCTAACCGGTTGACGACACGTCACAACCCACGGCAAGGGTTGTGGGTTCGATCGCTGCACGTTACAAATATTTGTATCTGGCCGATGCGAAAGTGGCGAATAGGTATTCCACGTTAATAAATAAGAAAAATATTTATAGCATAGCATTCATACCATCGCAGTGATAGCCTAGTGATATGACCATAGGACTGCCAAGTCAAAGGTCTCGAGTTCGAATCGAAGGCACGCACCTCCGACTTTTCGAAGTCATGTGCGTATTAATAGTTAATTATCACGCGCTTAAACGGTAAAGGAAAACATCGTGAGGAAACTTGCATGCCTGCGAGATTTTCTCGACGGTGTGCGAAGTCTGCCAACCCGCAATAACCTAGCGTATAGAGGGATTAGGCTATAGTCCACCGACTATAATTCAGAGAGGGATAAATTTTGGGAAAGAAATAAATTTTGAAGAAATAAATTCTCAGAAGTAGCTCGGAGTTCGGATTTGTGCCTATAAGCTCGCTCCTGTTACCTAAACATACCGGCAGACTGTGGCTGTATAATCAGTAAGTATACTTCTGCCTAACCCTTCTAGGAATACAGGTGAGATGGTCTGTTATTATCTGGTAATGTTTAAATTTCTTAAACAAACAATCAAAATCCCAGTAAAATCAATAAATTTATTGTATTTTCGTGATTTTAATACATAATATAATTGTGTGGTCGTAATGTTGACCCTTGTTATGATGTGGTTGATTCTGATTAACAATAAATCAGTATTCGTTGTTTTAAATTTTGTTGCATTGTATGTTGAAATTAATAAAATTGTTGGTCTTTGCTGGAAAATCCCCCAAAAATGTTTTTTTTTATGATGCAGTCTATATTGTAGTACATGATATTATTACAATTAATTAGGTGCTAAAAAGCACATCATGTAGTGGTATCTTAGGTGGCTGTTAGTAATTTTTATATTGAGACACCCACCTCCTCAAACAACCCAAGAACATCTTCAACAACCAATAAACATACCAGGAGTTAAACAGAGGCCAATGTACAGTAAACGCTCAAAAGTCCATAAGCGCGCTAAGGATTACATTACTATGAACATTACGAGCGAGCTCGATACAGCCAGTGCGTGTCACTTGTTAACGACAATGAATAGAAGGTCGTAAGTCAAACTAAACGTCAAGCTATCGTGTTGTGAGATTGAATTTTGGTCATGGCCATGTAATAGGGAGCGAGCCAATTGCCATTAACCGGGCACAAATCCAGACTTCCAGCTTCTACTGAGAAGTTCATAGAAAAACTCAATAACACTTTTGCTCGACCTGGGAATTGAAACCAGGATCTCTAGCATAACAGTGGCGCTTGGGACCACTAGACGAATGAGGCAGTCAGATCAACAAATTTTTAAAAAGCTTACAAGTAATTTGGGACGCACATTACTGGTATTCTTGTTAACCCCTCGTAGTTAAAAGCTTGTGTTACGAGTGGGTTCACGTCGGTAGTTGCAATGGGTGGATTTTGAACCGGCAACCACATCATCGTAAGTCCGACAAACTAGCCTTTAGGCTACCGCCGTTATAATTATACCTAAGTATATTACGTTATTCCATTTAGACGCACGGGTCTTCTCAGAATGAGAGGGATTAGGCTGTAATCCACCACAGTAGTTTAATACTGGTTGACAGACTTCACACGCCATCGAGAAAATCTCTCAGGCGTGCAGATTTCCTCACGATTTTTTCCTTCACCGTTTATGGGCGTGATATTTAAATAACTGACCTGATGAAATTCAGACCTGTGTTTTTGCATTTGCACTTCAGACCTTTAATTTGGTAAGTTCAATGGTCTTATCAATAGGCTATCACAGAACTCACCATCATCCGGGTCAAAGGACCAAAAAATTTACGATGTACATTTAAATGGATGAATATTAAAAATGTTATTTTGTTAACACTGATTACAAGAAGGTAGTAAAAATGCTAAGGGGCGCGAGGCGAATTAGTTGGTTTGATGATTTGAACAACTACTGCTGATTACCGTAAAGCGTGAATATTATATTATCTTACAGTTCACTGCGCGTGCTTGTATATATATAACACCTAAACTATAATAGGGATAATGACTGCAATAAAGACAGCCTCATTAGTCTAGTGGTTCCAAGCGCTACTGCTACGCTAGAGGACCTTAGTTCGATCCCCAGGTCGAGCAAAGTGTTATTGAGTTTTTCTATGAAATTCTCAGTAGGAGCTCGGAGTCTGGATTTGTGCCCGGTTAATGGCAATAGGCTCGCCTCCTATTACATGGGACCTAAACATACCGGCAAACTGTGGGTGTACATTAGTACGCCTCTGCCTAACCCTTCGGGGAGTACAGGCGTGATTGTATGTTATGTTATGACTGCAATAGAAAAATATCATTCGATCCGTCAGTTTTATCCAAAAATATCGGACACGTATATTTTGCATTAACAAAATAATAGGAACTGACCAACTTAAAGAGTATCAAAGTTCCGGAGCGGGCTGTGACGTCACTATTTCGTAAAAATTGTACGAAGCCATGCGCAACTTAAATGCACTGTATCGCCGTAATACGAAAAATACGAGTACATAATTTTTTTCATCTAACTGACGGACCAAACAATTTTTTTTAGTTATCTAGCCTATACGGGTTTGCTTGTTCATGTCCATAGATGCTCTAAAACTAAAATTGACCTAATATTTAGTTTTCATAGCACGACAAAATCCTTAAAAAAATAGTTTAATTTCAAATTGACTAAGTATCATTTATAGATTGAAATTAATATATCTACCATTTTGTGGTCATTTTTCATTTTCAACCCTGCAGTTTCCAGCTCATGTTTAGGTAATAACTATTTAACAACTTTGTGGTCGTGCGACCACAAAATCAATCATCGTTCATGGCAGGTTTGTGTTGATCTAAATAAAGCGACGCGTGAATTCTAATTATAACACACAATAAAGTGACCAAGATGATTAGTTAACGCGTAACATGTAATTATTTAAGCTTTATATTGTTACAGATCCTGAAGGTATGTGAGTTTGATGTTTTGAGGGTTCCGTACCTCAAAAGAAAAAAATGGAACCCTTATAGGATCACTTTGTTGTCCATCCGTCTGTCTGTCAAGGCCCTTTATCTTGGGAACCCGTGGAGGTATCGAGTTGAAATTAAAACCATATACTCAGGTCTACAGTTCCTTGAAGCTGTGAAAAAATCGAACTTCTAAGTTACCGTAATAAAGATGCGGCGGTTTATGCTGCATACACTCTCAAGGGAATCAGAATTTGTAGGATATTTTTCGTTGACTTAGAACTGACATTTGACAGGTAATATCGTCTTATACTTCAAGTATAGGGAAAAATCTATTTTTACAGTGGGAGAACCATGCTTCGTCACGAATATCGTGCCGGCTTGACCGGAGTGATACCACGGCCTCACAGAAAAGCGGCGTGAAACAACGCTTACGTTGTGTTTCGCTGAGTGAGTGAGGATACCGGATGTCCAATTCCTTTTTAAAACACCGGCAACGCACTTGTGACTCCTCTGGCGAGTGTCCATGGGCAGCGGTAATCGCTTACCATCAAGCGATCCGTCTGCTCGTTTGCCCATAAAATCCCATCCCATCCCATAAAAAGCCTAACAAAAAAATATTGGAAGCCAAAACATGACAAGCAATAACTATTGCCTGTAATGGTTATAATATGTTTTCGGAGAACATATTTTCTGAATTACAAGTATGCACTTACTTGTTATCTTAGATGATTTTTTGTAATGGATGTGTGAGCTGTCTCATTGATCCGGTGGTCGCAGGTCCTAGGTTTGATTTCCAGATTGAGTAATGTTTTTTAACCGAGCGCAAAAAAAGGATTTCATGTATAGATTTTGATTTTCTTTTTTTTTTCTGATAAAGTCTTCCTAGTTGGTCCCATGAAAATTTGGACCATAGGTTGTGAATAATCTCCCTCTCCATGAGCTATGGCCTACGGGCGACTGGCTTTAGGAGTCCCTCGCCCGACCAGACAATAGCCTCAGTATTTTCAGCACACGCGCTCTCTTGAGTAGGCAATGCTTCAGCCTATGAAGGGGTCCAGCGTTAACTGACGTGTTCGTGGCGAATGTCTGGAATCCCATGGCCATGTCTATAGGGCAAAAAAAGCAAGTACGGTTTTTAGTTGGTACGAGTCCGACACACCCTGCTGCCTCTCATGGTGGCAGACGATCCATAAGGGTTTTCCGCACAAAAAGAAAGTATGATTGCTCAGTCAGGCAGTCAGTTTTGTTTTCTTAAAAACGGAATCTATGAAATTTTCGATAACAGCTCAAATTTTGAATTTGTACACGTGTCAAAGTCAAATCTTCTATTTCAACAGGGCCGATTTTTCTATCGTCAGATAACTTTTAACTTTGGAATAAAACTAACGTTGGATAGATTTTGTACTTAAAGAAAAACTCCTTTATCCTCCGATAAAGTTATCTGCCGATGGAAAAATCTACCCTTACACCAATAAAACAGGTGATACATTTTTTTTACTTACATTAAGCAACATACAACATAAGACCTAAAACATACCGTCGAACTGTGGAACACGACTGTGGAACATCAACCTACACTTCTGCCAAACGATTCGGGAATACAGGCGAGATGGTATATTCTGAAAGTTTATCAATGAACACATAGAAATCAATATTGGATCGCATTCAAGGCAAATATACTACGCTGAAAGACTTGGCTTCATTTGTATTCAAATGAGTTCCTATATTGAGCACATACTAGACAATTTATTGGTATACCAACTATTCGATAATTAATAATATCGTCTTCTACATTTACAAGGTTTGGATTTCTCTCTATAGCTACGTTGATTTCTGGGGTATAGTCTTATCATAAAAATATAAAACGATCTTTTTGTGATTTTTTTGCATTTTCCATGCTAAGATTTTTAAGTTATTTAATAGTAAAGGAAAAAATTCAATCGCGGGCAGGATTCGAACCTGCGTCTTCTGGTTTGATATACCAGACGCTCTGACCTCTAAGCCACCGCGAACCCTAACCGCATGATTGCGGGTAGGGTTTGCGATCCTGCCCGCGATTGAATTTTTTCCTTTACTATTAAATAACTTAATATAAAACGACTTATAAGCTTCTTATAGCAATATTAAATATAGAGTATTGTCACCAGAATCATCCTATTTCCTTAATCACACTTGGTCTAATAGAAGTCGCAGAGTTTCTGATATACCTGAATATGTAGAAGGCTATATGGGCTGGGATGCACTTGATTGAAATGTCGCCGATCCTTTTACACCGAAAGATGTCTCGCGCCGCTCGTATAATATGTTTTGTCTTGTTTTGACACGTGATATTCTGTAACAGGAAGAAGAAAACAAAAGATATTATAGCTTTATAAAGTTGATAAAGAGTTTTATATTTTTATGAAAAGGGGGTTAATAAGTATCTAATTTAATTCTTCTTATTCTTAACTGTAGCCCACGGGTCACTCGTATCGCAAACAAATTTTTGAGAGAAAATATGGCCAGAGGCGCAAGTTTGCAAATGACTTAAAGACTGACAGATCTCGAAGACAAAACTGTCGAAAATCAACAATTCAGTTGACAAAATAAAATAACCAACTCGGAGCCCAGGCTGGTAAGAACTACCACCTATCAAATATTTACCTTATACACTAACGCTATAGATACGTAATCTGGGTTACCATAACCCGACATCCATTGGTTATCAGAAGGGTGACTATAAAGCATAAAGCAACCCTTATCTATTGAGCAAATTTGGTTTCGATCTCCGTAAGACCAAAGATTTATTGTTAGTAAACGCTGTCCCTTGAATAAGGGTACAAAATATGGACCCTTTAGTGAATTTCCATGTGAAAAGAAAATATTACATATGTAGAAATAAGTTGAACGTATTGTGTAATTGGTAGCTGTGCGCGATTTTACCCTCCATTTCTGATGTGTTATATTTTTGCTCAGCTCCTAGGGGTAGAAGCGTGATGTTAGTAGCTGGCGGAGCTTGAATTGCCCACAAAAACTTTATACCGAAATAAATCGTAATCTAGACAATATTATATCAAATTATGTTATTATTCGGATTTGGAAAACGGTAATCTAGGTTCCTACGGTACTATATGGTCTACTATTACTTCACTGGAAATAAAATCGTTCCAAGCTTGGTAAAGTTATCAAAAATTGCATTTGCTTATATTTATTTCCAGTGAAGAATGAAAAAGCGTCATCGATTTATGATGAACATTTCAAAAACCCGAACGAAACTCTTTAAGTCCACTTTTATCATGCGTATCGTTGAAATGTGGAATACGCTTCCCGGGTGGGTCTTCCCCGATAGATATAATCTGGGTGTCCTTAAATCACGAGTGAATCGGTTTCTTCTAGGCAAGCGCGCTCTATCGTTGATCACAGTGTCTCTTAATATTACGCGAACTGGCGGTCACATAAATGGGTTCGAATCCCAAGTCCTTCTAGTATAGCAGTCACGCCTAGGACTAACGAGAACTCCTAAGTATTAGAATAACTTAAAAAAAATCTAAATTTTCGTTAAACAAATGGGAACAAAAGAGTTTAATCCAAAATCAAAAGTCCTTTTACCAAACAGATCGCTTTGATTACTGAGCTGAGCTCAAGTTTTAATTGAAACGCTCGGATGCGACTGTGGAATCTTATTGCATTGCTATCAGTATTATGGTGATCATTAGAAGTTGTCCATTAGAAGAAGTTGTTGTTGTAAATTGGTATGTGTTATCATTACATTAAGATAAGTTTTTGTTTGGGACATAATTGTAAGAACAGTAAGTAGGTTCGAAATTACTAAGTGGTATTGTGTAAAACTTTAAACTTATACGTAGGTATTTACCTAATTCTTCTCTTACTGCCTCATTACTATAATGGTCCTAAAAAATCACAAAAAAGATAGTTAAAAGGTAAGGTGGCATCGTACGATATCGAACTAATTGTAAAGGAAGTCATGTCGGTTGAGAAGCAATGTAACTTGCTTTTCAATAGATGTCGCCAACGTCACCTCATGTTGTAAATTCAGAATGTGAAGGCTAATTTCGATCAAGCGGGCGGGACTCGCGGTGGCTTAGCGATCAGAGCGTCTGGTGTACCTGACCAGAAGACGCAGGTTCGAATCCTGCCCGCGATTGAATTTTTCCTTCACTAAAATAACCTAACATGTACCCTGTAAAATGTAACAATAACCCTGTTATTGGGTTTTTCTATGAATGATGGTAGATTTCCTCTAGGTGTATTCCTAGAAAACGTTTACATATCTTTACTGCCGACTCTACCAACCCATTTGATCTTGGAATGTAGGGACTTGATGTCTTATGATGTATTTCCCCGTTCCCAAATAAAATTCTTAAGGAGGATCGTTCACCTGCGCCCGCTAAATTCAAATTTCAAGGGGTTTTTCGCAGTTTGTATGTCTATAATGAGTTCTACATTCATAGCAATAGTAATTGCGTCATTAACGATACAAAATTCACAATGTTTAACTAAAATCATTGCTTAAAAATCAATAATGTAGCTAAAAGTAGTGTAAAGTATCGATTTTGACCATTAACACAGTTTTTGACAAGTTTTTTACTTGATGTGGATTTAAAAATAAATGGTTTAGTTCCCAGTTTTTACTGTTGCATAGTTAATGTCGCAATTACTACTGCCATGAATCTAGAACTTGTTATAGACCTACAAACTGCGAAAAATCACTTGAAATTTGAATTTCGCGGGCTCAAGTGAACGATCCACCTTAAACTCTTATTTCTGTAAATTGAACGTTTAAAGATACTTTTACAAGTCATTTTTTTTTTAACTAGATGCCGCCGGCATTTCCTAAGTGACAATCTCTGAGAAGAAACACCGAAACAAACTCAGAGAATCATGGTCTCTTTTTAAAGTCCAGGCATAGTAGTTATATATCAATATGTGAGTGTTACAATGCAAGGCAATGTCTGAGATGGCCTTTTAAGGAAAGAGCCATAGCGAATAAATAATAAACTGTAATACTTGTAGATAAAATTAAAAATCGATTGAAGAAATTTGTCAGTTTTAGATATGAACATGAAAATGAAAAATATTTACTGTCTGAAAACTATGTTACATCATTGGTTGAGGCCCTGGATCCCACACTAGGATTCCCTGTGTTTTGGGTTCCAGGCTCTTTGTACCGTTTACAAAATTAGCTGTATAGATAATAATTATATTATGACATAATTATATTAGATATGGATGTGCTGTTAACCGTACCACACTTCATTCATTTAAATCAGATCAAATTAACTTAAATACACAATCGTAATCGAATCGAACCGTAATCGATACCTTTATTTTCAAACCTTAAAAAATCATTTAAAATTTCCGGGAGATTGTCACGTTTTCGATTATTTCATCCAATCATTCGATTAATATCTCATGGTCTACCTACCTGGTTTCTTCAGTTAATTGCCTATTTTGGAAAGATCTGAGTCGGCATTCAATCTCCAAACGACCTGTATGGTAAGATAAAAAATATAAATGAGATAGGTTCTCATTTATATTTTTTATCTTATAATGCAATTCTTTTTTTCGTACTGCCTCATTAGCCTAGTGATCCTGAGCGCGACTGCCATACTAGAGTCCTGGGTTCCATTTACAGGTCAAGCAAAGTGTTACTAAGTTTTTCTATGAAATTCTCAGTAGCAGCTCGGAGTTTAGAATATAGCCCAGCTCGCTCCGTATTACATGGGACCTAAACATACCGACGAAGTGTGGGTGGTACATTACTATGCCTCTACCTAACCCTTCGGGGAGTACAGGCTTGATTGTATGTTAACTCTATATCGTTATACATCGTAGCTATAAAAATATCGCGTATGTATTCTCCATATTCTTAGTCAAGAGACGCCACTATGACGTGACATACATAGAAGATTATTCTCTGCTTACTCCCCTAGGGGATAAAGGCATGAAGATATGGAACGTACTTCCGAGCCCCCGATATCCGATGTCTTATCGACCGGCGCACAATAATGCTGTACTTGAGAGCTAACATGCTGTACCTTATCGGGTTTTTAATGGCCCAGAGAATATTGTATGAATTTTCTTAAGCATTTTGGTTAGTGGTCTAGAAATGAATTTAGACTTTATTTCAGACTGTTAAAGAATAATATCATTATTAGGTATATTTTGAAGCTATTTCATAGTTTGATATATACGAGACAGGCCTGACCTAGTGTGGGGGTCACTGTGAACATATTTTCTCTATACAAGTTACACTGCCTATGCTCTTAATGTTACAATAAACATAATTATCATTTAAATGTATGGAAATGTAATACTTTTGGTCAATAAATATTATTCTTATTCTATTATTATATTTCATAGTTCTCTCTTTGGCCAATTTTTGAAGATTGAATTATAGTTTAATTTCTTCCAGTCCTTCCAAAGGTTTTCTGGAAAAGATAGCCGTGACCTGTGACTTTTATCTCATTTATTTTTATGAAATTGTGATTTTGGTGTGCAAAGCGTATTTATTTTGTAGATAAAGTATTCTTAGACAAGACACTGGCCCAGCACAAATAAAATCACATTACACACTAACAAAGTTACCCAACAAAAAAAAACGATTCCATTTTTAAAATTCAATCGAGTGTAGCTCTCACTTGACTGTTTTTATTTAATACGGGTCCCACTTACCCTGTTTCTCTTTTATCCTCAAGAAAATGACCCTTAAGATAAGTAAGAAATCAAATCAAAAACCAACCGACTATAAGTGGTTTATAACGCCCACTACTTCTCCATCTATTAAGAGCTTACACGGGAAACGTTTTAAATCGAACGCAATACGCCTTTTTAAGATTTTCTTTGGTAGGTAGTAGCTAGGTACATTACATAAGTATACAGGGTGTCCTAGAGAATGAGAAAATGGAAGAAGGTATTAGAATTATAGTTTTAAGATTTCCCTCAGTAAATAAAAAGAAATGGACAGTTAAACGTTGTAAGTTACAGTACTTGCAATGTTTTTAGGATTCCGTACCTGAAAGAAGAAAACCGTACCGTACCCTAAAAGAAAAAACGGAACCCTTATATGATCATTTTGTTGTCCGTCCGTCTGTCTGTCAAGACCCTTTATCTCGGGGACGCGTGGAGATATCGAGTTGAAATCAAACCCATATACTTAGGTCTAAAGTCCCTTGAACCTGTGAAAATCAAATTTCTTTTTCTCAAGCCTTTTATGCCGCAAGAATTTCCGTTGACCAAGAACTATGCTACAAGTATAGGGAAAAATCGGAAAACGATACATTTGTAATTAATTACTATAAATTTGTACGGAACCCTCGGTGAGCGAGTCCGACTCGCACTTGTCCGTTTTTCTTTATTTAAAGACCACTCCAAAGGATGCCCTTCGTTTCTTTGCAGACATGACAGTTAGTAAGTGCCGGCGCAATTGTATTTTTTATTTCCCTCTTTTGCTGGACAATGTTCTTCTCTAACTCAGTATAGGATATCTTTTTGTGATTTTTTTGCATTTTCCATGCTAAGATTATAAAGTTATTTTAGTCAACGTCACCTTATGACGTAAACTCAAAATGTGAAGGCAAATTTCAATCAGGCGGGTGGGGTTCGCGGTGGCTTAGCGGTCAGAACGTCTGGTGTATCTAACCAGAAGACGCAGGTTCGAATCCTGGCCGCGATTGAATTTTTCCTTTACTAAAATAACTTAGTATATGTACTCGTAAACAAATAATATATATTGGTATGTTTGTTACGCGATCATTCCGTCAATTATGAATAGATTTTCATGATTCTTTTTTTGATCGGAAGGTGATACTTCAGAGGTGGTCCCATAAAAATTTGGTCAAGAATTGACGACACGATTGGCGTAGCGGTTGAGCGATCGACTTCTGCACCACGTGTTGTGGGTTCGATCCCCACACGGAGCAAATATTTGTATTATCTACAGGTAGTTGTTCCGGGCCTGGGCGTTTGTGTATGTGAGAATTTGTGTTTGTAAAACGCACCCAGGATACAGGAGAAAATCCTAGTGTGGGGCAACGTTTTTTTTTAAAAAAAAAGAAAAAAGAAAAAAAGAATTGATTACATAATTTAGAATAAAGTGACAATAACACGTATCGACCGAGTAACTAACCAAGTAACTTTTAAGAAAAACAAAACCATCTTCAATAACATTTTTATAAAAATATCAATGGCAGTTCGGAATTTGGATTGACGCGTCCCCATGGGACCTAAAATATGCCGATAAACTTTTGGTTCGTTAGTGCATAATCATAATAACATAATCAGCCCATTATGTCCCACTGCTGGGCACGGGTCTCCTCTCAGAATGAGAGGGATTAGGTTATAGTCCACCACGCTGACCTAGTGCGGGTTGGCAGACTTCACACGCTGTCGAGAAAATCTCTCAGGCATGTAGGTTTCCTCACGATATTTTCCATCACCGTTTATGCGCGTGGTAATCAACTATTTAATCCACACATGACTTCAAAAAGTCAGAGGTGCGTGCCTTGGGTTCGAACTCGAGACCTTTGATTGGCAGTCCAACGGTCATACCACTAGGCTATCACTGCTCTGTACATTAGTACGCCTCAGCCTAACCCTTCGAAAATACAAGCGTGATGGTATTTTATGATATGTTAAAAGGGAATTGATTATTTATTATTATAGTGTTTAAAAGTCTTGTATATTACTCAAGCCATTAGAAAAATTGCTATATCTATCTACACTTATAATAAATCTGTAGAGAGGTCAATTCTGTACATGAAATATATTTCCAAAATAACTATCAGCGGGTGATTAGTGATCGATACTGACGCCAAAAATGCAATCAGTAAAATTTTTGTCTGTCTGTATGTTCGTTATAGAAACAAAAACCATTCGACGGATTTCAACGAAACTTGGTACAATTGTTCTTCATACTCCTAGGCAGGTTATAGTATACTTTTCATCACGCTACGATCAATAGGAGCAGAGCAGTGAAGGGAAATGTTGGGGAAATGAGTGATTCATGAGAAAATACTAAAAATACTTGTTGATCAAAAAGTATTGCAAGATTTAAATAAAGAATATGAGAAATTGTTTAAGAAATGTAAAATATTACCAATTCAAATGAAAATTAAAATGACATTACTGCTCGAGCAACATAACATTCTGAAAAATAAACAGAAAAGAGTGCATAACTACCCAACCCGCCTAGCCAAAAAGAATAAGCTGGATTTACCTAAAGTAAGTAATTATTTTGGACAAAGAACAAGAAAATGGATCACGCCATCAATAATTAATGATTTGCCCAAGGATCTCTTAAATAGTGTTAAATCCAAACGACAGCTAAAAATAATTCTCATGAAGCACTATTTATCACTATGTCCATAAGATGTTGCGGGTGGTGTCTCGTTCAAATATTATCAATGGATTGGAATCGAATGAGATACTTTACCCACATAAAATATTTTTTTTGTTAATTTATAGTAACCTTAGTTAAATGTCTTTTTTTTTGCACGCTCGATCTTAAAGCAAATTATTGTATTAAAATAAAAAGAACTCCTTGCCGACAAACTGCTATGCAGTTTGGCATAATATTTATTAGATTAAGCATGTAACACTTGGTTAAGAAAAAAAAAAAAAAAAAGGTTTCAAGCTATAAAACATCACGCTACAACCCTTAGGAACGGGGCAACGCAGGTGAAACCGCGGGCGAAGAACTAGGGAACAAAGTAACTATTCTACGCGGACGAAGTCGCTGGCAAAAGCTAGTATTACATAAAGCAGTCGTTATCTTGCCAAATTGCTACGTGTTTTAGGAACAATTTATGAGAAGATTTATTTTATTACAGTTGTTTTTTTATAAATATTATTATTCTGTTTTATTTACTTAACTCGTTACTTATCGTTATTTACTTATCTACTATCCCACTCGTAATCAAGTGAATTTTAATATTTGGAATTTATTTATTAGACAATAATTTAATCTCAAATTATTATCGTTTACACGTTGTACATATTGTTACGAGCTGGGGTTCGGGATAAATTTAATTAACACCAATTTCACCGAAACAACAAATATTTTAATTAACTTGACAAACACACAACAGAAATTACTGAGAGAGTCACTACAGTATCACTTATCGCACTATAATGTCGCACTTGTAATCACTTAACTTCGCTTCGATATTCACTTCACCGTGTTCAGAACTAAACTGCCTTGGCCGACCCTCACGACCAGTATTTATATGAGTCACGAAGATTCTAGAATCGAACATTCTCGATAGGTCCACAAATACGAGTTGGTAAGTACCTAAGTACCTACTTATAAACAATAGACGATAAAGTGATCGTCTATTGTTTACGGTCATTCACCTTGAACCCGGCTTTTCTTCGAATGTTCTACGTGCTTCTACGACTTATCTAGAATCTTCGTGACCCATCTCCGTACTAATAGTTACTCGGCGTAACAATAATATTGTTTATTTTACGTTTTATCGTTTTCTTAACAAATGTAGGTATTATTTTAATTTTTTTCGCGCAATGCTTTGGTTGCTAACTGTAATATTGTAAAAGTGCATTTAAAATAAATAATGTTAGTACTTATAAGAACAGAAGTCAAAAAATAATTTTAGTCTGTACGTTTGTACGCGTATTACGCAAAAACTTCTTCATGAAATTGGATGCGGTTTACACAGTATTGCTGGAGGTCTAACTTAAAATTTGGTGCATATTTAATCTTAATACGCTATCTACAAGCCGGGTTTAAGTAAATCCTTTTGGGAAGCGAGAGAAACTGCGGTTACCGGTTAATCAATCCATTACCTATGATAAACTTTTCTTTAAAAACCATTCCAACATTTGAATCGGTTAAAAACACTCAATAATGTACCAGGGTTAATGAAACTCTAATAACTATTCTTAGAAACATACCATCCCGCCTGTATTCCCCGAAGGGTTAGGCAAAGACGTACTAATGTACAGTGGGGACCAAAAGTCCATAGGCAATCTCACAACGCAAGCTTGACGTTTAGTTTGACTTATGACCTTCTATTTGCATGCATTATCATTGTCGTTAACAAGTGACACGCACTGGCTGTATCGAGCTCGTTCGTACTGTCCATAGCAATGTAATCCTTAGCGTGCTTATGGACTTTTGAGCGTGTACTGAACCTACACCCACAACTCGCCGGTATATTTAGGTCCCATGTAATACGGGGCGAGCCTATTTCCGTTAACCGGGCACAAATCCAGACTCCGAGTTGTTACTGAGAATTTCATAGAAAAACCCAATAACACTTTGCTCGACCTGGGGATCGACCCAGGACCTTTAACGTAGTAGTAGCGCTTGGAACCACTAAACTAATAAGGCAGTCATTCTTAGAAACCAACCGTAATTTCCTATTTCTCTGAAAACCCTTTGTCCTATTATGAGGCAAAACTTCCTGGGGCGATGTTTCTTACTTCCCAACCTTGTCAAGTACATGTCATTCTGAAGTAAGATCATAATTATTTCGTCTTTCGGGGAATCCACCCGTGAAATTGGTTGATATTTTGTTATTTAGGTACTAGATTGCCCGTGGCTCTGCTCGCACAGATATCGGAAAGTCGCAATACCTACTATTTATTGTAATGTGATTTGATAAAGTGACAACACTATCTACTGTGTCTTTTAGGAAACTGTTTCTTCCTGAACAACTTACATTATTTGACGACACGTTTGGCGTAGCGGCTGAGCGATCGGCTTCTGCGCCACGATTTTTGGGTGCGATCCCCACACGGAGCAAATATTTGTATGATTTACAGGTGATTGTTCCGGGTCTGGGCGTTTGTGTATTTCTGTATTTGTAGACGCGCTCACGATACAGGACACATTCCTAGTGTGGGGCAGCGTTTTTTAAATAAAGAAATTATTATAAGTGGACAAATACCTTATGTCAATAATATTATCCAATTAGAATAGTGAAACTAAGTACATATATTGATTTAGTCAGTTTTGTTACCATAACTTAACTAGAACTATTCCCCGAAGGGTTAGGCAGAGGTACTAATGTAAAATTGTACACCCACAGTTCGCCGGTATGTTTTCGCAACTTTTTTACATCTTCGGTAAATGGTTAAAAATTCGCAACGCCATTATTATGTAACTTTTCCATTTATGAGGACTGCCTTATTAGACGTAAGAGTTAATTATAAATATAAAAAAACACTTACACTGGCTTCTCAGGGATCAAAAGTATCGTAGCTAAAAAGTTACTATTCTCATGTTTTTTGAAGTTATTGTGTGCATTGTCCATGACTGTATAAATATTTCTTTTCTTTATTTATTTAAGCATAAGGCTTAATAAGTAGATAACAAACAAACAAACTTACTTATCGATTTTTATTATTAGTAAGTATGAAAATTAATAGATAGCATTTTTTGTGTTTTCATTTTATTTATGTGAAGATATTATCTTGAATTTGGAAGCTTTTTTATTTACACTGTGGTGAGAAATGAGATGTGGTTTTTCAAGGGAAGTTTATAAGGCGGCGATGTAAATTGGTATAAATTAGGCACTTTCTTATCACGTAATAATGTAAGCGATTTGTTTGGGATTCCAAAAATTGGTGGGTGACAGGATAGCCGTGTTATTTGAGTCTTAAAGCATCACAGAAACCTCCAGAAAAAACCCTCCCGCGGGTCGAAACAATTTCTATTGAGTCTGCTAATTGTCCCTTGACAAGAGTTTGTATGGTTTCTGATTCTTGAAGCGTAAAAATATTTTGGTTCTTATATCCGCAATCTGATCTAATTCCAGATAAAACTAACTCAGATACTTCCTCGTGCATGTATCTGAGACCATCGATTTCACATTTTTTTTATTCATGATAGGCTTACGCTTGATTGCCAGTTCGCCTGATGTTAAGCGACACTGCGATCTACGATGGAGCACGCCTGCCTAGAAGAAATCGATTTACTTGTCATTTAAAGTCACCCAGATTATATCTATCGGGGAAGACCCACTCGGGAAGCGCATTCCACATTTCAGCGGTACACATGATAAAGTAAAGTTTTACTTTACATCACACAATCACATTCACGAGTAGGAGACTTCTGAGATAAAGAGCTCCAGGGATTCATCTATAAGGTCAAGTAAAGTGAAGAGAGGGGAGAGCGGATCTCCCCCCTCCTGTAAATGGTTTGAGAGAGTTACGCGGATTCGATGGGCGACGGACATCTCTGTGTCCATTTATCCAAACTACGTTTAGGGCAGCAGAACATCGCATTGTCTGCCCAAATGCAAATGCTATTCACAAAATGTTAGGTTATAATCACGCATAAATATCAAACGAAATAAATAAATTACACTTTGAAATGAGAGTATCATTTACTTCACCCGCTGACTGCAAAATATTACCATTTACCGAGACTCCAACATTAAACTTTCGTTTATAAGTAGGTGCGGAACTCGAACAATTGTAAAGTTTTAATTGAAACCTCAGTGTCTCGTCTTTAAGTTTATACCACTGTGGAGCTCGATTGTATGTAGAATAATATACAATCACTTATAGCACTGCACTTGGTGCAAAACTATTTTAATTCTGTATGCAAAGCTAGACGCGCTTTGAATTTTTTTCAAACTTTCACACTGATACTGGTTTCTGACACTTACGCGAATATTAGACATTGAAATAAAACTACTTTTTACGGATTTTATCGCGTTGTATTGATATTATTTGATTCCCGACGTTTCGGATCCTTTACAGCATCCATGGTCACGGGTAGACTAAGTTGTTGGATGTCTACCAAAGGATACGGTGAGCTCGTTCTGCGACACAAACTTACTTATCGATTTTTATTATTAGTAAGTATGAAAATTAATAGATAGCATTTTTTGTGTTTTCATTTTATTTATGTGAAGATATTATCTTGAATTTGGAAGCTTTTTTATTTACACTGTGGTGAGAAATGAGATGTGGTTTTTCAAGGGAAGTTTATAAGGCGGCGATGTAAATTGGTATAAATTAGGCACTTTCTTATCACGTAATAATGTAAGCGATTTGTTTGGGATTCCAAAAATTGGTGGGTGACAGGATAGCCGTGTTATTTGAGTCTTAAAGCATCACAGAAACCTCCAGAAAAAACCCTCCCGCGGGTCGAAACAATTTCTATTGAGTCTGCTAATTGTCCCTTGACAAGAGTTTGTATGGTTTCTGATTCTTGAAGCGTAAAAATATTTTGGTTCTTATATCCGCAATCTGATCTAATTCCAGATAAAACTAACTCAGATACTTCCTCGTGCATGTATCTGAGACCATCGATTTCACATTTTTTTTATTCATGATAGGCTTACGCTTGATTGCCAGTTCGCCTGATGTTAAGCGACACTGCGATCTACGATGGAGCACGCCTGCCTAGAAGAAATCGATTTACTTGTCATTTAAAGTCACCCAGATTATATCTATCGGGGAAGACCCACTCGGGAAGCGCATTCCACATTTCAGCGGTACACATGATAAAGTAAAGTTTTACTTTACATCACACAATCACATTCACGAGTAGGAGACTTCTGAGATAAAGAGCTCCAGGGATTCATCTATAAGGTCAAGTAAAGTGAAGAGAGGGGAGAGCGGATCTCCCCCCTCCTGTAAATGGTTTGAGAGAGTTACGCGGATTCGATGGGCGACGGACATCTCTGTGTCCATTTATCCAAACTACGTTTAGGGCAGCAGAACATCGCATTGTCTGCCCAAATGCAAATGCTATTCACAAAATGTTAGGTTATAATCACGCATAAATATCAAACGAAATAAATAAATTACACTTTGAAATGAGAGTATCATTTACTTCACCCGCTGACTGCAAAATATTACCATTTACCGAGACTCCAACATTAAACTTTCGTTTATAAGTAGGTGCGGAACTCGAACAATTGTAAAGTTTTAATTGAAACCTCAGTGTCTCGTCTTTAAGTTTATACCACTGTGGAGCTCGATTGTATGTAGAATAATATACAATCACTTATAGCACTGCACTTGGTGCAAAACTATTTTAATTCTGTATGCAAAGCTAGACGCGCTTTGAATTTTTTTCAAACTTTCACACTGATACTGGTTTCTGACACTTACGCGAATATTAGACATTGAAATAAAACTACTTTTTACGGATTTTATCGCGTTGTATTGATATTATTTGATTCCCGACGTTTCGGATCCTTTACAGCATCCATGGTCACGGGTAGACTAAGTTGTTGGATGTCTACCAAAGGATACGGTGAGCTCGTTCTGCGTGAATCGGATCCAATAATTAACAAAAATGTAAGGTAGCTGTTAGTAATTGTAACATTAAGACGTCCAACAACTTAGTCTACCCGTGACCATAGATGCTGTAAAGGATCCGAAACGTCGGGAATCAAATAATATCAATACAACGCGATAAAATCCGTAAAAAGTAGTATTATTTCAATTTCGCACTGATGTTACACGATTATCATCATCATCATCATTCTAATGTTTATCCCAATTAGATTAACTTTTGTCTGTTTTACATGATATCATCAGACCATTTGGAATCAATTTTTTGGGTAATATAGATACTTACTCTAAGGATAAACTGGTTGTCTGGCTTTTCGGCTACCATTCTTTCTTTCCTTATATAGAATGAACCTTCAATTATTCTCTAATAATTTATTGATGAATATGATGCACTCATCATAATGAGAGATTTTGTTCCCCGAGCCTTTTACCCAACAATGTTGACGTCGGTTTGCAGCCCAGTCAGATGTGGCTGAATATCATGATTTTATATTGTTATCTTATAAGGAAATTCCTAGCATACCTGGGCATTCGACCTCACTTTCATCCTAATGTGTGACAAATTTTTCCACCATACCATAAATTATCAATTGCTATAAAATATTGTTTATGCCGAAATGATAGAAAAAGATAACATGGGTATCCATTGATCGATACACTATAATTATGATGATAGACCGACTCAGAATGAGAAAAAATAAGCTTTAATCTACCAATACTTACTTAGTAGTTGTGTAACATGTAGAAATGTGGAAAATCTTCATGGATCGTCTGTCAGTTGGGATGGCGGCAGGGTATATCAGATTCGAACTGACTAAAACAGCAGTTCCTTGCCTTGCCCTATGGTTCTGCGATTCTTGACATTAACACTGACAGCAGCTGTGGTCCGAATAGTCTACTTGCAACAATACAAATTGCAATAATATCTCATACAATTTTGAAAGGAATCCAGGTCATTTTAAAATGAAGAGCACCGAAACGGTCTTAAGTTAATTCGTTATATTTAAGTTTTAGGAGTTTGCAAACCCGAAACTTGCCCAAGTTGAGCACCTCCAAAGTTTAAGTTTAACTACTTAGTTTTAATCCTCTGTTTTATATACTTTGCGACGGTAACTTGCCGTTATGATCTTTAGTAGTTTTATATTTTTAACATTTATTGTTGGTCATAAAAAAAGATCAATTTCAATAAAAATTTAATCCGATTTCGTAAGTCATGCGTCCTTTTGTGTTAAACGTTATATTTTTGTTGTTATGATGGTATCAACAGCAAGCATTTTGGACTAAAAATCATAGGAGGCAGAGATACGTTAGAAGATCAATACCCTTATATCGTAAAGATAGACCATCAAGTTACAATTTTGGAGATTACCCAGATATTTTCAAATTTTGCACTGGTTCCACTTTAACTCCAATTTGGACGCTGACAGCTTCGCACTGTTTTGGCTTAAAAACACACTAAAATACTGGCAATATTACAAGATCGATCGATATACGATCAGTGGTCATACATCCTGCCTTTAGAAGAAAAACTGTTATTATACAATTTAGTCAATGATATAGGATTGGTGAGAACTGGACCGATTTCATTGGATCAGTACGCTCAGGTGATTTTATTCGGTTATAGAGATACTGATTCTACTCTGGGATTAATAGATGATATTTCAACGCTTGGAAAGTCATTACAGATGTTAGAAGTTGTTGCGGTACAGTGTGATAAGGAGAAAGTGGATATGCCGTGGTGTCACTCCATTCGTGCCGAAGCATGGCTCTCCCACGTGATATTAGTTAGAGAGGTTATGAAGGATGACATAAACACAACTACTCTGGTCATATCATACTGCCTGTCATTATACATTCAATTATAAAAAAATTGAAATCAAGTGTTTTTCTTTCAATTTGTTCCCAAATATAAAACAAACTTCTAATAATATAAAATTATGATCCTAACATAATATATCCTAATACATAACACTCACGTAATATATTCATAAACACAAAAAACTTTTTCTTCAAGTTTAAAATAATATCCTGGTGGAGCCGAAAAGTTTCCTACCTCTTCTGTATTTTTATAAAGCAGGTAACAGACATATAGTATTTTCTAACAACTGTATTTTTATGGTGTTATAAGGGGTACTCCAGATAAACAAGAGCGTGCGAGCAAGATTAATAATATTTTTGATACTGCATAATAAATGTTCAACAAGCTGTCATCATGATTTAAATATTGAATACACATTAAATACCTTTATGGTTAAGTTTTGACAAGAGATATATAATTAATCTATAATAATATTCCATTGCTGGAGAAAGATTTAGACTACGACCCGATTCGTGATGGAAGAAGGTGGTAATCAATCCGTTTAGAAGAACCTACAATATTTTTTATTATCTGACAATGAATATAGGTAATTAGAAATACTTCGATTTTAAATTAAATTTAAAACAATGCCAACTCAACTCCAGAAACGGTATAGGTAATACTGACGATATTTAAATCTAGAAAAGAGTTCTTTTATTTTATGAAAACTAGCAATGTATGTAAATAATTATATCTGTTATATGTGTTTTTAAAAAATAGTCTACTTGTATTTCTCGCACATGATTTCTATTATATTAGCCAACCCATCTGCTCATAGGTAGCTCAAATAATCTATACAAAATAATAGTTTAATGCGTTAGCAGAACCATACCTTTAAAGGTAATAGAAAGGCTTGGGAGATCTTGAGAGGCCTTTGCCCAGCAGCGAGACAAAAAGTAAAAAAAAACGCACCATTCATCTGGAAGTGCCTTAAATATTTTTTTTTATTACAAACGCCATGGCGCTGTGCTCGCGCGTGCTCGTCTTTAAAAAGCTTATGTGGGCTGTGTGAACACCCTGTGTAGAATAGAAACAGTCTGGATTTTTACGCCAGATTGGAGTAAAGGCTTGTTGCCTGGAGTTATGTGTTTCTGTCTAGATACGGCAATAACGTGTACAGGCATTTCTGTGAGATTATAAAGACACTAAAATATGATGAATTTAATATTGATTCAAATAATACCCGCTTTGCGTTTTTAGCATTTTATTCATTTTTTTTTATTCTTGATAGGCTTACGCTTGACCGCCAGTTCGCCTGAAGTTAAGCGAGACTGCGATTTACGATGTAGCGTGCTTGCCAAGAAAAAAATCTAGTAATCTATTTGTATTATTATAAAAACTGTCTAATAAACTGATACACGTGTCAATGCTTTACCCAAACAACCAGCCTTTGATTTAGCAGGTACCTAATTGCGACCTTGGCATCTGTTGAAACGGGATATAGGGAAATTTTTACAGAGTAGGGGCAAATGATTTATATGTATAATTATGATCTTTCGTATCGAATTATAAAACAGTGAACCTAATACCTGCCTTGTTATTTTAATCTGCTCTAAATCCCGCTGTACCGTACACGTCATCGTGTATTCGTTGTCTGTTTCATTATTTCAATAATTTTATATCCATTCCCCAATTTCCAGTGTTTTTATATGGATTATGTCGGCAAACGAGCTGATGAGCCACCTGGTGGTAAGTAGTCATCATCACCCATGCACCTGCAACACCAGATGAGTTGCTGATGTGTTGCCGACCCTTAAGAGACTACGGACTGCAGACTAACATACCGCAGCAACCGAGGGGAACTAGCTCTTACGTGCAAAAGTCGAAACACACACCAAAGTGCTTTACGACAGACTCCAATGTAAGGGTGGTCGCCAGCCAGTCAGACCCCAAGAGGTCCTACCACCGAGCAAGTCAGATTTTTTCACGCCTCTTACGGGATGCCTATGTGAAAGGCAGTGAGGACCTGTATTCTAACCCACCCCACACTGGGCGTTGCTACTCGTACGTATATTATACTGTGGGATACAGCTTAACATGACATACTAACATAATATTATCTATACTCAATAATTAATTATTAAATATAGATACCTCATTAGTCTAGTGGTCCCAAGCGTGACTGCTACGCTAGAGGTCCTGGGTTCGATCCCCAGGTCAAGCAGTGTTATTGGGTTTTTCTATGAAATTCTCAGTAGCAGCTCGAAGTCTGGATTTGTGCCCGGTTAATGGCAATAGGCTCGCCCCCTATTACATGGGACCTAAACATACCGGCGAACTGTGGGTGTACATTTGTACACCTCTGCCTAACCCTTCGGGGAATACAGGCGTGATGGTATGTTATGTTATGTAAATATAGATAATATTTCTTTTATGTTTAATAATATACAGATGTCACAATGGGTAGATAAGATTTTCTTTCTTTCTTTCTTTCTTTCTTTCTTTTTAAAGACCGTACTTGGTATAGACTAATGAGACAGTTTGAAAATAGAACACAGCTTGTTCTATTCAATTATCATACCAAAATTTTAACAAGTTTTTATTGCAAAAAGTTCGATCGTTATATCAACCTTTTTTCTGCCACTTCTTCAAACTAAATCTTTATAGCCACGTCCTTGAACATGTAATAAGGTGTACATAGAACCACGAAACTATTTCTTTGAGTCTGGTATGACAATACTCGTTTTATTGGCGAGATTAAAAATACGGTGCTCGTTCAGCAAGAATTTTGGAGGTTGACTTCTGATTTAATATTTGAAACAAACTTCTTTTATCGCGTTATATTGTATTGTAGTTCCCAACGCTTCAGATCTGTAACACAATTTTCATCTTGTCAGCAATATTGAACATCTTAATGTTAAAATGAAGCTATAAGCTACCTTCCATTCTTAATTTATTAGCGATCCGATTCACGCAGAATGAGCTCTCCGTGTTCTTTGGATTTGCAGTTTTATACTGAATTTAATTAAAATGAAATCTATAAACATGTCACGCCTCTATTCCTCGAAAGGTTTGGCAGAGGCGTACTAAAGTACAGTACACCCACAGTTCGCAGGTATGTTTAGGTCCCATCTAGGTATGGCATAAATCTAGATTCCGAACTGCTACTGAGATTTATATAGAAAACCCCAATAACACTTTCTCGACCTGGGATTCGAACCCAGGACCTCTAGTGTAGCACTCGATTGTTGGTGCAGTGTATTGGAGTATTTATTGGGGCTCCAACAAGAAATATCTATACATTCAAATCAATCATTATTAAAATTAGTTTTAAGTAAAAATGTTTCTATATTTTTAAGATCTGTAGCGTAGCAGTCGCACTTGGGACCACTAGACCAATGAGGATAATTACCTATTAATACGCACATGACTTCAAAAAGTCAGAGGTGTGTGCCTTGGATTTGAACTCGAGATCATTGACTTGGCAGTCCAATAGTCTATCACTAAACTATCACTACCACTGCTATCGGTCGGATTCGTATCGACTAAAAACTTCACTTGCCTTTTTTGTTCATGATAGGCTTACGTTTGACTGCCAGTTCGCCTGATGTTAAGCGATACTGCGATCTATGATGCCTTCCCTTACCTTCCCTATAATTTCTTTCTTTCTATTTTTCTTTCTTTTCCCTTGCCCTATAGTCATCGGCCATGGTTCGTGACATTCACTACGACCAAGTGATAAGATCTGGCCATCTTCCATAATGACATTTAGGGTGGTAATTCATTTCAATAGCCGCGCTAAACATCCTGGGCAGGTATTGGTTCCATAAACTCTAAGAACACTACTGATTTTTTTATACCACTAAGGTGGCAGACAAGCGTACGCCTGATGGTAAGCTGTTACCGTAGCCTATAGATGCTTGCAACACCAGGAGTATCACTCGCGCGTTGCCGACCCTTTAAATTAAGGAGGAATAGTTGGACTGGCAGCATAGGAGATATGCTGCCATGCATTACAGCGGCGGTAACAAAACGCCATCGCTTCCTCGCAGAGTGATACTTGCGTTGTGTTTTACTCATCGTTATTTTTAACAAGCACCTCGACTCATAAGATTTTATCGATAAAATAATCATCTCACATACCTATGTCGTTTCAACAGACTAATAAGACCGTGTAAGCTACTGGCGTATCGGCATAAGAAAATAATTTGATTAAGTTTCTCAGTCTTCCTAGGCGCGACTGCTACGCTAGAGGTCCTGGGTTCGATTCCTGGGTCGAGCAAAGTTATTGGGTTTTACTATGATATTCTCAGCAGCAGCTCGGAGTTTGGATTTGTGCCCTAATCATCAATCGATTTGCAAGGGCCTAACGGCGAATTATGGGTGTATATATTTAGCTTTTTATGGGCTAAGGGGACAAACGAGCAGACAGATCGCCTGATGGTAAGCGATTACCGCCGCCCACGGACACCCGCAACACCAGAGGAGTCACAAGTGCATTGCCCGCCTTTTAAAAGGGGATTGGGCCTCCGGTAACCTCACTCACTCGGCGAAACACAACGTGAGCGTTGTTTGACGCCGGTTTTCTGTGAGGCCGTGGTATCACTCTGGCTGAGCCGGCCCATTCGTGCCGAAGCATGGCTCTCCTACGTACTCCAACATTTTGCAGTTAAGATATTGCAAATCGATTGATTAGTGCTTATTCAAATATTGTTTAGCAGATAATGCATTTAATATGCCTAGTTGTGTGATCAAAGTCCTCGCAGCAGAATTGTAATTACTTTAAAATAGGTATAGCTAATAACATAATTCTCACGACTCGGTATATTTTGACGTATACTCGTATACTAATATAGCTGATAAAGTTAATGTTATACTAATATGGACATTATTTTGGAAGATAGATAAGTATTTATATTTTGTAAGCAAATTTGGAGTTTTCCTGTATCATCGTCGCGTTTAAACACAACATCTACACGGAATTCGTAAGAACTAACCATGAGCTAGAGAAATATTTGTCCTAGGCCTATGTACAGTCTGTCAAATCTACGGATCGTGGTGCAGTTAATGAGATTGCAACACCGAGTTTTCCATTGCTAGATTTTTTTTAATCCTGCCCCACACTAGCATTTTCTCCTCTATCGTGGGTTCGTTTAGAAACACTAATTTTCATATACACATTCGCCAATACCTGGAACAACTACCTGTAGATTATATAAATATTTGCACTCAAACCCACATGGATCATGATCCATGTGGGTTTGAGTGGGGACGAGTGGGGTTCGTTCGTCCCCGTGGGGTTAATTCGGGGTTCGTACTAATGTAAACCTAAATTAGTCGTAGGTATATTTCGATTCCATATATTGCCATTAACTATAAAAACCCAACTCCCAGCTGCTACTGAGATTTTTAAAGAAGAACCCAACAACAGTCTAGTTCGAGGTCGCATTCCTAGGAATCGAACCCAAGACCTTTAGAATATCATTTTCACTCCGTCCGTCCACTAGACTAATAAGATAGATAACAATAATCATATATTCATTTTATTTTAACAAGTTTCCTTTCAAAATGAACGTTTTATCACGACGTTTTGCTTTACCGATAAAGCAAATAATCACCAACTCCTCATCTGCACATAAATACGAAACTCATACGTGAAGCTTCATACAAATAACAATTCATCGTAACAAATAAAAGGAGCGATATATTATCTCGATTTATTATGATCAATTGTAATCTAAGATTGGATGTGTGATGCGACACTAAAAACTTTATCGATAAAACCCGTACATACGTCATCAGAGGAAACTTGTCATTTGGTTTAGCTTGTGACGCATGTATTATGACGTATGACGAAAATGTCTACGTCAAAGTCAACCAGTAATCTACTTACGTAATCAGTCCGTATAAAATAACTACTCAGTTATTTTCTCTTAAACTTAGTTAGTCTTTAATAACATTAAATTTAAAGAACCCCGCTTGTCGTTGTCTTGTGTGTTGTCTTATGTTCTTGTAATATCAATGAAGTAACAGGATACCAAATTTCAAATCGATCAGACCTGTGGCAGTTGCTCACATTCCATCGCGAACGAGAAAAGAGCTGATAATCTTCAAAATCGGTCCATTCGTTTGGGCGCTACGATGCAATAGAGATCACACTTTCAACTTATAACACCCCTCTTTTTGCATCGGATTTTATCGCTTTATATTGAAATAAAAATATATTGAAATAAAAATATATTTAAATAAACATTGACTTGTAAAAGTTTCTTTATGTAATATTTATGTAGCTCCCAATGCCTTAGTAACATAACAGACAGAAATATGTTTCTGGGGAGTTTGATGTACCACTTCTTCATCCCAGTGAAAGCGAAGGCGGCGAAAAACGAATGCACCGTAGGTTGTAGGCTGAATGAGGAATAAAAGTTATTACATTTGTTGGCAAAATGAAAAAAAAGCAGTGATAGCCTAGTGGTATGACCGTTGGACTGCCAATTCACAGGTCTCGAGTTCGAACCAAGGCAACCTCTGACTTTTCGAAGTCATGTGCGTTTTAAATAGTTAATTATCACGCGTTTAAAACGGTGAAGGAATACATCGTAAGGAAACCTGCATACCTGAGAGATTTTCTCGATCTCGTGTGAAGTCTGCCAACCCGCACTAGGCCAGCATGGTGGACTATAGCCTAATCCCTCTCATTTTGAGAGGAGACCTGCCCAGCAGTGTGACAGTATAATGGGTTGATTATGTTATGTATGTACATTTTTTTGTTCCACATTGAGCATCGAGCTGATATACCTATTGGTGTTGTAGGTAAGTGGAATAGTTTAGGTTCTCAAATCCGGTGTGTCGTATCCACACAAAGATAGCCTAAATTAATGACAGCAGTAGAATTAATATGCCAATTAGACCTAGGTTAAAACATTTAATTATTAACAGCGTTGGTATGCGCGGCGTAATTTATTACGAAATTGTAGGCAATCATTCAATTTGCATACGTAGACAGGTTATATTGAATACGTAATCGTATGTATCGTAATAATTCAGACTCAGACCGCCCATTGTACCTACCACTATGTAACTTGTACTTGAATCATGTACTTAGCGTTAGGTTTTGGTATGCAATAAAGAATATTCTATCTATCAATCAATTAACGAATGAATTCATTTCACAATTTTTTTGCACTTCACTTTTCAAAACAGTTCTACATTTTTAAATTAATATTGTTTATTAAAATTTTCAACCAACCAGCTTGGTGAGACGTCACCTCTAAAGTACCTACCGCAAACATGTCTATTAATTTTGTATATAAACTTCTAAGTACATAAGGCGGACATAATATCATAATGGCAAAAAAAAACTGGTCACATGCGAATCGAAATCGCACGCGAAATTTACAAGGGACGACTTTGTGTAGAGAAAAAACATATTTTTTTGTACTTTTTTCATGGGGCAAACGAGAAGACGGTTCACCTGATGGCAAGCGATTACCGCCGCCCATGGACACTCGCAGCACCATAGGAGTCACAAGTGCGTTGCCGACCTTTTAAAAGGGGATTGGGTCTGGTCCGGTAACCTCACTCACTCGTCAAATCACAACGTAAGCGTTGTTTGACGCCGGTTTTCTGTGAGGCCATGGTGACACTCCGCTTGAGCCGGCTCACTCGTGCCGAAGCATGGCTCTCCCAAGAAAAAAATCCAGCGCTTTGAATTTTTTGAAGTTATAATATCTTTTGAGAATTTTCTTTTCTAGTGTAATGTTTGGTATACATTTATTATTAAAAAAATGTATACCAAACTCTTAGTAATTTCACAACTAAAATATTAATTCCCGAAATTACGAACAAGGTTTTTTTCACGGTTCAGTTATGTAGGTACACCGCGAACTACTTGCCAAATCAAATTTAACTTTTAGTTCTCACCGTTTGCGCCTGAACTAATTATAACTATGCCAAAAATTTTCCGTCGGCATCCGAAAGCCTCTGAAGCAGTTTGTATGTATATTTGGTAAGAAAAACAAATACCAAGTTTACTTGAACTTAATACTAACTTACTTAATAATACTAACTTAATTAGTATAAAAAATTGTGAAAAATAGGTCGCAATGCGTTGTGGTTACTAAAAATCGAGTAATCCACTAGGTGAAATTTAATAAACGCGTTTCTCGATATCATCATCATCATTATCATATCAGCCAACAGAAGTCCACTGCTGAACAAAGGCCTCCCCCAAAGACCTCCACAGGGACCGGTCACATGCCGCCTGCATATAACGACTCCCAGCGACCTTTACCAGGTCGTCCATATAACATAAAATCTATACTTATAATAAATCTGTAGAGGTCAATTCTGTACATGAAATATATTTCCAAAATAACTATCAGCGGGTGATTAGTGATCGATACTGACGCCAAAAATGCAATCAGTAAAATTTTTGTCTGTCTGTCTGTCTGTCTGTCTGTATGTTCGTTATAGAAACAAAAACCACTCGACGGATTTCAACGAAACTTTGTACAATAATTGTTCTTCATACTCCTGGGCAGGTTATAGTATACTTTTCATCACGCTACGATCAATAGGAGCAGAGCAGTGAAGGGAAATGTTGGGAAAATGAGTGATTCATGAGAAAGGTTTCAAGCTATAAAACATCACGCTACAACCCTTAGGAACGGGGCAACGCAGGTGAAACCGCGGGCGAAGAACTAGGGAACAAAGTAACTATTCCACGCGGACGAAGTCGCTGGCAAAAGCTAGTAATAAATAAATTACGTTTGGCAACGTCTTGCGCACCCCTACTGCTACTGTTTTCTCGTGAATAGAAATGCTAAATGATACTAAGTGCAAAGCGTTGTTAATACTTCACGTAGTAACTATCTACGTCATGAACTGATTGGGCAGCTCGCGCGATTATTTTAATAATCGCTTGAAATTATGTTTTTTTTTAGCTAAATACCGACGGTTCATGCCTACCTGAATACAATAGCTTAATTTGGACCATTTAAGACAAAAATACTATAAGATTATGAAAAGAAGATTTTTTGATAATTTAGATCATTTTAAAACGAATCGCATGTTTTCAAAGTCAGCCTGTATAGGACAGATCAGTAGCAACCTTTATTTCAATCATAATTGCAATTGAAAGGCAAAAAACTTAACTGCCTGTGGGAGATCAGCATTTTTATGATTCAATCATCAACCGAACTTATGAAAATATTCACAGAAAAAAACAGCATATTTCCATAACAATATTATGCGAAAACGTCGATAAAACGTAATTATAACGCGTCACCGAATACGGAATATATTTAAATTAATATTGTCGAAACAGTTTTGTCCGTCAATACATTTCAATTTAAGTGGTTCGGTCCGCCCGGACAGAATTTCACGGAGCGGTAAACACTGGCCGAAGTTGGCTGATTACTTCGTGAATATACCGGATTTTAGGTTCAATATTAGGATCTGAGTGTATTTAAAATTGGACAAGTGTAGTTGTAATTGAATTTTAGACTATTAAAATAGATCTAACCTCGTAACCCAGGAATGGCGAACGTGTTTGCTCTACGTGCCACTTTTTCTATAGGAATGTTTGATGACGTCATGAGATGCTGTCAAACAATCTCGAGCATAGAACTTAAATACTAATTTAACAAGTTTCGAATTCTACGTATAATATGTTAATCTAATCTCTTCTCTGTCTATTAATTTGCTAGTAGTTTTGATTAGGTACTTTTTTTATTATCTTTATTTATTTATGGGACTTTTATTCTATCATAAAAACATGTCAGTCCCATCGATTAGGTACTTACTTTCCTGTGTCCAAAATATTGTGCCGCATGCCAATAATCGCACGCGTGCCATTGGTTCGCCATCCTTGTCCTAACCTTTTTCAAACCATGTTGGGGTCGGCTTCCAGCCTAGCCAAATGCGGTTGAGTATCAATATTTTATATGAAGACTGTCACCAAGCCTCGGCAACCCAATTTCTGGGCAATACCAACATCCTAAGGGTAGACTGGTTGCCAGAATTTTTGGGTTTCTAACAGCTCAATTTGTGTCCAATGCCAATACGCTCGCCGATATATAGGCGAACTGTGAGTGTATAACAGCATATCTCTGCCTAACTCTTAAGGAAGATTATTTTTTTGATCGGTAATTCATATACTTCAGAGGTGGTTCCATAAAAATTTGGTCAAGATCTGATCACAAAATTTAGAACAAAATGACAATAACACGTAACGACCGAGTAAATGATAAAATGATAACGTCGTCAAGGTATACGTAAAATTTTAGTCGCTACTAAAAATATTGAAATAATCGTACTGTTTTACTTTTTCTTAGAAGTTATTTAACTAATTGACGTTTTGTGTTTGACAGCTCCATTGCCGCCGTGGTCACGCCACCAGCTGCTTCTACATCGGAATAATAGTATTTTATTAATATTAAAGGTATTAGGTTTGCATAAATTAAATATTTATTGTGTTATTTTATACTTTTTAGTTTTTGAAGTCGGTTTTTTTAAACGTAGTTAATTTTTTTTCCTTTTTATTAGAAGTTATTTTAATGACGTTTTGTATTTGACAGCTCGATTGCCGCCGTGGTCACGCAATCAGCTGCTTCTACATCCCGGCTCATAATTTCACGCGCGGTAAGGTTTGGCTGATGTTCGCTGATTGCTACTATACTGCTACTGGATTTTGCGGCTATTATGAGCGCAGTGCCATTGTTTGAGAGTTGAATAGGGTTATGTGTCAGCTCAAGGCTAAGTAATAACTGCGCTGGTCAACTGATCTGCAAGATTGAAGATAGACACTCACACGCCTGTATTCCCCGAAGGGTTAGGCAGAGGCGTACTAATGTACATCCACAGTTCACCGTTATGTTTTAGGTCCCATATAATAGGGGGCCAGCGTATTGCCATTAATCAGGTACAAAGCCAGATCCCGAGCTGGTACTGAGAATTTCATAGAAAAATCCACACTTGAGTCGACCTGGCGACCGAACCTAGGATCTCTAGCGTAGTAGTTGTAGCCTAATGAGGCAGCCAATAACTAGATACGTAAAGTACCTACTTATTTATTTTATTTTTAGGATACAAAAGACAACTCCTCGCTATATACCTACGAGTGTGCTAACAAGTCTTGGTATATTTTAGTCATAATAATTTTAAGGCAAAATTTCCTATGTTGGAGTAGCCGTTACTGCCCGAATACTCCCTACATTCAGAAATGGAGCCGAATTTCTATACAAACCGCCGAGGAATTTAACGACAACTTACTCGAAGTTGGTAAAATACGGCCATAATAGGTAATTTAAACATATTACAACAATACATAAGTACATAATTGACAAATATCAAGAAGAACAAGACAAAATAATGATATCAAAGTCCCTTCATCTAAAGATAACAAGCTCTTCCCACTCGAGATTCTTTCTTTAGAACAACTTTACCAACGTCCAACTATGTAGTTCTACTTTTCCACTTCCAACAACTATTCAGCACCATCAAAAGTGTAAACAGATTTGTTATGAACAACCTCTTGTTAAAATTGAAATAAAAACAATTTTTATATTTTTAAAAAGGAAACCCTGCTGCGACCACCATATCTTGAGCTACGGCTTTCTATTAAATTCCTCTTTTCCCCCAGAATATTGCACCTAAGAAGGGGCGCAAGGGATCAGAATATGCTGGCGGTATTAACCCTGTACTGTTGAGGTCGAGATACAGATAGAAGGTAGGGAATTTAATTAATGTAGGTAAAATTCTTTTAGTAAAAATACTCTAGTAACATTTCAGTTTGGTGGGTAAAGTGCTTTGGAATTTTAAGTGTTAATAATGAGGCTACAATGTATAATTAGTGCTGCCGGTTGTTACAGGAATCCATTTCGCTTGTTCATTCCGTTAATTTATTGAGGCTATTTTTGTGTTGGAAAATTCTGATACCAAGCAGCGGTTGCTAAGTTAAATGAAAATTAGTTGACTAAATAAATTCGTTGACTCAGGCTTTGAATATAGACAGTGGTTTTATTGTAAACAGACTATAATTTAGTATGTAGGTATTGAACAAAATTTCATTATCTAACCATTTAGGTACCTACTTTCTCACTACTAAACACGTGACTCCAGGCAAAATAAGGTGTGTCTGACACTGGCATAGCCACCATCAGGGATTTTAATTTTGATACGTAACCTAAAAAATTAGTCGCTAATTAGTCGAAATTAGTCGCCAAATATTAGTCGGTCCCTGGTTTAAAAGTTATAAGAGATTAACGTCCGTCACCGTCCGCCGTCGGTCGGGTCTTAGTTTAGAAGATATAATAAGTTACATTTTTAAGGTATAGTCTAAGAGCTAGATCGAAATTTACGAAAACTCTAGCTCTTGGACTATACCTTAAAAATATAATATCTTCTAAACTATGACCCGACTAAATCTGAGACTTGATGAAAAATTGCGACTAATTAGCGACTAACTTTGGGAGAAAACAGATCTTCGCTAGGTGTCCTATCTTTTGAGATTTAAATTGGGCCAAGCCCACCTATAAACCCTTATAACTTTAGTACCAGGGACCAACATTTTTTTTTTATGTGATACGAGGGCAAACGAGCAGACGGATCACCTGATGGTAAGCGATTACCGCCGCCCATGGACACCCGCAACACCAGAGGCGTCACAAGTGCGTTGCCGACCTTTTAAAAGAGGATTGGGCCTCCGGTAACCTCACTCACTCGGCGAAACACAACGTAAGTGTTGTTTAACGACGGTTTTCTGTGAGGCCGTGGTATCACTCCGGTCGAGCCGGCCCATTCGTGCCGAAGCATGGCTCTCCCACGTGAATTCTGATATTTGGTGACTAATTTCGACTAATTAGCGACTATTTTTTTATGTTATCAAAATAAATCCCTGAGGGTGACCATGCCAGTGTCAGTCAAACAATGAGAAGGACTATGTGATAGTCATCCATGCTAGCCTAGTGCAGTTCATTATCATTACGTTCACCATAAATTTTTGCAAAGTTGATATTTTATAGCTATATAATAATGAAGCGATTCTGATGCCATCGATATGGATACAATGTAGGTTTGGTAAAGGATATTTGGCCCTGCCTTTGGTAACTGCTATATTAGTATAGTGGTCGTAAGCGCGTCTGCTACTCTAGAGGTCCTGGGTTTGATTTCCAGGTCGAGCAAAGTGTTTTTCTATGAAATTAGTAGTAGCAGATCGTATTAAGAGTCGAACCGAATTTCTCTTAGAATCGTAATACCGAAATAAAACGTAATTGAAACACAATTTAATCAAATTGTGTTATTATTCGGAATCCGATACCGTTAATCTAGGTTCCTACGCTACCATTTTGTACAAAATACTTTACTGGAAATAAATGTTAGCGAATGAAATTTTTATAAAATTACCAAGTTTTGAACGATTTTCCAATCTTTTATGTCCAGTGAAGTAGTAGTGGAAGAAATAGTACCGTAGGAACCTAGATTAACGGTATCCAAGTCCGAATAATAAAATAATTTTATAGAATTTTGTCTGGATTACGATTTATAACATAACATAAACATTTTTGTGGGCATTTCAAGCTTCGCCGGACCCTTAAGAATTATGCCCAGCCAAAGGCTTGTCCCCTATTACATGGGACCTCAACATACCGGCGAACTGTCGGTGTAGGTACTTTAATACACTTCTACCTATCCCTTTAGGAATACAGGCGTGATGGTATGTTCAAAATGGTTGATAGAACTCTTTAATTAACGGGCAATAGCATACGTAAAGCCTTCTGAAGCACCAAAATGCCAAAAACCAATCAGTTTTGTCACAAAGGAATGTAAACTACATTCCTCTGTGCGAAAATTTGGCACTTCACATGAATTCCTTTGCTCATACTTTTTTGGAAAAAAAATGGGATCGTACGTAGTGGGTCTAAAATCGCCGATTTTTATGATCCACAGACACAATGCCTCGGCCACAGTTAGTAGCACCTCGGTTTGGATTTGTGTTCAGTTAAAGGCAATAGGCTCGCCCCCTATTACATGGGACCTAAACATACCTAAACGGTAAGTGAATATACCAAGATGATGGCCAACAGAGAGACATGGCGGGACACCGTGACGCGAATATCATCTGCACCCAACTGACACCACTACTGCATGACGGCCACGACCTCTCTACCAAGAGCTAATCGGCTGAGAAGGAACATACCTATGAACTGTGGGAGTAAATACATCTCTACCTAAACCTTTGGGGAATACAGGCATGTTACGTTATGCCAAGAGAGAAAAAGCAATGTACAGCAACCCAGGTTCGCACGATCTACACAGCAGTAGTGAATAAAAATTTCCCAACACAAAGCTGCAGCTGCACTCACAAATTTTAAACTGGCATTGAAAAGTACTCACTGCAACGTTCGGAATGCACTACCATTTTCTTTTTCCACACTGCCGTGAAGTTACCAATAAGTTTTTGCAATGCTATCAACCTTTTTTATACAATGGATCTCTTTCATCACAATGAGAGAATGTCTTGCTGATCTGGTATCGTGTCGTTGAGCTCCTTAAAAAATGGTTGAGCTACGCGATACCTGATATATGCATGACATCAGTTAGGACAGGTCAACTCAAAGCTGCAATGACTCTTTTTTAAAACAAGTCTGTTCAGATATTCTGTATATTGAAGAATAACCTATAAACACCAGGCGTATGCTGACGTATTGAAATATTATTTCAATAAAAAAAAAAAGCTTAACTTAAAAACCTTTCCTTCAAACTCCATATTTCATGAGTTTTATACACACACACTAATCCCGGTGAAAACACGTTAATATTTCACAGAATCCTTCTACTCGTTGTTGGTACGTTAGCCACCGCTTCACAGAAACCGCCAAAACTCGCAACGCCATTTTGTTTTATTTTTAAAAACTACCCGTCGACGTGCCGTTTTTATTTTCAACTATCATGCTTTTCTACTCTGTTGTTGGTCTATTGAAATAGGAGAAAAATAATGGGTATCATGACCGACAGTTAACTACACTCTTTGCGCTGTAGCATGGTGACAGTTTTAGTAACATTTCGTTTCACTCTTGAAGGTTGCCGCGATTTACAAATTATGACTTAGTATTTTAGCTCTACCACATTCGTAATACGAGTATATTAAATCATTAATAACTGTAGTAAATTAAATTAAACTCAACCAGAATGCCATAAGAACGTCATACAGGCAACTGTCACCCGCACCATGCTACAGCGCAAAGAGTGTAAACATGTTAGAGATTAAGTTAGACTGGTTCTGATACTCATATATATTAAACAGGGTGCAACACATATTGAACAGGGTGAGTTTTACTTTATTGGCAAAATTAGCACTTTATGGCATTTTCACACTATGTTGGGGTCGGTTTCCAGTCTGATTAAATGTAACTAGATATCAATATTTTACACGAATCAACTTCCATCAGACCTACGTAATTCAATCTCTGGGGAATACTGATATTTTTAGGGCTCCTGACATATTCTAGTCTAAGTAAGTGTTTGGTTATGAGATGATTTAGTGCTCCCTGAGGCGTGGAGGGGTTTTTATTTAATAATAATGGTCAGCCATCCATTGACTGACCGCAGAAAGCGCAGATATTCCTTAGCCATGAGCTTTTCTCTGTTTGTACAAGTCTGTACTAACATTCTAGGAAATAAAGTTTTGTATGGGGTTTCTACTGTTCAGCTAAAAGGTTTAATATTACCCTCACTATAGGACAACCTGTGCTGTACTACCATAATTTAGGTAGGTCTTTTTCTAGAAATATCCTAATTAAATACAATAAAATACCTTTAAACTTGCCTACAATAAAAATAGGTAACTAATAATAAAGGTAACTACATACATTAAACTTTTCTAACTTCGGTTTATTACTTGCCATACATATAATGCTGTACAGAAGATTTTAAAAAGCTTTAAAAATGCTATTTCGTTTCGTATTTTGAAGATGGCGGTTGAAACTCCAACTTCTAACATTTAAACTCAGATTGAAGCAAAAGATCATATTTTTAAGTATTTAAAATTTATCTTCCAAGAGAAATCTAGCAATTATTTAAGAGAGATACTAAAAATGCAAACTTATACGCTTTGGATAAAGTTAAGCACCCATCGGTTTCTAATATCAGGTTTAAAGTTGCATTGCACAATGCGGTGTTCAAGCCAACGGAACTTTATCGAACACGCCATTCTTTTGAAAATCGAACTTTACGCGGCCATTTTGTTTTTGTTCATTTTTTTCACACAAACTCTCACTAGCCGGCCAAGTATTTGCTTTGAAATCCTAGTTACACAATTTTTATTTTATGCTACGTTTACATTTGAGTGCTGATATTTATACCATGAATAACATAAAGATATTTCCCTTTAATCATTTGAATAATACGTTAGGCGTTGTGGCTTACTCTTCGGTATTTACACACCCGCTGTGGGTTCGATCCCCTCACGGAACAAATATTTGTAGGACCTACAGGTTGTTCCGGGTCTGGGTGTTCGTGTATTGGAAAAAAAAATCTAAACGTACCCACGGTCATTCTTGTGTGTATAAGTCTAGTTTATAGTTCAGACATAAAATCGGAAACATGCGAGTTACAATTCAGGGCAATATCCCTCTTTTTAACTATATAATGTCATTGGCAATATCTTAAATGAACTTTTGAAGAACCGAACGTAGGTACAACACCATTTTTTTCAAAAGTAGGGTGAACAGGCATCTTCTGGCTGTGCTCCCATGGAAAGATTGAAGTCAAGAGCAAGCCTATTTATATTAAAAGAACCTTAACGGTCTTGAGTAGAGACCAGTCTCAGTTGACGGCACGCCTGCATCTGTTATTGTGTCGATCCACCATTGTATAGCATTGTGTACATCTTTAATTTTGACTGTCGTCAATGCTTTTCAACTTCTGAGTTCATCTCACCTCGAGCAATTTTCAACTATAGCAGTCATCAAAAATATGGCTAGTTTTGGCCAGCCCTCTGCTAGTTCGCATCGGGGACATCAATAAAATTCTTCTCTGGAAATTCTCGCAACGCAGTGTGAAATATACATTTTTGCGGCATAAGTATCTTTTTTTATGTTAACTAAGAAGTTTGATTTTTTACAGCTTCAAGGGTCTGTACCTAAGTATATGGCTTTAATTTCAAATCGATACCTTCATGCGTTCCCGAGATAAAGGGTCTTGACAGACGGACGGACGGACAACAAAGTGATCCTGTATGGGTTCCGTTTTTTCTTTTTGAGGTACGGAACCCTAAAAAGTTTTAATAATTTCCTTAATCACGTGTTCTAAATTTTCTCTATTACCTACACCCCTACACATAGAATCTTATTTTTTAATTTGTCGAGTCTATTTAATTTCACCCTGAATTTATAAGTATAAAGGTTTTATAAGTTATTGATGAAAGCTATTAAACACCTTAAAACAATTATTCGTTTTCTCGTATCGAACATTCTCCGTCGAACCGTTTATATTTGTAATGGGCCCGCAGTCCTCTGAGCCAGTGTTTGCTTTAGAATCTCGATTACACTCCGCAATTCCCTCCTTGGTACACGGGCGGTTTTAATTGAGTTTTGTTTGGCAAAAATTTTCGCGGTTCCCGTAATGAGTTTTTGTTATTCTCGACGTAGTTTCGGGAAATGTTATTGGTTGAATGAATTACTGTTACTAAGATTGAGTTTGGGAATTGTGCTGTGACTTCGAAATAAGTTTTGTCTGATGTGAAGAGTAACGACACGTTTGGCGTAGAGCATGAGCAATCGGCTTCTGCGCCACGGTATGTGCGCTCGATCCCCACACGGAACAAATATTTTTATAACCTAAAAGTCTCTAGGATTGTCTCTTCGAGAGATCGTCAGCGACATTGCCCACTTGCTTACCTTTCTTGGGGAGTTGGGGTAGCTCGAGTAATAAATCTTTCCCATCCGTACGCAAAATACGCGCAATGTCGTAGAGTTTCGGAAAAAAGCCCGCTATACCATGCCATACATGACCTACAGGTAGTTGTTCTGGCTACGGGTTTTTGTGTATGTCAGAATTTTTGTTTGCTCCCACGATAGAGTAGAAAATTTATTTTTTTTTAAATGAATGGTGAGAAAACATTTCATGCAAGGAACCCACGCTTTACGTGCCCGATCTTTACGTGCTCAACCAAGATTTTTCACTTTACGTGCTCTCCGAGGCAAGTAGGCCCTCGATGTGTTAACATGGTCACCGATCCAACATAATAAACGCGACACGCGTAGCTTAACCTTGTAATTTAATTGATTAGGTACCTTAATTTATAGATTAGCTGCGAACGCCTGTACTACATCCTTCCTTACTAATATTAAAAACGTGAAACTTTGTGAGTATGGATTTTTGGATATCTGGATGTATCAAACTCAAACTCAAACTCAAATTTTTTATTTCAATTAGACTATATACAGGTACTTTTGAAATGTCAAAACTACATGCACGGTTCCAAATAGTAGGTCTTATGGAGAAGAGCCGGCAAGAAACTCCATAGATACTCTTTTAAATAAATAATTGATGTTTACATATTTTTTATTCTATCAATGTGAGTATTGTGGAGTTTGATGTGCGTGATAAAAGTAGGATGTAGGATGAAGTATCGATGTTTGTTACTCTTTCAACCCAGAACGGCTGAATGAATCGATAGATATAGTATATAGTCTGGAATTACATGGCTACTTTTTATCGAGGTCGGACCCAAGTCTGACGTCCACGCAGACAAAGCCGCGGGCAGAAGCTAGTATCATCCATAATATGGAAATATGAAACATATCTATTAGTAAATAAATAACATTTCTAATACTAAGGTAAATCCCTCTGTTACTGTTCCATGAAATAGCTCGGTAAACCCGGCTTAAAATAAGTGTTTGGTATAAAAACAGTGAGGTCTTTTATTTTTATTCGTCCAACGTAAGGTGGGACTTACTGCGACGCGATAATCTGTGCCTCCAAGGTCGGTTAGACGCAAATTGGTGAGCTTACCCTAGTGCGTGATGTGAGGTTTGTAATTTCTTGTAATGAAGGTGGCCCAGATTTCAATTCGGTTGCTTGGATTTCATTTATATCACACACAGGTAGGGACAGTAAACAGCACATCACACATTACCACAAATTGTCATGTTTCCCCAATGGATAAACTTTATTATTTGGAGATTAAACTGAAAATTGATTGAAGAAATTTGTCAGTTTTTGATACCATGATGTGACTGTTGACCGTACAAGGGAGGTGGCTTAAGTAACATAACAAACTATCACACCAGTATTCCCCGAAGGGTTAGGCAGAGGCATACTTATGTACACCCACAGTTCACTGGTATATTTACCTGGACACAAATCCAAACTCCGAACTTCTACTAAGAATTTCACATATGTAAAGAATCCTTTATAACACTTTGCTCGACCTGGGAATCAAACCAAGGACCTCTAGCGTAACAGTCGCGCTAACGACCACTAGACTAATGAAGCAGATACCAAAAACAGGACCAAATATCTTTCACCAAAGTTACATAGTATCAATGACGTCACATCAGCTTTCGTTTACTGGATAACTGTAACAAGATACGCTGAGAACAATGACGTAGGAATAAATTTTATCTTAATTCTGCTCAAATTGTAGCGCTATACTTAGATGGTGCTTCGTAACCGCTAATGTGGGGCTATAAAGCCAGCGAGATAGGTGAGATGTAAGCGGAAAGCAAACCTATTTGAAGTGGAAGAATATTCAAATTAGATTACATTTATTTTTTCACAAATAAGGTAGGATTGCGACTTCTCTTATTTACAAGTTTTTTGAATATCGTCATCATAGATAAATACCACTAAATACGGTGTAACAGGTCAAAATTGATGACGATATTTATGTAAAAGTCCTACTATAGTGTTGTACATATTGTATAGATTTAATATGTTATCGTCGCGATTAAGGTCTTACTTTCATTTCTTTTATATAAAATAAATAAACAAAAAAAGTTTGCAAGGCAAAGACCTCTGTATTGTACGTTTCTTCACTCTTCTTAGTTTAAAGCTTTCTATTGTGATCCAATCTCGCTGGCAAACCCCGCCTGGGGAAAGTTGATGTTATTATTGACTTGACTGGTCATCATTCTTCGGCAGTTTACAATATTTTAGTCCCGCATTTTGTTGTGTTTAGGTTATAAAAGTGGACGCGAAGCAAGGCCTTGCCTTTGAAGGGGTCTTGTAAAGGCTGGACCACAGGCTGTCATGGTTGTGGAGAATATCGCAAATTGCATGGCCGTAACTATAAGGCAAGGGAAAGCATCCAGGTCCACGAATTAGGTTATTACATAACATAATCAACCCATTATACTGCCCGACTGCTGGGCATGGGTCTCCTCTCAGAATGAGAGGGATTAGGCTATAGTCCACCACGCTGGCTTAGTTCGGGTTGGCAGAATTCACACGCCATCGAGAAAATCTCTCAGGCATGCAGGTTTCCTCAGGATGTTTTCCTTCACCATTTAAGCGCGTGATAATTAACTATTTAATACGCATATGACTTCGAAAAGTCAGAGGTGCGTGCCTTGGATTTGAACTCGAGACCTTTGACTTGGCAGTGCAACGGTCATACCACTAGGCTATCACTGCCTTAATTAGGTTATTCTGCACCATAAACAAAAACGTAACAAAAGTGTTTAAATTCTCTGTTTTCGTAGCCCACATGGCTCGTAGTAACGTAGTGGCGTAGAGCCGGAAGACTGAGCGATTGTAGTCAGATAAACAGTTTGTTTCGGCCCCTGAGTTATGTGCTAAATTGTATCATAAATAAACTAGGGCTGCTACCCTTTATATCTGATTATATTTTTGTAGATAATTCACTAAAGAGATTACGACCTCATAATTTATTACGTTGCTTCCAATTTTCTTTTCGTAAATATTAGTTTTCATAATTCGATTAGTAGTCAAAAGGGTAACTTTTGTTACTTGAAATGTTATGAAATTAAGTTTATATTAGCATAATAAATGTAATTTGGTTTGTTTTATTTATAATCTTGTTATTAACGTCTGGTAAATTGTGTCTGACATTGAGTGGTTAAGAAATAAGATGAAACAAGAGAGAATTACTTGAGGTGTTAATGTATTTAGCTTTTGTATCGAGGAAAGAATTACTTGCTTTTTTATTTATATATATTTATTTTTGTTAGCGGTTACCGAAGCCTATGGACGCTTGCAACACCAGGCGTCCAAAAAACAAAAAAGTGCAAAAGTCGAAACACACACCAAGGTGCTTTATGACAAACTTTGACATAAGGGTGGTCTCCCAGTCAGACCCCAAGAGGTCCTATCACCGAACTAGTCAGATATTTTCACGCCTCTTACGAAATGCCTATCTGAAAGGCAGTGAAGAACAGTATTCTAACCCGTCCCCACACAGGGTTGCTTGAAGGAGTTGCACAATCTTGCAAGGAGCTTAGGACTAGTGTCGTGACTAATGTTAGAGATTGCAGTACCTTGCGCCTTGGATGAAAAGGATGGGCCTTGGATCGCCTTGCCTATAGGGCATGGGGAGGCAAATTCGAGTTTTAGTCAGTCCAAGTGGTAGCCAACCACAGCAGGTGGTAGACGATCTATTACAAAATGTCCACAGATTATTAAATTGCAAATACAAATAATAAATATGCAATTCATCAATATAATTGTAGATCCCTTGTAAACCCCGAGTCTATTGTCATTAACCGGGCACAAATCTAAACTCCATTCTGCTACAGAGAATTTCATATATAAACACAATCACGCTGCTTGACCAGAAAATCGAACCCAGGATCAGGAAAGGCCACGACTCCCATGTCCGGGCTAAACTCCAAAGTATGGAACATCGCGCAAAGTTCTTAGCTCATCGGTTTTTTATCGGATACATTTCGGTGAGTGTGCATTAGATCTTCACGGTCTTATTACCCCCTAGCTCTCTCTACTATTGGACGACCGGAAGCACTAAAAAGCGACATCGCTTCGTGATGGATATTCCAAAAACCCGAACGAAACGCATTAAGCCCACTTTTATCATGCGTACCGCTGAAATGTGGAATGCGCTTCTCGATTGGGTCTTCCCTGATAGATATCATCTGGGTGTCTTTAAATCACGAGTGAATCGGTTTCTTCTAGGCAAGCGCTCCATCGTAGGAAAAAGGATCTTCGCTCAGTAACAGCGTAATGAACACTAGACTCATAAGGCAAATTCTTACCGTTCATATTTCTCGTATCTTGAAATTCCGTGCATGAGTTCGTAATTGTTCGTTTGACCTGTGTATTGTACGGACCTCGTCTCAATTAATGTGTGTTTCTTCTCTTTCCTTCTTCTAATTCTTCAACTCCGAACAACTTGACCAGTTTCGATTACCTGGATGATTCTTAAATACAGTTAGACCCAGCAGGTCGCGTTGTTGTCAATGTCCATTGAGATGCGAGTGAAACATTCTGGCAAAAGCTAGTATTGTAATAAATTTTGATTCACTTCAGCCAAGCCCCTAAATTAACACGTGTAATGAAAGCACAGTTGTGTTCAACGCAGTTCAACTGTAAACTCGTTAGTGACTGGATGGTCGGAGTATGATCTAAGTTATGTAATTTATGTAGGGACTTGATTTAGGGCGCTAAGAAGCTGTGCTAAGAGCATTCATATTATCTAACCTATTCATTGCTATATTAAGACAAGATATACATACGTAATTTATATTTTAATAATTCCCTCTTTGGTCTTATGGTCGCAAGAACAGCTGCTTCCCAAGTCGAGCAAAGTGTCATTCAATGAAATTCTTTGATTCTGAATAACAATAGGCTTGGCCCCTATTACATGGGACTTAAAACGTACCAATTCAACTATGTACCACTTATCATGTTTTTGGTGGCAATAAACTTTTTTCTATTCCATTCTATTCTACGAACTGTTGGGGTATATTTATAGTACCTACGTCTTTGCAGAACCTTTCGATGATACAGGCGTGATGGTGTTATCTTTAAGATTATAGGCTATGGTATCGGGCAAAGTGGGTGAAACCGCGTAGCACAGCTAGTCTCTTCTATATTTTAGTTTGACCCTGCCTTGAAATATTAAAAATCGATTGTAAACTGTCGAAAGATATTGTAAATTTAATACCGTCGAAAGATTGTCGAAAGTCAAAGGATTGTAACCCGTATTTACTTACCTACTGCTTACGATTTAATGAATTATTATTCGGTACGATCTAATCTATTGAAGTTAAATATTGGTTAGGATACTTTAGAACTGTGACCACACGATGCCAGAACCGAAGTAATGCTTAAATTGTGAACGCTTACAATTTAAGCTTTACTTCGGTTTGTTTAATACGGTTCACATCTTTCGACAGTTTACAATCTTGCGAGATTGATTATAATCTAACGGTATTTACAATTTTATAGCGGTATTTACATGATGTATGCAATGGTGGATTTTTAAAGACTTATTTATTTTTAGGGTTCCGTACCTCAAAAGGAAAAAACGGAACCCTTATAGGATCACTTTGTAGTCCGTCCGTCCGTCCGTCTGTCTGTCAAGACCCTTTATCTCGGGAACGCGTGGAGGTATCGAGTTGAAATTAAAACCATATACTCAGGTCTATAGTCCCTTGAAACTGTAAAAAAATCAAACTTCTAAGCTCACATAAAAAAAAGGCCGTTTATGCTGCAAAAAAACGTATATTTTGACACTCTCAAGGGAATCAAAATTTATAGGGTATTTTCCGTTGACCTAGAACGATCAAATTTGGCAAGTAATACCGTCTTATACTACAAGTATATGGAAAAATTTGTAAATAATTATAATATGTACCTACAAATTTGTACGGAACCCTCGGTGGGCGAGTCCAACTCGCAATTGTCCGGTTTTTTTAGGACTGCAACGCATCGGTGGCTTCTATGGTATTGTAGAGGGGCGGTAGTCACTACAAATCAGGTAAGCCGCATGCTCATTTACCTCGATTTAGTAGCACGACAAAGACCTCTATATTATATATATTATTATTATCAATGCACTAGCCAATTACAATTATTATGGCAATATAAGCAGCCAAATTAACAGACGAAGTGAAACGAAGTATCTTATTCTCCAACTAAACTAATTTGCGTTAACTGTGCAGTAATCAGTTGTAAAAGTCAACGAAGCAGAAAGGGTTTAAGCGATGCCCAAGTTTTGGGATGCCCTTTGATTTACTGCACTATTTAATGCTCTATTTGAATTGGTTTTCGATTGCAGAATGAGTCGTAAATATAACTCTTGTTCTACGATTTCATGTCTCTCCGATTTTTTCATTTGTCTATAATTTCTTTGAATTTGCTTGAAGTTCTTTTTAAAAAGTTAAATGTAACGCTTTTGCAAGGTAATTTTATTCTTCTTTTAGTGCTTCTCCGACTAGTGAAGTTTTGCAGTCAGCTCCAATTTCTCTCTGGCAATGCAGATTAGATGGCCAGGACATAAACGATTTCAGCCCACTATTTGGTATTAGTTAGGTATAAGTATGATCTGTGGCAAATGTCACAATTCGATGGCCGAAACTATATTGAAGGTAAGGCAATGCGTTGTTTAGTTAGTACTATACTAGTCGAACATACCCTGATGACTCTCCTGACAGCAGATAATCCATGAGAATTCTTGGCATCATGAAAAATAAAGCCCTCTAAAGTTATTTTAGTGGAGGTAAAATTCGACCGCGGGCAGGATTCGGACCTGCGACCTCTGGTGAGATACACCAGACAATCCACCAGTCGACCAGACGTCAACCAGAAGACGCAGGTTCGAATCCGGCCCGTGGTTGGATTTTTCCTTCACTAAAATAACTTTATAAGCATAGCATGGAAAATGCAAAATTATCACAAAAAGATAATAAATGCCTATTCAAAAGTAGATTAAATTAGATAGATGTAGATTTGTGGAACCATATGTGGTGTATTTTTAGACACCAAATAAATTAGAATTCATTTCTTTCGCTGTATCCGATGATAAAAAAATGAATACGTACGTAGATACGGATCAAATATTTGTATGACCCACAGATATTAATTTTTGGTCTAGTTATTTTCGTATGTAAGATTTGATTTTATTATTACCCCCACGTTAAAGTAGAAATGCTTAGTAAGCAACGATCTTTAAAGATAATTATCTAACTTCTGTTTCTAATTAAACAGCTTTGACGAAAATCAAAAGCACATCAAACCGTTTCACATTTATCACTTCAATCACGACTTCCTTTCAAACGTTTGACTCCGCAGTTCATCAGTTCCTTTTAAAATATCTTCGCTGAAATAATTCACTTGTTCCGTTTCCTTTACCACTATTTATGGTGTCATCCTGTATCCCTTTCTCCTGTAATGACCCAAGCCTGCTCATCAAACAGACGATCGTCTACATTACCCGGAAGTCGTTTCCTATTGAACACAGCCTTATACATAATGGTAGCTATAACCATAAGTTAGTGAAACTAGAGGATGTTGTCGTTAAACATTGTTTGATTACACCTTAAGCTGAGATTAGAGTTTAGCAGAGATTTAGAGAGAAACAAAGAAATTATTATCTATATACATACATACATACATATACTCACGCCTTTCACCCACAGGGGTAGGTAGAAACTATAGACTGCCACTTGCTACGATTCTCGATTATCTATATCACAGGCCGATGTCTGTACATTATATATATATATATATATATAGAAGAAAAACTAATATGGGGGTCTTGGTCATGATTAATAATCATATTAGTCGTGACCAAGCTTAATAGCTCTCCAAGTCAGAGCCATGCTCGTTTGCCAACTAAATTTAAAAAAAAATGCTGATGGTCAGAACTTACATTCTTCTATCAGTTTCTAATACATACACACATACTCATACATACACAATTTTAAACCTGTCTCCCATTGAGATAGGTAGAAATTATTATATTTACTCTTGCTACGATCCTGGCACACCACTTTCGCTGCATCTACGTTCATGAATCTCTTCATGCATGATCGTCGGATTAGGGTGGTTTTAACCTGACCTTTTTTGCCAACATCCGCAATTTAGCTGTGGTACGTTCGCCAAGGTCGGCTCCGTCTACCTCTATCATCGCTTTGTCAATCTCCAGTTTTCACCCATCCTACATGCCTAAACCAACCTTTCTCAATATTTATTACGAACATCTTTCACACCACACCGCTCCCTCATCACACTTTTTCTCACTCTATCATTCAAGGTTACTCCGCAAATACTTCTCAAAGTTCTCGTCTCTACGACATTTATTCTACTTTTACGTTTCTTTTGCGTTTCAAATATTTTTATTTCAAATAAGCTTTTACAAGCGTTTATGAAAAGCTAATGAGTCTAGTTGCACGGTTCCAAAAAAGATGATTCAAATCCCAGAGATACCGTAAGAACCATAATATTAATGTGAAATGTTCAAAAGCCTGTAACTTGGACCATACAGGAACGTTAATGGAGTAGGTCGTTAGCCGCAGCTAAAGATTATCAGAGAAATCTGCAGTTAATGTGTTTACAATTTATATTTATTAACACTTTCAGTGGAGCAGCGACAATATTGGAGTTAAAGGTGATGAGATGATTAAATATTAGAATATAATAGGTAATTATATTGTAATATTTAATATAAAAGCGGCGGTAGTCTAATGGCTAGGGCGTCGGTCTGGCGATCATGTGGTTGCCGGTTCGAAATCCACACATTACACTACCGACGTGAACCCACGAGTAACACAAGCATTTAGCTTAGCACGAGGGGCAACACACATTACTAGTAAGCTATAAAAAATATATATTTTTTTTGTTTTTTGAAAAAACGTTGCCCCACACTAGGATTTCCTCCTGTATCGTGGGTGCGTTTACAAACACAAATTCTCACATACACAAACGCCCAGACCCGGAACAACTACCTGTAGATCATACAAATATTTGCTCCGTGTGGGGATCGAACCCACAACACGTGACGCAGAAGCAGATCGCTTGGCCGCTACGCCAAACGTGTCGTCATAATTATATATTAGAAGTCATATAAATAAGAAACTTTTTAGTAATTAATATACATGGGACAGTTAAAACTCAAAACCATTAAATATTTCTTTTGACTGTGAGAATTAGGTTTTTTTTGACGGACATCTATAGCCATACTTAATTATTTTTGACCGGTACATATTATGTTATAGATAAAAGAGTTTTTAAAAACTGTTAACTGTAATTTCAGTCTGCAGAGTGTAGTCGAATCGTGTGTATTTTGTTTTGAGACTTTTAACAATAATTATAAAACATTTATGTTTTTTTTTCAACAAACATAGAAAGTTGATTAATCGCAAAAAAAGAAATTCATATAAAAAACACCCAGAAGTTTTCAGCTTCAATAAATTAGCATTGATATAACAGGCATAAAATCTATCATGATCTGCTTCATTAGCCAAGTGGTTCTAAACGCGACTGCTACGCTTGGGTTCGATTCCGAAGTCAAGGAAAATGTTATTGGATTTATAAATGCAATTCTCAATAGTAGCTCGGAGTTGAGATTTGTGGCCGCTTAATGGCAATAGGCTCGCTTCCTATATAGGACCTAAATACTGACGAACTATGTGGGTATATTAGTATATCTCTGTCTAACTCGTCGGGGAATACAGGCGTGATGGTATATACGTAACATAAAATCTATTTCCATCTGTCTTTCAGACTATATCCTCGTTTATTCCTGCTAAGAAGCAGTGATAGCCTAGTGGTATCAAAGGTCTCTAGGTCGAACCCAAGACACCTCTGACTTTTCGTAGTATTAAATAGTTAATTATCACGTGCTTAAACAGTAAAGGAAAATATCGTAAGGAAACCTGCATGCCTGAGAGATTTTCTCGGTGGCTTGTGAAGTCTGCCAACCCGCAGTAGGCCAGCGTGGTGGACTATCGCCTGATCTCTCTCATTCTGAGAGGAGACCCGTGCCCAGCAGTGGGACAGTATAATGGGTAGATTATGTTATGTTTATGTGATGCATTCCAGCTAATAAATAGACATAACAGCATCAGTACGAGCACAATATTATCTGCGCAGTCAATTTCAAAAGAACAAAAGTGCATTCAGTTGGTATTTGGGGCGCGTTAACACTTGGCGTTCGAACAGCTGGGGTAAGGAAGCTGGCACGCTACTGGCAGTTATAAAGTCATTTACATTTAGGTTTATTTTTATTGCTATTACCTTTTTGTAATAAAACTTTATTCAAGACTATGTGCTATTGAGCGAATGATTGTGAGATTGGTTAGGTAGAAGGTATTTGAAAAATGCTGTATATAAATTATACACGCTTGTAATTGTGTGTGTTTATGTGTGTGTGTGTGTGCCTGTGCAATAGAATATTATTGTATATTTCTATTTGTCTATACGGTAAAAAGAGTTCCGAAAAAAAATTCACCGAGATTTTCGTAATACTAATTCAGTTGATGCGCGGTCGGGGTCATGGCAATGACAAATACAAAAATGAGATTTATTTTATTTTAGTCCGCTCTATAAAAATATTTCTTTATAGATATTTTAGATCTCCTTGTAAAATACAAGGACGATGTATGTGTTTGTAAATGTTTGTATGGCCGCGTCTGCCGCGAAATCGGCTTAGTAATATTATGTACTTTAAAATCACAAAAAACGGCAGATCACAAAAAGTGGCCGATGTAAAGTGTATTCATAATAGCATGAAGTCAAATCGCTATCGCTAATGCCTCTCACTAAGTCAGCAGCTAGCTGCTGTTGCAGCTGATATGACAAACAATAAACCGCTGTGCATCGTTTATGCCTTTGTACTATGCTGTTTATTCGCTGACATTTCGAGAGACTGCGCTGAAGAATATTTGTAATAGCACTGTTCTAATGCGGGCTTGGATGCTGTGTGAAATATTCTATTTTATGTTAGCAGTAACAACTATTTGGTTCGTGTCTATCAATCTGCAAGGTCAATTTGCGCTTGCTGAGGTCAATGTGTGGATGGGAGACCATTAAATTTTTAACACATCGAGACCACTCCATGTCTCACTGAGCATGTAAACCCGTTTGGTCCTAGGTGTCATCTATAACATTATTGTTAGTGTGGTAGACAGAAGCCCAAAAACTTGAGAAGAATAGACTGACTATTATGATGGATATCGGTATTCCCCAGAAATTGGATTGCGGATATCTGATGGCAATTGTATCGTGTAAAATTTGGCAATTTTGGCAAATTTTGGCAATGGCAATTGTTGTTTCCCGAGTGGGTCTTCCCTGATAGATATAATCTGGGTGTCTTTAAATCACGAGTGAATCGGTTTCTTCTAGGCAAGCGCGCTCCATCGTAGATCGCAGTATCGCTTAACATCAGGCAAACTAGCGGTCAAGCGTAAGCCTATCACGAATAAAAAAAAAGGCTAATTTTCAGCCGCGTATGCTTGGATTAGAAGCCGACCCTAACATCTAACCCTATAATAAGATTGTAACAGGCCGATGTCTGTACAATAAAGATATTAAATAAAAACTATTATGGGGGTCTCTAATAGAGTAACAGAAGCCAAAATAACAGTCTGTCTGTATGTTTGTACGCGCATCACGCAAAAAACTACTGCATGGAATTGAATGCAGTTTTCACCGATGTATTGCTAGAGGTCTAACTTAAAATCAGGTGCACGTTTCATCTTGATACGCCGCCTAACATCAACCTTATAGTATGTAAATCTTTTTGGGACGTGGGTGAGTGAGTTTGGATATTCGGGGTTATCTGCAGTACTAGGTACTGATACGATCCCTGAGTGCTATATATAGGCTACTTCTTATTTTGATAAATATAATATTATATTTTCAATATCACGCTACGACTCTTAGGAATGGCGTGAAACCGCGGGCGGGTCGAGAGTTTAGAATAAAGTACTATCTATGAACATTTTTAATGATAGAGGAACTGCAGCATATTTGGAATACTGCAGGTATCTTGGAATACTCAGATATCCAAATTAATATAAATGCCATCTGTGTTTTTTTGCTCTAAACATATCGTCATATGACGTACGAAGCCAATACGTGCGAAAAAGAGGGTGCCATCTTGACATTTCTGCTGCCAGCCATACGGGAACGAGACGTCACTTTTGAAAACTTTTTCGGTAAGAATGCAATCATTGATAATCGTTTACTAGAATACGTAATATCTTTAATGTAATTGTTTAAACTATTAAGTGACCTTATTAGTTTATGATTTTACCTTTATTTTGTGAATATTTTTAGAATAAAAAATATGACATGTATTTTTAAGTTAGGATGTCATGTTGTTAATTTGGAATGCCGACAGTGAACATAATTTGGACTATTCCAAATTGTATGCACATTTTTATGAGTTTTAATTCTACTGTCTTTTTAGGAATAGCGGCTTCCAATAAGTACAAAAAGAGAATGAGATGGAAAAGAGAATACGTCCGCTGCTACCGCCACTGTTAAAAATAAGAAAATGGCTTACTTGAAGGCAGCTAAACACTCCTACGTCCCTAGAACAATACTATTTCGATTTGTTAATGTTAAGGACTCCCCGATTGAATTATCGCTTCAATCGTAATAATAAAATTATTGATCGAAGGCCAGGTTTTTACTCGAAGACTCCTGCTCCGATTTGGAAAATTCTTCTTTTGTTTTAAAGGGTACCTACCCTATAAACTAAATTACCTAAATTTATATGGAAAATTATTGACAAAATTTATATGGAACCACGTGGGAAGTATAATATAATAGATAGATATATATGATGTATATTATATATATATAAAATATACCTACCCTTTAAAACAAAAGAAGAATTTTTCAAATCGGAGCAGGAGTCTTCGAGTAAGGGGGAAATTTACCTATAAAAAAGATTCCGACGAATTGACAACCTCCTCCTTTTTTGAAGTCAGTTAAAGATTGATTAAGTTACTTCTAAAGACTGTAAAACTGTAAGATAAGAGACTAAAAGATAAGAGATTTATTAGTTTCTAATAAAAAAATTAAGTAATTTTCAAAGAAAAGGGTGAATATAATTTGGAATACCGTATTCCAAATTATCTGAACCATAAGTCAAATCATGGTTTTGGAGTTTTTTAATTATATTGCGATTTTGAAAAGGTTCCTAGTTTTTGTTTTGTTTGATCGTTTGTACTATTAAAGAATAATAACTGTCCAATATTTTGATGTTGTTTTTATTGGGCTATCCCGTTCCCTTTTCTACTTATTCCCAAAAAACAAAACGATATTCCAAATATGCTGCAGTTCCTCTACACGATTAGATGCTGTATGTTTTAGGTGTTAATGACTCTAATTGTCTGTAAATTGTCCTAACTCTAAATAAATAAATAGTTTTTATCGAAAACGGAACTGGCTGACGCCAGACGAAACAATATAACATAACATACCATCACGCCTGTATTCCCCGAAAGGTAGATAAGACAGGGGTGTACTAATTTACACCCCCAGTTTGCCAGTATATTTAGGTCTAATGTAATAGGGGGGTCAAATGTTCCTTGCCTTTAACTGGGGACAAATTCAATCTCCGAGTTGCTGGTAAGAATTTCACAGCAAAAAACTGTTTGATTTGGGAATAAAACCTCTAGCCACTAGGTTAAGGAGGCAGTTCTGATGGTTAATACAATAAAATAAGCCTATCTTTTTGTGTTTTTTTGCGTTGTCACCTTATGACGTAAATTCAGAATGTAAGGTGCCGTTGACACCTTACGACGTAAATTCAGAATGTAAGGTGCCGTTGTCACCTTATGACGTAAATTCAAAATGTGAAGGCAAATTTCGATCAAGCGGGTGGGACTCGCGTAGGCTTAGCGGTCAGAGCGTCTGGTGTATCTAACCAGAAGACGCAGGTTCGAATCCTGCCCGCGATTGAATTTTTCCTTCACTAAAATAAAATAAGCCTAGTTACTATGTTACAAAGTTTATCTGTAAATAGTAACGTCGACCGCCGCAAATCCTGCGCTTGCAGCAGTAACCATGAAATAATCGGATTACCTACGTGTGAATATAATACATGTCGTTGTCAGTGATTTTGTACCCGGACCAAACTGTGGATAGTACAGACGACAAAACATTTAAGTATACAGGCAGCTAACGATATCTGTGTCGTGAACTATTGACATAGATGGCGTTTTAAACAGTTTTCTATTACAGGGTTGTGAAAGCATCTAACATTATACTTAAGTTTTGTCACATCATCATCATCAACCCATTATACATATATATTGTACTTGGCATGGGTTTTCTCTCGAAATGAGAGGGATTAGGCTGTAGTCCACCAAGCTGGCCTAGTGCGGGTAGGCCGACTTCATATGCTGTCGAGAAAATCTATCAGGCATAACCTGCATGCCTGATAGATTCTGTGTCTGATCCCACGCTGTTTTTTTAACTGTTTAAGCGCGTGATAATTAAATATTAATACGCACATAGCTTTCAAAAGCAGAGGTGCGTGCCTTGAATTTGAACTCGAGACCTTGACTTGGCAGTCCAATAGTCACGCTAGGATATCAATACTCATTTGAAGCATATTGTTAAAAAAAACGTTGCCCCACACTAGGATTATCTCCTGTAACGTGAATGCGTTTACAAACACAAATTCACACATACACAAACACCTGTAGATTCATATAAATATTTGCTCCGCATGGGGTCGAACCCACAACATAGAAGCCGATCGCTCATCCGCTATGCCAAACGTTCGTCATATCCTTATGTGATATTTGTAGGTATTATTGATCGACATATATTCTGATTAGATCAATCTTTGTCAGAACTTGTTAGCGACCTGCATAACTACCTATTTTGTCGACTGTACGTCCGTATACCTCTGTCTACCTTTAGGAATTATGTAAATTCAAAACTAACTTTCGCTTAAACACTATACAGACATACTGGTTTCTGACAGAAACCAGTATGTCTGTATCTATACAGACATGTTCCTTAAATAATAAGAGTCACCGGGCGCTTTAGAAACTAAGCTGCTGAGAACACCTACCTGTGATGTCCAATATTTCATTTACTGTACTTAACCGGGAGGACGCAAATTCAAATCCTACCTGATTTTTTTTTAATCTTAACAATGTTTAGGATGCGTAATGCCAAATTTAATAAAAAATAACTATTATTAAGATTTGCCTAAAATTTATTACCTATATTTCTAGAACCAATGACATTATATAGTTTAAAAGAGTCCCGTCTCACTTTGTTGACATAAAAATGACAGAAACAGATGTTGGTTTCGAAGTGACATTAGGTTACAAACCTCGCAATTTACGCTGAACCTGAAGTCCTAGGTACGCTTTCCAGGTGTGATTGGAATTTTTCCAGTGCCAGCTTGGAGTCCGGTTTATGGCAAGAGACTGTCCTCTGAATATACATAACCTAAAACATGTAGACTGTGACTTCTTCCTAATCCTTTGAGGATACAGGCGTGATAGTAGGTACTTATGTTACGTATATTAAGTGCCTAAGTGTTGTGAAATATGACCCAAAATCATGAGAGAAATTTATCATTATTCATTACAATTCCCTTGACAACAAATCCTTGTACGCAAGGCTTCATTTCAGTATAAACTGCTCCTTCACTGTACAGAAAGTCTACACAAGGCGAGATCATCTTATACTGGATAAATATAGCTTATATGTAGCCGTGTACAGCAAAGGTTTTGTGTATCTCAGTCAGAAACAACAAGAAATCTTACTTTGCTATCTTATTAATAAAGTTTAGATTACTATGATGTCTTACAATGCTGAACCTTTTCTGTGTACTTACATGGTATGCGAGTAATAGAATCAGATTGTAATGCGGGTTTATATATAGAAATACAAATCATTACATAGTATAAAACAAAGTCGCTGTCGCTGTCTGTCCGTCCCTATGTATGCTTAAATCTTTAAAACTATGCAACGGATTTTGAAGCGGTTTTTTTTTAATAGATAGAGTGATTCAAGAGGAAGGTTTTAAGCTATTTAACATTACGCTACGACTGTTAGGAATGGGGCAACGCGGGTGAAACCGCGGGCGGGTCGTAGGTTATATAAGGGGACGAAATCTTTCAGCGGCTCTCATCATCCACCCATTTACTGTTGTACAAATGGGTCCGGGTCTCCTCTCAAAATCAGAAGGGTTAGGCTAAAGTCCACCACGTTGGCCTAACAAAAAGATTGGTGGCTCGTCTACTCGTTTTCCGACATAAATAATAAAAAAAAAACTAAACATTTACCCACTCATTCACAATCTTCCTATATTTCTCTCTCTTATATAAAGATATAAACTTCTATTGTTTCCTTAATCTGTGGCTCTGGTAGATGGCCATGCCTGTTGTGTTGCCAGCTCACATTTCTCGTTTTTCTTTTTTTACGCAACCTTTTGCTATTTTTAAGTTATTTATGATTGTACAGTTGCATTTTGATTTGTTGTGTGTCATACGGGCGAAAATAAAAACTTTTTCTTTCTTTCTTATACACACGCATACGCACTAATTCTAAAAACACGCTACGTCACAATTTCAGACTTACCTTGACCCTATAATTCTTACGCAACGGGTTTCCAATACATGCATTATTATGCTGATGTGAAAGGATGAAACCTCTCAAAGCTCCTCACTCAATCTTTTGTAGGTAATCCCACGCGAAAATTCCGAAATCTTTTCAAGATTCACTTTCAGTAAGCGAAGTTAAGAATATTAGTTTGTAGCTAAGATTTCCCGAGCCTCATGGCTAAGTAATAACTATACTGATTAATTGTGATTTACCGCGGTCCGCCTATGGATGGGTGACCGTTCCTAAGACACAGAAACCTTTCGCTGACTCGGAAAGCACTTAAAGCTTCGGTTTCAGTTAATAAACGAACGCTTACGTTAATCGTTAGTAAAATTCAAGAAGCCGTGTCATCGTGATTGGAGAAACATAAACATAGCATCACGACTGTATTCTCCGAAAGACTAGGCAGAGGGGTACTAATGTATATCCACAGATCGTCGGTATGTTTAAGTCCCGTTTATTAGAGCGTTGCTATTACACGAGCACAAATCCCAAACTTCGAGCTGCTATTGAGAATTTCTTAGAAAAACCCAATAACACTGCTCGAATTGGGGATCGTATCCAGGACCTCAGCGTAGCAGTCGCGCTTTGCTTAACTAATGAGGCAGTTGAATGACTGAAGAATGAAGTTTTCATAGTCGTTTGTGATGTTACCTTTTTTATTTCAAACATCTTTGTTCGCTACAAAGTGCCATTTAAGCACATTTTCGCACGGCAAAATCCAATTCTCAATGCAGTCTCAAATCTACTGAGACTTTAAATACAAAAGAGCTTTTGGAATCAGACTCAAATAAAGATACCATTCTTTTAAGTTCTTTCCATTCAAAAGTTCTTTTGTAGATTCTTTCTAAAGGAAAAATTAAGTTAACTTGGAATCCTATTACAAATATCTTGGGATACTAGATTTGGGATTGAAATACTACAGCCAATGTTTCTTTTATACGAAAGAAGACTTCTATAAAGGTGAATAACTGTTAATAAATAAATGTTCTTAATTATAATTATGCATACAGTGTGAGATGTCCTTCCGTTCATAATTTCAGATAAGATACAGATATCCAGACAGAGAGAGTTTTCATTGTTGTGCTATTTTATGGAAAACCTAATAGTTCATAAACTGCTTCATTAGTGTAGTGGTCTTTAGCGTGCATTCTACTGGTTCTGGGCTCGATTCCCAGGTCGAGCACTGTTATTGGGTTTTTCTATGAAATTCTCAGTAACAGTTTTGAGTTTGGGATTGGTGCCAGGTTAATAGCAAGTTAGCAACCCTCGATTACAAGGGACTTAAACGTACTCGTAAGCTGTTGGTGTACATTAGTACGCCTCTGCCTAACCCCGTCGGGGAATACAGGCGAATAGGGATACCCAAAAAAATACTTCCAAACAAATCAGCAAAAAATAAAAACACCAACATTTTTCCAACCATTTTTTCAAATGCTCCATACAGACCCTTTTGTTGTAACGTCCAACCCGTGCTGTTATAGAGATTATGATCCTTTTAAGGATCACATCACAGTAGCTACACATGTTGCAATTCGGGTAAGTCCGTCAATCGCCTATTGTAATATAATAACTTTATAAGTCCAAACAAGGGATCCTAATAAATACCCTCACAGTCGGTCTTTTGGGCCCCATACGCTAAGAGAACCCTTTATTAAATTTTCCCTTGAAACATTTTCGGGGTTCTTATAATTACAACATTAACATGGCTTATATAATTACATTAATTACCTTCTTCTCATCCCTAATTTTTCAAATATACCATTATAATATTATAGTCATTCTATGGATTGACTGTGCGCTGCAAGCTCGAGACTTCTACGTGCGTGTGGAATCCTTATGAAAGCACATACGTATTGATCCTAGAGAAAGTGCAAAAAGCCTTCCTTACAAAGAAAGAAAAGAAAGAAAGAAACATTTATTCAGCTACAAGCGAGACAAGTACAAAGAAAAACTTACTATAAGAAAAAACAGAAACAAAACAAAAAAAAAATATAAATAAGAAAAAAATAAAATAAAAAAAAGTACTGCCTCACGGTTGCGCTGAAAGGGACTGCCTTAAGTACCTGTACAAGCGAATACATGGCTACTATCCATTCATGTACCCAACGAAATTTCTTCTGGGTAGCCTCGGGTATAACTCGCTGGAAGTTAGACGGGAAAAGTACCAATTAACATTAATGTGCAAGATCCTCCGCGGAAAGGTTGATGCACCCGAACTGCACCAGAAGCTGTGTCGATTTTTTACCATTAATATCGACGCAATCTAGGCACACATTGTTCGCTGTGCCATCATGTCGTACCGTGGCACGCGCCAATTCACCCATACCGCGAACCTAACCGAATTCTAACCAATCTGAATGCTCTTCTGACGGTCAACCCACAGTGTGACTTTTTGCGGATGGATGGCAGGACATAATGTTGGAGTGTTTGCGTTTTTGTCAGCGAGATGTATGATATCGAATAAATGTATTATATTGTAATGTTTCCTTTAATTATTGTTATTGGTTTGTAACGTTATAATTAAAGGAAAAAATAAATAAATAATGGAATGGTTTATTAATTTTGTGATCTTGAGCGCGACTGCTACGCTGGAGGTCCTGAGTGTGATTCCATTGGATTTTTTTTATGAAATTCTCAGTAGCAGCTCGGTGTTTAAATGGCAATAGGCTCGCCCCCTATTACTTGGAACCGGAACATAATTGCGTGTATGCGTACATTAGTACACATTTGCCTAAGCCTTTGGGGACTACAAGCGTGATGCTATGATAATCAGAAGCCTGGAAGTGTAACAACCATATTATCAGTACTGCCTAGTTACTGGATTGCAGAAGACTGTTGGCAGTTTTTTATGGGATAGGGGGACAAACGAGCAGACGGATCGCCTGACAGTAAGCGATTACCGCCAGAGGAGTCACGAGTGCGTTGCCCGCCTTTTAAAAGGGGATTGGGCCTCCAGTAACCTCACTCACTCGGCGAAACACAACGTAAGCGTTATTTGACGCCGGTTTTCTGCGAGGCTGTGGTATCACTCCGGTCGAGCCGGACTATGGACCATTCGTGCCGAACCATGGCTCGGCACGAATGGGCCGGACTGGAATTTTAGTCCGTTGTATAGTCCATGAATGATATTTTGATTCATAAAAAGTAACCATCTTAGCCCCCTATATAACCCGTCAATGTAAAGAACCTTAATATATATGTACAAGTCAACCCTCTCCTTTGACAGCTTTCCATTCGACTTCACTCGTCGTTATTACCCGAAATGTAGGCTCACATATCTTATATACATATGTCAAGGTTTAGCATAATCCCTTTCATTTCTGAATGATATTTTTCGGTTCATTTTCCATATTATTGTTAGCAATATTAGGATTAGAAATGGGATCCCATTGATAGCAAATATACTTACATTACATGTGCATCACTATACGTACTTCTGTCCACCCTGGTATAGTAATGGGTATAGGTGTTATATTTCATGATATAAATCATGAGAATAGAAACCATTATTGCAATTTAATTCCAAGGTAGACAATGTGGAGGTCTTTCATTGCATTTATAAACATAATTGTCATCTAAAGACTCCCAAAGTCGGAACAATTTTCTGTAGGTACCATGTTTTTTTTTTTATTTGAAAATGAAAAAAATGATTTTTTATTTGAAAATGAAAAATGAAAATGTTTTTATTTATGTGTGTGTGTGTGTGTGTGTGTGTGTGTGTGTGTGTGTGTGTGTGTGTGTGTGTGTGTGTGTGTGTGTGTGTGTGTGTGTGTGTGTGTGTGTGTGTGAGTGAGTGAGAGAGAGAGAATGAGTGTGTGTGTGTGTGTTTGTGTGAGTGTGTGTGTGAGTGTCAGCGTGTGTAATGTATCTATAATATTATGGTCCCGAGCGCGACGCAATACTAGGACTAAACATAAAATAGTGGTACCTAAATTTAGACTATACAACAAACAAATCTTTTCTGGGAAATTGTGTGCGTTTTTACAATAAACTACGAGAATCTGTCGCCGATCTCACTGGCAAGTAATTTAAAAATCACGTCAAATCTGTTCTTGTTACGAGAGCCTGTTATAAAATCAAAGACTACATTGATGTTAAGAATGTGTGGTGTTTAAATACGGATGCACCTGTGGCCTCCCTGGCAACCTGAGGTTGTTTGTAATAGGGAATTCTGTCAATTTTTTCGTGGTTAATATTGTTTACCTCTACTACGTATCTTTATCAGGACTTGCAAATGTGAGTACATTGTAGTATGTCTAAATGGACATGTTATTTTATATACTTTGATGATGTGTGTTTTTCCACTTTCCACAAAAATTAATAAACTATATTATTTTTTTATATATAATGACATTCAGTTCTCGAATGATGATAACTTTCTTTTTCTATTATCGACTTCGGTCCAACTTGGACATTAAATCAATGTCAGCACATCCTGTTATTGCACTATTGTACCTACTTGAAGATTGTAATACAAATTATTTTAAAAAGAGTGTTCATGGAGTTCTCCATAGGATCAACTTTTTTGGAACCATGCAACTAGATTCACTAAAAGCTTATTTGAAATAAAAACATTTGAACTTGAACTTAACCTTGACTACTACGCTAGAGGGCCTGGATCGATTCCTGCAGTCGAGCAATGTGTTATTGGGTTTTTTTAAGAAATTTTCAATAGCAGCTTGGAGTTTGGGGTTGCTCGCCGCCTATTATATGGGACCTAAACATATCGGTGAACTGTGGGAGTTCATAATATGTGCGCCACTGCCTTACCCTTTGGGGAATACAGACGTGATGGTATGTTATGTTATAATAACCTTTACATAACATAATTAACCCATTATACTGTTCCACTGTTGGGCACGGGTCTCCTCTCAGAATGAGAGGGATTAGGCTATAGTCCACGCTGGCCTAGTGCGGGTTGGCAGACTTCACACGCAATCGAGAAAATTTCTCAGGCAACGGTGCAAATGGTGAAGGCGCGTGATAATTAACTATTTAATACGCACATGACTTCGAAAAGTCAGAGGTGCGTGCCTTGGGTTCGAACTCGAGAACTTTGATTTGGCAGTCCAACGGTCATACCACTAGGCTATCACTGTTCTATTAATAACCTTTAATTGACCTCAATAGCTTGCATAGATCAAAGGATTTACATGATGTTACTGCTCGCACTAACACTGCCGTATTTTCTTGGCAGCTCCCGCTAGGCGTGAGGCAAGTCAAGATTTTTTATGAATAATTTATGGAACACCCCTATTTTTATCGTAGGAGGCGTAGGTACGTCCAACGCTCTGTTTACCAACGGATTTACCTCGAGGTAAAATTAGGGTTGTTACCTACGATTCCTGATAATCATGATTAGAGATAAAACCTAGATTGTCTACGTTTATTCCAAGGTTAATGGTGAGTTTTTACATTCGTTTTAGTGCGAGTCTAGATGATCGGATTAGCTTGGAGTACTGTAGTAATCTTAATTTTAAAATGTCTATTGGTTTCTTATGTAAAATCAAGCTAAAACGTTTGTTTGTTTGTTTTGAAGGCGGTTTTACTTTTTTTTAATAAATGTAATTTCATGCACCCGTCTTAAACTAGTTAAAACTCATGTTGATTCCTGTTTCATAAAAAATATTTATTTATTTCTTGAACGTGGCAGCCCTGTACAAGATCCGCCCAGATCTTGTTGTCAACGCGCGTGTGTACTCTGATATTTTACGATGAGAATTATTTTTGCTGGAGAATTGGCAGCCAAGGAATCCTATCGATTTGTAGGTGCAAACAGCATTCCCCTAACTCCGATAGCATTAAGCATACAAGATCTGTATTCTCAAGGCGAAACCGCCATTTTTTGGTCGCCTTTTGAATTAAGAACAAATAACTCAACCTTTATTGGTCGTCTTTTGAATTCAGAACGTATAGTTTCTATGTCATAGAATTGTAGAGTTCCAAATTGAAAATTACAGCTAGGTTTGTTTGATGTAGATTGGTCGTAGTGACCAGTCAGGCGATACGGCCAATATTGGTCTTGTGTTTGTATAGTTTGATTGGCTGACGTTGTGACCGAGTTAGACCTGCGGTGCCTTAATACAACTTATGAAAAAATACCTCTTAATTATTGTAGTTTTTTTAAAAATCACTATTTCTTCTCGTGGGCGAGACAGCTAAAAATCCTTAAGCTAACCTTCTTCAATGCATGTTGGGAAGTAACGCGTGCTATAAAAGTAACAAAACCCAGAAGCCAAGTGCATTTGTGTTAGTGGGATTAATTGATCCACATTGTTAACCCTCACATGTATAATAAGACAGGTACCAAACAGTTGTAAGTATATCATGAACCTGCGACTTTTTTTCACACACCCTGCTCAAAATCGCATATTAATGAAATAACGACACGTTTGGCGTAGCGGCTGAGCGATCGGCTTCTGCGCTACGTGTTGTGGGTTCGCTCCCCACATGGAGCAAATATTAAAATTTGTATGATCTACAGCTAGTTGTTCCGGGTCTGGGTGTTTATGTATGTGAGAATTTGTGTTTGTAAACGCACCTACGATACAGGAGAAAATCCTAGTGTGGGGCAATATTTTCTTAAAAAAAAAGAAAACAAAGATATCGCATTTTAATTAAATCGCATTTTGTTCTAGGTTTCATTATAAGTAGTATAATTGGTGTAGTGACAAATTATTTTGAATGAAAATTCTTTGCGGACGAAAAATAGCACTCGCACGTGAAATCGCTGTGAAAAATAACATAATTTTATCAAATGTAAATGAATGAGAAATAGCAATAATTTTCGTGCCTAGATAAAAGCTACACAAATATTTTCTTAATAAAACTCTTTGTTTAATTTTTTCTTTTATAACTCGTGGCAACCCTATACGATCGGTGTTGTCAACGAGCGAATATAGAGTGATATTTTACGATGAGAATTATTTTTTCCTCAGAACTGACAGTAGGAGGCTCCTATCGATTTATAGGTGCTCCAAGGTTATTCAGAGGTCATTGGCTTTGAAGTGATCAGGTTTTTTTATTTGAAGTGGTTCTTGGGGATCACTCCTTGCCAACATATTGGGCTACTTAATTTTTGGTTATGTGTTACAAAGCACATCATAAATACGGTTTTTTTATTTGATGACCCCTATATTCGTTTGCCATATTTTGGCAAACTAATAGACATGACCTGCAACATCAGAGGAGTTGCTGATGCGTTGCCAAACCTCTACAGACCTAGCCGCCACCTATGGTCGCCAGCAAGTTAAACTCCAAGAGGTTCTGCCACTGGTACTGGCACTTATGGAGTTTCTTGACGGATTCTTCTCCATAGGATCAACCTTTTGGAACCGTTTTTTTACGTGGGAGAGCCATGCTTTGGCACGAATGGGCCGTCTCGACCGGAGTGATATCACGGCCTCACAGAAAACCAGCGTTAAACAACGCTTACGTTGTGTTTCGCCGAGTGAGTGAGGTTACCGGAGGCCCAAGCCCCTTTTAAAAGGTCGGCAACGAACTCATGACTCCTCTGGTGGGTGTCCATGGGCGGCGGTAATCGCTTACCATCAGGCGATCCGTCTGCTAGTTTGCCCTCCTATCCCATAAAAAAAACCGTGCAACTAGAATCATAACATTTTATAAACGCTTGTAAAAGCTTATTTGAGATAAAAATAGTTGAATTGAATTAAATTGAAAAAATCAGATATTTTCTCGGCCTGACAAGATGCCTATCTGAATAGCAGTGAGGATCTGAATCTTAACCCGTCCCCACACTGGGTTCTATGATGATTCCCTTGTATTAGTAAACCTTTGTATACCCTTCAGGGAATAGAATAATAACAATAGGCTCTAGCCCTATTACACGGGACCTTATACATATTGGTAATGTCGAAGGTGTACAGCAGTACACGTTTCCTAACACAGCACGGATATAGGTGAGATGCTATGACATATTTATAGGGAACTAGTTTTTGCCCGAAGTTTCACCCTCATTAAAAATGACTTTTCGAGACAAAAGGTCGGTCCAATAAATCTATACCAAAATTCATCAAAATTCGTCGAGCAGGTTAGGCGTAAAAAGGCAACAAACACTCAGACAGATTTATTTTAGAATTTATAATATTATAACATACCATCACGCCTGTATTCCCCGAAGGGTTAGGCAGAGGTGTACTTAATGTACACCCACAGTTCGCCGGTATGTTTAGGTCCCATGTTATAGGGGGCGAGCCTATAGCCATTAACCGGGCACAAATCCAGACTCCGAGCTGCTAATGAGAATTTCATAGAAAAACCCAAACTTTGCTCGACCTGGGGATCGAATCCAGGACCTCTAGTGTAGCAGTCGCACTTAGGACCACTAGACTAATGAGGCAGTTTATAATATTAGTACTTAAGTATTAATATTTGTCAAGCTCTTCTCTTATAAACATTATCTGAGTTCAAAACCGATACTTATGAAAATACATTTCTTCTAAACATATAAAAATGGCGCACCACAACTCTTTCCCAAACATTATCTGACACCTATTTCAGCGCGAAAGCCTCAAAATTGATCTACGAAAGATATAACCTAGTATCACCACGCTGGCAGACTGCCATTGAGGTAAAAAATGGCGAGATTCTTTGATGGCTTCGTAATATACTATCTAAGTATCTTACTCCATTGTCAAACTGTATCAATAATTTGCCGGAACATTCTAGAAAGTTCGCGTAGGAGTAGTCGGGATTCAACACGTAATAAAGGATCCTATACCATTTCTCCAATTGTGATGAAACTTTAACGAGTAACTAGTAGCATTTGTATGCGTAAAAGTTTTCTCAAAAAACACAATGATAGAAAAATAAGCTTTGTAGGGTGTAAATCCAATCTCAGAACTAAGAATTTCATTACCTTGGAATCTAAATCAAGACCTTATCTGCGCTTGGCCAACGAATCATCATACACATTTCCATCCGACTGCTGGTCTCTTGGTTGGCAAATTTCACTTGTTTTTGGGAAAAGCCTCTCAAGCGTATTTCCTTCACCAATTAAGAGAGTGACTCACATGATTTCGATAGATCAAAGGAGTCCCTTGGATTTATCAGTCCAATGTTCAATATCACTATGTTATCATTAAATCATTGACACCAATCATTATAATGCAATTCAAATTATACACTCCGTGAAATTTTTTAAATTCACCTTATTTTGCCTTATACTTCAAATTTGTAGTTACTCAAGAAGACATTACTCGGTGCGAAACCTGGCAAGGTGCCAATAAGTAAAAAAATGAGTTTGCCAATAGGAATTCAGGAAATATTATTAGCTGTTTCGCTCTGTTTTGAATGAAATTCCTTGTATTTTCTTAGCTTTATTGGTCTAGTGGTTGGTATAGTTCTCGGTTGGATTCTTGGCTCAAGCAGTACCGGATATATATGAACTTGGTAGTTCGGGGTTCAGATTTGTTCCCGATGGACGGCAATAGGTTAGCCTTCTATTATAATATACCAGCTAGATTTGGCTGAAAATATCTGGCAGAAATTTAAACTCCAAGAAGCTGTTTAGAATTTCCTAGGAAAAAGCTAAATAATACTGCTTGACCCAATCGAACTCAGGTTCTCTTAGCAGCTTATAACAACTACACCTTGGGTTTGGCGGAGCTTGAATTGCCCACGAAAACGTAATACCAAAATAAATCGTAATCCAGACAATATTTTATCAAATTATTTTATTATTCGGAATTGGATACCATTAATCTAGGTTTCTACGATACTATTTCGTCTACTACTACTTCACTGGAAATAAAAAACCAAGAAATCGTTCCATACTCAAAAATTGCATTCGCTTAAATTTATTTCCAGTGAAGTCTTTTGAATGAAATGGTAACGTAGGAACCTTTAAGGGATGAGAATCATACCTAGATTAATGGTATCGGAATCCGAATAATAACAGAATTTGATTCAATTGTGTTTGAAATACGATTTATTTCGGTATTACGTTTGTAAGAGAAATGGCAGTTCCTACTGGAAATATCATATTAACGTCTAGTTTCTGAGGGAATAGCGATGTAAGAAAATAATTTAGTTCCCATATTGGGAAGGGTACCGTATTTCGTGTACAATACGGCCATATTCGGCCACATACCCCCGGGAATTACCTATAACTTCCCTTGTAAAAAACCCTTAAAAAGCGGAGATAAATTTATGACATTTTTATGACATAACCAGCACTTAATGTGCCGAGCCGTCAAACGGTGCTGATAACCTCTATAAACTTTGTGATATGAAATTGGATGGTATTTTTGGGCTCTTCCGTACCATCACGCTTGTATTCCCCGAAGGGTTTGGCAGAAGTGTACTAATGTACATCCACATTTCGTCGGTATGTTTAGGTTCTATGTAATAGGGGGCGAATCTGTGCTGACCAGGCACAAATCTGAACATCGAGGTGTTACTGAGAATTTCGTAGATAAGCCCAATAACACTTTGCTTGACCTGGGAATTAAACCCAGGACCTCATCTAGTGTATTTAATCGGTAGGACGCAGGTTCGAATCCTTCCTAAGATCGATTTTTTCTGTCACTAAAACTTATATTTTTAAAGATGCTTAGCAAGCATGCCAAATATAATCTACCTAATGTAATGTATACAAACGTATACCTATTGTTTTCTATGGGTCTTTGTTACCTGAAAATAAAGAAAAAATTATATAAAACCGTGTAATATATTTTACCGTGGGAGAGCCATACTTCGGCACGAATGGGCTGGCTCGACCGGAGTGATACCACAGCCTCACAGAAAACCGGCGTGAAACAAAGCTTACCGGAGGCCCAATCCCCTTTTAAAAGGCCGGCAACGCACTTGTACTCCTATGGTGTCGCTAACCATCAGGCGATCAGTCGGCACGTTTGCCCCCTATCCCATAAAAACAGACAACCAATGTAGATAGGTACTCTTAATATACTTAACTGGTACTCTTAATAAAGAGCCTAATATTCCGAGTACGTAACTTAGAATATCTATGTACAGTCCAGTGGATTTAGCACGTCAGAATAATACGATTAATCAACGTGAGACCAAGCAATATAAATAGCACACTAACACGCCATTGTCTGCCCTGTGGTCTGGGAATACGACCATTAATTTACTTCCTATACATGTAACTACACAAGTAAAGTAGTCTTTGTACTATATCTAGAGGTACCTATAGTAAAATTGTAACAGGCCGAAGTCTGTACATAATAGATATTAAAGAAAAACTAATATGGGAGGTCTTTTTCTTTATTAGAGCAACAGAAGCCAAAATAACAATATTTAGAATTTTTATCTGTCTATCTGTATGTTTGTTCGCGCATCACGCAAAATCTACTGCATGGAATAGAATGCAGTTTTCACCGAAGAATTGCTAGAGGTCTAACTTAAAATCTGGTGCACGTTTTATCTTGAGACGCCGCCTAGAATCGGACTTATAGTATGTTAATCTTCTTGGGACGTGAGTGAAGCTGCGGGTAACAGCTAGTTATTTGATATACACTCACGCCTTTCCTGTAGGGGTAAGCAGAAGCAAAACATAAAGGACTTGCTACTATTTTGGCATAGGTACCTTTTTTGTTACACTTTTTTATGGAATTGAGTCGTCAAACGAGCTAACGAGCCGCCTGGTGGTAAGTAGTCATCGTCGCTCATGGACAACTGCAATACCATAGGAGTTGCTGACCGTTGCTGACCTGCGTTGCCGACTCTTAAGAGCCCCTACGGACTGCAGACTGTGAGAGCCGCTGCAGCCAAGGGGAGCTGGTTCTTACGCGCACAAACACACACCAAGGTGATTTACGACAGACTCCGGCGTAAGGATGGTCGCCAGCTAGTCAGACCGACAGACATCGGAAACTGGTTTCCACAAAACATTCTTATTTATCTTTCCGAAGGCAGTTTTACTTTTCGTAAAAAGTTATTTAATTCTAAAATGTTGAGTACCTGGTTAGCCTAGTGGTTTCAAGCGCGACTGCTAAGCTAGAGGTCCTGGGTTCGATTCCCAGGTCGAGCAGTGTTACTGGGTTTTTCCCAGCAGCTCGGAGTCTGGATTTGTGTCCGGTTAATGGCAATAGGTTCGTCCCATATTACATGGGACATAAACATACTGGGGAACTGTGGGTGTACAATAGTCCACCTCTGCCTAACCCTTCGGGGAATACAGGCGTGATGGTATGTATGTATGTATGTTGAGTGTTGAACGTCCATCCTGGGAACTGCTTGACATTGACGAAGTGATCGTTTATTAGATTGGCACGCCTTAATGTCACTGTTCTAAATTTTGTGATCAATTTGAATGTGACCAGGTACTTCAGTACTGTATCGGTTATCGCCCAAATCGGTTTTTAAATGACGGAGTTTTGCGGTGAAAAACATACATTCGAATTAAAAACCTTTTTTTTGTCTTTTAAAAATGAAATCACCGTGACCAAAGAACGATTTTTTAATGGGATGTCCACGCAACACTGAAGCACATAAATCAACAGATAATACAGTTGTGATTAAGCCAGGAATATTAGGTATATACTTAAATATATGAATGAGGAGATTACGTCTAAGCCTCAGAACAATAGGTAATTTTGCACCGACCTGTACAGATTAGTATACATAGAGATAATAGAATTAATCACATCAGAGTAATTCTACTGTTTATCATTGATAACTTAGTAGATATATAGTGAAGGAAGTGCTCAGTAACCTACGAAGCTTAGCTGCACTTGCCGCGGTCAGCAGGGCCGGATTTATAGGTTTGGAGGCCCTGGGGCAACAAAGGAGTGGAGGCCCCCTAATTACATACATACCATCACGCCTGTATTCCCTGAAGGGTTAGGCAGAGGCGTACTAATGTACACCCACAGTTCGCCTGGTATGTTTAGGTCCCATGTAATAGGGGGCGAGCCTATAGCCATTAGCCGGGCATAAATCCTGACTCCGAGCTGCTACTGAGAATTTCATAGAAAAACCCAATAACACTTTGCTCGACCTGGGGATCGAATCCAGGACCTCTAGTGTAGCAGTCGCGCCTGGGACCACTAGACTTATGCCTAATTATTCTCCGAATAAAATGATCAAATTGTGTTCAGAGGAGTAAATTTGAGGGCACTTTTAATGCCCAGAAGAGATAGCTCTGATAAACGGTTTTGTCCTATCGTTAGTTACTATTTTATTGACTAGTATTTGCTCGAAGGAATTTGAAAGTTTTTTTTTCGAAGCCTCTATTGTGGGGACCCCTCTTTTGTGGAGGCCCGAGGACTGTAGCCCCGGATCGGGCCCTAAATCCGGCCCTGGTGGTGAGTATGTGGCTGGGTCCTAAAACCAAGCACGTTAAAACCGCAACAATACGTAAAGATCTAAAGTACACCTCTGCTTAACCCTTCGGGGAAAATAGGCGTGATATGGGTAGGATTGTTGTTATTGTGGTACGTTTAGATATGAATATTTTAATAAATTCGTGATTACCGCTTATCTTGTTAGAAGACGAATACTCGTAATGTATTAACTTGTGATTGCCTCATTAGCTTATTGATCCTGAGCGCGACTACTACGATAGAGGCTGGGTTTGATTCCCTCCAGCTCCAGCAAAGTTATATATGGATTTTCTATGAAATTCTCAGTGCAGCTCGGAGTTTGGGATTTCGCATACCGACGAACTGTAGGTGTGTGGGTGTACATTAGTACGCCTCAGCTTAACCCTTCGGGGAATACAGACGTGATGGTATGTTATGTCGTTATGTTATCTTATGGGCAGGGATATAAGAGTTTTGTAAATACGCTCAGCTTCTATTCTCATACTTTGGCAAGAAGTAGGTACTCTCTGACAGATCTTCAATAACATTATAAGCTGCACATTGCACATAATGTAGTTTTATGTAGTTATCATTTTAAAATGTATTTTTTGTACCCTAGTTGACATAAAAAAAATGAAGATAAAAAATAACAATCTTATGAGTTTCATTGCAATAAATTGTCAATTTTTATAGATATTTTTACCTTACCTATATTTACCTATATATACCTATATTTACCTTTTTTTTGGTTGGAGAAAATGCCTGTGTGCATACGAAAGCCTCACCTTCGGGGAAAGGTTATGTGGGGCTCGCACCCACTAAGAACTCTTCGTGTCTACGCTTTCGTAAAAGGGCCACGAGAGCTGCTACGCATTACTTTCCTGATTCTTCCAGCGGTGGCCCTGCAGGTAGGCCCCTTCTTAAGTGGTGATGGACCCCCTGGACAGACGCCGTGCTATGCGGTTGGTACCTATAATCCCCGGTCAACCACCCGCTGGCTACTGTTAAGGCGGCATCAGTTAAGCGTGTTACCTCCTGCGCCTACCTGTCCGTTTGCAGCGAATGGAATCAGCGAGTGTTTCCGCCTCCTTGACCCTCTCCGTCGCTTCCTACTGCGAGATGACCACTTCACAAAAGAATGCGACTGCCTTCCAGGACTCCCTGTTGATCAACATTGCTTTGACCAAGGTTTGCAATGAGAGGTATCAGGTAATATAGATACTTACCTAGTTATCAATTTTTTATCAGGTTCGTATCTATTGGTATGTTCAGATTATTATTTTAAATTTACAGCAGTTTTCTGCAAAATACTTGAAATTCTCTAGAGATTCCCTTCTCGTCCTGTCAACATCGTCGAAATTATGTGAACTGTGTTCAACACATCATAGAACTTTACATATTATTGTTCTCAATAATAATAATAATAGATATGGGTTACAATAACATGATGCATGTATGTGCCTGGTGAAGGTATGTGTAATCCATATTGCGCTCGTGTGAGTTTGCTATTACAATTCAATCAGGCGTTAGCGTTCTGACATTTTCCCTCCTACAAGACGATATTAAGATATTATTAGAATCTTCAGCATCATACAGTCTTCGAAATTCATCCAGGTATTACTTAAGGTGAAGGCTTGCGCTTGACTTTCAAATTAAAATTTCAATTCATTATTTTCTTTTTTTAAATATTATAATGTGTTTTTAAAAAAAAGAGTGTAGGATGAAACGTCAACGGATGACGCCGGAATAACCCAAAAAATAGCAATGACATCGTCAATACGGTGCATGCTTCTTGGATCGTCTAATAAACTACCTACCTGGGGAGGTAGGTAGAAAGGATATGGTATTCTGGACTCCTACCGATTAAAATCCGGACTTGTCTTTGATTGCCCTCCAGTCACAGCCATGGGATCCTGTAGATCCTGTATACCTGTATATCTTTAATATTGAAGCTCATTTATTTTACCCAAAAACCGCCAAATTATTCCAAAAGAATTCCAAACATTCGGGCCTAATTTTAGTGCTTAAATATGACAACCATTAAATTACATTAAAAAATGTCTCGCCATTGTAATGTAAGCCTTATTCCAAGAGAACAAAGTACCGTTTTATCTAAAGTTATGTCATTATTAACAGCAAATGTGGTGTAAGGAAACGTAAGCTGCGTAACACAGTTTTTAGATGGGGCTTCGAAGTGAGCGATGAATGGAATATGAAATATGAATAAAAGTCATTATTACTAGAGAGGTAGGGCATAGTGGAACTGAATAATTCCACTCACAATTGGAGCTGCTCGACTGGCGAAGTACCACCATCTTGCAGAAAATCAAGCAATCAATCGAGCAGACCTTGCAAGAGCACGGTCGCCAGAGCTTGAACGTGGCTTTGGCTCTTTGGTCGCAGTTCTAACCTAACCTAAACCTAATGACCATTTATCCATTTTGGTGATCAATTTACAAAATTTGGTGGTCATTATATATATTCCCTTAGCGTACAGGTTAGGTTGTGTTTGTAAACATTACAGGATCGTGTTTACCTTACAGGAGAAATTCTAAATATTGCTTAGTACTTACTGCTATTTCCTCTTTTATATATTTTTAACTGCCTCATTAGTCTAGTGCCTAAATGTGGTGAGGTGTAAAAGTGATATGCTAGTTCTGTGTTCGTTTCCCAGGTCGATTTAGTTAGTAACTATTAGTGTTTTTTTCTATGAAACAAGTCTTTGTATGATCTTATTTATTCCTTTAAAGACACACTTCTAATGCGTGTGTTCTTATAGGTAGATACTTGTCTTTAAAATTATGAACTCATTTTTAGGTACTTTCTTATGTACAGTCAAGAAAAGAGTTAGGTAACCAGGCTGCGAATAAAATTTGAATTTTGACTTTGATAAATAATTATGAGCCATGGGTTTGGTATAAACTTAGGCAGAGAAGAGGAATAACGCTTGGGTCTTGGCACATATTGAGTGATATTAGGAAAAGGGTTCGAAAGAGAGAAAATGGGGTAAAAATTATACAGTCACGGACACTACACACAATGACATAAAAAATCGAATTAACTTATAAAATTAAACACAAAAAAAAATCCAGATCAAATGCCAGATCGTCGGTGAGTTGCCTGATTTTCGACATTGGCATTACACAAACTTTGTCAAATCAAAACACAGTATCGCTAGCTGCACACTTTGTCGACTGGACATTACAGATCTTTGCTCTTCCGAATTCGCTAGATTCATGGCTCCATCAAAAGAAATCACTCCCGCGTAAATTAATTACATGTCAGTGAGAACGTGTGGATGAAATTGTTTGAAACGAAGGCTCCGAGTTAAGCACATTATTTTGTACGTAATCACTGTATGCTGCTCGAGCGAGCCTAATTGATGAGCTAAATGGAAGGTATTCCATAAATTTCGGCAAGTTTTTCTTGAGTATCCGAAATGAGAGATAAAGTTGAGTCAGGTTGGTGTGCTCTTTTTTATACGTTTATAATTCGTAATATGGATTTTTGACGTGGTATGAGAATCATGCGCGAGTTGAAAGATTAAAAGTCATAAGTGTACATACCATCACATCTGTATTCCCCGAAAGGTTAGGCAGAGGCAAACATACCGACTGCCAAGACATTTCAAACCGGCTAGACCCCTTGGCGCTGCGTAGAGATGTGGCTTCACTATGCATCTTCTATCGCCTATACTATGGGGAGTGCTCCGAGGAATTGTTCTGATTGATCCCTGCTGCCTCTTTCCGCCATCGTTCTACGTGGCAGCAGTCCCATCATCTTGATGGTTGGCAGTCCACAACAGTGCGTTTCTCTAGAAACTTTCTGCCTTGCACAATAAAACTGTGGAATGAACTTTCGCCTGCAGTATTTCCGGACCAATACGACCTTCAAACCTTCAAGAAAAGAGCGTACTCCTTTTTAAAAAGCCGGCAACGCACTTGTGACTGCTCTGGTGTTGCGGGTGTCCATGGGCGAAGGTAATCGCTTACCGTCAGGCGATCCGTCTGCTCGAACCGCTACTGTCTGTGGGTAATATTTAGTATAAATAGGGGAATTTTATATTAGGATAATGTCAAAGTCTTTCACAATCAAGAAAGTCTTGTATCGTGTAGAAACATTTCTCCTTGAGCCAATTTTTCAATTTTATTTTAAATAGCGACCCGCCAGCATTTTCTGTCTCGTTGCTCCGTTCCTAAGAGTCGTAGCGTGATATTGAAAATATAACTATACATAAATATCAAAATTAAAATTAGTCTATAGCACTCAGGGATAATATACCTTTATAATAGTAAAAGAATTTTCAAAATTGGTTCAGTAGATCCAGAGATTACCCGCTACAAACTTTACTTCAATAAAATATTAGTATAGATAATCTTTGAAGTAAGTACCTAGTTCTTTTAATGACTGGGGAATTACGCTACAGAAGACAGAATTGAATACTTACCTGAAGACAAACATTAAAGTAGGTAAGTAGGTACTCAAAAACACTGACGTCACTACATCTCAGCAACATAACGAGGTAAGTACACAATACACATAGCTTAGGAGCCGTCATAAGCCCATTTCTCGAGTAGGTACATAGGTACTATCAGCCAACTTCATAGCTAGCCATTTTGAAAACAAAATCCCGTGTACACGGTGGTGTTGGCTTTTAGGAATTAAATAATATAAATATGAAGGGATAAAATCCATAAAAAGTAGTTTTATTTCAATATCTTTTTTGTTTATAAGATTAAAGATATGATTTCGACTTCATAAAAAGAATGATGCTATTGGTTGATAAGCGTAAGGTAAGCACTGGAATAGCAGCCGAGGCTGCAAGCAAATATAGCCCTTCCGGTGGCTAGATATGGCGTTGGCCGATAGTACATACCTCACACACACAGAGATTTCTCTATATAAATTGCACCTCCCATATTTTTTTATTACCCAAACCTTAGGTACAGCAATAACATAAGATTTTATCCTTGTTCCCCAAAATTATGACAAAAATCTCGAGATTACATGTTTAAAGATAAACTGATCGTTTAAGCCAGTCCACCAAATCATTGTTTTTCGCAAATTGACAATAAGTAGGTATTTCATATTTTCAATACCCATCTATACTCGTAATAAACACTACATAGTATAAAACAAAGTCGCTGTCGCTGTCTGTCCGTCCCTATGTAGGCTTAAATCTTTAAAACTACGCAACGGATTTTGAAGCGGTTTTTTTAATAGATAGAGTGATTCAAGAGGAAGGTATTTAACATTAAGCTACGGCTCTTAGGAATGGGGCAACGCGGGTGAAACCGCGGGCGGGTCGCTAGTAATATTATAAAGAGTAAATAAGTATATTATAAGACTAAAATTAAAGTTTGTGTTTGGATAGTCCATTTATAGAAGAAGCTACATATTCATAATATCACGCCCCTTAGGAAGGCAGCGTCGGTAGGCAACCGTAAACGTATCGTACGTATATTATAATTTTATTAGAAACTAGATCGAAATATAGGATACCCGTATTTTTTATTTTCCTGATATTCAACCATTTTCATAGTTATTTTCGACAAGTGCCAAATGACGTCATTTGTACGGTAACGGTTAAACGGTGACATGATGTCACTTTGCTGACTTATTAAGTTATAAGTAGATAATAATAGCAAAAAATATCGAATAAAATTATAATTTTGCAATTGAAAAGCACAAAATGTAATTCCGATACCGGGAATCGAACCCGAGCCTCCTGGGTGAGAGCCAGGTATCCTAGCCACTAGACCATATCGGATATATGCTTACTTTGTGAAATGTGCCATCATAATTTGTTAAACACCCATTATTATAATTACCGACTGCCTCATTAGTCTAGTGGTCCCAAGCGCGACTGCTACGCTAGAGGTCCTGGGTTCGATCCCCAGGTCGAGCAAAGTGTTATTGAGTTTTCTATGAAATTCTCAGTAGCAGCTCGGAGTCTGGATTTGTGCCCGGTTAATGGCTATAGGCTCGCCCCCTATAACATGGGACCTAAACATACCAGGCGAACTGTGGGTGTACATTAAGTACGCTTCCGCCTAACCCTTCGGGGAATACAGGCGTGATGGTATGTTATTATAATTACGTCAGTAACTAAAACATACCTACCATAACGTCGTTAATTATGTTATACATAACCCTGGCCCTATAACATGGGCTAGCTTAATGCTATTAACCGAGGACTCCGAGATGCTAATGAGAATAACACCGAAAAGCCTAAAAAACTTTGCTCGACCTGGGAGTCGAACCCAGGCTCTCTAGTGTAGCAGTCGCGGACTAACGAGGCAGTTCCTTCTTTATCGTGTCCACATTGCTAAGGATTCTCAAAGCTATGCGGTCTTATTTTTATTTAAGTCAGCAAACGAGCCGACGAGCCACCTGGTGGTAAGTAGTCATCAACGCCCCTGCATCATCAGAAGAGTTACTGATGCGTTGCCGACCCATAAGAACCCCTATGGACTGCAGATTGCCAGAGCTGCAGCAACCGAGGGGCAATTGGCTCTTAGCTCAAGCAGTGTTATGGGTTTTCTGTGAAATTCTCAGTGACAGCACGGTCCAGTTTAGAATTTGTGCCCGGTTAATAGCAATAGGCGATCACTGGGTGTACTGCTCTGTCTAACTCTTCGGGGAATACAGGCGTGACGGTATGTTATGTTATGTTCTCCAGCCTTAAGAAGGGTTATCCTTTAAAACCAATTCCACAAAAATCTCCCATAAACAAGTCGTAAATAATTCTCAGTCATATATTTGCCTAAACCTTCGCCAAATATGCCTAGGCTTACAGGTATTCTAGGCAGTTAGAAAGCTATACAGGCAATAAACGTCAAAACATATGTGGTTTATGCCCATTTTTATAGCTTTCTGTCATAATTATGGTTATTTTATGAATTTGGTAGTTATTATATATTGGGTTATACACTATGATAAATTAGGTATCCAATCATATCGCCAAATAAAATCCTAAATCGCCACAATGACCCCATTTTGATGCCACAAAATCCAACAATTTTTTAAAATGTGGCATACGTCTCAGTAAATTTGGCACCCAGGACGGTGTAACTGCCGCCGTAAGTATTGCTATTTAAGTTTCCTTGTTTTATATATTATGTATATATTTTTTTGGGGATTTTTTTCTTGTAAAGTGAAAATTATTACATAAATGGAACAGGATCTCTATATCTAACGATACTCTCACGGGGCGGACAGGGTTTTCAAAACACGTTGTATAATTACATAGCATCACTCTCAGCTAAGAGCTTTCAGGAGTAAGTAGGTATGTAAAATTTAAGCCGAACACTCCAGTGATAGCCTAGTGGTATGACCGTTGGACTGCCAAGTCAAAGGTCTCGAGTTCGAACCCCGGGCACCTCTGACTTTTCGAAGTTATATGCGTATTAAATAGTTAATTATCACGCGCTTAAACGGTGAATGAAAACATCGTGAGGAAACCTGTATCCCTGAGAGATTTCCTCAATGGCGTGTGAAGTCTGCCAACCCGTACTAGGCCAGCGTGGTAAACTATAGCCTAATCCCTCTCATTCTGAGAGGAGACCCGTGCCCAGCTGCCAGTGGGACAGTTTATTGGGTTGATTATGTTATTACTCCTGTATACATATCCCACCTATACTACACCACCAAGGTGGAGGATATCGTGGAGTACGTGCGCCAGCGAATCAAGTACACGCCGAGAGTATAACTGTTGGAGTCGCATCGCAACGTCAACTTTAAGGCGTTTGTAGTGCGAGTACCAACGTGTTATCTGCACCTCGTCATAGAAGAGGACTTCTGGCCCCAGGAGGCCGTATTCCGTCGCTTCCGCGGTCAAGTGCCACAAGAACGCATTGTGACGGTGACTAGTGCCCAGTGAAGTGATTTACTAACATAGGTTAAGTTTATATACTAACATCTATTGTTATTTATTTTATATAGGTACGTTAGTGTGTAAGGTAAAGCTATGGGCCATATATATATGCCTTATAATAAATGATTTTGATTTCATTTGATGTCTGCTGTAACTTTGTTAATATAGGGTCAGGAACAGCGTGATAACGGAGCATTGTGGTGTAAAAGAAGATGTAATACCAATGATTTTTTAGGACTTTTAACAGTTCGTCTATCTCCGTGGAGCCATTCTACGCGTTCCGATGCATCGTCTCCACTGGAGAACCTTTTTACCCAAAATATAATAAAAAAAATATAAGTATTCTAAAGGCAACAACAACTTTTACAAACCGGATGAGCATGAAGTGAACTGTAAATGAATTAGAATGTGCTATTTGGTGTGAAGTACATGATCCGATATGGTCTAGTGGCTAGGATACCTGGCTCTCACCCAGGAGGCTCGGGTTCGATTCCCGGTATCGGAAATACTTTTTGGGTTTTTTTACATTTTTCTCAACCACCCAAACAATATATTTAGTTAAATATATTATATAAATAACTTATCAGTTACAGGTACTTATCATATACATATTTTTTTTTAGTTTGGGTGGCATAGGTATTCTCATAATTCACCCACAGATTGCCGGTATATTTTAGAGGGCAACCTTATTTGCCAATAACCGGACACAAATCCAAACTTCCACTGAAAATTTTGTAGAAGAAAACCCAATATAACTTTGCTCAAACTGGGAATCAAATCAAGGAGGTCACGTTCAGCAGCCATAGTTACGATCAATGAGTTAGTCCTCAAACCATAATATATGCAATTTTCATAAAATTAATATTCATACAACAATTTTAATCTTCAAAGAAAACACAATTTATTTGCACAGTTTGATACGCTCGCGTAATATGGTATGAAGCGCCAACACGCCCCATCTGCGTACAGACTAAACTTTAGCTTTAATTAACTTTACAATGATTAATCACCCTGCTAACTATTCAAAATTAACGTCGGTTAAACAAATTGCTTATGTTAGTCTCGAGTAGAGACTTTAAGGCTATTTGGAAAGTTCGTCTTAATCTCTATTTTAGTTTGTCAATGTCTCAAGATGGATTAAGTGCGGTTTTGCTTAAACTGTGGTTATCGGTGTGGTCGGCAGCGTGAGGTGATATTTTTAAACAAATCCTAATTTTAGTTTTTTTTTAGTATTTCATATCGGCAACTGCATCATTAGTCTTGCGGTTCCAAGCGCGACTGCTATGCTAAAAGTCTTGGGTTCGATTCCCAGGTCGAGCAGTGCTATTGTTTTTTTTTTGTGAAATTCTCATTCGGAGTTTGGATTTGTGCCTGATTATAGCAATAGGGTCGCTTCCTTATACGTGGGACCTAATCATACCGGCGAACCGTGGGTGTACCTACATCTTTGCCTACCCAATAGTGTAATGTTTAGGTTGCATGGGCAAGCCCTATAACACTGCTACTGAGAATGTCAAAAAACCCAATAACACTTTGCTCGACCTGGGAATCGAACTCAAGACCTCTAGCGTAACAATCGCGCTTGGGACCACTACATTTTTTAGGTAGTCATTACAATAAAATATATTTGTGCCTTTTATATATGTTTCATGGAATCTCTTTATAAACTATTAATATGTGACACGCTAAGTATTTCCCTGATAATTATATTAATAGTTAATTATCACGCGCTTAAACGGTGAAGGAAAACATCGTGAGGAAACCTGCATGCCTGAGACATTTTTTTGACGGTGTGTGAAGTCTGCCAACCCTCACTAGGCCAGCGTAGTGGACTATAGCCTAATCCCTCTCATTCCGAGAGGAGACCCGTGCCCAGCAGTGGGACAGTGTAATGGATTGATTATGTATGTTTTTTTTCATTTTTAGAAGTCTGTAGACGCTTTCCCATCTTTATCATCTAATCTACAAAATCTAATGGTTCCTCGCGACGCTTGAGTAAATCCCCATTTAGCATCATGGGCTGCCCCTGCCATTAGTACCCACTTTTTTTATGAGAAAGGAGGGCAAACGAGCAGACGGATCGCCTGATGGTAAGCGATTACCGCCGCCCACGGACACCCGCAACACCAGAGGAGTCACAAGTGCGTTGCCGACCTTTTAAAAGGGGATTAGGCCTCCGGTAACCTCACTCACTCGGTGAAACACAACGTAAGCGTTGTTTAACGCCGGTTTTCTGTGAGGCCGTGGTATCACCGGTTGAGCCGGCCCATTCGTGCCGAAGCATGGCTCTCTCACGTAAAAAAATCCACTCCAGTGACTAGAGTACTAGGTAAATAACTGGACTCCAGTCTCTTACTAGAGATAGCTCTCTTAATACTTTATATATATATATATATAACACTGCATTGATACTGTTAAATCCTAAACAAATAAGATTAAAAATTCTCTTAAATAAAGAATCCGAGGTCCACCAAATATTAACAGTAAATCATTATCGTGGAAACAAAAGTACCTACGTAGCTTATTACCGGTCGCTGTGTATACATTCACAACGGCCCATTACAAATCGGATCAACTGTGCATACAGGATCACCACACTTTGTGTTATTTCAGGACACGTGGTTTTACATATTAAAATCGTATTATGAAAATATTGTGTTTGTTTATTGTATATTAGCTGCACCCTGCGGTTTCACCCGCCAAAAATGACTTTCATACAAACTTTGCCCCCGTCTTTCACCCTCTTAGGGGTAGAGTTTCGGAAAATCCTTTCTTATTGGATACCTACGTCATACAAAGAACACACCCTCCAAGTTTCAGGCCTCTACGATCAGCTGTTTAGGCTGTGCTTCAATGATGATGAATGATCAAAGTCATCGTTGGTCTAGTGGTTACATCTGTGGCTACTGAGCTTATGATTTTGGGTTCGATATCCAGGCTGTGCTATTTTTTTTTATTGTTTTAGTGAAACTCCTGTCCATACATCGGTTGTTGCAGTTCTGGCAGTCTGCAATCTGTATGGGCTCTTAAAGGTCGGTAACGCTTCAGCAACTCCTTTGGTGTTGCAGGTGTCCATGGGCGACGATGACTAGGTACTTATAATCAGGTGGCTCGTCTGCTCGTTTGCCGACATATTCAATAAAAATTGCAATTTTAGCTCCCAACAGTCTCTGCCTAACGCTTCGAAGATACAGGCGTGATTGTATATTATATTTTTTTATCGTGAAATCCTATCAGAGATTGAAAGATAGAACCCACAAAATAAATATAAAATTTTATCTACGAAAGCGGCTTAATTCCACAACATAAAACTTCTGATAACATTTACTGCAAAACCATATTCATTTCTCTATTAATAATAATAAAATTGTAGCTGGCCGATGTTTGTATGTAGGAGATATTTACGAAAAAATAATTTATGGGTCTTTTAAGAGCAATGAAATAGTAACCGAACAATTGACATCAGAATTTGGTTCTAAATATTAAATATAATGAAATAAAACTACTTTTTATGGATTTTATAGCATTGTATTGCCATTATTTATATTATTCCCGACGTTTTGGATCTTTCAAAGCATACATGGTCACGGATAGACCGGATGGATGCGGGTAGTTTTATTTCAATTTCTAATATTCGCGTAACTATCAGAAACCAATATGTCTGCATATATGTTTGTACGCGCACGAAATTGGATGAGGTTTTCGCAATGGTATTGTCGAAGGTTTAACTTAAAACCTGGTACATGTTTCATCTTGATATGCTGCCAAGAAGTAGAAGCCGATGAAGTAAATATTTTTTAAATGCAAGTATGATCGCAGGAAACAGCTAGTTCTGAAGAAATATAAATTAGATTAGATATCAAAAGAACCCTATTAACTCATTATTTATGATCTAAGACATCTTACTAATAAAACCGATTAATATAAAGCTAGCTTTTGCCTATAACTTTGTTTGTGTAGATCACGATAAGATATAGCCTATTGCACTCGGAGATAATGTTGTCTGTCTGTCAGTTAATATTAATTGGATCATTTGATCTGAAGATTACCCCTTGTATACAAACTACGATTATGACTAGCCTGGTGTGTCCCTACTGCTGGACACAAGCCTGGTCAGAGGTACATTCACAGTACCTATGTTTTAAACTCCCAAATAGAGGGCGAGCCTATTGCAAATGGTTCTAAATATTTGTGAATAAAAATTGCAGAGCCAGTCCAATTAGCGTTACAAAATTAAAATCTAAATATAAATGATCTAGTAACAGGGGGCCTACTAGGAAAATCTAACTACGTTTCGGATCGAAAGTTTTCCTATCATGAAAGTGTTTCACGATTTTACTTTTTGTCTTGCGTTTTTGCTCATTCCAGTTATTTGACGTTTAATACCGTTTGATAATTATATTCAGAACACTGATTTCTGTGTATGCTAAAATTAGACATAAAAATAAAAATATTCATTTACTTATCTTATCGTTTTTTATTGATGTTGTGAAATTACGATATTTCAGGCTCTTTACAGCTTTACTTTTACAGCATTGTAACGCGATAAAATCCATAAACGGTGGTATCACCTATTACAATAAACATATAGTTAAATTTTAAGACAATTTGTGTTTAGTTATTTCGTTACCAACCGAAGCTTCGTCGTTGGATTTTCATAGTAGGTCCCCTGAGTCGGCCGCGGCCGGCAACCTGCCAACTTCAATAATTAGCTGGAATTAATTATACGATCTTTTTTCTCGACAGTGCCAATTGTTAGCTCAATTATGCTTGAACTGGCTCTAGTTATAGACCTTATTACAATGAAAATTGCGACTGAAATATTAAATATAAATTCTTTGTTGAAACAAAGCAAGATTTAAAATTACTTGAATTCTAAGTAAGGTTTATTTAAAATACGTAAAATATTAACAGACGTATGTGCTGTGTCTGTGTTATGCGTTAAAAAAATCAACATTCCATCATTTATTTGTTTATTTTAATTATAGATTTGACAGTTGATGACAATAAACTCACTCCCTATTGCATGGGATCTAAACATACTGGCGATCTATCGATCATTAGTATACAGGTATACAGGCATGGTGGTATGCTATGTGTTGTCATCGATGTGTCATTTTAATGATCCGTCATTCATGGCAGAACTTGGGCCTCTCCTAGTAATTCACAATCATCATCATCCCATTTATTATCCGACTAATAAGCATGGGACTCCTAACAGAACGAGGGTTTAAGCTGGATTAAAGCTTTACGCTGCCTTATTGTGGCTTGTCAAACTTCACACACCAATGACAATATAATTATTGCTTTTAACTTGATCACGAAAAATCTCAAGGCAGGATTCCCCACGACGTTTTCCTTCATCTCAAGTAATATTATTTAAAATTAAAATTAAATAATATCAATATACTACACGATAAAATTCGTAAAAAGTATATTTATTTCAATACATTTTTTATATCACGTCGGATCATCTAAAAAAATTTACTAAATAGCTCTACGGCAATAAATAATTGCCTTAGAGCGATTTAGTATTATGGACACAGGCTAAAATTGTACAATGGTATTTGTATGAAGTAACTTGTATAAAATATACGAGTATTTTTTAAATCAAATTGTGAAGAAGACTGAACATTATTACATTTCGCAACGAATTAAATTGCAAAAGAAAAAAGCAAAATGGATAAAGAGTTCCACAAATTGAACATTTTCTACGAATTCTTCAAATATTAATTTGAAAGAATTTTGTTTATTTGTACTTTTTTATTTAAAATAATTCAAAAAGTAATTCCGATACCGGGAATCGAACCCGAGCCTCCTGGGTGAGAGCCAGGTATCCTAGCCACTAGACCATATCGGATGTTGAGATTAGTGTCGAAATTATACAATACAACAATGCTTATATCAATACATTTTTATTAAGAATGAAGAAATTTGTAACAGTATTTCTATTTCTTTGTACATTAAATCAATATTATTTGTTTTATTTTTTATTCTGATTTAAAATTATTCCAAAATAAAATAAAATATGTTTAAAATCTACCATCAAATTTTAAATTTCGATCAGTTTATCGAGGTTTAAGATTATTTGTTTTGTCATTTATTTCATAAAATTATTCGGGATTATCTCAATATTCACAGAACTCATGGTCACCGTAAGCAAATCGCTGAGTATGCGTAATAGGTGCTCGATCGAAACGGATTATCCTGCAAAAGCGTCCATGACTAATGATCAGATTTAATATTGCTTTGAAAGCGTTCCCGGGATCACCGCGCGGTGTAAGCTAGTCTGCACATTTAGGTACTGTGAACGGATACTGTAGTAACCATGAACATTAATAAAAAAAAAATGTTTGTTTTTTAACATAACACACAATCACGCCTGTATTCCCAGTAGGGTTAGGCACAAGTGTCCTAATGTATACCCAGTTTGCCGGTATGTTTATGTTCCATGTAATAGGAGGCAAGCCTAATAAGGGGCACAAATTCAAAGTCCGAGCTGCTACTGAGATTTTTTTTATGGGATAAGGGGCAAACGATCAGACGGATCGCCTGATGGTAAGCGATTACCGCCGCCCATAGACATCCGCAACACCAAAGGAGTCACAAGTGCGTTGCCGGCCTTTTAAAAGGGGATAGGGCCTCCGGTATCCTCACTCATTCGGCGAAACCCAACGTAAGCGTTGTTTCATACCGGTTTTCTGTGAGGCCGTGGTGTCAATCCGCACAATAATACTTTGCTGGACCTGTGAATCAAACTCATGGCCTCTAGCGTAGCAGTCAAGTTTGGGATCACTAGGTGACTAGACTGAGGTACCTAAAATGTTTGATGATCAAGTATTTTTAGTCCTTGAGGCTTTTGCCTTAAGGTCAAGAGGTTTATACCGAAGTCGAGGGTTTAACCTAATAACACTTATTGGGTTAAACCCAACTAACACACGGTCAAACTATGTTTATTCGTTTTTACTAACATTTAAGTGCATTAACATTAAGAACTCACGTTTCGAATTACACTATGCTCAAAGAGTTTCAAAAGTAATTAAGTTTCATAATAAAGATAATAAATGTAATTATTACTATGCTATTCACTTTGAGACTAATTTGACGCGAGTAGGAGAATATAACGTAGAGAGTTACTTAGAGAATTTTTTTAAGAAAAACTTTTTAAATGATTTAAAAGCTTTAAAGAAGTTCGTAATGAATGTGACCTATATTTAAATAAATTTGGCATATTTAGTGGCTGAGCCATATGCTTATGCGCTATGGGTTGTCTGTTCGATTCCCGTACCGTACGGATGAAATTTAATGGTATTTGTATGACAGACAGGTACCCGGAAAAACTACCAAGTCTAGATAATATTATTTTCGGCTCTGGATAGTTATGTATATTAGAAATTAGTGTTTGTTAATAGTTAGATCCACGATGCAGGAAAAATACTAATGTAGGGCAAAGTTAAAAAAATACAAAGGTCAATTGTTTGTCTCCTATGTAATTAGATTATTTTAAATTGCTGGTTTGCGCTGGTCATATAAACAGATGTTTTCTGGAATGGAGACCGCGTCATACTTTGGAAACTCCATAGAACTGCTCCGATTCTGATGCTTACTACAACTACATAAACGAGACGACGTTTGTGTGCGTAATTTGCGGTAAACCCACAAACGCCACTAAGTACGAAGAGCGGCAATGAGGTATCGAACGTAGGGAGGGGTGGAGAGTGGCCTTTCTGTATTGCTCTTTATTCTATGATCGCGTATAAGCTACCTCAACAGCTGGGAGTTTTTTTTTGTATTTAAACCTACCGCGATACAGGAAAAATCCTAATGTAAAGCAACGTTTAAAAAAAGAGGGGCTACAGAAAAATACTCCCAAAAAAAGGGTAACTATCATAAAAATTCTGCAATTTTACCAAACAAAACCCATTCCACGGTACGGTGAGCATGAAAAATATTACATTACGCTAAAAATAAATAAAGCTAGAGCTAAACTAAAAATAATGTGCAGCGAATAGATATTTACCGCCGTCCGCCGGTCTGGTCCGGTCCGTTCGGCTTTTATCCGGTTATATCCGCCTCAATCTGGTTGGGAATTAAAGTATAACATAGGTTACTAGTTGGTCCTTATGCACGCTGTGAGCTTGGGCTTAGAGACGGAGTGTGGTTGGAACATACTCGATCTATGTTATGATACTTTGTAAAGACTGGTAAGACGTTAGGATAGTGATGTTGCTCAGTAATTTTATTAAGAGTAACCAGTCGTTTCCATTGGTGCGATTAGTCGATGGATTAATAGAACTATTAATTATTATTATTTAGAGAGCAATTCTAATATACAAATATAGCTGTTGTCCGCAGTTGCATTCGCGTCTTAAAAATATCTACTATTAGACAAAGCGAAACATATATCCTTCCAAAGGAAGCAAACTATACCAAATGTTATCTGACTCAAACTTAGGTACTAAAAACTAATAACTATTAACCACATTCACCACAAGCCTTTATACAGAGGTTTAGGAGTAACAAACAGATAAATATGCAGATTTACTTTGGCTTTTGAAGACCAAAATGCCAGGTGTCCTAATTTCTAATTTCGTTTTTGTCCACACGAAAAAAGTCTGTTTTAAACATTGTAGTTGTGTTTTATTGTATTTAAAAATTTAAAAAATGTTGACAACGTTAAATTTACACCATCACCCTTTCCCGGTCCGGTTTTGTTACATTCTTATCCGTCTCTATCCGGTTAGCATAAGTTTTATAAAAAGCCAGTGAAAGGATGAAACTGTCAAACTGAATACGCCTCCTTAATCCCGATTTAAGGGGACTGCAAGTCATCAGTAGTCAGGGCGCGACCCTTTCTTTAAATTATATCTACTATGATAAAATGTAACTGATATTTATACGAGTACATAGGAGATATTAAGGAAGAAATAATGTGAAGGGTCTTTATAAGAGCAATAGACAATTTTTGTTTGTTTGTCTGTCTATGTCTGTCTATAAGTATTTCATTTGCGCATCACGCAATTGAAAAAAAAAGCTTAAAATTGGAAGCAGTTTTCACAGTTGTATTGCTTTTTTTATGGGATAGGGGATTTTACGTGGGAGAGCCATGCTTCGGCACGAATGGGCCGGTTCGACCGGAGTGATACCACGGCCTCACAGAAAACGCGCGTCAAACAACTCTTACGTTGTGTTTCGCCGAGTGAGTGAGGTTACTGGAGGCCAATCCCTTTTTAAAAGGTCGGCAACGCACTTGTGACTCTTCTGGTGTTGTGAGTTTCCATGGGCGGCGGTAATCGCTTACCATCAGGCGATCCGTCAGTTCGTTTGCCCTCCTATCCCATAAAAAAAAAGGATTTACTTTTTTATAACAGCAACTCCCTGGTGGCCCGACATTGTACAAGAGAGGCTTAATTCTTTTTGGCAGTTAGCGCTAACGTACTTATAAATATCACATGTTCCGAATCAAATCCCTGTAGGCAGAAGCAACACAGTGATATATTCAAATATTTTCGGCGCCATGTTTTATTGTTTCCCGCCAATAGATCACTGGTACCGCAGCGAGCAGCCATTTATACAACACAAAAGTTAGCGCCTCGCCTAACTGGCAGATTTGTTACTGTTACAATTGGCATTTCCATATTATATTCCAATTAACATTTTGAACCAATTAATTTTAGTTAAAATCAATCAAATCAAATCAAATCGTTTATTTGTGATACATGGGTTACATAAAGGTGTTTAAAAAATTTAAATTACTTACCGTGCCATCTTTATATATTATGGAAATGGCTTTGTTTATCAGACATCATCCATCACTATTTACATTAGAGCTTAAATCACGAAATAGAAGCCACATGCATAATAATCTTACCAGGCAGTACAGAACTACTCTCTTTGGTAAAAGTGTGTTTTTTATGGCCACAAAGATTTACAATATGATTCCCAATAACATAAAAGAATGTAGCAGTATTCACGTCTTTAAAAATAAACTATTCCAACTTCTTGTAGAGAATTGTTATTACTCAATTGATGATTTTCTATCGCCTAGACTCTTTTAATGTCTCATGTTTGCTTGACGATAATTTATTTGATGTTGATTGTCTTGTATACGTCCTGCATGACTAACAGTAATAATAAAATTCATAAGTATTTAATCATCAATGGAATTAAAATTTTACAATCATTTTTGCAATATAATAATTAATAATTTGTGTGCCCTAGTGGCTGATCATGGTATGAACATAATAATTAAATATATAATTATATTATAATGAACACCTTTATGTAACCCATGTATCACAAATAAACGATTTGATTTGATAAAATTGGATTAAATTGTATAAAAACTGTCTCGTTAGGGTCCTAAACGCGACTGCTATGCTAGAGATCCTGGGTTCGATTCGCAGGTCGATAAGTGTGATTTCATTATGAAATTCTCAATAGCAGCTCGGAGTTTGGATTTGTACCTGCCCCCGATAGCAAAAGACTTATGTAAACTTAGTACACTTCTGGCTTACCCTTCGGTAAATATAGGCGTGATGATATGTACAGTGGCGACCAAAAGTCCATAGGCAATCTCACAACGCAATAGCTTGACGTTTAGTTTGACTTATGACCTTCTATTTTCGTCCGCACATGCACTGGCTGTATCGAGCTCGCTCGTACAGTTCATAGCAATGTAATCCTTAGCGTGCTTATGGACTTTTGAGCGTTTATTATGGTTACGTTAAATATTTCTTATAGGTTTTCCTAAATCGCCAAATAGCGAAGTGATATCAAAGCAATTTCAGCTTTTTTATTCGCTATTCTAAGGCCTAAGATGTTAGACTGTATTCAAAAATATTTCTGTAAAGCGATGTGACAAAAATGTCTGTTTATCACACTTTTATGACACTTAACTCTTGATTTTATACAAGCGGAAAATAATCCTATACATGGCGATGTTAAAATATATTTTTGTGTGGCAAGCTTATAAAAGATTGTAATAACTTAGCTAATCTCATCAGAGGGTGTGCAGCGTCATAAAACACGAGACAATCTTGTGTACAAACATAATCACGTGTTTACAGGCATAGCCGCAAAAGAGATTGGGTGGGAGACACTCTTCCTTTATGTTGGAACGATGGAAAATATTATGCAAAAATATATGTGAACTGCATGCCATTATACAGGGTTATTGATGATCAATCGTAAAACGCGTATGGGCTACTTCTCTATATCTTAACAAGCAACTTTTGTTCTTCGACTTTTCTCAAAACCTAATTCATTTATCAGAAAAAAATATTCAAGTTCTGCCAGTAAGTACTATCTGATATTTCTTAGCTCTTTAGATGCGGAGCGCGCCCGCGTCTAGCCCCGTGTCTCGACCAAGCGCAGTGCCGGTGGCCGGGCGAGGGCTACGTGCCGCGCTGAGTCGTACCATAGATATGATAATATTAGAGTGTAGATTTTTAGTTTATTTATTTTTGTATAGGAAAAAATATTAATGAATTATCAAAGTCGTAGAACAAAAGTTGTTTAAAATGGTGTAGAGAAGTAGCCATTTTGCATTTTACGACCAATAACCCTGTATATTGCATAATTCATATCATCACACCTGTATTCCCTGAATGGTTAGGTAGAGGCACACTAATGTACACCCACAGTTCGCTGATATATGCGTAGGTCCCATGTAATAAGGGGCGAGCCTACCGTCATTATCTGGGCACAAATCCAGACTCCGAGCTGCTACTGAGAAGTTCATAGAAAAACCCAATAACACTTTGCTCGACCTGGGGATCGAATCCAGGACCTCTAGTGTAGCAGTCGCACTTGGGACCACTAGACTAATGAGGCAGTTCCATTATTATCTATTATATTGCATATATATTATCTAAATAACATTTTGTTCACGTTATTGTTAAGTTACATCAATTTTGATAATTTAGGGATGATGTCTGACTCCAGAACGCGCTTAGGTCGACTAGAATAATGATGAAGTTTAACATAATCAACATGCATGCATTGTCCCACTGCTGAGCACGGATCTTCCCTCAGAATGAGAGGGATTAGGCTATAGTCCACCACTCTGGCCTCAATGCGGGTTGGTAGACTTCACTCGCGCGCCGTCGAGAAAATCTCTCAGGCATGCAGGTTTCCTCACGATGTTCTCTAAGTATTAATACGCACATGACTTCGAAAAGACAGAGATATATCGATTAAAAATATTGACCCATGTTATGTAAGCCCAGCTTATCTTTACAGAATGGAGAGATCAGCGTAGGTAGTCCTTATTTCGCTCTAGGTAGGCAAAGCTATAGATCTTCAAATAGTTTCGTTTAATAACAGAACAATAATAATTTTACATAGGTACATATTATACAAGTTACAGACATTATTTAAAAGCAATATTACTAACAGGTGTATGGATATTTATTAAATTTGGAGCAGTAAATTTACAATAATTGAAACCCTGTCTCTCAAACTAGGAATATCCTCTATCTTAGGAAGCAGTGGCTTTGCATTACGTTACGTTAAGCTCGAGTTAGTTGTATGTGTGTGTGTGTGTGTGGGTGTGTTCGCGTGCGTGTGGTGCGTGTGCCTGCGTGTGCGCGCGTGTGTGTGTGTGTGTGTGTGTGCGTGCGTGTGTGTGTGGAGTTAGGGGAAGGGCAGCTGTGGTCGGGTTGATGGAGTAGGGTTAATTTTAACATATCCAGGTGAGTAAACTTTCTTTAGCTTCATAGTCTTAATCTTTTATCCAATTCTCAATCTTAGCTAACTTTCCTTTAGTTAAAACTCGTAAACAAGTCACGTAAGTAAACGTCTTGATCTCATACTTCCCTGTAACATCTTAAGGTGAAGTGTGCTTCGCCCGCCAAATTAAAATTCTAAGGTTTAGTGTAATCATAATTGCCAAAAAATGTGTCTTTGAGATGCGAATTGCGGGAATTTGGGAAAATCGCTCGTGATTGGGAAAACCAACAAATGCACTTCACGTTACGCTGCGGATCGTGGGTTCGATTCCCACACCCGGCAAGTATTTCTCGTGCTACACGGACATGTTTGTGAATCCTTTCTGTCGAGATTGGTTGGCTTTTGGTCTTTTTAATTAAGTATATTAGGTATTATCCTGCACATCGAGCTACATGAGTCTCACATTATAAATACTAAACAAAATTGTAAACAACCACAATGTCATGGTTTTTATTTAAAATAGTATTTTTGGAGTTTCTTGCCGGTTTTTCTCCATAAGACCCACTATTTGGAACTGTGCACCTAGTTTTGACAATTCAAAACTACCTGTAGGTACCATTGGTTTATTTGAAATAAAAGATTTGACATACCATCACATACATACCATCACGCCTGTATTCCCCGAAGGGTTAGGCAGAGGCGTACTTAATGTACACCCACAGTTCGCCGGTATGTTTAGGTCCCATGTTATAGGGGGCGAGCCTATAGCCATTCACCGGGCACAAATCCAGACTCCGAGCTGCTACTGAGTATTTCATAGAAAAACTCAATAACACTTTGCTCGACCTGGGGATCGAACCCAGGACCTCTAGTGTAGCAGTCGCGCTTGGGACCACTAGACCAATGAGGCAGAAGATTTGACTTTTGACTTTTTTTTTAATCCCTTGGAGGTGTCTTGTTGAATAAAAAAAAAACGGCTTCATAGCTAGTTTAAAACCATTTTGTAGTAAAATGATTAATTACAGATTTTGAGTTAAATATATGAAAACAAAATACGTAATAACGAAAATATGGTAAATAATGATATTGAATGAAGAAAATCTGGCACTAGGCCGGAAGGGAAAACAGATTAAGATACTAAATCATGTTTTAGAACCAAACAAACCCACCGTTAGTTTGAAAATGACATTAATTTTATGGGTGAACACGGCAATTATCCTGGTTAACTAAAAGCACAGCGGTTTATAATACCTGGAACTAGGGTTGCCAGGCCCAAAAACAGGAAAGCCGGACAAATGCATATTTAGCCGGACATTTTGCTTGAAAGCCTGACACACTGATGATTTCTAAAAGAAATTCATGAGAGTCCGCGTAAGTCCTTCGCGCGCGCGCTCTTCTGTTCGACATTGTTTGGCGGAGCAAGGTTGAGGAAAAGTCTATCAAAAGCCGGACAGACCGCACTTGTATATATTTAGCCGGACATGACTGCAAAAATTCGGACATGTCCGGCTAAGGTCGTACACCTGGCAACCCTTTAAAACTGGGTCACATTATATAATAATATAATAAAACAATAACTGACTGAAGTCCGTACATAGACGATATTAAAAAAAAATATTAGTAAGAGATGTCTTTATAAGAGCAATTCTCGTAGTTGGCAAAACAATTATCCTTAGATTTTTTGTTTGTCTGTCGCTGTTTTATTCGCGCATCATTAAAAAACGCACAGAATTGAATGCAGTTTTTATAGTTGTATTTCTGGAGGTCAAAATTATATTCTGATATATATATTTTTTTATGGGATAGGAGGGCAAACGAGCCGACGGATCGCCTGATGGTGATGACGATTACCGTCACCCATGGACACCCGCAACACCAGAGGAGTCACGAGTGCGTTGACGACCTTTTAAAAGGGGATTGGGCCTCTGGTAACCTCACTCGGATCGGTAACCATTCTTAGCATAATCAAGACCCATCCGAACGATAATATAAATCCTGATGGAACTCAGCAACATAGGTAGTTCTTCCACCCGAAAAGTATTTTATATTATTTATTGAAATCTAGACAAGACGTCTTCTATTGGGTTAGCTGGTTATCAATAGATATACCAGTTCAAGATTATTATGGGAGAATTGGCAATAATTCCACGCTGGTCATAACGCCCGTTTGCACTAGGCTTGCAGTTGCGCGATGAACTGGAAATATTGTTCTCCGATATTGCGATTCACATTTGTTTGTTTATGCTTCGTTTACATCAGCAAGTAACTCGTGTAGGTATACAGTATTCAAAAGTATCTATAGTACCTACTTTTATATAACTTTTTTGATCAGTGCAGACTGACCTATTGTTATTTCATAAATTGCTATATTTTTAACCAAAATAACTAAAGATTTTGTGTGTGAATATTAGTTTATTTTTCACATCGATGTCAGCTAAGCAATTTTTTATGTGATATATTTTAAATCGGCGAAACTGAATATGATTTTTAAAAAGTGAATAAAAATTATTGGCATTTATTTAAACATGATTGTGAAAGTTGAAAGATCTTTACTTTTATTTGTATTTTTCATACCTACATTAATATGAAAAATAAAACTTTATCAGTAACTACAATATCAATTCCGGGATTTAAATGAATAATAATAAAAAACCGGATAAGTGCGAGCCAGACTCGCCCACCGAGGGTTCCGTACAAAGTGGAGAAATATAATTAATAAAAAATGTTTTAAAATTTTTCCCTATAGTTGTAGTATATGACGATATTACTTGCCAAATTTACATTTCTAGGTCAGCAAAAAAATATCCTATACATTTTAGTTCCCTTGAGAGTGTCGAAATATACGTTTTTTCGGTATAAACGGCCGTACCTTTCATTTTTTTTACGTTAACTTCGAAGTTTCATTTTTGACAGCTTCGAGGGACTGTAGACCTGAGTATATGGTTTTAATTTCAACTTGATACCCCTACGCGTTCCCGAAATAATAGGTCTTGACAGACAGATGGACGGACCCGGACGGGCGGACATGAAAGTGATCCTATAAGGCTGTGGTTCCCAACCAGTGGTCCGCAAGACCTAAAATATGGTCCGCGAAAAATCTAACAATCGATTGCTTCTGTTAAAAGTTTTGTCGTTTAATTTCAGATTGACACATTTTATTTTTCTTAAACATTATGGTCCCTGCTCACAACAATTAAATCAAAGTGGTCCCAGGTCAAGAAAAGGTTGGGAACCACTGCTATAAGGGATCTGTTTTTTCCTTTTGAGGTACGGAACCTTGAAAATGGAAAAATCTTTTTATATCTCTCTTCCATAAACTCTTTCTTTATTAGATTTACGTGAAAGTAAATTTATTAATTATTATTGACCCAACCTTGTAACGTTGTGGACACGTTTCAGAGACGTGGCCGACCGGGAACTACTCAGTGGAGATAAATTACACTCAGAACACAAAATATACAAATTTTATTGACAATAGGGTTGATTTTAATACAAACTAAACACGAAGAAAAATGCGAGTAGGGTGAGTTAAGCTCAGGGAGGGTTCGGCGAAGGCTTTGAGGCGAGGTCCGACCGGTAGAGGGCGGCACTTAACTTGGGCAGCTGGAGCAGGACGAAGGAGGCCCGCGCGTCGTCTGCCGAGCTATATAATTTATAGTGACGCGCGGGGTGAGGCTTGAGGTGTGGGGAAGGAGTGGCGAGCGCGGACCATGTCACAACCTATTAATTATTTATTAATTAATATTTTTAAACAATACGGCCACTAAATAGAACTATAAAAGGAGATTGCATTTTATAACGACAAACAAAATTGATGTGGCGTTCAAATTCCAAAATGCTGTGACGAAAATTGAATGCGAAAAGTAAATCTAATTTCTAACACTATATCGATTTTAGGGTCCCGTATCGCAATTGGTAAAACAGCGCACTTGCAGTACAAGTAGGTACGTAAAGAATTGATGAGCTAAAGGGAATGATTAGTGAAATATTACTATTATTTTAGCACAAGATATTTATTTTATAATCTTTTTTATTCATTTATTAACATATTTTTTATAAAATATTAGTGTACTGCTTTCGGGAACAGTATCCAAGGTACCGGTGGTTAGGGTTCTAGCGAGAGGAATTTCCTGACAATACCCATCAAACCTTTGCCCCAGTCGCCTAACGAGACTGGCTTGGCTATTATGCCATTGGTCGAAACGACGATTGATAGCTACAATTACTTTTTCTACATCGCACATGGTGACAACCTCGCGTGCCAAAGCGAGATACTTGATTTGTTTTTTAGCTCCGACGCAAAAAAGATGGGTTTTATAAGTTAACGTGTATATATATTATGTATCTGTTGCATGGACCGATTTTGATCTGTTCATTTAGTTTGAAAGTCAATCAATCAATCAATCAAATCAGCCTATTGCCGTCCACTGCTGAACGTAGGCCTCCCCCAAGGAGCGCCAACCATCCCGGTCTTGAGCAGCTCGCATCCATCCGCTGCCAGCCACCTTCTTCAAATCGTCGGTCCATCGCGTCGCAGGGCGTCCCACACTACGCTTGCCCAAACGCGGTCTCCACTCTAACACTTGTCGGCTCCATCGGTCGTCTGTCCGTCTGCAGACGTGGCCGGCCCACTTCCACTTCAGCGTGCTTATTCTTCGAGCAATGTCGGTGACTTTGGTTCTTTGGCGAATGACTTCGTTGCGAATTCTATCCACCAAAGAAACTCCAAGCATTGCTCTTTCCATTGCACGCTGTGCAACCTTGAATTTGTGGACCAGTCCCAAGGTTAGTGTCCATGTTTCGGCTCCGTAAGTCATCACGGGTAGAACGCACTGGTTATAGACCCTGGTCTTTAGGGATTGAGGGATCGACGATTCAAAGATATCACGCAGCTTCCCGAATGCCGCCCAGCCCAAGCGAATCCTTCTGGTCGCCTCCTTCTCGAAGTTGTGCCGCCCCAGTTGTATGGTTTGGCCAAGATATATGTATTCTTGCACAACCTCGAGGGCAGCGCCATTTACGTAAACGGGTCCTGGGGTGACATGGTCATTGTACATGACTTTGGTTTTATCCAAGTTCATCCCAAGACCCACCCGCCTTGAAGAATCGCCAAGGCTGTTCAACATCGCCTCCAGCTCCTGCAGAGATTCTGCCATGATGACAATGTCATCCGCAAATCGAAGGTGTGAGATGTACTGACCGTTAATATTTATGCCTCGTCCTTTCCAGTTAAGCATCTTGAAAACGTCCTCCAACGCGTTCGTAAACAGTTTCGGAGAGATGACGTCTCCCTGTCTTACCCCTCGACGCAGTTGGATTGGTTTTGTACTCTGACCCTGTACTTGGACGGTCATCGTTGCGGCCTTATACAGACATCTCAGAACCTCGACGTATCGGCAGTCGACAAGGCATCTCTGCATTGATTCCAGCACAGCCCAGGTCTCGATGGTATCGAAGGCTTTCTCGTAGTCCACATACGCTAGGCAGAGTGGCTGATTATATTCCTCGGTCTTTTGGATGATTTGCCTGAGGGTATGTATGTGGTCCACGGTGCTGTAGCCTTTCCGAAACCCGGCCTGCTCCGGTGGCTGGAAGTCATCGAACTTTTGGGCAAGACGATTCGAGATAACTCTCGAAAACAACTTGTAAACATGGCTCAGGAGTGATATGGGGCGGTAATTTTTAAGAAGCGTATTATCGCCCTTTTTGAAAAATAATACCACTACGCTCCTGCTCCATGCCTCCGGTGTCATGCCAGTGTGGATGACGGAATTGAAGAGCTTAACAAGCTCTGTCAAGACAGGGGTTCCTCCTGCCTTGATCAGCTCCGTGGTTATCCCGTCATCCCCCGGAGTTCTGTTGTTATGAAGCTGTCCGAGAGCTATTCTAATCTCACCCATGTTAATGTCGGGAAGCTCTTCTGTGAGGTGGCGTGTAAGTCTGGCCCGTGGATCAACCGCGCTGTGGGCCTGAGGTGGGCATGTTTTTTGAGAGTATAAGTCTCCGTAGAACTTTTCGATTTCAGCGAGTATCTCTGGCTTCGAGGTGACGGTAGTGCCCTGTGACGTACGTAGTTGCGTCAGGTGACAACGGGAGGTATGCTGCTTGGCGAATACTTTTGAGCCCTTGTTTCGCGCTATGGCTTGCTCAATCACTTGGGTATTCGCGCGCCGATTGTCGCGTCTTATCAGCTTTTTGACCTCCCTATTAACTACCTGGCGCTCCAGCGGTGTGGCATTCGTAAGTTCTCGTCGTTTCCTCATCAATTCCAGAGTCTCGCTGGAGAGTACCGACTTACGTCCATGTCTCTTAGGTCGAAAGTGTTTATAGCCCTCCTCGCGGATGACACGTACCAGTCCATCGGTGGCATCATTTATGTCCTCTGTGGTTTCCAGCGCGGCGAATCGGTTCTGCAGTTCCAACTGGAAGCTTTCGCAAACGGCATCGACCTGGGGCAGCGTTGGTCTAAGAGTCGACTTCGTTAAACGCGCTCGTTCGATTTTAACCTTAATATCCAGAGTGCCTCTTACTAGGCGGTGATCACTTCCGGTATTATCCCTATTGATCACAGAGACATCTCTGAATATCTGACGCTTGTTAGACATAACGAAGTCGATCTCGTTCTTAGTCACGTTATCGGGGCTTCGCCAGGTCCACTTCCTTTGAGGCTTCTTCTGGAAGAAAGAGTTCATCAGAAAAAGCCCCTGAGCCTCGAGAAAGTTACCAGCATTTGCCCCCTGTGATTTCTGCGCCCATAGCCGAATGGACCTACTCTCGACTCGCCGCTTTCTTGTACTCCCACTTTAGCATTGAAGTCACCCATAACAACAGTGTAGAATGTTTTGGTACGAGACATTGCTTTCACTATGTCTTCGTACATAGCCTCGACTTCGTCGTCAGGGTGTGCGGAGGTTGGGGCATACACTTGTATAATCTTCAAGGAGTACCTTTCTGTTATTTTAAGTACAAGGTATGCCACCCTTGCCGACACACTGCCTAGTTCCACAATGTTGCCCTTGAGTGACTTGTGGACCATAAATCCGACGCCACCTTGGGATGGTTGGTGTCCCTCTCGGAAGTAGAGTAAGTGGCCACTATCGAGGGTTATCGTTTCCTCACCCTGTCTCCGGATCTCCGACAGACCCACGATGTGCCAGTTGATACGACTTAGCTCTACTTCCAATTCAACGAGGCCCTCGTTCAGCCGCAGAGAGCGTCCATTAAACGTCGCCAGGTTGAGGTTACGATGTTGGTACCCTGCCGTCGCCCGGGGATTCTTAGCACCCCCCACCGCACCGTTACCGTGGCCGGTACCATGGCCAGGAATAGTGCAGCTACCGGGAACTGGGGGCCGTAAATCTGGGATGCTATTCATTGGGGGGGGGATTTGCCATAGTCACCACGCTTGGCAGGCGGGTTGGTGACCGCAGTTCCTGGAATGCTTTCTCTGATAGTACTGCTGCCTACTATCAGGTATGGCATTTGGGAGCATTCCATTCCATGATTCATGGTTATACCGCCATGTATCGGTTGCCGGAGCCAAAATGGATGGGAAGATGTTAGTACCTATATCCCGGCTAGTATCCTTTAGTCGCCTTTTACGATACCCATAGGAGGAGAAGGGGTGGCCTATTCTACAGCCCGGGGTCCACACGGGTAACAGCCCGGGGTCCACACGGGTAACAGCCCAGTTTGAAAGTATGATGTATGATTTAAGAAAATCTGGCCAGCCAGTAGTGTATCCACAGAACTGGTTGATTTGAAACTTAGTATCCTGTTACTTCAATGATATTGCAAGAATATGGTAACCATGGTAACCAGAAGTATGCAAGAACCGTAGCAAGTGGCAGTATATACTTTCTGCCTACCCTTGTGGGAGAAAGGAGTGAGTGTATGTATGGTAACCATGTATTGATGCTGCGGGGGTTATTTAAATTTTATATTTAATGTTATTATAAATATTATCATTATGCGATATGGGAAAAGTAAATGGATAAAAAATACTAGCTCATTTTGTTTCACTGTGAAACAACTAACTTTATCTCGATGTCCTTAAAGCCTCAAAAATATAGACAACATTATAAATTGTACGTTTAGCACGAGTTCAAAGTCCATGTTAAATTGCTTCCTACTTTACCTGAACCTTTTCAAGAGAATCTAATTTAACATTACCGTTTCGCAAAAGATCTCTCTTTAATAATATACGGAACACTGTTGGTACACTTTTGCGCTTGGTCGCAATTTTATTTGAAATTTGTTTTGACGGTAAAATTTACAATAGAGATTTCTATGGGGCTTCGATTGTGTTATCTAGATTTTTAATGATATTCAGCGTATTTATGGCGATTTAATTCTGTTTATTTATTACATACATTAACCAGGCACAACATACAAATATTTGTTTTGTCCGGGGTTCGAACCGACAATCGGTGACGCAGAAGCCGATCGCTCAGCCACTACGTCAAAAATGTCATCTATATTATGTCTGTAATTTTCTAACTTGACGGGTTTTACGGGTAATTTAACATTTAAATAACTTATCATTGTACCAGATGACGGTATGAAATGGTTTATTGACAACATAGGTTACAAAAAGGCTAGTAAACAAGCTAAGAGACATGAGACGGTTTAGTCGATCTAATGAAATTAATAATTGAAAAAAAAGACATGAAAGTTTCATGAACCCCTACCAATTTCTTTAAAGCGTGGATATTATACACATATGAAAAAAATATTCGTAAAATTATCGTTTTCTTTTTTCTTTTCTATATTAAGGCGCCAAAAATCGGCCATTTTTATTTTCATAATTTTGATATACCTAGTGTCACTCTCACAAAATAATTGAAACGAATCTAAAGACGACTCTCAAGCTAAAATCCATCAAGACTACGCTAAAGAAATGTGACATATCTACATACACTCAAAAAACATAACCCTCTGGTGCAGTCGGTTAAAAATAGGATTTAGATCATAAAGATGCCAAAAATACTGCTAAAAATGAACTGAAACATCAAACTAGGATCTGATTTGAAATTTCATCAGGTATTCGTTTTGTAAGCGAAGCACGAAGCACCTTTACGTCCCACGACGCCTTATGCAAATGACGTAGCTTCCTAACACTGTATTTTAACTCCCGCGACTGCCTTTCCACTTCATTTGTTACCGTTTTTACGAGGATATCACGCCTTGTTTGGTTTCCAAGAACAAGACGACTTCAGAATCCCAATTATAAGACCTAGCCTTGTTCCTCGACTTGCTTTCTGAGAAATAAATGAATTTGAATTTAATTTTTAGAGTATTTTTTAGATGCTTTTGGAAGCCTTTTCTTTATACATATTCTTTTGTTTTCTTTGTCTTAAGGGTCCGGCGGAGCTCGAATTGCCCACAAAAACGTAATACCGAAATAAATCGTAATCCAGACAATATTCTATCAAATTGTGTCAATAATCGGATTTGGATGTCTGCCGTTAATCTAGGTTCCTACGGTACTATTTCGTCTACTATTACTTCACTGGAATTAAAAAACTTCACTGGAAATAAAAAATTGGAAAATCGTTCCAAACTTGGTAATTTTATTAAAAATTACATTTGCTTACATTTATTTCCAGTGTAGTATTTTGGAAAAAATGGTAACGTAGGAACCTAGATTAACGGTATCGGAATCCGAATAATAATACGATTTGATTAAATTGTGTTTGAATTGCGAATTATTTCGGTGTTACGTTTGTTAGAGAAATTCGGTCCGCCGGACTCTTAAGCCGGAATTACATTACGAAATTAGTGGCATAACATTCATTTTATCAAAAACTTGCTCGTGGCACGAATCTTTTCTTTTTTTTATGGGATAGGAGGGCAAACCAGCAGACGGATCGCCTGATGGTAAGCGATTACCGCCGCCCATGGACACCCGCAACACCACAAGAGGAGTCACAAGTGCGTTGCCGACCTTTAAAAGAGGATTGGGCCTGCGGTAACCTCACTCACTCGGCGAAACACAACGTAAGCTTTGTTTAACGCCGGTTTTCTGTGAGGCCGTGGTATCACTCCGGTCGAGCCGGCCCATTCGTGCCGAAGCATGGCTCTCCCACGTAATCTATTTCAGTGTCATAAAATTAATGCAAGAATAGTAAAACTTAATGTTTGCACGTGAAATTGCAGATGAAACTGGTGTCGTAAAACCTATTTTATGCCACAAATTTCGTAATGTAAATCCAGCTTTATCTTTATATATATAATTCTTCTGTGAGTGTGTATGTCACTGAACTTCTCTCAAACGACTGGACCGATTTTGATGAAATTTTTTGTGTGTGTTCAAGGGGATCTGGGAATGGTTTAGATCAAACGACTGGACCGATTTTGATGAAATTGGGGATCTGGGAATGGTTTAGATCAAACGACTGGACCGATTTTGATGAAATTTTTTGTGTGTATGAATGGTTTTGTCCGCTGTCCGCTGTATTTCGCTTTATACGTAGCGAAGCACGTACCGGGCCGCAAGTATTCTATAAAGTCAAAGTCAAATATTTATTTACATACTATAAAATCGTACAACCTTGTTTTTTTTTAAAATCGGATACTTAAACATTACAGGTTGAAAATGTTAAATATTTAATTCAATGAACATTTTCAACTTACCGTACGATTCCCGCCGGAAATAAATATTTAGATGGCTTACAATAGCCTTTATGGGGTGCGGAAAATCCATAAAGATCGTGTATCTGGAGAGATGGAAAGATTTGTATATACAACTAGCTTTTCGACTGTGGTTTCACCCGCGTTGTCCTGTTCTTATCGTAAATCACTCTGTCTATTGGTGAAAACTGCAAGAAAATCTGTTCAGTAGTTTTTGAGTTTATCTCGAACAGACAGACAGACGTGGGTACTTTATTTTATAATATGTAAGGAAGGTACAGTACTTCAAGATAAATAATGGGAATCGGGAAATATTGGAAACAATCATCTATATGTTAGATGATGGCAAAGACAATTAACAAAAAGTAGTTTGGCATTAATGAAATCCTTTACCTACAATTTCAACTTTATTGCAATGAAATAAATGTCATCGTCATTTTTAAGAAAAGCAAATGAGCAAGCCGTGCGCGCGGCGCGCCAGTGTCATTAATCAGTCAGTTGCAGATAGTATTGAAAGTAGGAAGGAGGTGCCCTACCATTTTATAAAACTATACAGAGCTGATATAACCCTCCGTCGTGTTTTGTTTTGATGTAATATTTGCAACTCAGGTGCAAGGGCATTTTATAAGAACAGCTCTATTATCATTATACTGCTTAAATGAGTCGTTCATTTTCGGAAACACGAAGTTAGACAATGCTCATTATTTATTTGAAGTACTGTAAACTTATCGGTAGCTAAATTAAATCGTGATTTCGTCGTGAAATTTTGTAATTTCGTCATAATGACGACGATGATAATGAGCTATGAACATTCTAATTTATAATAATTGTGCCTACTTATATTACTACAGGCCACGGGTTTTGTATCAGAATGAGAAGGGTTAAGTTACGGTCTACTACGCTAGCTTAATACGGGTTGACAGACTTCCCACACCGTCGAGAAAACCTCTCAGGCGTGCGGGTTTTCTCACGATATTTTCCTTCACCGTTAAAACACGTGATAATTAGGTAACTATTAATTCGCACATAGTTTCGAAAAGTGAACAAATCAACGTCAAGTAGGTAGCTGATTTGGACACCTTTTGTTTTCCAACCGTGAGACATGCAAATATGGCTTTCTATTTTTTGGCTGGGCGGCAAACGAGCATACGGATCATGAGGCCGATGATGAATGACGAGGATGAATGATGTTAAGCGATTACCTCCACTCATGGACACCCGCAACACCAGATGAGTCAAAATTGCGCTGCCGGCCTTTTAAAAGGGGATTCCGGTCGAGCACATTCGTGCCTCTCCTTGCATGGCTCTCCCACGGTAATTTTTAATTCTGAATCATACAGCATATCATACCCAAACAGACAAATGAAGCATAAACATTACAATTAGGTACTGAAGTACATTATTTAATTTAAATTTCAGTAATGTAAGATAAATTTACATTATAATAATAATCTTATGCATGATGTGGCTGTAATTAAAGATAAGATGTCGGGATTTCATCACTACCTGGTTGATATTCCACAAATTCGCACACAACGCTACAAATCATCTTTCATAATGGGCACAGCCAAGGAGTGGAACACCCATCCTGCGTCTGTATTTCTAAGTACGTACAACTCTAATCTATTCAAAAGTAGGGTGAACAGGCATCTTCTAGGTATGCTCGCTCCACCGTAGACCTCATTTTTGCCCCAGAGGCAAGATTGAGGTCATGAGCTAGCCCATTTTTATTAAAAAAAATATAGATATTTAATTGTTCAAATGTATAGTGTATTCTTTGTCGGAGACCCAATTAACCCCAATTCTACTTTTCAACCTAATAAAAAAAAACAACCATAGAATAAAAAAATATACGTAAAATAGTAGCAACGGCCTTACATCACGATACTTTCACGCAAAAAAGTAACAAGTTTTAAACTCTGTCTCAGTGAGGCTTTTAGTGGCATTAGGGGTGGGCGCAACCTATTATCATGTATAATTATTGAGTCTCGGCTTTGAATACCAAGTCAAGTGATATTTATTTGGATATCACCTATCACCGTGCATCATTAAATAGTTTCCAGTTTTTTTTATTGGCTAAGTTGGCAAACCAGCTAACGAGCCACCTAGTGTTAAGTACTCATCGTCGCCCATGGTCACCTAGAACACCAGAGGACTTGCTGATGCGGTACCTGATGCATTTCCAACTCATAAGAGCCCCTACGGACTGCAGACTACCAGACCCGCAGCAATCGAGGGAGAACTGGCTCTTACCGCTAGTCAGACCCCAAGAGGTCCGACCACCGAGCAAGTTAGATATTTTCTCAGCTCTTACGAGATGCCTATTTGAGTGGCAGTGAGGAACAGTATTCTCAGTCTGACCCGCCACCACACGGGGAAAGACTTTCCTCAGACAGCCGTGGTGGCTTACAAGGTGCTGTCGTTGGTGTCGTGAATATGCGCCCGGTCTTATTCCCATTAAACTTAGCGGGGAACTCGAAAATATGACAGCTGTGCCCTTCCGTGTAAAAGTTGTTGTAATAAGGTTATTTTTTAATGCACCCATGACAACACACTTTTACAACCATGACGGATGCGATTCTGAAGATACAGCTTTAGGGAAATTTTCGCGTTTTTTTTTCATATAAAAAAAGAGTCGAAAACAATTATTTTATCATCGATCAACGAATCAATGAACGAAAATTGATCGATAAATGTAATATTATCCATTTATAAACTGCCTTATTGGTCTAGAGGCCCTGGGTTCGATTCCCAGATCGGAGTTTGGATTTGTGCCCGGTTAATAGCAATAGGTATTAAAATTCTTCATATTTTATTTAGTTTCCAGCAAAAAAGGCTTCATAAATCGGTCCCATGTAACATGGGACCTAAACATACCGGAACTGTGTCTGCCTAATCCGTTTGTCTTCGTAGTATACCTATTACCAGTTTGTAAAATCTTGAACGTCTTTGAGCTACACAGTATTCAAGGATGGATCGATCATTTATATCTCCAGTAATATAAATTATGATTGATTCTATCTCCGCATTACATTTGGGTAATCATGATTTATGTCTGATTTAAAACCCGAACCGAGTGATTTCCAGCAAATAATAGTCTACCCTTTTTCTATGTCTGGGTAGGTAAGTATCACAAAGGGCAGCGTAGTGATAACTTATTGCCGTGAATGAAAGTAATGTTACGCCGAGTAACTAGGACGACGGAGATGGGTCACGGAGATTCTGGATTAGTCGATGAAGCAGGTAGAAAACAAACAAGAGGAATATGCTAGAATGCGGCACCCGCAACAAAAAGAAAGACAAACAAAACACAATAGCGTGAGACCGGGCTCAAGGTCAAGGATTAACAATGGCGATCGTAAACATCTATTGTTCGCAAGTTGAATAAAGGACGTAAACATCTATTGTCTCAAAAATGCGGGCGGGTCGCATTATTGAGATTTATCGAGATTTTTCGAATCCAGAATCTTCGTGGCTCATATAAATAATGGTCGACAGCGTCGGCAAGGGCAGTTCAGTTTTGGACGCATCCAAGTGAAGATCGAAGTGAAGTTACAAGTGATTATCAGTGCGACGTTAAGTGTAACAAGTGCTAGTGTATAGTGACTGTTCGTGTGATTTATGTGTGTTTGTGTGGTGAATAAAGTGACTGTTTTCGGTGAAATTAGTGATTTTAATTTATCCCGAACCCCAGCTCGTAACATTTGGTGTCAGAAGTAGTGGGATAAATTATGCCGGTTTTACCGAAAGAAGATACGGAGGGTATCCGGACAAGAAGTCAGCGGCAGCAGGAGATGGACCAGAGACGATTTGCAGATTCGCCGTCACTACCTTCGGGTCATGAGCAACCACCTAATGACCCAGTCGCTGGTCCATCCGGGACATCTCCAGCACCTGCAGTTGACCTTGCAGCCTTAATGGCACTGATGCAGGAGCAAGCCCGCCGTCAGGAGGAGCAGGCCCGCCGTCAAGAGGAGCAGGCACGCCAACTGCAGGAGCAAATGCAGAAGGATAAGGAGGAGCAAGCCCGCCGTCAAGAGGAGCAGGCCCGCCGTCAAGAGGAGCAGGCACGCCAACTGCAGGAGCAAATGCAGAAGGATAAGGAGGAGCAAGCCCGCCGTCAAGAGGAGCAGGCCCGCCGTCAAGAGGAGCAGGCCCGCCGTCAAGAGGAGCAGGCACGCCAACTGCAGGAGCAAATGCAGAAGGACAAGGAGGAGCAAGCCCGCCGTCAAGAGGAACAGGCACGCCTACTGCGGGAGCAACTGCAACAAGATAAGGAAGAGCAGGCACGCCGGGAAGAGGAGCAGGCCCGCCGCCAAGAGGAACAGATGCTCCTTATAAAAGACCTTCACAGAACTCTTGGCAAACAGCTAAGTGCAATGAAGGAGCAGGTGGAACAGCATGAGCGTTGGATTTCCGAAGCCAAAGTTGAGATGGCTGATATAAGGAAGGCCCTTAGTGACCTGAAGGCAGGAAAAGGATTTGTGGCTCCTGTGGTTGATACTCCCGCGACCCCCTCAGTACGTGGATTTAAAATGCCACCGTTTGATGGAACTTCTTCATGGTCAGCTTACAGACTCCAGTTTGAAGCCTATGTGGAGTCAAATGGATGGGACAAAGCTCAAGCCAAGACGGCACTCACCTTAAGCCTCCGCGACCAGGCTTTAACCGTACTGGAGGCGCTCGGCAAGGATATGACCTACGACCAACTACTGGACGCATTGGACTCGAGATACGGCGATGCACATCTAGAATACGTGTATCGTGCCCAGTTGAAGGACCGAGTACAGCGCGATGCAGAGACCCTACAGCAGTGGGCTCTAGAAGTTGTGAAGTTAGTCCGGAAAGCCTACCAGTCCACACCTGCGCTGATCGACGGAAATCTTGTTCAGGCGTTCGTCGATGGAATACGTGATCTAGAAGTCAGAGCCGCTGTGAGACTTGGGCACCACAAGACCTTAAAAGACGCGTTGGCCCATGCTTTGGAAGTGGAAGTAGTCAGACAGGACTATCGAGCTCACCGTATCCGGGAAGTTGAGTTAACGACGTGCCACCTGTGCGAGGAAAAGGGCCATTCCCAGGAGGGTTGCCCGAAGCGTCGCGAAGTACGAAGGGAAGGTGTAACATCACCTAGATGCTACATCTGTGGAAGACGGGGACACTATCAAGCTAGTTGCTGGAGAAAGGAAGATAGAGAAAAGAAGATTATGGCTGCCCCAAGATGTCACATCTGTGGAGAAAGAGGCCACCTCCGGATGAATTGCCCGAAGCAAAACAGGTCCCGTGGAAGTTTTCCGGGTAGACCGTGCTCTGAAAACTGGAGGAAGAATAGAGATGACGCATATTCTGTAGTCAGGCAAGAGACTAAGGAAGCAGTACCCGTGCGGATGTTAAGAACAGGGCTGAGTGATATACAAAAAGGAAGCAAGGAGCATGTCAGACAGTCAAGCCAACAAACATCTGAGAGGATGAAGACCCGCTATGACCGCAAGATGAACAACAAAGGCTTCGACGAAGGCTCACTAGTGTGGCTACATAACCCGGTACGCAGCAAAGGAAAATCACCGAAGTTACAGGCAAAATGGGACGGTCCCTACCGAGTCGTGACTAAGATCAACGATGTGACCTACCGGATACAGAAAGGACCAAGAGGTGCTCCGAAGATCGTTCATGTGGATCGTTTGGCACGTTATCACGGATGTAATAATGCTCGGGACGAGCATGTCTTAGGAGGGGGCAGTGTTACGCCGAGTAACTAGGACGACGGAGATGGGTCACGGAGATTCTGGATTAGTCGATGAAGCAGGTAGAAAACAAACAAGAGGAATATGCTAGAATGCGGCACCCGCAACAAAAAGAAAGACAAACAAAACACAATAGCGTGAGACCGGGCTCAAGGTCAAGGATTAACAATGGCGATCGTAAACATCTATTGTTCGCAAGTTGAATAAAGGACGTAAACATCTATTGTCTCAAAAATGCGGGCGGGTCGCATTATTGAGATTTATCGAGATTTTTCGAATCCAGAATCTTCGTGGCTCATATAAATAATGGTCGACAGCGTCGGCAAGGGCAGTTCAGTTTTGGACGCATCCAAGTGAAGATCGAAGTGAAGTTACAAGTGATTATCAGTGCGACGTTAAGTGTAACAAGTGCTAGTGTATAGTGACTGTTCGTGTGATTTATGTGTGTTTGTGTGGTGAATAAAGTGACTGTTTTCGGTGAAATTAGTGATTTTAATTTATCCCGAACCCCAGCTCGTAACAGTAACAAAAATTGGTAAATTTATATAGGTATGAACATTGGACTGCCAAGCCAAAGGTCTCGGTCAAAACCAAGGAAAGAAAGATGAAGGAAATAATTTTTATTTAGCCACAGAACAGGAGACACAGTAGGTACATACTTCTGGTATATTATTATAGGTAATTGTCAAAAAAATATATAGAAACGCGTGAAACAACACTTACGTTGTGTTTCGGCAACGCACTGCGACTCCTCTGGAGTTGCGGGTGTTCATGGGCAGCGGTAATCGCTTACCATCAGGCGATCCGTCTGTTCGTTTGCCCCGTATACCATAAAAAAGAATGACGCCCATCTATAGTCAGAACGTAGCAAGCACAGCTTAACATTGTAGATCGATTGATGACGCGAGCTCCTTGTTTGTAATAACCTTCATACAATATTGAAATGTCTTAAACAATTTAATGCATACTAGTCAATAATTTGTCTAGTAAATAATGTACTTATCTACAGAATAAAATTACAAATGAGACTTACTACTTCGACTTTGCCTGACTTTGAAAACTTTCAATGAAAACGATGTAGAATATAAACTTTGTTAAGAAAGTGCGTAGATAAGGTTAACAATTTTAAACACACATGTGGTTACGTCACGAGACTCCATATTTTGTGTATGTTGTAGAATTTTATTTGGGTTCGTAACTCAACGTAGAAAAGGCGATTTTGTATTGTAGCTTCATGTTTGGAATAATAATATACCTATATCTTAATATATATAAAACTCAAAGGTGACTGACTGACTGATATAGTGATCTATTAACGCACAGCCCAAACCACTGGAGGAATCGAGCTGAAATTTGGCATGCATGTAGATGTTATGACGTAGGCATCCGCTAAGAAAGGATTTTGATAAATTCTACCCCCAAGGGGATAAAATAGGGGATGAAAGTTTTTATGAAACTCGTTCATAACTACACTATTGTATTACGTTAGCCTGTGATGATAGTTGTATGTGTGTTTTAAATAAATAAATGAAGTTACCTAAGCTGATCAACTGATCCGCATCCTGCCTCTTTAGTCTGCAAATCTAGTTATAAAAAGGAAGGAAAATAAATATTCCACTGAATAGGGCTCCTTATTAGTACACCTTGTTAGTTTTTCTTTAATATCTGTACATTAGAGATATTAAAGAAAAACTAACATGGGGGGTCTTTATTACAGCAACAGAAGCTAAAATAATAATTTCTAGAATGTTTGTCGGTCTGTCTGTAAATTTGTACGCGCATCACGTAAAAACTACTGCATGAAATTGAATGCAGTTTTCACCGATGTATTGCTAGAGGTCTAACTTAAAATCTGGTGCATGTTTCATCTTGATATCCAGGTTCCACCTAGAATCTGACATAAAGTATGTTAATCTTTTTGGGACGTGAGTGAAACTGCGGGCAACAATAGCTAATGATAAATAATTTAACTTTATTTATACAAAAAAAATATAATTATCATTCTCATCTCACTAAAACTTCCAAGGAAGTAAACAGACATCCAACACCAAGTTACCACGCAATCATTTGGAATCAGATCGCATAGTCACAAACGCTTATAGCAAAAACTTGGTGATTCGGGCAAACTTATCCCATTAGGCACACAAACGAGATTGATCCGGGCCGTGTGACGGTCATCCGGTTATTCTGCCGACCATCCGGATATGAAAACTTTAGTAACAAGCAGAAGCAGGGACTTGGCTTAACGATCACGGTTGAATTTTTGAAGTAAATTGGATTTTGTACTTTTCTCTTTAATACTTTTGAGTTTTTTTACTGTTGTTAGTGCTGAAGGAAAACATCGTGAGGAAACCTGTGTGAAGTCTGCCAACCCGCACTAGGCCAGCGTGGTGGACTATAGCCTAATCCCTCTCATTCTGAGAGGAGACCCGTGCCCAGCAGTGGGACAATATAATGGGTTGATTATGTAGTGCTGATAAATAAAATGGTGAAAAGACACCTACCTACTTTAAATTCTTCATTATACATACATACATCACGCCCTTCTCCTACAGGGGTAAGCAGGAACTACCGCTTACCTTCAGGTGCCGTATGCTTGTTTCCCACCTTAAAAAAAAGAAGAACCCACCTGAAAACGAAAAAAAACTTTAAAATGGATTAAGATATTTAGCTTTTATCATAATATCGTAATTAACATAATAATCGTTATGGAAACGAAATGAAAACAGGAAAATCGATAGTATCGATATTCGATATATGTACATCCCTACGGGTTCAGGGGCCGTTGACACTAATCGCGGCAGGCAAGGTTGTAACACTAATATGTGACGGTCCTGGTTTATAGCTATTTATTGGGACTTGGTTTATGGCACTATTATGTATTTTGTGTAATGAATTGAGTAATTTGTTATTCTTATGACTTAATTTGTTTAGTTTCTAGTGCGTCACTGCTTCTTGTCGATAAAATTATTAGGGATATGATTTAAAAAAAATGGGATGATAGTTTGAGGAATAGTGTGATAAGACAACGTTGCAGAATGAAAGATGATGTGACACGTATTAAAAAGAATATGCTAAGATGGTTTGGATATGTTGAGAGAATGAATGAAAGACGATTAAGGGTCCGGCTTTAATTGCCCACAAAAACGTAATACCGATTTTTTTTTATGGTATAGGAGGGCAAACGCCTGATGGTAAACGATTCCCGCCGCCCATGGACACCCGCAACACCAGAGGAGTCACAAGTGCGTTGCCGACCTTTTAAAAGGGGATTGGGCCTCCGGTAACCTCACTCACTCGACGAAACACAACGTAAGCGTTGTTTAACGCCGGTTTTCTGTGAGGCCGTGGTATCACTACGGTCGAGCCGGCCCATTCGTGCCGAAGCATGGCTCTCCCACGTAAAAAAGTATCAGAAATAAATCGTAATCCAGACAATATTCTATAAAATAAGTTATTATTCGGATTTGGATACTGTTAATCTAGGTCTCTACAATACTATTTCGTCTACTACTACTTCACTGGAAATAAAAGACCGGAAAATCGATCCAAACTTGGTAAAGTTATCAAAAATTGCATTTGCTTGCATTTATTTCCAGTGAAGTATTTTGGATGAAATGGTACAGTAGGAACCTTGATTAACGGTATCGGAATCTGAATATTAACAGAATTTGATTAAATTGTGTTTGAATTACGATTTATTTCGGAAATACGATTGTAAGAGAAATTTGGTCCGCCGGACTCGAAAGGAATTTATAACTGTCAGTGTCGGAAGAGATCGCCCTAGAAGGACATACGCCGATCTTATTGGTACTCGCAACTAGCGCCTAGATATGAGAAGATGTATGAATGTGGAAGAAGCAAAAGAAGTATGCAAGAATTGTAGCAATTGGCGAACTATAGTTTCTACCTACCCCTGTGGGAGAAAGGCGTGGAAATGGAAGCCAGGACATTTAGTATAGCAATCGTGCTCAGGACCACTAGACTACATAAACATAACATACCATTACGCCTGTATTCCCCGAAGGGTTAAGCAGAGGCGTACTAATGTACACCCATAGTTCGCCGGTATATTTAGGTCCCATGTAATAGGGGGCGAGCCTATTGCCATTAACCGGGCACAAATCCAGACTCCGAGCTGCTATTGATAATTTCATAGAAAAACCCAATAACACTTTGCTCGACCTGGGGATCCAACCCAGGACCTGTAGCATAGCAGTCGTGCTCAGTATCGCTATACTAATGCGGCAGTTATTGAATTTCGGCTAAACAATAATGAACCTGTTAAAGGTTATTCGATAAACGACCCCATCCCTTTTTCATACTAATGGGATTGAATAATTTATTCGACAAAATGTGTGTATCAAAAATTTATTCGAACGGTTTTACCAGAAAATATGATGGTGTACCGTATTATAATAATTTCAGTAACATTCGATCGTAATTATATCGAATATTGCTGAAATTGACCGAGATCGAATATTCCTGGCTGAGTAATAGCTAAGCTGAGCAATTGGTATGTAAGGTTAAGCTATGCATGCTGCGATCAGAGTGTGGATGGTGTCCTTTTGAATATTTTGTGATAATTTACTTTGTCCGTTTATAACCAGAAAAGGTAAAGGTACTCAGAAGATGTACCTAGTTCTTTTAAGTTTGTCATATTTGTCACTAAATCTGTTTCTTCTGCTTCTTAAGAGGCCGGCGGACCGAACTCTTACAAACGTAATACCGAAATAAATCGTAATTCAATCAATTTGTTTATTATTTGGATTCCGATACCGTTAATCTACGTTCCTACGCTAACATTTTGTCCAAAATACTTCACTGGAAATAAATGTAAGCAAATGAAATTTTTGATAAAATTACCAGGTTTTGAACGATTTTCCAATCTTTTATGTACAGTGAAGTAGTAGTAGACGAAATATTATCGTAGGAACTTAGATTAACGGTATCCAAAACCGAATAATAATATGATTTGATAGAATATTGTATGGATTACGATTTATTTCGGTATTTCGGTATTGCGTTACAAAACAAGCTCTGTGTTGAGGGGGACTACATAAATATGGGTACAATTAACGGACACAAACTACACCCAAACTCGAAAAAATGTCCAGCGTTGATGTTTGTGTTCATATTTTAAATAATACTCGTACAATAATCAATTATAACTTTTGAAATTCTGTTTCTTAGGTCATGAACACTCCAAATAAACTAAAAATAACCCTTTACTAAAAATAACTCCAAATAAAATTAATTTATAAATCTAATTTGTCACTAAAGAAAATAAAGTCTTAAGAGTCCGGCGGACCGAATTTCTCTTACAAACGTAATACCGAAATAAATCGTAATTCAAACACAATTTAATTAAATGCTGTTATTATTCAGATTCCGATACTGTTAATCTATGTAGGTTCCTACGTTACTATTTCGTCCCAAATACTTCACTGGAAATAATTGTAAGCGAATGCAATTTTTGATAACTCTACCAAGTTTGGAACGGTTTTCCGGTCTTTTATTTCCAGTATTAGTAGTATTAGACGAAATAGTACCGTAGGAACTTAGATTTACGGTATCCAAATCCGAATAATAACATAATTTGATAGAATATTGTCTGGATTACGATTTATTCTGGTATTACGTTTTTGTGTATAATTCAAGCTCCGCCGGACCCTTAAATCTTTCGTTAACATGTATGGTTACGGAAATTAAGTTACGGTTTTATCCCAAGTACTCGGCACACACATGGTGCGTCATGATAACGTCTCAAACACACACGGTGGGACATTGAATGGGATATATGCGCAGTGAAAGGGTTAAGATTCTTAATAGTGATGTCCCACTGTTCATGCAACTTGTACTTTTATTATGGACGAATGGAATTATCGAACAATTATTGAATTATTCATGTTGGGTTATCGAACATTCTAGTTCACTTTAATTGCGATCCCCATTGGACCCTTATTAATTTATGAAGCCCTTCAGTAATATATTAGGCAGGTAACCAGGAATAATAGTCACCTAAGAATTAAGATTTTTTTACGTGGGAGAGCCATGCTTCGGCACGAATGGGCCGGCTCGACCGGAGTGATACCACGGCCTCACAGAAAACCGGCGTTAAACAACGCTTACGTTGTGTTTCGCCGAGTGAGTGAGGTTACCGGAGGCCCAATCCCCTTTTAAAAGGTCAGCAACGCACTTGTGACTACAATGGTGTTGCGGGTGTCCATGGGCGGCGGTAATCGCTTACCATCAGGCGATCCGTCTACTCATTTGCCCTTCTATGACAATACCCGCGGCTTTGTCTACGTGGACTTCAGAATTGTGTCTGACCTGAATAAAAAGTACCCTATGTATTATTCCAGACTCTCTCTATATCTGTGCCAAATTTCATCCAGATCCGTTCAGCCCTTTTGGCGTGAAAGAGTAACAAACATCCATACATCGATACTCACAAACTTTCACGTTTATAATATTAATAAGGATAACTTTATTTACGTCAGGTTATTTTTTAGCCATTTTTTCTGTCTGGGTTTTAGCATAAAGTGTTCTTTTTTATTGTCATAAGATAACAGCTTACGATCCGCCTGATGGTAAGCGTCAAACACAGCTTATAGATGCAATACCAGTAGCATCACTAGCGCGTTGTCATTTTAAGACCTTAGTTGTTATGCGACAATAATTTCACTGGCTTCATTGCCCTACAAACGGGAACACAATAATGCTAGCACATTATTGCTTAGCGACAGAATATTTTGGCAACGCAGTGTTACCGCACCTATGATAATACACAGGATTTAGCTGGGAGTGTGTCCGTCTAACATTTATTTTATGGATTATGTCGGCAAACGGGTTGACGAGCCACCTGTTGGCAAGTAGTCATCTTCGTCCATGGACACCTTAACACAAGAGGAGTTGCTACGACCAGTAAGAGCCCCTACGGACTGCAGACTGCCAGAGCCGCAGGATTTTACGTGCAAACATACGCCAAGGTGCTTTACGACAGACTCCGACGTAATGGTGATCGCCAGCCAGTCAGACCCCAAGAGGTCCTACCATCGGGAAAACCAGATATGTTCACGCTTCTTCCGGGATGCATATCTGAAAGGCAGTGAGGAACAGTATTCCAACCCGTCCCCACACGGGGTAAACAATGCTTGTTTTAATACCTACATTAGTGTAAAACAATCGTAAATATATTTAATTCTATTAATTACTGAAACCGATTCTTTGTACAGTAATTATTGGAGCGAAACAAAAAACGAGAACAACACTATAACATTTCACGGAAAATGTATTATCAACCTTATTACACAACAATACCTACGAATTTGATTAGTCTGCAAATACAAAAAATATTCGTAGGAAATTTTAGTATCAGTCGAATTGACACTTAAATATTGGGGCAGTAAAGCTGATTTTTAATTGAGAACAGAGGAAGTCACGACAGATCATCAGTCAAGAGAAGACAGTGTCGTTAGGTGATTGAACGAAATAATCAGCTAAAAGCATCGATCTTTCCGGATCTGACTGAATCAAATATTAAGTTATTTAATAGTAAAGGGAAAAAATTCAATCGCGGGCAGGATTCGAACCTGCGTCTTCTGGTTTGATATACCAGACGCTGTGACCTCTAAGCCACCGCGAACCCTACCCGCATGATTGAAATTTTGCCTTCACATTCTGAATTTACGTCATAAGGTGACGTTTGGTGACATCTATGAGAGGCAAGTTACCTTACCTCTCAACCGACACGACTTACTTTACAGTCAGTTCAGTGTCGTATGATGCCACCTTACCTTTTAACTATATTTTTGTGATTTTTTTGCATTTTCCATGCTAAGATCAAATATTGCATGTATTTATAATCAACTTAACATACCATTGATAGGTACAGTAAACGCTCAAAAGTCCATTAGAACGCTAAGGATTACATTGTTATGAATAGTTCAAGCGAGCTCGATTCAGCCAGTGCGTGTCACTTGTTATCGACAATGAATAGAAGAACTAAACTTCAAGCTATTGCGTTGTGAGTCGCCACTGTACCTACAATTTTTATCACATCGAAACATCTATCAATAATCTCGTCCCCTATCACAAGGGTCCGTTGCCGACGTACTGTGGGTGTGGGTGTAAATTAGTACACCTCCGCTTAAAGTTTCGGGGAGTACAGGCGTGAGAATGAAAGAGAGAAAGGAAAACATTTTATTTCAGACTCGCACAGACAAAGCATGAAATAGGTGCTTAATTAACAAATTAAGGTATACCTTAAATTGTATATGTATATATCCAATCTATATTATTATTATATACAATGTCATATAATTTATATATCTTCTATACCTACTTATAATAAATCTGTAGAGAGGTCAATTCTGTACATGAAATATATTTCCAAAATAACTATCAGCGGGTGATGAGTGATCGATACTGACGCCAAAATTGCAATCAGTAAAAGTTTTGTCTGCCTGTCTGACTGTCTGTCTGTTCGTTATAGAAACAAAAACCACTGGACGGATTTCAACGAAACTTGGTACAATTGTTATTCATACTCCTGGGCAGGTTATAGTATACTTTTCATCACGCTACGATCAATAGGAGCAGAGCAGTGAAGGGAAATGTTGGGAAAATGAGTGATTCATGAGAAAGGTTTCAAGCTATAAAACATCACGCTACAACCCTTAGGAAAACCTGGTGAAACCGCGGGCGAAGAACTAGGGAACAAAGTAACTATTCCACGCGGACGAAGTCGCTGGCAAAAGCTAGTTTGTATATCTAATAATAATTTGACATCACGTTTGAGACTGCCTCATTAGTCTAGTGGTCCCAAGCGCGACTGCTACGCTAGAGGTCCTGGGTTCGATCCCCGGGTCGAGCAAAGTGTTATTGGGTTTTTCTATGAAATTCTCAATAGCAGCTCGGAGTCTGGATTTGTGCCCGGTTAATAGCAATAGGCTTACCCCCTATTACATGGGACCAAAATATAACGGCGAACTGTTTTGTTATTTATTAGTTATTAGTACGCCTCTGCTTAACCCTTCGGGGAATGCAGGCGTGATGGTATGACATCACGTTTCTACGCTACGTGTTATGGGTTCGATACCCGCACCGAAAATATTTGTATGATCTACAGGTAGTTTGTGTGTCTGATTATTTGTACCCGCGACACAGGAGAAATTCCCAGTGTGGGCAACGTTTTATTAAAATATATACATACCCATGAGATCATCCTCAATCAGCAAGCGCCGTACCCATGCAAATAATCCACTTCGCCTTAATTACAAGCGTCAAACTGTAATGCAATTACAGCTTACACTGAATCTATTAACAATACTATTTGGCGAACAATGGGAATATTAAGTACGATAGGAATGTAGGCCGTTTACGAGCGGACTCCACTAACGATACGAGGGCGGCGCGGCGGGAGGCCGGTTGTTATTTAGTGTGTAACCAGCCTTATGGAATTAACTCGCTGCGGTTAGTACTTACACTTCGTTTGTTTGTAGGCATGGAACATTTAGCATAGCATGAGAAAAATCATATTCAAAAATTATTTTTCACGTAACACCTGGTACTTTTTTCCGCGCAACTTGTTACCAATCTCGCTTATGATGTGATATTTTATTCACGGATGATGTAGCCTGTTCAATTATGTAATGGGGGAATGCTCATTGGTTAGAAAAATTAATTATATTAAACACATACCACATCTATCTTTGATAATAATCTGCTCATAAAAATATGTATCTTAATAAAAGTTAGCAGCTAGAAACTCCAGGAGCTAGAACCCTGAAAGTTTGCATGCTGGTTCCTTTTGCACTGTAGATAAGCACTAAGAAAGCATTTTTGGAAATTCAACCCCAAAAGTGGTGAAAAGGAGTGTGAAAAATTGTATATTATTTGTAAGTTCACACACAATACCATGCGTTTGAGATAAATACACACAGACATACATATTCTATAAACGATGACATCTTCAAGTCGCTGTTGACATTTTGACAATTGTTCCATAAAAATTAAACTTAAAGGTCTGGCGGAGCTCGAATTGTCTACAAAAACCAAAATAATTGTGTCTAATAATAATCAAATAATCGTAATCAAATTGTGTTATTATTCGGATTCGGATACCATTAGTTTAGGTTCCTACCGTACCATTTCGTCTACTATTATTACTACTACATTGGAAATAAACGACCTGAAAATAGTTCCATTACATTTACATTTATTTCCAGTGAAGTATTTTGCAGGAAATGGTAGTGTAGGAACCTAGATTAACATTATCTGAAATTGATTACATTGTATTAGAATTACGATTTATTTTGCTTTTACGTTTGTATTCGGTCCGCCGGACTGTTAAAATATTTTATGATATGAAACCTCCATGGTGTAGGTACAGTTGGGCACAGTATAATTTAGAAACGAAAATTACCTACGTAGGCGAAGGCTGCGCACGGAAACTCTAGTATTACTTAAAACCTTTGTCATCACGACATTTTAAATCTAGGTACTATTGAATAAGTCACCAAAGTTCCTACCGGTAAATAAATAACTATATTTATAATTTAATAATTTTTACGTGGTAGAGCCATGCTTCGGACGAATGGGCCGGCTCGACCGGAGTGATACCACGGCCTCACAGAAAACCGGCGTTAAGCAACGCTTACGTTGTGTTTCGCCGAGTAAATGAGGTTACCGGAGGCCCAATCCCCTTTTAAAAGGTCGGCAACGCATTTGACTCCTATGGTGTTGCGGTTGTCCATGGGCGGCGGTAATCGCTTACCATCAGGCGATCCGTCTGCTCGTTTGCCATCCTATCCCATAAAAAAATAAATAAATAAAAAAGGTTTTACCTGCTTCATACACTCGAATATTACAGAGCAATGTTTATTTACAAAACGATCTTATTGTTTGAAAATTTATTATTTCGATTCTCTTCTCAATTGGATGGTAGATGGTAATTGAGTGTTTGGAGTACCTTTTTGTAGTTCCCTCTAGAGAGGTCGTTAGGGGATATAGCAAGCTGTTGGGTACCCTCTTTGAGAGGTGTATTTATTGGGAATTTTCCCAGGAGATGATAGAAAATTTTACTGTCACGACGAATTGCTTTGAATTTCTGATTTTGTTATTATATAACATAACATAAATATACCATCGCGCCTGTATTCCCAGAAGGGTAAGGCAGAGGTGCACTAATGTACACTCACAGTTCGCCGGTATGTTTAGGTCCCATGTAATAGGGGGCGAGCCTATTGCCATTAACCGGGCACAAATCCAGACTTCGAGCTGCTACTGAGAATTTCATAGAAAAACCCAATAACACTTTGCTCGACCTGGGGATCGAACCCAAGCCCTCTAGCGTAGCAGTAAATAGTTATAATATTTATGTCAATGTGATTACTGTGTAGGCAGGTGCACACGATGACTGACGTATTCGTGCCATCGGTCAGGACAGGTCAGCCCTACATCGTAACACTCACTTAAATATTATGTTATAGTTGTAATACTAACGACTGTCTGGACTTTAAAAGAGACCATGGTTCTCTGAGTATATTTTTGAACATGTTTTTTCTCAGGGGTCGTCAGGTAGGAAATGCTGGAGCCACCTAGCTAAACAAAATGTAAAGAATTTACTTAAAAAAGTATCCTTAAAAGATCGATTTACAGAAATTAATACCATTTAATTATTTTGTGAATGTAGTTAATAATGTTTAACATAACATACCATCACGCCTTTATTCCCCGAAGGGTTAGGCAGAGGCGTACTAATGTACACCCACAGTTCGCCGGTATGTTTAGGTCCCATGTAATAGGGGGCGAGCCTATTGCCATTAATCGGGCCAAATTCAGACTCCGAGCTGCTACTGAGAATTTCATAGAAAAACTCAATAACACTTTTCTCGACCTGGGGATCGAACCCAGGACCTCTAGGGTAGCAGTCGCGCTTGGGACCACTAGACTAATGACGCAGTCTTGCCTCTTTAGTCTAGTGGTCTATCTAATGTTTATAAATGTAAAAATTGTTGAACAGTACAAATGGTACTCTTACACAATTTTCCAACAATGGGCACCAATAAACGCTAAAGTAGAAAGGTATATTAATTACTTTGTAATTAGTACATAATTAATTTAGTTCTTTATTTATTGTTCTAAAACACACCTCTCTTTTTAGTTCGACTAACAATCAATTAGGTAAGTGCTAATTGAATTTAATTAACGAAGCGTAAAGATTTTTTCATTAAAGTTGAAAAAGTTAATTTAATTTTGTGGCTATGAAAATCGAACTTCATTGTTTGGGATTAAAATAAATATTACTGTCAAATAATATTGTCTTACTAGCTTCCCACTACTACGATTTTGTCTGCGTGGAATTCAGGATTGGGTCCGATCTGGAGTAAAAAGTACCTAACCTAAGTATTATTTCATACTAAACTTTATCTCTCTCTCTCTCTCCCAATTTCGTCCAGATCTGTTTAGCTGTTTTTGCATGATTGAGTAACAAACATCCTTCTATTTCAAACTTTCGCATTTATCTATTCAGACAGCGCTTTTCACCACTAGACCAATGGGACATTGATAATTGAAGCAGTTATTAACAGAAACATAAATACTACTAAAATTAATTTATATCAGTCAGCCCACTAATTTCTCAGATCCCTTTAACAAGACTCACAGCTGTAATATGAAGGATGGTTACGAAGAAAAGTACTTACACAAATCTGCTTCAACAAGTAAACAGTTACAATAGTAGTAAGAATTAAGATAACGCCCATAATATAATTATTACGAAAACAATATTATGAAAACGTGCGTGAAAGGAAAATCTGACAGACCATTAATTTTTCTATATAATATTTTAAATACTAAATATCCACGTTGACGAAAAATATATTCGATCCATTACCTATTACTTCAGCTGAATACTAGAGTTACCTTTCTGAGCAAGCACTAACCGGCTTATACTGAATACTTCACAAATATTCTAAAGTATCAAACTATAAAGCCTCTCTGAAACATGAAATACCGATAACATTCATAAATTTCACAACTCAACGCCCTAACGATCTGAAACTTTCAGCTGCGGACCGAGTCTTTAACTAAATGCAATGAAGTGTTACTAACTTTATGTTAATGGCGTCCACCAGCAAGCTTTGCTGTTTATTATGGAATTTCTATATTATAATATACTTATAAAGTACTTTAGAGGGGCTCGTATCTAACTAATAACTACGTACTACGTAACTACCAGTCTATGAATGGGTGTCCATTTTTAGGACATTGAGCAATGATATAATACTATTAGATACGCCATGTTCATAGTAAATGTCATTTAAAATTGAGTCGCGCTACATGTCCATGCCTATAAAACTAAACATATTAGGTTTTCCTAATGAGCGCGCGCATAGATACAGCAAATAGTTTAGTAATATATAGGCAGCCTAAGATGAAAAGAAATAGCACTGTCCAGTATGTCCGTATGTAGTGACGTCTGACATGAAAATTATTCCCTTCTTTCATACTAATAAGGCATGCGCTGACTCTTTCTTTCATTTAAAAATGTTATTTGCAACAAAGAAAATAAAATAAATTGTACGGAAGCTAAGATTTTATTAACTTACTTGTGATAGTATACTCCATGCTCTTTTCTTACTTTAATATAATAATTTGTGCAGTATCGCAGCACAAGACGGCACTTATAAATAAAATTAAAATTTATCGCTGTCAATAGCATTGTCAAACACACTTCTGCACCTTAGGTCGGTCAACCGCATATGTCACACTACAAATGACACATTGCCCACAAAACAATATTCGCGTTTGAAGGATGATAACGTGTCTACCTCTATTCAAACTATTTAATGTCATTGACATTGAGAGTGTATGCCAAATTGCGGGTTATGTCAAACTGGTTGTCATACGAGTACTATTGACGATCTTTAGTCAGACGCCCGAAAAACCTGATAACCGGTCTGTCCTTTGAAATTAGATTGCCAAAATCTGGATTCTCGTAATATCATATACATACTGATTGATATTCAACATCATCAGGGGTTAAAATAGCTACTTTTGATGAATCAATATAATTCCCGGACACACGAAGGTTAGTATTTTATGCAAACCTCTCGTAGTATCAAATGAAGTTGTTTCGTATTCTTTGGGAATTTTCCCAGAAGGTGATAGAAAATTTAATTTTGTTGCCATGGATTGTTTTGTTTTTTGTGAATGTATGTTATACTAACTAGCTGTTGCCCGCAGTTTCACTCATGTGCCAAAAACATTAACTTACTATTAGTCCGATTCTAGATGGTGTATCAAGATGAAACATTCACCAGATTTTAAGATAGAACTCTAGCAATACATTGGTGAAAACTGCATTCAATTCCATGATGTATTTTTTGGGTGATGCGCGTACAAACATACAAACAGAGAATTATTTTAGTAAAGGAAAAATTCAATCGCGAGCAGGATTTGAACCTGCGCCTCTTGGTTGGATACACCAGACGCTCTGACCACTAAGCCACCGCGAACCCCACCCGCCTGATTGAAATTTTGGCCTTCACATTCTGAATTTGCGTCTTAAGGTAACGTTAATTTAGAATGTGAATGGAGGTGGCTTAGAGGTCAGAGCGTCTGGTGTATCCAACCAGGAGACGCAGGTTCGAATCCTGCCCGCAATTGAATTTTTCCTTCACTAAAATAACTTTATATTCTTAGCATGGAAAATGCAAAAAAAATCACAAAAATATACAGACAGACAGACACAAACAGACAGACAGACAGACTGACAAAAATTATTTTGGCTTCTATTGCTCTAATTAAGACCCCCATATCAGCTTTTCTTTATTATCTATATTTTTAGCTTCCTCCTACTTCGCAAAGATCTCGCAGTTCCTTTGCGTAGATCTCGTAGCTCCGTATTATGTATATATATAACTATTGATATATATACATAATATATCAATAGTTATATATATACATATAGATGTATGTGTATAACTCCTAGACAGATGTTGACTACCACGAGCGTGTTGAATTTTGCTCATTTACTGTTTTCATAACATTATTTTTGTAAAAGTATTTCTTAATGACGCCACAGGGGAAGATGGTACCTTCCGTAGTTCAACATAAATTATGTCGTTATTGCAACTACATTTACCTAATGAATACACTCAGTAGGTACTTAGCTACAACATCTCGCAATTTCCTTCAGCTCTTTCAATCGAGTCCTAATTGGCCATCAATCCATCGGCAGCGAGGCATCGGCAGAATTAGGCCACCGCACAAAAAGGTCAGACCGTCGATAAAATGCAAGTGCGATGAATGAAAAGCAGTCTCGGCGATAGATAAAAAAAATATGCAAATAACTGGAATTGATTTTAGAGTTGGCGACATTTTCGATATTTTTTTTAGTTTGCCATTTTGAACCGGTGTGCCAGGTTCAGCTGTGCTTGCCGCGATTATTGTATTGATGGTTATCATTATAAACACATCGAGAACCCTCCGTGCCTCGGAGAGCACGTAAAGCAGTCGTCGGTTGCCATACGGACACATAGTTATGACAAACGTTAGTGGTAGTCAGAAGCCCGAAAAGCCTGACAACCACTCTATCCTCAGGATATAGGTATTGCCTGAAGTCAGTCGCTTCATTTAAAATATTGATATTCAGCTTCATCTGGAAGCCGACTTCCACGGAATGATGATGATTTTTAATTGATGTAAATATTTACCGCTCAAAAATGTTTCTCTCTTGTAGGTATCAAAGAAAATGACCATAAAATATCATCTAATTTTACTATTTTCAGTAAATTATTCCCTCTTTTGTGTTTTTTTTGCATTTTCTTGCTAAGATTATAAAGTTATTTTAGTAAAGGAAAAATTCAACCACGGGCAAGATTCGAACCTGTGTCTCCTGGTTGGATAGACCAGACGCTCTGACCCCTAAGCCATCGCGAACCCCACCCGCCTGATTGAAATCTTGCCTTTACTTTCTGAATTTAAGTCATAAGATGACGTTGGTGACATCTATGAACAGCAAGTTACCTTGCTTCTCAACCGAAATGACTTACTTTACAGTTAGTTCAATGACGTACAATGCCAACAAAAGATAGTTAAAAGGTAATTTTAACTATCTTTTTGTGATATTTTTATTTATTTATAAAAGGAAAAATTCAATCGCGGGCAGGATTCTAACCTGCGTCTTCTGTTTGGATACACCAGACGCTCTGACCTCTAAGCCACCGCAAAATGCAAAAAAGACGTGTGGCACTCGGGAACTGCTGCGGTAAAGCTATTGCATAGCGTTTTTTATCAACTTATGTAATACAACCAATACCACCTAAAGGCGGGTTGCTGAACTAAAGAGACAAGCGTGTTTCTCTTTAGTTCAGCAACCCGCCTTTAGGTGGCATTGGTTTTTATCAACTTATGTAATACAACCAATGCCACCTAAAGGCGAGTTGCTGAACTAAAGAGACAAGCGTGTTAGGTTTTTTTCGTTACGGAATTTCTGGATTCGGTCCCCACGCTCAAGGCCCGCGATAGAAGCTATGCCATAGCTTAAAACACAAAAAGATAGTTAAAAGGTAAGTTGGCATCGAACGACATTGAACTAACTATAAAGTAAGTCGTGTCGGTAATCTGTGGATTATCATCAATCATTAATTATGTGCGTGTTAAAGATTAGATAGTCGTGAAAAAATCTGCATGGATGAGAGATTTTGTCAACGTCCTGTGAACATACATACATACATACACACACTCACGCCTTTCTCCCACAGGGGTAGGCAGAAACTATAGACTGCCACTTGCTACGATTCTTGCGTACTTCTTTTGCTTCTTCCATATTCATACATCTTCTCATACATACACGCCAGTTGCGAGTGCTACTCATCTGACCTTTTTGAAGGATTTCGCCAATAAGATTGGCGTATGTCCTTGTAGGGCGACCTCTACCGGCGCTGCCGCTGACATTCGCCTTATAAATTCCTTTCGTTAATAATACGTCCTGTGAAGTTTGTTAATTAGAAATCAATTATTATTTACCTCATCTCATTCTGATATCTTGCAGATAATCATTCCTTCTTTTTTGCTTTCGATGATAATATTTCTGAGCAAAACTAATCGTCAGAGAAATCGTGTCGTTACCGGATCGCATATTGTAAAGATATCAATCTAACCGTATTCAACGTTATTTTCGAATACGATATTCTCCCTTGAATGCAAACCTGTCAGTTTTTAAAAGCGCACAGCTTGAATAGAAACGTCAGTTGTAACTGAAAAAAAAAAACGTAAAAAAGAATTCTGTTTACAAATATTAAAAATATACCGGTCAGCCTTTTGTGGGGAATAAGGGACGAAAGGTATATATTTTTAAGTGGATACAGAATAGAATAGTGAACTATATAAATAATTTCTGTGCTGCCTCATTAGTCTAGTGGTCCCAAGTGCGACTGCTACACTAAAGGTCCTGGGTTCGATCCCCAGGTCAAGCAAAGTGTTATTGGGTTTTTCTATGAAATTCTCATTAGCAGCTCGGCGTCTGGATTTGTGCCCGGTTAATGGCTATAGGCTCGCCCCCTATAACATGGGACCTAAACATACCGGCGAACTGTGGGTGTACATTAAGTACACCTCTGCCTAACCCTTCGGGGAATACAGGCGTGATGGTATGTTATGTTATAATTTCTGTGCTCTTTGCCAATTTGACTTTCTGTACACTGAGAAGAATGAAGATGCGGAGAGGAAAGAAGCGGTGACTCTGTTGTGCTTTGTGATTAATATTTTCTTAGCTCCCTACAACTCCGCTCCTCTCAGTCTCAGCTCCTTTCGTCTCCTTTACGTTCTCTCCACTGCTTTCTTCTCCTCTCCATAGATACCAGAGAGTACTCTGGTATTATTCTGACATCTGGTAGTAGTCTGGTGGTACACTGGTATCTAGTACTGATACCAGAGAGTGTCTTTCAAGTCTAAAAGCGAATCTCTGATATTTTAATAAGACCTGGGGGCTTACTCTTGAACTCAATTCCGATACATCGACATTGGAATTTTGTTGTTTCATCAAGTTTCGTACTCTTGAATCGGATTCAAGAGTAGCGCTAAATTGTTTCAATATTGCGCGGTGATTGAGTGAACTAAATAGGATTGGGAAACGACCCAACCAGTGGCCAATCAGGATGATACAAGGTTAACGGATTTGTGCTCAAGAGTAAGAAATCGACCGCCAGCCAAATTGACATTGGAATCGGATCGCGTTTGGATTGGTATTGTATTGTTTTCAAGAGTAAGCCTACAGTTTTATGTAGTAGACCTTTTACCATTTACTGGAAAGAAATCCAAACTTGGGCGAAACAATACATTTTCTCACAGAAAATGCAAAAATACTTGCCAGACTTGAGAATTCATCTCTAGACCTTCCCACAATGCTGCCTTTGGCTATGAGACCAAGGCAGATTATATCTGAAATACCTTCATTTTTTAATAAATTATGCTGAAATGTAGACTGAAAGTAATGAGTCGTGAAAAAAACTTGATAAATAATGTTTCTAACGACCAGCGACAAGAAAAATGATGTTAGGCTGAACTATGAAGAATATTATTGGTAACAAAGTTTTAAAAATAATATTATGCGTCTAGTAAGGAATTAAAATATTTTTTAAATTATTTTCCTGATAGACTAGGCTATAAATATGACCATTTAACTGCCAAACCTCTTAACTCATCTTTTTACACGTGGGAGAGCCATGCTTCGACACGAATGGGCCGGCTCGACCGGAGTGATACCACGGCCTCACAGAAAACCGGCGTTAAACAACGCTTACGTTGTGTTTCGCCGAGTGAGTGAGGTAACCGGAGGCCCAATCCTCTTTTAAAGGTCGGCAACGCACTTGTGACTCCTCTTTTGGTGTTGCGGGTGTCCATGGGCGGAGGTAATCGCTTACCATCAGGTGATCCGTCTGCTCGTTCGCCCTCCTATCCCATAAAAAAAAACTATTATTATATATCCAAACTAACTGGAACCTTCTCTTGATATTATCGACTTCGGTCCAACTTGGATATCAATCTTCAATGTCCACACATCATGTTATCGCAATATTGTACCAATGAAGAATGTAACACCAATTATTTTAAAAGAGTGCCCTTGGTTTCTTGCCTGATTCTTTTCCATAGGATCAAATTTTGTCAAAAAAAAATTTTGTCATAAAAACTTGTCAAAGCTCATCCTTACTAATATTACAAACGCGATAGTTTGTTGTATGGATGTTTGTTACTCTTTTACGCCAAGAGAGAGAAATAAAGATTAGATTAATAAAATAATAAAGATTATTATTTATCATGATAGAATTTTTTACGTGGTAGAGCCATGCTTCGGCACGAATGGGCCAGCTCGACCGGAGTGATACCACGGCCTCACAGAAAACCGGCGTTAAACAACGCTTACGTTGTGTTTCGCCGAGTGAGTGACGTTACCGGAGGCCCAATCCCCTTTTACAAGGTTGGCAACGCACTTGTGAGTCCTATGGTGTTGCGGGTGTCCATTGGTGGCGGTAATCGCTTACCATCAGGCGATCCGTCTGCTCGTTTGCCCTCCTATTCCATAAAAAAGAGATAGATTGTAGTATGGAATAACACATAGGCTACTTTTTATCCAGTTCGGACCCAATTCTGAAGTCCACGCAGACAAGGTCACGAGCAGAAGCTACTTTGAAATAAACACATTTGATCGTTTCTTTATTGTAGTGATTAAGGTGGTCACTTCCCCACTACCATTACGCCGCGTGTCGGGGATTCGATTCTCATCCCAGGCAATTTGTGAGGTCCAAGGATATTTGTTTCGAGTATCTATGTATAGGTATTTTGTGTCCATTTGTATGTATGTATGTGAAGTCCATCGCAACACAGGGCTAGTATGGGAAGATTGAGTTTTTTAATACACAAAAATATTGCGAGTGTAGTCTTGTTCGGTTCATAGTCGGTAGTGAGGGATTGTATTCCTCTGGATTTCCCTGGCGTCAGACGATCTATGAAAATTTTCCACACCATAAAATTAATTTTAAAACGGATTCAAGTATAAAAAAAAGTCAGAGACATGAGCTTGCTCTTCGTCGTCAATCCCAACATAACCTTCTCATATTGAAAATAAATATGAGTGCCCGAAAAAAATACACATTCACAAAAACCGGAATCAAGTTGAAATTATTTAATTAATGAATTCCACTGGTTTTGGGTAACGTCAAATAACTTTTTGCGGTACCCGGGGCCTGGGAAAAATGTACCCAACGAATTGTTTCATGTACCTTTAAAAAAATATGTTACATAACCCCTCACATAGCTGTACCTATAAAATTAAAATTTGGTTGTTGCAATTTTCTTTTGTGTTTTTTTGAGTTTTTCTAGAGCGTCCCTTTTTGTTACGGTTCTCTTTTGTTTCTGTACTTTTTTGTGACCGCTTTTTTGTGTAATTTAAAAAGTACCGATCATAAAATAATATAACGTACCATCACGCCTGTATTGCCGAAGGGTTAGGCAGACGTGTCGTGCACCATTCGCAGGTCTTAGGTCGCATGTAAAGGGTGAGCTTATTGCCATTAGCCGGGCACAAATCCAAACTCCGAGTTGCTTCTAAGAACTTCATAGATTATCCCAATATCCCTGCTCAACCTTGAAATCGAACAAAGGATCTCTAGTCTAGCAATTCTCTTAGGACCACTTAACTAATGAGGCAGTTAATATAATTAGTAAAAATCAGTAATTATGAAGATTATCTTTAAACTGTAGTGTTTTGTTGTTTGTCTTCTCTCACGTTTCTTTGAATTCTCATTAGCAGCTCAGAGTTTGGATTTGTGCCAGGTATATGGCAATAGGCTCGCCCCCTAATGCACGGGTACATAAAATAGGTACCGGGCTATGCCTAACACCTCTGCCTAACCCTTCGGGGAGTACAGGTGTGATGATATGATGGTATTCAGAGGTAGGTAGGTGTTACAAATTTGAAGTGACAATCATGTGACGATAGATTTATTATCAAACTTTTTTTTGATTCTACTCTCTGAGACACGGTCTCGATGTGTCAAGAAAAGTGACCCATCCATAGACTGATCGCAACATCAATAACTTAACCTTTAACTGATTAGTGCACCTCTGCCTAACCCTTCGGGGAATACAGGGCTGACGGTATGTGTTCACATCCCCCTTCACGACAGTTTGAAGGCAAGCTTGACGTTGACTTTTGTTTCAAAGCTTGAATAGATTCCTACTTCCATATTGTTATGCTTTTACTCTGACACCTAGCGATGTTTACTTTACAATTAAAATACGGAGGGACTGCTTCTGCAATGTACGGTAGCAATCTTACGCAAAAAGTTACTTTTCTATTCCTTCTTCTTTTTAAACATTTCCTGTTTCCAGCGGGACAACTCGCGATCCAAAATTATGTTTTATTTAATAATAATTAATAATTCATACCATTTTCGACGTAACTAAGTACCTATTTAGAAAAGAATACGATACTCATATAAACACATGTTTCCCTTTATTTACGCTCAGTAACTGTAATTCAAATTCTCTTTCCGCCCTTAAGGGTCCGGCGGAGCTAGAATTGCTCACAAAAACGTAATACCGAAATAAATCGTAATCCAGACAATATTCTATCAAATTATATTATTATCCCGATTTGTATATCGTTAATCTAGGCTTCTACGATAGTACGAATATTTCGTCTACTACTACTTCACTGGAAATAAAAGACCGAAAAATCGTTCCAAACTTGGTAAAGTTATCAAAAATTGCATTCGCTTACATTTATTCCTAGGGAAGTATTTTGGATGAAATGGTAACGTAGGAACCTAGATTAACGGTATCCGAATCCGAATAATAACAGAATTTGATTAAAATAAGTTAAAATTACGATTTATATCGGTACTACGTTTGTAAGAGAAATTCGGTCCGCATTCCTACAAATCCTTTCTTAATGGATGCTAACATTATAAAGTAAACCTAACGCTAACGTTATGTACCAAACAGCTTTTTAGACTCGTAGCAGTTTTGGTCAATAGCGCATTCAAATAAAAAAAAACTCTTCTCAAAACAAACAGAACAGGATACCGCCATCTTTAAACTGCCAGTTCTGCATTAACGCAAAGAAATGCATCAGTAATTCAGGCATTCTGAAGCGTTGCTACAAAACTCCAGTTCACTATTAGAGCGAGCGTTTTCCTTAGCTTTATTAAATTCCTGGTTAATCCCTCTTACAAACGAGGGTTTAATAATAAAATTTATAGCCCTCCAGACTATATTCTTATGATAAAAACTGCAAGAGTAGAGCTTGTAAGTTGGAAGATCAATTGGGAGTTATCTACTGTGAATGCTCGTTAAATTAAGGAAAGGATTTTTTTTACGTTTTCGCTGATTTATGGGTGGTTAGAGCTGGGACTCAGGTTAATAGTTGCAGCATTTAAAATATAGTAACTGCCTCATTAGTCTAGTGGTCCTAAATGCAACTGCTACGCTAGAGGTCCTGGTTTCGGTTCCAAGGCAAATTCAAGCAGTGTCGGGTTTTTTCTATGAAATTCTCAGTAGCAGCTCAGAGCTTCGGTTTTTTGAAGACTTACCCCCTATTACATGAGACATAAGCATACCGGCGAACTGTGGATGTACCTAAGAACACCTTTGCTTAACCCTTCAGAGAATACAGGCGTGATGGTATGTCATTTAATAGACGACTAAAGACTAATATAGTTCTTATTAATAATCCGAGACAGTAGTGTCTAAATAGAAAAAATGGTATGCTGGGGTCAGCTCTCTATCGATTCAAATATGGCTGAACATCAATATTTTACAACAATTATACGAGGGACTACCATCAGAACTCCGCAATCCTGGGCAATTCCAATATCCTAAGGATAGATGGGTTGTCAGGCTTATGATTACCGCTAACGCTCTCCGAGATACAGAGGGCTCTCAGATGTTAAGAATGGTCATCCATCCACAGCCTGATCGTAGTGAGCGTAGTTTAACCTTGCAGATGGGTGATCAGCGTAGTTATGACTTCCATGTGAGAAGCGGGTGGGTATCCTTTTTTTTCGGTCAAAAGGTCAGGGTCGCATATTACTAGTATTCTTGTTAACCCCTCGTGCTAAGCTAAATGCTTGTTACGAGTGGGTTCACGTCGGTAGTGCAATGGGTGGGGTTCGAACCAGCAAACACATGATCGCAAGTCCGATTCCCTAACTTAGGCTACCGCCGCATTTATCTTTTTTTTTGGTATCTAAAATATTTCTTAAAAAAATATAGGTATTACATTCGGTAACATTTTAGCCAGGGGCCACTTAAAAACAACAGGTCTATTCTCGACCGAAAATATACCTCAGACCCTCACTATTGAATTCCTACGACATAGCCAAAAGGTTAATAGCATTTTGTTCCGCCGCGTTGGTGAGTAATTTATGCGAATTACCCAACTAATGTGTCTCAAGGTGCTTGCTGATTTATGCCTCTAGTTCATAGTTAACGTCATAGATACGAGATATTAATGTTAAAATTCATTAGTTAGTGTTTGTATGCTGTGTCTTTACGACACTTACAACTTTGTGGGTACTTACGGAATTTGTAATGGGTAGTTATTCAATTTATGGGTTGATGTTAATGTGGTGGAATGGAGGGGTAGACGAAGACCAAAAAGAGTTGGATGGATTGTGTTAAGATCAATATGATGGATAGAGTGAATGATGAGGTAACGGCTGACAGGGATGAATGGAGAAAAGGATATGCTGCGCCAATTTCAAATAACGGAGAAGGGCAGGAGTATGATGATGAAGCTTTCTCTCATTGATAGCATTTTTTTTTAAAAAAAAGCTTACTACCCATATGGTTCGCACATTACTTGTATTCCTGTACCCCTCGTGCTAAGCTAAATGCTTGTGTTACGAGTGGATTCACGTCGGTAGCGCAATGGGTGAGTTTTGAACCGGCAACCACATGATCACAAGTCCGACGATCTAGCCATTAGGGTACCGCCGCTTTAAGATATGATGGAAAAAGTAGGGAATGATGAGGTGACGGCTGGCAGGGATGAATGGAGAAAAGGACAATGCTACGCTGACGCCAAATAAATAGAGACAATGGCAAGAAGACGATGATAAAGCTCTCTTTAATAACATTACTTGTATATTATAATAAATTTTGAGGAATGAAAACCGACCCCAACCTACCATATTTTATGATAATGGCCGTTCTGTACGTTGTTTTGTGTTTGCGTCCCAAAACTAGAAAATAATTTTACTTTTAGAATTGATATTAACTTCTAGATTGTTCTCTGAATGCGATAGACCGGGAACCCGATGCCCGACGCCGGCTACAAGGCGACCTTATTTCTTGACCTATATTAAACCCATTTTTCCTGCGGTTGCAACAGAAATTGTAGCCGATTTTGCCTGTTTAGTAAGCCTTTTCTTATTATTTTAAATTTCAACGTTATAATCTTTGTAAAAAGTTTTTAGTCAAACATACCACACGCGGGAGAGCCATGCTTCGGCACGAATGGGCCGGCTCGACCGGAGTGATACCACGGCCTCACAGAAAACCAGCGTTAAACAACGCTTACGTTGTGTTTCGCCGAGTGAGTGAGGTTACCGGAGGCCCAATCCACTTTTAAAAGGCGGGCAACGCACTTGTGACTCCTCTGGTGTTGCGGGTGTCCATGGGTGGCGGTAATCGCTTACCATCAGGCAATCCGTCTGCTCGTTTGCCCTCCTATCCCATAGAAAAAAATACCAAGACGCCTGTATTTCCCGAAGGGTTAGGCAGAGGTTTAGTAATTTATCTACACCTACAGTTTACTTGTATGTTTAGATTAAATGTAATAGAGGCAAGCGTATTGTCATTAACCGGGTACAAATCAAAATTCGAGCTGCTACTAAGAATTTCATAGAAAAAACCCAATGACACTGCTCGACCTGGGAATGAAAACCAGGATCTCTAGCGTAACTGTCGCGCTTGGGACCACTAGACTAATGAGGCAGTCAATGTCAATGAAAAATTAAAAATATTTTTACCAAAGTCGGTTTAGGTGGAAAACGTACGGTCAGTAGCAAAAGCTGTGAAATTTCTTCAATCGATTTTCAATTTAATCGCCAAATAATAGAGTTTATTATCCTTTGGGGAAATTTGATAGTGATAACTTGATGTGCTGTTGACTGTACGTAGGCGAAAGATTTGATCTCGATAATATAGATTGTAACAAACAGAATAGGTACTGGTTAATCCATCTGTCATCTCATGATAATTATGTATTATGCCGCGTCCACGAACTCAGCGGACGCAAGCGCGTTTCAATGCATAGATTTAAAAATGAAACTATCCTCGAAGGCAGCGGCGCGAGGAGCGGCCCGTCTGCATTGACGTGGTGTTGAGTTTTTTATATTTTGCTTTTTAACGACCGACGTTTCAAAACTATCATAACATTACGAAGAAATTTGTATCAAAAAGATGTAGTGTCTTTGTAATTACACTAATTTCTCATAACACAACACTACGCCGCTCTAGCGCCGCTCGATCTGCCCGCTAGCTTCGAGAACGGATCTGCGTAGCTCCACCGCTCTCTGCGCCGCTGATTTCGTGTACGCGGCCTTACGCTCATTCAATAATTTGCATGTCTAATCAGTAATTACTAGATCATTATGAAGCGATGAATCATTTATGACTGATACATCGGATCTGAGGCGCGATTAATTCGTGCTATTAGTCTATCTGTTTCAAAGCTGAATTCACTGTCATAGTTAATTGCTTGGTATTTTGTATAACTCTATGTTATATCAATGGGATAACAGAGGATAGAGATAGAGGATTTGTTAGCGGAATAGGCGGAGCGTCACGTGACTAATGTCAGCCGAGAGGGTGGGGACATCACTGACTCATGTGACGTAGCAAGTGACAGCGAGACAACGTCAGTGGCGCACTGTCGTGGCTCAGTCACTTTTGCTCAAAAGGCCGGGTGCGACGGATGTGTAATAAGGACCTTACATTTAAATGTATTTCTCATATTTTATTATATTTTACTACTTTGTGATTTCGTGGTTATAATGATATTAATTATTTAGGTAGTTTTGTATTATCTTTTTAAAAAGAACCTTATTCTAGTTTTCCAATAATTTTAGGTTCTAGGAATCAGTGATCTATACTCTATACTAATATTATAAAGTGGTAAAGTTTGTGAGTTTGGATGTTCGGGGTAATCTTCGGTACTACTGATCTGATTTTGAAAATTCTTTTACTGTTAGAAAGGTATATTATCCCTGGGTGCTAGTCTACTTTTTTTTAGGTAAATATATTTTCAATATCACGCTACAACTCTAAAAAACAGGGCCACGCGGGCGAGTCGCTAGTACCAAATAAAATGAAATACAACGAGTTCTATCCTTAGATTATTGATAGTCTCAAAGACTAGAATCAATTTGCCAGTTTGTGGTAACTTGATTTTTGCTGTTAACTGTACTTAACCCATTAAGTTTCGTTTTGTTTTATATTTGGCTTGTTGCATGATTGGTATTAATTATACCACTAAGGTGGAAAACAAGCATTTGGCCCACCTGATGGTAAGCGGTTACCGTAGCCTATGGATGCTTGCAACCCTAGGGGTATCACTCGCGTGTTACTGACCCTGTGAGTCAAGGAGGAATAGTTGGGCTGGCAGCATAGGAGACAATACGTGATGCTTATCATATTTGCCAACACAACACTTCTTCGCGGAGCTCTGGCGGCCTTGCTCACTGTTTGGAATACAACATAGCACGGAGCTATGTTATTTGGCTACGATTTTCTGCAAGGTGCGTGGAATTATTCGATTCCACTATGCCCTACCTCTCTTAAGTTAGGTAGCGCGATAACGAGTGCGTATCACCATCAAATGTACAAAAATGCTGAGAATAATACTATTATCTTTGTTTGTTATTTATTAATAACGTAGCATAACTCACAATCACGCCTATATGTCCCGAAAGGTTAGGCAGAGGTGTACTAATGTACCTACAATTCGATGATACCTAAGTCTAGGTCCCATAGGAGCCTATTGCCATTAACCGGGCACAAATCCAAACTCTGAGCTGCTACGGAGAATTTCAAGACCTTTAGCCAACAATAAATCGTGTCAATAAAAACACTAGAATATTGAGACAATTATAGATTTGGAGCCGACCCAAACATAATTGGGAAAAGGTTGATCCTAAGCCTAAAAACTACCTGAAATCAAATTCACTAAAGGCTCGTAACACCAATAAAGTAACAACACAGAAACACAAACTATGAAAAATATTTTGCCTACAACCCTTGATATTACCAGGAATTTTGCTCAAATACAAGGCGAGAGACGTTTTATATAAAACCGATGACCTGAAAATGCGGAGGCCAGCGAGTTTTCAACTGCCCATAGAGATTACATTGTGTACAAATGCGCCCCACAAAAAAATAAATTTTGTTTGCGAAAGCGCCGCATAAATATTGGAAGTTTTTCGTTCATTCATTATTAATAGGGTTCAACTATGTTATTGTTTTGTGAAATGGGTATTCATGTGGTGAAAATATTTCACTGAGGTTTTTATAAAAGAACAATGGTGAAGAAATTGTTCATCGAACAAAATCATCATAATTATAACACAATTGACTTGATCTCTTTGTCGAATCTCAGTTTTAATGTTGCCATATGTATAAATCAGAGTTATATAAAGTGGCCTACATTGCAATAGCATGCTTGGAAGTATCAAAATAAATACTAAAATATCGATATTATTTTTGTGCTAAGAATTCACAGTTATAATTTAAAAAATAATGGAATCGCAATCATTCTAACCATGTTTTAAGTATGGCAACAAAGGTGAAAGTAGAGAAATAATAATATTATGACATCTGTCAATCGGCCGTGTACGTCTCGTTGTTTTGTGTTTCTAAGTGTTTCTCTTGATTTTCTCTGTTACTATTAGCTTGTAATAACTCTATCCACTTAGGTTGCAGTTTATTTTTATTTAACGTATGGATAAATACTTGTTTTAATGTTTGACAAAACATTCATTCTTTATGTGGGAGAGCCATGCTTCGGCACGAATGGGCCGGCTCGACCGGAGTGATACTACGGCCTCACAGAAAACCGGCGTTAAAGAACGCTTACGTTGTGTTTCGCCGAGTGATTGAGGTTACCGGAGGCCCAATCCACTTTTGAAAGGTCGGCAACGCACTTGTGACTTCTATGGTGTTGCGGGTGTCCATGGGCAGCGGTAATCGCTTACCATCAGGCGACCCGTCTGCTCGTTTGCCCTCCTATCCCATAAAAAAACATAATCTCTTATACTTTAAACAGGAATATCTTTAATTCCTACGTTCCAATAATATTGATACAGAAACAAAAATTCTTCCAAAATTCAAATTATATATTTTTACATACTTTTCATGTACAGACGCAACAAAAATGTTAAAAAAAAATGTATGGGAGTTCGCCATTGTTCTTTCAATATCATACCATCACGCCTAATATAAAATAAAATAAAATCTGATGAGTAGTTTTTCAGCTGGGATCGAACATCCATACAATACATACATACATATATACATACATACATAGACTTAAACTCTTTTTTCGTAGTCGGGTAATAATACCGTTGCCTAATCTTCCAGGAAATACAGGTATGATGTTATTTAACACCAACAAGCATGTAAGGGTAGGTCAGTGACCTTTTAAACCTCCAATGTACCGATATATATTTGGGCCATTGTCTTTACACTATTTATTACAATAATGGCCCATTCATGTCCGGTAACTGCTGTTTGAGCTAAATATTGCTTTAGCTAAAGATCATAGGATGATACCAGTTGCCTGCACGTTTAGTGCGAGGCAAATATTTTATTATTTGATACACATTTAACAATACATGGTAAAATAAATAACTTAGGACTATTAAGTACTGGATTCCTACTTATTTCTAAAGAAATCTCTTCCAGCAGATCTTCGAGAGTACAATTTAAAATAAAAAATTTAGACAAAAGTGTGAAAAAAATATTACCCACTACATTTATGTGGACATGTGCATTCGTCCCATACTTACATACGGTCCCAAACTTGGTCTTTGACAGAAAGTCAAAAGTTCAAGGTTTGCCAGAGAGCAATGGAGCGTAGTCTTCTAGAAGTTGAAATTGACCGACCGGGTCCGAAACTGTATACTACGCTCCAAAACTAAGATCACCGACGACGCCCAGAACACTGCCAAGCTCACGAGGGCCTGGGCAGGCCATGTTAGTCGAAAGTCAGATCAGCACTGGGCCAGTCTAACAACTAAATAGCATCCCACTGCAAGGCGACGTCGAGGGCGACCACGTCGTCGATGGTGGGATGATTTGGATGTGTTCCAACCAGACTGGTCTACAGTTGCAGGCAACCGACTGACATGGAAAAAGCGGGGGGAGGCCTTTGCTTAATTTTCGGACAATCCAGGCTTGAATACAAACATACTTGAATACAAACATGTTTTTTATTATTATTATTTATAATAATAAAAAACATATTGAAACCAACTAACGACTAAAGTGGGAGGGTAAGTGGAGGGGAGCTGTCAATAAATACGACATCAAGACGCACAACACCTCAGTCTGCCCGTGACCATGGACGCTGTAAAGGGTCCGAAACGTCGGGATTATTAATGTGAGTTAGACGCGATAGAATCCGTAAGCTGTTTGGTTTCATTATGTCGAATATTCGCGTACGTCTCAGAAATCAATAAAAAACATGTTTGTATTCAAGTATATATCTAAGTTTTCCAGGGTTATTTGTTTAGTCTGTGGTTCAGTGTACTTTGCGTTCGTTAAATAAATAACACTAAGAATAAAAAAGGGACTCGTGGCTAAGTAATAACTAAGCGGGTTGACTGAACTCGCTGCGGTCAGTCTGTAGATGAGTGACCATTCTTAAGAAATCGAGATCCTTCCGTGCCTCGGAGAGCGCGTAAAGTCATCGGTGCCGGCTCATATGAACATTTATGATAATTGTCAGTAGTAGTCAGAAGTCCTATAAGAATAGAAAGATATTGGTATTGCCCAGAAATTGGGTTTCGGAGGTCTGATGACAGTCGCTTCATGTAAAATATTGGTATTCAGCCACATCTAGTTAGACTGGAAGCCGACTCCAATATAGTAGAGAAAAGGTCGGATAATGATCAAGGATTTTAAAAAAAGTTTGTGAAGCTAGTGCAGTGTGGGAGTCTTTAAAAAAAGGTCAGTAGTAGACTAATTGCAGAGTCAGGGACTTTATTCTCATTAAATTCTATTATTTTCTTAAAATAACATTGCCACAAATTCTACCATAAACAAACATCCCGATCCGGAATAATATTTGTCCAAGTGAGAATCGAACCGATGACAAATAGTAATAGTAATTCAGCCGCTGCGTCAACAGTGTCAAAGGAGATAAAATTAATGTTGGAACATGAAATAGATGAGATGACGTCACTTAAAACAGGTTATGGCGTGCTTATGTACACAAGCTGTAAAGAAACCACACTGTCAAAGAATAGCACTCAACACAAGACAACCAACTTTTACTGCATTAACTTTTTTAAAAGGGGAGTTACCCTCCCCGCTCTCACTTTCTACGCATTACTAAGTTTGGTGGAAATAAAAGTTTCGCTTCCTTATAGCTTGTACCATTTTTTTATTTTTACAATTTAAAAAATGTAATGAATACAGGCTGGTTGCGGATTGTATTTTTTTTAAAGCAAGACTGTTCAAACTTCAACGAGTTTTACAGAGTTGAAATTTCTTAACAGATATTGCAGTGCGTTATCTAAATAAAAAAAACACAAGCAAACAGCGCGTATCTATGAGAACATGTATGTATGTGGAAGAAGCAAAAGAAGTATGCAAGAATCGTAGCAAGGATAGGGAATATTTATGGAGAAGAATCGGTAAGAACCTTTATTACTATAATTATAATAAATTCCATTATATTGGAGCGACATTTACCGCGCTACATACAAACTATACGGACAAGTCCTGAATCGCGCAAGTGAAGTTTGCAACGCAACGTGGATATATAGAACCGCCCGACATCAACCGTTGGGCCGTAGCCCGCCAGGCAAAATACCGGCCTGGTTGGAGGGTCCTCCCTTTGGTTGGAGGGGCAATACACCTCGCCTCTGGATTCCGAGAAGAACATCAGCGCAGCCTTCGAAGACCAGCAGGTTCATCATCACTGTCGTCTTTCTTCCCTCAAAGCACGAGCAGCGAGTCACAGCCAGCCAGCACCCTCCGGCTTCAACGGGCACCCTGACGAAACGCCTGCAAGCGAACGCGCATGCCCATCCACAATATCCTTACTAATACTTGAAACGTAAAGTTAACGTATATATAAGTTAAGATAAGATCATTTCACTTGCTTTCTTTTCTTTTAATCAGAAAAAAAGGATGTTCGGTTTTTCAAGACAGCCTTCATCAATGTTGCTGGCCGTAATTACTACAGAACATCATTATTCTGTCTTTTTTCCTGTAATTGCTAACTCAGTATTCTATCTTTCTCTAACATTAACCTTTAGAGAAAACACGTGTATTGTTTTTCACCTTGTTTATTCTCTATGAACTCCTGAAAACGGTACTTAAAGGCATTTATTAGGAAATAGTTTTAGTTTATTGGAAACAAGTTGAAAGGGACCGAGGTAGGAATTTGTTGGGTTGGTTGGTACAGAAAATAATTAACATTTCAGGTAGTTTTCTGTACAATAAGGAACTTGACTAGTGTCTAAATGTATTAAAAACAACAATTCTATTAAAAACGTTATTAATTATAATTTAACATACTATCATGCCTGTATTCCCCGAAGGGTTTGACAGAGGTGTACTTAATGTACACCCACAGTTCGCCGGTATGTTTAGGTCCCATGTTATAGGGGGCAAGCCTATTGTCATTAACCGGGCACAAGTCCAAACTCCGAGCCGCTATAGAGATATAGAATTTCATAGAAAAACCGTACACTTTGCTCGATCTGGGAATCAAACCCAGGACCTCTAGCGTAATTATCGCACTTAGGACTACTAGAATAAAGAGGCACATTTGAAATAATTGGTCCTTAATATCAAAGGACCATTTTCTGACTTTCTTTCCCAACGTTACAATATCTATTCCCATTTTTGAAAAACATGCAATGTTGAAGCCCCGTCCGGTACTCAAAGCGTGTTAACTGTCATTGCTATGCAAATTGAGAAAGTCGATTGAAGAAAATAGGTCAGGCTTCGCAGGAGTTTACTTGACATTAAAAGAGCAAGTGATAGTCATCAAGCATCAAGGATTAAAAGGGAATTTGTAAGTTGTTGTTTGTGGAAATGTTTCGAGGCCGAAACATGCCTAATACCTACAGTCAATTGTCCCGTTAACTTATTTATATCATTCAAAATTAAATATACAAATCCCTCTCCGAACCGTGATGGTTGGGATCGAGATCGATGATTATATTTAGGTAGATATATAATTGACTTTACAAGTAAAAAAAACCCCGATTTTTTTATAAGAAGGGAAAACTGAATTGGCAATACTAACGGTGCCAGCGACATCGTCCCTGCATGCCAGACATACTCGTACTAAGGTTGATTATGATTTCATCACATTTAAAAAAATGCTAAATTTTGGGGTAATTGCGGCAATTTGACTGATTATTTTTTATAGTCTTATGCAAATGTTTACCAAATAGAACCCATCAATGAGATCAAAATCATTTTAATTTTATGCTAGACAGAGAACGCACCATACTTGTTTATGACGTCACAAACTAATGCGCTATACAAATCCTATACTAACACTCATTTGGGGGAAAGGGACAAAGCAACTCCTCTCAATCCCCAATAATAATTTAAAATTTTAAGTCTGATACTATATTAACAAATTTAAATTATTTTTTCAGAATACGATTTGTATTTAATTTGATTTTTCACTCTGCATGGTATTTTTAATTATTCGAACATTAGTCAAATACCCTATTGCGCAATTTGGGCACGACAATCGTGAATTTTGAATTACATTCGGTACTTATAGATAGATATTTAATATAGGTAATTTTAAATTTTATTAATATTCGTTGTTAATTGGGATACCTTATGCCTTTTTCGGGTCGGACAGGGTTCTTTTAACATAGTGTATACAAGCTGCCGATTTACGGCCAGTTTCTATATTAAATCTGTCCGTAGATTTGCATACTCTTGAATTCTATCTTTAGAATTTTGACCTAAGTTCCATACATCTACTGTCAAAATCCTATCTCTGGCAAACAAGTGGCAAACAAGCACACGGCCCGCGTGATGGTAAGCGGTTATCGTAGCCTATAGACGCTTGCAACACCAGTGGTATCACTCGCGCGTAGTCGATCCTGTAAGGAAGAATAGTTGGGCTGGCAGCATAGGAGACAATATGCTATCATACACAATAGCGGCTGTAACAAAATGCACGGAGCTCTGTCGACCTTGCTCACCGTTAGGAACACAACATAGCACAGAGCTATGTTATTTGGCTACGATTTTCTGCAAGGTAGTACTTCTCTAGCCGGACAGCTCCAATTGTAAGTGGAATTATTCGATTCCACTATGCTCTCAGAGACGTAAAATATAAAACGTATTTATTTATATATATTAATACGTTTATATTAAAATAATAATAATAAAATAATAATTCTAGTGGTTTGGGACCACTAGAATTATTATTTTGCGCGAATGCTACGCTAGAGGTCCTGTAGCAAAGTGTTATTGGATTTTTCTATGAAATTCTCAGTAGCAGCTCGGAGTCTGGATTTGTGCCCGGTTAATGGCTATAGGCTCCCCCCTATAACATGGGACCTAAACATACCAGGCGAACTGTGGATGTACATTAAGTAAGCTTCTGCCAAACCCTTCGGGAAATACAGGAGTGATGATATGTAATAATAAATAAATATATTTATTCTGCGAAAAAGTTACAAATTAAATGTTTAGCAGTGATCCCACATTAGCTGGTCACCCTGTGTCGTGGGGTTGTTAAATATTTAATGTGACCCACAGGTAATGTATTTATTTAATCTAGTTAAACGGTCACTGCACAGCACATCGTGGTATCTAAAACTAGATTTCCAAATAAATATATTTCAACTTAATCTCAAAATATACATATTATCCACAGACCGAAATTAACTTGACTGTACTTTTTGTCCATTAATTATACCTATACTGTTTTTTTTGGGATAGGGGGGGAAACGAGCAGACGGATCGCCTGATGGTAAGCGATTACTGCTGCCCATGGACACCCGCAACGCCATAGGAGTCACAAGTGCGTTACCGACCTTTTAAAAGGGGATTGGGCCTCCGGTAACCTCACTCACTCGGCGAAACACCATAGAAGCGTTGTTTGATGCCGGTTTTCTGTGAGGCCGTGGTATCACTCCGGTCAAGCCGGCTTATTCGTGCCGAAGCATGTCTCTCCCACGTAAAGGCATATTACCTAAATAGTAAAAACTATCTCATACATACATATTATTTTATACTTGTTTACCATTATAGTAGACAGAAGCTATAATTCTGCCACACAACTTTGGGTTCTACGGTCATTCACATTCTCATGCATAATCCTTGGTTTAAGGTGCTCTTAACCTTTTTAAAAAAAAACCTATCTCATCATCATTTCAGCCAAACCATAACGAAGTTCACTCCTAAACAAAAGCCTTCCCCAGAAACTTCCAATAAGACCGGTTATAATTATGTCATTTGTAAATTCTCTTGCAAATCTTTGCAAATTTTTCCACTCTGTGTGGTTCGTAATTATTGAAATAAAACTATTTTTTACGGTTTATATTGTGTTATATTGATATTATTTCGGACCTAAGCGGTCGCGGGCAAAGTTAGGTTATGGACGTATTGTTAAACAACACGATTGGCGTAACGGTTAAGCGATCGGCTTCTGCGCCACGTGTTCTGGGTTCGGTCCCCACACGGAGTAAATATTTGTATGATCTACAAGTAGTTTTTCTAGGTCTGGGCGTTTGTGTATGTGAGAAATTCGCGTAAGTATCAGAAACCAGCAGTAGCTATTTCAAAAATAATATAGCTATTTGAAAATCAATATCTTCTAAAATAATCTAGCTAATTTTAGTTCTGTCGGCGACCGTCAGTGTCGCATTAAGGATGTGGTGACGACGCAGTCGAGACAATGTACCCAGGTCAGCATGGACAGCGTTATTCTTAGCTGGGTCACTCGGCTAAATCGACACAATAAGGCATTTTACTCTATAGAAAAAAAATATATACTATTGAGATAGCTTAGGCAAAAAGCAGTCGGAACATGTGTTTTAGTTCATAAAATAATAGAATAAAACACCATAAAATAGTAGCCGACATGTTGTCTATACTAATATTATAAAGCTGAAGAATTTGTTTGTTTGTTTAAACGCGCTAATCTCAGGAATTAGTGGTTCGAATTGAAAAATTATTTTTTGTGTTGGATAGTCCATCATCATCATCATAGTCATCGAGAAAGGTTATAGGCTATATAACATCACGCTACAACCAATAGGAGTAGAGCAACGCGGGTGAAACCGTGAGCGGGTCGCTAGTTACGTCATAAACTGGCAACTGATCAACCTTTGTACTTTTATTGTTCACACAGTCATCGGACATCATAACCACACTACTGCGTCCTACTGCGTCCAGCGATTACGTCAAATTAAACTCGTAATTTTTGAAAATTGAAATTTTAAATGTATTTATCGATGGACTATATATATATACTTTCTGACTGCCTTATTAGTCTAGTGGTCCCAAGCGCGACTGCTACGCTTGAGGTCTGGGATCCCCAGGTCGAGCAAAGTGTTATTGGGTTTTTCTATGAAATTCTCAGTAGCAGCTCGGAGTCTGGATTTGTGCCCGGTTAATGACAATAGGCTCGCCCCCTATTACATGGGACCTAAACATACCGGCGAACTGTGGGGGGTGTACATTAGTACGCCTCTGCTTAACTCTTCGGGGAATACAGGCGTGATGGTATGTTATGTTTATTGATGGAATAAAAATATTGTATTTTAGTGGTTTATAGTAGTGTAGAATCTAATTAGGCACTTTTCAAAAATTGTTGTAATACAATTTACACAATTTACAAATTACAGTCTATGTACCTAAGTATATAGACACCTATTGCCAGCGGTTTCCTTCGCAGCCCAAATAACTTTATGGTCATTTTTTTATTCTTGATAGGCTTACGCTTAACCGCCATTTCGTCTTATATTAAGCGACACTGCGATCTACGATGGAGCGCGCTTGTCTAGAAGAAACCGATTGACTCGCGATTTAAAGACACCCAGATTATAATCTATCAGAGAAGACTCACTCGGGAAGCATATTCACATCTGTATTTTCTATCACGCCTGTATTCCGTGAAGGGTTAGGCAGAGGTATACATTAGTTACACCTCTAATATTTCGTACAGGCACAGTTCGCCGTTCGGTACGAGGCTGATATATTTTTTTTTTTAACAGTAGATTATTTACATTCATGTGCTTCGTTTAAAAAGTTAGTATAGTTTAGATACTTGCAGGTAATCTGAATATAAGACTTATCTAAGTTAAAAATAAAATTCTATTCTAACTTTCAGTTTATTGATTTATCTACTATCAAAAGTTGCCAAACAAATTTAACCAGCCATGTTATATTTTTAGGGAGATATATTTTTCAAAAAAAGCACCTGCAAAGTACAATGTAATTTTTCAGAGCCTAATAACATATTTCGATAATAATGAAAAGCGTTTTTTCTCATAATATCAGTCATCACCGAGTACAAGGCCCATTTTATTTACAATATTTACGTGTTGTAATTATAAAATAACAAGTTTTTAATTAAGCAAACCGCCCCTTATATTCCAACTGTAATTTGAACAACTATAACTACGTTTATCTGTGAGTTTTAATTCGTGATATACGGGTGTAGCGTTGGTTGAGCGACGCTTTAGTGTGTTTTTTTTTTATTAGATTAAAAAGGTCAGATGTGTAGTACTCGCAACTGATGCGTCTGTATGATAAAATGTAAGAATGAACCAACAAAAGTAGCAAGATTCCTAGCAAGTAGGATTTTGTAGTTTCTGATTACTCCTATAGGAAAAAGCGTAAGTGTCTGTACCTACGTAATTTTATGTTACTTAGAATGTTTTCGCCTTCACAGCACCTCTCTGTAATTGTTATGGATAATCGCGTCACGTATTAAAAAAATACATTATATTATATGTAGGTACGTATACGTGATATACGTGCCAAGCGCGACTGCTACACTAGAGGTCCTGGGTTCGATCCCCAGGTCGAGCAAAGAGTTATTGGGTTTTTCTATGAAATTCTCAGTAACAGCTCGGAGTCTGGATTTGTGCCCGGTGAATGGCTATGGGCTCGCCCCCTATAACATGGGACCTAAACATATCGGCGAACTGTGGGTATACATTATGTACGCCTCTGCCTAACCCTTCAGGGAATACAGGCGTGATGGTATGTATACGTCATCACGCCTGCATCCGCGAAGGGTATAGCGGAGGTGTGTCAACGTACAGTGGCGACCAAAAGTCCATAAGCAATCTCACAACGCAATAGCTTGACGTTTAGTTTGACTTACGACCTTCTTTTCATTGTAGTTAACAATTAACATGCACTGGCTGTACCGAGCTCGCTCGTACTGTTCATAGCAATGTTATCCTTATCGTGCTTATGGACTTTTGAACGTTTACTCTAGGTACACTTATAATAATTCTCCAGTATGTCTGAGCCTCATGTATTTTAGTTTGAGCTATTTTTATTGTTTCTATTGAGAATTTCATACGAAATGCCAATAACACTCCTTGATCTGGCAACCCAGGACATTTCGTACCTGCGCTTTCAATCCATATAATAAAACTTATATACAAACCAAATGAGATAATTATTAGAAATGTTGCCAGTCTAATTGATAAGCCGTGTGTCACAGCAAAGTGTTTAATTTCTCCAAAATTTCGTTTATTTATAGTTGTTTGTAATAAATTGGAATTGTCAAGATATCTAACACACATATAACGCTTGTATGGTGCTATTGCATCGCCATATTTTATCGCTAACATGATTTATGGGCTTAAATATCGAATTTGTTGTTTTAATGTGCTTGCGGACAAAGGAGGTCGAAAGTTCATTGTGGTATCAGGTACATTGTATAAGAATATAATTATTTTGTGCAATAGAGGGTAGTTGTGCAGAAAATTTGAATATTTGCGGGTACTTGCACAAACTCTTATTTATAAACTAGCTTCTATCCCCGACTTTGTCTGCGATGACTTCAGGATTGGATCCGACCTAGATAAAAAACCTATGTGTTATTAGCCTATGTGTTATTGCAGGCTATAATCTATCCGTGTGCCAAATTTAATCCAGATCCGCTCAGCCGTTCTGGCGTGAAAGAGTAACATACATCCATAAAATATACTCACAAACTTTCACGTTTATAATATTGGTAAGGATTCGGATTTAGATACCGTTAATCTAGGTTCCAACCGTACTATATTGTCTACTACTACTTCACTGGAAATAAAAGACCGGAAAATCGGTCCAAACTTGGTAAAGTTATCAAAAATTGCATTCGCTTACATTTATTTCCAGTGAAGTATTTTGGACGAAATGATAGAATAGAAACCTAGATTAACGGTATCAGAATCCGAATAATAACAGAATTTGATAAAATTAAGTTTGAATTACGATTTATTTCGGTATTACGTTTGTAAGAGAACTTCGGTCCGCCGGACTCTTAGAAGCGAAGTAGTGTGATAGCCTAGTGATATAAGACTGCCAAGTCAAAGGTCTCGACTTCGAATCCAAGGCACGCACCTCTGACTTTTCGAATTCATGTGCGTATTAAATAGTTAATTATCACGCGCTTAAACGGTGAAGGAAAACATCGTGAGGAAACCTGCATGCCAGGGAGATTTTCTCGACGGCGTGTAAAGTCTGCCAACCTGCATTAGACCGGCGTGGTTGACTATAGTCTAATCCCTCTCATTCTGAGTGGAGACCCGTCTCCAGCAGTGGGACAATATAATGGGTTGATTATGGACTCTTAAGTTGAAATCAACATGCAAATTCCAAAACAATTGTGATTTAGTTATTGTAAATGCTTCGCCATACACCTGATACCGTCCCTTAATTTCCGGTAAGGACCCCATGGGATACTATGACGTTGTCCATTGTTGATAGCATATGATATTAATATGTTCAAATTCATAAACAAGGGTATACCTTTGTAATATTATACCTACTTAAAGATATTATCGTACTATTACGCTTTTATTTCCCGGAAGGTTAGACAGATATGTGCTGGTATACAGACACAAACATAATAACATGCCATCACGCCTGTACTCCCCCAAGGGTTAGGCAAAGACGTACTAATATACACCCACTGTTCGCCTGGTATGTTTAGGTCCCATGTAATAGGGGGCGAGCCTATTGCCATTAACCGAGCACAAATCCAGACTCCGAGTTGCTACTGAGAATTTCATAGAAAATCTCAATAACACTTTGCTCGAGCTGGGGATCGAACCTAGGACCTCTAGTGTAGCAGTCGAGCCTGGGACCACTATTCTAATGGAAAACATAAACACGAACATAATATAAAAATGATAACATAACATACCATCACGCCTGTATTTCCCGAAGGGTTAGGTAGAGGCACACGAATTTACACCCACAGTTCACCGGTATGTTTAGGTCCCATATAATAGGGGGCGAGCCTATTGCCATTCTGCCATGTGTGGCGTACAAATTACAGTATAGACGTCTAATATATTGAAAATGTAGTAGAATTTAAACGAATTACATAATATAATTTTTATTATTTTATGTCATCCTTACTAATATTCTAAACGTGAAAATTTGTGAGTTTAGATGTATGGATGCTTGTTACTCTTTCACGCCAGAACGGCTGATCTGGATAAAATTTGGCACACATTATAGCCTGGAATAACACATAGGCTACTTATTATCCAGGTCGGACCCAAACTGTAGTCCACGCAGACACAGTCGCGGGTAGAAGCTAGTAATTAATAAACATATAAAAAGTAACATTTAAAAAATATTTATGCTATAGTAACATTTGCAACCTAACAAATCCTTTTTTTTAATTCATTTATATTCAGTTTTTTTATGGGATTGGAGGGCAAACGAGCAGACGGGTCACCTGATGGTAAGCGATTACCGCCGCCCATGGACATCCGCAACACCAGAGGAGTCACAAATGCGTTACTGACCTTTTAAAAGAGGATTGGGCCTCCGGTAACCTCACTCACGCGGCGAAACACAACGTAAGCGTTATTTATCGCCGGTTTTCTGTGAGGCCGTGGTATCACTCCAGTCGAGCCGGCCCATTCGTGCCGTATGATTTAGGAATTTTAGTGTATATCTTAGGAGCGACGCAAACTCCAAATCTCCGAGCTGCTACTGAGAACTTCTTATTTAAAATAATATAAAGCAATTTTCTGTTAAATCAAATTGTATGGTGCTACTCGTATAATTCATATTGGATTTTTTCTCAGTCCCAATTAAAGTAATTTCGCGAAAAAATCCAATCTTCGAGCTGCTATTGAGAATTCCATAGACAAACCCGATAACAGTTTTACTAGACCCGTGAATCGAACCTCTAGCGTAGCAATTAAGACCACTAGATAAATAAGACAGTTTATAAACCTACCTACCCATCTCTATGCTCTTAATTCCTAAACGAAATTTGCCTGTGCATACAAAATCCCATTTATCTCCGCTTAGACGAAGATCATCATCCACAATAGGTATCGATTGAATCCAATCTAATTATTCGAGTAACTTTGCTGAATCGCTTTTAGTGGTTAGGTTCGGGAGTCTAGATTTTACTTGTTATGTAGGCTTTGCGGATGTGATCTTAATACCATACAATCACTACTGGATTAGGTATATAATACATAGACACAGAGCTTTAGTGCCCGCAACAGGGATTAAGTTTTTTATAAGGGATAGGGGGCAAATGAGCAGACGGATCGCCTGATGGTAAGCGATAACCGCCGCCCATGGACACCCGCAACACCAGAGGAGTTACTAGTGCGTTGCTGACCTTTTAAAAGGGGATTGAGCATCCAGTATCCTTACTCACTCGGTGAAACATAACGTAGGCGTTGTCCGACACTCCAGTCGAGCCGGCCCATTCGTGCCGAAGCATGGCTCTCCCACATCAAAATCCAAGTCCCTTATTAAAGACACAATGCAAACCTAATATCTTTTTGGTTAGTAAATTTATTATTATTTTTATATGCCTTCACGCCTGTATTCCCCGAAAGGTTCATCAGAGATGTATTAATGTATACCCACAGTTCACCGGCATGCTTTAGGTTCCATGTAATAGGGGGCGAGCTTATTGCTATTAACCGATTTTTTCATAGAAAAACCTAATAACACTTTGCTTGACCTGGGAATCGAACCTAGGGCCCCTAGTGTAGCAGTCGCTCTCAGGACCACTAGGCTAATTATTCACTTTTTTTAAATATCTCTCCTACTCAAAACATTCTGGCTCTTATTTTAATTTATTAACTAAGGGTGACTCTCTAGTCATGGTCGTAACAATTGTTTTTCTGTTGTGTCTGCTAATTGTTCCTTGACAAGTTAACAAACGAGGAATTTATAGAAGAATAATTCCATATTTACTATTATGTGTATAATTATATTTACTGCGTTTATAATTTTATCCACAAAAAGTGGCACAGAGACGTGGTCGCTCACTATGTATGGGTCTTATAAGAAAGCTCAAGGTCACTCAACAAGCTACGGAGCGAGCTATGCTTGGCATTTCTTTGCGCGATCGAATCAGAAATCAGGAGATCCGTAGAAGAACTAAGAAGTTGCCGACATAGCGCAAAGGCTTAGCAAGCTTAAGTGGCAGTGAGCGGGGCACATAGCTCGTAGAACTGACGGCCACTGGGGCAGAAAGGTTCTCGAGTGGAGACCACGCATCGGAAAGCGCAGTGAGAGACGACCTCCAATGAGATGGACGGACGACCTGGTCGCTGGGAGTCGTTGGATGCAGGCAGCATATAACCGGTCCTTGTGGAAGTCTTTGGAGGAGGCCTTTGTTCAGCAGTGGAGTTCTATTGGCTGATATGATGATAATAATGAAATGATAATTTTACCCTTGAGAGTTCTTCAAAGGAATCGTCTTTAAGCTAAGAACCCATTCATCGCAACGAAAACTGCGAATCTATAACACGCGATTTTCCAACAATCTATATTAAATGAACACAATAGCTGAACCAAAAAGGTCATTAAATTTGAATTTACCTTCCACTACGCTACAGTAATTCTTGGTCATTACAATAACATCAAACACGCCAATTTGTATGAGGCTGAATGAAGGCATTGTTACCTACGTCACGCTATTAAAATGCAAGTTGTCTTGGGGCAAACAATGTGAAAAATTCGCGTAGAGCTCACGAGTCGAAAAAATATCTATGAAATAGAATGGCAGCCAGCCGCTATGGTTCCGCTACGCCATAAAAACCCACCCGAGCAAACTCTGTAATTCCGCTTCGTCCCAACCGATATAAAATATGAAAGACTGAGCAAAATTCGTGTCGGTTCCCCTAGCTCGAAGTCGGCCGTTTCCGGCGACCTTCGGCTAACTTCGTACCGCCGTAGCGGCAGTTTCGTAGCACCAGCCGCGCGTAGTTCACGTAGCGGCTACGTCTCGTAGCCAATACCAATAAATTTTTCGGTGTATGTGTTTTATTTGGTGGAATAGTTCTTAACAAGTGTGAATTATTGTGTGTAGTACTTGTATAATGTGTGTGTGTGTTAACAGCTGTTCCGTGATTGGTGGGAACCTTGTTTGATGGTTCGGAAAAATGGTATGGATACTTTTTTAATGATAAGTATGATTAGTTAATGGCAGTGTTAAAACGTCTTTACAGCCGAGTATTTTCTTTTACGATTCTCTAAAAGCTTTTAATTAATTTGGCAAATTTAAAATTTATTGAACCCCTTAAGGTTTGATGGTGTTTCATAAAATTATGGAGATTCCTTCTCTTTAGAACTTAGAACACTCTCATAAGAATATTGCCTTTTTACTATGTTAATGTTATTGCGTCTGTATTTTTGGAAGATTATTTATGGCTTCATTTAAGAAATTAAGTGAACGACTTCTTAAAATATTATATTAATATTTTTTTACTGTATTGTAAGCACGTTTTTGTTTTACGATCATGTTTTACACGACGTAGTTTTATTCAAAATAATAAAATTAGCATGCTAATAATGTTATAAAGTTCTGTGTGACTTCATATAGGTATTATAAAATGTAAAATATTCATTTGCGCGTTGTGAATGTGATATTATTATGAAAAAAAAAAATTACAGTATGTCAAAAGGACACTATTATTATTTTATACTATTATAATTTATTCTATAGATCTGCTATGTAATTGATTTATAACCATATATATATAAATAAGAATTTTTTATACAGGAAATTTTTACGATACGTGCCGTGCTGGATTTTAGAGAAAACGAAAAATATTTTTTTCACGATTTTTTTTAATAATCGTTTTATAATCGTTATTATTGCGCTAATTAATAATTGGAAAAAAAGATTTTGAATTATCTGTAATTCTTATCTAAATTACTATTAGGTTTTATGGTAGGAAATCCGACGGATGATCGGAAATAGGTTACTGGGTCCAGCTGCTGGTTGGTGATGATTGGGTGTTGTAATAAACGATAGGAGAGAATTATGTGGACTTAGGTGTCTCCCGGTGTTGGGGTTTGGGGGAGTAGGGGGGGGGGTACAGTGGACTTGACGCTATTGAGACTATTGTACTCGTATATAACGTAAAACGTTTTTCCACGAATCATAATGAGTTTAACTTTATAAAATTGCTGTGGACCTACTATGGGTTCTAAATTAATTTTTTTTTATTCAGTTACTGCGTAATTATTATCCTTCGTACTGATGACATTTTTAAACTTATTTTATGGAATTTTAATTTGACTTCATCATGACATGCATTTGATTTTATTAATTTTTGTGTTTGACTTTTTGATTATGTCACAAATAATTCATACGCTTCACAGGCAGATTTTGGTGATACAATTTATATTGACCATTATGACCATGTAATACCCAAAATGTAATGAATGAATATATGATTTGATTTGATAAATATTAATTGATTCTATACGAATTATTTAGCCATTTTAATTTAATATATTATATCTAGAGTTCCCATGCGCAGTTTCGCCCGAGTACTTAGATAATTTTCTTTTCTAACATAGAAGCAATAAAATATACTGTGCCCACTGTACCTACACCATGGAGGTTTCATATCACAAATGGTTTCAGTCTTATTTATAAGGAAGAAAACAACTGTCAAAATGTCAACAGCGAATGACAGCAGCTGTACTATGGAGACGGCATCGATTATTAAATATGTATATGTGTGAGTTTAGGCGGGAAAATGTAAAGTGCACTTTGTCGGTTTTATATTATTTTCAAAAACTTGTGTTTTTCCGAAGTTTAATGTGTAATTATAGTGGATAGTTAACCATTAAGTGTTCGTGAACGTGTGCAAGTGTAGGCAAATGATATAAAATTAAAAATCGTGACTTTTGTGTTCACTCCTAAACTCTATCCAAGCCTTAGTAAAGTTTCCACTATTGTACTGGGGATTATTCTGTATACTTGACACTGGCAAACACAAAGTGTGGCGCCTTATAATCCCATGACGGGAATTAATAAATATTACTTGTTTACTCCATATACTTGACACTGGCAAATACACAAAAAGTGTGGCGCCATATCCCACAACGGGATAAAAATAAAAATGTATATGTGTGTGTATGTCAAACGCATGGTAGTGTGTGCGGATTTTCATACAAACTTTCACCCTCTTTTCACCACCTTAGGGGATGAATGTCCAAAAATTATTTCTTGGTGCTCGTCTACAGTGCAAAAGGAACCAGCATGCAAACATTCAGTGACAGCGTTGATACGTCAGTTAGTTAAGTCCTACTTTTATATAGGTACTGCTTTTATATATAGATAGATAAGTATTTTTACGTACTAGGGTAGTTGATTGGTGTTTGATTTATTCAAATTTCACGCAAAAACTACGGTATGGATTTTAATGATGATGAATGATATTTTTTTACGTGGGAGAGCCATGCTTCGGCACGAATGGGCCGGCTCGACCGGAGTGATACCACGGCCTCACAGAAAACCGGCGTTAAACAACGCTTACGTTGTGTTTCGCCGAGTGAGTTAGGTTACCGGAGGCCCAATCCCCTTTTAAAAGGTCGGCAACGCACTCGTGACTCCTCTGGTGTTGGGGGTGTCCATGGGCGACGGTAATCGCTTACCATCAAGCGATCCGTCTGCTCGTTTGCCCTCCTATCCCATAAAAAAAATGAAACTCTACGAAATGTAATACTTTTAGTCACTAAATCTTATTAATATTAATATTTAATCAACTAGGCAATTATTACCATTGGGGTCGTAATTGTTTTAAATTCTTTTTTGCTCGGTAGTAGGACCTCTCGACTTAGGGTCTGACTGGCTGGCGACCACCCTTACGTCGGAGTCTGTCGTAAAGCACCTTGGTATGTGTTTCGACTTTTGCACGTAAGAGCCAGTTCCTCGCGGTTACTGCGGCTCTGGCAGTTTGTAGTCCATAGGAGTTCTTAGGGTTCGGCAGGTGCATGGGCGACGATGACTGCTTATCACCAGGTGGCTGGTCAGCTCGTTTGCTGACTTAATCCGTAAAAAAGAAAAATGAAATCGTCAATCGTGAATCTTACCCACCTTCACATTTAGTTTGTTTAAATAAGACTCTTGCGTGCGTCTTGTCCATGCAAATAAATATAATTTCTTTCTTTCTTTCAATATTGTCTTTACTGATTTCGATATTTTGACATAAGAACACTTAATTATGATAATTGAGCTGTGAGGCTGGTTACAATGGCTAACTTCACACGAGCATACTTATTTCGGGAGTACTGTACCATATTCTCATAAAAAACATACCATCACGCCTGTATTCCCAGAAGGGTTAGGCAGAGGCGTACTTAATGTACACCCACAGTTCGCCGGTATGTTTAGGTCCCATGTTATAGGGGGCGAGCCTATAGCCATTTATTTTATTTATCATAAAATACCATAGTAAATACTGTCATAGTATGAGTAACGGTAACTACGGGTTAATCCAAGTCCTTGTCACGAAAACGTCATTATTGAACGCAGTTAGCAAGGTTGACAATTAATAATTGGCTTTACAAAATTGTAGGTTTGCTGGGCAACCACCTTGTGATTAAGCTTAAGTGGGTGGGGCATATATGTAGCTTATAAAATAACACAATACATACATAACATTACGCCTGTATCTCTTGAAAGTTTAGGCTGAGCAGAGGTGTAGTAATGTACCTATTTTTTTATATGGGTTAAGTCGACAAACGAGTTGACGAGCCACCGGGTGGTAAGTAGTCATTGTCGCTCATGGATGCCCGCAACACCAGAGGAGTTGCTGATATGTCAGAGCCCCTACGGACTGCAGATTGCCAGAACCGCAGCAACCTAGGTGCACTGGCTCTTACGTACAACAGTCGAAACACACATCAAGGTGCTTTACGACTCCAACCTAGAGGTAGTCGCCAGCCAGTCAGACCCAAAGTTTGCACATGTATACATACCTAGGACTGATATTTGTAGGAATTCCCCATAACTAGGGTTGCGGAGGTGTGATGGCTAACGCTTCGAGTATATGACATAATCAATCCATTATACTGTTCCACTGCTGGGCATGACCGTCCCCTCAGAATTAGAGGTATTGAGCTATAGTCCACCACGCCAGTGTTATGCGGGTAGGTAGACTTCACACGCCACCCGTTGAATAAATCTCTCAGGCATGCAGGTTAATCACGATGTTTTCCTTCACCGTTTAAGCGCGTGATAATTAACTATTAATACGCACACGACTTCTGACAAGTCAGAGGTGCGTGCCTTGGATTCGAACTCGAGACCTTTGGTTTGGCAGTCCAATGATCATATCATTAGGCTATACCTGCTCTAAAAATAAATCAATCATTGAATTGCTATTATTGCTTCGTATATATATATCTACCATTAAATTTAAAATTTGATAAACCCCTGCAGCATCAAGACAAGGTTATCATGTTCTTGCAATATCGTTGAAGTAACAGGACACCAAATTTCAAATCGATTAGATCTGTGGGAGTTACTCACATCCCTTCATGAACCAGAAAAGAGCTGATAATCTTCAAACCGCTGGCCAGATTTTTTAAAATCATAGCTAAGAACACTCTCGATCAAGTCACCTATCACACAAAAAAACTGAATCAAAATCAGTCCAAACGTTTGGGCGCTACGATGCAACAGACAGACACACAGATACACACATTAAACTTATAACACCTCTCTTTTTGCGTCGGGCGTTAAAAATATTGATATTTAGTCGCATCGGATTAGGAGAATAGAATATTTTTGACAACCCTTAGTCAAAAAGAAACGATTCGGTGGTTTCTTCGCGAACCCTGTCCTGGATTCGTAGGTACTTTACTGTATCGCAGTGCAGCGAATATGCAGCAGTCGTACTAAGAGATTTACAGTGTGATACGGTTGCGAACGATGTGAATACGGATTGGCTCCAACTGTATCCTTATGCTTTTGCTTTGAAATGCAGAGCAGAACTGCGGTGTATATATTATACTAGCTGTTTCCCGCGGTTTTGTTCGCATCTCAAGGGACTTTTTGAGATAGAACGTAGCCTATGTCCTTCTCAAAGGTTCAATCTATATCTCTATACCAAAATTCATCAAAATTGGTGCAGTTTAAGTCGGAAACAGATCAACAGACTTACTTTTATTTCGCATATAAAATAGTTTAATAATAGGAACGACTCTGACTGCCTCATTAGTCTAGTGGTCCCGAGCGCGACTGCTACGCTAGAGGTCCTGAGTTCGATCCCCAGGTCGAGCAAAGTGTTATTGGGTTTTTCTATGAATTTCTCAGTACCACCTCGGAGTCTGGATTTGTGCCCGGTTAATCGCAATAGGCTCGCCCCCTTTTACCTACATGGGACCTAAACATACCGGCGAACTGTGGGTGTACATTAGTACGCCTCTGCCTAACCCTTCGGAGAATACAGGCGTGATGGTATGTTTATGTATGTATGTAATAGGAACGCAGTAATAGCTAGCAGATAATTATTATCTCGTGTCGGCTATAGTTTCGGCACGAGATAAATGACTACAAAATTATTTCGTGACGCGCATATAAGCCTAGCTGGCTGATAAGCACAGACCTACTTACTATACCGCTTATAGTGACATCACAGTACACGCAGTGTCGCCTATGAATATTGCAAATTTCAATGAATATTTATTCGTGATAATTTCACTATGAAATGGTAATTGCTAAGGTCCTAAGCTAACAAGTTCCTATTTTGATTACGGGACTGGCTCGGCACATACATATATATTGATAACAAAATATGTGCTTTAATTTTTTGTGCCGATGTTGGGAAAATATTTTGGTTTATTAAGAGAATAATAATACGAGTCGTAAAATTAATAAGGTTATATAAACGTAGCTTAATGTGGCAGATACGTTTACATCATAGTTTACTAGACTTTCTTAACCCAATTGTATTTAATAAGTTATGCATAAGTTAAGCAATGGTATGACCGTTGGACTGCCAAGTCAAAGGTCTCGAGTTCGAACCCAAGCCACGCGCCTCTGACTTTTTGAAGTCATGTGCGTATTAATAGTTAATTATCACGCGCTTAAACGGTGAAGGAAAACATCGTGAGGAAACCTGCATGCGTGAGAGATTTTCTCGACGGCGTATGAAGTCTGCTAACCCGCACTAGGCCAGCGTGGTGGATGATAGCCTAATCTCTCCCATTCTAAGAGGAGACCCGTGCCCAGCAGTGGGACAGTATAATGGGTTGATTATGATGAAGTTATGCATACATACATACATATTTTTACGCCTGTCTCCAATTGGGGTAGGCAGAGTCTATAGATTTCCACTTGCTACGATCCTGGCACACCACTTTCGTTTCATCTACTTTCATAAATCTCCGGTTTAGGATGCTTTTAACCTGACCTTTGTTGAGAACGTCCGCAATTTGATTGTGGTACGTTCGCTGAGGTCGGCCCCTTCCAACTCTTCCATCCGTTCTGGCCATGTATACTCGTTTCGTCAATCTTCGTTCATCCATCCTCTCTACATGCCAAACCACCTTAAAATACCTTTCTTAATCTTTGTTACTACATCTTATTTCACACCACACCGCTCCCTTATCACGCTGTTCCTCACTTCAACTTTCACATCGTTCAAGGTTACCCCACACATACTTCTCAAAGCTTTCATGTTTCTTCTGCCACACCCAACTTGCACTACCAGACATTAATATCGGTATGGCCTATATATTATATTTTTCTTTTAACCCAAAAAAAATATTTAAAAAACTTCAAATTTTGATCTAGTCTACTCAAGGCTAACCCGATAAACTAAAGTTAACGTTCCAAAAGAACCTTCTAAGTTATGAGTTAGTTTTAGATACCGAAATTTGTTTCTTTTAAACCCATAAAAAACATAGCTCAAACTATAATAAAAAAAATACTAAAAAAGAAACCCCATGACTATTTAATTTTAACCCACGGGCAATTCATAAAATAAGCCGCTGAAAAGTTATTAAAAAGTTGAATGGGATAGGCATTTTGTGCCTTTAAAAGGATATTTTATATTCAAGGAAGCTCTGCCTTGTCAGTTAACGCTTTTGTCTTAGTATTTATTGTTATAGCAACCTCGTAAATTGTTCTTGCGACTTTGAAATTAGCTTGAACATTTTTGGGTTAAGTTTCGTTATTCTATTGTTTGATAATGATCTGGAAGATTCGATAATAGCCGTCTATTTATTATGGAAATTACAATAACTGCCTGCTGTTGCGTGGGTTGAACTTTTTTTAGGGTTTCGTAGGTACTTAAGGAACTCCCAAGCTGGAGTTTCGATGTCTTAGTACATAATAAACTGTTCACCTGACTGTCTGTTTGTGGACAACTGTCACTAGTGTCCATTTTACATAACATACCATCATGTAGGGGGCGTACTTAATTGTACACCCACAGTTCGGCTGGTATGTTTAGGTCCCATGTTAGGAGCGAGCCTATAGCCATTAACCAGGCACAAATCCAGACTATTCCATTTTATGAGTCACATAATTCGTTTTCTGTTAGACTATACCATACTTCCACGCTTCTTTGCCCCGAATGGTTATTAATAATTATGTACTCTGAGGAGGTCCATAGCAGAACTGCAGTTGTGGATATAATTTAAAAGATTAGCAAGCTTCAGTGGCACATAGGATATAGCTTGTAGAAGTGATGGGCGCTGGGTTAGAAATGTTCTCAAGTGGAGTCCATGTACCTAAAATTGAAGGTCGACCTTGAACGCGATTGAAATTTAAAATTTTCTGTGATACGTTAAAATCAGGTTAACTCGTTGTATGTTCAGACCATGGAGCCTTACCTTCGAACAAACACCATGAGGTCTTACCCATGGGATCTTCGGGTCTGACGGGCTGGCGACCATCGTAGACTGTAGTAAAGCACCTTTATGTGTGCTCCGAGCGCAAGAGAGCCAGTTCCCCGTTGTTTGCTGCGGCTCTTAAGGCTTGACAACGCATCAGCAACTCCTCTTGCCAGTGTCCATGGGCGGCGATGGCTACTTACAGTTATGTGGCTCGTCAATAAAAAACTATGACTGAGGATTTTCTTTAGCAGTGGTGATGATGAAAATGACAGTGAGAAAATTGCTTAACTTACAAAAAGTAAAATAATAATAAATTCCTTGTCACAAGAATTGCTTCAAATTTAACTTAACTTGTGAAATAAAACAAAAGAAACATCTGCCAGTCAGCTGAAATTAAACAAATTCTACATTAGCATTAATTAAGCTGAGCTGTATTATTCCTAATTATTATTCCAAATTGTATCTAAAAACTCCGAACAAGTGCAGTTTTATCTTGAAACTAATTTAACTTCTTCAAGGAATGAAACATTTATCTCGTTTCGAAGTATGTATGTTCGGATAAGTTGTCGGGTGTATCGTTGCCATATTGATTCTGTCTAGACTGGAATGCAGATAGATCTAATACGTAGCTGATTTATGTATGTACAAAGAAAATAGAAGCCCTTTATATTTTAGGGAATAACTTGTTGAGGATTAAGTTAATGTAATAAGAGATCTTCTGATTGAGATTCGTGTTATAAACATTACATACATACCATCATGCCTGTATTCCCTTAAGGGTTAGGCAGAGGCAACTAATATACACCCAGAATTCATCGATATGTTCTCTCTCACTACTAAACACGGCCATGCGATGGGGGCAAGCGTTAGCTATTCCAATCCATTTAATAAGTAATTTTTCTAACACAACGCTAGTATCAGAGTGATACCACGGCCTCACAGAAAACCGGCATGAAACAACGCTTACGTTGTGTTTTGCCGAGTGAGTGAGGTTACTGGAGACCCGTTCCCCTTTTACAAGGCCGGCAACGCACTTGTGACTTCTCTGGTGTTGCGGCTTACCATACCAGGCGATCCGTCTGCTTGTTTGCTCCCTATCCCATAAAAAAATGTACCGCGTAGATAGACAGAGCTTAATAAAGGTAATTGTAAGCCATCCTCGGGGTATTAACCCTACCTAAGTTTCTAGGTATATATAATCCATATTAATAATATAAGCCGAACAAGGGTTATGAGTCACATAGCTTGGAAACCGCAGGGAGTTGCCATGAAACCCATCACATTACTGTTGCATGGCGAGTCATATTAACATACCTAAATACGTGTAATACCTATTAGGTTCACTGAAGGATTAACTTAAGCATTTAATGTTCATTCCCTAAGTACATTATGTACCAATAAATTTAAATGAAGTGAATTCAAAATAAATGCATTTTTTTTTGTGAAATCTGCTATTTATACGATACCTAATCTTAAATGATCGTTTTTAAACATTTTTGTCTGTCTTGAATAGGTTCCGAATTGGCTCCACGGATTTCAAAAAAAATTTAGAGATTAAATTAGATATGTTATATTAAAATGTTGTGTATGTTCCATTTTGATATCTTCCTTATATCTTCATCTTGCATAATCATTTTGAAATTGAGAGCATGGAACACTTTCTGTGTACATGCGATGTAATGGCTAGAAACCGAATGCGCCTCTTGGGGCAGGATTATCCAAGACCAGAGGACTACAAACTCATTCCCCCAAGCCTCATTATAAAACTCATGGAAGAGATGTTTGAAGATCTGGGTGAGGATGAGGAATATGTATATAATTGGGGAAGCACAAAAGATCCCATTGGGTCGAAGTGCACTGAGGCCTTGCTGCTTCGGCCCCATATAATATAAGATAAGATGGGTGCTCGAGTAACACCAAGGCATACGACGTTTGCTTGTGTTTTTGTATTTTGAATTTTCCATGCTGCGATTATAAAGTTATTTATGTGTTTATTTACTAAAAAATGAGGGGTATAATGTTATCATTAACCCATTTCCTATGTCAGTTTTGGGTAAGGATCTCCGCTCACTATTTATACGACACAGTGATTTTTTTTAAGTCGTCGCCCCAGACTACCTTTTTCTCGTGTACCGTGGGTGCTTTTATAAAGGTTAATTCTCATATACACAAACGGTCAGACCTGGAACACCTACCTGTAGTACTGGTTTCTGACACTTACGCGAATATTAGACATTGAAATAAAACTACTTTTTATGGATTTTATCGCGTTGTGTTAGTAGTAATTGTAACATTAAGACGTCCAACAACTTAGTCTACCCGTGACCATGGATGCTGTAAAGGATCCGAAACGTCAGGAATCAAATAATTTCAATACAACGCGATAAAATCCGTAAAGAGTATTTTTAACTATTTCAACTACTTGTAGGTCATACAAGTATTTGTGTCGTGTGGGAATCGAACTCCAAATCTCTCACCCATTACACCAAACGTTTCGTCATTCGCCGATATTCCCTGGAAGGTTCGACAGATGTGTACTAATGTACACACACAGTTAGCTGGTATGTTTTAGTCCCATGTAATAGGGACCGAGTTTGCCATATACTGGGCACAAATACAAACTCCGAACTGCTACTGAGAATAATAAATAAAAAAAGCCCAATTAGGGATTACGCGGAGTCTGAATTACCCACAAAATCGTAACACCAAAATAAATCATAATCCAAACAATATTTTATCAAATTGTGCTATTATTCGGATTCGGAGACTGGTCAAAGTCTAGGTACCTACCGTACCATTTTGTCTACTATTACTTCACTGGAAATAAACGACCGGAAAATTGTTCCAAACTTGGTACACATTTATTACATTTATTCCAATGAACTATTTTGGACGGAAAGGCAGAGTAGGAACCTCGATTAACGGTCTCGGAATCCGCAATAATAATAAAATAATAGCATAATTTGATTAATTTGGTATTACGGTTGTATGGAAAATTCGGTTCGCCGGACTCTTAAAATCAATCTAATCACGTTTTGTTCGTGATATTAAAAATCTTTGATTGATGGAACAAAAACTTTCCTCAATTTCCAATTCGATACCATCCTATTATGAAATCATATTCCTTATGAGGACGAAATATGCGCTCTATTTTCACCCTTATTGCCCCTAGAAAACAATAGCAAAAATAATTTGGCAATATTCTATCGTATATCCAAAGCTAAGTTTACCAAAATTAGATATTTGATATTATAATAACACATTGACCTCGTCTAGACATTATTAAGTTTAGGCAATGTTAAGGGGATTGCTCACTTGATTGTTGCAACCACACGAATTAATAAGGTATTCTATTAGTCACCTTACATATTGAATGGCATAGATGATTTTGTGCATAAGCGTACTATCACCTATCCAAATTATAAATACGGCAATAACTTTGTTTGACTGCCTCATTAGTCTAGAGGTGGGTTCGATCCCCAGGTCGAGCAAAGTGTTATTGGGTTTTTCTATGAAATTCTCAGTAGCAGCTCGGAGTTTGGATTTGTGCCCGGTTAATGTCAATAGGCTCGCCCCCTATTACATGAGACCTAAACATACCAGCGAACTGTGGGTGTACATTAGTACGCCTCTGCCTAACCCTTCAGGGAACACAGGCGTGATGGTATGTTATGTAACTTGGTTTGTTACGTTTTTTCTAAAGATAGATTGGATCTTTTTTATCAAACATTCCTTTGGGATACAAGTCATACCATAATCAATAGCAAGTTAATAAATATCTTAAATAATTTTATATTCTTATTTTACAAAGCTGTGTCAAATTTTTCGCAATCATCAAGTATGTACTTAATAATAAAATAACTTTTAACAAAAACTAAAACCGTCTTCATAATGTTAGGTGCACAACAGTTTCGCATGTCAGTGCCTTCAATTTGGTTTGAACTTTTGTTTTCGTCATCGATTTTGTCAACATTTTTAGTATCGAGCAAAATTTTACGTCTACCTAGACGACGTCATCATATTATCATTTACGTGTTATAGTCATTTTTTTATCAATTTTGTAATCAGATCTTGACCAAATTTTTGTGGAACCACCTCTGAAGTATAACCTACTGATCAAAAAAATAATCATCAAAATCAGTTCATAATTGACGGAGTAATGATGCAAGAAACATACAAAAAAAACAACAACACCTTTTTAAGACAGTTGAAAAGTTACTTAAGAATATTAATGTCACTAACATCAAATAACATTCAGAATTGGATAATAATCCTATCAATTGAAATAAAAATAAAGCAATTGTAGTATATAATTATGTTATTCATATTAAGGGGAAAAAAATACTACAATGCGTTTAAATCTTGACAGAAAGTACAAATAGCGTCCAAGAAAAAGTAGGTGATTCCTTTCCAGGCACCAATTGTCTGGTCTGACCCTGTTCTACAAGCCTAGATAAACAGGTAAATCATTAGACCCTACCACCAGGCATGATTGGGTTATGTTGACTTCTAGAACACGCGTTTGTAAATCTCGTAAATTTTGCTTTTTTAGCCGTCTTGTGACCAAAACTGCGAATCAAAGTTAGTCAACATATTGCTAACGGAAACTTTACTCTAGGTAAATACTCGACTAGGTAATCTCCATAACATAAAAATATGACTATATTCCTTAAGGGTTAGATAGAGGCGCACTAATGTACGCCCACATTTCGCTGGTATGTTTAGGTCGGATGTAATAGGACCTATTGCCATTAACCGGGAACAAATCCCAAACTCCGAGGTGCTACTGAGAATTTTATAGAAAAACCTCAATAACACATTGCTCGACCTGAGATTCGAACCTAGGATCTTTAGCATAGCAGAATGAAAATGAGAGTAAGAGCATAGTAGAATCGAATACCTAATTTCACAATTGGAGCTGCCCGACTGGGGAAGAAAATCGTAGCCAAATAACAGCCCCATGCTATGTTGTGTTCCTAACGGTGAGCAAGGTCGCAAGAGCTCCGCGAGGAAGCGTTGTGTTGGCAGATAGAATAAGCATTACGCTATTGTCTTCTGAGCTACCAGCCCAACTATTCCTCCTTAATTTACAGGGAAGGCAACGTTCGAGTGATGCCCCTGGTATTGCTACGGCCATAGGCCGCAGTAACCGCTTACCATCAGGCGGGCCGTATGCTTGTTTGCCACCTTACATACATACATACATAATCAACCCATTATACTGTCCCACTGCTGAGCACGGGTCTCCATTGTTTGCCACCTTAGTATAGATATAAAACAAAGTCGCGCAGGATCACTAGGTTGATAAAGCAGAGGTAATCTTCAAAGAATTTTCACCTTTAGAACAGGTCACGTCACGTCACGCTAAACCCTCGAATACGTCTCCTATTTATGTGTTTAGATTTCTATAGTCGCGACCAATTTCTCAATATGGCGGCGAAATTAACGGCTGATGAGATTTTCATGTTAATACAAATTGAATTAGTCAGTGACAAACTTTGAACGTTTGTTATAAAGCATATTTGAGGGCTGCGTGCGAGAGTGTGGCTTAAATGAGAATTTGCATTTTGTGTATGTTAATGAGAAACACATTGGTGCAAATTTTTTTAACGTAGGAGAGCCATGCTTCGGCACGAATGGGCCGGTTCGACCGGAATGATAACACGGCCTCACAGAAAACCGACGTCAAACAACGCTTAGGTACGTTGTGTTTCGCCGAGTGAGTGAGGTTACCGGAGGCCCAATCCACTTTTAAAAGGCGGGCAACGCACTTGTGCCTCCTCTGGTGTTGCGGGTGTCCATGGGTGGCGGAAATCGCTTACCATCAGGCGATACGTCTGGTCGTTTCTCCCCCTGCCTTATAAAAAAAAATATCTAGTTACAATTAGAATGCAAGATCGTTTGCATATGCCTGACCCTATAATAACTTTTTGTACAGGTGAAATTTTACAGATGCGACAAATAAAAATATAATAATATTTCCATGTGTAACAAAGAAATTGTAGAACACTTGATTAAGGGCAATAATTATACTTTTTTAGTGTTCAAACCTTTACTGCTACTTTTCTCGTGAATAGAAAAAATGGTAAATTATATAAGTGCAAAGCGTTAATGCTTCAAGTAGTAACTATCTAACTAATCTTTTTAACTAACTAATTGCGTAATGGATAGACCGGGTGCGCTGCGCGAATATTTTGATATTTGCTTGAAATTATTTATTGGTGTTTTTTTTAGTTAAATACTGATAAATTCATGCCTACCTGGAGATAATAGTTTAGTTCGCACCATCCAAGATAAAAATAAGATTATTTTTTGGACAATAAGATCCCTGAAATTACATTTTAAATTACCTAAGTAATGATTATGGAACCTCCTATTTCGATTTGTAGAATATTTTTAAAAATGTCGAATTTAATCAATCGACCAATATCTGTGACCATCTAATGTGTAAGTTCCCTAACAATATCAACAGTCCATAAATATTGGTACTCTATAGAAATAACAGTGTTCCTAATCTTTGATTTTGATTATATTTGGCGAACAAACTTTGTGATTCAGTCTTACAAGATTTATTTGTCAAGAACTTGTGAATAACAGGGGTTGGGAACGAAAATAAATTGCTCCTTGATGTATTTATGTTCCATTTTTGTATATAACTTAGGATGGAGTCCTTTAGAAAGCCGTTTTGTTTTGAGATTTTCGAGCAAGCTAATAAAGGCTTTCGGGGTTGGGTGAGGTTAGGTAATAGGTAATCAGTAGCGTTGATACGATAAGCTCTTAATTTCTTGAGTACATTGGCTGCCTCATTAGTCTAGTGGCTGTTACGGTAGAGGTCCTGGATTCGATTTCCAGTTTTAGCAGTGTTCAGCAGCTGCTCAGAGATTGGATTTGTGGTTGCTTACATGGGACCTAAACGTACTGACGAAATATGGGTGTGTACCAGTAAACTAGCTACTTTGCCGTACCTTTCGGGGAATATAGGCAACTGTTTGTACTGGGTGCAATACCCAGGATAGGCCATTACCACTAAACTAAGGAGGCAGTCAATAATAGAAAATACAAAACATATTTTCAAAACTCCACTAACATCTAAATCTTTTGTTCTCATTGTTCACGAAAATTCCAATAACAAACAATATTATTTTGAAATCTTCTGTACAAAGGCAGACTTAACTGGAAAGTTCTCTTCGACAGACCTTTGAGCGATAGAGATTAGTATAAAAATAAATATAAGATAAAATTTATATAAACAGTTATTACTTATTTAGAAACCTTTTATTTTCTACACTCAAGATCACTGCCAAAGGATTCATTTGGGTTGGAACTTGCTTTTTCGGTAGGAGGGGACGGTTTAACTCCCTAACCCCAAAACCAGCCTACGGCTATATCTGCAGTATTTTTTTATTATTTGCTTGCGGCTATAGTATCACTATGACCGCGGTCGGTCTATTGTGATCGCCACTGGTGGAGTTAGAGTTCATCGCTGAATCCTGCAGCTACTATGAATTTTCATAGGGGTGGAGGCTTAAGAGTCCGGCGGACCGAATTTCTTTTACAAACGTAATACCGAAATAAATCGCAATTCCAACACAATTTAATCAAATTGTGTTATTATTCGGATACCGATACCCATCAATCTAGGTTCCTACGCTACCATTTTATCCAAAATACTTCACTGGAAATAAATGTAAGCGAATGCAATTTTTGACAAAATTACTAAATTTGGAACGATTTTCTAATCTTTTATTTCCAGTGAAGTAGTAGTAGACGAAATAGTACGGTAGGAACCTAGATTGACGGTATACAAATCCGAATAATAACATAATTTGATAGAATATTGTCTGGATTACAATTTATTTTGGTATCACGTTTATGCTGGCAATTCAAGCTCCACCGGACCCTTAAGGTGTGTTTAATTAGATGAACACTACGTTTATTTAATAGTGATCCGCATTACCCAAGGTGAAGTGGCGTTTCGTGCCTGCTCTAGGTTTTCCTCCCGTACTGAATATAATCTTTTATCTTCATATACATAAACATGCAGACTCGGAAAAATACCTACCGGCCATTCAAATATTTTATTCCCAACTGAAATCATACCCACAACCACTAGCGTAGACGCTCAGCGAGTAAGGCAATTCTTATTCTGAGAATAATAACTAATGTGTCTTCATCTCTTCGTTTTCGTTCCGCATGTAATATGGAAATCAAATTATGACAGTAGGTTCAATGTAACTTACAATATATCAACAAAATCTATTTAGTAGTTAAATATGATTAAATATACCGGATAAGTGCGAGTCGGACTCGCCCACCAGGGGTTCCGTAGAAATTTGTAGGTACATAAATATTATAATTAATTACAAATGTATAGTTTACAGATTTTTTCCTATACATGTAGTGTATGACGTTCGAAGTATTACTTGCAAAATTTAATAATTCCAGATCAACGGGAAATACCCTATAAATTTTGATTCCCCTGAGCGTGTCGAAATATATGTTTTTTTTTTGTTTTTGCATAAATAGCCGTTTCTTTTTTATACGTTAACGTAGAAGTTAGATTTTTTCACAACTTCAAGGGACTGTAGACCTAAGATGGTTTTAATTTCAATTTGATACCTCCACGCGTTCCCAAGATAAAGTGTCTTGACAGACAGACGGACAACAAAGTGATCCTATAAGGGTTCCGCTTTTTTCTTTTGAAACCCTAAAATATTCTATTAGGTATGGTTTTTTGGGTTTTTATCTTTTACCAATTAAGTTATTTTCTTATGAGACCCACAGTGAGTGACATAATTATGATTTCACTGGTAACTAATATAATTATGGTAACAAGACCTATTGTCATATGGATATTTGTTAAGAAAACAACTTATTCGTTATTCGAGTTTCTACCCTTATACATACGACCAGAAGCACGAAAAAGCGTCATCGATTCATGGTGGACATTCAAAAAACCCAAACGAAACGCTTTAAGTCCACTTTTATCATGCATACCGCTGAAATATGGAACGCACTTCCCGAGTGGATCTTCCCTGATAGATATAATCTGGGTATCTTTAAATCATGAGTGAATCGTATTCTTCTAGGCAAGCGCGCTGCATCGTAGATCGCAGTATCGCTTAACATCAGGCGAACTGGCGGTCAAGCGTAAGCCTATCACGAATAAAAAAAAATACAGACAGACATTAAAGAGTTTTTTTATAAGTTAACATAATATTACATACTAAAAGATACACCAAAATATATCTAAGTAGATAAATAACTAAATGTAGCATTTTAAAATGTTCAAGTTTAAAAGCCACAATAATACGTTTGTAGCTTTTCAAAGGAGTTAAAACAAAGCAAACTTTTCAATACTATTAGCTTGCTTCAACCCCGCTTCTATTATTCCTAACTCGTTTGTTAGACTAATCCTTGGAGTGTAGTGCCCTGGGGGTGTAAATTTAAGAAATTCTCTGAATAGTTTGAATATCTAATGCTTGATGCCAGCCTTGGGGATGAGTGGGGTGAAGTCTAGCTGCTTATGTGTGTGTGTCTTTGTGGTGATAAAGTGGATATTATTACATACCATCACGACTATATTCCCCGAAGGGTTAGGTTGTGGTGTACTAATGTACGCCCACAGTTCGCCGGTATGTAGGTCACAGGTAATAGGGAGCGAGCCTATTGCCATTAACGGCACAAATCTAGTTTCCGAGCTGCTACTGAGAATTTCATAGTTTACACTTTGCTCGACCTGAGAATCGAACCCAGGACCTCTAGCGTAGCAATCGCGCTTGGGACGACTAGACTAACGAGGCAGTTTTATGTATTTTATCTCTGTATAATAGATAACATACTATAGGTGCTTGATCCGAAACGTTGAGATATTTTTTGCAAAGGAGTTCCTTAACCGACTGACTTATTAGTCTAGTGGTCCGTGCGACTGCTATACTGGAGGTCCTGGGTTCGACTCCTAAATCGAGCAAAGTTTTATTGGGATTTTCCATAAAACCCAATGACACTTTCATGTAACACTTCGGCGTGGTGGTATGTTGTTTAGAAAATTTCCATTTCGGAATCGGAATAAACAAGATCAACGCGAGTACTTTTCCCTATATCAGTATGGAATTTTGGGGCTAAATGACATCTCAGAAAAACAGTACAACAGTTATTGCTATAAAATTGAAACTTACACATACCAACTTGAATATAAACTCATTGGTTATGATTAACTTCCTCAATTTTATGACGTTAAGGCTAAAGTTTTTGGTTCTTAGCCAGATCATTATTTGCATCTTTAATTAGAAAACCAAACGTTGGTCCCATAATGGACTGTGTCGAAAGTACGTTCAGTATTGCACGCTCATCCTCTTCTATCTGTGGTACTTGCGTAAGGGTCCGGCGGACCTTGAATTTCCCACAAAAACGTAATACCTAACAATCTATATATATAAAACTCAAAGGTGACTGACTGACATAGTGATCTATCAATGCACAGCCCAAACCACTGGAGGGATCGGGCTGAAATTTGGCGTGCAGGTAGATGTTATGACGTAGGCATCCGCTAAGAAAGGATTTTGATAAATTCTACCCCCAAGGGGATAAAGTAGGGGATGAAAGTTCATATGGAACAAAGTAACTATTCCACGCGGACGAAGTCGCGGGCAAAAAGCTAGTATTATATAAAATTTTGTTATTATTCGGATTCGGATACCATTAGTCTGGTTTCCTACCGTACCATTTCGTCTACTACTATTTCACTGGAAATAAACGACCCGAAAATAGTTCTAAACTTATAAAAAAAATCATTCGCTTACATTTATTTCCAGTGAAGTATTTTGGACGAAATGGTAGAGTAGGTGCTCAAGCATAACGCCTTCAAACGTTCAGTTGCTGTATTATCCGATTAAAATGCTTGCTGCGTGGACGTGACAAGTGTAAAAAGTAGTTTTATTTCAATGTCGGAAACCAGTATTACTTACTGGTTTCCGACATTGAAATAAAACTACTTTTTAGGGATGTTATCGTGTTGTATTGATATTATTTAATTCTCGATGTTTTGTAGAATGAGGTGTTGGACGTCCCAATTTTAAAATTACATTAAATGATACAGGACTGCCTCATTAGTCTAGTGGTCCCAAGCGCGACTGCTACGCTAGAGGTCCTGGGTTCGATCCCCAGGTCGAGCAAAGTGCGATTTTAATGCCCCAGAAAATAAAATTCGAATGCGACCGCCTTTTATCTGCAAAATGCCTTATTGGCTGATCCGAAACCGAGTGGCTTGTTTTCAATGAGCTGGATGGATGTATGATGGATGGATATGTGATGGATGGATGGATGGATGATGTATCTATCATGGATGGCTGATGTATGGATCATGGATGGATTATGGATGGATGCTGGATGGATGATGGATGGATGGATTACGGATGCACAATAGACGGTTGATGGATGTATAATGGATAATAGATGAGACGGTTAAGAGATAAAAAGAAATTAATGTATACTTATTCCATGAACATAAATGTTTACGGTATTCAGAAACTGAGAACATTTTATATAATTTTGAAAACACAATTTATTTATTTCACAAGTATTTATTTATTTCAAAGTTGTATATATATTGTACTCGTCACAAATAAATAGATCACACCAACCAGAATTAAATTCATCCCAATTCATTCTCAAGCGCCAATAACCTTAAAATACGGCCAACTGTTCTGGCGTTCTACTTCGTTTTATTTCGACAGACAAGGGTAACGACTCATTTTACGTCGCAACTATAAGGGTCACGGCTCATTTTATATTGCTCTAGGGTAACGCTTCATGGTGACAAATATCCTGCTTAATTTTGTTGGGTATTTGTTGTAGATGACAAAGAGACGGACACGTACTCGTATTAAGTAAAGGGTTAGTGGACTGATGTACTCTAAGTCTTATAGTTATGACGTCATATGTTATGTAGGATTGTCGTGTACACGTGTATCTTATGACGTAAGACCATTCCTTTTTCTGGCCGTAAAATTAGAGGGTAAATAAATCCGCGATGAAAATGTTTGGTTCGGAATTTTGTCTAACTAAATGAATGCTTGCCAGTGTAAAGTAACCTGTTAGTATAGATGATTGTATAGGCCTACTGCCATTAACCGGGCATAAATCAAAACTTCGAGCTGCTACTGCTTTATTTCTTTAAAAAAAAACGAAGCCTCACACTAGGATTCTGCCTTCAGGATCGTGAGTGCTTTTACAAACACAAATTCTCACATACACAAACACCCGAACCCGGAACAACTACCTGTAAATCATACAAATATTTGCTCCGTGTGGGAATCGAATCCACAACACGTGGCGCAGAAGCTGATCGCACGTCCGCTGTATCAAACGTATCGTGAAATTTTGCAAAAAAATTTGCTCGACCAGGGAATCTATTATCCAATCCAAGACCAGCAGTTGCGCTTACAACCACTATGCTAAGGAGGCAGTTAAGTGGATTTTCGTCGATGTTTAGTCCAAGATAAGTTTACTAAAGCTTTATCTTGCTGCAGAATGAAAAGCATTATAATAACATTTATTAGAGCTCTAGAAATTCCTTGTGATCTTGGCAATACAAAGGATATCCTTATCAATAATAATCTTGGATGTCTGGTACGGACAAATTGTGGTATTATATCAAGAAAGTAGATAGATTTGAGAACATGTTAGGCGAAGCGACTGAGTGATCAGTTTCTGGGCCACGTGTTATGGGTTTGATTCTCACACGGAGCAATATTTGTATTGCAGACTCCAGACTTGGAACAACTATTTGTAGGTGTATGACCTACAGATAGTTGTTCCGAGACTGGAGTATGAGCATTTGCTTATGTGAGAATTTGTGTTCGTAAAAGCACCTTCAATACAGGAAAAATTTTTAGTGAGGTGTAATATTTGACGACACGTTTGGCGTAGAGCCTATGCGTCACGTGTTGTGGGTTCGATCCCCACTTTGAGCAAATATTTCTATAACCTACAGGTAGTTGTTTCGATTATGAATTTGTGTTTGTAAACGCACCCACAATACAGGAGAAAATCCTAGTGTAGAGCGTTTTTTTTAAATCAAAACAAAATAACAAAAAAGTAGATAATTATAAATACTAAAATTACTAAGTTATTTTAGTGAAGGAATAATTCAATCGCGGGGAGGATTCGAACCTGCGTCTTTTGGTTAGAAAATGTGAAGGCAAATTTCGATCAAGCGGGTGGGACTCGCGGTGGCTTAGCGGTCAGAGCGTCTGGTGTATCTAACCAGAAGACGCAGGTTCCAATCCTGCCCGCAATTAAATTTTTCCTTCACTAAAATAACTTTATAATCTTAGCATGGAAAATGCAAAAAAAAAACACAAAAAGATACCTAGAATTACTAAGTGAAAATTATATAGTCCCGCTGAAGTAAGTCACAAAGCGCTTTAGGTGGATTTTCACTGAGACGACACCCAGAGCTAAGAATATCGGGAAATTATGTTGGAAAATAACTCGTGTTACTTTAAACCGAGGTCTACATTTTTGTTTGTTTTAAATATCTAGGTTTTAAACTACTCACAAAATTACTGTAAATAATATATGTTCGGTGGTGATTTTCTAGGGTGGTAATAAAATCTAAGAGACCGCATCTACTGAGGTCATAGTAGGATATTTATTTTTAATCTGACAATCTAATAATCCACCTGGTTAACTCCCACCCTCAAAATTAATTAAAAGATCGGCACAAATCAGTTTTGCTGTGTTTCGTCTTGTGTGAGCCTGAAAGAGAATTTAGTAGATTAGTGAGTTCCATTTTAGAACTCGTGAGTTTCTTTCACCAGCAAATATGTTTTTTTTATTATTTAAGAGCTCAGCTCTTGTCGTTGGAGCAATCGCCGCTGTTCTCTATCTTCTGCTTTCCGTTTTACCTCTTGATACGACTCGATCCCCACCCTTACCTTCACTTGTTCCACGAAACTTCTTCTAGGTCTTCCCCTTCCTCATTTTCCTTCAATTTTACCTTCTAGTATAGTTCTAAAGAAGTCGTCGTGTCGTATCAAGTGGCCAAACATCGTTGCTCTCTTATTCTCTCCTATTCATCTTCTCTTCTTCGGGAAGTAAATAATAAGACAGTAACAACTGTCTTTTATTATATACACGTCATGCTCGTGAACGGGTGCTGTCTGTCGGGACTGGTCAGCTCTTACTTGCTGTGGCAATCCCTTTCTTTCTATATAATTACTAATATAACACCTACTTATACTGAATAAATCATCATACACATCAAACTGCATAATTGTCAAACTATTTAAAACAAAGTTGTAAAGATTAATATTGTAATCATGTTTAAAAGAGTATCTATGGAGTTTCTTGCCGGCTCTTCTCCATAAGACCCACTTTTTGGAACCGTGCAATTAGTTTGACTTTTCAAAAGTACCTTTTTAATGGTCTAATTGAAATAAATAATTTTGACTTTGACTTTGACTTTTTTCTTGTCTACGATTACTATTACTTCTTCATTGGTTTTCATTTCCGTCCAACTGATCTGTAGCAAATACGAGTATATACATTCAATAAAAACAAAAATAAAAAATCCTCATTGCTAGCTCTAAAACAAAGACCTACATTCTAGGAATATAACGATAGCATATTCATAACTGCTGTCATGAGATATTTTTCGCATTTTTTTATCCTATGATTTCCTTCCTTTGACGGCGAATTATCTTTGATTATTTTCCAATCTAGAATCCTAATGACGTCATGCCTTTTTCATGCAAATGAGCGAGTATACCATTACCATATTTTTATAATTTTCCTTTGCCTGTTGGGTTTGTGGAGTGTATGGGAGGTTTGGGGGGGGGGGGGTTGACATGAGGACAAAGAATATACTGAGGCTTAGTAGAACTGATATGAATATGAGTACTAGGGTGGTCCTTATTTTTACGAAATAAAAAACTTTAATTTTACGGGGCACCACATAATTTGAATTTATACCATAAGAAACTATTATAGAGTTTTTTTTTTAATTTTAAATGACTAGGGGTCGCTACCAATATTTGAATTTTAACTAAAAACTTGTGATCTCTACATTTGTTGGATTCTTATATTATTAATTAGCTGTAGGTACCCCGCGGTTTCACCCGCTTAAAATAACCTCCTTTCTTATCGGATGCCTACGTCATGCAAAGAACACACCCTCTAAGTTTCAGGTCTCTACGATCAGCGGTTTAAGCTGTGCGTTGATCCGTCAGTCAGTCATTCAGGACAAAGCATTATATATATATAGATAAGTCTGAACATACAAAATTATTGTTATTATTACAAATTAAGACACATGTAATATTAAATAAATTATTTTGAAGAAACAAGGTTTGATGTCGTGGCGTATGGAGGCAGGGGGAGGTTTCTGTGCGAGTCTTTGCATGTTTCACTTGCAGTTAAAATGCCAAATAGGCTAACGCAAAAATGAACAATTAGTAAGACACATTATTAAGTAGCCATACAATGGTTTATGTTAAAGTTTGATGACTGGTAGTGACCTCTAAATTGTATCGAAATATTAAAACAAAAAATCTGTTTCGTATTTAGATGTATATATTCGATCTAGCTGAACCCCGTGGGGTCACCCGCTAAAAAATTACTCAGGCCTTTACGATCAGCGGTCTAGGTTGATCCGTCAGTCAGTCATTCAGGACAAAGCATTTTATATGTAGGATAGATGACAACATGCCGCGATGATAATTAAATAATTGAAAAAATAAGGACCACCTCAATTGAGTACTAGCCTAAAAATCACACGGTGTTCATTTCTAGCCATAAATATATGTTTTAGTATCATTACCCTTCCTTTTTTGCAGTCGGGTAAAAAAGGGTGATTAACAACATACCATCACGCCTGTATTCCCCGAACGGTTAGGCAGAGGTGTAACGAATGTACACCCACATTTCGCTGATAAGTTTAAGTCCCATGTAATAGGGGGTCAGATACCAAACTCCGAACTGCTACTGAAAATTTCATAGAAAAACCTAATAACACTGCGCAAACTAGGAATCGAACCCCTAGGCTAATGAGGCTGATCAACTGCCTAGAGACAACAGTTTTACCTCAAGTGTTAGAATATAGTTCCTCACTGCCACTCTGGCTGTGGAAAAAGGAACTGTTGACTCTCAGGTCAGCTTAAACTGGAATAATGAAGATATTTGTAGCCGTGCCTACAAGCACTATGACCTAGATAAGGATCGGAGACTTAATAAAATCTAATTTTGTATAGCGTGAACCTTACATATATTTGATTTTTTTTCCCATAGCAGATCTCATATCATACCCTATTTTAATTAATACGGAATGTTATTTAATATGTTAATTAAATGTAGTATTAGAAGATCATGGAATTTGCTCCATGATGAGTTATTGCAGTCATTTCTAGTTGTGAGAAAGGGAGAATGCTATGTAATATGTAGCGCTGCATCTCTTTCTCTCAATCGTAAAACGATCGTGCCGCACGCATCTAGAAATAGAATAACTGTAGCCAATAAATAAATAAATCATGATTTAAAAAAAATCATAGCTTTGGACACTCTTACTGCAAAGATAAATCAATCGACACCTTGTTTACTAAAATCTGATGAGTAGTTTTTGAGCTTTGATCGAACATCTATACGATACATACATAGGTACATACATACATAGACTGTTAAACTCATTACCCTTCCTTTTTTCATAGTCGGGTAAAAATAACAACAAAACAAATTAAAATAGCTATTATATTATCTGCTTTTTGAAATCGTCACTAAAGTCTGAATTCGCGCCACTTGCCGGGTGCAACGTTCTAATTATTAGGAATTTATTGAAATACTTACACTGCCGAATAATTTCGGCATCCAGCTAAGAATTCGCCTTCAAATTCCTGACCAAAAGAATGTTAATGTTCCACTTCGAGCGTAAAAATTAATCGCTTGAAAACCACCCATTTCAGCGAACTTGTCGGTTCGTTAAATAAAACCAATCATACGCGCAAACAAAACACTACGCCAATTTTAACCCCGACGAAAAAAAGCGGTATTATAAGTTTGTAGTGTGTATCTGTATGCTTGTGTGTATATTTGTGTGTCTGTCTGTTGCATCGTAGAGCCTAACGAATGGACCGATTCTGATCCAGTATTTATTTTGTTTGAAAGGTACAATTTAATTGGTTATAAAATAGATTGGTATACTAAAATGTCTTTACAATACACAAAGAATAACGGGAAGAAGAGCACGACAAACCGACACTTACATTAATTTACCGGTAAAAGTAAACAACAAGCTTTAACGTAATCTAATACCGGGATTACCTTGACCTGTGTTCTACTGGCTTCGGGTTTGAGAGCGTTTAGCACCAACTAAATTACGTCTGGGGGTCTTTTCGTATTTTAAAACGTGATATTCCGGGAATCGTTTCGGAATTTTCACATTGTATCGTAATTAATCTCAAAGTTTTTTAACACCTAACATAATATTCCATCACGCCTGTATTCCCCGAAGGGTCAGCCAGAGATGTACAAATATAATAGCTCGTAGAGCTGATGGCCGCTGGGGCAGAAAGGTTCTCGAGTGGAGACCACGCGCCGGAAAACGCAGTATGGGACGACCTCCAATAAGATGGCCGGTCGACCTGGTGAAGGTCGCTGGGAGTCGTTGGATGCAGGCGGCATGTAACTGGTCCTCGTGGACTTCCACCCCCCACAAAGACTTCTTTGTGGGGGGTCTTTGTTCAGCAGTGGACTCAAGACATGGTTACCTTCATGGTAACCATTGAAGATTGCAAAATAATATACTTGCAAAATAATTGAAGTAACAGGATACCAAATTTTAAATCGATCAGACCTGTGGAAGTTGCTCACATCCCTTTATGAACCTATGATAATCTTCATATACTGGCCAAATTTTCTTAAATCATAGCTAAGAAGATGGCGCGACGAGCTAGATCTTTATTGGAGGGATTGGCCGCAGAAAGCTTTGAACCGAGATGAGTGGAAGGAGGGTAGGGAGGCCTTTGCCGTGCAGTGGGACGACTACGGCTGAATAAAAAAAAAGCTAAGAACACTCTCGAACTTTGTAAAACAAAAAATACACCGAATCAAAATCGGTCCATTCGTTTGGGCGGTACAATGCAACAGGCAGACAGATACATACATTACACTTATAAGACCCCTCTTTTTGCGTCGGGATTTAATCAATACAGTTTCATTGATACATTTTTCTTGAAAGTGAACTTTAAAAAAGAGTGCCCAAATGCTTTGTAATCCCTGTGTCGCTTTAATCAGCTGGACCGTTTTGCTTAAAGCGCTGAAAGGTTAGATGTATCAAGCCTACTATTGAATTCGGTTAGGGTTGGCACACTTAGTATATGGGTCGCTTTTATTTACATATTGATTTTGAGAGACGTCTCGTCTGGGATTTTAATAGCAGCCGGTGTTCAAAAGAGCGTGGAGGGCGTTGAGCTTGGACAATTAAAAAGATTATCATGCTTACTTGGACGTTTTAGTGTAAAGATTTTAGATAATAGAAACGATACCATAACATACCTATGTTAAACTTTAACATACATAACATACCATCACGCCTGTATTCCCCGAAGAATTAGACAGAGGTGAACTATTGTACACCCGCAGTATGCCTAAGTCCCATGATAACGAGGTCGAGCCTATTGCCATTAACCGGGCACAAATTCCAGCTGCTACAGAGAATTTCATAGAAAATTCCAATAACACTTCGCTCGACCTGGGAATTTAACCCAGGAGCTTAGCAGTCCCGCTCAGGACCACTAGGCTAACGACGCAGTTAATTATACTTTAAATAGGTAGTTATACATACATACACTCACGCCTGTCTCCCACAGGGGTAGACAGAAACTATAGACCGCCACTTGTTACGATTCTTGCATACTTCTTTTGCTTCTTCCACATTCACACATCTTCTCATATATACACGCCTGTTGCAAGTGCTACGTACCTGACCTTTTTGAAGGATTTCGCCAATAAGATCAAAATAATAATAATGGATCGTTATAATCTATACTTATAATAAATCTGTAGAGAGGTCAATACTGTACATGAAATATATTTCCAAAATAACTATCAGCGGGTGATTAGTGATCGATACCGACGCCGAAAATGCAATCAGTAAAATTTTTGTCTGTCTGTCTGTATGTTCGTTATAGAAACAAAAACCACTCGACGGATTTCAACGAAACTTTGTACAATTGTTCTTCATACTCCTGGGCAGGTTATAGTATACTTTTCATCACGCTACGATCAATAGGAGCAGAGCAGTGAAGGGAAATGTTGGGAAAATGAGTGATTCATGAGAAAGGTTTCAAGCTATAAAACATCACGCTATAAACCTTAGGAACGGGGCAACGCAGGTGAAACTGCGGGCGAAGAACTAGGGAACAAAGTAACTATTCCGCGCGGACGAAGTCGCTGGCAAAAGCTAGTTTTAAATATTAATGATAAAATAAGTATAAGTAATACGAACAGATTTATAGTTTGATCTTTAAGTTTAACCTGCACTTGCTCCGGTTATTTTGTGGATTGGTGACATGGTGTTTACTTTAATATCAGTTTTACACATTCGCTGTGACATCATCACCAACCTCTCAACTTTAACTCTCAGAACAAGATAAAGGCTATAATTTAATAGGCCATAGTAGGCTATAGTCTATTGCGGTTTTGTAGACTTCACAAATTGTATTCATAATCGTAGTACCTAAATCTTTCATACAAGTTTTTTCCTGAAGTTGTCCTTCGCTTGCGGCGGAGCTTGAATTGATCACAAAAACGTAATTCCAAAATAAATCGTAATCCAAATACAATTTACTCAAACTGTGTTATTATTCGGATTTGGATACCATTAATCCCTGGATAGGAACCTATTCCTATCATACCATTTTGTCTAGTACCTACTACTTCACTGGAAATGAGCGGAATTTCGTCCCAAACTTGGTCAACTTATATCAAGAATTAAATAGGCGAAATTTATGGGATAGGAGGGCAAACGAGCAGACGGATCACCTGATGGTAAACGATTACCGCCGCCGATGGACACCCGCAACACCAGAGGAGTCACGAGTGCGTTGCCGACCTTTTAAAAGGGGATTGGGCCTCCGGTAACCTCACTCACTCGGCGAAACACAACGTAAGCGTTCTGGTTTCCGTGATTATTAAACATTGAAATAAAACTACTTTTTACGGATTTTATCACGTTGTATTGGTATTATTTGATTCCCGACGTTTCGGATCCTTTACAGCATCCATGGTCACAGGTAGACTAAGTTGTTGGACGTTTTAATGTTACAATTACTAACAGCTACCTTACATTTTTGTTAATTATTGGCGATCCGATTCATGCAGAACGAGCTTACCGTATCCTTCGGATGCTGTAAAGGATCCGAAACGTCGGGAATCAAATAATATCAATACAACGCGATACAATCCGTAAAAAGTAGTTTTATTTCAACGTAAGCGTTGTTTAACGCCGGTTTTCTGTGAGGCCGTGGTATCACTCCGGTCGAGCCGGCCCATTCGTGCCGAAGCATGGCTCTCCCACGTATAATAATAACACAGTTTGATTAAATTGTATTTGAATTCCGATTAATTTTGATATTACGTTTTTAAGGGAAACTCCGTTCGACGGACTCTTAAACGAATAAAATTTATGAATACGACATGATTTTGAAATTTATAGGTGCTGAGATTCAAACTTAAGCCTTATCACATTGTATTAAATCCCATAAAGGAATATCAAAAAGCATAGACAAGTCCTACATGCACTATAAATAAATTACATAGCAATTTAATCAAGATAATTCGTGAAACCCATTCAAATTATTTACTTTCTCAAATTTCATTTTAAAGCATCGCATCTCAATACAAGCATCCACTTTTGAATTTCGAATCTTCTTTTTTGCATTCGTTAGAGCACCTTTCATCGCGTACAAAGAACGCCATTCATAAAAGTAGCAACCCTAAATCCTCAAAGAGGTACTTTCGATACCCTAATTTATTTTGAAATAAAACTTTATTTTACAAATTTCATTGAAATTAAATCGTAGTAACTATATTGATATATTTCTACGTGGGAGAGCTATACTTCGGCACGAATGATACCACGGCCTCACAGAAAACCGGCGTTAAACAACGCTTACGTTGTGTTTCGCCGAGTGAGTGAGGATACGCGGAGGCCCAATCTCTTTTAAAAGGCCGGCAACGCACCTAAGACTCCTTTGGTGTTGCGTGTGTCCAAGTGTCCTTGGGCGGCGGTAATCGCTTACCATCAGGCGATCCGTCTGCTATCCCATAAAAAATAGATATATTTACAGATTTAATAAAGTCAGTTTATCATACCATTATACTTGTAGTCTCCGAATGGTTTGACAGAAGTGTACTTATGTACACCCACAGTTCGCCGCCGGTATGGTTAGGTACCACGTAATAGAGCGCGATAATACCATTAATTGCGCACAAATCCAAACCCCGAGCTGCTACTGAGAATTTCATAGAAAAACCCAATAACACTTTGCTCGACCTGGGAGTCGAAGCTTGGATCTTTATCGTAGCAGTCGAAATTATAAATGCAAAAGTGACTCTGCCTGTTTGTCCGCCGTGAATGTTTAGATGACATCAAAGGATGGACTGATTTAAGTTATCTACGAGAAACTTAACTTAATGCAGGTCAGAAGGTAAGATTTCATACGATAACACAATCTAATGAAATCTTACCTTCTGACCTCAGAACGTTTGAATGGGCAAGGAACTGCACTCATAATAAGAAAGGGGATTGTTTTCGAATATTTCCTTCACTAAATCCTTACTAATATTATAAACGTGAAAGTTTGTGAGTGGATGTATGGATGTGTGGATGTGTGGATGTATGGATGTGTGGATGTATGGATGTGTGGATGTATGGATGCTTGTTACTCTTTCACGCCAGAACGGTTGAACGGATTTGGATGAAATTTGGCACAGAGATAGATTATAGTCTGGAATAACACATAGGCTACGTTGTATCCAGGTCGGACCCAATTCTGAAGTCCACGCAGACAAAGTCGTGGGAAGAAGCTTGTATAATATAATTATATGTAGAGCTTGAGGTGTAGTCGGTACATTATATTTAAATATTTCAACCCAAATTTTGCATGAAAATCGCTTAAACTGAATAAAAAAGAAGAAATAATTAATGAAGTGCCGCGGATTTAATTATAATTCATTAATTCATGTTAATTCGATTCCGGGACACAACCCTAGCTGTTTCAGCCGGCTCTTGGCAACGATGTTCAGTAAATTGTTTTAAATCATTTGCATTTTTGACCTTGTGATAAAGAGCAAAGCGTTTTATTTTCACTATCAGATTGATTTCGATGTAAATGTGAAAACTAAATCAATACAGAGGTGTAATGATATTTAGGTTCCATGTCTAGGACAAATCTAAATTCGGAGCTGCTACTGCGAATTTCATAGCAAATCCCAATAACACTTTAATTGACCTTGGAATCAAACCCATGACCAGCAGTTGCGCTTAAACCAATTACAAACAAACCGCTTACAAACTAGTTCAATGAGCCGGTTCGTTATTAATTTTCATCTTTTTAGTTTATATCTTATGTAAATAACTTTTAACAAATGTAACAAACGTAAATGATGAAATGTTAATATCATCTAGGTAGCTACTAAAAATGTTGAAATAAAATAAATTTTAATAAAAAGTAAAACCGCCTTCAAAAACATTCAAATAATCTTAGGTGCACAGTTTTGGATGTACCGACCACCACTGACTTCTGTTGTGTAACTGTTGTGCACCTAACATTATTTGTATGTTTTTGAAGGCGATTTTACTTTTTGTTAAAAGTTATTTTATTTCAAAATTTTTAGTAGCGAGTAAAATTTTACGTCTACCTAGATGATGTTATCATTTTATCATTTACGTGACCAAATTACTGCCTCATTAGTCTAGTGGTCCCAAGCGCAACTGTTACGCTGGAGGTCCTGGTTTCGATCCCCAGGTCGAGCAAAGTGTTCTTGGGTTTTTCTATGAAATTCTCAGTAGCAGCTCGGAGTCTGGATTTGTGCCCGGTTAAATGGCAATAGGCATGCCCCCTATTACATGGGACTTAAACATACCGGCGAACGGTGGGTGTACATTAGTACGCCTCTGCCTAACCCTTCGGGGAATACAGGCGTGATGGTATGTGACCAAATTCTTATGGGACCATCTCTGAAGTATGATCGATCAAAAAAGAATCATAATCGGTTTATAATTGACGAAGTAATTGCATAACAATCATACAAAAAAAACAGACAGTCGGATTGAGAACGTCCTCCTTTTTGAAGTCGATTGAAAATATACAATACAGGAAGAACCTGTATCTTATAATTATTGCATAGAAAATGCAAAAAATCCAACTGGTATCGACAAAATCACAAACATCATCTGCACGAGGGACAGAAAGATACGAGTATAATCAACGGTCAGCACGCGATCTCCAGGGGAACTTTTTAATTCGATTACAAGATCCACTGTTATACGAGCCCTAACAAATTATTGCATTTGTTAGCTGTATCGAGTTTTTGTAAAGTTTGTTTTGGAATTCCCCTGCATGCTAATCGCCAATTCATGCTTGCGCAGAGTCGAAACGAATCGAAGCAAATTCTACCGAGGTAACCTGCAGCGTTGGTCACTCCTAGACGCGCGCATTCCTTAGAAGGCGCCCTAATTCTCGTAGGTATTTTTTTATCTCGGAAGAAATTTATGAACTTTGCTCATTGAGATAAGGGTGAATTTGCTACATTAACTTTTACACTAATGCTTCGATGCGCTTCGACTCTACGCTAGCATGAATTGACCCTAACAAATTATTGCATTTGTAAGCTGTATCGAGTATTTGTAAAGTTTGTTTTGGAATTCCCCTGCATGCTTAGAGCGATCACAGAATAAATAATACTACAATGGACGGAATGGCCGCTCTCTGCCACTCTCTATAATCGATTTTTTTTAATGGAATATGGGGCAAACTAGCAGACGGATCGCCTGATGGTAAGCGATTACCGCCGCCCATGAACACCCGGAACACCAGAGGAGTCACAAGTGCGTTGCCGGCCTTTTAAAAAGGAGTACGCTCTTTTCGATACCTCACTGCTGCCTACACTTCTTAGATTTGGTCTAGGCAGAACAGTACTGATGTACACCACCAGTATATTTTTAAGTTCTACGTAATAGGGGGTGAAAAAAAAGCAATGAAACTTTGGTTGACCTGGAAATCAAATCCAATACCTAGCAGTCGCGCCACGGAGCACTAGAGTAATGAGGCAGTAATTATAATTTGTATGGAATGAAAATAAACTATCTCATTAGTCTAGTTGTTCTGAGCTAGAGGTCCTGGGTTCGATTCCCAGGTCGATAAAAGTGTTATGGAATTTTGCTATGAAATTCCCAGTAGCAAGCTCGGAGAAGCGGCGGTAGCCTAATGGCTAGGGCGGGCGGACTTGCGATCATGTGGTTGCCGGTTCGAAACCCACCCATTGCACTACCGACGTGAACGCACTCGTAACACAAGCATTTAGCTTAGTACGAGGGGTTAACAAGAATACTAGTAATATGCGACCCACATTGCAAGTAAGCTTTTTTAAACAAGAAAAAAAAATGTTTGAATTTATGCCCATTGGCAATAGGCTCACTCTCTAATCTCTCTCTTATACATGGGAACTGGTGTACTCGGTACATTAGTACACGTCTGCCTAATCCGTGATTCGTATGATAAAAAATATATTCCACACTTGAATTAGATACATATAAATCCTCTTTATAAATAAAATCAATATTACTGGGCTGCCACTCTATTTGAATGCCTGGCCACGAACTCACGTGCCAAGCAACTGATCCTGCATTATATTCCACAGTAAAACAAACAATAAATTGCACAACAGATAATATACGGCATTGTAACAGAATTAAAAGTTCCCCCAGAAGACGCCCGCTGCAACGGCAGTGTGGAAACAATTTATTTTATTCTATAAAATCATACAATTGCGACCATTTTCTCTTATAACATAAGCAGGCGTATCTCGTCTTTTATTATGGTGTGGTACTAGGTGGCTGATTAGACTGGTCTACGAAATTTTTCCACATGGATGTCACACATTATTATCTTGTTTTTTGTAGATTTTTTGACGATTAATCTAAATCCGGCAATAGAATTGCTCTTGTACGTCAAAATTTGGAGATATATCAATCTCAAAGCGCTTAAAACACTGTTTTTGGCGACTTTTGAAGTATTTTTTTGAGGACCGCAAATATTTGATGGTAATTTCTAAGTTTAAAATTTGAAGCATTCTGTAGTACTACCCTTCTCCTTTCAAATCCATTTTCGTTTGCTTCTGCTGCGGATTTAGATTTAGCGTCAAAAAATCAATTTAGTGTCTCACCCATGCAGAAACAAAATGTTGTTGCTCTTAGAAAAATTAAAATCAGTTCCTTCAAAAATAAGCTAGCTATATAAAACGGTTCGCATGCCACAACGGGTAAAATAATTATTTAAATATATCTAATATTCTATCCATAAAAAATATCTATAAGTATTAATTAAGAAGACGCAGGTTCGAATCCTCCCCGCGATTGAATTTTTTCCTTTATTAAAAAATAACTTAATAATCTTAGCATGGAAAATGCAAAAAAAAATCACAAAAAGAACAATTTATTAATTTCAAAAAAATCATTTTTACGTTAGTTCTCAGCGATAAAATAGTAGGTTTAGGTCGTAGATCACATTTATCACCATTAACATAAAAATACACTCTCAGTAAGTGCTGTGATTCAGGCTTATAATGCGTTAGTGCTGTAAAAAGTCACGTGCAAATGTGATGCATTCGTTTTTAGATTGTGAAAAATAGCTAACTGAACAAGAGATATCTCTTAAAAGAAGATTTGTTGGTATTTAAACCTTTTTTTTATACGATATGAACTTAAAATCGTTACGCCTTTTATCCCCGTAGAGTTAGATAGGTGTACTAATGTACACCCACGGATCGTCGGTATGTTTTACGTTTTATGTAATAGGGGCGAGCTTAGTGCCATTAATAAATAGCTTGTCTTCGTTTTAGGTTCTCAACTTATTTGACCAGGGACCACTTTGATTTTATTGTTGTCACCATCTGAAATTAAACTCTAATCAAACATTTTAACATCAGTAATCTTTTTCGTACCATATTTCAACTTCTTGAGGACCACTGCTGGACACCCTGGTTAAGAACCGCTGGTTTAGGCAGAGGCATACAGTTTTTTATGGATTAAGTCGGCAAACGAGCTAATGAGCCACCTGCTGGAAAGTAGTCATCGTCGCCCATTAACACCTTCAACACCAGAGGAGGTGCTGATGCGTTGCCGACCCTTAAGAGCCCCTACGTGCTTAGCTCTTACTTGCAAAAGTCGAAACACAAACCAAGGTGCCTTACGACAGATTCGGACGTAAGTGTGATCGCCAGCCAGTCAGATCCCAAGTGGTCCTATCACCGAGCAAGTCAGATATGTTCTCGCCTCTTACGGGATGCCTATCTGAAAGGCAGTGAGGGAAAGTATTCTAGCCCGTCTCCACACAGGGTATTTTATCTATAGTTCACCAGTATTTTTACGTCTCAGTCATAGTGGGTGATCCCATTGCCATTAATCGGGCACAAATCCAAACTCTGACCTGCTACTAAAAAATCCCAATAACACTTTGCTCGACCTTCGAATCCTACCGGGGCTTATTACCACCTAGACCACTATACTAGTTCAATAGATTATACTAGAAAAAAAAATACTAAATGGTTTATGTAAACACAACTTTCTATTGTAATTACTGAATAATATTTCAATAAACTTAATGGGAGTTGATAAGATATAGACACCTATCACACGTTAATATACTTTATAAAATATTACTTTATCATACTTAATACCTTTATAAACATACCATCACGTCTGTATTCCCCGAAGGGTTAGGCAGAGGTGTACCACAGTACACCCACAGTTCGCCGGTATGTTTTTAGGTCCCATGTAATAGTAGACGAGCCTATTGTTATTTACCAGGCACAAATCCAGACTCCCAGCTGCTACTGAGAATTTCATAGCAAAACCCAATAACACTTTGCTCGACCTGGGGATTGAACCCAGGATCTCTAGAGTAGCAGTCGCGCTTGGGACCCCTACACTATTGAGGCAGTCAGTATTTTTATAAAGAAACATAAACTAAAGCTTGCAATGTTATGCGAGTTCATTCTCGTTCGTAACTAATAATAATAAATCTGATTAAATATTTAACCAGATTGAGTATGTCTCCCAAGTAAAAGCTACTTTGATGAATGCATTTAATTATTCTGTATTTAATTAAATTATTTTACGAAACTACACGATATTATATTACTATGTTGAAAATACTTGATCAAGTATAAATAAAGTGTACTTAAATATGAAAATAAATTACGGACGGTCTTATTAATCTAGTGGGCGTTTTTTTGTTTCTTACGGCGGGAAACCTTCCAAAAGGCATCCGGTCTTCGGAGGTTAGACCACGGTGGTCACCATCAGCTCATAATGGGGCACTATGCCCTCTTAAAAGACTAACCCAGAACCCCTCTGTGCGACGCCTGTTTAGGCTCTTGTCCTACCTTGTCTCGTCTTGTCTTGCCCTGGGGAACCTAGTGGTCCTAAGCGCGATTGTCACGCTAGAGGTCCTGGGTTCGATTCCCAGGTCGAATAAATTGTTGTTGATTTCTTCTATGAAATTCTTAATAGCATAGCTTGTGGCTTAATTAAGTGACCGGTTAATAACACTAGTCTTGCATTGTATGAAAATTTATTTACTCTTTATAATCTAAATAAACATTGTTATGTTTATTTAGATTATAAAGCTGAAGAGTTTGTTTGGTTGAACGCGCTAATCTCAGAAATTACTAGTTCGAGATGAAAAATTCTTTTCGTTTTGAATAGTTGCATTCATCGAGGAAGGTTATAGTCTAAATAACATCACGCTACGCTTCTTAGGAACGGAGCAAAGAGGGTAAAACCGCGGGCGGGTCGCTACTTATTTAATAAAAAGAATAAAACCATAACGACTGTTTTTCTGAAGACTTAGTCAGAGATGTATTGATGTACTTGTCATCATCATCATCAGCCTTTAAATCGTCCGTCCACGGACATAAGCCTCCTCCATGTATGATGTACTTGTACGCCTTCAATTTCCAAATAACCGAGCATAATTCCAAATCCCAAACTACTGATACTACCAATTTCATAGGAGCCTTTGTTTGACTCGGGAATCCAGGACCCCAACAGCCTCACTTGTAACCAATAGGCATAATTTCATCACATGTTTATTTTGTGGTATGTAGTAATGACGTCACAACGCTAACGCGAACGTTTACGAGCGCTCGTAAATGTGTAACGTTAATGTAACTGACGTCAAACATGACACGCGGTTTTGGGAAGTCTTTCACACTTGATTTTATACCTGACTGCGTTGAATAAATGTAGCGTTATGTTTTTCATTATAATAGGGTTTTTGACTGTTGTTTGAATAATTAAAAATACTAAGCTGATTGAAAAATGAAATGAAATACAAATTGAATTCTGAAAAAATATATAAAAATTGGTTAATAAAGTTCAAAGATATAAGCATTTAAAATTTTTGGTGGGGATTGAGAGGGGATGCTTTGTCCCTTTCCCTAAATGAGTGTTAGTATAGGATTTGTATGGCGCATTGGTTTGTGACGTCATAAACCAGTATAGTGCGTTCTCTGTCTAGCATAAAATTAAAATGCTTGTAACTTCCTTATTTTCGAGCCGATTTTAATTTTGTTCTCGTTGATGGGTTCTATTTATGGTAAACATTTGCATGAGACTATAAAAAAAAATCAGTCAAATAGCCTATTCATCATCAACTCGTATACTTATATACAACTAACGACCCGCTCGCGGTTTCACCCGCGCTGCTCCGTTCCTAAGAGGCGTAGCGTGATGTTATACAGCCTTTGTCACTCAGTGATAATGTAGCTTTCTAACAGCATAATGTTTTTTGAAATCGGTCCAGTAGTTTTTAAGTTTATTCGTTACATACAAAAATACAAATCTTTCCTCTTTATCTATCTATACTTATAATAAATCTGTAGAGAGGTCAATTCTGTACATGAAATATATTTCCAAAAGAGAGAAATCTGAAATGGCAATACTTACGGTGCCAGCAACACCGTCCCTGGCTGCCAAAGGTAAATATACTTAGGCCTATGATGGTTTTATCATAATTTTAATTAACTCAATAGGAGTCCTTAATCATGAGCTGACGCGGCGGCGGTGGTGTCGCGAGTCGAACACACACTCGCAGTATATTTGAACTTTATTAACCAATTTTTATATATTTTTTCAGAATTCAATTTGTATTTCATTTCATTTTTCAATCAGCTTAGTATTTTTAATTATTCAAACAACAGTCAAAAACCCTATTATAATGAAAAACATAACGCTACATTTATTCAACGCAGTCAGGTATAAAATGAAGTGTGAAAGACTTCCCAAAACCGCGTGTCATGTTTGACGTCAGTTACATTAACGTTACACATTTACGAGCGCTCGTAAACGTTCGCGTTAGCGTTGTGACGTCATTACTACATACCACAAAATAAACATGTGATGAAATTATGCCTATTGATTACAAGTGAGGCTGTTGGGGTCCTGGATTCCCGAGTCAAACAAAGGCTCCTATGAAATTGGTAGTATCAGTAGTTTGGGATTTGGAATTATGCTCGGTTATTTGGAAATTGAAGGCGTACAAGTACATCATACATGGAGGAGGCTTATGTCCGTGGACGGACGATTTAAAGGCTGATGATGATGATGACAAGTACATCAATACATCTCTGACTAAGTCTTCAGAAAAACAGTCGTTATGGTTTTATTCTTTTTATTAAATAAGTAGCGACCCGCCCGCGGTTTTACCCCCTTTGCTCCGTTCCTAAGAAGCGTAGCGTGATGTTATTTAGACTATAACCTTCCTCGATGAATGCAACTATTCAAAACGAAAAGAATTTTTCATCTCGAACTAGTAATTTCTGAGATTAGCGCGTTCAACCAAACAAACTCTTCAGCTTTATAATCTAAATAAACATAACAATGTTTATTTAAATTATAAAGAGTAAATAAATTTTCATACAATGCAAGACTAGTGTTATTAACCGGTCACTTAATTAAGCCACAAGCTATGCTATTAAGAATTTCATAGAAGAAATCAACAACAATTTATTCGACCTGGGAATCGAACCCAGGACCTCTAGCGTGACAATCGCGCTTAGGACCACTAGGTTCCCCAGGGCAAGACAAGACGAGACAAGGTAGGACAAGAGCCTAAACAGGCGACGCACAGAGGGGTTCTGGGTTAGTCTTTTAAGAGGGCATAGTGCCCCATTATGAGCTGATGGTGACCACCGTGGTCTAACCTCCGAAGACCGGATGCCTTTTGGAAGGTTTCCCGCCGTAAGAAACAAAAAAACGCCCACTAGATTAATAAGACCGTCCGTAATTTATTTTCATATTTAAGTACACTTTATTTATACTTGATCAAGTATTTTCAACATAGTAATATAATATCGTGTAGTTTCGTAAAATAATTTAATTAAATACAGAATAATTAAATGCATTCATCAAAGTAGCTTTTACTTGGGAGACATACTCAATCTGGTTAAATATTTAATCAGATTTATTATTATTAGTTACGAACGAGAATGAACTCGCATAACATTGCAAGCTTTAGTTAATGTTTCTTTATAAAAATACTGACTGCCTCAATAGTGTAGGGGTCCCAAGCGCGACTGCTACTCTAGAGATCCTGGGTTCAATCCCCAGGTCGAGCAAAGTGTTATTGGGTTTTGCTATGAAATTCTCAGTAGCAGCTGGGAGTCTGGATTTGTGCCTGGTAAATAACAATAGGCTCGTCTACTATTACATGGGACCTAAAAACCCTGTCAGATCTGTGAAGGTACCTATGTATTATTAAAAATCTTGTAAAAAGAGGAACCTGAAATGGCAATACTTACAGTGCCAGCAACACCGTCCCTGGCTGCCAAAGGTAAATATACTTAGGCCTATGATGGTTTTATCATAATTTTAATGAACTCAATAGGAGTCCTTAATCATGAGCTGACGCGGCGGCGCCGGTGGTGTCGCGAGTGTGTGTTCGACTCGCGACACCACCGCCGCCGCGTATTGAGTCTGAAACTAGTCGGGCGATCCCGAGAATGCGCGTGAGTAAACCGTGTAGTCTTTAAATAATTATGAATACGCCTCACGAAAGTTATTATACAAATTTATAATTAATTACGGTAATTATGTAATTACGGTAATTTTGGTATAACAATCGTGAATTTTAAACTGCTTTTATTGTGTTTACTTTCATGAATATTTAATGTTTTTTTTTTTTATTTTATTTGGCCCGGCAAACTTTGTCTTGCTACCGGCTTAAATTGTGAATCTAAACCCACTTAAACACACAAAAAAAAATTAATCAAAATCACATTATCAGCTTAAGAGGAGTTCGGACAATGCACACAACGCCATTTACTGGCCTAATCGAAACAGCATGCAACGCCATGTTCATTTGTGTTTGTGTTTTATTTCTGTCAATCCGTTCCAGATAAAAAATGAATGAGTTATGTAATAAAAAATGAATGAGTTACATATTTTTCTTTTACGATGTTCGATGTTGTTGGTTTTTTTCGGGTTAGAGACAAATCTAACAAATCAAAAATCATAAAAATGGGTCCAGCCGTTCTTGAGTTATAAATTGTGTAACTAACCCGACTTTGTTTTATCAAAATATAAGAAGATGTGATTGGGATACCTATATGCCCCTTTCGGACAGGGCTTTTTGTATACACAAATTGTATACTACGGAAAATCTTCATGGATTTTACGCCCCTCGGCGGCAGGGTACATCGGGCTTGTACTGGCTAAATACCGCACATTGCCGATGCGATGCCGAGCTATAAGAGACCCTTACGGACTGCGGTTACTGCAGCAACCGAGAGTAAACTGGCTCTCACGCATAAAAGTCGAAACACACACCGAGGTACTTTACGATAGACTCCGACATAAGGGTGGTCAGACCCCAAGAGGTCCTACCACCGAGCAAGTCAGATATAGTATTCTAACCCTTTCCCACACTTTTAAGTAGGTACTAACATAATAATACTATAGTTATTAAATGTTCATCCATTAAAAAGTCACCTTGTTAAAATAAATTAAGGTTCACGCTTTGCTCGTAAAGTTTTAACGTTATTATAATTACTGGTAGACATGACATCTAGAACATTAATAAAGACACAAATTTTGTTAAATTATAGTCTTGTACTATGATAAATATTATTCTAGTCTAAGGGTAAGTCACAAGGGTTAGGTTAAATACATACATACACCTGGGTACTTATCCACAGTTTGTCGGATTAGGACCCCCGTACTAAGGCACGCCTTATTAGTTAACATAACATACCATCACGCCTGTATTCCCCGAAGGGTTAGACAGAGGTGCACTTAATGTACACCCACAGTTCGCCGGTATGTTTAGGTCCCATGTTATAGGGGGTGAGCCTATAGCCATTAACCGGGCACAAATCCAGACTCCAAGCTGCTAATGAGAATTTCATAGAAAAACTCAATAACATTTTGCTCGACCTGTGGATCGAAGCCAGGACCTCTAGCGTAGCAGTCTTGTTTGGGACCACTAGACTAATGAGGCAAGTACATCTGGGTACTTATCCACAGTTTGTCGGATTAGGACCCCCGTACTAGTGCATGCCTTGACTGCCTCATTAGTCTAGTGGTCCCAAGCAACTGCTACGCTAGAGATCTTGGGTTCGATACCCAGGTCGACCAAAGTGTTGTTGTGTACAACACTTTGGTGTGTATACACGGAACAAATATATGACCTATAGCGACCGCCCGCGGTTTCACCCGCATTGCCCCGGTCCTAAGAGCAGTAGCGTGACATTGAAAATATATAATTACCAAAATAAAAAGTAGTTTATAGCACTCAAGGATAATATACCTTTCTAACAGTAAAAGAATTTTCAAAATCGGTTCAGTAGATCCAGAGATTACCCCCTACAACCTGACAAACATGGGAGAGCCATGCTTCGTCACGAATGGGCCGGCTCGACCGGAGTGATACCACGGCCTCACATAAAACGACGTCAAACAACCCTTACGTTGTGTTTCACCGAGTGAGTGAGGTTACTGGAGGTCCAATTCCCTTTTAAAACGCGGGCAACGCACTTCTGACTTCTCTGGTGTTGCTGGTGTCCATGGGCAGCGGTAATCAGTTACCATCAGGCGATCCATCTGCTCGTTTGTCCCCCTATCCCATAAAAAAAGACAAGCAGTTGTTCCGGGTCTGGGCATTTGTGTATGTGAGTACTTGTGTTTGTAAGCACACCCACGATACACGAGAAAATCCTAGTGTGTGGAATACCCCTCAATTACTCACTGATCAAATCTACCAATCTTTTCCACTAACTAAAAGGTTAAGTGTTGATGTTTTGATTGTAAATGTTTTTTTTATGAATGAAATTCAATTAAAGCTACTTCAAATAGAAAATTTTTCCATAGTCCCAAATTTCTTTCTAAAATTGAAATAAAGCTACTTTTTACGGAATTTATTGCGTTGTATTACTAATATTTAATTCCCGACGTTTGGGATCCTTGACAGCATCCATGGTAACGGGTAGACTAAGTAGCTGGACGTCTTAATGTTGCAATTGTAGTAAAAAGTAATTTTATATCAATGTATATTATTCACGTATGTGTATATTCTTTCTAAAATTTGTATTTTTATTGTTCTCAGGTAATTATCGGCGGCAATCAGTGATGATATATATCCACCATTAAAATCACCATAGTCATCAGAAAAATCATCAGTACTAATTGGAAATTACTGTTCAATTTTAAGCGCGAAAATTGCTTTTAGGATATATACTATCTTTAACTTTATCGGTATTGCTATCAAGGCCTGCCTGCAATGATTAATTTCTAGCTATAACCCGCGGTTTCACTCGCTAAAAATGACGAATTTTTATACAACTTTCAACCCCCTTTTCACCGCCTCAGGGCTTGAATTTCCAAAAATTCTTTCTTAGTGCTCATCTACAGTGCAAAAGGAACCAGCATGCAAACTTTCAGGGATCTAGGTCCTGTAGTTTGACATGTGCAATAATAACAATTTGCGATTGAAACTCACACTCTCGATTATTAAACCATTTAAACAAAAATAAATATCGAAATCTGTTCACTTAATCAGACGCTAGGATGCAACAGACAGACACACAGATACGTCAATCTTATAACCCCTCTTTTTCGTCGGAGGTTGAGAATCGAGATGATGTGGCGATAGAGGTCAAGTCCAATTCTATTACAAATTCAGTAAGAAGGTATGTGTAAATGTTGACGCTATAAATCTCCCTTAAGATACCTATTTCTATCTAACACTACATAAATCAGCTGTCGAAAAGGTTTCAAGCTTATCTTTCAAACCTTTAAGAGGTGTTTTAATGTTAGGTAAAAAATTGCTTAATACATTCTTATCGTTTGGTTTTATAGGTAGAATAAATATATACATTTTAGTGAAAGAAAAATTTGAACATTATTCGAAAAATTTGAACACTTTACAAAAAATTTAAACATACAACACAAAAAATACTAGTTTGTAGATGGATGTTAAAAAGTAAAGGTTCTATTTTCTATACTACGGTCCAGTTTTCTATAATCCTCAGGGATATTCTGCCACCTGGGGAGGTAGCAGGGTATTTTATTTATTTATTTAGATATAAGTTTACAGAATTAAATCCAAAACACTTATAACATACCGATATGTCGGACTCGTACCAAGTACGTACTCGTACCAAACCGCTTACGTAGAGTAAGCGGTTTTTAATCTGTACGAGTCCGACATTCCGTTATTATAGTCACGGTCATGGGATTCGTGACATTTTCCACGAGTTTATCTAAGCCGCTAAGTATTTATTATTTTATTCTTATCATATATTAATTTGATTAATTATCAACAATCAGGAGATTACATAAGTCGTTATATTTTCGTGCCACGCTATAATTTTGTTCTGAAAATAATTTATAACTCATTTTAGATTCCTTAATGACCAATTAAGTGTATATTTTACGTAATTATACCTTAAAAAATCGTAGTGAGAAATATGAGGTGTAGCGTTAAAGGTTTCATATCCGTGTTGAATGAAAAAAATAAAAAGATTTGAGCCCATAGATATTGTCTTTAATTATGAATTTTAAATTGTTTTGAAATGTCAAAACTGGTTCGTTAGCCCTAAGCGTGACTGCTACGCTAGAGATCTTGGGTTCCATTCCCAGGCCGAGCAAGGTTTTTTTAATTAAATTATCAGTTGCGGCAACTCGAAATTTGGGATTTGTGCCCGGTTAATGAAAAGAAACTTGCCTCCTATTACATGGGATCCAGACGTTCCGTTGATCTGTGGGTATACATTAGTACGCCTCTACCTAACCATTCGGGGAATACAGGCATGATGGTATGTTATAGTCAAAATAACTTCACTTAAGTGTTTTTGTGCAATAAAATTGAATTTAAAATTTAAAGAACCCCCGCAGCATCAAAGCCTGGTTACCATGTTCTTGCAATGTCATTGAAGTAACAGGATACCGAATTTCAAATCGATCAGACCTGTGGAAATTGCTCACATTCACAGTGCTTGCATGAACCAGAAAAGAGATGACAATCTTCAAACAGCAGGGCAGATTTTCTTAAATAATAGCTAAGAACACGATAAAGTCACATTTCAGGTAAACAGAACTGAATCAATATCGGTCCATTCGTTTGAGCGCTACGATGCAACAGACATACACATAGATACATATCTGTGTATCTGTGTAACTTGTGTATCTACACAATTTAAACTTATATAGATACAACAACAACATACCATCACGCTTGTATTCCCCGAAGGCTTAGGCAAAGGTGTACTATTGTATACCCACAGTTCGCCGGTATATTTAGGTCCCATGTAATAGGGGGCGAGCCTATTGCCATTAGTCGGGCACAAATCCAGACTCCGAGCTGCTACTAAAAATTTCATAGGAATACTCAATAACACTTTGCTCGACTTGGGGATCGAACCCAGGACCTCTAGCGTAGCAGTCGCGCTAGGGACCACTAGACTAATGAGGCAGTCACTTATATAGATGTAAGTAAATAAAATTATACTGTCTGTTTAAATAAGAAGCGCAGTTAGTTTAAGCTCCTTTGTTAATATGTTAACAATATAATGGACCACATTATTGCAAATGTAACAAACTAATTTATTCTTCCTATGTTATTCTAAATGTTGTAGCTTTTTTTGTTACAAGTAAATACAAAAAATAACACCCCTCTTTTTCGTTATGGGGTTAAAAATACGGTATGGCGTATTTAATCCGTCTCCGACGTGTCACAGAACGTAGCTCGCTTGTCCGTATCGAATGGAAAAAATAACAAAAATTGGATCACCGTACATTGTGTTTGACTCGAAGTGCCGGAGACTGGGGGCAGGTGCTATACGCAAGATTTGAATTTAGATAGAGAATTATAGATTTCCAATCTAGTCAGTCCATTGCCTGTCAATCCTATATCAAGGTCATATTAGACATTACCCTGTATTTGCTACTACCTGTTTGGATCTGGAGTTTAACTCGTACTTCTTTTCTCAGGTCAGTCAGTCGAGCAATGCCGGCGCCATCTAGTTAAAAAAAAATGTAAAATATTGACTTGTAAAAAAAATATAGAAACAAATATGACTTTCTAGCTTTTGCCCGCGACATTGTCTGCGTGGACTTCAAAATTGGGTCCGACCTGGATAAAAAGTAGCCTATGTGTCAAGTTTTATCCAGATCGGTTTAGCCTTTTTGTCGTGAAAGAGTAACAAACATCCATACATACAAACTATCGTACTGTAAGATACAGAATATCGCACACAAGAAAATACGACAAGATAGATATAAAAAAATTATAGCATAGTTCCATTTTTTTTGGAAAATGCGGTTTTAGTACGAGTCCGACATTCTCTGCCTGGTTTAGATAGATGATTATAGAAGTTCAAACTAGGCAATCCATTGCTAAAACCGAATGATAAATTAAATTTTAAACAGAGAATAAAGCAATGGACAGGAATTGTGGTTTATAACCGGTACTCGTCCGATATACCAGCGTATCGTCTCTGGGAGCGAACGTTCCGTGAAATTTTTCCGCACCATGAAAAAGGGCGAACGGATCGCTAACAGACGGACCGACAACATACCGATAAACGTGTATGTGTACATAAGTACATTTCTATCTAACTCATCGGGGAATACAGACAAGATGGTTTGCTAAATAAAATGCTACGTACAATACAAGACCCAAATAAGCCATTAACGTAACACCTTTCCGCGCCAGCGGCTAAAGAGCGGAAGGAAGGCATTATCCAGCGCCTTTAGCTATTCAAACCGGCAATTATAGTGCGAATATACCGTAACAATTCTATGCATTCTAAACGAGACGCGATGCCCCATTTGATGGGGCGCTGCGTATTCACCCCTTACCCGGGGAGGGGTGGTTTTCCCAAAAGTTTTTTTCTTGTAACTTTGTTATTGACTTTAAGTTTACCTTTAGATGGATATGTTACATTGTTTTTAAGTATATACCTGGGTAGGATTACTGATGGATGTGTTCCGGAAAAATTGGAATGCTAGAGGGTTACGTCGGACTGTAATCTAACTAGTTCAGTGTTGCATCTATATCCAAAGCCAAGAGACCTTTTATAAATTATACTAGCTCCTTCCCGCAAATTTGTCTGCGTGGACTTCAGAATTGGGTCCGACCTGGATAAAAGTAGCTTATGTGTTATTCCAGATTATATCTAATCTATCTCTGTACCAAATTTCTTCCGGATCCGTTCGGCCGTTCTGGCGTGAAAGAGTGACAAACATCCGTACATCCATACTCACAAACATTCACGTTTATAATATTAGTAAGGATTATAGTATTTGACAGGCAATGAAGCGTTCCGCACTTATAATTAACAGATAAAATTTATTAAAAAAAACAGAGATATTATTACTTAATAGTTGCTCGTATACTTTGACATTCAATGTTATTGTAATTGCAATATTGTACCAGTGAAGATTGTAACATCTTATATTTTAAAAGAGTGTCCACGGACTTTTTTCCCGGATTCTTCTCCATAGGATCAACCTTTTGGAACCGTGCAACTAGAATCATAACGTTTCATAAACGTTTATGAAATAAAAACATTTGAACTTGAACTTGGAACGGTTTTGTGTCTTCTGATTCGTGTGATCTAGTGGTAATGACGCTCGCGTAGCTGCTGTGCGTGAAGTCGTGAATTCGATTCACTGGTCAAGCAAAGTAAGTATAATATTGTGTTGGGTCTATGAAATTCTCAGTCGCAACGGAGTTTGGATTTTTTCCTGGTTAAAGATAATAAATTCATCCTTTATTAAATACGTGGGAGAGCCATGCTTCGGCACGAATGGGCCGGCTCGACCGGAGTGATACCACGGCCTCACAGAAAACCGGCGTTAAACAACGCTTACGTTGTGTTTTGTCGAGTGAGTGAGGTTACCGGAAGCCTAATCCCCTTTTAAAAGGTCGGCAACGCACTCGTGACTCCTCTGGTGTTGCGGGTGTCTATGGGCGGCGGTAATCGCTTACCATCAGGCGATCTGTCGGATCGTTTGCCCTCCTATCCCATAAAAAAAAATACACCGGCGCACTTGCATAAAAGTGTGTAAACGCAGTATATCCCTACCTAACCCTTTAGTAATTGTATGTTAAGTTATTTAACGTCTATATCCGAATGTTTCTTTTTCTTAAAAAAGTCATTCAGTGGAATCCCGTTTGATGGGAATCGTCGGTAAATATTCACCCTCACCCTTCCAAGAAGGGTGCGCTACCTGCAACTTTTTTTTAACTTTGCAATAGGTACGTCATGGAGGATTTCGAATGTGAAATTGCTATTAGAATTCTTAACTAACTTCAACAAAGGAGGAGGTTATCAATTCGAGTACTATTTTTGAGAATGTTACTTTTATTTTGGAGAAACTCTGCCTATCGTGAACTGATTTCAATTTTTATTTTTTTATCTGATAATATTAATATTTCTAAGTTGTTTCTATATACATTTTATATATATGTACCTATGACTGCCTGATTATTCTAGTGGTCTCAAGCGCGACTGCTACGCTAGACGGCCTGGGTTCGATCCCCAGGTCGAGCAAAATGTTATTGGGTTTTTCTATGAAAGCCGGAGTCTGGATTTATGCTCGGTTAATGGTAATAGGTTCGCCCCGTATTATATGTGACCTAAACATACCGGCGAACTGTGGGTGTACATTAGTACGCATCTGCCTAACCCTTCGGGCAATACAGGCGTGATGGTATGATGGTATGTTTAGTACCTATGAATAAACTAGTTTTGAAGATTCTCTATTTTATTTGGTGGTCCAACTTTGACATTTACTGTTCACACATCCTCATATCGCAAGATCGTACCAGTGAACATTGTAACACCATTTATTTTAAAAGGGTGTCCATGGAATTTCTTGTCGGATTCTTCTCCATAGGATCAACCTTTTGGAACCGTGCAACTAGAATCATAAGGTTCCATAAACGCTTGTAAAAGCTTATTTGAAATAAAAACATTTGAAATTGAACTTGAACACCATAAAATGCTTGAATTCGATTATCTTCTTCCTAAAATGTTAATTATGTAAACAATAAAACAGGCACACAGGGCAAAAAAAAATTAAACATGCAAACAATGTTTTTGATATAAACCTATACTTCGGATTTGACCCCAATATTTTTTTATACAAAAAATAAAAAATACTAGGCAGAAACCTCTCGTAACTCAGTCCAGGAGTTACTAAAAAGGCTTGTTCTATCAAAATGCGTTCCAAATCGCTGTATTCATGACATTTTAACACGGTAGCTAAGGCTAAAGCTAAGTAGATTCATATAGCTAATAAACTAAAAACTAAATTATTTTCGTATTGAATCATCTCTACAGATTTCTGAAACATAATACAAGTGCCACATGGATTAAACACACACACACACATTCATAACAAACGGTACTTATCCTAAGAAAACTTTCTCTACCGTGCGTACATATATTAGGCGACATGTGCGTAGAAGAGCCACGCCGTAGATGGCCACTAGTCCGCTACGCGCTACGATAAATTACTGCAGCAATCTAGCTACAGTTGCTACGGTTTACAACTGACTTAAGAGTCCGGCGGACCGAATTTCTCATACAAACGTAATACCGAAATAAATCGTAATTCAAACACAATTTAATCAAATTCTGTTATTATTAGGATTCCAATACCGTTAATATAGGTTTCTACGTTACCATTTCATCCAAAATACTTCACTGGAAATAAATGTAAGCGAATGCAATTTTTGATAACTTTACCAAGTCTGAAATGATTTTCCGATCTTTTATTTCCAGTGAAGTAGTGGTAGACGAAATCCAAATCCAAATAAAAATAATAACATAGTTTGATAGAATATTGTCTGGATTACGATTTATTTCGGTATTACGTTTTTGTAGGCAATTCAAGCTCCGCCGGACCCTTAAGGCCGATAGTCAGATAACTTATAGCTGAAGAATAAAATTGAAGTTTGATAGATTTGTATAAAAAAAAACTGTCAAGAATGTGTAGCGACATCTACCGCGCTACATACGAACAAGTTCTGAATCGCGCAAGTGAAGTTTGCAACGCAACTTGAATATATACAACCGCCCGACATCAACCGTCGGGCCGTGGCCCGCCAGGCAAAACACCCGCCTGGTCGGAGGATCCTCCCTTTGGTGAGAGGGGCAACATATCTCGCCCCTCCACAGTGGTGACCCCGACGTGATCCCAGTGTATCCACACTGGGGACCCCGAGAAGAACATCAGCGCAGCCTTCGAAGACCAGCAGCTTCATCATCATCGTCGTCTTACTTCCCTCACAGCACGAGCAGCGAGTCACACAGCCAGCCAGCACTCTTCCGGCTTCAACGGGCATCCTGACCACAAGCCTGCAGCGAACGCGCATGCCTGGTCAGCACCCTCAGCCGACAACAAGCAACATGGCACAGCACACTGCACTTCGGCCGGTCAACAAGCAGAGGCAGTCTCTCCTGGTCGACGCAGCAGCCAGCCACTACTCAACACTGCACCACCTCGACTCACTGAGGACTACGCAGCATCACCCCGACTCACTGGGGCTCTCACCGCAACACAGTCCCGACTCACTGCGGACTACGCGGCATCCTGTTCCGACTCACTGGAACGCACTCCACTGGCACTGGCAAGCTTTTCAGACGCACTGACCGCTGACTCATCGACACGACCATCGACCCGACCATCGACCTCCGGTCTCGGGGGGGAGTGATGTAGCGACATCTACCGCGCTACATACGAACAAGTTCTGAATCGCGCAAGTGAAGTTTGCAACGCAACTTGAATATATACAACCGCCCGACATCAACCGTCGGGCCGTGGCCCGCCAGGCAAAACACCCGCCTGGTCGGAGGATCCTCCCTTTGGTGAGAGGGGCAACATATCTCGCCCCTCCACAAATGCATATAAATAATAATAAATAAAATAAATAAATAGTATTTATTTCCTTCAAAAAGTACAAACAAAAAGCATAGGTAACAATATTATCTTGCCGGCTCTTCTCCATACGACCCACTTTTTGGAACCGTGCAAATAGTTTTGACTTTTCAAAAGTACCTATTTAGTGGTCTAATTGAAATAAAACATTTTGACTTTGACTTTGACTTTGAGTTTGACTTTATATATATTTATTCCTCCGATAATGTTTTCTGGCGATAGAAAAATCTGCTCTTAGTGGAACTTGTTTAACCCTTCCTAAATACTGCGTGATTTAGTATATTTTTGTTTTTGTCTTATTTTCTTCCTTGTTGATCCGGAAGCACAAGACAAATAGATCAGTTCCTTAAAAAACAGTTTTATTATAATGCTCTAAATCAAATGGTGTAGAAAACAAGAATAAATATCGAGAATATTCGAACGAATTGGAGCATAATAGTATATTAAAATGACGGTACAAAAAGTGCTGCAAGAGATTTGATACTGTAGTTAGCAGCATTTTTTGTATTGCTACTTTTTCATTGATTTTTTCTTATTATTTCACGTGTAAAATTAAGCAATTTTGGCAATCTTTCGGTTGAATCTCTGTTTATTATCTATCTGTAAATCAAATCTATCTATAGTTTTTATTGTTATCCTCTAAATCAAACGATGTAGAAAACAAATATATATATACCGAGATTCTTCAGACAAATTGGAGCATAATGGTATACTAAAATGACGGTACAAATAGTGCTGCAAGAGATTTTATGCTGTGGTTAACAGTTTTTTAAATAGCTACTTTTTCTTTGAATTTGTCCTAATATTTCACATGTAAAATGACGCCATTTTGGCAATCTTTCGATCGAATTTATGTTTATTACCTATCTGTAAATCAAGTACCTATCTAAACATTTGTTACTTCCGGAAGCAGGCCAGTTTAGATCTAGTAAGAATAACAAAAAAACACTTGAACTTAATGGACCATTTCAGTTTAGTTCCATGCCTCGAAAACCTATTTCAAAGCTTGCCAATAACTTAGCCCGAACGAAATTCAACAAAAAGACTCCAGCAACAAGTACCTTTTTTACATTTTTTTATTCTCATAATGATGTGTTGTAAGTAAATATATCTTCTCTCGCCTCACCATAAAAAAGATATCAGAATCAATGATAACCAAGAAAAACAGGTCCTGATAATAAAACTTGGGCGATAAAACTCCGCATACGGCCCCATGAGAGCACAAAGGGAAGCTATAAAAGGGAATATTGTCAATATGAAACTGCTATTGTAAGAGAAATATGATAATCTCTCGTACAATTACGGAGACGTCTCGCGCTGATGGGCTCCAAACAGATTGTTGACGCACAATTAAGATGTTTTGTTTTTGTTTAACAATAAAAGCATTAGGCTTTTGTTTTGTTTATATAAAGCGCTCTATTAATCTCACAAATTTCAAATGCAAGGAAGTTTTTTCCCAACTATGTCAGGGTTTCCAGTCTGTCCAATTATAGCTGAATGCCAGTAATTTTTACAAGGCGACTGCCATCGGACTTCCACAGCAAAATTTTTGGGCAATATCTTTATCCTTTACTTATGTCAAAGGTCTCGAGTTCGAACCCACCTCTGACTTTTCGAAGTCATGTGCGTATAAGTTAATTATCACGCGCTTAAATGGTGAAGGAAAACATCATGAGGAAACCTGCATGCCTGAGAGATTTTCTCGATGGCATGTGAAGTCTGCCTACCCGCACTAGGCCAGCGTGGGACAGTATAATGGGTTGATTATGATCTTTATCGTAACTCATTAGCATACCTATTAATAATAAGCGCAAATCTCAAATTGAAATTCTCAGTAGCAGCTCAGAGTTTAGATTTGTGCTCAGTAATTGGCAATAGGAAAGCCCCCTATTCCATGGGACCTAAACATATTGGCGAACTGTGGATGTATATTAGTACACCTCTGTATAACCCTTCAAGGAATACAGGCGTGATGGTATGTATGTGTATGTTTAAGTTTAATATAACAACAGCATTTAATTTTTTCATTGGATTACTACTCTTCCAATCGGATTGTGGCGTCGAAAATAAACACACAGATGAAATAATAAACTATTTTGTAAAAAAGAAAATATATTTTTGTATTCATCGCAAGGTTATGCAGAGTTATGGGTATTATTGTGTACATTTACGTATATAAATAAAACATTTCAAAGCTAAAATTCATAGATCCCACCTGAAACTGACACTACACCAGCAAAACCTTATTTCAGCAAAAAGCCTATGAATTTCATCACTGAGCTACACGATATCAGATTATACGAACTACCGCATAATGTACCTTGAATAGTAGATAAATCACCCCTTCCCCCCACATTAAGGAGGGCACAAAGAGGGCTAGAAGTATTTGGGTTAAGGGTAGATGCGCGGATTACGTGAAACGTAATATTATAGCAGTGGCGAAAATCTGATCATTTTCGCACCCTTTCAAATAATATACCTAATAGCGTGTACCTTGAGGGATGAAGTGGAGCGATCATATTCTGTTCTTAAGAAGGTTACAGATATAACGCGTTAGTTTTATTAGTTTTTTGAGCGATATATATATTTATAGATAGCTATATAGATAGATACTTAGATAATGAAAACTAAGGGCACAAACCAACAGACACGATTGTAAAGTACATGGAATACGCACTTATGAGGTAAATTGTCTAAGTTGATATGTAAAATACATACCATTACGCTTGTATTCCACGAAGGATTAGGTAGAGGTCATCGCATCACTGTATCGTTGGCGCGGGGAGGCGCTAGGGCGGGATGAACTACCGTTGACTCGCAAAACTGAGGCACGGAGTATCGCGCTCAGCCAGGTCCTAGTGGCAAAGTTGAAGAAGCAAGAATCAAACCAGGGCAGGGCACGCCACAATAATGGCGGTAAGGCCAGACGTGAAGGAGTGGCTGGAGAGGCGCCTTAGCGCTCGTAGCTTCCGAATGACACCATGTCCAGAGAGCACGCCTCTCGGTACATTGCTGTGTCGGGAACTACCTGCATCGTATACGCCAGATTCCAACGCCCGGTTGTTTCCATTTCATGATCTGCCCCGAGTGTGCAGCATACGCTGGAGGTATGTCCGAGGACAGAGCAGCGCCGTGGTCTTGTTGCAACAGTGGGTGGTAACCTCTCCCTTTCCTGCCGTAATACGAGCCATGGTCGCATACGAGCAAGTTATGCTTGGAAAAGAAGCGGCGGAAAGGGAGAGGGAATTTTCTACTTCTCTCCCGATCTGCAGTAGATTCAGCGGGCGTAGACAGACCTCTGGCCTCCATGAGCGGTAGACCTCATGAGCGGTAGACTTGGAGAATCTGCCGCCCGACTACACGATAGCCCTAGTAGACGGCGCTTAGGTGCGCTTAGGAATATGATGTGAAACAGGGCCTCGAGTCCAGCGAACGCTGGACCTCAGCCTGTCATGGTCGTGGCGAATGTCATGAATCCCATGGCCATAACTATTGGGCAAAGATAGGCAAGTACGGTTTTTATTCGGCCGACATGCCCAGGTGTCTCCTCGGGCAGATGATTCACGAGGACTTTCCGTACTAAAACAAAAGAGAGGTGTTTGTAAAATCCCCTGCTACACTTGGGGCGCTTCCCAGAGTTGTTTTACTAAACAGAATGGAATACTGTTTATTTACATCAATAATAAGCTTATCTTCTATACTTATAATAAATCTGTAGAGAGGTCAATTCTGTACATGAAATATATTTCCAAAATAAATATCAGCGGGTGATTAGTGATCGATACTGACGCCAAAAATGCAATCAGTAAAATTTTTGTCTGTCTGTCTGTCTTTCTGTCTGTCTGTCTGTCTGTATGTTCGTTATAGAAACAAAAACCACTCGACGGATTTCAACGAAACTTGGTACAATTGTTCTTCATACTCCTGGGCAGGTTATAGTATACTTTTCATCACGCTACGATCTATAGGAGCAGAGCAGTGAAGGGAAATGTTGGGAAAATGAGTGATTCATGAGAAAGGTTTCAAGCTATACAACATCACGCTACAACCCTTAGGAACGGGGCAACGCAGGTGCAACTGCGGGCGAAGAACTAGGGAACAAAGTAACTATTCCACGCGGACGAAGTCGCTGGCAAAAGCTAGTATATAATAAAAAGAAACCTATTAATATACACTATTTACGTAAAATACATGAACGTAAAAACAAAAAGCTACTTATTAAAATCTAAACGACAGAGGCGTGACTACGCGTCAAAGTATTCCTCGGCATCGCTGGGAAGGTGCCTAGAAGACTGGCAGCATTGCCACGCTGAATGGCAATGCTTATACACTCTCCTAGAAATAAGCCAGCTCTCTGGTCACGTGAAGTGTCTACCAGTCTCCTTGAAATTTCCTTGAATTCCTTACTAAACAGAATAGTATCGCGTACCTTGATCAAAAATTCTTTGTACATACCTTTAATATTAAACCGAACATTAAGCGATGCCCTTGTGCCTTGTGCCATTAACGCACTAGAGGTCACACAACAACCTTTAAAACTACATAGCTTAACGATCAAGTTTATTTGTCCAAATATTTATTTTTATATGCCTTTACGGTTGTTAAATAAACACAATAAAACCTTTTTATTGTTACGAATTATTGTAATTTATTGACTAATTCTGAATTACATTTTAATTGTAACATAACATCCCATCATGCCTGTATTTCCCGAAGGGTTAAGCAGAGGTGTATAAATGTACACCCAGAGTTTGCCGGTAGAGGTCCCATGTAATAGGGGCGAGTCAATTCTCATAAATCGGGAACTTTCAAACTGAGTTGCTGCTGATAATTTTGTAGAAAAACCCAATAAAATTTGGTCGACCTTGAACTCGTATAGTAGGCATCTGCCTAATCCCCTGGAGAATACAGGCGTGATAAACAAGATTCTTAAATTATGATTTAATTGATGCTTAGTGCGCTTCTGAAATACGAAATCTCATCATCGCACCGACCCCAAGTCAATTAGGATAAGGGAAGGGCAGGAGGCCCTTTTCCTTGGATCCCAATTTTCTTAGGGTCGATACAGTTCGTCTTTTTTTCGCACGTCTCTATCAGCCATCATCTACTTCGTTTCGTACCATAATTACCATATCTCATACAATCCAATTCGATAGCACGATTGACCCAGCGGTTGGGCGATTGGACCATATGCCGCTTGATTGCATGTTCGATTCCCGTACAGAACAAATATTTTGATTAGTTTACCGATCTGGGTGCTTGTAAAAGAGAATTTTAGTGTGGGAAATAGGTAAAAAATCGTCAGTCGCTTATCAAGGTAAAAAAATAGTTATTAAGAAAATTTTAATTATATGTAAATGCAGTAAATAGCACAATAAGTTACCACAAACTGTCGAATTTCCCCAATGGATCTCTATTATTTGGAGATTTAATTGAAAATCTATTGAAGAATTTTGTCAGTTTTAGATACCACGATGAGCTATAGACCGTACAATACAACAATAAATATAATTATGTGTTGTAAACGAAGAAGAACGACGAACAGAGGAAGTGAGTTCATCCTACCTTTTCATCACAATAATTTTCTTTCTTACATAACTTTATCACGGCCACTTCCCAGAAAGACTAAGCAGAGTTTTAGTTTCTATGACTCCATGTTATAGATGAAATGAAATCCAAACATCGGTCTATTGAGAATTTCCTAACACCACGTGGCTCGATCAAATCCAACCTAAGACTTCACATTGAGCAGCCATTCTTGAGACCATTAGACGAATGAAGATGCATTTTCAACCGAATTCAAAAAGGAGAAAGTTCTCAATTCGATTGCATTTTTTTTGTATGTTTGTTACGCGATAATTCCATCAATTAAGAACCAATTTTGATGATTCTTTTTTTGATCGATAGGTCATATACGACCGAGTAAATGATAACGTCGTCTAAGTATACGTCAAATTTTATTCGCTACAAAAAATGTTGAAATATAATAACTATTAAGAAAAAATAAAAACGCCGTTAAAAACATAAAAAATAATGCTATGTGCGAAACAGTTTCGGAAGTTTCGGCGAAATCAAAATGTGATGTATGTGTTTCGCACAAAGCATTATTTTTTATGTTTCTGAAAGCGGTTTTACTTTTTCTAAAATTTATTTTCACTTATACGTCTCTATCATTATTTTTAAGAGTCCCATAAAACCATGTTTTCTTTAAGTATAAACAAAGTGGAATGTGGAAGTTGTATTTTTTCTTTACTCCAAAATTCTATTTTTTTAGGGTGGAGTACCCCCTACACGGAAAGGGAGGGTCCGGGGCTCCTCACAAAAAGGATTTGTTGCAGTTTTCTATAGAAATGTTTTTTTTTCACCCCTATTGTGTGAGGGGTGTGGGGGTAGCTGACACGTCATCTAGCGTGTATTGATAACGCACTGATACGGGCAATTTCCTTTTTCAAATTAGAAAGAGGCTATGATAATGGTTTTTTTTATTGGATCAACCCTTCGCGTTGACACCTTCAATGTAAAAATGTTAATTAATTTGTAGCAGGTACTAAATTAAAAGATTGATAAAAAAAATAGGTCAAAGAAAAAATTTTAAGGTCGCTTAAGCGTTGATTAATTATTGGAAGACTTGATAAATGTTTGCGATTAGTTAAAAAAAAAAAAAAAACTGGTAGTGGTTTAGCGGTCGCGATTGCTGTGATTAAAATTCTCGGTTCCCAATGCGAGCAAAGTGTTAAACTCGCTACCTATTACATAGGGCCTAAATATATCAGCAAATAATGGGCATTAGTGTCTACACCTCTGCCTTACACTGCGGGAATTGCAGGCGTGATAGTATGTTAATCTTTTACAAGGTCAAATGTGGAAAGTTACCAAAGCAAAAAAAAATGTAACGTATTTTTCGTTCCATTTTAAAATCGCAAATCAAAATCAGCAGATAATCTATTTTATTGACAGCTCTGAATATAGCTAAAGTTACTTCAGCAAATTCGTCTGGATAAGTTCGACTTTCAACGTCTCAGGCCGATAGCAAACTTCGGACTGAGAGACTCCGTGATGCGATCCGATTTTGCAGCCAAGAAATAAGGATAAAACCGCACTGGTAAAGTGATAAAGACGGGTTGGACAACTTGCTTTTGCTGCCACCACATGAGATCTGCAGTATTCCTAAAATAAATATCGGTTTATTTATTTTTCAATTCCAAATGTTTTTATTTCAAACGCGACTTCGCCCGCGCGGACTGCTTATTTAAGATATTAATTATCTTTATAAATTATAGCTTATGTGTTATTCTCATGTGTGAGCTATATTAACTTGTGCGTCGAGGGTTCCGTACCTACCCATTATACCGCCATAATAAAATTGGCTGTAAGACCTTGCTTTTAGCCAAATTTCGTGATTCGTGGTCAACCGGAAGTGCCCTATAGTTTTTGGGTCGAAAATCTATATGCTGAGCGCGACTGCTACGCTAGAGGTCCTGGGTTCGATTCCCAGGTCGAGCAAAGTGTTATTGAGTTTTTTATTATATTCTCAGTAGCACCTCGGAGTTTGGAATTTGTGCCCGGTTAATGGCAATAGGCTCACCCCCTAATATATGGGACCTAAACATACCGGCGAACTGTTGTCATGATGGTATGTTATGTACCTATATTATATAAAAAGAAGGTTCTCAGCATTTTTGAGAACGCTTGCGAGCCATAAAACCAGGCCCAACTCCAAATTCAAAGCTGCTACTCTGAATTATAATAACCCGGTAACCCAGACAATAGATCTTGCATTTTTTCTTTAATTTGATAAGTAAAGCGTGCCTAATAAAATGTGCTATTTCAAAGATAGACATCATTATAAAATATCTAGTGCAAAGATTTATATTATTAAGTTTTAGGTCTTGATAAATGTTTAAGATTAAAACAATAAAGATTCAAGTTTCATACTACTATAGATGTTCAATATTAATAACAAATAGCTCAATTTATAAAATGAAAGGTATTCATTTTAAATGAATTTTCTTTTATAATTGAAATTTTGACATTTCACTTCGAAACTTTAACCCTCAAAATTCGATCGCGTGACATTCAAAACATTCATAAAATATACATTTAAATTGAAGCATATATTCAATTTTATTGTTCATAATTTATTTATTGGTATTGCCATCTGTCTTTTGATCTGTCTGCAATAATGTTTTATGCGGTGAAATAAAAAATATTATTTTTTGAGGAAAAAACGAAGTGAGTTGGCTAATGAATTTTTACACGATGGCCCATGTTGGGCTTTCTTAAAAAGTAATTAATGGCTGCAATCTCCTTCGGTTAACCTCTTCTCTAAAAATAAAAAATGTATTTTAAAAGAAAGTGCTTTGTAAATCCACAGTGGCCCGTATTTTCTTATCATTAGATGCCGCAGAGCTAAGACATAAGCTTGTTATGTTTTAATTACACTATAAAAACAAACTTTCCATATGATATTTTGTCACAAAAATATAAATTAAATTAAATTTGCTTTTGTATTAGTAAAAGCTACACCTACGTAAATAATTGCAACGCCTCTATTCCCTGAAAGGTTAGGCAGAGGTGTACTTACAGCCACAGTTTGCTGGTATGTTTAGGCCGATATAATAGGCGAGCCGAGATTTAATACAATAGCATATAGGTCATCGTAGGAATCGAACCCAGTACATCAAGCGTAGCAATCGCACATTTGCTTATATTCAGATAAAATCCAATTCGTGGGAAAAATACGTAATCTTTGTATTTTAAAATTATTTAAAATAACACTAACAAACAACAAAATTTTCAAAACGTCAACGGGCCTTCACCGCAAAGTACTATTGTTTAAGTTCGTCCCATTTAGGACTTTTCTGTCCCCTTATAATGAAGGGCCATTACGGTGACCTTTAAAACGAAAAGGTGGACCTTAATCCGTGGTCAATGTCTCCACACGCCTAAAAATATATAAACTCTTTAAATTTTAAAAAAATGTTGAAAGTTACATTTTTTACATCAAACTGAGTGAAAATTCTCGATAAATTCTTTTCATTTTCGTTACACCAAGTGCTGTTACATTTAATATTGACACCTGGTTGTCAAATATTACTTCGAAATTGATAATTTGTTTTCGACGTAATGCCTGCGGCGAATTGGGGGTTAAAATTTTAGACTAAGGTTTGTTTTTGTTTGAAAACAGTCATTACATTGTACTATTGGTTAAATATTAATTTATTCATTGAACTTTATTCAATAACCTTGGATAACTTTGTTTGTGTATTTATAAAACTGTCATTAATTTAGATTAAATATTAAAACACATATCTTCACGCCTGTATTCCTGTAAGTGTTAGACAGAGTTGTGCTGTTGTACACTCATATTTTGCGGTTGAGATTCCTTGTAACAGGAAGCAAGCCTATTGCTCTTAATCATGTAGAAATCGAGACTTCAAGCTTCTACTGAGAATTTCATAGAAAAACTCAATAACACTGCTCGAATAGAGAATGGAACCGAAATCGGTCATGCTCCGCAGTCGCGCTTACGACCACTAGACTAACGAGGCAGTAGAATAAAATATCAGCAAATTATTTAATATTAGAGTGAATGAAGTAATCCTAGAAATAGTGAATCTAAATTTATTTATAAATTCATATTTCATCGTTTTAAGAAGTTAAATTTCTAATTAGCTAATGGTATTATGGGGTTGACATAATCTTAAAACTATAAATACAGATAAAAGAAAACTGACGGAATTCTGACATGGCTAGTGTTTCTAATAATACCTAGTATGATTACCAGAAATATTAACAAGCTTAAGTGGCAGTGGGGCACATAGCTCGTAGAATTGACGGCCGCTGGGGTAAAAAGGTTCTCGAGTGAAGGGAGACCATGATGGTGCTGACTAACTACTATCAAGATTGAGCTCTCTATATTCAGTTTTATGAGGATACGTCATAAATAGAATCATTCTTGATTCTCGCATACGTGCACGGTCGCCGTCCAATTCCACACACACACTCATGAATAAAAAAACACCAATACTCAAAGTAAAAACAAAATTTACGCGCGACACCCCTAACCGCGAAACCAGCGCGCTATGATTGATCACTGTTTACGCCGCGCCCGACCGCTCCATCTGTTCCAGGGTTGTCGCACTGTCGCACGAGCTTTTAAATTTCCATAACGACCAAAATTATTTAGTTGGGAGTTACAAATTGTTCTGATCAGCGGTAACCGAATGTGGTAAGTTAGCATTTTGTTTTAATATGTTTTTGGATGACGTCAATCTATAATAGAAGGTGGTTCTTTGATTATAAACCGGCATTATTAATAAACGCCAGAGGCCTTGGGCTCGATTCCGAGTGGGAGAGCCATGTATAAATTTCCTAGTATAATTACTAGGAAATTTATGGCGTGGGAAAGCCATGCTTCGGCACGAATGGGCCGGCTCGACCGGAGTGATACCACGGCCTCACAGAAAACCGGCTTCAAACAACGCTTACGTTGTGTTTCGCCGAGTGAGTGAGGTTACCGGAGGCCCAATCCCCTTTTAAAAGGTCGGCAACGCACTTGTGACTACTCTCCCTCGTGTTGCGGGTGTTCATGGTAGGCGGTAATCGCTTACTATCAGGCGATCCGTCTGCTCGTTTGCCCTCCTATTCCATAAAAAAAAGGTCGAGCAAAGTATTATTAGGTTTTTCTATGAAATTCTCGAAAGCTCGGATTTTGGATTTGTGCCGGTTAATTGCAATAGGCTCGCCCCCTATTACATGGGACCTAAATATACCGGTGAACTATTGGTGTACATTAGTACACCTCTGCCTAACCTTTCGGCAAACAGGCGTGATGGTTACACACTAACGCGCATGTGGAATAGTCTCTTCGATTCTGACTGTTCTTATACATGTATATGACGTCAATATCTTTTTTCCTCATGGGGTGGTCCCAAATCTCCATTAATTTACCCATCGCTCAGCTGACTCTAACAACTGACACGGGACAAAAAGCCGCTAATACTCTATAATTCTTCCGAATACCTTCCGGGTTTAGTAGACGGAAGCATAGCTGTCAATTATGTGGTGTTAATTCAACGCCTAGCCAAGGTTAATAAGAGTTATTTTTTCCATACCATGTGTCATGAGGTTAATGATCTTAGATGAAGCGGAAAGTGGTGTGCCAGAATCGTAGCAAGTGGAAATCTATAGTCTCTGCCTACCCCAATGGGAGACAGTCGTGAGAATATATTATATGTATGCAGTAAAGCCATTTTCGTAATTATTTTCTTTAAAACTTTCGATATTTTTGCATAATAACATTTTTTTTATGTGAATTTATCAGTACCATTCTGAAAGGTAAAACCAAAAAGAAAAACCACCAATAAAAGTAAAACCACCTTCAAACACATATAAATAATATTAGGTGCACAACAGTTTCGGAAGTCGGTGGCGAAAACAAAAGTTCAAACCAAATTGAAGACCACTTTCGCTTCATCTACGTTCATTAACCTCCTCTTGCGTGATCGTCGGTTTAGGGTGCTCTTAAAACCTGACCTTTTTTGAGAACGTCCGCAATTTGGTTGTGGTACGTTCGCCGAGGTCGGCCCCTTCCAACTCTTTCATCCGTACTCGCCATGGATACTCGTTTCGCCAAACTCCGTTCATCCATCCTCTATAGGTACATATAGTACTATATAGTACACACTCTTTAAAAAACATAGTAAAGACATGTTTGGGCAAACATGTCTTTACTATGTTTTTTAAAGAGTCGGAATGCAAAAAGTTTCCTTTGACCTCTCTATAATATTTTTAAAATTTCTGTAAGACCGCCTTCAAAAATATAAAAATAATGTTAGGTGCACAATAGTTTCGGAAGTCGGTGCCTTCGATTTGGTTTGAACTTTTGGTTTCGCCACCGACTTAAGAAACTATTGTGCCCTTAATATTATTTTTATATTTTTAAAGGTGATTTTACTTTTTGTTCAAAGTTATATTATTTCAACATTTTTAGTAGCGAATATAAATTTTACCCCTACCTAGACTACGTTATCATTTTATCATTTACGTGTTATTGTCATTTTGTTCTAAATTTTGTGAGCAGATCTCACTCAAATCACTCAATCAAATTTTTATGAGACCACCTGTGAAGTATGAGCTATTGATCAAAAAAGAATCATCAAAATCGGTTGGCGCGATATTGAGTTATTCGTCCATTTGTCGCGCACATACTTAATGCATATTTAAGATTTATATGGTTTTCTCATGGATGCCATTGTCAAAACTGGACCATAATTGAAATGGGACCACACGGGAAACTTTCAAATAAAAAAAAAGAATCATCAAAATCGGTTCACCCAGTCGAAAGTTTTGGGGTAACAAAAAAAAACAGTCGAATTGAGAACCTCCTCCTTTTTTTAAGTATTTTTTGAAAAGCACAGTTAGATACATATATCGTCTAACTCTCCCATATAAAAGAAAGATTGAATGTGGATTTCTCCATTAAAACAAAGGAAAGTTTATTAAATCGGAATAATGTTTCTCTTTTTTTCATTAAATGATGACACTAGGATTTTCTGTTGAGCATACTTAGATTTTCACTTACAATACAAATATTCTGACCTCAAGGTTTACCTGTAGGTCATACAAATATTTTATTCCACCTCTACACCAACTGTTTTAACGATTTTCAATTCCTACAACTTACCTCTATGCCGTCTAAAGAATCATAAAAGTTGACGATTATCTCCGCTCATTCTTAGCACCGAACATTCATAAAAAAAGAAATAAAAGAAAAAGGCCGCTCCTACTCAATTATTAGCCACATTCTGACCTTAATAATATCCAAGAAGACAAATCTAATCTACAATTCACTTCATTCACACAATAAAACGCCACTTTCTTGAAAATTTAATAGGATCGCAACACCCAGAATTCTCTTGAAATATTTCGAAGGAAAATGTTAGAAAATTCATCAAATTCTGAGAGCACGTACCAACAAAAGAGTAGGAAGGCGTCAAATGAATCTATTTTTTTTCTTCAGAAACTCGTAACAATTGAAACAAAAGTAAATTATGGGCGGGGTCGGTTGGACCGGAGAATTATGAAAAATGGTTGGTCGCCTTATTATGCATGGTGATGCCACCGGCTAACTCAATTTTGTTAGGAGATTTTTTCAAACTTTCCAGTTTTTTTTCTGTGAGAATTTTACACTGATTTATTTGCTGCAGTTGATGGATTGTTTTTGGAGCGAGTAAAATTTTTTTAGCTGGGTTTTTTTCTAAATTATGATGTATGGTGTGACAGATTTAGGCTTTTAATTAAGTTTGATTTATTTTATTTCATGTTACGTAATGTTTTTTTAAATCTAAAAGTAGGTAACTAAGTAATAGGATTTGTTCCAATTAGGTACTATACACAAGTTACAAAAATAATTGTCAAATATAATGAGGACGTTGAAACCAGTTTCGAAATCATGAATGGTATTTATTTCGGTAAATACATCTTTGAAAGACACTTTATTAGTCAGTTATTTTAGTGAAGGAAAAATTAAATCGCGGGTAGGATTCGAACCTGCGTCTTCTGGTTAGATGCATCAGACTCTAACCAGAAGACGCAGGTTCGAATCCTACCCGCGATTGAATTTTTCCTTCACTAAAATCACCACCACCAACTTTATAATCTTAAAATGGAAAATGCAATAAAAATCACAAAAAGATACTTTAATAGTCAATTAGTACCTACTACATACAAACATACATTCACGCCTGTATTCTCCGAAGAGTTATGCAGAGACGTACTAATGTATACTTATTCACAGCTTTCCGGTATGTTTAGGTCCCATATAATATGGTGGTCTATTGCCTTTAACCGGGCACATATCCCAAGCTCCAAGCTTCTACTGAGCTACACATTGGTCGAACTGGGAATCGAACTCAGGTCCTCTAGCGTAGGAGACGCGCTTGGGTCTCCTAGACTACTGAAGCAGTCATCTATAGACATAAAACGTAATATTTTACAAATAACACAGACTAATTTGCTCGCAGTATTTTCTTTCCAAGTTGACTTCAACACTCCACTGGCATCCAATGCCGACTCCCCCGAAAAAATAAACCTCAGTGAGCCAAATAAAATATCATATATGTTTACGACGTTGTACATATATAAATGTGGGAATACGACCCTTATATGATCGCGCGTTTGGGTCGGCTTTGAAAAGGACAGGACACAAATGACACGCAAATGTAAGATGAAAAGCGTGGAGTGACATGCATTCATTAAATTTCTGTCATTTGGTTGTTACCCTGGGTCGCGGAATGGAAGGTAGTGTTGGTTTAGGCTCAAGTATGGTATTTCTTTTTACAAATCGTCAGCAAATAAGAATATGGCTCACCTTTAGAGATGTGTATTTGATTGTATGTTGCTATAACTGCCTGATTAGTCATTATTTTTAGTAATTATATTATTAGTATTATTATTAGTAAGTGATTAGTTAGATTAGGTTTACGCTGATCTTATTGTTGCAAGAATCGTAGCAAGTGGCGTTTCTGCCTACCCGTGAATGTATGTATGTTGTCTAGTGGTTTAAGTACGACTGCTAGGCTAGAGGTCCTAGGTTCGTACGCTAGAACTCGTAGGTTCGATTCTCAAGTCAAGCAATGTAAGCTTCTGCCTTTCTCTTCGGGGAATACAGGCGTGATATTAAGTTTATGTTTATTATATTTAGAAAAAAACCCGCAGCATCAAGATATGGTTACCATGTAATTGCAATATAATTAAAGTAACAGGATACCATGCTTCAAATCGATCAGACCTGTGGAAGTTGCTCACACCTCTTCATGAACCAGTAAAGAGCTAATAATGTTCAAACGGCTGACCAGGTTTTCTTAAATCATAGCTAAGAACTATCTCGATCATGTCACCGTTCAAACAAAGGAAAAGTAAATCAAAATCGGTATATTCTTTTGGACACTACGATGCAACAGACAGACACACAGATACACCTACAAACTTATAACACCCCTCTTTTTCATAGAGAGTTAAAAATGACTGTGGCTTTTCAAAGTAGAAAATTGATGTATTTGTTTAAAAACTGGAATAAAGTTGCGCTTTTATATCGATAAAAATCACGCAAATTAAGTTTTTGTGATTTGAACTTAACATAATCAACCCCATAATGTCCCACTGCTGGGCACGGGTCTCCTCTCGGAATGAGAGGGATTAGGCTATACTCCACCACGCTGGCCTAGTGTGGGTTGGCAGACTTCATACGCCGTCGAGAAAATCTCTCAGGCATGCAGGTTTCCTCACGATGTTTTCCTTCACCGTTTAAGCGCGTGATAATTAACTATTAATACGCACATGACTTCGATAATACTCGCACTTGTTATCCTGAAACGTACCCGGATGGATAAAATAATCCCAACATGTTTATCTTACCCAAATATCTTACTTGATTAATATTGAATAATTCCCGATCAAAACAATTACTGTTTCCAATAAAATCAAACCAAAGAGAATCGAGTTCGTTTAAAAGGTAAACGGTTTCTTCATCCATCGTGCAATTTTAATCAAGCGACCACCTGGCGACCTGGGCAAAGCCGCGGCATTTAAATAGCAATTAATAATTACAGGTTTAGAACAGATTAGAAATTTGGGTCCAATCCGCTTCGGAAGTTTTAGCTTTGTGTTAATTAATTTTGGGGAAGTTAGCTAGATACCTACCTGTTATATTGGGTAGTTATATAGTACCTACTTCGTTTTTTTTTAGTTTGTTGAGACTAACTGAAGCCAGCTACGCATTCCTTTGGCCAGGAAATACATAAATATATAAAACACGCGCATATACTCATATAAATGCGTTGTGTAAAAATTTAAAAGAAATCGGTGAAGAACTTTCGATTTTTTTTTTATGTTGAAGGAACATTTAAATTTTTGCTACCATAGATAATATACCATCGCGCCTGCATTCTTCGAAGGGTTCCACCTAAATCTCCACATCACAGCTGAGTATTTGTACGTGGGAGAGCCATGCTTAGGCACAAATGGGCTGGCTCGACCGCAGTGATACTACAGAAAACCGGCGTCAAACAACGCTTACGTTGTATTTCGCCGAGTGATTGAGGATACGGAAGGCCCAATCCCCTTTTAAAAGGCTGGCAACGCACTTGTAACTCCTCTGGTGTTGCGGGTGTCCATGGGCGGCGGTAACCGCTTCGCTGTCTCGCATCTGCTCGTTTGCCTACCTATCCCATAAAAAAAGTGGAGTTCAAATGTGTCTTACATGCTATCTAATAAAGGACGATCCGAACTGTTAATGAAAAATTCTAAGTAAAACCGGTAAGCAGTAAAAAAACAGTAAAACCAAGTAATCAGTAACAGTTTAACTAACCATAACATGCCATCACGCCTGTATTCCCCAACAGATTATTCAGAGGCGTACTAATGTACCTACACACACAGTTAGCCGGTACGTTTTAGGTCTCATATAATAGGGGGCGAGCCTTTTGCCATTAACCGGCAACAAATACTAAACTCCAAGCTGCTACTGATAAAAATAATAATAAACTGAGAAGAATCAATTTACTTTAATATAAAAATTGATCCATCTGTGAATTGAACTCACGATCTCTATCTCAATACCTCTTGCGACTACCTAGACCAGTGATGCGCCAAGTGATCCATATTGACTCCCAGGGGTCGACGATGACATGCAAGGGGTCTATGACAGCAAAAAAAAAATGGGTTCCATGAGATGTAAATGTGATTACCTATAATGAATTTGAAAAAAAAAATGTCAACAGAGGGTCTACCCAAAACTGAAAAACATGCGACCAGATTAAAAAGTTTGGGGAACTCTGACCTAGACCAATGCGGCCGCCCTTTAATTTTTACAATCAAATATTTTTTTTACACATAAATCAACCCTCACTTTTCCAACTTGCGTTTGACTTTTATAAGTCTGATTGCGCCCACATTCGACTTTTGTGACGTAAATTTGCAACATTTGGCTACAATCGATTCGCGATCGGGTCTTTTGATCAAAATTTTCGATAGGGCTTTCTGAACCAAGCTGAGTCGAGCAAGGATTTATTAGATTTTTCTGTGAAATTGTCAGTAGCACCTCTGACTTTGGGATTTCTTCCCGGTGAGTGTTTAATTTAAAAGGAAAATGTAAATGTGAGTACCTATTATGTAAGCTAGATAATTAGATATACACAGATTTAAGCGGTCTGGCGGCTTTGAGATTTTTATCTGGCCTACGCAAATATTCCACTGATCTGGTATCGTCGTGCGACGGGTTGTTAGGTCCCTAGATTATAGCCGAGCTATCCAATGACTGCTGCATGCGTGCCGTCAGATAGAACTGGTCTACTTAAAGCCGCAATGGCTCTTTCTTCTAAAGGCCATTTCAGACATTGTCTTATATTGGAACTCACATATTTGCTACTAAGTATTATGTCTGGATTTTAAAAGAAACCATGAGGTCGTCAGTTAGGAAATGCCGGTATCATCTAGTTAAAAAAAAATAACTTGTAAAAGTGTCCTTAACAGATCTATTTTCAGAAATAAATATAAATTTTCATTTAATGGTAATTGGCTCGCCCTCCATTACATGGAATCTAAATATAATGTGGGTATAGGTACCTACATTATTATACCTCTGCTTAATCCATCGGGGAATACAGGCTTGATTGTATACTTTGTTCGCTTATATTTACCGAGTGGCGGCAAAAAGTAGTTCGATGTTTAGATTTGTACATGATTCAGGAGATCCCTTGAAAATAAAAGCCTTCTCCAGTTCTCCTTTATCTTCAGTAAGTTAAGCAAAACAGGGCTATAGTATAAAGTTAAGCAGTAGTGTAAGAATGTAACGTTCGTAAAATAGTGGCTAGAGTTCATCTTGTTGTTAAAAATATGGTAAATTATTAGTTATGTTACTTATTTGTTAACTTATAAATAAGCCAGAAGATGATTTTGTTAACTGAAATCCAAGTTATTGATTCAAGGAATCAATACGGTGAAATAAGTTCACATTCATAGAAAACATATAGCGTTACGTACTATATAAAATATAGACAAATGGAGAAACTTTTTTGAAGGTCATTCATAAAAAATGAAAAAATTTCATAAAATATATATCTCTCAAGGCTTGTGATAATGACAATGTTGATACTCTGTTACAGATTCGTTATTGAGAGGCCCACGTTCAGATATGGACATGTCCTTGTTGCTACATTAAAGCGGCTTTTCCCGACAGTTATACTACTGTTGTTTCTTTATACTGTGGCGCAAGGCTGAAAATAATTCCCTTTCAATTACCCTACTTACGTTTACGTCATTCTGCCTATCTGCCAATTGTAGCTTTTGTGCGGGATTTTCTTGTTTTGTGCCTTTTCTGTTTCGCTGTGAGAGATATTTATCTCAGTTAGAACCTTTTTACCTGACGGAAAAGGTAGATATAGTGAGCGGTATCAATGCTAGGTAGGTTTATCTCTGTCAATTTAAATTATGGTTCTATTTGCTAAAGAAAATTTGTACCAAAGATATAGCATTTATTACTGCCTAATTAGTCATGAGGGCGCAAGCGTGGTTGTTAAGTGTAAGGTTCTGGATTTGATTACCAGGAGAAAATAAAAAAAATAAATGTGGAAAAATTGCCTACAATGTACCTTGTAGGTACTCATTAAAAAAAATAAAGCTTACTAGTAATGTAGGTCGCACAGTATTATTGTTAACCCATCGTGCTAAGCTAAAATGCTCGTGTTACGAGTGGGTTCATGTTGGTAGTGCAATGGGTAAGTTTCGAACCGGCAATCATATGATCGCAAGTCCGACGCCCTAGCCATTAGGCTACCGCCGCTTAAATTTGTGCTGATTACAATATTTTCCTGACTGCTTGACTGTCTTATTAGTCAAATGGTGGTCAAACCCGACCTTTAGATGCCAAGGATTCAGGGTATGATTCCCAGGTCGAGCAACGTTATTGAAATTTTCTATGAAATCGTCAGTAGCAGCTGGAAATTTGAATTTATGTACGGTTAATGGCAATGGGCTCGCTCCCTATTACCTGGGACTTACATATCCTGTGGACTGTGGGTATACCTCTGCCTAACCCTTCGGAAATAGCGGCGTGATGATGTGGTGTGTTAGGTTAAAATATATTCCAAAATCACTCGCTGGAATCGTGTAAACTGAAACGAGCGTTAGTTGTGATTTCAGTGAAAATATTGAAAAGATTCAATCAAAAAACATGCATAATAATGAGAGCTTCGAATTGAACTCGATACTGACTGGGGTGGCGCCATATTGCGAGTTTTATATTTTTTAGGGTTGCCAAAAATATTTTTGCATTTATAATGTTTTTTTTTATGGTATAGGAGGGCAAACCAGCAGACGGATCGCCTGATGGTAAGCAATTACCGCTACCCATGGACACCCGTAACACCAGAGGTGTCACAAGTGCGTTCCCGACCTTTTAAAAGGGTATTGGGTCTCCGGTAACCTCACTCACTCGTCGAAACACAACGTAGGCGTTGTTTGACGCCAGTTTTCTGTGAGGTCGTGGTATCACTCCGGTCGAGCTGCCCATTCGTGCCGACGCATAGCTCTCCCACGTAAAAAAAAAATATATTTTATTTTAAGAATACGTTGGCCCATACTAGGGTTTTATGCTTCATGATGGGTGCGTTTACAAACACAAATTCTCACATACACAAAGGCCCAGACCCGGAACAACTACCCGTAGATCATAAAAATGTTTGCAATGTGTGGATCGAATCCATCTACCCATGCAAATGGTAAAGTATCATCGCTATTGATGGACACCGGCAACAACAGACAATTTGCTGATGCGTTGTCAAGCCTTAAGAGACGAAGCCGTAGTAACCGATGAGGAACTGCCTCTCACGCCATAAGTTGAAACTTACCAAGGTGCTTTGCGAGTGACGTCAAGTTGGTATTGAAATATTTTCTCCCCCTTACGAGATGGCGATCTGAATCGCTGTGACGAATTGTATTTTAACCTTGTGGAGACATGGGGATTCTCCGAATTCCATAAAAAAATAGTATGTTTGGTGGTAGTGTAAGGGGTTTAATTCTCAAGTCAGCCTAGGCTCTAGGCAAAGGTAAATACTTAAGTATTTAGTAAAATAGCTGGTAAATTCAAGTAGCAGGTCTTAGTTCTTAAAAAAAATCCAGGTCCTTGTTGTATCAAGATTTCGCCGAAACACTTGTCGACCGATGTCGTAAATCCTTAATCGGCTTTTCAACGCTTGAGAAGAATAAGTTATATCGCTCAATTTTGTCGCGCGAAAGAGGCAAGTTTTCTTAAATATTACCTATTATATAACATACCATCACGCCTGTATTCCCCGACGGGTAAGGTAGATGCGTACTAATTTACCACCCACAGTTCGCTGGTGTTCGCTGGTGTTCTCTTGCCCCCTAATACATGGGACCTAAATAGGATACATGTAATAAGGGGCGAGCCATGAACCGGGCACAAATCCTAAACTCCGAGTTGTTACTGAGAATTTCCCGAACTCCGAGCTGCTAATAAGAATTTCTTAGTAATATAACTATTCTATTGAGAGCAGTTATAGCCTAGTGGTATGATCGTTGGACGGCAAAGTCAAAGGACTCGAGTTCGAATCCAAGGCACGCCTCCTCCAAGGCACCTCTGACTTTTCGAAGTCATGTGCGTATTAATAGTTAATTATCACGCGCAAAACATAGTGAGGAAACCTGCATGCCTGAGAGATTTTCTCGACGGCGTGTAAAGCTGCCAACCCGCACTAGGTCAGCGTGGCAGACTATAGCCTCATCCCTCTCATTTTGAGAGGAGACCCGTGCCCAGCAGTGGGACTATAATGGGTTAGTTATGTATGTTATGTTATAACTATTCTATATTTATACAGCTGAGAATGATCCAGTAGTAAGATTCTACGTGCAAAATCCAGTAGTAGGTACCTATATAAGGTTCTTGGTACAAACATATACAAACACATAATCAATAATATTAATGTAATGATATACGATATTGTTGTGACATATGTACTTATTGCTCTTAAAGTACCCTAATATACTATCTAACACATATTATCATCTTTTATACATCTACAGGCATCGGCCAATTAGAATCTATTCATATAATCTATCTCATTGTATAACGTATCTATTTTGAAATAAAATTTATTCTATCTATTTAAATAAAAGAAGAACCTGACTGACTGACATACTGATGTATCAACGCACAACCGAAACTACAGGAGCTAGATCCCTGAAAGTTTGCATGCTGGTTCCTTTTGCACTGTAGACGAGCACTAAGAAAGGATTTTTGCAAATTCAACCCCTAAGGTCGTGAAAAGGGGGGGTGAAAGTTTGTATGAAAATTCGCACATACTACCATATGTTTGACATACACACAAACTCATGTTTTTTTTTTCAAACGCATGTTAGGTACCTATTTTAATAAACGATGACACCGTCAAGATAATTATGTACAGCTGTCATTCAACGTTGACATTTGGACAATTGTTTTCTTCCTTTTAAATAAGACAACACATTTTATGATATGAAACCTCCATGGTGTAGGTACAGTGGGCACAGTAGAAACAAAAATTACCTCAGTAGCCTTAGCACGAACAACTTGCGAAAAAGTATTCGTATCGTCACGATAGAGGCGCTGGTCCATATCTCATACAAATTGGTGTCCATGACGATACGAATACTTTTTCGCAAGTTGTTCGTGCTAAGGCTACTGAACAGTAGCCTTAGCATCGTCCTGGAGACCAATTTGTATGAGATATGGACCAGCGCCTCTATCGTGACGATACGAATACTTTTTCGCAAGTTGTTCGTGCTAAGGCTACAGTACGCAGGCGAAGTTGCGCTCTTACGGGAAGCTCTAATGGTTATTAAATTCTATCGCGCCTGTATTCAAAAATAAACACTACAGCGCACAGTTCGTTGGTATGCTTTTATGTGACAACTGGGACCAACGACTTAGCGTACTCTCTGGGACACGGAGAAGACGGTTAGACAGTCACCAATCCATAAAATGGCTGCGGTAATCGCAGCTTCACCATGTACATTGATCAGCGTAATTATTACATAGTCACGAGCTCATCATATAAAATCAAGTTAGGTTTTCCAATAGAAAACACGTAAATATTAAATTGGAAAAATATTCTTCGCGTGTACCATAATACACTCTTATTTAATTTAAATATACCCGAGCTATCAAGTTGGATTCAAAAACATTTACATAACATAAATAGGACGTATATAAATCATTAGTTGACACGTTGTTTGTTTTATAAATTTTATTTTGATGTGTTTATAATGTGTTTTGCCTTTTACAACAAAGGTTTTTAGGATAAAGTACTAATGTACATGTTTTGACAAGCTGGATTTCCATTTTTATGCAAAGTATGTAAATGAAATAGAATCCATTTCTACAACATTAGCTTTAAGGTCTTTTTTATAATTAGGTTTAGGTTTATACACGAAATACTGAATTTTAATTAATTTTTCTACAACAGCCTTGACGGATTTCTTCTATATAATTATTCATTTTAACCTAAACAGTTGATATTTAAGATTTGTTGTCCTAAATGAGCTGCCTGAATACTCTAGTAATTGTAAGCGGTACTGCTACACTAGAGATCCTGATTTCGATTCCCAGGTCGTAGTGTTATTGGATTTTTCCATGATATTCACAGCCCGGAGTTTGGACTCATGCCCGGTTATGGACAATATCAGACAAAAATATCTCGAAAAAACAATTATTTATTTGTAAAATCGTTCGTCCTTGACAGCCCTAATCCGCCATATTGCGGGCGCCATTTTAATTGAGAGAATCGTCGCATTCATCGCAAACGTGTTAGTCATGTTTCCATTTGATTTCCATCAGCTTTCGACCCCAGGGATCGAGCCGGTCGTTCCCGCATACAGTAAAGTTTTTTTTTCCTCAGTATTTCGTTAAAAAAGGGTTTGGATGCTTCGAGTGTTAGTGCTGTGAATTTTAAGTGTGATAGTTTTTGTTACGCCCAGTGTCAGGGTTGTGCATTTTCTATACGAGTTAATAGAAATATATTCATTTTCTTCTTGAAATTATAGTCTTACATAGATTTCAATAAAATCTTAATAAAATCTGAAATCTAGAGCAGCAATTCTCATTCTGTAAACGAAATTTTATTTTTCAATATTTCTGTCCGACGTATACAACTAGCTATTGCCAGCGGTTTCACTCTCATCTCAAATGACTTTGAGACAAACGGTAGCCTCCAACCAAAATTCTTTGTCTTAAAAAAAAAGTTTTCCAGTAATGTGTGTCGCACATTACTAGTATTCTCATTAACCCCTCGTGCTAAGCTAAATGATTGTGGTACGAGTGGGTTCACGTCGGTAGTACAATGGTGCGGTGTGCGTCGCTAGCCATTAGTCTACCGCCGCTTGATTGAAACTGTATTTTTGATATAGTTTTTTTGCATTTTCCATACTAAGATTATAGCATTATTTTTTAGTGAAGGAAAAATTCAATTGAATAAAAAAATTCCTGCCCGCGATTGAATTTTTCCTTCGCTAAAAATAAATTCATTGAAACTGATTATGTTTGAGACAAACGTTAGCCTCTATTCAAAATGGATTGACACTGATCAGGCATGTAATCGTGGCAGACAGACAGACAGAGTTATAATCTCATTTATGATATTGGTATGGATATAAAGTCGATTCTGTGAGACCTGATTATCCCATTATGAAGCTGTATTCCACAGAAACAGCGTAATACTGCTTGCAAGTTTCGAGGATACGGGCGTGAAGTTATGAAAGTAAAGCAATTAATCTTTATACAGTTCATTGCTCGCCGAAACATTTGACCTTCAACTGTTTATATTTGATACTTTCTATACTCAAGTATCGTAGAAATATTTATTAGTTGCTGTTTCATTGAACATAGACTATTTTATACCTGCCTGAACTTATAAGTACTTTAGTAATTAGTCTAGAGGTCAATTTGAAGGTTATGTTGAAGTCTATTGTGGGTGAGATTATTTTGGATTAAGCTATACCTTTGAAGTGATTTGAAAAATCACAGGCCGTTTAAAGAAATAGCAAAATTTGCCCTAGATTGTTTAGTGCTTCCCCATGTTGGTGCTGACTGTGAGAGAATTTTCAAATTAATATTGAAGAACTGATAAACTGTGAAGAGGAGTAAATTTTTCATAAACTGGTGATTTTAGTGACTATGTTAAATTCAAAATAATAAAGGGCACCATATTTTTTTATAAATACTATCCTTTTAAATTTTTTGGGCTATTGTTTTCAACGTACCTAAATCCAACCCTGATTGTATATTGTACAGCACAGAATCAAGATGTCCCGCTGCAGCTGCAAGCATTATTAATAGTGCTGCGGACAAAGTTTAATAAGATAGAGCTTGTGAACATTTGTCACCGCTAAAAACTTTTGCTGTAATGTTGACGTGTTATGATTAACTGTTTTATATCAAAAAGGTTCAAGAAAGAACGTAAAAAACTGATAAATAAATAAGGTCTAAAGTTTCATTTGTTTACAGTTTGATCTGTTTAGATACATAAAGGGACTTGTGAGAATTTGTATAATAACTTTCCTGAGGCGTATTCATAATGATTTAAAGACTACACGGTTTACTCACGCGCATTCTCGGGATCGCCCGACTAGTTTCAGAGTTCGACTCGCGACACCACCGTCACCGCGTCAGCTCATGATTAAGGACTCCTATTGAGTCTGAAACTAGTCGGGCGATCCCGAGAATGCGCGTGAGTAAACCGTGTAATCTTTAAATAATTGTGAGAATTTGTTGTTCTAAAGACGAGGAAGACTCTCCGCACGTGATACAGTACTTACTAGTACGGGGGGATAGGGCGAATCGCTCTAAAGACAACCAATGCCTGCAGCCTATATCATAATAATTATAACTATCATCAATTCATCATGCTAATACCAATGTAAAAGTAACTGTTACCGATTCTTATGTAATATTGAACCGAGAAAAAGTATCATGTTGAAGAATGTCTAAGTTTAAGTAAATCTAGTATGTTTGTCTCTTGGTTACGCAATAAAAAAAAAATATTTTATTTAAAATAAGGTCATTCTTACTAGTACTTTTGAAATGTCAGAATCTAGTTGCGCAGTTTCAAATGGATCTTAGGAGAAAAGCTGGAGAGAATTCTCTAATAGTTAATGATAATGATATAATACTTTATTTATATAATGTCATTGCTAATACAGGGTGTCAGGTGGCGAATTTATGTTTTTAAAAGCTAATGATACAAAAACTTACATGCTTATGGCTGACCGAGGGTTATTGGCATAAACTTTGCTTTTAAGAGGCTATCTTAAAAGCAAAGTTTAAAATAACCCTCGGTCCGTTGTGCAGTTGAAGGAAAATATCCGCAATGAAATTAAGCAAATCCAATCGAGTCTGTTGCAGCGCGTGGCACGTAATTCGGTGGATCGGTTTCAACAATGTGTGCGTCTAAATGGACAGCATTTGGATGAAATCATTTTAAAAAAAGTAAAATCCGCATTATCCCTGCATTTATTGAGTTAATTAATAAAGCCATAAGCATGTAGGCTTTTGTTACAGGAGCTTTTAAAAACATAAATCCACCACCGGACACCCTGTAGTTAATAAAATGTTTACAATATTTTTCTTCTGTTAACAACTTTATTTTAGTTTGGACATGTCGAGTGAATGAATAAAAAGCAATTAACGAAAGATATTTATAAGGCGAATGTCAGTGGACCCGCCGGGAGAAGACGCACTAGAAAGACATACACCGACCTTATTGGTGAGATGCTCCAAAAAGGTCAAGTGCGTAGTACTCGCAACCGGCGCGTGTATGACAAGATGTATGAATGTGGATGAAGCAAAAGAGGTATGCAAGAATCGTAGCAAGTGGCGTTCTGTTATTTTTGTTGTATGGTATGTATGTTTATAAAAGTAAGAAGAAGAAGAAGTTAAATGAATTGAAAAACAACATCAGATCAGGATGATTAATTGCCTTCCAAAAGTATAACATATCAGAAACCTGATTGCCAATAACATATGTATGTATATTTAAATATAACATACTAACAAAATTGTCTATTAAATACTACCGTAACAAATTTGGTAGCACTTTCATCGACCTGAGAATCTAACTTAACTCTTACCGCTCAGTAGCCCCGTTTGAGACCAGACCGGATCAATGGGTCTGAAATTGAATTCAAATCAGGACTACAAGGCATTTATATGTCTTAATTCTACTTTATTATACTCCCATTATTGTCATTAGAGAAATTCAATCTCTTTTATCATTACCTATCGACTTCTGTCAAAAAACATAAGCACATTACAGGCGAACGGCGGTCAACCGTAGGCTAATCATGAATGAAAAAAACTTAAAAAGTTAATTTACTTTTGCAAACCCAACCGCAGACGATACAAAGCGACTGAAGTCTCGATCGCTTCGTTATCGAACGTTCGTAATTATGTTCCGCCAAGTCATTCATAATAATTGGGGTATTACCGATAGAGTTTCAACGATACTAGAAATTTCAAATTGAATTTAGGGATGAGCTTGAAATTTCAATAGAATTAGAGATGAATGCAACAAATTGGTTTCCTAAAGTTTAAATAGAGATTCTCTTAAAAATTAGATTCTATTTAATGTGATAAACAGTAATTTTAGATCTTAGAGAAGTATGATCTATAATTGAATTTATTTATTTCTCACAACACAACTATCTTTACAGAATTACCCAATACGTTAGTGTGGTTTTGAATTAAAAATATTCTTAACTAGCTGACCCGGCAGACTTCGTACTTTCATATTTATTCACATTTTAAACCTTCTCTGAACTTCAACAAATAATTTAAGACCAAAATTAGCCAAATCGGTCCAGCCGTTTTCGAGTTTTAGCGAGACTAACGAACAACAATTAATTTTTATATATTCTTAATTATAGTATACTGTAACATAATACGCACAGATAAGTTTAGATTTGGATTGTTGTTTAGTTAAATAGATATACATTTATAAAGAAGCTTCTGTTCCGCTATTTAATTGTGTATAATATCGTAAGATTCTGAGATCTGAAGACCTTATTTATAATGAATATAATATATTATATTGAAATAAAACTACTATACGGATTTTATTACATGCAATAAATTAAAATTATTAAAGCTCGACGTCTCAGACCCTTTAAAGCGTCCATGATATAAAACGCGCTGCTCCTGAAAATTTCATAGAAAACCCCAATAACATTTTGATCGAACTGGGAATCGACCCCAATGACCTCTAGAGAAGCAGTCGCTTCCAACCGCTAGACTTCTACTATAGACCACTTCCTTAATTATTTTTATTTCAACGTCAAAAAGTCAGTGGTAGTCGTTTTCGAACTCGAGACCTTAATGTAATCAACTGCCATATCATACTGTTTGATCTGATCGGTAGGGCATAGTGGAATCGAAAAATTGCTCTCACAATTGTAGCTGCCCGACTAGGGAAGTACCTCCACGTTGCAGAAAATCGTAGCCAAATACCATAGCTCCGCGCTATGCTGTATTCCTAACGGTGAGCAAGGTCACCAGAGCTCCGCGAGGAAGCGTTGTGTTGGCAGTGGAGGGGACCGGTGGTATTTTGTTACCGCCGCTTTCATGCATGGCAGCATATTTTCTCCTATGCTGTCAACCCAACTATTCCTCCTTAATTTACAGGGTCGGCAACGCTAGTGATACCCTTGGTGTTGCAAGCATCCATAGGCTACGGTAACCGCTAACCATCAGGCGGGCGGTATGCTTGTTTGCCACCTTAGTGGTATAAAAAAAACTATTATACTGAAGAACATTGAATATTGATCCTTAAGAACTAGTTTATGACACAGCACTTGTGACCAAACTAGTTAGCAATAACTAAGTTTGTCCCTCAACGCGCAAAAGCTGAGTTGGGACACTGTTCCAACTGTGTTTCAGCTTTGGTAAATACTGGAACCTAGTAATTCAGTTTTGCAACTTAAAACTAGAGCTTTAACCAAAATTCGTGTTGCTTTGAGGTCATAAATTATTTATGGCACTTAGGTTACGCTTTGATGTAATATTTAGCGTTGTTGAGATCGTAACAGTAACTTGGAGGTAGGTAAACCTTACTAATTATTAAGTTTACTGAAAACAGAGCTCCCTTGAGGTACAGAAAGGAATATCATAATGTATGTATTATCCCGCATGTGATCCTGACAGTCTAAGTAGAAGTGGGTATTTTACTGCCCCATATGGTTTGGACATGTTAGGAGAATGAATGCAATGCGATTAATGGAAGGAATCGAATAAAATAAGGCGAATGTCAGCGGCAGCGTCGGAAGATGTCACTCTAGAAGGACATGCGCCGATCTTATTGGCAAGATACATCAAAAAAATCAGGTATGTAGTACTCTCACCCGACGCGTATATATGAGAAGATGTCTGAATGTGGAAGAAGCAAAAGATGTATACAAGAATCGTATCAAGTGGCGGTCTAGAGTTTCTGCCTATCCCATTGAGAGAAAGGCGTGAGTATATGTATGTGGGGTTAGAATACAGTTCCTTATTGCCATACAGATAGGCATCTCGTAAGAGGCGATTAAATATCTGCCTTGATCGGTGGAATGACCTCTTGGGGTTCTCTGGCTGGCGACCATGCCGGAGTCTGTCATAAAGCATCTTGATATGTGTTTAGATTTTTGGGCGTAAGAGCCAGTTCTCCCTTGGCTGCTGCGGTCTAAGTCTACAGTCTGTAGGAGCTCTTAAGGTTCGGCAGCACATCTGGTGGCAACTTCTCTGGTTTTGCCGGTATCCATGAACAGGACAGTGATGACTACTTTCTGACAAATTACTCGTCTGGTACTTATGTCACTTAGCAATTCTTCTGAAATCAATTCATATTAAGAACCTATAGTAACTCCTTAGAAAATTTATAATGTGAACTGCTAGATTAGTCCAGTGTTGTTCCAGTGGTGGTCCAAGGTCGAGCGAACTGTTTTTCCTTCAAATTCTCAATTGCAGTACGGAGTTTACGAATTGTGCCCAGTCAATAGCAATAGGTTTACCCCTTATTATATAGGACCTAAACATACCGGTGAACTGTGGGCGTACATTAGTAGGCCTCTGCCGAAAACATCGGCCAATACTTAAATACAATAAAGGCGTGCTGCTAAGCTATCTTGTATACCTATAATAAAATCGTAACAGGCCGATGTCTGTGTTGTATCGATATTAAAGGAAAACAAATATGAGGGGGGGGTCTTTACAACAGAATCCAAAATAACAGAATTGAATACAGTTTTGACCGATGATATTGCTAGAGGTCTAACTTAAAATCTAGTGCATGTTATATCTTGATACGCTGTCTAGAATCGGACTTTAGTATGTTTATCTTTTTGGGACGCGAGTGAAACTGCGGGCAACAGCAACTAGTACTATAAGATGATTCACGAAAAGTGACCTTTCTAATAGGTTAAAAGGGCCGTTTTTCCAGTACAACATTCGACTGAATGTTATCGACATTTTGAATCAATATTTTACTCCATCACCTGAATCAGTCCCGTAGCCCTTCAATCACGAAATTTCGCCGAGTATCCGTAAAAATGCAATCTGGGAAAGATGTGCCCGAGATCATAGATCAAGTCGGATATCATATACGGTATACGGAACCCCAATATATCTTTAATGAGGGTCCTTCAGATACTTTCTATATATTTTGCGTTATCCCTTCATATCATATAATATAAGAGCCACAGCACACACGATACTTTGAGCATCGGAAATAAATGCTGTCTATTAGATGTTTTTTTTTTTAAACTTGCTTGTGCCACATTACTGGTATTCTTGTTAAGAGTCCGGCGGACCGAATTTCTCTCACAAACGTAATACCGAAATAAATCGTAATTCAAACACAGTTTGATCAAATAATGTTATTATTCGGATTCCGATACCGTTAATCTAGGTTCCTACTGTACCATTTCATCGAAAATCCTTCACTGGACATAATTATAAGCGAATGCAATTTTTTATAACTTTACCAAGTTTGAAACGATTTTCCGGTCTTTTATTTTCAGTGAAGTAGTAGCAGACGAAATAGGACCTAGATTAACAGTACCCAAATACGAATAATAATATAATTTGATAGAATATTGTCTGGATTACGATTTATTTCGGTATTACGTTTTTGTGGGCAATTCACGCTCCGCCGGACCCTTAACCCCTAGTGCTAAATGCTTGTGTTACGAGTGGGTTCATGTCGGTAGAGCAATGGGTGGGGTTCGAATCGGCAACCACATGATCGCAAGTCCGACGCCCTAGCTATTAGGCTACCACCGCTTCATACTATTTTATAAATGTATTATTAACATATATAAACCATCACGCCTGTATTCCCCGATGAACCCATCGGTGAATACAGGCTGGTGTATTAATATGCACCCACAGTTCGTCGATAAGTTTTAGGTGCCATGTACTAGGGGGCGAGCCTATTCAAATCCAAACTACGAGCTGCTACTGAGAGTTTCATGGAAAAAACCCAATAACACTTTGCTCGACCTGGGATTCGAACCCAGGAACTCTAACGTAGCAGTCGCGCTTGGGACCATTCGCGTAACCAGGCAGTTATAGTTTTTTATTAAAGTTATAGTTTTTATATATTTTATTAAAAATCTCAAGTCTTTCTTTTATCAATCACGACACACCTTTATTCAATCACTACATCAATCCATTTCAGATGTGGGAATACTACTAAGTAGTATCAATCAATCCACGCATCATTGATACGAAATATCAATTTATCAATGTTTCTTTTTTGAACATAAAAATTGCAGAATATGCATTAAATAAATGTCGATTTTAAAATGAGATTTACATACATATTGAAGATTTAACGTGTGTTATAAAGAACCTTTGGGATAACATTTATTACTTAGATAAAAATGTGTGGGTAGCGACACATTCAATAAATCATTGCAGCTTTATATACCTATGTAGCGAGATCTACCGCGCTACATACAAACTATACGAACAAGTCCTGAATCGCGCAAGTGAAGTTTGCAACGCAACTTGGATATATACAACCGCCCGACATCAACCGTAGGGCCGTGGCCCGCCAGGCAAAACACCCGCCTGGTCGGTGGATCCTCCCTTTGGTGAGAGGGGCAGCATACCTCGCCCCTCCACACCTAATTTACATAAATTGAAAGACATAAACTTGTCTCATTTTTAACCCCCCATAAAAAAGAGAGGTGTGTAAGTTTAACGTTTATATCTGTTACATCGTAGCGCCCAAACGACCGATTTTGGTTCGGTTTGCTTAGTTTGGAAAGTAAATAAATAAATAAGACTGCCTCATTAGTCTAGTGGTCCCAAGTGCGACTGCTACGCTAGAGGTCCTGGGTTCGATCCCCCAGGTCGAGCAAAGTGTTATTGGGGTTTTCTATGAAATTCTCAGTAGCAGCTCGGAGTCTGGATTTGTGCCCGGTTAATGGCAATAGGCTCGCCCTCTATTACATGGGACCTAAACATACCGGCGAACTGTGGATGTACATTAGTACGCCTCTGCCTAACCTTTCGGGGAATACAGGCGTGATGGTATGTTATGTTATGTTATAAATAAATAAATTTCTTAATAATTACAAAGGTACTTTTGACGAGGCAGAGCCATTCTTCGGCACGAATGTATCGGCTCGACCGGAGTGATACCACGGCCTCACAGAAAACTGGCGTCATCAACGCTTACGTAGTGTTTCGCCGAGTGAGTGAGGTTACCGGAGGCCCCATCCCCTTTTAAAAGGTCGGCAACGCACTTGTGACTCCTATTGTGTTGCAGGTTTCCATGAGCAGCGGTCATCTCTTCTTTTTCTTCTGCTTTTCAAGAGGTAAAACTCTTAATGCGACTCGATCCCCACCCTTTACTTCACTTGTTCCACAAATCTTTGTCTAGTTCTTTCCTCGTATTCCTTTAATTTTACCTTCTAGTTCTAAAGAAGTTGTCGTGTCATATGAAGGGGCCAAACATCGTCTAAAAATATCAACACAATATTATACTTAGAAATATATATTTCACAAAAATTCCCTATATAAAACTGAAATATTCCCAGTATACAGCGACAAATGTCTCTACGCGTCTCCCAAGGGGCGCAACTTGAAGATATAATAAAAAATACGAACGCTCCTCATATTTCCAAGGCGACTTGTTATGTTGACACGAAATCTTGACAAACTCACTCTTCCCTGAAGGATAATAGAATTTTTGCGATCGCCCTACTTTCACTTTCATATATTTATATTTAAAATACGACAAACTGACAGTTGTTTTAACTCTTGTTAGGCTTTTTTTATTCCTTATGTCAGTCTCATCGTATCCTAAACAAGACTCTCACAAGACGTGGGCCATGAATTTGGACAAACCGTAGGGGAATTTAAATCGTGGGAGAGCCATGCTTCGGCACGAATGGGCCGGCTCGACCGGAGTGATACCACGGCCTCACAGAAAACCGGCGTCAAACAACGCTTACGTTGTGTTTCGTCGAGTAAGTGAGGTTACCGGAGGCCCAATCCCGTTTTAAAGATAGAATTTTGACATAAGGTCCATACAAGTAATGTCAAAATCCTATCTGTAGGAAGCAAATCCATCGACAGATTTGTTATTGGAACTGGCCGTAAGTTTTTGGACGTCTTAATGTTGCAATTACTAGCAGCTACCTTACGCAGCATCCATGGTGATTCTGTAAAGGATCCGAAACTTGGGGAATAGAATAATATCAATACAACACAATATAATCCGTAAAAAGTAGTTTTATTTCAAAATCCATTTTTATTAATAAAATCTACCCTGATTGCTAAGTACAGTCGCTGAGTTTGCCATTTAAGGTTATCTCTACTGGTCCCCATCGTAATAACTGACTGTAGCAAGTGAAACTTAATCGTACAGATCGATCGATTCACAACTATAGAGCCCGGCAAACATCTTGAGCAAAGAAGAATGGAATGGAATGGATGGAAGAACGATGAGTGATATTACGTACTGCGAAGCGGTAGCGGTAGTTGCGGATGTAATAATCATAACATCCGCGGATGTGAATTATTAGAGGTTCACATCGGCGGATGTGGATGCGAATGCGGATTTCAGTTTTTTTAACATAGTTTAACTTTAACTACTTATATAAATGAGAATTTATTTAATTTTAATATATTTATTTATTCATATTTTGATAACAAAACTAAAACAGTTTCTAGTCTTACATATTAGCGTTTTGAATGGAGAGTTTTATAATGTTGAAATGAAAATATTTTTCTATAATAAAATTTAAAAATTGGCGAATAATATTTAATAAATAGCAATCTAGCAGCCTTCTCACTTATATATTTGCATCCGTAAAAGCTCCGCATCGATTGCTGCGGATGCGAATTCGGATGCAGACGTCTGATTTAATGCGAATGCTCCGCATTTGCGGACTATCCGCATCACCCCTGCTACGAAGCACTAGCCATCCATTTTATTCATAATTCAAGTTATTTACCGCACACTATACCCACAACTACAACATACCATCATGCTTGTATTCCTCAAAGGCGTACTTATGAGGTGTACTTAAGAACACCCACAGTTCGCCGGTTTAGGTCCCGTGTAACAGGGTGCAAGTCTATTGCCGTTAACAGGGCACAAATTCAAACATTGAGCTGCTGCCGAGAATTTCATAGAAAAACCCAATAAGCTTATGCTCGAACTGGGAATCGAACCCAGGATCACTAGCGTAACTTAGGACCACTAGAATAACCCAGAAGCACCACAAAAAATCTCTTACAAAGACCTCTTATAAAGATCTTCGTCACCTTATTTATGACGTAGATTCAGAATGTGAAGGCAAATTTCGATCAAGCGGGTGGGACTCGCGGTGGATTAGCGGTCAGAGCGTCTGGTGTATCTAACCAGAAGACGCAGGTTCGAATCCTGCCCCCGATTGAATTTTTCCTTCACTAAAATAACTCTTACAAAGAATTCTCTCGCAATATATACGCCAAAAAACACGGCACTATAAATAAACCTACGCACACTCCCGAAGCCTAGGTAAATAATAATACCTCTACTAGGGTCACGTCATAATAATCTTGAAAAATGACCGAGCGGAGACATGAACAAAAATATTATATATCTCCTTTGGAAATCTCTGAAGAAGTTTGGTGAAAAAACTGTCAACATGACTACAGCCTAGATCCACAAGTTGAATAAGAAGAATACGGACGGTTATATAAATATTACATGAATTGTAGCGGTCATTTGTCACTATTACAATGAGTTATAGGGCTGTAGAACTAGATAAATATACTATTAAAATGGAGGCAGAGGTTTTAGTACGAGGTTTAACTACCTCAATTGTCTAGTGATACTAAGCACAACTGCTATGCTACAGGTTCTGGTTTTGATTCTCAAGTCTAGCAAAGTATTATTGGGATTTTCTATTAAATCCTCCCCCTACTATTTAAAGATTATTTTTCCTTCACTAAAATAACTTTATAATCTTAGCATGGAAAATTCAAAAAAGTCACAAAAAGATAATTAAAAGGTAAGGGATTAACTGTAAAGTAAGTCATGTCGGTTGAGAAGCAAGGTAACTTGCTTTTCAATAGATGTCGCCAAAGTCACCTTATGACGTAAATTCAGAATGTGAAGGCAAATTTCGATCAAGCGGGTGGGACTCGCAGTGGCTTAGCGGTCAGAGCGTCTGGTGTATCTAACCAGAAGACGCAGGTTCGAATCCTGCCCGCGATTGAATTTTTCCTTCACTAAAATAACTTTATAATCTTAGCATGGAAACTGCAAAAAAATCACAAAAAGATAGTCATGTACAATAGTTATCAGTCGCTTAAAAATAAAACGTCTGCAAGGTTAAGCGGTTGCCGTGGTCGTGCCATTAACCGGGCACAAATCCAGACTCCGAGCTGCTACTGAGAATTTCTTAGAAAAACTCAATTACACTTTGCTCGACCTGGGGATCGAACCCAGGACCTCTAGCGTACCAGCTCTAGCGTAGCGTAGCGGACCAGTCGCGCTTGGGACCACTAGACTAATAAGGCAGTCAATTCTGTTTACAATTTGATATAATAACTTGAGAATGATTAAAATCACGATTATAAATAACAATACTCTTAAATCTGGAATTATATATGAATCAAAGAGCTGGGTGTGAGGTGAGTTAATACTGAATTATTAGTAATTCCCATTTACAATCGTTCCTGGAAATGCAGTTAGCTTTGAAAGCGATTAGGCACTAAAACATTTAGTAACATAATTATTTCATGCGTTGTAAAATCATAGCCTTTAAATCATTTGCGAAATTTGGGAAGCCTATTATTCCAAATAAAGTTTGATAATTAAATTAGATTATGCCTGCCTCATTAGTCTAGTGATTCCAAGCGCGACTGCTACGCTAGAGATCCTGGGTTCGATCCTCAGGTCGAGCAAAGATTTATTGAGTTTTTGCACCTTGAAAATCTCAGTAGCAGTTCTGAGTTTGCATTTGAGCCCGTCCGGTTAGGACTCTTCCTCCCTTAGGATCACTAGCAGACGTACATAGGACCACTAGGTGGTAGGACCTCTTGGGGTCTGTCTGGCTGGCGACCACCCTTACGTTGAATTCTGTCGTAAAGCACTTTGGTGTGTGTTTCGACTTTTGCACGTAAGAACCAGTTTCCCTCGGTTGCTGTAGCTTTGGCAGTCTGCAGTCAGTAGGGGTTCTTAAGGATCAGTGACGTATCAGCAACTCCTCTGGTGTTGCAGGTGTCCATGGGCGACGATGACTACTTACCACCAGGAGGCTCGTCAGCTCGTTTGCCAACTTAATCCATAAAAAAACATTATAAGCATCGGCCAAGGATAAAATAATATATTTTAAGTAAGTACAGACATAAACAAAAGTGTTCTATAATATAATATTCAATACAACCCGCTGTAGAAACTTCTAACAGTCTTTTCCAGGCTATTAAGCCTAGGTCACCTTACTGAAAAATTGATTCTGACTCGGTGAACTACGGAGACGGCCCATGACAGCCTTATTTATCGATACAAAGGTAGCATACAAGGTTACAATCTTCTTCAGAATACTGAATAGCGGTGAGCTTAGGACCTTGCTACACTGAAAGCGAGGTGGTAACGATGTAATAAAGTATCAATTTATATAATTCTACATTTTTAACCATAATTCCTATTTTCATCTATACATTCTTTATAATATTTGTATAATATTTTAATTGCTGTAAATCGTATACTCGTAATAAATGAAAGCATTTAAAAAATAATAATTGGAATCTGCGGACGGGTTACTTATTTAAAATAAATGCTTGATACATAGGCCTATGTCTTTTTTACATTTGTTCTTGTGGTAATCCATTGACAGACATACACGACAAAACCATTATTTTTTGGCTCTACAATTTTTAACTCAATAACTTTTTTTGGGATATACACTATCAGTAGCTAATATCAAAGACGCAATAAATGAGCTACGCTTTCTACATGGCGTTGTTCATCATCGCTAGCAGCTTCAACGCTTCCTAATCGCTTTCTATATAGCAAAGCCTTTGTAAGCCACATTGTGTCGACTGAAAGACTGAGTACCTATGTACTTGTCATGTTATTCACGTTCACTCTATTGAACATGTTGATAAGGTGCTTGTGTGATGTGTAGGTGTCTTAATTTTAGTGCTTTGGCTTCGTGCCAATGTGCCAGAGCTGTGTAGAGTGAGTTAGGTACTTTATAGAGGTGTGTTAAGCTATGGTTATGGTATGGCTTCTCGGGGTCATTGTGACGTAATAAGATATAATCACGCCTGTATTTCGTAGGATTAGGTAGAAGTGTACTACCTAAAAGTTCGTTTTGCTGACGTAGTAACGTTTTGCCTAACTGGATATACATCCACACTTTGCTGGTATGTTTAGATCCCATATAGAGATGGAGATGAGCCTATTGCCATTAATCCGGCACAAATCCGAACTCCGAGCTGCTAATGAGGATTTTATAGATAAACCCAGTAATAACACTTTTCTTGACTTGAGAATCGCATCTTACTCTATAAATAGGGAGCTGTGTTTGCGATCATTAGTCTAATGATATCGTTGAATAAGTACATGTATACATATAATATAATTATAACCTATATAATTAAAGTATTCTAAAAGATTTCTAGTCCACAATTTACAAAATCTTACAATTTTATTTTTACAATCGATTGCGTTTCTATAATAGAAATAATGATCTAAAAACTTTTAGGTAAAGTTTAATGAATCGTAAGAATAGAATTGGGAATTTTGTGATTACATTCTTGGGGATTATTTTGAAAGTATTAGATAAGTTTTAGAATATCCATCAAAGAAAATCTACCTACGTTTAGCGGTTACGGTTATCTACCTTAGTAATACGGGTAGTAAGTACCTAAAAGTTAAAACCAAACTAATATTATAAATGACCGAAAGAGACTCTGTATGTTATCTTTTCATGCCGAAACACTGAACCGATTTTGACGAATTTTGCTATAAAAACAGATAGCACCTTGAAGAAAGACATACAATACATTTTATCTTAAGGGTATTACATTGCCCGATGACCATGAGGAGTTAGTCTTTGTTCTAGTATTTGTTAGTCACGGGCATTGCGGGGGTGCTTCATGCGGGGTGCTAGTGAGGTTTTGGGTATGTCTTTATAATGTCAAAATATTCAAAGGAATAAGGAAATAAAAACAATACAAATTGTTAATTATTTCATTACAATTTTTTTGGTATAAAATCTATGACTAACTATTAAGTCGTTAAAGAGAAAAAATACAAATTAGGTTAAAAAGGCCTATTTACTTCAATTATTATCCAAAATTAGGGCAAATTTATAAAAATTTTAAACAACACTACTTGTTTGTGATGACCTTAAGTATAACATATATTTTTTATATAGCAAAAGCACATAAGGATTCCACTATAAACTTCTTTAAAGATAGGGATTTGAGCGATGTAATGCATTTAAAAACTTCTTTCGAGTGCAAGCGATACCATGACAAAAGCTAAGACTTTTATAAAACAATTGAAAAGTAACCCAAATTCCACGAACCGTTAAACATTTTCTTGAAGTGTTCTAACACATTGAAAAATTGTAAAACCAACAAAAAATTAACACTTCAATACCGTTTGGGTGTTCGCCAAAGTGCCGCTAAAGCGCCTTGCCCGGACAGGTTCACAATAAAAATCCTTTGCCGACAAATGAAATCGGGAACTATAAGTGACGCTTACAAGAAAGACTGGCGCTCCTAAACCCCGGATATATTTGATATATGAGTATAAAGCTTTATGTGCTGAAGCAAGAAAAGAAATACAAAATATATTCTTGCCTTAGTTGCTGTATTTGAAAGAACTCGCTGTATTGTGTCGTGTTTCTAGGAAAGGAGCTGGCCAACAGCACTCTTTCCATGGGGCATGACTTTTTATATTGCTTTCTTTTATAAAAAGCCACGTCTGTATGATAACAATTTCTGAACCCAAACAATTTTTCTTTTTACTTCAAATGTTTTTTAATTGAGGAAAATAAATACCCTTTGTCATTATGAAACTATTAAATTGCAAAACGTTTACGTGGCCGACGGTTTTTCTATGAAATTCTCAGTAGCAACTCGCAGTTGATATTTGTGACCGGTTAATGGCAATGACCTCACCTCCTATTACATAGAACCTAAACATACCGCCGAAATGTGTGTGTATTTTAGTACACCTTTGTCTAATCCTTCAGGAATACAGGCGTGAAGGTATGTAGTTTTTTTATTTCATTTCATTTCATTATCAATGGAAATCGATATAATCGATCGATTCGAATGATGGGTAAATTTTTAAGTAAAGTTATTTTAGTGAAGAAAATAGTCGACTGCGAGCAGGATTCGAATCTGCGTCTTCTGGTTCAATACACCAGACGCTATGACCAACTAAGCCTTCGCGAGTCCCACCCGCCAAATTGTAAAGTGTGAAGACAAATTTCGCCATGTCGTAATTTACCTTTACATTGCAAGTGCAACTAGTTTTGATTTTTCTAAAGTACCTAATAAATAGGTCTAATTGAAATAAAGCATTTTGACATTGACATTGACTTTGACATTCTGAATTTACGTCTTTAAGGTTACATCAGTGACATCTATTGAAAAGCAAGTTACTTTGCTTCTCAACCGACGTGACTTACTTTACGGTTAGTTCGATGACGTCCGATGCCAATTACCAATTAACTATCTGCAATTTCTTTTCTTTATTTTTTTTGCAATTTCCATGCTACGATTTAAAAGTTATTTTAGTGAAGAGAAAATTCGAATTTTCTCGTAACTTGACAATGACATTGTACGCGTTGGTGTGAGTTGAGTATCCTGTAAGTTGATTGTTTGTTAAATATCGGTTTGACGTGATCCAACGAATTGAGCAACATTAACTTAGTTAATAGTTCATTATGTACGGCTTTTAACTCCATTTGTGACTTTCAGCAGAGATTGATTTCCCTTTTGTGTAGGTATTTTCGTGAAATTCGAAAATTCGATGAATTAATCTCGGAAACGAAATTCTAGTATTAACTTACTTAAAAATGGTGGAGGTTCTCAATTCGACCGTATGTGTTGTTTGTTGCACGATTATACCGTAAATTATGATTCGATTTTGATGATTCTTTTTTTGATCGATAGGTTAATTGAACTTAAAGCGTTTCGTTCGGGTCTTTGTAATGTCCACCATAAATCGATGTCGCTTGACATTAATCTGATCTAGACTCCTTTTGATCCAGCCGTGAGACATGCAAACATGCCTTTCTGTACTAATATTAATATTTTTATTATTATTTACCGATGATATGATAATATACATATATCATTAAGTGTGTACCTACTATGTCTCCGGTGTTGTGGCTAAATAAATATTTCTTTCGCCGTTTTTCGCTGTCCCGAACGTGCATTTTTATACACAAATTTTCAAATACTACAACCACACACACACACACACATACAAATATAACCCACACGCACCGGAATTTTAAATGAGAAATATATATTCTTCTTCTTATTAGCCTAGTGGTCCTGAGCGCGACTGCTACGCCAGAGGTCCTAGTGAAAAATCTATGAAAATTTCAAATCGGTCAAACCTGTGGTTGCTCACATCGCTTCATAAATCATTATAAATCATAGCTAAGAACATCGATCAAGGCACTTTTCAGACAAAAAAAAACCGAATGAAAATCGGTCCATTCGTTTGGGCATTACGATGCAACAGACAGACACACAGATACACACGACCCCTTTTTGTGCATAGGGTTAAAAATAACAATTTTGGTATTATAACGTCATTTGTATCTATAATGTTAAAATGGAATATAGTTATCTACTCCAGTGAGGTGTCGCTGCAAACTGAGCGAGTTAACACAATTAACTTCGTTAGTTACTTTAACTTGCTTTTAATTCCTGGTTTGGTTCAGTTCTCCGCGGTCGGTAATGGCTTTACATTGTTTGTTACTTACAGTAGCACCGTTAACGGAGGTTTATTTTAACGGTTGGTTGTGTGCCTTCTTGCCACGTTAATGTACCTATAATTATTTTTAATGATCTGTTTTTAGTTTTTATGAGTCTCTTAACGATTTAGACTAGTATTGGAGTTCATTGTTATTTGTACAGAAATTGTTAACAGCTGCGTATTTAGTTTTACTTTTGTAGAAGCACTACTGACGTGAACCCACTCGTAACATGAGCATTTACCTTATTACGAGGGGTTAACAAGATATCAGTAGATATCAGTAATATGCGACCCACATTGCTAGTAAACTTAAAAAAAAATGGAAGGAACTGACCTTCAAGATGAACCACTTACATACACATGTAACTGGTTCATAATTTTTTTTATTTAGATAATTATATAAAATTATGGCGGTATCGGAACTAAGAATTTCCTAATAGAAATCGTGATAAATGTTTACTTGACCTAGGAATCGAACTCAAAGTAATTACCTCATGCTCAGATGCTGTGTTACCACTAAACGACCCGCGGAACTCTCTGAGAAGACAAGCTACAATTTTGAAATCATCTAAAATACAAAATTGTATTCCAGAAATACTTTGTATCTTTCAGCAATTTAAATCTCTCGTCAGAAGTCGTTTACGCACTTAATCAAGACGTTCCACATTGAAGAGCTATCACGAAGATCGTTAGTCAATGTCGCAGTTGACAACCCTGAAAACCGAAACCCAGTCAAGTAAATAGACGTTATTTTGCAAAATATTTGAGCCTGAAAATCTGGCCTCATTTTTTTCTCACACTTGAAGTAAAGGTTATTAATCTGGTATGCATCTGCATATCATGCAATCTGCCATGTACTCATGCTATTTTCATACTTATACTAGATAACTATAAGGGGTGAAATTTAATAGACGCGACAAACTAAAATCTATAATATTACTACGTCTAAGTAACAAAAAAAAAGTAGAACACGTGATAAAAAAAAATATACTTTTTTAGTAAATATACAAAAAAAAAAATAGTAAGTGCTATTTTTTTTTAAAACGTTGCCCCACACTAGGATTTTCTCCTTTTTTGTATTGTGGGTGCGTTTATAAACACAAGTACCTGTAGATCATACAAATATTTTGCTCCGTGTGGGGACTCCACAACACGTGACGCAGAAGCTGATCGCTCAGCCGCTACACCAAACGTGTCGTCGCCAAATTTTGTATTAGCCTTTTCACGCCGGATTTCTGTGAGGCCGCGGTATCACTCCGGTCGAGCCGCCCCATTCGTGCCGAAGCATGGCTCTCCCACAGTATACAAAATATTTTTACAAAATATTACAAAACATTTACAAAATATTTTTTGAAATGGGCCTGGTTTCCCAAATCGGAACTATAAGGCGTACTGAAAAATGCGGCAGCTGTGCTGCACCACGCCGACACGCCAGCGAAGCCCCACCGTACCGTACCGTGCCGTGTATTAGGTCTAATAATTTATATGCAATCGCATATAAAATATTAGACCTAATACATTTATCTTTTTCGACACTGATCAACTTCTCGAAATTCTCAGAGTTAATTTTTTATCACGATTATTATATATTTATTATATAGGCTAGGTAACCAGATTGCGGACGTTCTCAAAAATGGTAAGGGCACTCTAAACTGACGATCATGCATGAGGAGGTTAATGAACGTAGATGAAGCGAAAGTGGCGAGCCAGGATCGTAGCAAGTGGAAATCTATAGTCTCTGCCTACCCCAATAGACGACAGGCGTGGCATGCAGTATAACGAGCGTTGTTGCTTGTCGCCACATGTTGAAAAACAGTTGACTATTTCTGGAAACCACAGTCTTTGCACAGGTGAAATTCCAAAAATCGCTCCTTAATGTTACGCTAAAGTTCCTAAGTTATTTAAGCATGGTGTTTCTCGGACATGCTCAGTTAACTTTACTTAGGCGCTCTCGGGCTTTAGGACTCCAGCTTGGTACAGTTTCTCTCTGAATTAAGAAGCTCAGTTTGTTGTTAGCAAAGATACTTTAGTAAGTGACTGAATATTTTACCTAAGGTGGTATTTTGATACGAGGTACGAAGGTTTGTGAAAATTTAGTCGGATTTCTTGTTATAAAAATACGTGTATATTGGACTTTGAAGTACTTATTTTGTAAAATTTACACTTTAGTGTGTCTAATGGTTGCAAGCGCGACTTCCCTGAAGGGTTAGACCGTGAAGTTTTTCCAGGGTTTTTCCACGAAGTGACTGCCATCATTGTGGTCCGTGTGGCGTCCCCACACCGATGTCAGCGTAGGATGAAATCAAGCCTTAAGGCTCGGCAACGCATCAGTAACTCCTCTAGTGTTGCAGGTGTTAATGGGCGACGATGACTACTTACCATCAGGTGGATTTTCATCTTGTTTGCCGACATAATCAATGAAAACAAATCTCTGCAATCCAATTTCTGGACAATACCAATATGCTGTGGATAGACTGATTGTTGTCAGTTCTCACTATCACTAATTTAGTTTCGAGATGTTAAGAATTACTCGTACATCCAAATCCCTTCGACGCACCTTGTGTGACCACCCATCGCAACGCAACTTATCCTTGCGGAACGTTTGACCAGATTAATAATTACTCAGGTACGATCCTCTCTTACCTATCTATCTATCTTCTATAATATAAAAATGAATCGCAAAATGTGTTGGTAAGCGCATAACTCAACAACGCCTGGACCAATTTGGCCAGTTCTTTTTTTAAATGTTCGTTTAAGTTCAAGGATGGTTTTTACGGCGAGAAAAATTCGAATAATTGCCGGAAAAGCCGTAAAAATAGCCCTTTTCTTTTTCCCATACAAACGTTTTCTAACTAAAACGTAGAGTCAATTTGAGCTTTGTTGCTATTGCATAAAGTTCATATTAAATTACAAGCATTCATTGTTATCTAAGCAATGTAGGTGTGTTCCTAACGTCAAAGAGTCAATCTTTTTGACAGGACGAAGTCTGTCGGGTCCGCTAGTTCCCTATATAAATAGTAATCAACTAAAGACCTACGCACGACTTTATACCCAAGCGCAAAATTTCCGCATAAATATTCTAGAATATAAAATCGAAGCCGATATTATTCTAACAACCGTTCGATTCGTAAATCGCTTGGGCAATAAACCCCGTCCGTACCGCGACGTACATTTACAAATCCAATATATGGAATATTCAGCAGTCGGGTGCTTTGAGAATAGGGGTGCTCGCAGAAGCAGTTTTTTTTACGTCTAGCAAAGGCCTCTTGTTCGTTTTATGACTGATTTTCTTAGCGCATGCTTGGTTTTTGAAAAATCTAGACATGTATTATTGACTTATATACAAATGGCTTATGTTTAACTAATCACCAGATTTATTACAATGTAACGGCAAAAAATCACTTCATATTGCCAAAAATAGTAAATGATCACCATAATAAATCTAACCTAAACCTAAAATTTGGTGACCATTTATCTATTTTGGTAAGCATTTTGGTAATCAATTTACTAAATTTGGTTGTCATTATATGTATTATATCCCTATACAAATTGAATAATAATAATCACATTTATTTCTCCCCACATAAATAGAACTTACAAAAAATTGTTATGATACTTATATCTATTAGACCGTACATTCAATTTAAAGTCAAGTTAAGAAATCGAAAGTTAAAGTTAAGAATCTGACGAAACTAATAATTCTGTTGAAAGAAAATGAAGTAGCCTAGTGGTCCTAAGTGCCTCTGCTACGCTAGAGATCCTTGATTATTACTTAGTCATACTAAGTAATAATTTTGTTGAAAGAAAATGAAGTAGCCTAGTGTTCCTAAGCGCCTCTGCTACGCTAGAGATCCTGGAACCTAAACATATCGGAGAACTATTCGGGGGCTATAGGCGTGATGCAAAGTTATATTTTATTAACATTAAAAATTGTCTATAATTGTCATTAACAGAGCACTTAGATCAAAATCTAATTAACAAATTAAAATCCAATCTGCCACTGAATACTGCACAGAAATACGCAATAACACTTATATCAAGAATCGAAACCGTGATCTTACGATCAACAGCTGCACTTAGGACCACTAGACGAATGAAGCAAGTAAAATTTACAATATTACTAGCTTCTACCCGCGACTTTGTCTGCGTGAACTTCAGGATTAGGTCCGAACTTCGATAAAAAGTAGCCTATGTGTTATTCCAAGCTATAATCTATCTGTGTGCCAAATTTTATCCAGATCCGTTCAGCCGTTCTGGCGTTATAGAGTAACAAACATCCATACATCCATACTCACAAACTTTCATGTTTATAATTAAGTAGGATGTACTTTATTTTGCTGCAACCCTACCCACCAGCTCATTAGTGTATCAATAAAATTGTTATATTTTACCACTGCACGTGTTACGTCATACGCGCGCGTTCTCCACGTCATAAATAATTGTATACTAGGGGTGGTACGCCAGAATACTTTTCATAAAATGAAAAGAAAAATTTCAAAATTGTAGCATTTCTAAGTCTAGACGGAAATATATTAGTTTCTATACAAGTACGCTATTGTCAGGGGAGTTATAAATTCCCGTGTTTTATATAATAATATTCACCAAGAGTAATATAATGATTTGCACATATATAAAGTCAAAGTCAAAATGTTTTATTTCAATTAAATCGTTAGTTAAGTCAAAATAGTTGCACGGTTCCAAAAAGTGGGTCTAAATTTAAAAAAAAAGAAAAGATTCGTTCTCGGGCAGGATTTGAATTTGATTTATTTCACATTTGACTGCCTCATTAGTCTAGTGGTCCCAAGCGCGCTACTGCTACGCTTACGAAAGTCCTGGGTTCGATCCCCAGGTCGAGCAAAGTGTTATTGAGTTTTACTATGAAATTCTCAGTAGCAGCTCGGAGTCTGAATTTGTGCCCGGTTAATGGCAATAGGCTCGCCTCCTATTACATGGGACCTAAACATACCGGCGAACTGTGGGTGTACATTAGTACACCTCTGCCTATTCCTTCAAGAAATACAGGCGTGATGGTATGTTATGTTATTTCACAGGTCTACAATATTTTTACCTTTGGTGAGACACATCATTTCTTGTAGATTTTTTGACGCTTAATCTAAATCCAGCAACAGAATTTCTCTAGGTCTGAAATTTGTAGTCTGAATTTGGAAATATACCAATTTCAAAGTATAGTCCGCCATTCGCCCAGATAATGGCCCCAGTACACAGCGAGCAGGATACGAACTGAGGATTAATTTGTAAATAAACTAAACAATTATTTACTATAATGTATTTTCCTCTTCTGTTACAGGTACATAGTCAAATAATATCAACATTTACATCATAAAGTCAAGGTAGGTAGGTATCTACCTTTTTCATTTGGGGTGCGAAAACTCGATATGGATCGTCTGCTACATGGGAAGGCAGGGTGTGTCGGACTCCTACCGACTAAAATCCATATTTGCCCTCCCTTGCCCTTTAGTCACAGCCCTGGGATTCGTGACATTCGCCATGACCATTACAGGCTTTGGTCCAGCGTTTGCTGGAACCCTTCAAAAAGCGAGGCCTTTCCGCGCATCCTACATGAAACTTTCAAGGTTACCTACTAGTACTAATGCTAAGTCAGTGCATGAGCTGAGTTAAGGGTCCGGCGGAGCTTGAATTGCCCACAAAAACGTAATACCGAAATAAATCGTAATCCAGACAATATTCTAACAAATTGTTATTATTCGGATTTGTATACCGTTAATCTAGGTTCATACGATACTATTTCGTCTACTACTACTTCACTGGAAATAAAGGACCAGAAAATCTTTCCAAACTGGGTAAAGTTATCAAAAATTTCATTCGCTCACATTTTTTCCAGTGAAGTATTTTGGATGAAATTGAAGAGTAGGAACCTAGATTCGGAATCCGAATAATAGCAGAATTTGTTTAAATTGTGTTTTAATTACGATTTATTTCCGTATTACGTTTGTAAGAGAAATTCGGTCCGCCGGACTCTTAAGGCCTTTTCTGAGTAGGCAAGTAAAAACTATGCCTATGTGAATGGTGAGGAATTGTAAGTATTCTAATTCTAACCCATACGGTCCCTGCCCCCCACATTGGGTGCTTAGTCGTTTCGCACCACGAACTGTTCGGACCACTGTGTGAATCGCCTGATGACGCTTTTTGAAGTGTTCGTTTCGGACCACACCTGTGACCATATTATGGTGTGAAACAGCCATTATCTTTTTGAACAAGGTCGATTCGGTACCACTACGGCGTGTATTCCTTGTTTCGAAGCTGGGTATGTTTACTTTGTATTAGTTAATGGTATGTTTGAGGAATCCCTTGCAAATCATCACTTACGACTTGTTCCCTACATCGGAGTGTGACTTAAATGGAAAAAAAAATAGATTTTTCTTTATTATTTGTTCGCGGCTATAGCATCACTGCGACCGCAGTCGATATATTATGAATCGCCACTGGTTGAGTTAGAGTTCACTGCTGAATCCTGCAGCTACTATGAACTGCAGGATATTCTTAGGGGTGAGCTCCTTTATTTCATCCGGGCTTAAGGTGTGTTTCCCTAGATAAACACTACGCTTGTGTATTAGGGATCAGCATTCCCCAAGAAGGTGAAGTGGCATTTCATCAGCCTCCTCACAGCTTCGACAGGTTTGCGTATCGCTCAACAATATCCTGTTAAGGCTCTCGTCACAATGTGCAATAATAAAAGGCCTGTGTGCCTTTTCTTATAGGCTTTAATCAGAGCTTTGGAGTGTTCCATGCCTGGAGATTCCATCCAGAGCTGGATGGCATTCTCAAAGCTTGAAATAGATTAGCATGAAAGTTATAATCCTCTTCTCATTTTCCACAATTAGATAAAATAAACTTGACAGCCCTAACAGCCGACCTAATTAGCTTGTCAGGTGCAAACGTCCAGCTGAATTAATTAATTCTATTAATTAATTATTAGCTTTCTTTTGTCTTCCATGCAATTGTTTCCGTTACAAAATGAGGCGTTGTTGTTTATTTCATTGAGATACGCTTTGGTTAGTGCAGTTAGTACTAAGTCCGAATGCTGAGCTGAAGATTTCAGTTCGATTCCCAGGTTGAGCATGGATTTATTGGGTTTTTCTATTAATTTTTCAATTTTATTGTAGCTTGGAGATTGGATTTATGCCAGGATAATGGTCATAAGCTCGCCCCCATTACATGGAACTTGAATATAACGGCGGACTATGATAGGTGTAATATCAATACACGTATGCGTATTGCGTGCGTGTGCGTGCATTATAATATGTGGTGTGATGTTATGATGATGAAAATTATTATACCATCACGCCTGTATTTCCCGAAGGGTTAGGCAGAGGCGTACTAATGTACACCGACAGTTCGCCGGTATGTTTAGGTACCATGTAATAGGGGGTGAGCCTATTGCCATTAACCGGGCACAAATCCAGACTCCGAGCTGCTACTGAGAATTTCATAGAAAAACCCAATAACACTTTGCTCGACCTGGGGATCGAACCCAGGACCTGTAGCGTAGCAGTCGCGCTTGGGACCACTAGACTAATGAAAATTATACACTATCAAATTATGTAAATATTCTGATTTGGATACTGTTAATCTAAGAATCCTAGATTAATGGTATCGGAATCCGAATAATAACAGAATATGATTAAATTGTGTTTTAATTACTGTTTATTTCGGTATTACGTTTGTAAGATAATTTCGGTCCGCCCGACTCTTAATAAGTATAGTTGTAGGTACTAAATATATTAAGCTATTGCATAGCTTCTATCGCGGGCCTTGAGCGTGGGGACCGAATCCAGAAATTCCGTAACGAAAAAAACCTAACACGCTTGTCTCTTTAGTTCAGCAACCCGCCTTTAGGTGGCATTGGTTGTATTACATAAGTTGATAAAAAACGCTATGCAATAGCTTTACCGCGACAGTCCCCGAGTGCCACACGTCTTTTTTATTTATTTACTAGCGGACCCGACAGACTTCGTCCTGTCAAAAAGATTGACTCTTTGACGTTAGGAACACACCTACATTGTTAGACAACAATGAGTGCTTGTACTTTAATATGAACTTTATGCAATAGCAATAAAGCTCAAATTGACTCTACGTTTTAGTTAGAAATCGTTTGTATGGGAAAAAGAAAAGGGCTGTTTTTAGGGATTTTCCGGAAATTATTCGAATTTTTCTTGTCGTAAAAACCATCCTTGAACTTCAACGAACATTTAAAAAAAAGAATTGGCCAAATTGGTCCAGGCGTTGTTGAGTTATGCGCTTACCAACACATTTTGCGATTCATTTTTATATTATAGATTATTAATAAAAAATATGTACAATTTTTCTATTTAACCTCACTTATCTTCTTATCTTTACTTATAATACTTATATCTAACAAATTCTTATTTCAGTATTCTGTAAACTTATAAAACTTTACATTTGTGCTACTTTTTGGTCGGCAGAAATAGTCCTACGAAGGTGACAACTGAAACAAAAAAGATAATGAATTATGCATGACGTTTTAATTATTTGCATAATAAGGTCACATTTCACAAACTTCAGTAAGTGGACAATTTATTTCATACAAATTCCGTTCCATGTTTTAATTTATTAGGGGAGTATCGACTACTCTGAAATGGTGAGATGCGGCCTTAGTTCGGTGATGAATTCGTTCTTTTGAAAAGATAGCTATGAAGCTTCAAATGTTCGATTAGTGAACACGTTGAGTAAAGTAAGGTTGAGTACCTACCTACACGTAGACGTTAATAATATATGTTGTCAAAATATACATAACATGACATAATCAACCCATTACATTGTCCCACTGCTTGGCACGGGTCTCCTCTCAGGATAATAAGGATTAGGCTAAGGTCCACCACGCTGGCTTATATGTCAACTTATTTTTTTTTATTTATTACTAGGTTTTGCCAGCGACTTCGTTCGCGTGGAATAGTTACTTGGTTCCCTAGTTCTTCGCCCGCGGTTTCACCTGCGTTGCCCCGTTCCTAAGGGTTGTAGCGTGATGTTTTATAGCTTGAAACCTTTCTCATGAATCACTCATTTTCCCAACATTTCCCTTCACTGCTCTGCTCCTATTGATCGTAGCGTGACGAAAAGTATACTATAACCTGCCCAGGAGTATGAAGAACAATTGTACCAAGTTTCGTTGAAATCCGTCCAGTTTCTATAACGAACATACAGACAGACAGACAGACAAAAATTTTACTGATTGCATTTTTGGCGTCAGTATCGATCACTAATCACCCGCTGATAGTTATTTTGGAAATATATTTCATGTACAGAATTGACCTCTCTACAGATTTATTATAAGTATAGAAGATATACTAAAACTAGCGACCCGCTCGCGGTTTGACCCGCGCTGCGCCGTTCCTAAGAGGCGTAGCGTAATGTTATATAGCCTATAACATTCCTCGATAAATGGACTATCCAACACAAAGAATTGTTCAATCCCAACCAGTAGTTTCTAAGATACAAACAAACAAACTCTGCAGCTTTATAATATTAGTATAGATACATATGTTACGTAGTAGATTAAAGTATAATAAAATAAAGAATTGCAACGTTGTATAAAAATTTTCAAGTCCATTTATCGACTACTTATCGAGTTTTGGACACAATCGTAGATACGGAAGCTGAATTTTTATACGAGTATAATTATAAAGATAGCCGGTCTCCCTTCCAAAATTTAACACAAAAATATACTTACGGGCCATACACGCCGAGAGAGTATAGAATGGAATAGCACATCCTATATTTAACATTATGGGAAACACAATATTGCCAGACAAGCTGCCAATTCTGCCAATCACCATTATCAATGATATTGCCAGGGTTCTGAAACGAAATAACATGTTATTATTATTGAAGTCGTTTTTTTAGGATTCCATAGAAATTTTTATTGAAGTCGTTTTTTTCAGTTTTTGTCCGTTTCTTTGGACCAACAAGAAACCCATATAGTTTTGCCATGTCCGTCCGCGGCTTATCTTAGAGACTTTAAGGGTCCGACGGAGCTTAAATTACCCACAAAAACCTAATACCGAAATAAATCGTAATCCAGAGAATATTCTATCAAATTATGTTATTATTCGGATTTGAATACCGTTAATCTAGGTTTCTACGATACTATTTCGTCTACTACTATTTCACTGGAAATAAAAGACATTAAAAATTGCATTCGCTTTCATTTTATTTCCAGTGAAGTATTTTGGATGAAATGGTAACGTAGGAACCTAGATTAACGGTACCGGAAACCGAATAATAACAGAATTTGATTAGATTGTGTTTGAATTACGATTTATTTCGGTATTACGTTTGTAAGAGAAATTCGATCCGCCGGACTCTTAAGTACTATTTAGCTATAATTTGGTATGGGTATACTATAATCATGCTTATTAAGTGGTAAATTTTTTTAATGGTAGCTTGCCTACACATAAAGTGGGGATGATTTTTTTTTCTCGTTTGTCCCATGGCGTGCGTTGTCATTGGATAAGTCGTTCAAAAATATAGCGGGTAAGTAAAAAATGTTTCTTCCTCATACTATTCTATAATCATCAGTCATGTATGTGATGATTATGTCGTAAAGATGTATCATGACAACATATTTGGCGTAGCGGCTGAGCGATCGGCTTCTGCGCCACGTGTTGTCGGTTCGATCGCCGCACGAAGCAAATATTTGTATGATCTACAGTTATTCATTGTGTGGGTGTTTGTGTATGTGAGAATTTGTGTTTGTACACGCACCCACGATGCAGGAGAAAACCCTTGTGCAGGGCAGCATTTAAAAAAAATCGGCATGAGCCTAATAATTTCCCACCGGAAAAGGTGTAAAAAAATACTATTAGCCATCGAATCGAACCCAGGGCTTCATTACATAGCCATGTTTGCTGCCACTAGATCGATAAGGCAGTCATAAAAATAACCCTTAGAATTTCACATTTAAACACATATGACAGGAATAATTTAAAAGCAACATTTGCAATTCAAATTAAAACATTTAAATCCAATTAAGGCCTCAGTTATCTTCATCATCGAAACGTTACAATTAATTTTAAATAAACGCAATAAATTGTATGAATTCAACAATAAATTACTTAATAATATAACGGATTTCAAACAAATAATGTCTTAACTCAGCAGGCGAAATTAATGTCGACTCTAAGATTAAATATCTTAATTTTGTAATAAACAGTTCTCGGAAATCGTTTTGCTTAACGTGAATGGGACGGATGATATTTGGGCTATCAGCCCTATGCTGTGTCTATTTTGGTCCTATTGAGGCTTATTCAATACAGTACCTTCGGAACAAAGGACCAATAGATATCTGGTCCAATTGTCTTCATTTAATACTTGCAAGATTGACGATGGTTACGATAGCTTATTTTTGAATATTGAATGTTTAAATATGATATATATAAAATATAGAATATAGTTCGGTCTAGTCTCAGGTTTAGTAGTTGCCAGCGTAACTACATAAAAACTATAAGATGTGGTTTTATTTCAATGTCTAAGATTCGTGTCATGTATCAGAAATTGGGAAATCTACTGACTGATTTGTTATGAGATACTTAGCAACAGTTCGAGGTTTTAGTTTCCAAGGTCGAGCAAAACTTGGAGTTTAAATTTTTACCTAAGTAGCAATAGCATCATGCCTTCTTACATGGGACTAAAAATTATATTAGTACCCCATTAGAACACCTCTACTTTGGCAAGCATTAGTGGCAGTGATAGATTGTAGAACTGACGAGCCGCGAAAGTGAAAAGATTTTCGAGTGGAGACCACACCTTGAAATATGCAGAACAGTGTTAAGCAAGATACCAAGCAAAGTTCTCTAAGATTTGTTGAATAACACACCATCACGTCTCTATTACCCTGAAGGGTTAGGTAGAGGTGTACTAATAATGTAAACCTACAAATTTAACGGTATGTTTATATCCCATCCCAAGCGAGCGTATTGCCATTAACCGGGCACATAACGCCAAACTCCGAGCTGCTACTGAGAATTACGTAGAAAAACCCAATAACAATTAGCATACTAGTTGCACTTAGGACCGCTAGGCTAATGAGGCAGTTGCAATGTTGAAATTTATTTCAAATACTATAATATATATTTTTACTAATGTCATAATATAACCAGTCTTTGTTCACAGATAATATAATAATGGTATAGACTTATCTTTCTGTGATTTTTTTGCATTTTCCATGCTAAGATCATAAAGTTATTTTAGTGAAGAAAAAATTCAATCGCGGGCAGGATTCGAACTTGCGTGAACCTGACGTAAATTCAGAATGTGAAGGCAAATTTCGATCAAGCGGGTGGGACTCGCGGTGGCTTAGCGGTCAGAGCATCTGGTGTATCTAATCAGAAGACGCAGATTCGAATCCTTCCCGCGATTGAATTTTTCCTTCACTAAAATAACGGTATAGACCTATGTTCAGCAATGGATGTCTTTTGGATAAGGATGCAATTTTTTTTAATGTGGTAGGGTTGCATCCGAGCCGACGGAACGCCTGATGGTAAGCGATTACCACCGCCCATGAACACCCGCAACACCAGAGGAGTAACAGCTGCGTTGCCGGCCTTTTAAAAGGGGATTGAACCTCCGGTAACCTCATTCATTCGGCGAACGGCGAAACACAACGTAAGCGTTGTTTCACGCCGGTTTTCTGTGAGGCCATGGTATCACTCCGCTCGAACTAGCCCATTCGTGCCGAAGCATGAAACGAGTGCACGTGAAATTCAAAATAATTGTTTTGCTTACCTCATCGTGGTAGGAAATGCTTCAATAGTCATGGCTTGATTCAAGCTCAGAGTTATCTGACTGATTGCCACGCCTACCGAGAAAAGAGCCACGATAGCAGCTTCGCTGTTAGCCCATCGGAGGCTCAGGGCGGCTGCTACGGAGATCAGACTACCACCAATGAAGAGAAGCTTCTTGCCCACTTTATTCACCAGGATCCCGGTTATGAAATATGGAAACAGGCAGACGCAGCCGAGGATTATGCTGTTGATGTATGTTCCGGCACCGCTTATTGCCTGAAAACAAAATTATATAAATAAAAGATAACGTACCATCACGCTGGTGTACACCGAAATGTTAGGCAGAGGTGTATATCCGCTGTTCGCTGGTATGTTTAGGTCCCATGCAATAGGTATGTTTAGAATTAAGTATCATGCTCAACAAAGTTTAGGGAACCAAGACATGGATGTTTATTTTAAATTCTTTTTCAAATTTAATGTTTATTTTAATTTTGTACCTTACAAAAAAACATATTCGGATAAACTCAAACATTGCAAAGTCGGAAAAATAAGTTTCTATAAATAAAATAAATAAAACGTATGAGTAAAATTTATTAATCTATTCCAGCATCATTTAAGTAATCTGTTTGACCTAAGGTATCAGGAATGGCTTTACATGGGCGTGGCGTACCGAGTATGTGGTTATGAATTGTCACTTCTTTAATATGGGTCCATACTTGGGAAAGGTGTGAAAAAATATATTTTACAGTGTTCAAATTTTGGGGAAGATCGCTGAAAGTTCTTCCGAGCATATCCCACGCTTCCTCAATGGGATTGGGATCTCGGAACCACAGCCACACAGAAGAAATGCATATGGCATCTCTGCTTTGCAACGAAGATGCAGAAATAATTGCAAACTTCGTTATTTTTATAACAAAAATGCAGCCATAATTGTTCTCCACAAGAAAAAAATCTCCCAACTTTTTGCGTTAGGAAACCTCGTATTTTGCGATCAAGTTATCGTTATCCCCTCGTTAATAATAAAATCTACTGCTTTTTGTTTTACTTTTTTAAATTTAGAACATTTATTAAATGCACTTTGAACCTGCACTTATACATTTTATTTGTCAATACTTTTTTAAAGACTTTTCTTAAATAAATTGATATAGTTCGCTTGTTCACTAGACTTTTTGAACAGTACCTACAGTTGCCTACAGACTGCCTCATTAGTCTAGTGGTCCCAAGCGCGACTGCTACGCTAGAGATCCTGGGTTCGATCCCTAGATCGAGCAGTGTTATTCGGTTTTTCTATGAAATTCTCAGTAGCAGCTCGGACTCTGGATTTGTGTCTGGTTAATGGCAATAGGCTCGACCCCTATTACATGGGACCTAAACATACCGGCGAACTGTGAGTGTACATTACTACGCCTCTGCCTATCCCTTTGGGGAATACAGGCGTGATGGTATGTACCTACAGTTCTGTTAAGTTCATAGTCATTCTCATTTTAAGAGCGAAATTTTCAGTCAAAAATCTTCTTACACAAGTTGGAACAATGGTTTCAAGGAAAAAGGGTTACTTGCTACCTCTTAAAGTAATTAACGAATAATTTGAAGAGGGACTACTGGTGCTACTCTTATTCTGAATTAAACCAAAAGGAATCAGTGTTATTTCAAAAAGAACGAATGTTGAACTTTTCCTTATCGTTGGCTTTTGATTGTAAATGAATATATTAATAATAGTATATTATTATAATGTACTGTAGTAATTACTAAGAATGGTTGAATGACCCATCCATAGACTAACCGCAGCAAGCACAGCGTAAGCTTGTAAATCGATCGAATTCGCATGGTTATTACTTTGCCAGGAGATTCCGATTCCGTGTAAAAATATTATGCGAACATAAATAAAAAAGTGACCCTCCCTATTTTCTTTAAACGTAATAAATATACAGACCTTGGGATCAAACCTGCCATTGATAAACAAAGTCTTCTATTCCAACCCTTCAAAATGTACATAACTTATTGCTGGGCACGTCTTGGAGACCTTGAAATATTTACTTTGCAAGTCAATTCGTGTTCAAACTAAATATGATAATATCGAATCAATGTTCCTTGTTTCTTCTATATTTATTACTTAAGGGTATTACATTGCCCAATGACCTTGAGGATTTAGTCTTTGTGCTAGTATTTATTAGTCACAGGCATTGCGGGGGTGCTTCACGCGGGATGCTAGTGAGGTTTCGGGCATTTCTATTTCAAAATATTGAAAGAAATAAAAACAATACAAATTGTTAATTACGTCAATACAATTTTTTTGGTATAAAATTCATGACTAACTATTAAGCCGTTAAAGAGGAAAAATACAAATTAGGTTAAAAAAAGGCCTATTTACTTCAATTATTATCCAAAATTGGGGCAAATTTATAAAAAATTTAAACAATACAATTTGTTTCTGATGACTTTAAGTATAACATATATTTTTTATTTGGCGAACGCACATAAGGATTCCACTAGAAACTTCTATAAAGCTAGGGTGTTTTTTGGATTTGAGCGATGTAATGCCCTTAAGTTAGAATCGGTTATTCGTAGACATGAACGATACACTCATAACATTGTGTCTGTTAGCCACGGAAAATATCGCAGATAGCTGGTAAAAGATGATATTAAAAGATTTAGCATACTTGCTACCTTTTCACGTAGCCTGCTATAAACCAGACTTCAATGAAATCACACTTTTTGTGGATACTCAGCCCACATCTATACATAGCATGTAACATCTAAGATTTCTACTCCATTTCGTAAAATAGTAGGTACCATTCATTATAACTTACTAGTGACCCGACCGCGGTTTCACCCGCGTTGCCCCATTCCTAAGAATCGTAGCATAACGTTAAATAGCTTAAGAGTCCGGCGGACCAAATTTCTCTTACAAAAGTAATACCGAAATAAATCGTAATTCAAATGCAATTTAATCAAATTCTGTTATTATACGAATTCCGATACTGTTACTCTAGGTTCCTATTGTACCATTTCGTCCAAAATACTTCACTGGAAATAAATGTAAGCGAATGTAATTTTTGATAACTTTAGGAACTAAGGAACCTAGATTAACGGTATCCAAATCCGAATAATAACGTAATTTGATAGAATATTGTCTGGATTACGATTTATTTCGGTATTACGTTTTTGTGGGTAATTCAAGCTCCGCCGGACCCTTAAAACCTTCCTCTTGAATCATTATATCTATTAAAAAAACCGCATCAAAATCCGTTGCGTAGTTTTAAAGATCTAAGCATACATACGGACAGACAGACAGCGGGAAGCGACTTTTTTTATATTATGTAGTGAAGTAAAACTATTTGAAATGACACGGAGAAATAAAAATACAATATTGTGAGCGAAAAATAATCCGAGAATTTCACAGGTAAATCACCGTGAAAAATTGTTACCGTTTTATATAATGAAGATGAATTAAAAGTAGCAATCAGTTCCATGCCTAGTGTCGGTTACTTTGAAGTTCACTCGCGTGCGACGCTAGCTTAAATAGATAACGCATAAATACTAAATGTTATTACTCGATCGTGAGTCGGAATAATCTAAATATAGAAGTAGGTCAAGGATTATTCCTAGTGATGTCCCGGAATATGGCGCCATGTAAATGATCGATGAAAATAGTTCCAAGTTCAAAGTCCAAGTCCAAATATTTTTATTTCAAATAAGCTTTTACAAGCGTCTATGAAACGTTATAATTCTAGTTGCACGTTCCGAAAAGATTAAGGGTCCGGCGGATCTTGAATTGCCCACAAAAAGGTAATACCGAAATAAATCGTAATGCGAATTAGAATAAAGAAAGATAGAATAAGACAATATTCTATCAAATTATGCTATAATTCGGATTTGGATACCGTTAATCTAGGTTTCTTCGGTATTATTTCGTCTCCTACTACTTCACTGGAAATAAAAGTCCGATTGTTCCAAACTTGGTAGAGTTATCAAAAATTGCATTCGCTTACATTTATTTCAGTGAAGTATTTTGAATGAAATGGTAACGTAGGAACCTAGATTAACGATATTGGAATCCGAATAATAAAGGAATTTGATTAAATTTGAATTACGATTTATTTCGGGATTACGTTTGTAAGAGAAAATCGGTTCGCCGGACTGTTAATGGAGTGAAAATACCTACCATTCTTATCAATAATTCCGAACGATCGTCCTCCTAATCCTCGAAGGGTTAGGCAGATGCGTACTAATACACCCACAGTTCGCCGGTATGTTTAGGTCCCATGTTATAGGGGGCGAGCCTATAGCCATTAACCGGGCACAAATCCAGACTCCGAGCTGCTACTGAGAATTTCATAGAAAAACCCAATAGCACTTTGCTCGACCTGGGGATCGAAGCCAGGACCTCTAGTGTAGCAGTCGCGCTTCGGACCACTAGACTAATGAGGCAGTCAGTTAATTTATAATATTTAATACTTTTATTTTATTAACAATTTTACTATATTCCATTCGTCTATATGGCAAAAGTTAGCTTGGTTCGAGTGCCAAGACGAGCTAGCTTTTTGAGTTTTATCATGCAAACACAGAACACAAAACGCAAGAGGTATCTATGCAAAATCGTAGCAAGTGACGCTCTGTAGTCTCTGCCTACCCCTGTGGGAAAAAGCCGAGAGTGTTTATACGTATGTATGAATACAATTTTCTTCTGCTCCAGTAAAATTTTCGTAACTTAATGTAATCGGAGCTGCGTATTATTATGTTTCCTTCTAGTGTTCTGGCGTGTGCGTTAGTCCCTACCCAATTAATGCAGGTGATAGGATACTCCCTGGAGTGTCCGAAATTACCTACATACGCCAAATTCTAGCTTCGTGCCGTCGTTGTCTGGACATAAGAGTGGACTGTGAAAAGTTATATACCTATCCTAAAATATCAATACTTTTACGGTTAAATAATAATAACGATGATCAAGGATCTGCATGAATAAATTCGCTTGCCCCATTTTTTAACCCGACCTGGGAATTGAATCCAGGACCTTTCGCTCAGCAGCTGTGCTTCCGATCAATAGGCTAATGAGACTTCTAATTTTCTAGTTTTTAAAAGAATATCCAAAAACATTATAAGATACCATCACGCCTGTATTGCCCCATGACAGGCAGAAATGTGTTAATGTAGGTACACCTACCAGTTCGCCGATCTGTTTTAGTCTCATGTAATATGGGGCAAGCTTATTTCCATTAACTGTGGACAAATCCAAACTTCGAGCTGCTACTGAGAATTTCATAGAAAAATTCAATAACACTGCTCGACCAGGGAATCAAACCCAGGATAGTAGGATAGCAGTCGCCTTTGGGACCACTAGGCTAATGAGGTACAGTCACGACAATCAATCTTTATAAAAAAAAAAACGTTGCCTCACACTAGGATTTTCTCCTGTATCGTGGGTGCGTTTAAAAACACAAATTCTCTCATACACAAACGCCCAGACCCGGAACAACTACCTGTAGATCATACAAATATTTGCTCCGTGTGGAGATCGAACCCACAACACGTGGCGCAGAAACCGATCGCACAACCGCTACGCCAATCGTGTCATCTATAGGTATAAGCTTGCGTTACTACTAAATATAATTAATAAAAATAACTAACTGCCTCATTAGTCTAGTGGTCCCAAGTGAGACTGCTACACTAGAGGTCCTGGGTTCGATCCCCAGGTCGAGCAAAGTGTTATTGGGTTTTTCTATGAAATTCTCATTAGCAGCTCGGAGTCTGGATTTGTGCCCGGTTAATGACTATAGGCTCGCCCCCTATAACATGGGACCTAAACATACCAGCGAACTGTGGGTGTACATTAAGTACACCTCTGCCTAACCCTTCGGGGAATACAGGCGTGATGGTATGTTATGTTATGTTAAAAATTACTATTAAATAAGCATTGTCTTACTCACGGGTATACAAACGGCTTCTGAAGTGGCATTGTTGCTAACCAGCTTCAAGCTTGAGGTGTACACATCAAGAACTGTACAAAGATCCTGTTCCCCTGTTAATGGATTATGTTCTACTATAGCACACACTTGAGGGAACCACAACCTGAGCACGTTGTACCTGGGGAATCAAAATAGCGTTATTTTGGTATTTAATTTATTTAAAACTGGCGGCCCGCCCGCGGTTTCACCCGCGTTGCCCCATTCCTAAGAGTCGTAGCGTAATGTTAAATAGCTTAAAACCTTCCTCTTGAATCACTCTATCTATTAAAAAAACCGCTTCAAAATCCGTTGCGTAGTTTTAAAGATTTAAGCATACATAGGGACGGACAGACAGCGACAGCGACTTTGTTTTATACTATGTAAAGATAACAGCAATCGTAGCAAGTGGCAGTCTATAGTTTTTGCCGACCCCTGTGGGAGAAAGGCGTGAGTATGTATGTATGTTAAAATAACACGTTTGGTGAAAATGTGATTAAATACAATTCCTATTCTGAACAAAATAATTTAAATCGGCAAATAAAGTTCGAAAATATAACTATTTAAAGTTTTTGGTGGGGATTAAGATAATAATAATAATAATAATAATTTATTGATACAAAAGGTTACATTGTCAAGAGAACAAAATACAGCCAAATAAAATATATCGCTAAAATTCACTAAATCAATACAAAGACATCTGTGTCTGAACTAGATAAAAATATCTGTATCTCAGACATCAGCGCTCTTCCCTAGGTTGTACATAAGTATAGTTTAATGTTATACTACTGTAAAACAGAGTATCACCAAAATTACAAATTAGTTTTTCTTCTCTTAGGTAGTAGAAATAAAAATCATGGACAATTAAATTAAGAGGGAATGCTTTGTACCTTTCCTGCAAACGAGTGATTCGTACAGAATTTGCATAGCGCAGTGAGTTATGACGTCACAATACTCTATACTCTGTCTAAAAATTGAAATGCTAACTTCCTTATTTTTGAACCGATTTTTTTGAAACATTAACTATAATAATAAGGCTATAAATTATTTAATTGAAATAAAGTATTTTGTGAGGTGGTAGAACTCTGATGAACGTTGCCCCACACTAGGATTTTCTCCTGTATTCTGGGTGCATTTACAAACACAAATTATCACATAAACAAACACAATACGGAACAACTAACTATATAGGTCATAAAAATATTTGTTCCGTGCTGGGATCGAACCCACAAAACGTAGCATAAAAGCCGATCGCTCAGAAACAAAACATGATACAATTATATTTATTTCTACAAATAGATATTTTAAAGACAGTCCATATATTAAATTTTTATAACTTGATGATAGCGGCATTTTGTAACGAGAACCTCTAAGAAGAAACACAAAAAAAAAACTCAGAGAATCACGGTTTCTTATAAAGTACAGACATGGCATTAGCAAATATATGAGTTAAGTACAATACAAAGTACAGTAAACGCTCAAAAGTCCATAAGCACGCTAAGGATTACATTGCTAAGAACAGTACGAGCGAGCTCGACACAGCCAATGCGTGTCACTTGTTAACGACAATGAATAGAAGGTCGTAAGTCAAACTAAACGACAAGCTATTGCGTTGTGAGATTGCCTATGGACTTTTGGTCGCCACTGTACTTAGTTCCTGAAATGGGCTTTTGAAGAAAGTGCCATAGCGGCTTTTAGTAGACCATTCGCAGCACGACACACACGTATCATTCATTTGATTGTTAATGGGTGACTTTCACAGTAATTAGCTTCGTATTTGTAAGAAACCAATTAGTTAATTGGAACTTAATGGATTTTTTCACCCTTGAAAATTAACTGTGTTTACTGAGAAACATCGAAAATAATATCAATATAAGTAGTATACAAGTAGTTTTTTTCTGAGTTTTTTTTTACTGCCTCATTAGTCTAGTGCTCCCAAGCGCGACTGCTACGCTAGAGGGCCTGGGTTCGATCCCTAGGTCGAGCAAAGTGTTGTTGGGTTTTTCTATGAAATTCTCAGTAGCAGCTCGGAGTCTGGATTTGTGCCCGGTTAATGGCTATAGGCTCGCCCCCTATAACATGAAACCTAAAGATACCGGCGAACTGTGGATGTACATTAACCCTATTCTTGGCAAAAAGAAAAAAACGTTATTTTCAAATAATTTTCAAATATGATGTTAATTATGAATCTAGGATTTAGGGAAAAATATATAAAAAAATCGCACATAACCAGATAATGAGATCCTATATGTATCTTTGAAGATACATTGCCAGCTTAGCAAAAAACTTTGACCTTAATGTGTAAGTGTCTTTGAGGATACGTTGCCAGGTTTGAACAAGTAGAATACACAAAATTTCTTTAATAATATATGTATAAAATGTACATATAGTAACAATTATCATTATAAAACCAATATCAACTTACAGATTAAAAAGTAAGATTTTAAGTTTTTGAAACATTTGAGGTGATAATGGCTTATTATTATGGAATTTTACAAAACAATTTCTTTCCGCCTTAAATACAACCGTAATGAGCACTTGGCGCTCATTAGCGTAGTTTGGGCCCTGACATCACCCTTTCGAACCAAACATTGGTGCCGTACATCTGGTGGAGGTTGTGGTGATACAGGTGCTTGTATTATTTTCGACGGAGTTGGTCCAGAAACTTCACAGTTGTCGACCGTATCTCCTCGGCCCTTTTCAGGAGGCTCTGTGCTACTAAGTATCTGAACATTTTTAAAGACATTGTCTTTCCCCAATATGTCATCTGTATAAAACCCAGATATTATTTATCATTTTATCCAGGACTTGTGACACTAATGGCAAATACCATCGATGGCCTCTGAAGCCTGTTCTATACAGGGCGATCAACATGTCATGCTCAGTCTACGCCCCCCATATGGGCGTTATAATGTTTTATACTATAGAGAAAACTGAAAACTTAGACTGAAAGCTTTTGAACAATAAGGCGGGGTGTGACTATTCTTTCAGTCCTTCTGGATGTTGTAAGTATTTTTGGTCGGCAGTTAGAGGCAATTAATGGAGATAGCGACAAAGAAAGTGATGAAGGAGAGCTATATTGCGTCAATGAAAACGGTAGTCAAGCTAGAACTGGCTGAGGTGAAGGCAGCAAAGGAGACTAAGTAACAGAACGTCTTGAACGACTATTATTTCATCATCAGATAGAAACTTCAAGTTTTCTGTAGAAGAAGGCAAAGATGGCACACGTGAAGAATCGGTGTCAGTCACATGGTTATGGGCATGACTCAAGCCAATTGAAATCTGCTGAAGTTCATCTTCGGATTCAGGTTCATCGTCGTCTGATTTTTTACGTAGTTTCGGTACTAGAGCACAAATTATTTTTGCTCTGGAAAAAGATAGTTGCATCCCTCCCTGAAAAAAGCCTACACACACTGATGCCAAGCATACAATGCCCTTTCCCCAAAAAAACAGTTAATAAAATTATACTAATTAAATCTTAGTGCACTTGGCAATGTATCTTAAAAGATACGCTTACCTTGTACAAAGAATCTTAGTACACCTGGTAACGTATCCTACAAGATACATTTACTTTATTTGTTAGTTGCGAAGCCAAGCGTAATTATTTCTCCTGTTTCATTATTTTCTAGCGTAACTACAAACATATGATATATTATAACATCAATTCCTCATGCAATTTTAAAAGAAAAACTATTAAAAATAATAAATTCTTACCTTCTTCCGCGGAATTGCGCTCAACGATTCGCCATTTTGACAAGTTTTTAAAAAAAGTAGTTGACGTAAGTTGTTCTTGTGTCACTAATATGCGTTAAGAAACTATACTTTAAAGAGAAATAAGATAAAGTTCTGTTTTACATGCATTACAAAAGAGGTGTACTTTTTTAAAAAATGGTGTGTCTTACAAGATACTCTGCCAAGAAAAGGGTTAAGTACGCCTTTGCTTAACCCTTCGGGGAATACAGGTGTGATGGTATGTTATATTTTTTTTCTTTTAGGGTGTTTTTGCAACCTTTTCCTCTTTTATATCAGGGAAATATAATATTATTTTTTATTATATTTGCCGCATAGATATCTTTAAAGTATAATATATATTTAGCGTAAGAAAAATTCAATCTTAGGCAGGATTTGATCCTGCGTCCACGAATTAGTAGTTAGTAAGGCAAGGCAACATCGTTCAGCATTGAACTAACTGTAAAGTAAGTCATGTCGGTTGAAACACATAGTAGGTAATATGTCTAGGGACTATCCAATTCCAATTTAGTATCTGTAGTGAATACATGGACATAGTTTTCACAGAATCTGTATTCATTACATTTCGAGATGTCTTCATGAGGTTGGTATTGTTTTCCTCAACTGAACCTGTAAATGTGTGTACATTGTGGCATGTCTGAGTGGACTCCTAATTTATATCCTGCTTTGATGATGTGTGTATTTTACCACATAGTTCATTTATTTTCTAATAATGACAAGGAGTTCTCAAACACTGAGAACCTTCTAGTAATTATCGACTTTAATCCAACTTTGGCATTCAATGTTCACACATCCTTATATCGCAATTTTGTACCAGTGAAGATTGTAACAACATTTAATTTATAAGTGTCCATGGAGTTCCTTGCCGGATTCATCTCCATAGGATCAACCTTTTGGAACCGTGAACTAGAATCATAACGTTTCATGAACGCTTGTAAAAGCTTATTTGAAATAAAAACATTTGAACTTGTCGTCAATAGATGTCGCAAAGGTCAGCTTAAGACAGATTGTGCAAGAGAAATTCGACATCAGAGGCAGCTCTCCATGGCTTAGTATCTAAAGCGTCCGGTATACTTAACCGGAAGGACACAGCTTCGAGATAGATTTTTATTTTGTTAAAGTTTCTAAGTAGGTAATTTATAAAAATATTATAAAACACAATACCTACTCATAACACAAATTACTATCACGCTTGGATTCCCCGAAAGGTTAGGCGGAAGCGCATCTACTAATACCCATAGTTTTCCGGTATGTATTCACCCCCTATTACATGGGACATAAATCCTATTTAATAGGGGGCGAAACAATTGCTATTAAGCGGGCCAGACTCCGAGCTGCTACTGAAAATTTCATAGAAAAACCCAATAACGATTTGCTCGACCTGGATAGCAGGATAGCAGGATAGCAGACGCCCTTGGAACCACTAGACTAAGGAACACAATACTTACATAGCCATAATGATGAAGTTGGTGAAGCATGTCATGGCTAGGTAGATTACTAATGGTTTCTGGAACATCGGCTTCACATTGTATAAACTTGCAACGATTTGATGTTTGATACTCATTTCCATTTTGTGTTCTGGGGCCTCGTCTATTGAGTGCATTGTTCTCTCTTTCCACAGATTATAGTACTGGAATAGATATAAAGATGGATAGTATATTGTTATTATAGTGAAGTATAAATTCGATCGCGGGCAGGTTTCACATCTGTGTCTTTTGGTTAGATACACCAGACGCTCTGACCTCTAAGCCACCGCGAGTCTCACCCTGGAAATTTCTCGAAATTTGCCTTCACATCCTGAATTTAAGTCAAACTCAAACTCAAACTCAATTTTTTTATTTCAATTAGACCATATACAGGTACTTTTGAAATGTCAAAACTACATGCACGGTTCCAAAGAGTAGGTCTTATGGAGAAGAGCCGGCAAGAAACTTCATAGATACTCTTAAATAAATAAATAAGTCTTAAGGTGACATTGGCGACATTTATTGAAAAGCAAGTACTTCGCTTCTCAACTGACACGACTTACTTTACAGTTAGTTCGATGTCGTACGATGCCACCTTACCTTTTAACTATCTTTTTATTCGAATTCGACCTTAGATTCAAATCCTGCCCGCGACCGAATTTTTCCTTCACTAAAATGACTTTATAATCATAGCATGTTAAATGCAAAAAAAAAACAACACAAAAACATGGATAGTAGGTATATTAAAATTCTTTATATAGTTCTCTTTGTTCTCGTCTCACAAGGATTTAATACACATAACTCGGGCGCCGTTTCAAGATAAAACCTGCACCAGATTTGTGAAACTGACTGAAATCTGGATCCAATTTCGTACGTATATTTTTATTTGATGCGTGTAGAAACATACATACAGATAGACAGACAAAAACATATTGTCATTAAATTTTTTTGAGATACAAACTTCGCTGGCATGAGACGTCTACCAAACCGCATTAGGCCAGCGTGGTGTATTATATTATTATAGCCTAACCCATCCTATTACGAGAGGTGACCCATGCCTGAACCGTATAAAGTTTGATGATGAAGTAAAATATGGAAAAAATTCCCCACTACTTTAAAAAATCCTGTGACTCCGTCTAAGAATCCTCAGGGGATTCACAGGATTATTTCTTTTTAACTAAGCAACCCTCCCATAGCAAGTCGATTGCTGATAATCACTCTAACCCCGCTAAAAACTAGGACAGCATTTCAGTGACATAGTAACGGAACAAAATCAGGAAATATCGATATAATACCTAAGTAAGTAGTGCTGTCACATATTTATCGATGTCATAACTCAAGTTGATGACGCGAATAAATAGCGGAATAATTTTTACAAATGGATACAATATGACACGCTAAATTTATATGTGCAGAAGTTCCATTTCGTAAGGAAATGAGGAATGCGGTATAAGGGTCACTCAATTAAAGTAAACCGACATTTTATTTTTAAGAATTTAGATTTTTCGTTTTTAATTATTTTTTTATTTTGTATAAAAATCTTAGGATGCTATTTAAAAAAATACAAATATTTACCATCAGGCGGGCTGTATGCTTGTTTGCCACCTCAGTGGTATAATTTCTTTTTAACAAATATATAAAATATTTACTATATTCTAGCTGTCCCGCTGCGATGCCTCATTTTGTTATTTTTTTATAAACCTTTCCAGACACAACAACTCCCCAAATTTCATCGCAATCAGCTGATGAATGGTGGCAGTGCAAAAAATACAAATAATCAAACATTAATTTTTATACATTTGATATTTTAATATGCACCAGATCACTGAGAGAAAAAAGCGCAAACTTTTATATCCGTGTAAGTAACACAGATATAAAAGTGCTTTGCGATTTCTTGCGGGGAACCTTAGGGTGGATTTAACAGAACTGAACAAAACTTCCTTACTGTCCAGACTAAACCTACCTTTATTCACTTACTATTTGTAACATTCTATGCTATATAGCTTAATTGTAAGCAATTTCCGCAGCGATATTCTCTGGAGAGAGTCTGCTATTTCAAATTTATTAGAATTCTCGTCCAATGGGACTAAATGACACACGGACAGAACTGTCAAAAATAATAATGACGATTTTGACAAATTTAAATAGCTAATTTGGGTTCCTAGTTTGCTGAGAATTTTATAGTGAGATCCTTTGCATCAGTCATAGAGTAGGTATGAACATAATCAGAGGACACCCCTATACAGTCTCGCCTTTTAACGATTCCCCCCCCCCCCCCGTAAACAAAAAGAAGGTACAAATATAATAGCAAATGAACAGAACATACGCCTGAGTAAGGGAAGGTAAGCGGCCTAATATACAATAGCAATACCTACCAGCAATTACTAGCGCGTTGATATCTTGAGAATTCAGTTGTTAAGTCTCATTTGCCCATACACTGGGGACATACCGATACTCAATAATGTTAACACATTTTTTTATGCAATAGGGGGCAAATGGGCAGAGGGCTCACCTGATGGTAAGCGATTACCGCCGCCCATGGACACCCGCAACATCAGAGGAGTTACAAGTACGTTGGCGGCCTTTTAAAAGGGTATCCGGTATCCACACTCACTCAGCGAAACACAACGTAAGCGTTGTTGCAAGCCGGTTTTCTGTGAAGCTGTGATATCACTCCGGTCGAAACGGCCCATTCGTGCCGAATCATGGCTCTCCCAAGGTAAAAAACACATTTCACTTTAATTTAACTTAACATTATCGCTAAGTGGTAGAATATTAATTAGCAATGTCATTATATACTACCCTAAGAGATCTCAGCAGCAGAATCCACTTCAGAATTATTGCAGCTCAATATTATTAGTTGCAACATTTCAAAATGAACCACCTTTATCTTCACAATATTTCAAACTGACTCAAATTCTATCTTTTCAATAAAAACTCATTTCAATAAAATCAAAAAGCTATTTGCACATTCACCATTTTGAAGCACCTCTTTTAATAAAAACTCAAACAAAATAATGTATTTCAATTTCAAATAAACAAGAATTTGTAAAGGTAAAAGATAGAATTAATTGTAGCAAAATAGGGTTGTCAATTCGAGAACCGAGCGATGGTGACCACAGACGAACGACTTTTTGCAAGTCCAATAATTTTCCGATCGATTCATTCAGCGACCTACTTTAATAGTCAATGCATTGTCGTCGAAGGCCACAATATTATTATACTCAAGAAAATTTACTGTATTACTGTTATATTTTTGTGATTTTTTTGCATTTTCCATGCTAAGATTATTAAGTTATTTTTTAGTAAAGGAAAAATTCAATCGCGGGCAGGATTCGAACCTGCGTCTGCTGGTTTGATATACCAGACGCTCTGACCTATAAGCCACCGCGAACCAGACCAGAAGACGCAGGTTCGAATCCTGTCCGCGATTGAATTTTTTCCTTTACTAAAAAATAACTTAATAATCTTAGCATAGAAAATGCAAAAATCACAAAAATATAGTTAAAAGGTAAGGTGGCATCATACGACACTGAACTAACTGTAAAGTAAGTCGTGTCGGTTGAGAAGTAAGGTAACTTGCCTCTCATAGATGTTACCAACGTCACCTTATGACGTAAATTCAGAATGTGAAGGCAAAATTTCAATCATGCGGGTAGGGTTCGCGGTGGCTTAGAGGTCAGAGCGTCTGGTATATCAAACCAGAAGACGCAGGTTCGAATCCTGCCCGCGATTGAATTTTTTCCTTTACTAAAAAATAACTGTATTACTGTTGTTTTGTATTGATTTATATAAATGGTGTGTCACTGCTTATTTTTTATTATCAGGAGGTTAAAAATATTTATTATTAAGTTAGCAACAGGTTCATATAATTTCAAGGACAAGATTGGACTTATGACCACCTGCTAGTCCCGATGGTTTGTCGTTAGGTTCTTGGCCGTAGTTAAGAATTCATATTGAGCGCCAAGCCAAAAACAGGATTCCTTTCGAGTGGGTTCTAGCTCTAGTTAGGCTATTATTGCTTAAATATATATGTGGTAGTACCTATTTTGACTGCACACAATTTTCTTATTTTTTAATAGTGTTAGCTAAAAACCAGTTCGTGACAACCTTATTTTATACAGATTGCACTGTATTTAAGGCACTAAATCTTAACATTAAAGTCTCTTTGATATTTTAATCGTTCAGCAACTGTTGGATAACAATTATTTTAAGTGAACATTTAGATATTTGAGCACTGAATGTTATCTTTTAATTAATTCTTAAGTTAAGCGTTTGGAAAGACGCAAATTCTTCAAAATTACTATTTAAACAGTTTTTTTCTTTATTAATTTTTTTTTTCACACTAATTTTTACACGTGGGATAGCCAAGCTTCGGCACGAATGGGCCGGCTCGACCGGAGTGATAACGTGAACGGCCTCACAGAAAACCGGTGTCAAACAACGTGTCCATGGGCGGCGATCCGTCTGCTCGTTTATCACCCATCCCATAAAAAAACTAAGGAATGAGCCATGTGTCGCATCGGAAGATTCAATCTTCACAAACATACAATTATCGGGCACAAAGTACACCCAGACTTGAAACAAATATCCGTGGAAAGCACAAATATGTGGCTCAGTCAAAGTCAAAGTCAAATCTTTTATTTCAATTAGACCAATATTACAGGTACTTTTGAATTGTCAAAACTAAGTGCATGGTTCCAAATAGTGGGTCTTATGGAGAAGAACCGGCAAGAAACTCCATGCCTCGGGTGGAAATTGAACCCATGACATGTGCCGCGACGGTAGTGGCGAGATGATCACCTTATGCCAAACGTGTAACTACGTTAAGTAAGACTATTATTTTTTACTACAGATAGAAAATAGTTTCAAGACTGAAAATAAAAGCTTAGCACGGAATCACAACTAAAACCAATAAATTCGTGTGTCAAAATAGAAAATTGTACCTAATTATAATTAATCAAAATACTAAACATTTAGAATATGTAGCTAATAGCGGTCTTATCCAATCCTTAAAAATATTATAAACGTGAAAGTTTGTGAGTATGGATGTATGGATGTCTAGATGTACATAGGTATGGATGTTTGTTACTCTTTCACGCCAGAACGGCTGAACGGATCTGGATGAAATTTGGCACAGAGATAGATTAGTCTGGAATAACACAGCTACTTTTTATTCAGGTCGGACCCAACTCTGAAGTCCACGCAGACAAAATCGCGGGCAGAAATAAATAAGTGCATAAATTATCAATAAAAAACCGAAGCAAATTCTATCTCTGAGATCTTATCAATAATGTTCAAAAAAGAATGCAAAGTAAGACAGACACAAAGCAAAAAGTAACGAAAGTATTCTAATTGGCAATTAAAAATTCTTACCGGATAAGTATCTGCCTCCTTTCCAGTGTTTTCCCTATATATTTTAACCAGTATCTCCCTCGCTTCATCATATTTTTTCTGTGTCAGTAAATATTTGGGACTCTCCGGTATAAGTAGTAAGTACATTACAGAAGCACCAAAGGGCCATAATGACAAGATGTAGAGATAAAAATTCCACGTGTTGAGCACTGAGGGTTGAAACAAAGTGACTGTATTACTCGAAAAGGCAAGTAAAACGTCGGCACAATTACGAGAATTTCAAAAAGGATGAGTCACCTTTTTTGAATTGTGCCGTTTTTGCCCAGATTAAGTATGGCAAGTCTGAGCAAACATGCTTAGTAACTTAAGCTTAGGTGTGTTTTTGGATCCTTTTAGGCTTGCTTTTATGATAAGCAAGTGCAAATCTTTCAAAACCCTGCAGATAATGAATGAGGAATTCATAATCATAGGTTTAGCAATATTTAGGCAGGTATGAAAAATAATTTTACTTCTGCAAAATGAAATTATTAAACAATATCTCTCAATAAGTACCTTGGACCTTGGATTTGTGTCCAGTCAATGACCATAGGCGAATCCCCTGTTACATGGGAGTTAAAACTACCGAAGAACTGTGAATGTTTTATAATACAATGACTGATGCTCGTGTGTCGTCAGATGAGACTGGTCTACTCAAAGCCACTATGGCTCTTTCTTCAAAAGACCATTTCAGACATTGTCTAGCATTGTAACTCATATATTTGCTACTAAGTATTTGCTACTATGTCTGGACTTTAAAAGAGACCATGATTCTCTGAGTATGTTTCGGTGTTTCTTCTAAGAGGTCGTCAGTTAGGAAATGCCGGTACCTTCTAGTTAAAAAAAAATAACATTGATTTGGAAAAGTGTCCTTAAAAGATTACACCTCTGCTTATATATAAGACTAGCGACATGCCCGCAGTTTCAATTGCACTGCTCCGCTCCTATTGGTCGTAGTGTAATGTTATATAGCCTATAACCTTCCACGATAAACGGACTATTCAACACAAAAAGATTTTTACAATTCCAACCAGTAATACCTGAGATAGATAGAGGCCCAATCCTCTTTTAAAAGGTCGGCAACGCATGTCCATGGGCGGCGGTAATAGCTTACCATCAGGTGATCCGTCTGAACGTTTGCCCTCCTATCTCAAAAAAAAAATAAGCGCATTCAAACAAACAAAACTCTTCAGCTTTATAATATTAAGTATAGATATTTGCAGAAATAAATATCATTTTTACACCTCTGCTTAGCCATTTGGGGAATAAAGAAGTGTTGGTTTGTATATATACATCGCAGTCTGAGTTAATTCAGCAATTAACGAATTGATGGACCTAATAAACGCCGACAATGGTCGAAACAATCACATTTACGTACCAAATTTTCCTCCGAAGAAGGAATATCTCCAGTCATTAGTCAGGATCGCCCACGTCAAGCCAGCTATCAATATTTGGGCGATAGCGACAAAGGAAGACTGGCACAACATAACACGGTCCCTTATACCTGAGTGACAGAACTCGGAGGTCAGTGTAACACAGGCACCAAACGCTGTAGCAAATCTGAAAAAAACGAAGCGAATTTTGTAGTATGAAACTTATCATTGTCTATTTTCACCGGTATGTTCAGGTCCCATGTAGATAATAGGGGCGAGCCTATTGCCATTAACTGAGCACAAATCCAAACTGCGAGCTGTTGACTGAGAATTTCATATAAAAACCCCAATAACATAGGACCTTTAGCGTTGCAGTCGTAATTAGGACGACTAGGTTAATGACACATAGGTACATACAATCACGCTTTTCTCCCACAGGGCTACGCAAAAACTACAGACCGCCACTTGCTACGATTCTGGCATACTTATTTTGCTTGTTCCACATTAATACATCTTGTCATACACACGCGGTCATACTGGTTGCGAGTATTACGCACGTAACCTTTTTGTAGGACCTCGCTAATGAGGCAATATATTGTAATGAATTGAGTTAAATTGAATCATTAAATGTATATTCAAGCCTATGACTGCTATAGGCTGATGATGATGATGAATCATTGAACGAAATTAACATCATCATTTCATTTCACACACATTATTAGAAAACGATGCGCTTCTCTCCGGCGCAGAACAGATATCAGCACCCACGGCATGTTGAGGGCGTTGAGTGACCGGTGGGACTGCCCGATGCTTGGTCGATGGGTGAGACTGCACACACAGGTCGGCTCTAGATAGCTGTACTCGCTTTCTACTATGTTATTATTATTATGCCTATTTGTAATTTTTATGTGTGTGTATTGTGTTTTTATGTTATTTGTGATTAGTTTTTATTATGACATTATTATGTCATTTGAAATAATTATGTTTTGATTTCAATGTGTACTTTCCTAAATATATGGACTTCAATGTCTGCAAATAAATGATTATTTATTTATTTCATTTTATTTCATTTAAATTATAATACATCGAACATTTTTGAGTAAAAAAATTACCTTTTGGTTATAATTTTTTAACAGTGTTGATACATAAATAAGACAAGCTTGTCAAATATAAAACCTTAATTCAAAGACGGATAAAAACATCGGCCGTGTCTTGAGTTCTAGAACTTTCCATTGTTACGAAATAATTACACCGAGCTTAAAACATTATTCTTTTGTGTCGAAACAATGCTAAGAATTTCAAGTCTGGAATCTTAGACAAAAAAGGCAGAGAAAAATGTCTGACTCCAAGTCACATAAATCTGAACACAACTTAGCCTAGACATTTATTTTAATTCAACAAAAGAAAATTTTTGGACCGTGAAAATCTGTCTGCAAAATATAAGAAGATTCTGTGAGATTGTGATTTACCCAAATCATAAAAAAATAGTTAATGCAATCGAAATAAATGGACATGACAGTAATCCTTTGATCATATTATATTATAAAAAGTGCTTGAAATGTCGAGAGTAGTATTTCAGTTGAAATAATACATTCAGAATATTCTATGGACTGGATTAATTTCAGTGAAAAATGTTTAATAAAGATAGCGAGTTGGACACAAATACCATATTCCAAAAATTGTATATTAAACTCCCGAACGCAGTATCACCCACGTAATTTTTTCCATTAAATTTTCCGGATTAAAAAATCCTTGATTGCAAGAAAAAATAGGACCGACCCTGAATTATGAAAAAAACATCAGTTGTTCCATACATTTTGATAATGTAGGTATACTTAAGTATGGTACAGCATTTTTTTTTTCATATTTCAAGGTTCTTGCCATAGTAAAAGTTGTTCGTATTCATTATTACGTTCGTTTTGCTGCGGGATAATCAACCATTTAAATTTCACGGTATAAAATAAATAAAGAAAATTCTGATAGGAAAAGTGTAAAAGCAGGCAGTGAATTTTCACAGGTGAAATCACTGTGAAAAATAAATAATTACCTAGATGAATTAAAAGTAGCAGTTGGTGAAGTCAAGCTAATTGATAGCAAGCAACTAGATGATAATTATAATGAAAAAGGTACTCACAATAGTCCTTCAAAGAACTTTGCAGTGGCTAGTACTTCGAACGTCTGACTGGAACCAGCAATCAGTGTGGATACAAACAGTCCACCGAAACCTACTGTTAAAAATAACTTTCTTCCAAATGCATCCGTTAGGAAACCAGCGACCACAGACGATAGCAACATACCTGAAATAAGTATAGAAAAATTTGCTGTTAAAACAGTGAATACATGTTCAACCATTTCACAGTGTATATTAAGATTACAAAACCGATTGATGGATTTTTTACGTGGGAGAGCCATGCTTCGGTACGAATGAGCCGGACTCGACCGGAGTGATACCACGGCCTCACAGAAAACCGGCGTCAAACAACGCTTACGTTGTGTTTCGCCGAGTGAGTGAGGTTACCGGAGGCCCAATCCCCTTTTAAAAGGTCGGCAACGCACTTGTGTCTCCTCTGGTGTTGCGGATGTCCATGGGCGGCGGTAATCGCTTACTATCAGGCGATCGGTCTGCTCGTTTGCCCTCCTATCCCATAAAAAAATGGATGGTTTTTATAAATATGAATGAAATTTATAAGGCGAATGTCAGCGGCAGCATCAGGAGTTTGCCTTAAGGGTCCGGCGGAGCTTGAATTGCCCACAAATACGTAATTCCGAAATAAATCGTAATCTCGACAATATTCAATCAAATTATGTTATTATTCGGATTTGGATACCATTAATCTAGGTTCCTACGGAACGATTTCATCTACTACTAGTTCACTGGAAATAAAAGACCGAAAAATCGTTCCAAACTTGGTAAAGTTATCAAAAATTGCATTCGCTTACATTTATTTTCAGTGAAGTATTTTGGACAAAATGGTAACGTAGGAACCTAGATTAACAGTATCCGTTGGAATTACGATTTATTTCGGAACTACGTTTGTAAGAGAAATTCGCTCCGCCGGACTCTTAAGGGATCATTCGCTAATGTCCTTCGCAAAGGTGAGGTGCGTAATACTCGCAATCAACACGTGTGTGACAAGATGTATGAATGAGGAAAAAACAAATGATGTATGCAAGAATTGTAACAAGTTGCGGTCTGTAGCTGTTTATGTATGTATGTAAAACTTAACTATGATACAAATGCTTAATTATATACCAAAACAATCTTGTCACTGAATAGTCAGAAATTTCCGTTACTTTGTGTAATCTCGCGCTCGATCGAGCTCGATTTAGATTCGATCTTTTCCGATATTTTATGTTATCATGTATTCACGTAAGCTTTTAGAGGAATATGTTATTAAATGAAACATAAAAGTTAAAGAAAGAAGCCAATCTGGAGGGCTAGATTTGGTAAATATTAATTGGATAATTTTATTATAGTTAAAAATGTCCTTGATCCCTAGACACTTTTGATGTGTGTATGTTAAAGGAAATTGAACGGAGAAGTTCAAAAGTAGGCAGTCAAATTTCACAGGTGAAATCACTGTGAAAAATAAATAATCATCTAATGATGACTAATTAAAATTAGCAGTCGGTGAAATCGAAGAAATAAGATTCTATAACATAACATAACATACCATCACGCCTGTATTCCCCGAAGGGTTAGGCAGAGGCGTACTTAATGTAAGTACACACACAGTTCGCCGGTATGTTTAGGTCCCATGTTATAGGGGGCGAGCCTATAGCCCTTAACCGGGCACAAATCCAGACTCCGAGCTGCTACTGAGAATTTCATAGAAAAACCCAATAACACTGCTCGACCTGGGCATCGAACCCAGGACCTGTAGTGTAGCATTCGCGCTTGGGACCACTACACTAATGAGGTAGTGTGTCTGTCGAGGCAGTCTCAGATGCAAATGAAGCATGCAAGAGTTATGGCAAGTGGTGGTCTGTAGTTTATGTATGTAAAACTTAATCATGATACGAATGCTGTGTCAAAACAAACTAAAAACCTTTAATGGTCAGAAATTTCCGTTACTCTGTTTTTTTTATGGGATAGGACGGCAAACGAGCAGACGAATCGCTTGATGGTAAGCGATTACCACCCTCCATGGACACCCGTAACACCAGAGTAGTCACGAGTGCGTTGCCGACCATTTAAAAGGGGTTGGGCCTCCGGTTACCTCACTCACTCGGCGAAACACAACGTAAGCGTTGTTTGACGCCGGTTTTCTGTGAGGCCGTGGTATCACTCCGGTCGTGCCGGCCCATTCGTGCCGAAGCATGGCTCTCCCATGCATGCATCTCCATGGCATCTTGACAATGAATGGTCAGAAATTTCGGTTACTTTGTCTAATCTCGCGCTCGATCGAGCTCGATTTAGATTCGATCGTTTCCGATATTTTGCGTTAACATGTTATTCACGTAAACCTCAGCAGTTTAGTTCCACTTCACCTTTATTCCTTGAACGTTCGACCTCGGAGCATGTCCCTTTGGCAATAAATACACATCCAGGTGCTATTTTTCCATTAGCCAGTGTATAATGCGCTATAAATCTTTCTGGTTCTTCTTAGACTTTCATGATGTGTTCGACAATGTAAGTAATATTTTCAATTACATATGATTTAGGAATCTAATGCTTTGTTTTTTTCGTTGTGTAAAGAAACTGTCTATGGACAAACTATTTCTGAATATGGAAATTTTTAATTGTTGTTTCAATTTTTGTTCTGACTGTTCTTTTCGACTATTTCTTATCAATTTTTATCGAATTTGTAGAAAAAATTAAGACTATGTCAAGTTGACCCATATTGATTTTTTCGAATCTACATGATGCAATAGTATTCGCATCCCACCCCTCCTGACTAAATTTGCCTAAATCAGACGCACTTAAGATGCAGAAGAAATCTTCTCTTTATTTTAAATTTGATTTTCTTTCATAAATGACTAAAGAAATTAACTTACCCATATAAGGCATGCCATTTAACAATCCTTTTTGTACTAGATTCATGTGTAGGTCACATTCTGCGCTAGACAAAAGGTATGCTGTAGAGGAACTTGCCATAACTCCTGCCACAAATCCCAAGAAGGCTATGAACATCAGTTTGATATGGAACCTTCCGAAGGTACATGCTTTGAGAGCTGCATCGATCTCCTTCATCGGTGTCTTCAACTCCTCGCGAGCTTTTTCTGAAAACAACATAATCCATCAACTGCCTCAGTAGTCTAGGGGTCCTAAGCGTGATTGCTACGCTACAGCTCCTGGGTTCGATTCCCAGGTCGAGGAAAGTGTTATTGAGTTTTTTTATGAAATTCAGTAGCAGCTCAGTATTTCGATATGTGCGCGGTTAATAGCAATAGGCTCGCCCCCTGTTACATGGGACCTGAATATACCTACCATCCAAATGTGGGTGGATTAGTACACCTCTAATGGGGGAATACAGGCGTGATGGTATGTTCTGTAATAAGATCTTAAGACTCTTTTACAAGTTATAACTGAAATTATTAAATACTAGATGGTGCGGGCATTTCAAAGCTTTATCCTCGGAGAAGAAACGCTTATCCTCCACTTTTATGACGCGTACCGCTGAAATGTGGAATGCACTTTCCGATATAATCTGGGTGTCTCTAAATCACGTAGTGATTATAGTGTAGTGTACGAGTAGTCTGCAATGCATGACCTGGATATCCAATCTAGGACTTTATTATCTAGCAACCGTGCTTGTATTTTTAAAACCATTTAAATCTGACGTTTTCAATCTAGTTTAAACAAAAAGTTTTTAACAATTAGAATTTTATAAAATAATATTCAAGCGTGCGGTTACTGATAAAAAAAGAACTTGATATTAAAAAAACAGACAAAATTGAATTTCAAAAGTTTACACACATTGATTGGATTGTGAGCGATTTTATTTTTAATAAAATAGTACAACTATGGTCATGTAATTTTACTTTAAATTTTCACTGATAAAATGTATAATTTAAAAAGTTTATTGCTAGGTTTATTTGTCTATATTCCAAATAAAATCTGTTATATTTTTGTGTTTTTTTTTTTGCATGTATTCTTTACTTTTAGTGAAGTAAAATAAAATATAATTGAAAAAGTTTTTTGCTAGGTTTATTTGCCTATACTCGTATTCCAAAAAAATCAGTTATCTTGTTTTCTTTTTATTTTTTATTTTGCATGCTAAGATATAATCTTTATTTTTAGTGAAGGAAAATAAAATATAATTTAAAAAGTTTTTTGCTAGGTTTATTTGCCTATATTCCAACAAAATTAGTTATCATTTTATGTTTTTTTTTGTGTTTTGCATGCTAAGATAATAATATTTATTTTTAGTGAAGGAAAAATTCGATCACTGGCAGGATTCGAACCAGCGTCTCCTTCACTAGAATAACTTTAAAATCTGTTTTTTTTTTATATTTTACAAACAAAGTGTTCAATTGTTTATTATGTCACTGTTTTGATAAATATTTTTATTTTGAGATTCACTCACTAAATAAACTACATAAACTAACATACCATCACGCTTGTATTCGCGGAAGGGTTAGGTAAAGGTGTACACGTGTACACCCACAGTTCGCCGGGCCCCTATTAAATATTGTGATCTAAATTTTGATTTTAAAATGTTGCTGTACATAAGTACACCTCTGTCTAATCCTTCGGGTAATACAGTCCTGATGGATGTTATATTATGTAAATTAATTTTTGACGTCGTACACGTCGTGCTTTTATTATAAAATCTTCATACCTAATAAAAAATAAGCTCGTAGCACAAATTCCATTAAAATAACGTTTAACTATCAAATAAATTATTCAGTTGACTGCGCAATAACCTAGACTAAAGACAAAATATTCAATATAAGCTAGATATCACAAATATTGAGAGTGAAATTGAAATAACTGGAGAAAAATTCAATATCAACGAGTTATAACATTACATACAATATCAGAAAACATTACAAAGCCTTATATTATTACAGAGTATAAGTAAAAAGCAGTGATAGCCTAGTGGTATGTACATTTGACTACCATGTCAAAGGTATCGAGATCGAATCCAAGGCACGCACTTCAGACTTTTCGAGATCATGTGCGTAAATATTTAATTATTATACGCATAAACGGCGAAGGAAAACATCATGAGGAAACCTGCATGCAACCTGCAGAGAGATATTTTCGACGGTGTGTCTGCCAACGAAGTCTGCCAACCCGCATTAGGCTAGCGTGGAGGACTACCTATAGCCTAATCTAATTGTAGAAGTTTGCCCTCGTTTGCCCTCCTATCCCATAAAAAAAAACGTGGGTCCTAAACATACCGATGAATTCTAGGTGTACATTAGTACACTTCTGCCTAACCCTTCGGGGAATACAGCCGAATAAAATCTTTGTACCAATTAAACAATTGTGACTTCTATGGTGTTGCGGGTGTCCATGGGCGGCGGTAATCGCATACCATCAGGCGATCCGTCTGCTCGTTTGCCCTTTATTCCCATGTTGGAAACTACAATAATTTAGTTAAATTAGAAAATGAAGACAAATCTCAAAGAACCTTCAAAATAAAAGCCTTTGTATTAGACAGATTATAAACACAATGTCTGCGAACATTAGGTATAATATTTTTAAAACGCTCATGAAATGTTGCTCTAAATTTTGTGACCTAATCTATAGGTAGTTAGCGGCTTGTCTTAATTATAATGAATAATTACTTTGCTATGTATCTATAACTTTCTTAGTACCTATATAACGAATTATCCGTTAATTTTGAATAATTATAGCACAAATAGTCGAATTTATTACAAAATAAGCAATCAAAGAGGTTTGTATCCCAATAAAAAAATCGTTCCACTCGAAATCATCCAAAAAAATAAAAAGAAACAATAGAAATGTCAAAATGACGTCCAGATTAACAAGTTTAATAAAAAACGAAGGAGAAATTTTTAATAGGCAATAAAATAAAACAGAAAACTTCAAAAGGCCCAAAGACAATGGAGTGGCTGTGTAGCCTTACTTCGGACACGAATAAGGCGATCTCGCCCCAATTCCGGCAAACACTGAACGAATTAATAGAAGCGTTAATCAAGCCCGAAACTTTCAAACGAGACTTGTTCTTCGCTTTGCTCCTCATTGTGATCAAGGAAAATAATTTCGTACTGAAAGGGGGCTCTGATATTGACGTTATTGATTGCATACTAGCCAAAAGAAGGGATGGACGTTTAGTTTATGAAGTAACAGTTGTTTTGAATACATTCCAAAATACGCCAGCAAATATTCTAGTATGCTCTCTAAACGATACAATGCTTATAAACGCAATCATTGATGCTACCAAAGAAACGTATTCGTTGTGTCTACCCATTGATAAATATATTGCTATTTCTTCGTTAGGAATTCCGGCAGCTTATTCTGACCCAGAAAATTTGGTCATTGCTTTCAAAGAGAAAATTGTGGTTCCTATAAAGAGCAGTATCCTAAACTACCACAACCAGCCCAGTAGCAGTTTAAATGGCCTACCGAACGATGTGTTGTATCAAATTCTCATAGGATTATCCCTAACCGACGTCTTAAACCTTTCGGAGTGTTGTAAAAAACTTAGTGAAGTAGTTCAGGAAGAAAACTTGTGGTCTCGCCTTTTAAGACGCGATTTTCCGAGAATGCGAAATAATAAAGAAGTTGATTGGCGTGGTATTTATAAAAACGCGTATAAGAAAAAGAAAAAGAAGATTGAGGAGACCGCGCATAATATAAGAGAGAGTGCTATTGATGAAATTGCAGAGTGGCCTGATTACATGCCACTGAGGGATTCTAGATGGCAAGTCATTCTTTGATACATTGCAATAAATTTAATATGATAATAATTATATTCAACTTTTACTGTACCATGTGTAATTAATTTTATTACACCGTAGGAAGATGATGTTAAGCGGCGGAAACCCAATTGGTAGGGCGTCGGACTTGAGATCATGTGGATAACCACATGATCTCAAGTCGGACGGTGGTTCGTAACCCACCCATTGCACTACCGACGCGAACCCACTCGTAACACAAAGATTGAGCTTAGCACAAAGGGTTAACAAGAATACTAGTAATGTGCGACCCACATTGCTAGTAAGCTTTTAAAAAAAATTTTGAAGGGCTTTTGCTCAGCAGTGTACCTCTTTTGACTAATATAATTATTATGATCAATGACATTATATTATAGTTGGATGGATGATGACGATATGTGTAAGAAAGGATTATAGCTATAAAATATTCGAGTTTGAATTATGAACTATCTATTTAAAAATACATGATCACATTAATAAATTCTGTGCAATTGATGAGATTTGTAGAAAAAATTATGTTAAAATAATTAAGAAATAAAAACATATTGCCTAGACTGCCTCATTAACCTCGTAGTCCTGAATGCGAATGCTACGCTAAAGGTTTTGAGTTCGATTCCCAGGTCGAGCACAGTATCTATTATATCGTTTTTCTGTGAAATTCTCATTAGCCGCTCGGAGTTTGAAATTTGTGTTCGGTTAATGGCCATAGACTCGCCCCCTCTGTGGGTGTACATTACTACGCCTCTACTTAACCCTTCGGGGAATAAAGGCGTGATGATACGGATAATTTCCTATATAGAATACATGGTTATTATCGGGGTAACTGCCTAGTCATCACTAATCTATTGTTCGTAAGCCTGACTGCTACGCTAGCGGCAGTACGTTCTATGAGTATTGCATGCATCTATAGACTGCGTTTGTCGTATACAAAAAAACGGTAGGTATGCATTTTTTCATTTTATAAAATAAAAAAAAAACAAAGCAGTGATACCCTAGTAGTATGGCCGTTGGACTGCCAAGAAAAATGTTTCGGGTTCGAAACCAAGACACCCACCTCTGACTTTTCGTAGACATAGCAGTAGGAAAACATCGTGAAGAAACCTGCATGCCTGAGAGATTTTCTCAAAGACGTCTGAAGTCTGCCAACTTGCAGTAGGCTAGCGTGGTGGACTATAGCCTAATCCCTATCACTCTGAGAGAGACCGGTGCCCAACACTGGGACAGTACATAGTTTGGTGGTGACAAATTTAGCAGAAGGAATTTATAAGACGAATGTCAGCGGCAGCGTCGGAAGACACAGAAGGACCGGACTTTCTGGCGAAGTCTTTCAAAAAGGTCAGGTGCGTAGTACTCGCAACCGGCGTGTATGTATGAATGTCGAAAAAGCAAAAAAAGTATGCAAGAATCGTAGTAGGCGATTTATTTTATTTTCTTCTACCCCTGGAGAAAGTCGTGAGTGTATGATTGTACCTACGTATTTACCAATTCTTCTTAAATTCAGACTGTGAGTCATAAATTATAATGATGAAACAAAAGTGGATTTTGAGCTCTACTTATATGACGTATGATTTCGCATTTGCCACGTGTCTGCTCAGTTCAATTACGTAGTAGGTACAGTAAATACTAGATGTGAATTGTATATATTGTGTATTGTGCTTGTGGTGGCCAATTTAAAGGCACACCTCACTGCACGTTTGGTTAAGTAGTCCCTCATGTGGAAACAGATAAGCGAATGTTTTACATTTATTCCTAGTAATTCCATGCTGTATCAACCATTGGATTCCATTGGATAAATTAAAATGGCAACCACAGGATTCGTACTTATATTGCTGCTAGAAGTAGCATTATTAGCCCACATCACTAATAAGTACCTACTGCTGCCTGCCTGCTTGCTTATCTTTTTTATATTCAACAACCAAGATTTTCAAAAATGTTTGAGCCGGCTGTATATAATTATTTCCCGGCTGTATTTAATTTTTATTTAAATTGTCTTCGTAAGAAGCGAGATAATATCTGACTAGCTCGTTGGTGAGATTTCTTGACTGTCCGAAAGCCAGTTTCCCCGATTGCTGCGGCTCCAAGAGTCTGCGGTCTGTATTTGCTCATAAGCCTTGGCATCAGTAACTAGCAAAATTGTATTGTAACTACAGTCAACTGTCAAATTTCTTCAATCGATTGTCAATTTAATCTCCAAAAAATTGAGTTTATTATCAACAATAGAGTTTATTATCAACAGTTTGTAGTAACATGATGTGCTGGTGTCCCTACCATGAATTTTATCACGGGTCTCGTTGCCAAAACCAAGTGCAATGCGTGTTTTTTTCATCTTTTGGTCTGATGGCAATCTTTTCGTGTAAAATATTGATATTTGGTTAGTTTTGAACCCGACCCCATCATAGTAATAATAGAGGAAGAGAGGTAGGGCATAGTGGAATCGAATAATTCCACTCACAAATCGGCAATGCTCAAACGATACCCTTGGTGTTTCAAGCGTCGATAGGCTACGGTAACCGCTTATCATCAGGCGAGCCGTATGCTTATTTGCCACCTTAGTGGTATAAAAAAAAAGAAAAAGCCTAGGAGAATGATAGTAAATTTTTAGACTCGAATATATTGTGTGTGTATTTTTGTGTGAATAAATTGAGTCGATTTCAAGAGCAATCAGGCTCGACAAGAAAAAATTGGTAGCCGTTATAAATTGCGGCGGCGCTAGAGAAAAATAATGCTGGAAGAATCGACGCTTCTAGGTCATTCTATCAGGGCTGAAGTCAGGCCTTTGTCTTTGACCTAAGTCCTATTAGTTTTATGTCTCAATTTATTTCCGAGAACTCGCTAAGCTAAAGGAAAGTGTTCCTCATTTGTACGCTTACGATTAATTACTCTCGTTTATTTTAATTCGTTAACCTAACAGTGATAGCTTAATAGTATGGACCATCGGACTGCCAAGTCAAAGGTCTTGAGATCGAATCCAAGGCTCTCTGACTTTTCGAAATGATGTGTGAGGAATCCTGAACGTGAGTATACCTGACAGATTCTCTCGACGTTGTGTGAAGTCCACCAAACCGCATTAGACCAGCGTAGTGGACTATAAATTGCTTAACAATTCTAATTCTGAGTATCTAGCAGTTGAAAGGGTTGCATTTTTATTACAAAGTTACTTCTGGCTCCATTATCAGATCAGCTCGATGTCATCATACCAAATTTCATACCAATTGAACACCGTAATGTTTGGTCAAAATTGACTATCAAGATTTGGCCTAAACAATGTTTAGTATGTTTAGGTTAAACTAAATAAAAGCTTGTCAAAAGGACAGTTATCAAAATGTACTGTAATGTAGTTATCAAACTTACGTGACACACTCCTCTATGCCTTCGAAAACCTACGTGCAATTTCAAAAATTAATATCGTATTTATAGCAAAAACGTGTGAAATATAATATAATACTATTGGAGTCGACTTTTTACATGAGTCTGCAGAATATTTACGGATTAACGTAGGCGTACTTTTGTAAGGAAACACGCCAGTCACGAATACCTATATTCTTAAAAATACCCGTCACTTAAATCCCTATTTTGGGAAAGCTTTGTTCTTCTAGAAGGGAGTATAGCTGAGCAAAAATAATTTGCGCCCTGTGACGAGAGTTATAAAATGACTCTTTTCCCTGAACAAGCATATTATGTTCAACGTAAGGTTAAGAGACACGTGAACATAAGTTTCAGTTTAGAGTATTTTTGTATGATTTACTGATATTTGGGTCTATTAGTCAACATTAAAAAATAGAGCCAAATAAATATGTAACTCTCGTTGAGTTTAAAATAACGCTTCCTAAATCCTTCCTAAGATCTCGGGACCCATTTTCGACCAGGTTAGACAGATCGTGGTCTTAAGCAGACTCTGCTTGCTTACTTTTAGTTCTAAATAGTAGTAATACCATGCAACGCAATAGTTTTAAAGATGGAACACACCACATGTTAACTATTTTTAGCAAAATCAGGGATGGCGTTATATAGTATAACCTATAGAGCAGCATCTCACACACACAACCTGAAAAGAACCACGTTTGCTCGTAGTACCTAATTTAAGACATTTTCTAGTACTCATGACAGAAATATCGCGTTGATTCATAATAATAAAAATCAATATTTAATTAATAATATGTCTCTCTTCCTCCCTTTATCTATATTTCTATTTTTATCACCCGCGTTAATTAATCCTATTAAGATATCCTGAACGGCTGGGTAATTGAAATTATAGAGCAAGAAGTTTAGGCGGGAAAATGGAAAGTGCGCTTTGTCGGTTTTTTATTATTTTCCAAAACTTGTGTTTCCCCGAAGTATAGAAGAATTATAGTGGGTAGTTAAGCATTAAGTGTTCGTGAACGTGTGCGAGTGTAGGCAAATGATATAAAATTTAAAAACCTGACTGTTGTGTTCACTCCTAAACTCCATCGGAGCCTTTAGTGAAGTTCCACTTCCACTGGTTTACTGGGGATAGGGTTGTGTTATAAACTAAAAAAAAGACATGATCTAAAGGTCTAAGTTACCAGGTCATAATATTCTTTAAAAAATGCAAGAAGTTCCAGGTCTGACATGTATATCTGAAGTTAGTTCAGAATTCACATAATAAAAAAAATATTGTGCAAAAATATCGAAAGATTACGAAATATTTACGACCCCAACATTTGAACAAGTTTTTATCATAAAATTGACCACTGCTTAGCCATTTGCGCATAACTTCAGAGAAGCATATCTAATATCGTAGAAACTGCTACTGACTTCTAAATGTTAAATCTCTCTTTTTTATGGGATAGGAGGGCAAACGAGCCGACGGATCGCCTGATGGTAAGCGATTACCGCCGCCCATGGACACTCGTAACACCGGAGGAGTCACTAGTGCGTTGCCGACCTTTTAAAAGGGTTTGGGCCTCCGGTAACCTCACTCACTCGGCGAAACACAACGTAAGCGTTGTTTAACGTCGGTTTTCTGTGAGGCCGTGGTATCACTCCGGTCGAGCCGGCCCATTCGTGCCGAAGCATGGCTCTCCCTCTCATTCCAAAACATCGTTAAAGTGGCGATACAATAATATTATCGTCTCACTTCATTGAAATCAAAATGACAAAGACAGCGTATATTTCAAAATGTCATTAGTTTTTATTAATATATATGAGGATTCAGTATTGAGGATGCCAGAGGATTATGGTTACGTTGCAGAGCCTTAAGAATCTCTACGGACTGCAAACTTCCGGAGCCGTAGTATCTGAGATGAGGAACTGGATCTTACTCGCAAAAGTCGAAACACACACAAAGGTGCTTTACAACAGACTCCATCGTAAGTGTGGTCGCCAGCCAGTCAGACCTTAACACCGTGAGTGAGTCAGATATTTTTCGCCTCTTATACGAGCTGCCAATTTGAATGTTAGTAGGTATTGAAATAAAACTATAGAAATTTTTAAAAGGTTTTGCACTCACCCCTTTCCCTTTCCGCCAACGTAGGTAAATCCAGGTCACTCATTTTTATTCAATCTAGACTTATTCTCTAAAGCCAAAAATCTAGACGAACTATTACACGTACTTATCATGTCAGCTGTTACCACTGTAATAACAACAGCATGATATTATATTGTGATGTAATTTAATTAATTTATATAAGGTGTTAGACCTTGTGATAGCGACAAATTTATGTTGATCCTTGGTTTAGTATGACGTTTGAGGTAGTGTGAGTATTTTTCTTAAGCCTTCGGAGACTGAGAGGTCTTGTTGGCTGGTTATAGCGACCAATTTATTTTGATCCTTAGTTTTGTACGTCGGATGTAGCAGGGTGAGAGATCTTTTTGCCTGGTTATAATGTTCGAGTAAGTAAACTAAGATAGCGTTATCATTACTAGTCGCTTCTGGCTATGGATGTGTTATTACAAAGTTTACGTTAGATATATATTTTTACGCCTTAATTTCATTTTTACCTTAGATAAACTATGCCAATATCTAGGCGAAAAAGTAAATAAAGGCTCACGACACTTTTTGAGGAAAATTATAGTGTTTGCATATTTTGTTTCACTCAATTACTATTTGTTGCGTTCGGTGTTACTCGTAAACGAAACGGAAGGAGTATCTACTAATGCACACAAATAGTTCGCCGGTTCAGGTCCCATGCAATGGGGAGTCTATTACTCTTGACTGGGCACACATCCAAAATCCGAGTTATATCTAAGAATTTCGTAGAAAAACCCAATAACACTTTGCTTAACCGGGAAATCGACCCGAAGAACTTCCTGCGTAATAGCCCACTGCTAATGAGGCAGTTAGGTTAGCGAAGTACACGAGATGCAAGCATTTCTTAACTACAAGCATGTAGATATTTATTTAGAACTATGCCAATCATACAAATCGGTACGTTGATATGTGAAAACACACTTTCAGAGTAAATGGGTCTTTCCCGATAGATATATTATAATCTGGGTGTCTTTAAATCACGAGTGAATCGTTTTCTTCTAAGTAAGCGCGCTCCATAGTAGATCGCAGTGTCGCTTAACATCAGGCGAACTGGCGATCAAGCGTAAGCCTATCATGAATAAAAAAATTTGTAATCCCATCAAAAACACTTTTTTAGCCAAAAGCCTTTATCAGTTCAATATATAGGCTCTCTGGTTATAGACCCTTCTAATATATGCGCAATATCACCCTATCCTCGGCTTGTTGCGTCAAGCTTGCGTAATATAAAAAATATAACGTGATGCTGATGACGATCAAAAATATGTCTGTGGTAAAAATGGACAAGTTTCCCCGTTAAAGACTTCCAAGTTCTTCCTTCTCAAAGATTATAGTTTTTCATGACTCATTTGATAATAATTAATAGGTGATTAGTTGTGATAAATATTCAAGATACTTACTTATTATGACACTTAGCAGACGATATGATACTCAACCAAGAGCTAAGAGCTTTGGAATTTAAAAAAAATACTCTTGTAAAAGAAGTGAAATACTTGTAAAACACGTTACAGATATTTGATTATAATAAATAAGTTTTATTTGGAGCATTTAAAGACCCTGTATTTATTATTTTATTAATAACCTTTATTAATAATTTTGATTAATAAGCTACTCGAACCAATTTTTACTGTACTCGGAAGATACTGCAATACTTTGTTTTTTTTTCAGTCGTATCTTAAACTTAATCTGTAAATGTAACTTAAATTATTATTACTCCAAATTTTAAGTGATATAAAGATTTGGTAGACTGCCTAAATAAGGTAAAGATACACTGTCTTTAATAGACTTCAAAACTTGGCAGTGCGCAACCGTGCACCCAGATTATATAAATAATTTTCAGGTAAGACATACTTACACGCATTGATATAATGATAATGATGTCTCCATCATAAAATGCGACGCTCGCACTGCGGCGCCGGTAATGTGACGTCATTCGTGATTTCCTGCTAGATTTCAACATCATCAGATTAATGACGTCACCTTCCCAAGGCAAGGCAAGCAATCATCACCTTAATGAGAGTAAGTACTCACCGAGAAAATCTTCTTCTTAAGGGTCTGGCGGTGCTTGAATTGCCCATAAAAAAGTAATACCGAAATAAATCGTAATCCAGACAATATTCTATCATATTAAGTTATTAATCGGATTAAGACACCGTTAATCTAGGTTCCTAGTTCCTACGGTACTATTTCATCTACTACTACTTCACTGGAAATAAAAGACCGGAAAATTGTTCCAAACTTGGTAAAGTTCTCAAAAATTGCATTCGCTTACATTTATTTCCAGTGACTTTTTTTGGACGAAATGGTAGAGTAGAGACCTAGCGGAATCGGAATCCGAATAATCACAGAATTTGATTAAATTGTGTTTGAATTACGATTTATTTCGGTACTACGTATGTAAGAGAAATTCGGTCCGCCGGACTCTTGACGAGTCAATGGCAAAAAAAAACTATTAAATCAATAAACACAAGGCTCATTATTTGTTTGCCCCACAATTTTAGATCATCGTTAACAGAGTTTATTGAGTTACTAGAATGCAATGTATGGCGCGGCCATAGATTCGCTTCCCACCGAAGATCGAATATTTGAATAAATAAAATAATGTTTAACAGAGATTAACGAAACCGAACAGTAGTGAGTACGGATGGAAGAGTTGAAAGGGCTGACCTCGGCGAACGTACCATAACCAAATTGCAGACGTTCTCAAAAAAGGTCAGGTTAAGAGCATCCTTATCCGACGATCATGCATGAGGAGGTTAATGAACGTAGATGAAGTAAAAGTGGTGTGTCAGGATCGTAGCAAGTGGAATACTATAGTCTCTGCCTACCCCAATGGGAGACAGGCATCAAAATATGTATGTACATACGTATCAAATATTTGTATGACTCACAGGTACTCGTTTCGTTAGTGTCTATTAATTGTGTCTTTATAATATTCCCCTTAATACAGCATCTTTCTTAATTAAGAGCTGTCTCTTATATAAAAAAAAAATAATTAAACGTTGAGTATTCCATATACTTTAGCTTTTATTCTGTTAATTCCAATAGATTAAAATGGGATTATACTTAAAAATATATTTCGTTATTAAATTATACTCAAAAATTTCAGTAATAAAATCTTGTATTTATTGTAAGTTTTTTTCACACACATTATTATAATATTTTTGCAGATTTTGAAAAACCACATTGCTAAGAATTCTTGTTAACCCCTCGTGCTAAGCCAAATGCTTGTGTTACGAGTGGGTTCACGTCGGTAGTGCAATGGGTGGGTTTCGAACCGGCAACCACATGATCGCAAGCCAGACGCCCTAGCCGGGAACCGCAGCTTTATTACTGTTTCTTCTTTGGCAGGAATATAGACACGATGACCACATCTGTAAAGGAAACAATACAGTACATTTTAGTCTTAGAAAATGATTAAGTGCAAAAAATTCTCATGGATCATCTCCTGGGTATGTTAGGTCCGTACCGACTAAAAAGTACCTGCCTTCCCTGGGCTATGGGGCTTCCTAATCAAGAGAGGTAGGGCATAGTGGAATCGAATAATTCCACTCACAATTGGAGTTACTTGACTGGTGAAGTACCTCCACCTTGCAGAAAATTGTAGCCAAATAACATATCTCCGTGCTATGTTGTGTTCCCAACGGTGAGCAAGGTCGCGAGAGCTCCGCGAGGAAGCGTTGTGTTGGCGGTGTGGGGGACCGGTGGTGTTGTGTTACCGCCGTTGTCATGTATGGCAGCAAGTCCTCTATGCTGCCGGCCCAACTATTCCTCCTTAATCTACCGGGTCGGTAACGCGCGAGTGATACCCTGGTGTTGCAAGCGTCCATAGGCTACGGTAACCGCTTACCATCAGGCGGGCCGTAGTCTTGATTGCCAGCTAAGTGGTATAAAAAAAATCAGAATACTAAGATCACGGTTACATTCACCACGACTTTAATGGACTATGGTCCTTTACAATCAATGGACATTACATGTTTTTGTGATTTTTTTTGCATTTTCCATGCTAAGATTATAAAGTAATTTTAGTAAAGGAAAAATTCAATCGCGGGCAGGATTCGAAACTGCGTCTCCTGGTTAGATACACAAGATGCTCTGACCTCTAAGCCACCGCGAACCCCACCCGCCTGATTGAAATTTTGCCTACACATTCTGAATTTACGTCATAAGGTGACGTTGGAGACATCTGTGAAAAGCAAGTTATCTTGCAAAGCTTATGTTCTACTCCAGACAAAAATCTAGCTCTGTGCCAAATTACCTATATCCAGATCCATTCTGGCGTGAAAGATTAACAAACATCCATCCATATATTGGCACAAACTTTCACATTTATAATATTATTCGGATTTGTTTTGAGGGAATGGGATAGCGCATCCCCTCTCAATCCCCACCAAAAATTAAACGCTTATATCTTAGAACCCTATTACTCGATTTAAATAGTAGACGAATTGTGTTTAATTACTTTTGAACAGGTTTTTTTAAGCTATTGCATAGCTTCTATCGCGGGCCTTGAGCGTGGGGACCGAATCCAGAAATTCCGTAACGAAAAAAACCTAACACGCTTGTCTCTTTAGTTCAGCAACCCGCCTTTAGGTGGCATTGGTTGTATTACATAAGTTGATAAAAACCAATGCCACCTAACGGCGGGTTGCTGCACTAAAGAGAAACACGCTTGTCTCTTTAGTTTAGCAACCCGCCTTTAGGTGGCATTGTTTGTATTACATAAGTTGATAAAAAACGCTATGCAATAGCTTTACCGCGGCAGGCCCCGAGTGCCACACGTCGTTTTTAATCCGACACCAGTAAACTAACCTACTCTAGCGATCCCACTCTTTAAAATCAGGAGTTTGGAAAATGTGGGGATCCAATCCGTTGATATTTATACATAATTGGAACCAGCGCGCTCCATTCGCTCGGTAAACCGAAATATGGCGCTTAACTGATGCAAAATACCACTTAAATTCTAGCTTCTAGTTACAAAATATTTGGCGTCAAGTGAGATAACTTTTAGTTATTCAGGTTTCAACGTCGCAGACGTTATTAGGTACATACCATACCATCACGCCTGTATTGCCCGAAGGGTTCGGCAGATGTGTACTAATATAGACCCACAGTTTTCCGGGATTTTTAGAACCCATGTAATAGGGCGAACCCACCATTAACTGGGGACAAATCCAAACTCCGAGGTGCTACTAAAAAAAACTACAATAATACTTTGCTCAACCTGGGAATCGAACTCAGGACCTATAGCGTGGTGGTTGCGCTTAGGACCACTAGACTAATGGGGCGCAAAAAATTGGAAAATAAATAATTACTAAACTTACAAGACATCAAAGCAGCCATCGTGTAGAATGGTATGGAGCAGCCAAAGGCGAGCAGTATGGGGAATGCTATGTTGGCCACCAACGTCCCCATACGAGCCATTAGCATCACTAAAGACAGCGCCAGGGTCCTGAACAAAAAAATAACATACACCTAAGATATCGCAACTTGTATTTTTACCCGACTTTTTACTAAAAAAAATAATTAAAAAAATCAAAAATAGTTACCCGGAAAAAAAAAGATGGAAATAAGATGACCAAGATATTGACTCACCCACCGCCTTTCGCCCACTTCTGCTTCTTCCACATTCATACATCACACGGGCTGGTTGCCAGTACTACGGTCTTTACGTGGGAGAGCCATGCTTCGGCACGAATGGGCCGGATCGACCGGAGTGATACCACGGCCTCACAGAAAATCGGCGTTAAACAACGCTTGCGTTCTGTTTCGCCGAGTAAGTGAGGTTACCGGAGGCCCAATCCCCTTTTAAAATGGTCGGCAACGCACTTGTGACTACTATGGTGTTGCGGGTGTCCATGGGCGGCGGTAATCGCTTACCATCAGGCGATCCGTCTGCTCGTTTGCCCTCCTATCACATTATAAAAAACTACGCACATGACCTTTGAAGGACCTCACCAATAAGATCTACATAATATGTCCTTCTAGGGCGACCTCTTCCGATGCTGCGGCTGACATTCGCCTTATAAATAAGAAAATTCTTAAAAAGGTAATTTAAAAAAATCGTCTCTACATACCTCATAGAAGTTGGAAAGACATCAATCAGGACCACCTGAGTCAAGCTTTTCATCGTTTGAGTAACGGCCGTGTTCACAGAAAAGAATGCCACCATCACTGTCTTGGAATTTGACCACCTCACACCTAACAAAGCCCCCATGGACAGTAAGCCCCCGACGAATAGCAAGGCTTTCTTCCCAACTTTGTTCACGACGACCCCACTTATGAAGTAAGGTAATATGCATATCAGACCAATGATAATACTATTGATGTATGTCTCAGCTCCGCTTACATGCTGCAATGGAAAGGATACCTTAGAATCTGACATGTTTAGGCAAACATTTCCGTGATTGTGTTCCTTTTAATTTTTTTAAATTTGTGATAAGCTTTACTTGACCGCCAGTTCGATACTGCGATCTACGATGGAGCGCGCTTCCCTAGAAGAAACCGATTCACTTATGATTTAAAGACACCCAGATTATATCTATCGGGGAAAACGCAATCGGAAAGCGCATTCCATATTTCAGCTCGTTTGCCCTCCTATCTCATAAAAAAAAGGTACTCATTCATTTGTAACAGAGAGAAAATACTCAAAACACCGACCACGATTACTCAAAAGTTATATTTTACTGCAATGAGATTTACAAAGCGATTTTCAAAATTGGGAACCCCACAGTCCAACATAACAAATCTGAAACGGTTTGTTTGTTATCCAATTTCACGGAAACGGCCGTTTTCTGTGAAACATTATACGGATATAAATCATCGCGGGGACTAAGTAGGTTATTTTTCCTCTGAACTCAATTTGGGGTCCCGAGGGGGTCCTATCATCGATTTCGAAGTGGGTGAAACTGCAGGCTAAAGTTTGCACAATGATATATCACTGTCTTCATATTCGTTGGAGATAAGTTGGTTAGTTTCAAGCTGTGCTCGAAAGATATGAACGCCAGGTGGATTTTGTTTTTTGCTTTTTCCAATAGTTGGTTCGAACTTAAATCCAAATCGGTTTCAACTTTTGCGGCGTGATTGCTTTTTGGATTTTAAATGTTTGAACTATTAAAATTTCGTAACTCAAATTTCTTAAAAACCCGTAAATGAATAAAGTTTTCTGTGATTGTTATCATTTGTTAGTAACCGTAATTATAATGAACTATCACACACACAGTACAGAGGCGTGTACTAATGTATACCCAAATATCACAGATGAAGCTAAGTGCACAAAATCACTCTAAGTTAATGATTAATTCATTCACTTAGAGTGATTTTGTGCATTACATCGCTCAATTCCAAAAAACACCCTAGCTTTAAAGAAGTTTCTAGTGGAATGCTTATGTGCGTTTGCCATATAAAAATATATGTTATACTTAAGGTAATCACAAATTGTATTGGTTAATTTTTTTATAAATTTGCCCCAATTTTGGATAATAATTGAAGTAAATAGGCCTTTTTAAACCTAATTTGTATTTTTTCTTTTTAACGGCTTACAGTTAGTCATGTACTGATGTACCTACACCCACCCTGGCATGTTTAGGTTCCATGTAATAGGGGGCGCGCCTATTGCCATTAACCGGGCACAAATTCCAAACTCCGAGCTGCTACTGAGAATTTCATAGAAAAACCGAATATCACTGCTCGATCTGATTTTATGTTGAAATACTTTTGAACTGAAGTCTAAAACTACCTGCCGATAAAAGCTGGTCCTATGGGGGAGTAACTCAAAAAACTCCATAGACTGTATATCTAATCCTACTCCCTCTGATTCTGAGAGATGTCTAGCAGAGAAGAAGAAGATTGAATAAAAACTATAATTGAATTACGAAAAAGCGACATCGATTCATGGTGGATATTCCAAAAACCCGATCATTAAGCGCACTTTTATCATGGATATGCTGAAATGTCGAATGCGCTTCCCGAGTGGGTCTCCCCCGATAGATATAATCTGGGTGTTTTTAAACCACGAGTAAATCGGTTTCTTCAAGGCAAGCGTGCTCCATCGTAGATCGCAGTATCACTTAACATAAGGCGAACTAGCGGTCAAGCTAAGCCTATCAGGAACAAAAAAAAAATTACCGGTACACAGACATCTGATGTTGAATTCAATAAACGCTTCACTTTCAATGTGGCAGTATATGTATCCAAAAGTCCACACAAGTTTTGATTCTCATCAAATTTATAATGTTCTACAATTGTAGATAATTGTGGGAACCACAGCCTGATTACATTGTGTCTGAAAATAAAAAAAAACTATCCTTTATCTGTCATCAAGCTATTTCGTATGAAAATAGTCCGTACCGTAGCAACCACGCTATTTTTACCCTCTGTTCCAGGTATTTAAGTCGAAAATGCAATGAAGTTTGATTATCGAATTGCTCCATACAAATTAAGCTTGGGTTTTAATTTATAGGTATCTGTAAATCCGTCTACCTTCGACGTTTGTGGTTTGGTTCAATACCCCCAGTAGATAGCATTGAATTTTAAAGCCCTGAAGCGCTTTTACGGCTTAGCCAAAAAATAACAAGCACGACATCAAATGGGTTCAATCAGGCGAAATAGCCTTTTGAGTCTGGTAAAACCAGGAGACGGAAAAAAGTAAATCTAGATAAAAATCTAGGGCAATACCGTCTTTGATAGGGTTTTCTTGGTTAACATTTTGAAAAGAAATATAAAATAACGTATTGTTGATTGTAGGGGGCTTTTACTTACCTACGCTAATATTTAATCCTTTTTGTAGTAGGAAATATGTATTACATATGTGTTTGCTCGCATCAGATTGTGTACCCATAATGCGTCCCCACGAATGATATTCTTATTAAATATATTCTATCTTAGCACACCAGTTTTGATTTTGATATTCAAGAATTTTCTATCTCCTCCATTTAAAAAAATGATCCTTTTTTGCTCTCTGAGGCACGAACGTAAATAAAAAGTACTTATATAAATCGAGAAGCATACTTACACTCCCAAGGTAATGAATTGCATGGATCCAATCAATGCTAAATAACCAATTAGTGGTCTTCTTAATAGCGGCTTCATGTTTTTAAGACCAGCTATGATTTTGTCTCCAACATTTTCTTTCCTTTCTTGACCAGACTCTTTGACATCTTGCTCTTTTATTTCTTTGTCAAACATGTTCGGATACTAGAACAAGAAGAGAAATAAGAAAATGTATAAATCACATCAAATAAATACAGTTTTAAGCAATAAATATCTTTTCTTAATTTGATAATCTTCTTTAAATTGCCTCAGTGGTCTTGTGTGATGGGTTTCTGGGTCCGATTGATGAGTTAGCAGTCATAATGTTAAAGTTTTTTTTCTCAGTAGCAGCTTGGAGTTTGCATTTGCCCGGTTAATATCGCATGGATAACGGCAATAGGCTCGCCCCCTCTTACATGGGAGCTAAACATACCGGCGAACTGAGGATGGTACATTAGTACACCTCTGCCTAACCCGTTGGGGAATACAGTTTACAATACAATACAAGTACGTTTTACTTCACGTACCTACAAGAAATAGTGTCTTACATGCCATCCCGTATCAATTTTTTATTTCCAGACCGGCCTAGAATTTTAAATATTCTCACCGGAAACGTGTCAGATGGTTTCCCAGTATTTTCCGAATATATTTGTATCAATATATTTCTTGCTTCCACGTATCTTTTCTGTGTTACCAAGAATTTCGGACTCTCTGGCAATATTGAGTATAAAAGAAAAGCAGTCAATGACCAGAGTGACATAGCGAGGAGATAGAAGTTCCAGGTATTAAGTACTGTAACAGAAAAAAAAATGTTCTAGGAGTTTGTGGTTTTTATCATGAAATAAGAATCAGTACGTACCTAGTTAGATTGCCTAGTCTAGACATCTGACTTTTCGGAATGATATGCCTATTAATGATAAATTTAATCATTCGCTTAAACGGTGAAGAAGAACATCATGAGGAAACCTGCACGCCTGAGAGTTTTTCTCAACGGCGTGTGAAGTCTGTCAACCCGTAGTAGGCTAGCGTGATTTTTCTCAAATCTAATAGTTTTCCCTAATTCCTCTCAATCTGAGAGGAGACTCGTGCCCAGCGACATTACAATTAGGTTGATGATCAGTGGCGGATTTATAAAGAGGCTGAGTTGGCTGGAGCCAAAGGCGGCAAATTATAGGGGCGGCAAATTTGGTGCCAAAGTGTGTGGAAGGGCAAGGTGTGTTGCCCCTCACACCAAAGGGAGGATCCTCTGACCAGGCGGGTGATTTTGGTAAGTTGCGTTGCAAACTTCACTTGCGCAATTCAGGATTTGGTCGTCTACTTTCTACTAGTATTCAGATTTACACAAATACTAAATGTTAACGACTGAGGCCATTCCCAATATTCACTCTATCTCTGGTTTTTGACTTCTCTTTCCTTCTTCATCTATCAATTATTTTACCGTTTAGGTAAAATAGCCTATGGGCGGCAAATGTGTCCCTAAATCCGCCACTGTTGATGATGATGATATCAAATGAAAGTTTTGAGAGAAATAGAAATACTAATAATTATCTTTTTGTGTTTTTTTTTGCATTTTCCATGCTAAGATTATAAAGTTATTTTAGTAAAGGAAAAATTGAATCGCGGGCAGGATTCGAACCTGCGTCTCTTGGTTAGATACACCAGAGATCTAACCAGGAGACGCAAGTTCGAATCCTGCCCGAGATGAAAATTTAAATACCTAATTTGTTTTGATGATATAATTACTGTAAATATTAGATAAACTTCAAATAGAGCTTGGAGCGAGGAGCGAAGGTTTTATACAAATTGATATTTCTCAAATATTGTATTAAAGTATTCTGTCAAATAGTTTTCTTACCAAATCGCCCATCGAAGAAGCTACATTTCCAGTCCTGGATAAGTATGCCCCAGGCCATGGCTGGGCTAATTATTTGGGCAATGGCAGCATATGAAGATTGGCAAAGCATTACCCGATCCCTTACTGTGGTGTGGCAAAATTCTGATGTTAAGCACGATATAGCAGCTACTGAGGTTGCGAATCTAGAAATACGAAGTTATAATCATAATTAAACATAATCATTTTACCTTCATTGGAATTATTCATGGCTCATAACTAAACTGACCAACTGCATGGTATAAGCTACACTTGCCGCGGTCAGTGTGTGGATGGGTGACCATTCTTAACACATTTATTTTTTATCTTTAGGATTACCAACGAATTATTGTACGTAAAGCACCTTGGTGTGTATTTCGACTTTTGTACGTAAGAGTCAGTTCCCCTCGGTTGCAGCGGCTTTGGCAGTCTGTTGTCCGTAGGGGCGCTTAAGGGTTGGCAACGCTTCAGCAACTTCTCTGGTATTGCAGGTGTCCATGGGCGACGATGACGACTTACCACCAGGTGGCTTGTCAGCTCGTTTGCCGACTTAAGAGTCCGGCGGACCGAGTTTCTCTTACGAACGTAATACCGAAATAAATCGTAATTCAAACCCAATTTAATCAAATTCTGTTAATATTCGGATTCCGATACCGTTAATCGAGATTCCTACTCTACCATTTCGTCCAAAATACTTCACTGGAAATAAATGCAAGTGAATGCAATATTTTATAACTTTACCAAGTTTGGAACGATTTTCCGGTCTTTTATTTCCAGTGAAAAGTAGTAGACGAAATAGTATCGTAGGAACATAAATTAACGGTATCCAAATTCGAATAATAGCACAATTTGATAGAATATTGTCAGGATTACGATTTATATCGGTATTACGTTTTTGTGGGCTCCACCGGACCTTTAAGCAATACTAAAAAATCATTAAAAATATATACACTCTCTATGCGTCGTTTGCTCATTTCTAAGGGTTGCGACCTCCCTTCGTGATTTTCTCCCAAACAAGGATCTTCGATTTGTGCCATTGTTGGCGACGTGTATAAACAGAGAAGAAGAAAATAAGATCGGCGGTAGTACTCGCAATCGGCCCGTGTATATGACAAAATGTATAAATGTGGAAGAAAGAAGAAATGTGCGAGAAAGGTGTAAGTGTATATATATATGTTTACCCACCTTCATCTCGACATACCTCTTAGATAAAAATAGTGTCTTCAATAGCTGATAAAATTGTAACTGTTCTGCTATTTACCTATCTAACAAGTTAATATTATGCTTCTACTAGAGTAGATTCAATGGATTTAAACTGACAATTACTTGATTGCTAGCTATTACTAAAGCAAATATTAATTTAGTTAGTAGGTATTGCCAGACTTATAATTATGTTAGCCTTTCATTTTAGTTATTCATACTCGAAATTTGTTATACAATGAAACTTCTACAATAATTTCGAAGTTAAAGAAAGGTATGGCAAAATGTTTTTTTAAATCGACTGTTTTCTTTATTCTTGATTTTGAATTTCAGACTTCATAAATATAATTTTATCGATTTACTTACTGCCCCATTGGTAAGTCTTCTCTCACAAAGAAAGGCTACGGAATGTTAGCAAGCCCAAGCATGCGGATTTCCGCAAAATATTTTCCTTCGCCATTGAAATGAGTGTCAAAAGGTTAATTGTGTTTATTTATTACAAATAACAGTCCTCTTGAAAAACAAAATTAAATACAATTCGAACATATTTTTTAAGCTATTGCATAGCTTCTATCGCGGGCCTTGAGCGTGGGGACCGAATCCAGAAATTCCGTAACGAAAAAAACCTAACACGCTTGTCTCTTTAGTTCAGCAACCCGCCTTTAGGTGGCATTGGTTGTATTACATAAGTTGATAAAAAAGGCTATGCAATAGCTTTACCGCGGCAGTCCCCGAGTGCCACACGTCTTATTTTTTCATTATTGAAATCGACTCATAAAATTCTAAGATTATTATAGGACAAATAATCGTAATTCGATTATTTGAACTATTTTAACATAATTACTAATTTTTACTGCGAAGTATTTGGTGGAAGTGTGAGTGCATACTCTCTCTCTTTCCTTGAAAATAAATCTTAGTATATAATTTATAAGACACACACACAGTATGACATCACAGTTTGCTACAAATAGGTACGCTCTCTATCAAGCATAAAAAATCCTTATAACTTTTATATTTTTGATTTGATTCTAATTTTGTTTTTTATGTTTCGGACAACATAATTATCAGTACTTAATATAAATGATTAATTCACACATGATGAAAAGAAGGTATAGATACTATGCGTCAAATTATAGATATTGAGAAAAGCAATGTATCATATCTCTAAGCAATAAAGGAGTATAGAGCGGGCCAAGGTAATAATGCTGTCAGTATTTTGGGCACGGGACCAACATGCACGCGCTACAGAGTATGCTGTTCAAATACTGTATTATTTACAGTTTTGGATGCGGATGCAGCAATAGCTATATTGTATTGGAGTTTGGTGCTATATAGTGCAGAATTATATTATATGAACCTGCCGTTGAGAGGCTAGAAATTGCTATAGTATCTATTGAGAAAGTCAAGAAAATATATTTTAGAAAAGGTGTTATATTCATGCTGTAAGCTGTTCTTAGTTATTTGAGAAAGGTACTCAAGGATACTCGAACATAATATATTTAGAGATTAATTTTGTTTCACAGTCTTTTGCATATATATATAGGTATGGTTGATGATGAGATCAACCTATATTCGTTCGCTGTTGGATATAGGCCCCTCCTAGTGAACGCCACAGAGCCCGATCTTCCTTATTCAGTTGCTGCTAGTTGCCTTCCGCATGTCGTCACTCCACCTGACCGGCGGACGCCCTACACACATTTGCCTAGACACGGTCCCCTAATACAATGAAATAGTTATAGACATAACATACCATCACGCCTGTATTCCCCGAAAGGTTACGCAGAGGTGTACAAATGTACACCCACAGTTCGCTAGTATGTTTAAGTCCCAAGTAATAGGGCGAGCCTATTGCTATTAACCGGGTTACCGGGCACAAAGCCCAAACTGCTACCGAAAATTTCACAGAAATCACTTTGCTTAACCTAGGACCTCTAGCGTAACAGTCGCACTTAGGACTACTCGACTAATATCTACAGAGAAAGTAAAAATTTGCTTTAAGCATCTAATAAATTCTGAAAAGGTTGATTTGAAAAAATAACGATATTGCGAGCTCTTTTACGCGACGTTTTATTTTGAACCTAAAAAAATAAAAACTACTGAATGGAGGTTTTAATTAAATACTACACAAATCCGTGATTTTTCAACGCGAATTAAAAACAGTGCTCCAAAATGATATTCCTTATCAATTAATTTAAATTTTACTTTCAACTTGTCTCTAGTGGTTTGTGAAATAAATTTTCTACTTTAAAATTTATTCTGCTTGAAAACAAAGTGGAAATTGAAGAAAAATACTGAGTCAACTGCTTATCTCAACGCTCTGCTGAATCCGTCAGAGGCAAATTATTATGGTGTAGGGTTGATGAATACGCAGCCATAATTTTTATCTTCATGCTCGCTTAAACTTAAGGGGTAGCAGAGGCATTTTGAAATGGTAGGACACTGTTGCTGGAGTTTTTCTAGGGTAGTACCATAGTATTGCCAAATATACCATCACGTCCGTATTCCCCAAAAGGTTCAGGGGCGTACTGATGTACACCCACAGTCCGCCGATATATTTTAGATCCGATGTCATATGGGGCGACCCTATTGTTATTAACCGGGCACGAATCCAGACTCCGAATTGCTACTGAGAATTTCATAGAAAAACCCAATAACACTTTGCTCGACCTGGGAATCGAACTCAGGACTCTAGTGTAGCAGTCGTATTTAATTAATTTCTCTTTCTTTGAATTAATCTGTTAAATTTGCAAAAAATGGAATTATATCAAAGGTTTTTCTTTTGTTTCAGGTACGTTGGTGTTGACGTCATCTGGAAAGTTGGCGATGATATTAAGAAAGTATAAAAACTTTAGATTATCTGGAATATTTTTTATTGCCTGGACATCTTAATAGTAGTTGTTAAGTCTCATGTTATTTAACTGGCTACATTGTCCTTCAAATCGAAACACAGCACACTATTGCCTAGCGGCACGGCAGAATATTTTTGGCAATAAAGTGACAGAGTTATATCACCTTTAAAAAACTTTAATGGTAAGTAAATATTATCAGATTATTAGATTTGGACTTTGGCTTAGAGAGAGATTTATGAGGCGAATATCAGCGGCAGCATCGGAAGAAGTCGCTGTAAGGCTTGATTTCCTCCTACGCTGACATCGATCGCTGACGTCGGTCGAGCGTATAGATAACAATGTTCTACGAGACACCGCAAAGCGACGCTGACGTCCGCCGCAGATTTTCTGTTACATAAGCCACTGACAGTACCCACACTCGACCGACGTCAGCGACCGATGTCAGCGTAGGAGGATATCAAGCATAAAAGGACATACGCCGATCTACTACACCTATCTTGCGAGGTTCTTCAAAAAGTTCAGGTGAGTAGTACCCGCAACCGGCGCGTATGTATGAGAAGATGTATGAATGTGAGGGAAGCAAAGATGTATATGTCTATTTTACGTGGGAGAGCCATGCTTCGGCACGAAGGAGTCGACTCGACCGGAGTGATACCACGGCGTCACAGAAAACCGGAGTTAAACAACGCTTACGTTGTGTTTCGCCGAGTGAGTGAATTTACCGGAGGCCCAATCCCCTTTTAAAAGTTCATCAACGCACTTGTGACTCCTATGGTGTTGCGGGTGTCCATAGGCGGCGGTAATCGCTTACCATTAGGCGATCAGTCTGCTTGTTTGCCCTCCTATCCCATAAAAAAAAAATATGCAGGAATCGTAGCAAGTTGTGGTCTATAGTTTCTGCCTGACCCTGTGGCAGAAAAGCGTGATTGTAGGTATGTATGTATGTATGTATGTATGTATATATATTATCATTCTAACTCACAGTACACCTTCGCAGAATTTGGCAGCTGCCAACATCTCGTAATTCTGACTGGTAGCAGCCAATAATGTGCATAGGAAAATGCCACCAAAGCCGAGCCTCAAAAAAAATATCCTTCCAAATGTGTCTATCAGGAATCCTGCTATTACTGTTGATGCAAACATACCTAAAAAAATATATTAGATAATTAGAAAGTCTGTTCTTCTTTATCAATTAAGTTCTTGACAATTATTAATATCAAAATGTTTTTTTTTAAAGCTTACTACTTGTGGGTCGCACATTACTAGTATTCTTGTTAACCCCTCGTACTAAGCTAAATGCTTGTATTACGAGTGGGTTCACGTCGGTAGTGCAATGGATGGGGTTCGAACCAGCAACCACATGATCGCAAGTCCGTCGCCCTAGCCATTAGGGTACCGCCGCTTAAATCAACTATTATCTCTACTGACTATCATTTGTCACTGAGGAAGACCGTAAGTCGCATTCGGATCCTGGAGCTTGAAAACAAATTTCCTATTGCCTAAAGAATATCTTCAAGCAATAGGAATAGTATACTTTTCAAACATCTATTGCTTTTTATTTCTTGCTTGATGGATTAAACATACTTAACATACCATCACGCCTGTGTTTCATGAAAGTTTAGTCAGAGGTGTAGCTAATTATGTGCACCCACATTACGCCAATACGTTTATTGTTATAGGCCCCATGTAATAGGGCGAGCCGAACCGGCAAAAGACCAAACTCCGAGTTGCTACCGATGGTTTCATAGAAATGCTTGTCATGGGAATTAAACTCAGGGCCCCAAGCGTAGCAGTCGCGCTTACGATCACGGGACTAAGGCAGTTAATTTTTTGACAGATTAACCGGAAGAAAAGCATTTGTACTTATCGCTAAGGATCGAAACAAAAATCTGTAGGACGCACAGATATTTGTCCGGGGTAGGAATAAAATCCACAACATTCGTGCAGTCAAATATCGATATTTCAATACTTACCAAAATAGGTCATAGCATTCAAAAGTCCTTTCTGCCTCAGATTCATATTTAGGTCGCATTCAGCTATAGGTAGTAAGTACGACGTCGTATTAGTAACTAGTATACTAGCGATACATCCAAAGAAGCTTACAAACAGTAGCTTAACGTGGAACCTTCCAAATTTGCATACTTCATAAGCTCTGTTTATTTCTTGCATCGGAGTAACAGGTTCTGTGAACAAATCGCATGATTAATTATATGCTTTTTTACATACATACATATTTTCACACCTGTCTCCCATTGGGGTAGGCAGAGACTATAGATTTCCACTTGCTACGATCCTGGCACACCTCATTCGCTTCATCTACGTTCATTAATGACCTCATGCTTAATCGTCGGTTTAGGGTACTCTTAATCTGACCTATTTTGAGAACGTCCGATCCGGCCGATTATATATTTTTTTACTTTGATGTCAAATTGTTTGGTGCATAAATTTAGGCAATTGTTAATTTTCTTCTATGTACATACTCGTACTATACGATTTAATAGTTTGTGTTTTATGAATTTAATAGACTATGACTGATAAAATCGTGTTTTATTTGAATATTTTGTTAGATATTTAAGTAAAATAGGTGTTTATTTGATAAGCAATTTTTTTAATTGCACTGATACTTACTTACATTAGATGCTCCTTCATAATACTAATTACCCTTTCCCGGAAAATGTGTGTTAGTATATAATTTGACGACACGATTGGCGTAGCGGTTGAGCGATCGGCTTCCGCGCCACGCGTTGATATATATACAGATATATATGATATACAGGTAGTTGTTCCGGGTCTGGGCGTTTGTGTATGTGAGAATTTGTGATTGTAAACGCACCCACGATACAGGAGAAAATCCTAGTGTGAGGCAACGTTATTCAAAAAAATAATAATTTTATTAGTATTCTGTGCGACCGATGTCACGTGATCCTATAGTGCGCTGTCTGTCTATCATAATTATTAAGACAAAAAAACAGCCTTCAAAAACATAAAAAATAATGATTCGGAAGTCGGTGCCTTTGATTTGATCGTATCTTTTGATTTCGCCACTGACTTCCGAAACTGTTTTACACATAACATTATTTTTATGTTTCTGAAAGCGGATTTACTTTTTCTTAAAAGTTATTTTATTACAACATTTTTAGTAGCGAGTAAAATTCTACGTATTGTACCTAGACGACGTTATCATTTACTTGATCGTTACGTGTTATTGTCGCTTTGTTCTACACTTTGTGATCAATGCTTGACCAAATTTTATGGGGCCACAATAAAAAATAAAAAAAAATAATCATCAAAATCGGTTGATAATTAACGGAATAATCACGTAACAAACATACAAAAAAACACACAGTCGAATTGAGAACCACCTCCTTTTTGAAGTCGGTTGAAAATTAAAATGCTTCCTACTGTCATAATTTTGAACCAATTTATTTTGTTGATCCGCTGTATTTATGAAAGATATTCAGTCATTCATCTTTTTGCTAATATATTGCAAAATGACCACTAATTTGATCAGTTTCGTGTTATTTCGGTAGCAAAAGAGACATGAGGCGAACATACGCTTACTTAGCTAAATTTTATATAAGGGTGGACGTGGCCAAAGTAGAGGGGATTATGATGACCGATGGTCTGCCCGGCTGATCCACTAAATGATCCCCTTCAGTATTATGTTTTCTATTTTTAGTTTGTAAGACTTGCCGTCGACGTTAATTTAGCCTTTTTATATTTATAGAATAGAATGATCCTACTACGTGAGTCCCGCGATGCTACTTGCATGATTCCCTTAGCGAATGTCTACACCATAGTATAAGGACATCTGCCATGATCTTCACTTTTTAAGCAATCTATGTGAAGATTGCTGGAATTTTGAATCTTGTAATTTGACATGTGAGTCAAATAACAAGATTCAAAACTTTTTGATGATACTTTTTTACTTTTTACTTACGAACGGCAAAATAAAAAATATGAAGCATCATATATCAAGTAATTGCGGCTATTTACTTTTATTTTTAGAGGTCTGTAGATCCTAATAGGGTTTCGATTCGCTGGATGCTAGAGGTCCACCCTAGAAACAGCTTGGGAACTTCTGCCATAAACCAGTAAGCATACAAGAAAAATTTCATGCATTTAGTAGAATCTTAATTTAGATCATTTGTTGTTAGTTACTCGTACATACAAGTACCTAATTATTATTAATAAGTTTTGAAAAACATACACGATATAGAACAAAATACAACCACGTGTTTAAAAAATAGGAATGGAAGAAACCTTTTAAGTGGTATGGAGTTCGTTTTATCATTAGAAAATCCATCGACGCCACACGATCGCTGCATCCATTAAAACACATAAAACTTAAAAAAAATTAATCGTCAAAATACATACTTACCTACGGTTTCCTTGTGAGGGAAATTCAATTCGGCCATTGTATTTTAACTGTTTATAATCTTCGTATCAATCCAATATTTGTGTGAACTATGAATAAAAATATTGTAAATTGTATTTTGTAATTTAAAAAATCAACAATTACATTTATAATCAATGTAATTATTATTACATTTACTATCACTCCAAATATAATACTGAGAGCAAAACGCTACACTATCTCTCTTTGATGCCAAGTCCTTGATGAATATTTAATGACCAGGTGACTTTGAGCTCCCGTACCCCTCAGGGAGTCTACTTAAGAGCTCAACTTATATTGGCTAAGTTATCTTTGTGTGAATTTAAGATAAAATTATGTAGTTACTACCGTTAATAATTCCTATTTAGATGTAGCGTAGATGTTGTTTTTGCATGATAAAATATTAACTGCGGAGGTATCTGTTGTAATGTTAGTATGCGTAATTTTGCTTTGATTCATTTTGTTTAGGATTTCCTCTTTATATTTAGTTGCTATTAACGTATCTTGTTTCAGAATGAGAAGGGTTAAGCTATAGTTCTCCAAGCTTAGGCTAGTGTACATTTTTGTAAGTATTATTTCGTAAAGTTTACAGATACAGAGCTTATTTGCTATTAGATAAAATGTTTTTTTTGAAGCATATAAATTCAAGGTATGTTCCATTTTCAATAAATGTTGTAGTCATCTGTATCTGTAATCAACCCTGCCTCTTAAACTAGGGAGACCTGTATCTTCAAAGAGACAATGTTCGGTTAGGATAATAGCATCTAAATTAAGGTATCGCTGTACTAGTCTAACTCCATAACTTAAATTTTACTGTGTGTGTGTGCGCGCGCGTGTGTGTGTGTTTCACCAGCCCGCAGTATCACCTGCGTTACTCCGTTTCTAACAGTTGTAGCGTGATGTTAAATAGCTTAAAACCTTCCTCATGAATTACTCCGTCGTTTAATGAAAACTGCATGATAATCCGTTCAGTAGTTTTTGAGTTTATTGCGAACAGACAGACGCGGCAGGGGGTTTTATTCAATGGGGATTGCCGCTTACCATGAGGTAAGCGGCAATATGCCGTCGATATGCTTCTTTACAATAATAAAGAAAACTAAGTCATTATTAATATAGCAACACTTAATATTTGCGCTGTTTTGTATTACTTATAAAAAGTAACTTTTACTTTTTTATGGTTACAAAAGAGGGAAAAGTTGCAGAAACCCTAAAAGAACTTAGCTTTTTCCTTGGAGGAAAAAGCTAAGTTGAAGGATGGAAAAACCCGTTGAATAATAACACCTACCATCTAATTAAATGAGTTTCTAACACTTTACGAAACAAATGCAAACCTAATTACTGTAGTACTTACTTAGTCATACATCAATGTATTTCGAGCAATAATATTTTTTTAAACTTTGTAATTTATGTAAGTACTAGAGCTTCCCGGGCGCAGCTTCGCCTGCGTACTTAGGTAATTTCGTTTCTAGAATATACTTAACCCACTGTACCTACACTATAACATAACATAATCAACCCATTATATTTTCCCACTGCTGGACACGGGTCTCCTCTCAAATGAGAGGGATTAGGCTATGGTCCACCACGCTGGCCTAGTGCGGATTGACAGACTTCACACACCGTCGAGAAAATCTCTCAGGCATGCAGGTTTCCTCACGATGTTTTCCTTCACCGTTGAATCACGTGATAATTAACTATTAATATGCACATGACTTCGAAAAGTCAGAGGTGCGTGCCTTGGGTTCGAACTCAAGACCTTTGACAGGCAGTCCAACGGTCATACCACTAGGCTATCAATGCTTGATAACTACACCATGGAGGTTTCATATCATAAAATATATTATGTCTAATTTTTAAGGAAGAAAACAATTGTCAAAATGTCAACAGCGAATGTCAGCGGTGGTTACTATGGAATCATAATTAAATCTTGACGATGTCATCGTTTATTAAATATGTGTATGTCTCTGTGTTTGTCAAACGCATGATAGTGTGTGTGGACTTTCATACAAACTTTCACCCACCTTTTCACCACTTTAGGCGCTGAATTTCCAAAAATCTTTTCTTAGTGCTCGTCTACGGTGCAAAAGGAATCAGCGTGCAAACTTTTAGGGATCTAGCTCCTGTAGTTTCGGCTGTGCGTTGATACGTCAGTCAGTTAGTCAGGTTCTTCTTTTATAATACAGATATTATGGAACTCATGTAGTTCAATTCTATCAAATAAACCACAAGTACCTAAATAATGCTTAGCAAATATTTACCTTACTAAACTAATTACTTAGTAGTAAACTACGTATTAATTTCAACCTAATAGCCTGACCTAACCTCCTTCTCACTTTGAATGGAGACCCGCGAGCATTGGGACCATACATGACTTTATGATTCAAAAGCAACATACAACTGGCAGTTGATTCGCTAAAATCACGCTATACGAGTTGGTACTTTATATCTTACAAGCATTCATGAAATAGTTTCAAGCTTTTTGAAAGTTTTTCCGTTACTAAAAAAATAACTTAATAATCTTAGCATGGAAAATGCAAAAAAATCACAAAAAGATAGTTTTAAGATCGTGTAACGTGGTGCTACCCTGTTGGATTAGTCCCATTTATAAGGTAAAGGTCGGGTGCTAATGTTCGCGAATTTTGATAGCTTTTACAATAACTTGCAAACAATGTTGGCAACACGTTTTTGTACCTAAATATTTAAAGATTTTTTGAACATGTGGCCAATAGTGATTTAAAAACTCCGAAACTCTATTTTTTTTCCTTTTTGAAACAACTACTTATAAAATAATTTTCATTTCATAATTATGTATTTTTAGCTATGTTGTCTCTTTGTGATTTGATTTTTATTTTGTGTATCCGCTACGATGTGAATAAATATTAATTGTAGTAAGTTAACGTCAATTGGTCTTTAACTTTTTAGTCAACTGTTTAGTTAAACATCTATAAATAATTAACACAAAAAACAAACACGAGTAACAGGAATTAATGCGCAATAAAATACATTTGAATCGCTTGACAAGAGACCAGGGGCCGTATTGTAACGTGTTAACGCTATAATTTTTAGGTTGTAAGAAAGAGATGAGGCTATTTAATATGTAAAGCGGTATCTCTTTCTCACAACGTAAAAATGATGGCGTTACCACGTCATAATACGGCCCCTGAACCTGCTTATTTCTGTTAGTTCTTTATTTTTATATATATATATTTTTTTAAAAACGTTGCCCCACACTAGTATTTTCTCCTGTGTCGTGGGTGCGTTTACAAACACAAATTCTCACATACACAAACACCCAGACCCGGAACAACTACCTATAGATCATACAAATATTTGCTCCGTGTGGGGATCGAACCCACAACCCGTGGCGTAGAAGCCGATCGCTCAGCCGCTACGCCAAACGTGTCGTCAAATATTAATATCATGCGATAGTTTAAAAGTTAGGACTGTAATATAATTATTCCCCGCTACCACTGTGACCACGCCTTTACCTAGGAATAGCACTTGCATAGCTCAGACTTAATCATTCGTTAATGTTGTCTGTGTTACACTAGAAACACCTGTGCACTAACAGCTTACTGCAACTGTATATTACATACACAGCATTAATGATGTTTATACAGAACAGAGACAGATACTATACCATCACGCTTTTATTCCTCGAAGAACTAAGCAGAGGTGTACTTATGTACACCCACAGTTTAACTCTCTGTTTAGGTTCCATGCAATGAGGGGGTTATGACGCACTTGCTGAAGACAGTCTATGGATGGGTGATGATGGTCTTAATACCTACGTCGAGATTCGATATGTTTAGATCCGATGTAATAAGGGCCTACCTATTTTTTAATATCGCTATAATGAGTAACATAGTTCAGATTTATTGATTCTCGCTTCTCCTTACAATGAATAAATGTTATCATCAAAATCAAGCAAAGAATCATCTCAATGAAACTTATTTGGCATCGTAAATTCTAAACATATAGGAATTTACAAAATCAATTCTATAAACACCGCCCTCGGGTTAAGGATTAAGACTGGGACTAGGGACTAGTCTTAATTTCTGACAATCCAGGTTTATTCGTCTTTTCATGCTGTCTACGCTAGAGGAGGCGACAGGATAACGTCGAACTTGTACCAACTAAAAACCGAACTTTCATTCCCCTGCCCTATGCCATGGAAATAATCGCCCGCATCGTGAATACATTGCTACAACCCCGCAAGGTACCTCCCCTGTCCCAACGTACTACTTAGTACTCCCCCCTCCTTTGTAGATCTCCGACGCAACGTTACTTAACACCTCACTTGCTAGACACTCTGCATTACTCTCAAGAGAGGATCAATTGACGGGATGATCCCCTTGTAACAGAATACACACACTCCGACAAGCAATTCATCTATATTATGCCTTGGTCTAGCTGTAATTACAGTCTAGCCTGCAGGGATCGTAAGCTCATGTTGTTTAATCGAAATTGGAAGGGTATTGCCATAGGTTTTTACAAGGCTGGCCGTGTTTTTTTCTATTGGACAAATGTGTAATTATTATTTTCATTATTTGCACAAGCAGTTGCGATTTCTTTAGTATTTTGATTAACTTTTAAGAACTTTGGTGATCAAGCTCTAAAACGTGAAAACTCCAAGAAAACATTTTATTAATTACACAAGTTATAAAAATTCTTAGGTAGGTATAATATAATTTATACTTAGGTAGTTATATCTATATAAATAAAAATAAATCGCAAAATTTTTTGCAAAACTCGAAGACGGTTGGACCAATTCGGGTATTTTTTTTTTAAATATTCCTTGAAAGGAAGGTTTTTATCGAGATAAAAATTTGAAAAATTGCACGGAAAAACTAAAAAACGAGGCAACCGGGGGCGGTCGCTAGTTTTTCAATGGAAATCAAATAAGTAGGTAATTACGTACCTAGTACATTAATTCTCGTCAAAATAATGTACTACGTGTTTTCGGAAAATTTAATTCAAACCTCGTCGGTTTTAAAATTACTTTCATAAATTGCATTTTTGTTTTTAAATATTCATACACCTAGAGGGTGAGATCGGCTAAAATGAAGCAATTTCATATTTATTTTCAGAGTAACGACTGTGGGAGTGAATGAAAACAAAAAATACATTACATTCCCCACGCAAAGCAATCGTCACTAAAATTTGTTTCGCACGAAATCGTTCCCAGCTGCCAAATATAAAAAAAACTTTTGCCAAACTTTACAGATGGATAGAATATTTGGAATTGACTGTGCAGGGACCATCAGATTTGCTGCGAACTTTTGTATTCCCGTTTGAGTATGGAACTTTATGAAAGTATTTAAATACTTTGCATGCAATGTTCTGAGGAGGTAGGGGAGATAGATCCAAGTTTAGTGAATTAGTTTGAGACTTGCGGAATAGTTGGTAAGGATGGTAAAGTTAACGTCAAGCCGTCAATTCGGTGTGTGATATGGATTACGTTTGACGCGAGCATTCCCTCAGAGGTTTGAAGCTAGTAAGATGTCAGTTTCGTTTGAAGTCAGTTTATTGTACTGTATGAATACACGTGTACTTTCATCTTCTCTCGATGATTACAAATTGAGGGGTCCATATACAATCGAAAATTGTTTAACAATTAAGAAATAATGACAGATGTCTTTAGAAATTGGAGTTTTAGCCGAATCTATGGAATTCTTTCTATTATTTAAGCTAAACTTAAACGAAAATTATCATTTTCATCCAACGTGGCAATGAAGTCAGCTGATATTGGTGTGGAAGAGATTTCTTATGACTATTTACATTTTTGTAACTATACTTCTTGTTTTGTATTAGCAAGTATTCATATTACTGAATTATAAAATATTTGTTATTTTAAATTGGTTATTTTTATGTGATGTTTTAATTCCATAAATATTGTTAAGAAAACCTCTGACAATTACTATCGAAATAAAGCTATGACGCTACACCAACCCAAAAATGTTACCTTTCTATTATAAAAAGCTTATATATTCCCTTGCTAAATTCGTAAAACTAATAACAATAAAGACCGTTTTAGAGTAACAAAAACCCAAGACATAAATAACTCAAGAGACAAAAAGTTAAATACCGCTCGTAATTTGTCTAGACAAAAGAGGCACAGACGCACTCTGCACTTTTTGAAGCAACGCCAACAGTTGTTTAGGCCAAGCAGCCTTAATACGCAGTAGCTACCCATGTATCTGTCTTTCGTCCTACGTGAAAGGCAAATGCGAAACGATATAAGACTATATTATATGATAGGAAGATACAGTTTTGAAGAAAAAGTAATAAATTAAACACTATTTAGTCTATGTCTGTATTTTCCGAAGGTTAAGGGTTATCTTTTTAGTGTGAATAAAAAGACGGAGGGACTCGCTTGTTGCTAATTGATAACTAGTTTCTGATCAGTCGATTTGCAAGGTTGAGATGTGCTTAATGCAGTAAATCTATCAATAGGTCACCATTTTTCACCTATGGGTGAAGAATATACGTATTCTCCGAGTCATGACTCAAAAAACACGATAACCGGTAAGTCCCAATAGTCATACGAACACGTATGACAATTATTCTTAGTGGAAAGTAGTTACGACTTTGTTAAATCTGATAATCGTGACAACATTGGTTTTTATTTTTTAAACCAATGTCGCAATGCATGCAAACAGTCGAAGATGGTATATCTTCAAAATTCTAATATATACTTGCTCTACTTATTAGTAATAGTCATACAGACAGACACTATATGGATTTATTTAGATTTTCAAGCAACATCTGAGGAAGAAGGTGTCTTTCCGAAATTGTTTTTAGCTTCCCATCGCGTTATCGCTCTTATAGCCCATGTAGGACGCTATACTGTAGAAGCAATTGCGCTAATGTAGGCTTTATCAACAGAATCTAGTTACAATGATCCCTACTAGCGAGATACGTAGTCCACTTTATGTCAGATACGAAATATATCTACGATGAAATATGATGCTACGTTGACCTCTGGGTATATTGGGATAACAAGTGTGATATACTGCCGTCCACTAACTAAAAGGCAGCTAAGTGCAAAAAGTAGTTTTCGAGAAAACGCAAAAATAAGTGGGAATTAATGTCTCTTGAAAAGTATGCTACCTAGGAACAAGATTGCAAGTTATATACGTAGGCATAGTCTTTTTGCACAATATGTGATATATTGCATTCATTTATTTTAATCACATTTTATTTAAATTCATTCTCTAACTTGAAGCTAAGTATTTTTTTTTCATTTTTACATAATATACTGCACTATAAGGCCGCTAACCATACCTTAACTGCTTTATAGTAAAGCAATTTCTTGTAGCCACCACGTCTTGTACTTATAGTAAAAGTTATCAAAATATACTTAGTTATAAAGCAGTTAAAGCATTTTAACAGACTTATAGCCTAGTAACTAACACTTGGAAGACTAACTTTGCTTACTTAGAAAGCAGTTATGGGATTTTAAACGCTTTTAAGCTCGGTATTGTAAAACATATTTTTATACTGGTTCTCCTATTGCTTAACTAGAAGGCAGTTAAAGACATCTCGATCGCAATTAACTGCCTTTTAAATAAGCACTTGCGGGTAAAAAGTTGAAAAGTTAAAAACTATTTTATGAAAATCAGAACTTTATTTATTAATAAAAAAGAATAGACAATGAGTACGTCTAATTAAATTGTGTAGGAACTTAACAAATAGCTTATTATTAATTAAACAATATAAAAAAAAAAAACAAGTTTAATCAAACTTTTACAAATCTTATTCAGTAATGAGATCACAATTACATCTTTAATAATAATCAGTATTCGCGAAACCATAGGAAAAATTATATTATAATTATTTTATAAAAATAATTATAAACCCAAAACATGTAAGTATCGTTTTTGAAAGCTTTATGGCACATGACACACATTGGTTTCAAATTCTTATGCACTTATGAAATAAAGATATTACAATCAGAGATCAATAATTGCAATGTTGAAATAATATAATTGTGCGTAACACATAACGTCATAATCAATTAAATTAAATATTAGACTTTATATAAAAAATATAAATTCGGCAATTTTTTATGCTTAAATACTAATTAAAAACTTTAACAAAATGAGTAAATCAGATTAGGTAAATAAGCAATTATAACTAGTAACACTCGTGTAGTATTATCAAAATTACTCAATACTCAATACTTTATTGCATTCCATAATATTTTATAAAGGTGGACTATTAGATAACTTAGATCATTATGGACCCTGTCGGGCACAGCAACATAAGGAGAGAGGAAGCAGGTTTAGCATCATTTGAAAATTGATTGCCCATTAAAAAGTATATATTAAAATATTATATTTATGGTGTTTATATTCTTATTATCTCATTTCTAACTCATTTATAACATAAATATTGTATTTATTTATAACATTTTTAAGTGAGTTTATTTGTTCCATTTATAATTGTATTTATTCATAATCATTTAATAATATTTATTTATTATATTATGTTTAGTTTTCATTTATATACTTATATTTATTATTTTTATTATTTATTACTTATATTTTAATTAGAATGGTATTATATTGCATCGTGATTTTATTCATTTTCTTTGGTAGTTACAATAAGGCTACGTTTTTAATAGTGTGTTTAATTAAGTTATAAAGTAAACAAAAATATTTAATAACATATTTTGTCTTTGCATGTCATAACCATATTCAGTATCATCACTAAAAACTTCTTCACATGGTTGGTAGTCCTTATCCTTAACAGAGTCATCACTGTCATAATCTAATATTTCTGGTATAATGCAGTGAGAAGATGGAATCGGGGAAGGGGGGGGGGGGGGCATCGATTCGTGGCAGTATATGGAATGTGTTTCAAGCTGTTGAGTTAATGTTTCTATTGTAAATTTCAGAGTTTCTTCTGGTTGGCTATAATTATATGTGATTTGTGTTTCATTGAATTTTTGAAACACTTGTGATCATCGAGTAAGATTCTTAGTAGAGAAGATAAACTAAATCGTTATTGTTCATGCGGGGGTACTTTGATTCTTTTTGGCTAATATTAGAGCAAGTGGAAATGCGTATAGATGGCATGCTGTTAGTGTCAAGGCGTTGTGTAGTTGGAAATTCCTGGTCTACCAACACACTATTCATCATAGTTTGGATCCTTGATGATACACAGGAACGTCTAAAATACAATGAAATATAATCAGTTAACTAATGAAGCAATTATACGACACATCTCTTTCGCACTAATAGGTATAAAACAATCAGCAATCGAAACAGATATCTACAACAACAATTACGATGAACTTAGAAACAGTAGACCAGGTACTTTAAAACCCTCTTGCAATAGGTAGGTACATAATGAAAACTAGCAGCATGCGTTTTACCTGTGCAGGTATTGCGGAATACAGAAACATTTTTGGTAACAAAAACAGGCATTTATAAAGTTAGATAAATTAAAAACCATCCATTCGTTTTTGCTTAGAAGAGTTACAAACATCCAAACATACTTTCGTATTTATAATAATATTACAAATAGCTGTTTATTACAATAAATGAAATAATAATGTCAGCTTACCTTTGCCTATTTTGCGCCATTCTTGTAATTGTGGCGCCAAAAATCAAGAGACGTGCCACACGTCCGTCCGCTACGAGCACCCGAAGTGAAAAGGAAGGAATTATAGCCTGAGCTAGTCAAACGCAATCGCAAATCACGAGCGTTTAACTGCTTTTTAGACTAATATTGTCGTTTAGCTGCTCTCTAGCGATTGATATTTAGCTAATAATAATTTCAATACATAACTTAAAAGCCGGTATTGGCGTATAACTGCTTTCTAGTGTAGTTTTTCTTTATAACTGCTTTATAGTTAAGGCACGATGTTCAAATCGTTGTTTGTATAACACAATACATGAAGGTAGTTAAAGACAGTTAGCTGCTTTTTAGTCAAGCATGACTAGATAACGTACTTTTAGTTAAGTAAATTTAGAAAAAAATGATACATCAATTTGCCGTTAAAGTATGTTAACGTCGTTCTAGAGAAGTATTGTGGCTTAGCCGCTTTTTAATTAAGGGAGTAACGAAATTTATGTGGTTTAACTGCTCAGCAATGTTCTGTATCTCTAAAACTATAAATCATAGAAAAATGATTCTTACACCAAAAGATAGAGCATCGAAAGTTGTATAAGACTACATTACAAAGTGAAAAACGACCAACTGTGGCTTAACGGCCTTTTAGTTAGTGGACGGCAGTATATGACGTTAACATTAGATTTACTGCCTTATAAAATAACCTAATATTACACGCCTGCAGTATTTGCGAGGTTAAGCAGAGGTGTAACAGATTCACGGAGTTATTTAAAACCCATGCTATAAAAGGCCACACAACTGCAATGAATTTTGATTTTATATTTCTCTATTATTTGGGATATTAAAGTATATATCCTATGGGGTTATGTTTCTTCTATCCACATATCCTATGGGGTTAAATGAAATTGATTCAGGAAGTCGTAATATTTTAGCTTTGCATTCATATAAAATGATGATAAATGAATATTGAAACCTTTAGTACGGTTGTCTAAATTGGCCCTACTCACTCTGTCTATTATAGCATCTTGAGAGATTAATTATATTTATACACTACATAGGGAGTCAAAATGGCTTCATGTTGGTACTCATACTAATTGTGTTTATTTTTTGTTAGGCTTTCAGTTTTTCTCCTGTCGAGATAAATGTATCGGTTACACGGTGGTTAAGAATGGCCACAATCCACACGCTTGTTATGCCGTAATAATGTTCTAGATATATTGGAATTATGTAACAATTGAGTTGTCAAGATGACAATGTATTAAAAACAATTTAAAAAAAATTGTATTCACTCTTTCATACACACTTTCCCATTTTTAAATTCTCTAGCGATCCGTTTTCCACATTAATGGAAACTAGACTACATAATGTTAACCTTCTAAATTTGTGTTACAAAATACCAACACTATCGATGGCTGGTCGTATTAAAATCTACTACGACTGACATTAATCAATACTCGTACAATAGCAATTATTTCAACACGAACACTGCTATTAAAGGTCACGAACAAACACATACGGTTTGTTTTTCTATTTTTTTACATAATATTCTCGTTGATAGAAGATTTATACCATTCTGTCATCAAATTGTAACTATCCTGATGATGGAAAGTGCAGCTCAACTACGAAGAACATTGCTAAAGCTAGTATTTGGATGGAGAATCGAGAAAAATCTGCTTTACGCGATGGTAAGACCTCTTCGGGTTTGACTGATGATAATTTTAATGAGTGATATTCGGATATTCCCACGAAACTGGGAAAATCGAGGTCATCGCAGATACACAGCGATTCAAAATATATAAAAGCTGTAATAATTTAACAATTTACCCCGACATTGATAGAGTGATATAAATAGAATTCCTTTTACCAATTCCATTGAATTTTTCAAACGCCTTCTGCATCCTAATGTGGCAGCATTATGTATGAATACACAACCCTAATCCTGTCCAAAAAAGGAAATTGAGATATAAAACTGTGAGATAAAGGGCCCGTCCGACAACGGACCGCCCAGGGGCAAAAGCCGCTGTTTTTCAACAATTTAAAATGTTTTTCTCGAAGTTTCGTTATTTAATTTATGAGGTGCTCCTAAGGTAGCGATGGTTTTGTTTTCCGAGTGAATTTTTAAATGGTTTTCACACGCTTCTATCGCAGCGAATACGAAGCTTTTAAGTAGTTATTTGTAGAGAATTGCAGCGTCACTTTTAGCATCTAGTAATAGTTTTTAGTAAGTACTAGGTATTACATACAAATACATCAAATTATATTACATATAAATTACATCGAATTTCATTTTTCATCGTATAAACCTTTAAGTTTTTTGATGGCCTTTTCTAATTTTTCTAGTACTATAAAAAAATATCTCAATGGGATAAAATTGACGTCAGAAGGCCGAGTAGGTAGGTAGGTACTGGGTTCATTGTGAAATATCCCTTGAGATATTATTTAAACTATTTTTATTATACTGAACTTTATAATGACATTGTTTTAATCAGTTTTTAAACCCAGATATACCTATGTGATGCTGCCTGGACGTGCAATTTGAAAGGTTGAAGTTTCGGCAGTGGGCTTAACGTTTTGAATCCAGAAAGCAGCCTAAAAATATTTTTATCTTCCCCTGCCCGTATTTTGGATATTAACTAAACTAGTTGCATGTTACTGACACGCTTCACGTCAACGTGACAGGTGACGTCGGCGTCCAAACTCGGCACGGCCCCAATTTTTTCAGAGCTGTAGCTAGCGATACCTTAGCTTATTTTTTTGTGTGTTGGTACCTCTATTTTACCGGAACGAAATTAGAAATTTGTTGGAGGAAAAATATTTTTTACTTTGTACGTTTTATACGGTATTGAGGTAAAATTCTTGTTTGGTGAAAAATTGCGCACAAGCGTTCGATTGACTCGCTAAATTCCGATTTTATTTGGTTTTATATAGATAGGTGTGCTATAAAAATTTGTTGGCAGAGTTAACTTAGCTAACATTAGATTCGCGAAGGAATGAAATCTCACTCCTGCAACCCCAGCAAAAAATGGTGAGGCGAAATACCCGTGTGGTTTTAGTCGGTAGGTCACCCACTCTGGGTGGAGTCCGACATGCACCATCACCTTCCCCAGGCGGGCAAAAATACACGAGGATTTCCACAAGTAAAAAAAAGCTAGAACATCAGATCCAGGTGGACCTTTTCCATACTTTGACGATTCATCCTACTTATAAAACCAGATTCACTCATCACTTTCTTTGAAATTAAAAGAGAACGTTATTCAGATTATGCTTGTTAAGTAACTTGGTAAAGCATATATGAATGCATCAGTCTTTTATCATTATTAAAAGGCACTAGTGTCCCACTACATGGCTTCCTCCTCCTCAAAGGCCTCCCCACTCGTCATGAGTCATCTTTCATGAGCTTTAATGAATTTATATTGAGATTAAAATCCGGCCGTACTAACAATTACGTTGTGCTCTATCTCAATAAAATTATTTTGAGAAACACACGGAACAATATTAATTGTGCGACTGGAAAATAGTTATTCCGGGTCTGCATATTTGTAGTTATATGTGATGAATTGAGTTTATAAACGCACAAAATCCTAGCAACGAAAAAAGTAAATAACATACTTATTATTGTTTTTATATTTTAAAGCTTTTCAAATAAATTCATTGCCTATTATTTTGTGAGCATAAACCTGATAAAATAATGTTATAGCCTGTTTGTTAAGCCTATTAACATACTTATTAACGCTATTGGAATAATTATTTCACGTTGCTTCGTTAAAATTGAGCCTAGCTATGCCGTTCACTTAATAAGCCTATCGTAATATATTTGGATTATAATTAGGTTGAAGCGCCTACCTATTGCTATCTGGCGTAAGTGCTCATAGAATTTTAGTAGGCGTATTATTTAACCATACAAAATGTTAACATTTGTCTTCTAGTTAATACAAAAGGGGTTAATTTAATAACTACGCTGATTAACCGATTTGCAAGGTTAAGCTCTGATTGCTGCAGTCACCCTTTGGATGGGTGACCATTCTTAATACTAATGAAACTGCGCAAATCCTTGTATAAAATTATATATTACAACGATAGATCCTTTACAAAATCCTTTGTCACAAATAGACGGAGATAACGATTTAAATATAAATATACATACATACTATCACGCCTGTATATCCTGAAGGATTAGGCAGAGGTGTATTAATGTATACACACAATTTGCCGGTATGTCCTAAGTCCCGTTGCGCGCCTATTGCCATTAATCGGGCACAAATTCAAACTCCGAGACGTTACTGAGAATTTTATAGAAAAACCCAATAACACTTTGCTAGACATGGTAATCAAACCCAGCGTAACAGTCGCGCTTAGAACCACTAGACTATCCAGTCTTAAATATCTTTAAATATATAGTCTTAAATATCAAGACGATACAAACTCAAGAAAAAAACTAACTTTATTTCAAGACATTCAACACAATTCCTTTTAAGCATTAAACAGTTCTCTAAAATGTGATGGAAGTTTCAGACTCCAAACACCGCTCCTGACATAGCACATCATGAAAGTGACACGTAACCCGGTCAAACTGCACCAAACTCAAATGAGGATATTCATTTGAAATTCAAATCACCAATAAGTACAGTGGAGTGTTTAAAATTCCTCCGTACTCATCATTCGTTGGTACTTTGAAATACATGGGAGTAAGTTTAAATGCTCTAGTAAAGTCAGAATGTTGGCAGATAACGTTGTCCCAGTTACCTGAAGACAATGATAGGAAGCGTGGTTAGTGTTAAGTGGAGCGAGTGATGAAGAATTATTATCTTGCGTTTTAATGAAGTATTGCAGCGAAAAACCATTTTAGAAAAAATATTTCAGGAAAAATTATAGTAAGATTTTTTTGTATTAAAAATATTAGCAAAGAAACTGGGAACTAAAATTTGTTTGATGTTACTATATTTTATATCAATGAAAGGTTATTTTCCCGTGCAATAAATAAGTACTTAAATGTTATAAGAGTTTTATTTACGATCTGACAATACAAACTATTAGTCCCAAATGACCGGAAACCAAAACATAGCTTATCCACCAACAGATTGTCCTAATTACAACTCCCAATATATCTCACACTACTTACATATATAAAGGCAAAACCACACGAAACGAAGAACAATTTAAATAAAACATCTGTGTTCCACACAAGAATTTAAAACACAGGCTGCTTGTAATTAATGTTGCTCCGCAAATTGGCGACTCGATCTACAATGTGTGCCAGACCTTAAAAGGGGGTGCGAGTTGCAGCGGACTGGAAAATGATGAAGCTATGCGAAAGGAATTCTTTGTATGTTAGGTGAGACCTGTTTAAAGTGGAACAGACACACAGACTCGGCCATGGTGCATTCCACAGCGTGCATCTCGAAGTTTCTGTACCAAATTTGCACAAATACCACAATAGGTACCGGAGCAGGCTTTAGACACTAAAAGACTATACTCCCTGGTATTTAACGAATGCAGTGTCATAGAGTTAGGGTTGTCCGTCCGGGTTTTCTCGGTTTAGAAGGTGTTCGAGGAGCGGCCGGGTGGGGTTTCATTTGTAGTCTGGGTTTAAACGTTTTTAAGTCACCTCTTTCAAGTAGCCTCTCGACCACAGGGTCGCCACGAGGCCCGTCCATGCCCGGGTTTGAAGCTCCCAAATCCGGGGTTTTCACGCTTCTTGTTCTAGTTGGTAACTAGACTAGGTTACTAACTTCACCCCATTTGTTCAAGCGCCAAGTCCACCAGATCTAATACTAACATGCGCTGCTGTGTTATAAATGTAAATTTTCATGTCCACCATGACTACAGTTTTTCTTAGTTTGTTTTTAATATTATTGTAAGATACACTATTATTATTATTGCTTGCTGTGTTTACCGTTTGATATTGTACACTTAGCTCAGACTTCTGGCTTGTATCCTTAGCCATGTAGAGTGTAACAATTGTTGGTTGACCTTAATAAATAAAATAGAACAAGAAGCTTATTTTAGAGATGGAAATCCTACATAGAGTGAATATAATAATTTAAATTTATACCTATAGCTCTATCTGCAATGCAAAGTTAACGTCAGAATGTTTTATTTCAAGTAGACGATAGAGTTTATTTTGCAATATCAAAATACAACGAGAGAGTCAGTAGTTAGATGATCTCAAGAAGGTCGGACTATCATGCGACATAGAACCAATTACATAATTTTATTAGCTTCGATCCACAAGAAGTAAAATATTATTGAAACTTCACTTAAAATTGTCATCACGTCTGGCATATGTTTGATATCCTTCGAAAAAGGCAATAGAACTGTAACAGAAGCACAATAAAGTTCAAGATTGTGTGTGTGTGTTGTGCAATACCCAGCATTTTCTGGTCCTTGCTTTACAAAACACTGAATAATTCAGTTCTGGAAGACTCCGCTGCAACTGCAACCACACACAGCTCCCAGTTGTGTAACAGATAGGAATTTAGGCCAAACGATGTTGCCTGGGATACGTTATTTATTCCGATTTACGTACAACACTAGGCTTCTCGTCGCAACACTATTTTACTGTAAATAGCATTTAGAGCTTGGATAAACGTGTTCCGCTAATGGCTTGAAGACGGGTTTGATGTTGTGGACTTAACTGCTCAAATTTGCTGTAATTTTCAGTGTTATGCTAGGTTCACAATCTCTTTGTACCCGAGGACCAAATTAGTGAATATTTTAGTCCTTCGGTTAAATAAAGACTGTAATTTGATAGAATTTTGTACACTTTACAAACAGACTATGTTGCTTTTACAACACGTTTGTAATTTGTTGTTTTATTCAAATAATAAGTATTACGTTTTCTGGAACTTCGTAAGAGCTTTACAAAAGGTACCAAGGAATGAGTGTATATTCCTTCTTTCTCCGTCCAAGCCTTAAGACTTTAAGTAGTCACTTTCCAATGTTCTCTCTTTCTAGGGGCTTATAAAGAAACCAGAGATTCTGCTGTAATTTGTGATATTCTTCCATTTATTTCCATTTTATTCGCTCTGAAATGTATAAAATGGCAACCAAATCATCGCATCAAATATCGTATAATAATAGAGTGATTAATTTATCGAAATACACTGTCATTTGATCAGTTTATGTACGTTAGTAATTGACACAATCAATTTAATTATTTGCTCTCTAGAGTTAATGATATTATTATTATTCAAAAACGTCATTAAACACGCGGACGCTTATCAGCAATTTTATATATCAAATATTATATAAGCGATTGATTTTAGTTAAAATTATTTAAATCGATTAGTTTGGCTTTATTATTATGATTCTATTGATTTACTTTCAATTAATCGTTTTATGAACAGGCTATAACAAATATGACACAGAATTTTATTTAGAACTGCACTACATCATTTTTAAAGTCGGCCCTCTAAAATGATGTAAAACAAATAGTTTATTGCCAGAAAAGTAACAGATAGAGAACACGAATTATGGTGAGCCTCAAACTATCTAAGCAATTAAGCATAGCTTGTATCTACAGAAGTGATTCTCTCGATTATACAGCGATAAGTTGTTAGGTACCACTAACATGCTTAGGATACAATAAATGTGATGACTTTGTGTGTGTTTTGCGTGTATTTCTGTGGGTCCTACAAGGCTTCGGTAGCCGCAAGTAGGTAATGCAGTTCGAAATAAAATGGATAAATATCTACTTAAAAAAAAATACGCGAATTGACCGCCATCAGATATTTGCTACCCAGTTCTGGGCAATACCGATATAATCGCGGGAGAGCCATTCCTCGACACAAATGGGCCGGCTCGACCGGAGTGATACCACGGCCTCCCATAAAACCGGTGTCAAACAATGCTTACGTTGTGTTTCGCGCGAGTGAGTGAGGTTACCGGAGGCCTAATCCCCTTTTAAAAGGCGGGCAACGCACTTGTGACTCCTCTGGTGTTGCGGATGTCCATGGGCGGCGGTAATAGCTTACCATCAGATGATACGTCTGCCTGTTTGTCCCCCTACCCCATAAAAAAACTGAGTATAGACTAGTTGTCACGCTTTTTGGGATTCTGACCACCGCTAACGATTTTCATACCTACGTGTTGGGATTATAACTGGGACCGACGCCTTTAGCACAGTATAAATATATATACAGTATTGCGAATCGGTCCTGTCCTTGAAATAATTAGCTATAACCACGCGATATGTAAACACGCGTTAGGGCTACAGTATTTTAAATTCATCTACCTACCTATCTCCTCCCAGCGTATGGTTTAGGGAAGACCGCAATCATCGTGTCTAAAACAAAATAACTATTGATTCGACTGACTGTCTGACATAATTGAAGAAATACGAAGCAAAACGAAGAACAAGGCAATAAGGTCTCAAGACTATCGCCTGACCCCACAATGGTGTGAACTTAAAACCATCTCATCGCGTGCGTTACCTACAGCAATCAAAACCTTTATCTAATACAAAATTTTACTTAAAAAAATGTTATCCCTGGATGCGATATCAAAGAATGCAAGCAACCAAAAACAGCACAATATAGTCTATAATTTCTCTTTGCCAGATTAAGTAAGTACCTACTTGTGTTTATTTCAATCAAATATTCACAAATCCCACGCTTACTGCTTACAAAAACATTACAACGTCCGTTCGTTACTTCGGCGCATTCGCGACTGTCGGGCTACCGAGTGGAGACCGAACTCGATGCGCCTAGGTATGACTCGCCTTTCGACCCTTTTGTATGAAGTATAAATATTATACAGACTACTGTATAATATTTATACTGTGCCTTTAGGTGCTCTCTGAGGCACGGAGCAGTCTCGACGAAATAATAAAGATAAAGATAGCATATCGATTAATCAGGGTAGTTATTACTTTGCCACGAGCCCTACAACATTAAATTAGCACAATGTACAGTCAACAGCACAACATGGTAACCAAAACTATTAAATTTCTTCAATCTATTTTTAATTTAATCTCCAAATAATAGAGTTTATTATCCATTGGGGTTTGAGACTTTGTGGTAACTTGATGCGCGTAAAAAAATGTGTGACTCAATGACGCATGTATGTCATCGAGATTAAATCAAGTACCTATCTACTTACCATCAATTGAGCACTTGACGATATTAATACAATTTGACATTAGTAGATTTATCAAGGAAAAACGAATAGTTATCTATTTAGTTATCTCTTTTTATAGTTATCTTTTTTTCTTTTCGATTATGTACAGTACGCGCGATATAAGTTGGCCGGACTGAAGTTAGCTGTTTGTCAGTTTTTGATTGCGCAGTACACAATTTTTAACGTAAACAATCCACTGCGCATTAAAACGGCGAACTTCACTCCGGCCAACTTATGCCGCGCGTACTGTACCTGACTATCTAAAACTGTGTAAAAACATCTTCATAACAAATATATGGAGATTTTATTCCGTGTATTAAAGATCTTTGCCTAGCAGTGGCAGCAGGTAATAAAATAAAGAAAAACATTAGAGATTCTTACGCAAAAAATAACACAATATTAAATTTAGTGTCTATTGACAAAATTAAAATCAATCATCTCAACCAAACAATTAAAAAAAAAACCTAAACATCATAATATATTGCATCTCTTTCTAACGCATTTTGTAATGTTTGGAGTACAACCACTTATGTCAAAACAAGACATCTGTCTAAAATAAAACTGTAATTTTTACTATAGTTAATAATTACATCGACATTGAACAAAAGTTATTTAATTTGATGTAAAATTACCAAATAGGTACCTACTTACCATTTATAGACACCAATTTACTTATTCCTTCTAACTCATAATTTTCATTATTTCTGTCACTTCCACTCCAATTTGACACATGTGTAGGTCTATTTATTAAATTATTTTGAGCACTCATACTTGTCAATATTATGTTAACCTCCTTGGTTTAGAAAGCACTTAGTTCCTATGACATGTTTTGTTGTGAAGTCCAATTTTGACTGTGCTGCCAGTACCGATTTCAAATTACCAACAAAGGTATGTCAAAATTTCTCCGCGTCTTTTTATATTATCTGTTAATAATTTTTTTTATGGGATAGGAGGGTAAACGAGTAGACGGATCGCCTGATGGTGAGCGATTGCCGCCGCCGATGGATACCCGCAACAGCAGAGGAGTCACAAGTACGTTGCTAACCTTTTAAAAGGCAATTGTGCCTCCGGTAACCTCACTCACTCGGCGAAACACAACGTAAGCGTTGTTTAACGTCGGTTTTCTATAAGGCCATGGTATCACTCCGGTCGAGCCGGCCCAATCGTACCGAAGCATGGCTCTCCCGCGTAATATTTTTCCTATCGCACTGGGATTATCAATACCCAAATAATTTTGTTAGCCACTGTCACACAAATTCTTATTTCAAAATATCTGTGAATTATTTTTAAAAAGCTTAGGTTAAAAAGCTGCGGGCTACTTAAATTTTCCCGTCATATAAGAAACTTTTCGAATTGGCAACATTCAATCGGATAGCTATCGAAGCTCGATCATCGTTCGGGAGGATTCGTGTCCTTTCGGTCGCACTTAGGATAGACGATCGGAACCACTGTTTACATTGTACTACATTAGCATTACCTACATTTATGCTAGCTAGACTTTAGTATTTCGAATGATAAGGGTGCTAGAGCATACTCAATACATAAATTATTTTTCTTTTATTAAATGATATATTTAAAGAAAAAATATGTATGTATGTAGTGTCAAGGTTAAACCCGGTTGAACAAGTCCAACAACTTAGTCTACCCGTGACCATGGATGCTGTAAAGGATCCGAAACGTCGGGAATCAAATAATATCAATACAACGCGATAAAAACCGTAAAAAGTAGTTTTATTTCAATGTCTAATATTCGCGTAAGTATCAGAAACCAGCCGGTTGAACAAGGTTCAAGTATTGAGCGTATATGTATAAAAAAGTACCTACTTATATTTTTTATCTATTTAAAAATTATGTCGTCTTCAATCTATTTTCTATTCTCTGCTGACCATGGGTCTCCTCTCAGAATGAAAGGGGTTACCACGTCAATGTACAACAGCTAGCCTGTCAGGCTATACCTAGGTACCTACTTAGTCTATCACTCTGAGAGGAGAGCCGTCCCCATCAGTGCGAAAATCATTGGTTGATTATGTCGATGCAGATGATTTTGGAAAGCCAGAGGTTTGGATTCGAATTCGTGACCTGTGACTTGGCAGTCAATAGAAAAATACCTATGTACCTACCTATTACGTAACCTGACCATCACGCCTATATGTATATCTGGAAGGTTTTTTTATATTTTCCTCTCAGGGATTTTTTTATGGGATAGGAGGGCAAACGAGCAGACGGATCACCTGATGGTAAGCGATTACCGTCGCCCACAACACCATAGGAGTCACAAGTGCGTTGCCGACCTTTTAAAAGGGGATTGGGCCTCCGGTAACCTCACTCACTCGGCGAAACACAACGTAAGCGTTGTTTAACGCCGGTTTTCGGTGAGGCCGTGGTCTCACTCTCACTCTATCGAGCCGGCCGAATCGTGCCGAAGCATGGCTCTCCCACGTAAAAAAGTAAAACCGCCCCGAGAGGGAGTTCATTGCGATTTGCACGCATTCCCTGCTATTGAATACAAGGTTTTTAATATACCTACCTAATTAATTCTCGATCGGAGTGATACCACGGCCTCACAGAAAACCGGCGTTAAACAACGCTTACGTTGTGTTTCGCCGAGTGAGTGAGGTTACCGGAGGCCCAATCCCCTTTTAAAAGGTCAGCAACGCACTTGTGACTCCTATGGTGTTGTGGGTGTCCATGGGCGGCGGTAATCGCTTACCATCAGGCGATCCGTATGCTCGTTTGCCCTCCTATTCCATAAAAAAAAATATTTTACAATGTGTGTGAGGTGGTGTGTCATGAATGTATTGGTGGCGCTGTTGTTGGTGATGATGGCGTCTAGTTTTTCGTAGGGGCTTAACTGATTGAGCTTGTAGTAAATTGTTCGTGTGGGAGTCTTGTGCTAGTGTATCGGGATATTGATGAGGTGTGTGAGTGTTTGGACTGTTGTGTTGTCGCAGGGGCATGTGTCACCCTGAGCTGCAGCTAAGTATTTCATACTAAACCCGTGACGTCAACCTCGAAAATCGTGCTAACAACCGCGAGACCATTACCAGGCAATAAATTGTCAGACTATCATTGCCTCATAAATATAAACAGTGTATGTATGTAGGTATAATACATAATTATTTTATGTAGGTATCGTAAGTCCCAATACATAATTAACTACTACTATCTCAAGTCATTATAGTTCATTTTGGTTACTGTTCGTGGTCTCTTCCAAACCTGGTATTTCCACTTATTAGCTTAAAGTAGCTAATAAGTGGAAATACCAGGTATAAATATAAATAGCTATTTTCTTAAATAAAAAATAATTAGTGTAAGTAATTATTTAGCTGCCCCATTAGTCTAGTGGTCCCAAGCGCGACTGCTATGCTAGAGGTCCCGGGTTCAATCCCCAGGTCGAGCAGTGTTATTGGGTTTTTCTATAAAATTCTCAGTAGCAGCTTGAAGTCTGGATTTGTGCCCGGTTAATGGCAATAGGCTCGCCCCCTATTTCATGGGACCTAAACATACCGACGAATTATAGGTGTACTAATGTACACCCAGAATTCGTCGCCTAACTCTTCGGGGAATACAGGCGTGATGGTATGTTATGTAATTATTAAAGTCACATGGTACTCAAAATCTTTGTACCAATTAAACAAAGCTGGTCTCAATAAAAGTCTGGTATTTGGTAATATTATTTGAGATCTATATAATCAGCAAGCAACTACAATATCCAGACACTTAGGTAAAGTAAAATAAAACAAAATAAAAGATTGTGCTGATCATGGTAACGAATCCATAGCGCCATTCAGAAAATCACGCTCTCATTCAACGCCATCTTTTTTTTTCCTTGTGAAAATCCTCATGGATGCCCACCATCTCTCAAAAAGAAAGGCGGAGGGTTATGTCGGACTCCTACCGACTAAAAACACCCGGCCATCCATAGCACAATGTGGAGGGGACTCCGGGATCTCCAATGAAGGCACCGTTGGCCCTCCTGTGCTTCGCCTTTGGCACGTCACAAAAATGCTTGCTGCTATCCTCTGGCGGACAGCTTACAATTTCGGATCTAGAAGCATGAAATTTTGTATAGAGGCCGTCCCGCAGTATTTAATGCGATCATTTTTAGGATGTGAGAAAGGGATGGCGTTATGTCTCTTTCCCTCACTCTCAATCGTAATAACACGTCGTGATACAGTCTCTCAAGAGTTCTAACGGAGGTGAGAACTGAGAGAGAATTTTTTGCACTATCGACGTGAACCCATTCGTAACACAAGCATTTAGCTTAGCACGAGGGGTTAACAAAAACACTAGTAAAGTGCGACCCACATTACTAGTAAGCGTTTAAAAAAAACGATAAATTAATTTACTAGGTACTCATATTACCTACTTACCTGAAAATTTTATATTTTAGCTTATCGGCATTCTATTTTAGGATTTGTTGTATTTTAAGCTCTCTGTCGAACCTAAAAGGTAATGAACTGTAAAATACGTGCCACCGAATATCCACAGAGTAATAATTTAATAGACAAGACAATTTAAAAATAATAACTCCATTTGTGAGTGTTATTTCAGTAGGTTTTAGGCCACGTTTGATAATAATTATTTTTTTATGATTTTATTTTTATTTACTTTTTTAACTGCCTCATTAGTCTAGTGGTTCCAAGCGCGACTGCTACTCTAGAGGTCCTGGGTTCGATCCCCAGGTCGAGCAAAGTGTTATTGGGTTTTTCTATGAAATTCTCAGTAGCAGCTCGGAGTCTGGATTTATGGGACCTAAACATACCGGCGAACTGTGGGCATTATTATTATCATTATTACATTAAGTACGCCTCTGCCTAACCCTTCGGGGAATACAGGCGTGATGGTATGTTATGTTACTTTTTTAATAAATATGTATGTTTAGTATTATTACTAAGTCAACTCTTTATATACTATACTATAAAAGTTTCGCACGTCTGACGTCATCATGTCGACGCCGGCTATAGCTGAAAATCAGCGCCGTGGCTCTGCCTCGTGCATGAGAAACTGCATTATGCTGAGCGATGGCCGTTTTTGCGTGGGTGTGACGCACGTCTTCCATAGGCTCCATATTGTGGTTATTTTAACTTTCTGTGCGTCATGTCGTCGTAAATAAATAAATTTTCTTTCTTTCTTTCTATAAATAAATAATTATTTACATTGAGGAATCGTTAAGGAGTTCGAAATAATTGATTCAAGAGAAGAATAGAATAGAAGAAGAAAAGAGGGGCTTTAATAGCCACATGTAGATTGCTACCATATGTGGCTATTATCGCCCCTCTATTTTATGTAAGCAGTGACCGTATAGACGCTAGCAAAAAAAATGGTATCACTCAGCATTATGCTTTAACCTTTTGACAGCCATAGTCATTTAGAGACGTCAAACCAAAATATGCCCAGCACGCCACGGTCACGACTGGGTGATAGATTTCAAGAATGAATTCGAAGCTTGGTGCCGAGGTCAAGCTTTCTCTTTTTTTGACATGGCGATCAAAGGGTTATGACCTCAGTTGTTAAGTTTCATTTGCCCAGTTCTCCCTTACGTGGCAGAGCCATGCTTCGGCTCGAATGGGCTGGCTCGACCGGAGTGATACCACGGTCTCACAGAAAACCAACGTTAAACAACACTTACTTTGTGTTTCGCCGAGTGAGTGACGTTACCGGAGGCCCAATTCCTTTTTAAAAGGTCGTCAACGCACTTGCGACTCCTCTGGTGTTGCGGGTGTCCATGGGCGGTGGTAATCCCTTACCATCAGGTAGTCTTTATTTTTAAAGCTTACTAGCAATGTGGGTCGCACATTATTACTCGTAGTATTCTTGTCAAATTAAAAGCTTACTACTTGTGGGCCGCACATTACTAGTATTCTTGTTAACCCCTCGTGCTAAGCTAAATGCTTGTGTTACGAGTGGGTTCACGTCGGTAGTGCAATGGGTGGGTTTCAAACCGGCAACCACATGATAGCAAGTCCGACGCCCTAGGCATTAAGCTACCGCCGCTTTATTTTTTTGAAATTTATCCCTGTATGGTACTCATCGGCCTTCGACCGATATGATGATGAAGTATCCACACAAACTCAGCGGTCTCTACCACCAATAAAAACGAAGACCTTATCGAGTTTTCAACAATATACCAAAGCAAAACGAATGAGAAATATCTTATAACGCTATCGGAAACTATATACATCACTATTATATCTAGTTGGGACAGCGGTAATTTATTTGTAAATAGATAGTGGAACTTTATCATACAGACAGCCCTAAGAAGGAAAATCTTTTCCGTATTAATTTGCGAACATTGGTGAAGGTTTAAATTCTAGTACCCTTCATTTAGTAACTAGATTAAAATTAACATTTAAAGAAATCTCCCACGTAATTTACGTGAGAGAGCCATGCTTCGGCTCGAATGGGCTGGCTCGACCGGAGTGATACCACGGTCTCACAGAAAACCAACGCTTACGTTGTGCTTCGCCGAGTGAATGCGATTTCCGGAGATCCAATCCCCTTTTAAAAGGTTGGCAACGCACTTGTGACTCCCATGGTCGCTTACCATCAGGCGATCCGTCTGTTCTTTTGCCGTCCTATTCCATAAAAAAAAACAATTATAACACTGACCTTAGAATCGAACCCAAAACCTTAGACACCACTAATCAATTTAAATTTTCACTATTATAAACGAGTTTTTATGTACTATTAACATAAGAAATTTTTACTTACCCACAACTTTCCCAGAGCGTCATAACCACTTTACTTATGTAGCGTCAAGCAAATAGTTGTCAAACTTTGCGCTCACTAAAGTATTTTAGTAATTTCAGTTGTTTGACTTTCATATGGACGTGTCCTTTAGAAATGGCACCGTTTATGAAAGTTTTGACAAGTTATGTCACTCGTCAACCGCTTTCGAAATGCGAGTTTCAATAACTATCAGTATAATAGGGCAAACGTTTTTCATTTCATATTGTTTTCCTCAATAGTCAGGTGGTCTTAAGATTTCGACGGACCGAATTTCTCTTACAAACGTAATACCGAAATAAATCATAATTCAAACACAATTTAATCGAATTCTGTTATTATTCGGATTCCGATACCGTTAATCTAGATTCTTACTCTACCATTTCGTCCAAAATACTTCACTGGAAATAAATGTAAATGAATGCAATTTTTGATAACTTTACAAAGTTTGGAACGATTTTCTGGTCTTTTATTTCCTTTGATGTAGTAGTAGACGAAATAGTGCGGTAGGAACCTAGATTAACGGTATCCAAATCTGAACTGGATTAACATTTTTATGAGGTCATAAAAAGTCTGTCAAATAGCCAATTACAATGGTGGTATTATTCCCATTTAAATTTCTCCTAACCAGGCTCTTTTGAACCCTTATGTCGCAACCCTTGTATCCTAACCCTTTGCCTTTCGCAAACAAACATGACAGGCTCGTATTTGTCAACAGTATTCCAGTTAGATTTTATTGTGAAAGCGGTGTCAGGTACCGCTGGCTGTCATGTCTAGTGAGAATTCTTGATGTGACGTGAATATTATTAAAATAGTATGAAGGTGGATGAAATTTAGGGCCTATTCAATGATATAATATTAATAGATACGCCATGTTCATAGTAAATGTCATTTAAAATTGATTCGCGCTACATGTCCATAACTATAATCCTAAACATTTTAAACTTTCCTAATATGCGCGCGCATAGATATAGGCAGCCTAAGATGAAAAGAAATAGCACTAAGCACTTGTCTTAAATGACACATTTGATATGTCCAGTATGTCCGTATATAGTGACGTGTGACATGAAAAGTATTGGGTCCCTTTCTCTTATACTAATAAGGCATGCGCTAACTCTTTCTTTCATTTTAAATTTTATTTGCAACGAAAAAAATAAAATAAATTGTACGGAAGCTAATAATTTATTAACTTACTTGGGATACGATACTCCATGCTCTTTTCTTACTTTAGTATAATAATTTATGTAGTAATGCAGCACAAGACGGCACATATAAATAAAATGAAAATTTATTGGTGTCAATAACGCTGTCAAACACACTTCTGCGCCTTAGGTCGGTCAACCGCGTAAGTGATACTACTTGTACAAATTACACGTTGCCCTCGAAACAATATTCGCATTTGAAGGATGATAACGTATCTATTTAACTATATAATGTCATTGGGCCTATTACTTTAAAAATAAAGACTAAAACAATTTCAGTGGCTTACAGTTTTAATAATGCTTCTGAAAACTAATAAGTATTGAAAGAAAGAAAGAAAGAAAGAAACATTTATTCAACTCAAGTATTGGTAATATTTGCTGAGAAAATATATATGTGGAATGGAATGGGAAATGTAAATGTGAGTATTATGTAAGCTGGGTAATTAGATATACACAGATTTAAGGTCTGGCGGCTTTGAGATTTTTATCTGGCCTACGCAAATGTTCCACTGATCTGGTATCGTCGTGCGACGGGTTGTTTAGCTCCCTAGATTATGGTCGAGCTATCCAATGACTGATGCATGCGTGCCGTCAGATGGGACTGGTCTACTTAAAGCTGCAATGGCTCTTTCTTCTAAAGGCCATATCAGACATTGTCTTACATTGGAACTCACATATTTGTTACTAAATATTATGTCTGGACTTTAAAAGAGACCATGATTTTCTGAGTTTGTTGCGGTGTTTCTTCTCAGAGGTCGTCAGTTAGGAATTGCCGGTGTCATCTAGTTTAAAAAAAATGACTAGTAAAAGTGTCCTTATAAGATCTATTTACAGAAATAAATATCATTTATTCATTTATAACCTGCAAATAAAATCCCATTAATACTTTGCTCGACCTGGTAATCGAAACATCCCAGGTTCGATTTCCTCACGCTCATCAGCCGTGCTTGAGAAAATAGAGCAATATATAATAGATGCAATGATATACAATAGATAATAATTATGATAGAGCAATAAGGTAATCATAACACATATTAGAATCAATAAAGATTAAACTTCACAAAAATATAAATTTGATTTATTTCAGGATCTTTTCACTATTCCCTCACTGAAGATTACATTATCAAAATACACTCACGTCATGGCGGGTCACGTCTTTTATCAAAATGGCTGACATAAACAGGTCTCTCTGACCTTTATCGATTATGTTCACAGAATATAAATATCTATACAGGATGATATTTTGCAAACAAAAAAGAATTGCCTACTTGCCTTATACGAGCACATAAAAATAATAATAACTTAACTAAGCTTACATATTATATTCGCCAATTTATTTTTATATAAATAGTTAGATATAACACTATATTATATTATTAACAAAAACCGGTCAAGTGCGAGTCGAACTCGTACGCTGAGGGTTTCGTACCTACCCATTATACCGCCATAATAAAATTGGCTGTAAGACATTGCTTTATGCCAAATTTCGTGATTCTAGGTCAACGGAAACTACCATATATGTTTTCGAACCGAAACCTATAGGGTACTTCCGGTTGACCTAGAATTGCAATTTTGGTTAAAAGCAAGGCCAAGCACAAGTAAAGGGAAGATTCCGAAATATAAAAAAGTTTAAAATTTTGGTACTTACAAGTTTTTACGAAAATCTAAATTTGCCCATATCTTTTTATCGTGTTGACTTAGGACCTTAACTTTTACACCTAATATGGACTATATGTATAAATCTAATCTAATCTAATATGGTATATATTTCTACTTGCCAAGTTCCTGAGAAAATCGGTGGTGACACATGGACAGACAGACGGACAAGAGAGTGATCTTATAGGGTTCCTTTTTTAACTTTTGAGGTACGAAACCCTAAAAATAATTCCGCCATCTCTTGAGAAAGGTAGTTACTCCATATACCAAGATCTCAACATAAATTGATGAGGTAGATTAATTAATAATTCAGAAGCCCCTTTAGGTACGTCAAAGGTAAATTACCGGGGTATTAAACATTTTGAAAACAAGCGTCTAATGTGTAGGTTTGTTTGTCCCTCGTCATGCGTTCAGTCGAGTTGCGGTTTCAAACGCCGTTGACGTTTACGTTTCATTATAGGTAATGGGAATGGTTTATTAATCGCCAGCCGTGTTGTAGTGTTGAGTTTTACGTATTGGATCAGGAGTGGTAAACCGTTTGATTGATTGTGTGATCAATATTATCTTTTAATTTAGAGAAATATATGACAAAAATGACTGCTGCTAATGTAGGGGCTGAGTGAAGTCAGCAAGTCAAGAGGCCGTATAAAAATTACTATCACAGAATAACACAAACTTTACAGCCGCTGATGGATCAGAAAAATAAACCTGTTGGTTTCCAAGATAGACAGAAGGCAATTTATGATGGGTCGCTAGGGGGGCATCAAACAGGATTTTTACTTTTGCAACTATCAGTAGTTGACTTATTTTTTATGTGTGGACTAAACTTCATAAATCGTCTGCCGGATTTGCCACCAAAAGTATGACGGACCCCAACTGCCTAAATGTACACCTACCTTCCTTTGGTTAGGACTCATGGGACTCATCACATTCACTACGACTCTGGCAGGCTATGGTCCATAGGCCTTGGCAGAATATCAGTGCTGCCTTAGTGCAGCACAATTGCTGAGCCAAGGACCAATTTTGGTCCTAATGTTTTGCATATTTTCTTTTTAATATATTTCATTCTTCTTTCTATACTTGCGTCGCGTTTTATTCGAAGATCCCCTTACTGAGCCGTTCCTCGTTCTGCGATGTCAGCATGTACAGAAACTAACATACCCTCTGGTTATCCAGGAAGTAATCTATCATTCAGTTGTCAGAACACATCACTAACACATGTAGTAATTATTGTACGTGTGCCACTGCCATCCCGCACTGATTTAATTAAGTTTGAATGTTATGGGGAATAACATATGGTTTGTAATTAAGTAACACGTCAGTCTGATATAGATGGGTTGGAATGACAATGTAAAGCCGCACCGGGTTAACTTTGTTGAGGTTTATCATTCTTTTCTTTAAAGATACCTTCCGCACAAGCTCTGTGTCAGGACTTCATAAACATACAATTCACGGATACAAAGTACACCCAGTCTCATAACAAAAATCCGTGGAATGCACAAATATTGGCCTTGGGAAGAATTTTTTTTTACTTCTGGTGTTACTTGGATGGTTTTAAGCTATAGTTGGACCCGGGAAGTGGCACTGTCGTCGATACTGTTTGGAATGGGGGTGAATATTTGAAAATCATTAGAACGTCATTTACTTCATCCCAATGTTAAGATTGCTTGAATTTTTGAATGTTTAAAACTACGATTATGATAATGATCACTTAAACTACACCACTGCCGTCAAGCAATAAGACAAGAATAAAAATAATCTGAACGATGAAAGAGAGAACTACTATGATGAGAAGAATGTTTTTTTTTAATATTCATATATTCACCGATGGAATCTAAGGCATGCACCTCTGACTTTTAGAAATCCTGTGTATATATTAACACCCGCTTATATGGTAAAGAAATGTCGTGAGGAAACCTGCATGCATGCAAATGATAATTGTTAAAAATTCAAAATTAATTAAAATGACATTAAATATACCTATGTAACAGGATTTTATAATAAATTTCTACTATAACAAATATCCCCACCATTCAGGCTTTTAGCACAGAGCCTTTTTAATATCACTCTGCTTTGCCATTGAAATTTCAACCTTATTGTTGGAGTACGAAACGTGGAAACGTTTATATTGAAAACACAAACAAACGAGCGTAACTTTCCTTTGTTAGGGAAATGTACACATTCTTGACCTCCAGTTGAAGGAATGTAAACTAGAATGCTTTAATATTACACAAATACTAAGCTTTTGCTTTGATATTTCCCGTGCGTAAATATTTTTGTTGGGTAAAGTCTCTGATGTCTTTGTATGTCAGACGCTTTATTGTTAATGGGGTGGAAGATCAGCTCATGACGTCAAGTCTAACCTCAAGCATAAAACTTTGCTTAATCGGAGTTATTCAGACAATAATAATTTTGGTCCTTGCAGCCGAGATATTTAGAATCAGTATTAAAGTATCATTAAAATCTTTTGAACTACTGACTGATACGCTAGGGATCCTGGATTTGGTTCCCGAGTAGAGCAAAGTGTTATTGGGGTGTTCTATGAGATCCTCAGCAGCAGCTCGGAGTTTGGCATTTATACCAATGGTAACATCGCCCTATTGCATGGAAACTACACATACTGGCGCACCGTGTACCTCTGCCTCTTTAGGGAATACGGACCTGATGGTTAGTATGTGTGTGTATTTATGATATATATATATTTTTTATTAAAAATGGGCTTGCTCTTGACTTCACTTCTGCCTCCGGAGCAAAGATAAAGTTAACGGTGGAGCGAACACACCCAAAAGATGCCAGAAAATCTAAACACCTCTCGTTCAGTAGCTGCACTTCTAATCAACAGACGAATGAGGTAGTTTGTTCTTATTTGCACTACTGATTATAGCAAAAAAAAAACAATAGTTATGACCCTATGCAGTGTCACCGTTCTTTAATGAATTAAAGATCCAATATGCCTTGGTTCATCTACTCAAAATTTTCTCGCAAATTGATTGATTCGTTGTCAGTACAGATTAGTCTCCAAAAAGGTCAAATCACGCAATATAATCTGAAAAAGTACCCTGTCATACGCGGGTGACTTTCAAAAACATAATTCATGAGTCAACAGCGAAAGCGAAGTTTTCTAAAACATGAAACGTTAGCGATAAAGATGTCTTCAGGAGGTTTCAGTTAAATGGCCTGGGGGCGATCAATCACTGTTGGCTTGCCAACTTTGTCAGGCCTGAAAGGCTCTGTATGTTTTACATGGTAATTTATCGTTTAGAAGCCTAATACTGCTGTGGAATCCGGCACCGCTTGCTTATTTTTTGGCAGGCTTCCTTTCATATTACAAAACAAAATCCCCCGCGTCTGTCTTTTCGCGATCAACTCAAAAACTACTTAACGGATTTTCATGCGGTTTTCACCAATAGACAGATAGTTTCATGAGGAGGAGGAGAAAGAAGAATATATTTTTTATTGTAATAAGATATAACATATAATAGGCGCAGTAACGATCAGCATATGAACCCCGAGCTATGGGTTCGATGCCTGGAACAAATATTTGTTCACAGTCACCGTTATTTTGTTTGAGGCTGGACTTTGTGTATGTAAGAATCCACGTTTGTTAATATCTTATAAAATGCGGGCAACGTTTTAAAAAACCAAATACAAATTTGGAAGGAACGTGCGTTCCAGCCTGAATGGAAAAGGAATGTAATAAATTGAGCTTTATGGTTTTTCTTTTTCAATACTACCCGCAGTTTACATTTTCAATACACAAACGGGACGGTGGACTGAACCGCATAATAAATGGCAGCGCACATCTTGCATGTGTTATGATTTATGATACAATCGAGTCGTTACGCCCTCTGGCAGCAGTTTGTGCACTATTATGTCTGCGAAGTCCGTCTGTTTAAAATATTCATGGAGAGAAACGGATGCGAAAAATGAAGGAGTTTAGCAATAGCTTTTTTTACTGTCCTAGAAAAATATGTTGTCAATTCGTCTTTAGATATATTTTTTAAATATTTTTGTAATATTATGCATAAGATAACTGTTAGTATAGGTAAGCTGATTTCGACTATTCTTTTTGTTTTATAGAGTGCATCGGGATGATAAACTTTACATAGTATAAAACAAAGTCACTGTCGCTGTCTGTCCATCCCTATGTATGCTTTCTAAACTACTCAACGGATTTTGAAGCGGTTTTTTTAATAGATAGAGTAATTCAAGAGGAAGGTTTTAAGTTATTTAACACTAGCTTTTGCCAGCGACTTCGTCCGCGTGGAATAGATACTTTGTTCCCTAGTTCTTCGCCCGCGGTTTCACCTGCGTTGCCCCGTTCCTAAGGGTTGTAGCCTAAACCCTGTAAACTTTTCTCATGAATCACTCATTATCCCAACATTTCACTTCACTGCTGTGCTCCTATTGATCGTAGCGTGATTAAAAGTATACTATAACCTGCCCAGGAGTATGAAGAACAATTGTACCAAGTTTCGTTGAAATCCGTCGAGTGGTTTTTGTTTCTATAAAGAACATACAGACAGACAGACAGACAGACAGACAGACAGACAGACAGACAGACAGACAGACAGACAGACAGACAGACAGACAAAAATTTTACTGATTGCATTTTTGGCGTCAGTATCGATCACTAATCACCCGCTGATAGTTATTTTGGAAATATATTTCATGTACAGAATTGACCTCTCTACAGATTTTTTATAAGTATAGATTACGCTACGACTCATAGGAATGGAGCAACGTGGGTGAAACCGCGGGCGAGTCGCTACTATATTAAAAAACCCACTTTTTGGAACCGTGCTACTAGTTTTGACTTTTTAAAAATACTTATCTATTTTGGTGGTTTTTTTAAACTTTGTCCCACACTAGGGTTTTCTCCTGTGTCGTGGGTACACAAATACAAATACAAATACAAATTCTCACATACACAAACGCCCAGACCCGGAACCGATTGCTCAGCCGCTACGCCAAACGTGTCATTAAAATAGAAATAAAACATTTTGACTTTGACTATATACATACCTATAGGTAGCACTGCAGTAGTGATAGCCTAGTCACCTAGTGGTATGACCGTTAGTCAAAAGACAAAGCTTTCGAGTTCGAATCCAAGACTTCTGACCAAGACTTTTCGTAATCATTGCTTAATAAATCATTTATTATTTATCACTCGCTTATACGTGACAACACGTTGACAACACGTTTGGCGTAGCGGCTGAGCGATCGGCTTCTGCGTCACGTGTTGTGGGTTCGATCCCCACACGGAGCAAATATTTGTATGATCTACAGGTAGTTGCTCCGGGTCTGGGCGTTTGTGTATGTGAGAATTTGTGTTTGTAAACGCACCCACGATACAGGAGAAAATCCTAGTGTGGGGCAACGTTTTTTTAAAAAAATAAAAAAATAAATAATAAATAAATACGGTGAAGGAAAACATCATAAGGAAACTTTTACGCCTGAGATATTTTCTCAACAGCGTGTGAATTCCGCCAACCCGCAGAACACTAGCGTTGTGGATTATTATCCCAACTAGAGGTATACTAATTACTCGTTTTTATAGTTATTAGGTCTCAATAATAGAAGGCGAACCTGTTGCCATTAACCGGGAACAAATCTAAATTCCAAAAAATTCCTGCTTTTTTTTATACCACTAAGGTGGCAAACATTCATACGGGCCGCTTGATGGTAAGCGGTTACCGTAGCCTATGGACGCTTGCAACACCAGGGGTACAAATTGCACGTTGCCGATCCTTTAAAAATCTTTTCAAACTCTTGACAATAACACTGTTCGACCTGAGAATCGCTCCCAGCGACGTCTAGCGTAGCAGTTGCGCTAATGAGGCAGTTTCAAAGAATATTCGTTTCTAAAATTACGTATTACTAAGCTCAACCTTCACATAGCTAACTAAATACCTAATACCGACATTCAACTAAACGACGAAAGCCGATAAACTTTAGGCATTCGTGTCATTTAACGTATTCATGCAATTTGGCGTGCCGACTGCATAGCTCATTTGGGACATGCAAACAATATAGTATTTCTGTTAGCAGGCAATTTTCGCGCCCTTCCAATAAATGGGGATCATTATTTTGCCTAGCTTTGGTTCGCTTTAACTTGCAAATAAGGAAAAGCAATTTGAAAGGAACTGTTAATATTCTGGAAATTCCTCATGGATTGTTTGCCACCAGGGGAGGCGGCACTGGGATGAAAAATGTCGATTTGAAGTCTGAATAGATTTACAAAAATATCTACTTATAAAATGTATACATTCGATTCGCCTTTCGAGTTTGTATTTAGAATATGAATATAAATCCATATTATGGAAAACAAAAGGTTTTTTAAGATAATAATATCGATTTATTAAATCGATTTAATACTATATATCGATTTAAAAAGTCAATTTAATTAGTACAGAAAGCGATCATTCAATTTGGCGATCTCGGATCGCCATGCCCGTAGGGTATATCGAAAAGAAAGGCAAGTACCTACGGTCTTTCGTTAACACTAGAGACAATTGTAACCTAAAAACTGTCAATTAAATAATTAATTAGCTCCTACATAAACAAAATATTCTAATTAACTAAATAACATTTAGAAATAAACTGAAAAATAGCTATTTATTATTTTATTTGTGACAGTGACGTTTGTAGGTCATTACTGAATACTTAATATTCGTAAAATGGTTACCAAAAAATATTTGAAGAAATTCGGCGCGAATTATCGGATGCTTCAAGTCTATATTATAATGGATACTTCCCCCGTTGTTCCCTCTAAGATTTTGTCATTTTTAGATTATCCAGTTTTCGAAGTAGAAGGATTGGATTGTGTTATTTAATTTCAATCTTTAATAATTTATTTATGCGCTGCGTAGGATATATTTTTAAAGTAGAATTGGTGATTAACCATGTAAATATTACATTGTCATCAGTTAAGAATGTGCTTAAATATTCGGTAAAACTGCCTAATATGCGGAATACTGAATATAAACCAATATTCGGCCCATCCTCACTTCCCATATCACGGTACTTCGAATTTCAAAGCGTTAAAAGCGAATTGCAGATGTGTGAGTAAATATTAGTAAACGGAGTTGGACAAAATATACGGGTACAGTTTTGTGCAGCGATAACGGTAGCGGTTTACTTACGAGTAGGTGCATTGTATGTAATGAAACATTTTTAAGGGTCTGGCGGAGCTTGAATTGCCCACAAAAACGTAATACCGAAATAAATCGTAATCCAGACAATATTCTATCAAATTATGTTATTATTCGGATTTGTATACCGTTAATCTAGGTTTCTATGATACTATTTCATCTACTACTACTTCACTGGAAATAAAAGACCGAAAAATCGTTCCAAACCTGATAAAGTTATCAAAAATTGTATTCGCTTTCATTTATTTCCAGTAAAGTATTTTGGACGAAATGGTAACGTAGGACCTAGATTAACGGTATCGGAATCTGAATAATAACAGAATTTGATTAAATTGTGTTTGAATTACGATTTATTTCGGAATTACGTTTATAAGAGAAAATCGGTCCGCCGAACTCATAACGAGAAAATTAACAAAAATTAAGAGCCCAGTCAGAATTATTGTATTAAAGCTTTATTACAAAGCATACCTAGGTACTGTAAAAAACCTACCATCACACCTGTCTTTCACGAAGTGCTAAGCAGAGGTGTACTAATGTACATCCACAGTTGCCCGGTACGTTTAAGTACCATGTAGTAGGGGCGATATTGCCTTTAACCGGGTATAAATCCAAATTCCGAGTTGTTAACGAGAATTACGTAGAATGTTATAAGTTCGGTTATAGTAACCAATTATTTAAGTGGTCCTAAGCCTCGTTAGAAGTCCTGGGTTCGATTCCTAGGTCGAGCAAAGTTTTTTTTGGGTTTTCCTATGAAATTCTCAGCTCCAAGTTAGGATTTGCTCCCATGGCCCCCTATTACATGGGTCCAAGACATTCCAGCAAACTGTGGGTGTACATTATCACTCCTCTGGCTAACCATTCGGGGAATACAGGCGTTATAATATGTCAAAAATATAATATAATATAAATTTAAATTATGTACTTAACTTACATGAATCATTGAATTAAAAGTTAAAAGAAAACTACTTTTTAGCGGATTTTATCGCGTCGTATTGATATTATTAAATTCATCCTTTGCAGCATCCATGGTCCCGGGTAGACAAATTTTTATAATGTGTTAATTAAAACTTTTTTAGATTTGACGTTACTTCTGAAAACAACAACATGTCTCATAGGCTGCCAGCCCAACTTTTCCTCTTTGATTTGCAGGGTCGGCAACGCCCGAGTGATGATACCCCTAGTGTTGCAAGCGTCTATAGGCTACGGTAACCGCTTACCATCAGGTGGTATAAAAAAAAAAATTGATTTTACAGTAAGCTTTTCAAAACACCTTTTCACTTTAACTATGATTATTGGAAATTCGTAATCGGAATAATATACTTCTCTTAGCAAAATACCCTCCAGATAATCCCAAAAATAGACAGGACTGTAGCGACATCTACTGCGCTACATACAAACTATACGAACAAGTCCTGAATCGCGCAAGTGAAGTTTGCAACGCAACTTGGATATATACAACCGCCCGACATCAACCGTCGGGCCGTGGCCCGCCAGGCAAAACACCCGCCTGGTCGGAGGATCCTCCCTTTGGTGTGAGGGGCAACATACCTCGCCCCTCCACAGGACAATTATTTTAATTATAAATTGTACTTAAGATTATTTTTTAAGTCTAATCTCTTAAGTCTTAATTCTCAAAAATCTCACAATTCAATTCAATTCAAATAATAGATAATTTAGAATTAATACTTAACTGTGAACTCAACATATTATGAAGCGGCGGTTACTTAATGGCTAGGGCGTCGGACTTGCGATCATGTGGTTGCCGGTTTGAAACCCACCCATTGCACTACCGACGTGAACTCACTCGTAACACAAGCATTTAGCTTAGCACCAGGGAGTAACAACAATGCTAGTAATTTGCGACACACATTGCTAGTAAACTTTTTTTTTTTAAAAAAGGCTTGAGTTCGATTCCAAGGTCGAGAAAAGTGTTATTGGGTTTTTTTATGAAATTTTCAATTTGACGAATTTGGATTTGTTCCAGGATATGTATGGATTTCGTCCTTAACCAGGAACAAATCCAAATTTCTGGGCTTTGGCTTACACCTTATAACATGGGACCTAAATTCGTTTCGGGTATACAATATACCTCCATCAAACCCCCTCGAGGTTTATTTCGGAATTATATTCAAATAGCAATAAATATTCATAATTACGTTACTCAATAGTAGCAAATTTTGCCTTTGAATTCTGTAATTATAAACAAATATCAGAATTCGTCCCTTATATACCTAATTATACGGTATTATTTTATTGGAGCTATCTCGTTGCTTCCTAATTTACATCTTTAAGGGTATTACATCGCTCAAATCCAAAAAATACCCTAGCATAAATGAAGTTTCTAGTGGAATCCTTATGTGCGTTTGCCATTTATAAAATATATGTTATACTTAAGGTCATCAAACAAATTGTATTGTTTAAAATTTTTATAAATTTTGGATAATAATTGAAGTAAATAGGCCTTTTTTAACTTTATTTGTATTTTTTCTCTTTAACGGCATAATAGTTAGTCATGAATTTTATAACAAAAAATTATAAAGACGTAATTAATAATTTGTTGTTTTTATTTCTTTGAATATTTTGAAATTATAAAGAAATACCCGAAACCTCACTAGCACCCCGCGTGAAGCAGTACCGCAATGCCTGTGGCTAACAAATACTAGCACAATAGACTAAATCCTCAAGGTCATTGGGCATGACTATCAGTTTGCTGTTTCACTCGAGTCCTAAAGAACTTTTCAGGGATATTGTAAAGGATTCGAAACAGTTTTATCTTTCATTTCGTCAATCATGTTATTTCAACTTTAGAAAATGCAATACCGACTACCGTATGATATTATAGCCTAGCCACATACTCAAAAAACATCGTGTAGCTCAACTTTATTTTATTTATAAGTTAAAGTTATTTGAGTGAAGGAAAAATTCGGCTGCGGGCAAGATTCGAACCTGCGTCTTTCGGTTAGATACACCAAGCGAAATTCAATTCACGTTTGGTCTAATATGAAGACAAATTTCGATCTGGTGGGTGGGACTCGTGGTGGCTTAGAAGATATAGCGTCTGGGGTATCTAACCAGAAGACGCAGGATCGAATCCTGCCCGCGGTCGAATTTTTCCTTCACTCAAATAACTTTATAATCTTATATATGGATATTTTGTAGCTATTGTATATATGTATGTATGTACGTATGTACGTTGTTATTTACTTATTTGTGTAATTTTTTATTTATTATATTATTCTGTATGTATTTATTTTATATGTGTATCTTGTTTTATAATTGGATACTTGAATTATATTATTTATCTTATTATTTTTCACACTTCTGTCTACATTTCTTGTTTAAACTCTCCTCTCGTAGGTCTGCTGGAAGAGATTTCTTTAGAGATAAGCAGTACCTTTGTACGTAGTAGTCCTAAGATTTATTTTATTATTTTGTATTATTAATGTGCTTAAATAAATAAAAATAGTTTTATAGTAATAGTTTTTAAGGTAGCGTTAAAATTTCATATTTTTCAGACTAACTACAAAATTTTAACATAGAAATACAACCGAGAATTTATCTCTTAGTTTTTTAAACAGACCATTCTATTTTATACCTAAATAACACAAGAAAAGTTTTACAACAAATAACATTTAACGAAACTTTCTCACTATATTTTGCTCGTAAAACACCAACTGAAAGCGTACCTAGTAAATTCACGAGCAATTAACATTTCATAAAAGTCCGCCGCGTTGCCGCCGCGAACTTTGTGCCGTGTGTTTCCACGCGAAATGGGTCAGGGGTCGCGCAGTGTTCGTTATTCATAACATTTTTAGTTCTCGTCAAATTATGAAATGAGGCCTGTCGACCTGTTTGGAGGGAAATATGACATTTTTTATAAATGGAAACGCAAATACTAATGAATTATTTGAAGTATAAATTTAAGTTTTATCCAAACTATTTTGTTTAATAACTCTAGCATTATTTAATGAAATGAAATGATATTTATTTCTGTAAGTGGATCTATATAGACAATTTTACAAGTCAACAGTTTTGTTTTTTATAGCTAGATGACGTCAGCATTTCATAACTGACAACCTCTGACATGAAACACCGAAGCAAACTCAGAGAATCAAGGTCTCTTTTCTCTCTAACGGTCACTCGTGAAACTTCTCATTATGTTATATAACACATAACATACTATCACACTTGTATTTCCCGAAGGGTTAGACAGAGGCATACCAATATACAAAGATATTTTAAATTCAGTTCAGTTCAGATGTTAATCGGGCACAAATCCCAAACTCTGAGCTGCTACTGAGAATCTCATAGAAAATGCTCGACCTGGGAATCGATCCCAGGTCGAGCAAAGTGTTAATGGGATTTTCAATGATATTCTCAGTAGATCCAGGACCTCTAGCGTAGCAGTCGCGTTTAGGACCACTAGAATAATGAAGCACAATTACTCTTTATATAATAATTATAACCATAAGTTTCTGCATCTATTACATACATGATATTTAAAATGTTTTTTTTCTGTTTCAGGTAAATCACTAACAATACAATTGAATACACTTCTTTCAAGAACTTCGGCTGAATGCGGAGAAAATTCATGGTAATTAACTTAAGAACTAAAAATATGACAAGTGATACTAGATACGGTTTGGCCATTTTCAAATTACGTTTTTGAAAGATTATTATGTATGTCGTGGGCCGATCGTTTTAAATGGGCCAATCGAGATTTGCCTGGGCAGATCACGATGTGCCGGCATTTCGTGGTATGACCGATTATTTCATGATATGCCTAACCTAATTTCTTCTGTGTAAGTATGTACAATGGCAACAATTCGGTTCTGGCACTCGCCACTCGCTTCGCTCACCAGCTCATGCATTGTGTGATCACAGTTGTAACCTAACCGAACCGACATTTATATTTATTTCATCAGCTTTATCACGAAATACCGGCACATTGTGATCTGCCCATTTCAACGATCGGCTCACGACATATATAAGACATGAAAAAGGTCGTTTATCAAAGCCATGATAGCTTTATAAGCTTCGTAAACATATTTTTAATTCATCTAATGACTAACACAGTTACCTACTACCTTTTATCACATTATTTATTTATTTAACACAGCCATTAACAACAAGAGCACTAACTTAGCTAAAACTTATAGTAAACAGTACAAGGCATATAATAATCATTATTAAGTTTGGGAACAGTTGTCTCCCAAACTAGGTTTAAGCCTGTATCTTGGGAGACAGAAATTCTACAAAGATCTGCACTGCCTAATTGTTGTTTTGTACTTTTAAGTACATAATTCCAGCAGACATCATGTTTGGTGCTTATTTAGCTACTTAGGTGTTTATTTAAATTATTACAATAGGTATAATAAAATAGAATAAATTAAAAACAAAAACAGTGGAATATTATTACCTACAATATTATTAGGTATATTTCTATGAATTATGTAATTTCATTCCCACGTAAGCGTCCCTTAGAATTCCATTCAAGGAATTCAATAATTTGAATAACCCATCCCCGATTTCACCCCGTTCATCCCAAACAAAAGTATTATATTTGTGAATTCATCCCATCATGGGTGTAAGGACCTTTACCTATTGAATATTGTGTAAGTTATCAGGTGATACGACGAAATGGATTTCCTGTAATGGAAATACTTTATTAAGTTTAATTACTATACACACTATGGCTTAAGATATAGTAAGTCAAGGCATCTATTATTTTATTGACGTTGGCGCTGTATGGCGGAGATACAGGATCTGTCCTAGTTTGACTACATACAGAGACTACCATGTTATATTTATATTTTATATATATATATTATTTTTTCTCTTTTAAAAAAACGTTGCCCCACACTAGGATTTAATCCTGTATCGTGGGTGCGTTTACAAACACAAATTCTCACATACACAAACGCCCAGACCCGGAACAACTACCTGTAGATCATACAAATATTTGCTCCGTGTGGGGATCGAACCCACAACACGTGGCGCAGAAGCCGATCGCTCAACCGCTACGCCAATCGTGTCGTCTACGTATATTTAATTCATAGCCTATCATTTTGTTTGTGTAGGTAAATAATTTAAACATTTAAATAAAATAAGTATTAAATGATTAAATAAAAATAAAAATTCTATTTTTTCAGAAAATTCATTATCATTCATTATTCACTACGAGGAAGGTTTGAAATAAAAAATGCTACACTTTATTGTGAACTCGTTTATTACCCCTCTAACAGCACAGCTCTTCACTCAGAATAAGAGGGGTTAGGCAATCCTCTTATATCAAGATATTCTCTCAGGAATGCAGGTTTGTTACAATTTTTCCTTCACAGTTTAAGCGAGTGTATAATTAATAAATTATTAATACGCATATGATTGAAGTCCGATTGAAGTCACAGATGTGTTCCTTGGAAACAAACTCGAATCCTATAAGTTCTCCATAGTCGTCATTAGACATTACTGCATAGCACATGTCAGTCTCTATTAACCCTGCCGTTTTTTAAACGTTGCCTCGCACTAGGAATTTCTAGTGGATGCTAATTTATTCCATGTGAGAATCGAAACCACAACTAGTAGTGCAGAAGCTAATCATTTGACCACTGCGGCAATCGAGCCATCACAAATCCACCCTTGGGGTAACATTCTGAAATATATAACACATTCATGAGATTCTTACCTAACCACGACCCGAATCTATCGGAATATTTAAACTCCAAATAGTTTGTCTTCAAAATTTATGGGTTCTAAACACATTTATGTTTACAAAATTTACCCGCTACGAGATGAACCGATCTAGAACAATGATCCTAGGGGTCAGTGAATTAAAGTTACCAACACAGCTCAAATGATTGGCAAGATGAAGTGGCATGGGCTGGTGACATCTGTCGGAGAACCTACAAACGAGAACCAGCAAACGAACTCGTTTGCTCCAGCAAACGAGTTCTCGACGGTACAGTTCTCGAGTGGAGACCGCGTCTAGGCAAACGTAGTGTAGGGCGCCCGCCGGCCAGGTGGAGCGACAGCTTGCGGAAGGCAGCTGGCAGCGACTGGATGAGGAAAGCCGAAGCCAGCTCCGTAGCGTTCACAAGTCCGAGTTGACGAGTATAGGCTGATGATGATGATGGTGATCCTAGAGGCGGGACAGGAGGTCTTACTTTTAGTGGGCCATTAGATATTATCAGAACTACTTTGTAAGGCACTCTTTCACAATTAAATGACAACTAAAAGTCGGCTGGATCAAGCATCATCATCATATTAGCCGAAGAACGTCACAAAAGCCATAGACATCTACAAGGTTTGGTTATATGCCGCCTGCATCCAGTGTCTTCCAGCGACCTTTGCCAGGCCTTTTGTCCATATTGTCGGAATCCATTGTACCTACAGTGCGTTTTCCGATGCATAGTCTCCACCCGATTTTTTTTTGTGTCTCATCCCTTTTTACAATATCAATAAGTCCTTCCTCATCATTAGCCTATTTTTCTCATCTACTGAAAGTACTCCTTTCCTAGTAAACGTTACACATCCCAACCTTCATGTCTTCTTGTCCTCATCCAGTCTCTGTCTTTTCCCTCACTTTTCCCAAGTTGTCACTGCACCTGGCTGGTACACTAAACTACTGAAATCTGTTTTGTAATATTCCCCACTGAGGAGTCAATTCAAAATTGTCTGTATTATACATGTAGATTATTATGGATTCTTGAACCATAATTTTACCATTGCAAAGGTTGTTTGTTAACCAAAAAGTTTAGTTTTTTTTTAATCTAAAAAGCCCAAATAATTCCTATGTAAATTGTGGTCAAAACCTATGCATATCTATGTCCTGAGATAGTTTGTCCGTGTAATTTATTTTATCTCTAGCTCGTCTCTAGCAATTTATCAGTTTTAACGAACGTGATTTCAATCTTTTTTTAACTTTGCAAAGGTTGTTTGTTAAACAATTTATTTTATTTTTTGTTAATCTAAAAATCTAATAAAGCAGTGATAGCCTACTGGTATGACCGTTGGACTGCCAAGTCAAAGGTCTCGAGTTCGAACCCAAGGTTTGCGCACCTCTGGCTTTACGAAGTCATATGCGTATTAAACAGTTAATTATCACGCGCTTAAACGGTGAAGGAAAACATCGTGAGGAAATCAGCATGCCTGAGAGATTTTCTCGCTGGCGTGTGAAGTCTGCCAACCTGCACTAGGCCAGTGTGGTGGACTATAGCCTAATCTCTCTCATTCTGAGAGGAGACCCGTGCCCAGCAGTAGGACAGTATAATGCGTTGATTATGTATGTAATCTAATAAGGCCCAACTATTCCATTATTGAAACTATTTTAGAATCTAAGTTTTTAGTTAAAACCTAAGTTTATCTATTTTTTTTCCGTGGGAGAGCCATGCTTCGGCACGAATGGGCCGGCTCGACCGGAGTGATACCACGGCCTCAAAGAAAACCGGCGTCAAACAACGCTTACGGTGTGTTTCGTCGAGTGAGTGAGGTTACCGGAGGCCCAATCCCCTTTTAAAAGGCGGGCAACGCACTTGTGACTCCTCTGGTGTTGCGGGTGTCCATGGGCGGCGGTAATCGCTTACCATCAGGCGATCCGTCTGCTCGTTGGCCCCACTATTCCATAAAAAAAATCTATATTCAAAAATAGTTTGTCCGCCTAATTTATTGTGTCATCAATGTATCAGTTCTAACAAACGTGATGGAAATCTTTATTTTCCGAAGCTAGAATCAGGCATTTCCAAATTCAAATTGTTCAAACTTTCGGCTTTCGAAACGGTAATTGAGTTTTAACCGTGATTTGATTTAAAAATTGGAATTCGGTGAGTTGATCCGATATTAGTTAGAATCAGTCAGGTTTTGCAGCTGCGAGGTGAGCAAAGCAGTAACTGCTATTGGCGGTAAATACCAATATTTATGGGGAAAACCACCAAATTTAGTAAATTGATCACCAAAATGCATACCAAAATGGATAAATGGTCACCAAAAATTAGGTTTAGGTTAGGTTAGAACTTATTTTGGTGATCATTTACTATTTTTGGCAATATAAAATGATTTTTTGCCATAACATTTTACTAGATCTGGTGGTTAGTTAAACATAAGCCAATATTTATTAGCTGTTTCTACCCACCCTTCTATAATTATTTTGTTTCCATTTGATTACGAAAGGATTATAATTGATATCGTACTAAAAGCTAATCATTTTAATGACGTGAAAAGTTTCCAATAAATGTTGTTTAATGACTGTTTGTTATTATAAATAATACATAAGATTTGACTAAGTATAATCTTTTATCCAATTTTTCACATAACACAGAATTACTATTGTCATACTTACCTCGTTCGAATACGTACCCATATTAAACGCCAACCCTATTTGGAACATGATTTCATTACTTTTGCCACAATATCGCCAACAAAAGATATCATCATATATTTCAGGATTCCCCAAAATACACGCATGTAATAAACGAGGTAAAGTTAAATAAAAATACGAGAAAAAAAACTTGGGCAAGGGGAACATATAAATGTGGGATCAAAGGAAAGAAAAACTGTCCATCTAAAAGTTTCGTGAAGGGCGACGCGACTTATAAAGAATTCTCTCGAATTCGGGTGTTCCAACAAATTTTATTAAGTTCAGTCCGGTAAAAGCTGAAGTAGAAGGATCTAGTACAGAATACTAAAAAATCCTATGCTACACTCAGTGGAACAAAATATCAGCATACAAGACAGTTGAAGAAACAATGAATGAATGACAGTGAAATTGAAGAATGAAATGAAATGGGTTATGATAACAAAGCACTTTTGAATGTTGAGTATTGGAATCCTTAACTTAAACATGTACATGTACTGTACCTACATATTTCATAAGAATACAATGGATTTCTTCGTAACATCCATATCATGTCTGTTGCTATTTATAATCTAGAGTATTCTGTCTAGAGGAGTAACTTTTCCAAAGTTTGTTATAATAATATTGAGCAACTTTTTCCCTACCTTCTCTTTCTCTATTTTTGGATTTGAGCCGAAACTAATCCATTTTATGTTCAGTATTATGATTGCAATATCTGGATTAATCTGACATTCTTTAGAAAAATTAAATTTCAGAAAATAACTTTTATAATTTTGATTATCTAAAATATTGGCCAAAACTTTTATTTCTCCATCAAGCCGTCAAAATACATAAAAGATTTTTTTAAAAGCAAGGATTCATTTTTAGATACATTTTAAAGAACTTTTATGAGTCTTTTTTACATTTTAAAATTAGATAACGCCAGTATTTCATTATAACAATACAAAATCAGAGAATCACGGTCTCTTTTTAAAGTCCAGACATATAGTAGCACATATTTAATTTTAGTGAAAGAAAAATTCAATCGCGGGCGGTCTAAGCCATCGCGAACCTCACCCGCCTAATTAAAATTTGCCTTCACATTTTGAATTTTATGTCATAAAGAGACGATAAGGTGGCTTAGACGTCAGAGCGTCTGGTGTATCCAACCAGAAGACGCAGGTTCGAATCCAGCCCGTGATTGAATTTTTCCTTCAGTATAATAACTTTATAATCTTAGCATGGAAAATGCAAAAAATCACAAAAAGATACATATTTTTAATTGTTATAATTAGAGGCAATATCTAACTAGGGTTTTTGAAGAAAGAGCCACTGGTTGACTTTGCATAACCAGTCTTAGCTCAAAGCACGTATGTATCAGTAAATCTGTAACTCGACCATAATCATAATCTCACTGAATAACCAGGATCAGTTTAAATGTAGGCAATTTAGTTCCTTTCTAAAACACTATCTGCATTGACTTCCACCATCCGCAACAACTAAAACATGATTAGTATCTCTGCCTTACTCCGATTTGAAACATTAGGGTGAGTTTTATCACTGATCACATTAACATGATTAACGATACAACTCAATGTGTATCTATAAGCTCTTCATTTAATTGATCCGAGTGCGTGATGTAGTGTGGCAGATTGAGTAGGAGTGAGATGGATATACCTGTAGATAGTTCCGTCCTTGTTTTGCAATGGAGGAGTGAGACCTGGAAGTTATGAAACGGTTGTGAAAGAAGGATGGGTGTAAGTAATCTATCTATATAGTATATATAAAAGAAGAACCTGACTGACTGACTGACTGACTGACGTATCAATGCACAGCCGAAACTACAGGAGCTAGATCCCTGAAAGTTTACATGCTTTTGCACTGTAGAGCACTAAGAAAGGATTTTTGGAAAACAACTCCTAAAGTGGTGAAAAGGGGGGTGAAAGATTGTAGGAAAGTCCGCACACACTAACATGCGTTTGACTACACACACATAAACCTATTTAATAAACGATGACATCGTCAAGATATCTACAGCTGTCATTCGCAGTTGATATTTTGACAATTGTTTTCTTCCTTATACATTAGACTTAACACATTTTATGATATGGTATGGTGCAGGTACAGTGGACACAGTATATTTGAGTAACGAAAATTACCTAAGTACGCAGGCGAACCTGCGCACGGGAACTCTAGTTATTACGATATACGCTTGTTTAAAATCAAAGTAGCGAATTAACACTGACCTATAGTGACTTTGGGACCCTTCGAGGAATATATTTTTTTTATTTATCTTATATTATTAGATTACAGTGAATAAATTATAGTTTCATCATGAAAAGGTAAAGTAAATGTTGTGTAGTATAATCTTACCCGCAAATTAATTCCAATAATCAGAGGAAGTCTTGAAATTGATCCCAAATTAGACTAGGTAATGTTTAAGACAAACCATTCTTCAAACCGAAAGGCTATGAAAATCAAACCTTATAAAATACAACAAAAAGTTTCACGTTCCTTAATTAATTCCAGAATCTCTTTATAATTATAAGTAAACCATCGACTCGAAAAGAGATAGATGACTTCTACCAAGAAAGTCTAACAAAAAATATTATTCCAACTTATTCCGACAATGGCTGAATTTCGAGTAAAACTTTCCGAATTCAGACATAAGTCCAATCTTAATTCGTACATTCAGAAGTTGCAAAGGCCATTTTGCTAAGGGAATCGGGGCTTGTTGATTTGGACCAAGTTAAATAGGAAGTTGGTTCTGCTAACGCGATACTTGTGTCAATTTCATGGTAGAAACTTGAACGAAGCTGGGTTTTCGCCTTAGGTACATGTGGTCTCTTTTGAGAGTTGGAACTGGAATTTGGTTCATTGTACTTTATTAAAGTTCACTTCTACTATAGATTGCATTAATATAAACGTCTTCTTAAAAGGCCTCACATACTAGATATTCTTGAATTGTTTGCAAAGATAACAATCACGTAATGATGATGAATATTACCGTGAGACAGCCATGCTTCGGCACGAATGGGCTGGCTCGATCGGAGTGATACCACGGCCTCACAGAAAACCAGCGTTAAACAACGCTTACGTTGTGTTTCGCCGAGTGAGTGAGGATACCGGAGGCCAAATCCCCTTTTAAAAGGCAACGCACTTGTGACTCCTTTGGTGCTGCGGGTGCCCATGGGCGGCAGTAATTGCTTACCATCAGGCGATCCGTCTCCTCATTTTCCCATAAAATATGATGAGACATACCTAATTTTGGGAAAGTACCTCAGTAAAGACGAAAACAAAAACTATTCAAATAAGTAGTTATTTTTTTGTCCCGCTGAAGATAACTTCTTCCGTATAAAATCTACAACCTCCTGCTGTGATAATACCATCAATATTTGAACTGTAGGCAACAGTCACAACAGGCTATGGTGAAGCAGGAAGTTCAGTTGTTAATGCTTATATGAAGCCAAATGCCTCAATTTGAACAAAGTTTTCTCATAAAAATATTATTCAGTAGCTATATATGTGGAAACTGGCTACATTAAAATCATAATGAATTATGAAATGCTTCCATCCAAACTTTGATTGTCACTCTTTCTTAATCAGCTCTCTCCATTATTATAGTCTCGTATATTTTACGTCATGACACGGATCGTCAAAATTCTAAAATAACTTGTCTTATTAGCACCTATTTTATTATAACAACACTAAACGACTATTGTTATATATACCCCTTTATTTTGATATAAGTTCCTATGTGATAAATCAAAGGAATTTAACCTATACTCGTATACGATTTACAAACAAATTTAAACTAAAATGCAGTCATTTTGACAATATAACACAATAACCGTCTTTATTTGTCTAATGCTAGTAAATAAAGTAATAAGTTTCGTATATTATTTCTTTAGTCTAATGGTCCCAAGTGCGACTGCTACGGTAGAGATCCTGGGTTCGATCTCCAGGTCGAGCAGTGTTATTGAGTTTTTTATGAAATTCTCAGTAGCAGCTCGGAGTCTGGATTTGTGCCCGGTTAATGGCTATAGGCTCGCCCCCTATAACATGGGACCTAAACATACCAGGCGAACTGTGGGTGTACATTAAGAACGCCTCTGCCTAACCCTTCGGGGAATACAGCCGTGATGGTATGTTTATTATTTATTTAATACCATAGGTAATCGTAAGAGATCCTAAAAATAAAACCGCTTTAGAACCCTTTTAAACCATAAATATAATTATGGTGAGTGTCAAAAAATGAATATTTATTACTTGCTTAACATTACATCGAAATGTGTATGAAATAATAAAATAAATAATTAAAAAAATTACGATTCTTGTTACGTAACAGCCAGTGTACCGGACGAACAATCCAAAAATGCAATCTGATTTAAAATTTGCCAGAAAACTGAATCGAATTTTACATAGAAATCCTATTAATTCCATTACTGTGAGCTCTAACTGAATATTTTAGGGATTCGATGAACTATTCAACTTCAATTTGCTATTCAAAAAGAGTGTTGGATTTCGATAACTAGAAATTGGAAATTTTCAGAAGTGCTAGCAATACGTAATGTATGAATTATTAATGTTACTGTTACTGTATGGCTCAGTGTGATTTTTAGATTTGTTAGAAACACATTATCTATATCAACTTGGATTTCAATACAAATATAACCTTAACAGATGGCGTATTTTTTCCACCCACTTCCAATATGGAATGTGCTTCCCAAGTGGGTCTTCCCCGATAGATTATAATCTGGGTGTCTTTAAATCACGAGTGAATCGGCTTCTACTAGGCAAGCGCGCTCCATCTTAAATCGCACAATCGCAACTCGCAACTAACATCAGGCGAACTGGCGATGAACCGTAAGTTTGTCACGAATAAAAAAAAATGTTTTATTCAAACCGACTGTCACACCTACGCAACCCAATTGCTGGATAACACCTAATGGCTTTAAGCGGCGGTAGCCTAATGGCTAGGGCGTTGGACTTGCGATCATGTGATGTCGGTCGAAATCCACCTATTGCACTGCCGATGTGAACCCACTCGTAACACAAGCATTTCGCTTATCAAGAAAAAAAAAATTCATTACACTAATAATAATAATAATGTTAAATAAATAATGATCCGAAAACTTAGTAAATGTTATTGACACCTGAAAATTTCTCGAATTCATACAATTGTTACATTTCAAATAAGAATATCTATATTTACCTTGGTACTTGGAATATCAATTTGTGTCGTTCGGTGTCGCTATTGTAAAAAATACTTGGGGTGTAATTTAGGTTTAATTTCCTACCGCTCTTCGATAACGTGAAAGTATCTATATTATATTTCTATTTAATTTATATCGATATTTTTTACGTAACAGAGCCATGCTTCGGCATGAATGGGCTGATTCGACCGGAGTAATATCACAGCCTCACAGAATACCGGCGTGAATAAACGTTTACGTTGTGTAAAAACAAACATCTGGCATTCTTACAAAAGCCTTGAGTAGCTTCAATCACGTTTTCTAAATAGTTTCCTTTCATAATAACAAAATAAATTCAACGCCTCGAAGACAAATTTCACGCCTGACTCGGTGTTTCCTAAAACAATGGTTACATTGGAACGAACAAGATGTAAATTTAAATGTTGAATAAAATTGTATATATCATATAGAATCTACACACTTAATTTAGAAGAAGAATTTTCAGTTTACAATCATCTTATTGTTTGAAATTTTAAATACATAATATTATGATTTGCAGTAACTTAATTAAACCTCATAATTAGAAATAGGTAAGTATTCTTTTTTAAAGAATCATTAAAAGAAATCTGGGTATCCTCGCGGAGGTGCGGCATTACTTCACGCCGGAACAATTGCTCGCATTGCGATCACGAGTGAATCGGTTTCTTCTAGACAAGCGCGCTCCATCGTCAAGCGTAAGCCTATCACGAATAAAAAAAATCATAAACTTGAAAATGAAGTCTTAAATATCGGTAGAAACTAAAATCCAATTTATAAACAGTAGCAGAAGTCATAAATATGTATAACAAATTGTGGTCGATGAATAATTCTGTCAACCAACAATGTACGCTAAGTCAAATTATACTAACAAACCAGCTGATGGATGGCCCCTATTCGCATTAACCAACTCTTGTTGGCCCATTAGTGCCTAATATTTTTCCGACCACATAAATAGCATTAACATCAATGATACTGCACACTCCTGTCATCACTGATCGCTGTCGTACATCATAGTTGCGTGCATTACGATATTAAGTTGATTATTCAGCTCGTGTGCCATTTCGTAATAGTCAATTTTATTCGTAGTGTCACGCGCGAAGTCACTTTAATGCGTTAAATCGACTAAGCTCGTGACAGCTGTTGTGATTTCCAACTACGCTTTTACCAAAAATAGGAATGTTTTTTTAGGGTTAAAAGTATTGTGAACTCAATTGTGGATAATGCTTCAGACTGTTTGGATTGATTTGAGGGTACAAAAATGGAAATCGTGAAGTAAAATATCAGATGAGGTATACAATGTTATTTTTTTTATTTTTTTTATATCAAATATAACATCAAAATATCTACAATCCTTTCAAATACATAAAATTTTTATTTATAAAATAATTTTCTTAATAACAGGCACCGTCCACACTTCAGGGTGTAAACGAAAATTATTTTACGATGAACACTGACATATGAAATAACTACTGCTAACAAGAGTATAATAAAACATACATTACCTATCCCATTAAAACTAGCACCACCATAATTAGGATTACCCAATAAGGTGATTATAGTTAGTGATGGTACTAGATCTGTGAATTTTTCAATATCCACAAATTTTATGTTATTGTTATTAGCAGCTATTTTTTTCAGAGCTACACAATTATTAAAAACCGTAGCTTGAAGTTCAAATAAATTATTACTAGTTAAATCTATTATTTCAGTGCTCTTCAGCCCTTTAAACGTTTCTTCCGTTAAATTCAATTTACAATTGGAGACGTTTAGTGTTTTTAGCACTTCAACGTGTTCAAAAGTGCCTGGCTTAAATTCTGTGATGTCATTGTAGGCTAAATTTAAATAACGCACATGATCAAATAAAACAAAGAAGTTTTTGTCAATATAAGTTATATTATTGTTATTAAGATTTATTTCCATAAACGGTTTCCTTATATCCTCATTATATTTGTCAGGAAGTGGTTGAGGATTTTTGTTAAATGATATATTTCTCAGTTTGTTGTAACTTAGATCTACTTGCACCAAATTAGGCGATTGGGAAAAATAATCGAAGGCCATTTCTTTAATGCCATTGTGTGATAAATCAATAATTTCCAGTGATTTTAGCTCAGATACATTAAATGTTTCCATTTTATTGTACGACAAATACAATTCTCTCAAAGACGACAGATATTTGTTTGTTAAATTAAATATTCTCAAATTGTTACAACACACGTTTAAGTAATCCAAGTTATTCATGTATTTGGAGAGCTCGAAATGCAACATTGTTATTTTATTTCCTTGTACATATAACTTTTTCAAATTAGGTAAATTTGAAAAAATATCTTCTGATAAATACGTTAAAAAATTGTGGGATAGGTCCAATAAATACAGTTTGTTTTTATTTCTCGATATACTAAAAGTTGCAGGGTTGATTATTTCCAGGTGATTCCGAGACAGATTTAGAGAGTCCAGTTCTTCTAACCCTTTGAACGCCGAGCCTATTTCCTTGATATAATTGTTAGATAAATCAATGTATAGTACATTTTTGAAATTGCTGAATGCAAAATTTTGAATTGCGGTCCATTTGTTTTCATCAGCTGTGATAATTCGAACCCAATAATCGAAATTTGTGATGAAGAAATTTCCTGTAATTTTCTGTACAGGAGATTTTCTGATAACCAATGTGATGTACGGATCCGTATATTCGCAATAAGGTATTAGTGTATGGATTATAGCAGGATTCTCACAATTCACAGTGTGATAGCATTTGGCCACAGTGTTTATGGAACATGTGTTAGCCATTGATGTTTTTAATATGTATGCGATAATGAAACCTGAAAACAGAAATTATTATAAATTATTACTTGATGTTATTCTTATGAGTTGCGGAGATCTGATCGCAGTCGAATAATTCCACTCAGAATTGAAGTTGCTCGACTGGGGAAGTACCGCCACCTTATAGAAAATCGTGGCCAAATAACATAGTTCCGTGCTATGTTGTGTACCTAACGGTGAGCAAGATTGCCAGAGCTACGCGAGGAAATGTTGTGTTGGCAGTGGGAGGGACTGGTGGTTTGTTACCGCCGCTGTCATGCATGGCAGCATGTCTCCTATGCTGCCAGCCCAACTATTCCTCTTCCTCGTCCATAGGTATAAAAAAATGTCATCATCATCATCATATCAGCCAATAGAAGTCCACTGCTAAACAAAGGTCTCCCCAAAAACTTCCATAAGGACCGATTATATGCCACCTGCATCCAGCGTCTCCCAGCGACCTTCACCAGGTCGTCCGTCTACCTCATTGGAGATCGTCTTATACTGCTTTTTCCGGTATTCACACGGGACCGAATCGCAGTCGCTTTGTATAAAATGCTGATATTCAGCTGTATTTACATAGTTACACTGGCAGCCGACCACAACATAGTTGGGAAAAGGCTAGGAGGATGATACCTTGGTGGCGTTTTTATTTGGCGTCTGGTATTCTAAGATAAGATTACACTTCTACTTTTTCTTATCTTACAGGCAGGGCAGTTAAATGAGAGTTTTTACAATCTTTCAATTAGAAGTTTCATTGAATTTTAACTATTGGACTAAGAATTTCCTTATTTATTAGTCGCCATTTCACTGGCACCCAAGGAACTATTTCAATCAAAATGTAGACTATATCCTATTCCAATGTTTAATCTATCTCTTCAATACAATTCATCAAAATTGATGCAGTGGTTTAGCCGTAATTTGTATATTACGTAATTCATGCAACAAAGATATAGATAATATAATTTATCATGTCATAGGTTGAAGACCGTGTTTGGCGACACGTTTCGCGTAGCGGCTGAGCGATTCTGCGCCACGTGTTGTGAGTTCGATCACCACACGGAACAAATCTTTATATGATTTACAGGTAGTTGTTCAGGGTCTGGGAGTTTGTGTATGTGATAATTTGTGTTTTTAAACGCACCCAAGATATAGAAGAAAATTCTAATGGGGGGCAACAAATCAACAAAAAAAAATGCCTAAGAGTAATCAAATAAACAGTTGGATTCAATTATCGTGACAGCCTCATTGGCGTATAGGCTATAAAAGTTTGTTATCTTAATCGAACAATCTTGGGCAGTAACCGGTCACAAATCCAAACTCCGATCTGTTATTGAGAATTTCATAGAGCGACCCAATAAAACTGTTCCACCTGGAAATCTAACCCATAACCTATTGCGTAGCAGTCGCTCATGAGATCATTAGACTAACGAGGTAGTTTTTTTTTTAATTTGCTATTACAAACCTATTAATTACAAGGAAAATTGAAGGGAATAGTCCTAGGGTAGTGCTGTGATAAAAGACTTATGGACCTAGACATGTGAAAGACACTGATACTTTCCATGTAGCTGGAGGTTGGGATGCGTGACGGGATGCCACTACAACAGAGAGGAATTGACAAAAGGATTCTTCGTCTCTAGTCAATTCTTTTCTGGTTGTACTAAGAACGACATCACTATTACTTACTTGTATATCTTTAGAAACATCCGCTCACTTCATCCATTACAGTTCACGAATTAAAATACATATTCACACCACACAAAATATAAACTAGACACAGTAAAATACTCACACAAATAGTTTTTTTTATCCATATTATCTTTACATTTGTACGCTAACGTCGACGCGTCCGTCGGTTAGAACTACAAAAAGGAAATAAATTGAAGATAAGAAAACCAATATCGTATTTTTATAGTTGTTGGTTCCATTATACACATTTAAGGTCGTAGCTATATAGCTGTTATAACAAAATGAGGAAAAATATATTTATTAGGCGTTTCTTCTCAGAGGTCGTCACCAAGAAAATGCCGACATCGTCTGATATAAAAAAAATATGTGTAAAAGTGTCTATTTACAGAAATAAACATCATTTTTCATACATTTCGTTATATAATAATGGCTTAGGTTTAACTAACCACCAGATCTAGTAAAATCTTACGGCAAAAAAATCACTTTAAATTGCCAAAAATAGTAAATGATCACCAAAATAAGTTCTAACCTAACCTAAACCTAATTTTTGGTGACCATTTATCCATTTAAGTAAGCATTTTGGTGATCAATTTACTAAATTTGGTGGTCATTATATTTATCCCTTATAATCATTTATATAATCGCTAGGTACATGTGTCGTCTTATAAACATGCTTGATTAGATTTAGGTACATTGAAAATATTCAAGGTGCCTTATCTTAAAACGTTTAGAAGTTAACAAAATAGAATTTTAGATAAGGATGATCATCTGTGAAAAAAATCGTCTAAAAATTTTCTATCTAAACTGTTCCTTACGCTGTCAGTTTACTGAAGCGGAAAGGAGTGGAGCAATGTGGAGCGGTGCAATGTGATAAGGAGCGGTGCAGAGAGATACGGAATGATACAGAATAATGCGAAGTGGTGCGGTGTGGTACTGACTGATACAGAGTGGTCCGTACCACTCTGTAACACTAGGCATTACGCACCACTCCGCAGCGTGATGCGGAGTGATGCAGAGGGGCACGGAGTGGTTCGAACTGCTGTGAGTGGTGTGGCGCTATATACGGTGGTGTGGAGTAATGCGGAGTGGTGCACAGGGGTGCGACACGATGCATAGTGATACCTACGGAGAGGTGCAGTCATGTGACGCGATAAGGAGCGGTATAGAGTGGTTTGAAATGGTACAAACCACTCTATACCGCTACTACTACTGCCTCATTAGTTTAGTGGTCCCAAGCGCGACTGCTACGCTAGAGGTCCTGAGTTCCATCCCCAGGTCGAGCAGTGTTATTGGGTTTTTCTATGAAATTCTCAGTAGCAGTTATGAGTCTGGATTTATGCCCGGTTAATGGCAATAGGCTCGCCCCCCATTACATGGGACTTAAACATACCGGCGAATTGTGAGTGTATATTAGTACGCCTCTGCTTAACCCTTCGGGGAATACAGGCGTGATGGTATGTTATGTTATGTTATGAAATGGTACAGAGCAGAGAGCGGAAAAAGTAAACAAAAACCAAAAAATTGCTAAAAATTTATATACCCCGTCCGTTTATATATACTCTAAGAAGCGTTGGTACAAAGGCGGTTTTAATATATACAATTACATTATATTATTTACCTTGCTCCGCTCTTATCAGCAGGTTTATTTCCCAACATTTTAAATTTCCTGTATAGATAAATCGCTACTAGTGAACAGTAACACAAAAACATGTAACGACACTCACGTTAGTATATTCAGCTGGTACAAACGCACACAATACACGCTGTTTATAATTCTGGCCCACTCGTAATTGACTGTTGATTCATTAAGCAAATTCTTGAGCATTGAATCACTTAACTATTCCAAAACTGTTCACCTGTATTAACTTTAACATACTCGTATATACATAATATGTAACATGCTCTTTGTCGTTTTGACACCTATAAAATGAGACGGCAATAGAGATAATACCTATCATAGCTTAGCTAATGAACATTTTAGAATTAGGGCAAAATCCCACAAACACTAACCAGTTTTGAAGTATAATCGAGATGCAGTAGCGTGTAGCGTGAATATTGAAAAATAATGCTGTGGAGGGGCGAGGTATTTTTCCCCTCACACCAAAGGGAGGATCCTCCGACCAGGCGGGTGTTGTGCCTGGCGGGCCACGGCCCGACGTTTGATGTCGGGCTGTTGTATATATCCAAGTTGCGTTGCAAACTTCACTTGCGCGATTCAGGACTTGTTCGTATAGTTTGTATGTAGCGCGGTAGATATCGCTACAATGCCATCAAAATCAAAATCCCATCCAAAACATAAATGTTAAAATGCCAAGTTCAGTTATTAAGAATAGACATGGTTGTCGACTTCGCCAACAAAAGAATTGAGATCTAGATAAATGCGTGCCAAGTTCTGTAGATAATCCTGCTAACGATTTGATTTGGCTAGGTTTCACATACAAGTTGTCTTATATTTCGTTAATCAACTCATTTTCTTTATGTTATACGCTAGTTACTGTTTTTAAGGTCATTATATAAATTTGGTAAAATGAAGTGAAGTGAAGAAGTAGGCCGGCCATGTCTGCAGACTGACAGACGACCGATGGAGCAGACCAGTGTTAGAGTGGTGACCTCATTTGGGCAAGCGTAGTGTGGAACGCCCTGCAACGCGATGGACGGACAATTTATAGAAGGTGGCTGGCAGCTGGTTGCGAGCTGCCCAAGACCGTGATGGTTGGCGCTCTTTGGGGGCTCTGGGGGGGGGGCTACGTTCAGCAATGGATCGTAATAGGCTGATATAAATTTGGTCTGTTAGTAATAACTAGCCAAGTCAAATCTTGAGCTGGATTATCTACAGAACTTGGCCCCTATTTAGATCTCAATTCTTTTGTCGGCGAAGTCGACAATCACGCCTATTCTTAAAATTGGACTTGGCTCCCATTTTCCCATTTATGTTTTTGACCATTTTTTACAATTTCCGACGACGTCAGTCTCTTACAGACTAACACCACACTTTATTGCATTTCATGCCAAAAACCCCTGGTACTTAGACTCTGGCCGAGTAAAATGTAAGGTGTGCGTTGATTTTATTTCAGTTCTTTAAGTATTCTATTAAATCAGACAGCTTGCCCTTTACTGAAACTGGAATTTCAGAAACTTCGAAGACGAAGTAGTCGATGTAGACGAAATAATGATAAACTTTGTATACATCCAGCTAAAACTGCACTGCTACACAAAAGTATTGTATGCGTGGGTCCGAAACTGTATAACCAAATTCCAAATGACATCAAACAATTAATTTCAAATTTATTTAAAACTAGCTTTTGCCAGCGACTTCGTCCGCGTGGAATAGTTACTTTGTTCCCTAGTTCTTCGCCCGTGGTTTCACCTGCGTTGCCCCGTTCCTAAGGGTTGTAGCGTGATGTTTTATAGCTTGAAACCTTTCCCATGAATCACTCATTTTCCCAACATTTCCCTTCACTGCTCTGCTCCTATTGATCGTAGCGTGATGAAAAGTATACTATAACCTGTGGTTTGGGCTGTGCGTTGATAGATCACTATGTCAGTCAGTCAGTCACCTAACGTAAGAGTAGACAAATATAATCAGAAAGCTCCGAACTGCTAAGCTATCGGGAGTTACACGTGTTATTGTGAGTCAACCATAAAAGATAGACATTTGCTGTCGTGGAATATTTGTTATATAATTTTAAGGAGAACATTTCCGTCATACATGATTTCTGTGTAGCTTTAACCATTAAGGCTGCACACGCGACGGAAGCTTAAAAAATGGAGTAAGTTCTCCTGTTTTCCCAACATTTCCCTTCACTGCTCTGCTCCTATTGATCGTAGCGTGATGAAAAGTACTATAACCTGCCCAGGAGTATGAAGAACAATTGTACCAAGTTTCGTTGAAATCCGTCGAGTGGTTTTTGTTTCTATAACGAACATACAGACAGACAGACAGACAGACAGACAGACAAAAATTTTACTGATTGCATTTTTGGCGTCAGTATCGATCACTAATCACCCGCTGATAGTTATTTTGGAAATATATTTCATGTACAGAATTGACCTCTCTACAGATTTATTATAAGTATAGATAAAATTTAGGTTAATCTTAAGGTTAATCTTGCTATAACATGTAGCTCAACGTTATTTTTAAAACCATTACATGCATGTCATTTTGTATTGTAATGCACACATGTTACAAATAAATATATTTTATCTTATCTTACAATGTGTAAAATCTTTATGCATTATCCTTCACCAGCGGAGGTAATAAAGTATGTAGACTTTACAACTTCAGAGGTTTTAGCAGAAGTTTTTAAAAACTTGCCTTTCTTTTCCCTTAAGTCGGGGTCACGAGGGGTACACGTAATTTCCTGAATTGCTCTATTTCTCCTCTATCTTATCATATCTAGATCATATAGGCGACCCTTAACATTGCATTTTTAGTCCAGCTGGGCGGGATTCTGGTTTTGGAGGCCATATCACGCTTTAAGTAACTGCCTCATTAGTCTAGTGATCCTAAGCGCCACGGTTACACGAGAAGTCCTGGGTTTGATTCCCAAGTCGAGCGAAGTGTTATTGGGTTTTTCTACGAAATTCTCAGTAGCAGGTCAGTGTATAAATGTATGCCCGGTCAATGACAATAGGCACCCCTATCACCTGTTACCTAAATGTTACCTAAACGTACCGGGGAACTATGAGTGTATAATAGTACCCCTCTGCATAACCTGACGACGCGTTTGGTGTAGTGGCTGAGCGATCGGCTTCTGCGTCACGTGTTGTGGGTTCGATCTCCACACGGAGCAAATATTTGTATGATCTACAGGTAGTTGTTCCGGGTCTGGGCGTTTGTGTATGTGAGAATTTGTGTTTGTAAACGCACCCACGATACAGGAGAAAATCCTAGTGTGGGGCAACGTTTTTTTTAAGAAAAGAAAAGAAAACCCTTTGGGGAATACAAGCGTAGTGGTACGAGTATGTTATCATGCTTAAGGTCGCTGAGCTGGCGGAGTTAGTACTGAAAATATCCTTGCCACTATTATTTTATGTTCCTATAATTCAATCAACGTGACTCACAAGCGATTTCCCCCATTCAATGGAGCGTTGATAAACAATAAATTCGGGTTTGACCTTAAACTTTGCAAGATATGGTAGTATTAGAACATTAGAACTGGCAACTTGCCAACTTCCAGTTGGTACAACATAAAGTATGAACTTAACGTAAACGGTTTGTTTGCGTTCAATTCACGTGAACCAGAGATATATTTGGATGACTTCGTTATTTGTATTGTTTTCGTGTTAGGTGTGAAACTGTGTGGATTTTTCACTTGGTTTTGTGTTTTATTTTGTTGTGACTTCTATAATATGTTTATAACAATTAATTAAAAACGCCTTTTATCATCAATATGATATCACTGCTGCTGGACGAAGGAATCCGCCACTGACTTCCACTCAGCCAGGAAACCTGTATCCAAGGTATAATCCAGGTCGTCTGTCCATTTTGTTGGAGATCGTTCCACACTACGTTTAATATAATTTATAATGTCTTTGGTATACTATAATTATTTTGCAGTATGTGTTGTTGATTGTAAGATCAATTATTGGAAAATCAACAATATAATTTACATAGATTTTCGTATGGCAAACGAAAACAATGGTTATTCGAGGCATGAAGGGTGCTAAACTTAGGTCACCCATTCGTAATTTTCATTTAAAATTCGCAGCAAGCGCGATCTGCAACCTTGCAGATCAATAGATCTGCGTAGTTACTAGAAAGAAAGAACAACGCATTAACATTCAATTTTATAAAAAAATTGTCAGATATTCTTACTTCAGGGAACAATATCTTTTCTCACAAAATAATTCTATCGAAGTTTCTAAACTCCGTCGACAAAATCTCTAATGTTTACCGAGAATTGGGGATCGTTATTAAAATTTCAACGAACAATCGCGTACCCTAATTTTGTATCTTGCCAAATCAGGTGCTTTGGATTCGACGAAGCGCAAAATTTCGCCCTGGATTATTAAAGTTTATCAATACGTATTTCAGTAACAGGTAAGGGTATAAGCTCCCGTTTTTGGACGATCTAAAATGGTTTTAAAACTACTGTGTCTTTAGGTTGAAGTTAGATTTTAATGTTTTAAAATGATAATTACCTATATATTTTTTTCACAAATTTTTTACCTCTTTACAAAGATAAAAAATATAGTTATAATACTATTTATTTTCGTTAAAATGTAAACTTCATCACTGATCTCCAGTTATGAGAAAAATACCACACAGCCAGAACCACTCGAGATATTACATGCAAAAGTATGGGTAAATAATTAATTAAAACACGTACAAACATTTGCTATTTTGTTGTATACAATTTTAATATAACTTATAACATAAGAACTCCGTCAACATTATAGTACAAAAATATAAAATACTAATGATAATTATAATCATTCAAAACAAAATAACAAAAACCAACTTACACGTTAAATCACATTACGGACTTTCAGTCCACTATAAATTTAATTTGATCCTACTGCAATGTTATCTAACCCAGAAGATCGCTCTGAAAATCTGACCCATCCAATTCAACCGAATTTCTCATTTGCATAGTCATATTACTACTAACAATTAAAACACGCTTTTTAAACAGCTTTATATAAGCCATTGCACCAGCTCCTATGAGTAAAATTGTCAGTACAGAACACCAAATTAATACAATCGTTGTCGACGAGAATGATGAAGAATCATCCTTATCTTCTGTCGACTTCACTGAATCAGAATGCTCAGTAATGTTTTCATTTATAAAGGCATCATCTCCACATTTTATACCATGAACATTGTCTTCGTGATATATTTTGTCAATAGATGTTACTTCCACTTGTCTTATAGCATAAAATGTAACGTTTGCAGATTTCATATTATGGATAATTTCTTTACATGAAATAGGATTACCTCCTAAACTCAAAGTCCTCAATTTCCTCAACGACATAAGTATGAGTCTTTCAACGTCAAACGTTTTGATACGATTATAGTCAATTATCAAAGTTTTCAGTTCATTACATTCATGGAAAACGTCAACGTCTAACGTAGCGATGTTATTTTTTGATAAGTCCAACAGTTCTGTTTTGTGAAGGCCCCTTAGACTACCAAATCGAAGTTTTGTCAAATAATTAGATGATAAGTTTAACAATTTTAAATTTTTCATAAATTGAAATGTACCTGGTGGTAAATCTGTAATTTGGTTTCTGCTGACATCTAGTGACTGTAAATATTCATTATGTTTTAGCAATGTACTGTTCAAATAAAACAAATTGTTGTTACTGAGGTCTACTGACATGAGTTCTTTAAAATAACTCAAGTTTATATTACTTATTTTATTAGATGATAACCCCAAGTCAATGAGTGTTGTCAAAGTATTTATTTGAGGATTATTAAATGTTTCAATTTTGTTATTAGCTAAGTGTAACACAGTCAAATTTGGAAGTATATCAGCGCCGATATTTAAAAGATTTCCAATATTATTATTTGATATATCAAAGTATAATAGCTTGGATTTCTTTAAAATCAGACTCGATATATTTGTTAGGTTATTGTTATTCAAATATAGGGCTTTTAAATTGTTAGTTAGAATGTTATTATTGAATGTCAGATTTGATAATTTATTATATGATATATCGAGACTGTACATATTATCAACGCCTTTGAAATTGTTAGGTTCAATAGTTTCTATTTGATTGTTAGAAAGATTAAGTCGTGCTAAGACTGTTAGATCAACAAACGCCAAATTATCAATTTTCGTAATATTAAAATTGCTTAAATCTAAAAATCTCAAATATTTAGCTGGACTAAATACATTTTCCTTTATAACACCGCTCAAATAATTGCCGCTTATATTGAAATATTGCAAGTTTATCAGCGGTAAAGAATATTGCTCAATAATTTTGATCCTGTTCATAGATAAATCGATTTTCTTCATTTGCGGTTGGTTTACAAAACCGTTTTTGGGGATTACTGTGATATTATTGTTATTAATATAGAATTCTGTAAGATTTGTCAAGCTATTTTGTACAAAGTTTAAGTCAGATATTTTGTTAAACGATAGATCTAAAACTGTGAGAGAAGAATTGATAAAACTTGAATTTTCTATAATTTCGATATTATTAGTGCTTAAATTCAAATATTGAAGTTCTTGTGTATCTATGAATGCATTATTTCGTATTCCATGTATCCTTTGTCGTGACAAATCTAGTTTAGTAACATTGCGCAAACCAGTAAAAGTATTTTCTTTTATTTCACCCGTTATATTATTATTTATTAACTTTATGTAATTCAAATTACAATGTTTAAAAGAATTCTCCTGGATACCTGTTATTTCATTATTATAAAAATTCAAATAATTTAGTTGTTCGTTGTTAATAAACATGACGTTTTCAATGTTTGTGTTTATTTTATTGTAGCTGAAATCGACCTTTTGCAAAGAGAAAGCTTGGTTGAAACAATTTGATTCAACTGATGTTAAAGCATTATGTGAGGCATTAAAATCTACCATAGCACCTAAGCGATTAAGCTCATACCCTGATAATTTTATCAAATTATTGTATGAGATATCCAGGGTTTTTAACATTTTTAAGTTAGTCAAGGTTAAATTTAGAAAAGTTAAGTGATTATTCTGCAAATTAAGGTACTCTAAACTCTTAAGACTCATGAAGACATCGTCCGCCATACTTTTTAACACATTATTTTGTAAGTACAGTGTCTTCAATCCAGATAATTCATTGAGTTCACTTGACAATTCTATCAACTTATTATTGGATAAGTCTAACTCTCGTACGGGGTTATTTCTATTATCTGCAATCAGAAACGATTTGGGGTACAGCGTTTCAATGTTGTTGTTGGATATGTTCAGATGTATAAGATAGTTCAAGTTCCTGAAAGCTTCGTTCTTAATCTTTACGATATTATTTTTTGATATGTCCAAGCGGATGCTTTTCGCGTAATATCTGAATGCGGAAGAATCGATGTGGTTCCAAGTATTGCCGATGGCTATAATTTCCCGGACGCGGGAGTCAAAATTGGTTGCAGCGAAAAATCCCGCGGTAAGATAGTCCACGTTGGAGTTTATGATGTAGAAGTAGACATAAGGATCTATATTGCCGCAGTTCGGTATAGATACACTGCCAGAGTTCACGGAACATATGATGGTGTAGTTGCATCGTTCTAAGTTGATGTTCCTCGTTTCACACCCAGCAGACGATGAAGTGACGATTGACGCAAACACGGCGAAATCTAAAATGAAAAAATAAAGGTTTAATAACTGATATAGCTTTGGACGTTTAACAAAAAGAGACACAAAAAAATTTTTGGAGGATTATCATCCTCCTCTCAGCCTTTTCCAACTCTATTGAGATCAGCTCTAACCAAATGCCACTAACCGGGCACAAACGCGCTTCCCTAGTGGGACTTCCCCGATAGATATAATCTGGATGTCTTTCAGTCACGAATAAATCTGTTTCTTCTAGGCAAGCACACTCTATCGTTAATCGCCGTATTGCTTAACATCAGGTCAACTCGCAGTCAAGCGTAAGCATAGTAAGAATAAAAAAATCCAAACTCCGAGCTGCTACTGAGAATTTCATAGAAAAACTGCTCAACCTGGGAATCAAAACCCGAGCCTCTACCGTAGCAGTCATATTTTAGGAATACTTGACTAATAAGGCTTGATGTACAGCAAAATAAAATTTATTGTTTTAATTGCGAAAACTACCAAGTAATCAGGGAATGCGTCATCAACTGTGGTCGAGCAATAATAGCAATACAAAAATGGGGACAATAATAAGTGGAAATTAATTGGATAAGGATTTATTTGTAATTATTATTTATATTATTAAGCGTTATATATTAATATTAGCTAGTTATTTTAATGTTCCGGCCGTATAGACAGTTAATATTTTATTTTACTAAGAAAAACAAATAGTTACACAATTTTATAACTCTACGGTCTTAACATTAAAGAATTATGTGATTGTGTAGCCCACAACATTAACCACATTTTAAGTGGATATTCCCTGATAGATATAATCTGGGTGTTTTAAAATCACGAGTGAATTTATTTCTTCTAGGTAAATGCGCTCCATCGTAGATCGCAGTATCGCTTAACATCAGGTGAACTGGCGGTCACGAATGCCTATCACGAATAAAAAAAGCAAATACATTTTAAATTGCGAACTTATGAAAAATCGAGTGAAATATATAACTAAATCAATGTTGCCAAGACGAGACCATATTAAGGCTAGCACCATCAAAAAGTCATCAGTCAAGCTTCTAACTCCACAAGCCCTATTTCACAAACTCTACACTAAATTTGTTTGTTTTTGTTAACAATAAATGCCTAAATAATTTACTATGTGACAATGCAAAAATATCTAAATCCGTGAAAAATATATTGTAACTAGTGGACCCAGCAGACGTTGTCCTGCCCTGAAAATAACCCAAAAACGCGATTGCAGCGCCACCTACCGGGTCCAATTGTGAATCTAAACCATTCCCAGATCCCCTTGAACACACACAAAAAATTTCATCAAAATCGGTCCAGTCGTTTGAGAGAAGTTCAGTCACATACACACTCACAGAAGAATTATATATATAAAGATTACTGACGATACGACGTAGAGGTGCACGAAATAATAATAATAATAGCATTGTAGGTTTTTATTCGTGATAGGCTTACGCTTGACCACCAGTTCGCCTGATGTTAAGGATCCGGCGGAGCTTGAATTGCCCACAAATACGTAATACCAAAATAAATCGTAATCTAAACAATATTTTATCAAATTGTGTAATTATTCGGATTCGGCTACCGTTAATCTAGGTTCCTACCGTGCCATTTCGTCTACTACTACTTCACTGGCAAAGTTATCAAAAATTACATTCGCTTATATTTATTTCCAGTGAAGTATTTTAGATGAAATGCTAGTGTAGGAACCTAGATTAACATTATCTGAATCCGAATAATAACATAATTTGATTAAATTGTCTTAGAACTACAATTTATTTTGGTATTACGTATGTATGGGAAATTCGATCCGCCAGACTCTTAAGCGACACTGTGTGCATGTATGTTATATTCCACATAACATACCATCACGCCTGTACTTCCCGAAGGATTAGGCGTAGGTATGCCAATGAACCTACTTATATCTAAAGTATGATATGGTTAATCCCATATAGGGGACGTGAAAATCCAAGATTCAAGCTGCTATTGAAAATTACATTTAAAAAATCCGATTGACACTGAACCCAGGACCTCTAGCGTAGCAATCGCGCTTAGTACCACTACACTAATCAGGCAGTAAAATGTGTAATTACAATTAACAGTTGTAATTACCATGTAGTTAAATTGCAACTTTGCAAATGTCCCTGTGCTTACTTCCACCACGGATTTGATAGTTAACAAGGTAAACAAGAAGAATATAGTCAACAAAAAGAAAACAAAAAAGAAATAAAACAAAAATGAGTAAATAAAAATTCTTGAAATTGTTTGAGAAATTATTACATACTTAGCAATGTTTTGAAATCCATTTCGACACTTAAAATTTATTATAAACTTGAAATTTGTTTTATTACACATCACAAAACTAACACTTTGGAAAAAAGGTCATTTTTATTTTCTTTGTTCAAAATAAATATGTTATTGTCTGTTAACACGAAAGCTTTACTTGATGTCAAGTTGTCAACGGACATACGGACGTAATGATAATAATGAAGCCTGGTCTTTGTGTTATTATTAGTTAAGAATAAGGGATGAATAGAGCCGCTATGTAATGCTTTTTTTTTCGGTACAATAAATTGATTAATTGCCTCATTAGCCTTGTGGTCCTGAGCGCGACTGCTACGCTAGAGGTTCTGGGTTCCACCCCCAGGTCAAGAAATAGTTTTATAAGATTTTTCAATGAAGTTCTCAGTAGCAGCTCGGAGTTTGGGATTTGTATCGGGTTAATCGTAATAGGCTCGCTCCCTATTACATGGGACCGCCGCATACCAGCGAATTATGTCCTCGACCCAACTCGCTGCTGGACGCCTGACACTCCTCTTGCCATCTCTGGGTATTCATTTACTTGGAGAAATTAACAATGTCTTCTTACACCCATCCTGTTATATTCAGATATTGTACAATTAAAGTTGCCAGACTCAAATAATATAAAAATAAAACGTGGCCTAAAAATATTAATTAAATAAGTAGCTTAGAGTCTCCACACCATTATTGTCCACAGGATATTCTTATCATTTGCATTACATCCGAATGATTTCAATGGCCACATTCAGCGGAATAAGTACCTATTTTATTTTATATCTAAGTTCACTTTAAGTGCACATCTAGTACATTACGAAATTGACACTAAGTGAAAAGTATCTAATAGGTGCGAGTGTATGACAAGATTTGGTACAAAAACGACTGGAACCTATATTGTACCATAGTTTGGCAAATAAATGATTTTTGATTTGATGTGTAAACGAGGAATTGAAAGAAATATGCTATGGAAAAAGGGGGTGAGTGTATAGTAATTAGTTGTATCAAATATGTTAGTGTCGTGTTATTAGAAGTGGTGATAGCCTAGTGGTATGACCGTTGGACTGCCAAGTCAAAGGTCTCGAGTCCAAACCCAAGGCACGCATCTCTGACTTTTCGAAGTCATGTGCGTATTAAACAGTTAATTATCACGCGCTTAAACGGTGAAGGAAAACATCGTGAGGAAACCTGCATGTCTGAGAGATTTTCTCGATGGCGTGTGATGTCTGCCAATCCGCACTAGGCTAGCGTGGTGGACTATAGCCTAATCCCTGTCATTCTGTGAGGAGACCCGTGCTCAGCAGTGGGACAGCATAATGGGTTGATTATGTGTTATTTGAGATCTGTTGGTACCCAAAAGCTATAGCAGCATATAACTACGGTACACAGATATTAACTGGACACTGGTTAATTCAGTTAATCGTCTTGTCAGAAAAGTGACAGGGATCGTGCTTTCAGTAGATCTTTTTCGAAGTTGGGCTTTAGTTTTTTAAATTCCGGTTTAATTCCAAATTAATGTCATGACATGAATTATGAAATTCTTTTCGTCAAAAAATTCAGTTCATCATTTCAACATTTACAATGTTTGTCAGATTTGTCAGATTAAACTTCAAACAATGATAAATGTTATTTATTTCGTAAAAAGTTCCTTTAAATATAGTTTTTTTATGTCAATGTTGTAAAAGTCTGAAATGGCCTTTTGAAGAAAGAGCCATATTGGCTATGAGTAGACCAATCCCAGCCGACGGTACGCATAGATCAGTCTTTGAGGAACATAGTATTCCATATTATATTTATTACCCGAATAAAAACGGGTTACAGTTCCTCAGATAAGCATCTCGTAAGAGCCGGGACTACTGCGCTTGAGAGCCATTTCCCCTAGGTTGATGCGGCTCTAGTAGCCTGCAGTCCGTAGGGTCTCTTTATGATTGGAGTTGTCCAGGCGATTACTACTTAACATTCATAAAAAAAATATTAACTCAACGACCCGGACGATACCCAAACCTTTGGTCGTTTATATTTGCTTAATGTAAACAGATCATAACTTAATTCATCCATCATACTGAGACATGTTCTATATTTAGGTGACCGTTACATAGGTATTACTAACTCTGCTTCACATAAGTTTCCTTTGAAGTTTGTTCGAGTTGCCTTCTCGAGAACGTCAGGCCCCGCCCTTTGCTTGTCAGAACATTTTCAAGAGGTTATTCCCCTTTAGTATGGCCAAAGACGTTAAAATTGTTAGGCCAATAAAATTGAGTTTGTTAAAACAATATGTTATAACATCTTGATGGATTATAGCCTAATTCCTCTTAATTTGAGAGAAGACCCCTTAGCAGTCAGACAATATAATGGGTTGATGAAATATACCTACATACTGGATGTTGGTTCTCACCTGGAAAATTCTACTGGTCGGATTTGTCAGCCAGTCAATCAGTCAGTCATACACCTTCAAAGCCAGGGTGTTTCATTCCCAGGTCAGGTTCCTCGGAAACAACTCCTTACCAAAAGGTTACAACAGATAGATAAGGCCTATGCGATCTTACGCATATTTTTTTTTATAAAACTGGACGTAGGCGCAAAAGCTACGCTAGAGATCCTATTCAATTTTTCTATGAAATTCCCAGAAGCAGCTCGGTGTTTGAGCTTTGTGTCGGCAACAGGCTCACCCCGTATTATATGAAATCTAAAGATACTTGTAAACTGGGTGTATATAACCTTTGCCTTATATTTTATAAAATTACTATGAATTACCTATTTAATTATTCTAATTGAATACGTAAAATTACTTAACAGTTCCAGTCAAAAGGTCGACTTTTATGTTTGTTTGAAATGTTAATTCTAGATAAGGATTGTTAATGTGTTTGCTCAGTGTACTAAGCAATTATTACTAATTACCGAGAAACTTTTTAGTATGTGTCTACATCACTATTCTTTCTAAATTCTTTCTAATTATAAACAAAAATACTGTTTCTTTCTTTTCCTATCCTGTCTTCCGAAACATTTTTTTATATATATTTCTTCAATTCGGAAAAAAAAATCAAAAAACGTGCGATGATGTTACATAAAAGGCGGAAACTGAGAAAATTGTTTGTAATAATAATAGTAAATCAACAAAGAAATAGATAATGTAAGGTTATGAATAATTAAGATAACGCCAAATTGACATAAGACAATTTTTTTAAGGATCAGAAAAATTTGGTACGTAATTTCTCCGTATAACCCCCAACAGACGTATGTGACAAATGACGTCATTTGGCACATACGTCTGTTTACAAAAGAAAGAAATTCATAGTCAAAAATAAATATAAAAATGATTGAATATCGAGAAAATCAAAAATACAGGTATCCTATTTTTGCATCTAGTTTCAAATAAAATTATAAAATATGGGTGATAAAAAAATAAATTAATGTTGTCTATTGCTTATTTGTGATCCCCGAGTATGAGAACCCCGGAGGCCGGCCTTGTGAAGGTTTTTCCCGTTACCAAAATAAAAAGGTAACACCGGGAGGCACAGCTAGTGTGATAAATATTATTTCAGAGAGAGCGTGTACTGAGGGCATTATTTCAGTCTCGTTTGTTCCTCCAGTGATTGATGACTGCGCCAAGGCGATGCTCCCCGTTATTTTTATACAAGAGATAGCTTTATATCGTACGGTTACATCTGTTATTTTTTTCGTTTTCCCACTGAAACCGTGATTTGTACGTTCTTTTGGGGCTATTTTTCATAATCACGCTTTAGTAGAAGACATTTGACATTAACAATTAACATTTGATGACTTTTGATTCTTTTTTAGGGTTCCGTACTTCAAAAAGAAAAAACGGAACCCTTAAAGGATCACTTTGTTGTCCGTCTGTCCATCCGTCTGTCTGTCAATACCCTTTATCTCGGGAATGCGTGGAGATATCGAGTTGAAATTAAAACCATAATTATATGTACTCAAGTCTCTTGAAGCTGTGAAAAAAAATCAAACTTCTAAGTCAACATAAAAACAAAACGTATATTTCGACACTCTCAAGGGAATCAAAATTTATAGGGTATTTTTCGGTGACCCAGTACTATGAAATTTGTAATAGGTACCGTCCTATACTGCAAGTTTAGGAAAAAATGTTTTTTTTTTTTATTCGTGATAGGTTTACGCTTGACCGCTAGTTTGCCTGATGTTAAGCGATACTGCGATCTACGATGGAGCGCGCTTGCCTAGAATGTTACTAGAGCAAAGACGAACAAATAATTTATAGAACTTACCGTAATGTTATTATATCAATAATTAGTTAAACACTATAATTTAATGTTATTAAACAACACCTCATTATAAATTAATGATTCTAACTATAAATACTAAAACAATGGACAATTAAATCAAATATCAACAAATGTAAATATTCCAAATAATAGTAATCTAGGCAAAGCAGTGATAGCCTAGTGGTATGACCGTTGGACTGCCAAGTCAAAGGTCTCGAGTTCGAACCCAAGGCACGCACCTCTGACTTTTCGAAGTCATGTGCGTATTAAATAGTTAATTATCACTCGCTTAAACGGCGAAGGAAAACATCGTGAGGAAATCTGCATGCCAGAGAGATTTTTCGATGGCGTGTGAAGTCTTCCAACCCGCATTAAGCTAGCGTGGTGGACTATAGCCTAATCCCTCTCATTCTGAGAGGAGACCCGTGCCCAGCAGTGGGACAGTATTATGGGTTAATTATGTTATGTTAATAGTAATCTAGTGGTGGTAAGCGGGAGTGTTTCTCTAGAGGTCCTGGATTCGACTCTGGTCGAGCAAAGTGTTTCTAGGCTTAGTTTAGTAACATTTCAAAGTGATTCGAGATTTGTGTCTGGATTTTTTTTATTCATAATAGGTTTACGCTTGACCTCCAGTTCTCCTGATGTTAAGCGACACTGCGATCTACGATGGAGCGCGCTTGCCTAGAAGAAACCGATCCACTCGTGATTTAAAGACACCTAGATTATATCTATCAGGGAAGATCCACTCAGGAAGCACATTCCACATTTCAGCGGTACGCATGATAAAAGTGCTATAGCGTTTTGTTCGGGTTTTTGGAATTGCAATTGACTCGCCCCCCATTAGTATAATAGATCTAAACATACCAACAAACTTACTGGTTTCTGACACTTACGCGAATATTAGACATTGAAATAAAACTACTTTTTACGGATTTTGATGGTGAATCACACCACCACCCAACACAGTCAACGTGTTCAACGAGTTCAACATGTCAAGCAAGTACTCCACCGCGCCGTCGTCTCAGAAACCGCGTGAAACGTGCCACAGTCGACCTACCTGCCTGAGTCCTACCTGCTATATTACCATATGTTAGAGGAGTCACAGACAAGATTGGCTACATCTTGAAGCGAGCTTCAATCAAAACATACTTCAAGCCGCTGAAGAAGATTAGTCAGTTCCTACCACCTGTCAAGTGCCACATACCTCTGCAAGATGCAGGTGTATACAAGCTAGATTGTGATTGCGGTCTCTCTTACATAGGCCAAACTAAAAGAAGCATAGGGATCCGCGTAAAAGAACATATCGCTGATGTCAAACACCGCCGTTTCAAAAAGTCAGCAGTTTGTGAACATACTCTAGACAAGGCCCAGCACTACATCAGATTTGATAAACCACAAGTCCTCGCAAAAGAAAACCGATTCCTTCCCAGGATGATCCGTGAGGCTATTGAAATTAAAAAACATCCAAATTTCAATAGAGAAGATGGCTGGGTCTTACCACCTGCTTGGAACCCCATTATAGATTCCATAAAATCAAAATCCAAGCCCCAAACTGCAAGACCGAAGGATACGGTGAGCTCGTTCTGCGTGAATCGGATCGCCAATAATCAACAAAAATGTATGGTAGCTGTTAGTAATTGTAACATTAAGACGTCCAACAACTTAGTCTACCCGTGACCATGGATGCTGTAAAGGATCCAAAACGTCGGGAATTAAATAATATCAATACAACGCGATAAAATCCGTAAAAAGTAGTTTTATTTCGATACCAACAAACTGTTGTGGTACATTTAGTACACCTATGCCTAATCCTTCAGAGAATACAGGCGTGATTGTATCGGTTTTCATATCTGCATACCGATCTATCATGGTATAACATGTTATCTTAACTGAACTTAATAACATATACAATATTCGTGGGAGAGCCATGCTTCGGCACGAATGGGCCGGCTCGGAGTGATACCACGGCCTCACAGAAAACCGGCGTAAAACAACGCTTATGTTGTGTTTCGCCGAGTGAGTGAGGTTACCGGAGGCCCAATCCCCTTTTAAAAGGTCGGCAACGCACTTGTGACTCCTATGGCGATCCGTCTACTCGTTTTCCTATACCATAATGAAAACATAACCTAAATTTAATATTTAAAAACCCCCACAGTATCAAATCATGGTCACTATGTACTTGCAATATCATTGGAGTAATAGGATACCAATTGTTGTTTGACGCCGGTTTTCTGTAAGGCCGCTCCGGTCGAGCCGGCCTATTCGTGCTCTCCTACGTAAAAAAAGTTACTCAGGATAAAGACACCTTTCAAAAAAAAAAATCGTTAAACTTATAACACACAACTTTTTGCGTCGGAGGTTAAAAAAATAACATCGTCCCACATTAGGATTTTCTCCTATATTGTGAGCGCTTGGTGAATAAAGTTCACATTCACAAACGCCTATACCCGGAACAACTACCTGTATTAACATGGTCATATAGTAAGTTTGTTCCCTGCGGGGATCGGACCCCACAACCCATGGCGCAGAAGCCGATCGCTCAGCAGCTACGCCAAGCCTGTCGTGTCTATGTATAATTATTTATAGGTACGTCATGTATTTCTCATTGAATAATATCTTTTCCTTAAAACCCTCGGTCTTTTGTATTGTTGTGACAAAAAGTGCCTTCTACCAAATCGATCGTATCATAACCCTGTTCCACCCGAAGCCGAGCGTTAAACGTTAATATTGCGATACATTTGTCTGGGACGCCGATTCTTAATAGACTTTTCGGCTGTTTTCCGCTTTTATAGGCCTATTGTGACCAAAACTGTTTTGTGACCATGTATTTTGAAGCTTTGTGGATATGTCTTGCTACCTATTTAATATTTTCGTAGCTATATTATAGATAATTATAGTTTAACAGTTGAGAAAAGATTACAGAAACTGCAACTTCTGAACACAATGTGACATATTTTTTGTCATAGAAAAAAAGAACTAAACTCTTCTTAGTGTTGAATGAATAAATTTCCTATGGTTAATCATAAGGGAATCATGGAAATTATTTCAAGTTGTAATATTCATGAAATAAAAAATAAATGAGAATCTAAAGTACATTAAACGAAAATTGTCAGGTTAGTATTACGTTATCGTCTAACACAATTGCTAGCATAATTTTTTGTGTTATTTAATCAAATTTAGCCTTGGGTTGTCCAATGATGACGCGAAAGTTTTTGTAGGTATTTCTTGAGAACAAGGTTTAAGATCGTGAAACTGATTGATCGTGAAAATATTATGATGATTTCCACGATTTTAAACGTTATTGCTTAGGTAATAGGGCTTTGCCGGCTATTTAGTAATAGTACTCCCTAATGTCAAAGTGTTAGTTATGCGTTATTAGAATATCACTGACGTTATAGAATATTAACAAGTAAGTACATATTTTTCTTTATAAAATACCACTCGCTTCCTACCTAAACATAATACCAGCGAAGTGGCATACGTACAGTTCAGCTCTGCGTAGCCCTGGAATACAGGCGTGATGGTAATGTATCTTTTACCACACCATGAGTAACATTAGGGTAATTAGCTGACTTTTGTCTACGAGAGTCCTCCGAAACTGCCGCACACACACGCACACAGAGTATGAGAAACACATGCATTCATGTATGTGTATACAGCAATTTTGGCGGACTCTCGCTAACAAAAGTCCCCAGTCTGTTAATGCTCTTAATGCGAGAAGTCCCGGAAAGTATTATAAATAAGGTCATTGGCCTACGTATGATAAATTATAGTGAGTAACTGTTTGTTGTGAATGAGTCATATATGCGAAAATATAAGTTAATTTCAGTTTAAATAATATCAATATAATGGCCACTACCTAATCTATTTTATCAAAAATGTTTGGTTTGTTTATTGTTTCTATCTGACGAGAGATAAAAAAAGCTTCTTGATTACGACACAAACAAATTTTTGCTGTATTACTTGACAATTTTTTTTAATATGATAAGAACTTTGTTGCCATTTTAGTAATTTGTGAGTTTATTTTAGTAGTTTTCATTACTGGGCGGTTACTTAATGCGCACAGGGCTTAAATAATATATACCAAATTTTTGCTGTGAATGTTCTAGAACAGTTACTACGAATATTATTTGTAAGGACGCACGTCATTATAACATATTATCAGCTGTAGGTATATCGTTTTCTTTTCTACAACATCTTTTTTTTAACAGACATAGTTTGGCCTCAAAAAAATCACAACATGGCAACTCTAGCGGCCAAATTGATAAGACACGGAGACCGCAAACACTTACGTTTTATTTGATAGTTATTTATTGGGGTTCCTTTAAAAGTATTAGGGCGGTCCTTTGATGGCTACAATTGGGGTTCCGTATGGTAATTGCCCCTTTAACAGTTACTTCGAGGTCGAATACAGGTCGTAGAGGTCGTACTCCGTAAAACTTGAATGGTTTTGTTTTTATTGAAAGCATAACTGGAACACCTGTGTTTGAAAGGTTCCCAAGAGGTACGGAATTTATGTGAATTGTATATTTATCGATTTTGCCAATGGTGTAAAGAAATCTTCCAAGCAATTATTAGGAACATCAAAACAATTAGGACATATATATTGATGGCAAGTTGTCTAAACAACAAAATTGGCGATTTTAGTCCTTAACATGTTGCTACCTACCTAGAATATGGATCGGGAGACGAGAACATTGAATGCTTTTGTTTTATTGGCATTAAGTTTGGCCAATGTTTGTGAAGCTCGCCATGGCGCGTTGTTTGCTTGTCACTTCAACGAGCTACGTATCGATTTGAAGGCGATTCGAGACGTATTTGTGCGCAAAACGTTGTTTTTGAATTTGAATTTCTACTTTTTTATAGAATTTAGTATAATGATTACTATTATCTGTGAAGGTTAAGCTGCGCTTGCCACGGTCATTCTATAGATGGGTGACCATTCTTATCAGATCTAAAACCGACGTGCCGTGGAGAGTACGTTAAAAGTCCGGCGTTAAAAGTTCAGAAGCATTTTGTTACAACAGAAGTTGGTCGAATAGTTGATAAAAAGTTATAACGAAATATAAAGTAGATATAAACTGAATGAATTAAAGTCTCTTATAACTATACCTACGTATATCTCTGTTATAGTGTCTGAATATAGTAAGATTAGAATTCAGGTCACACTATTTTAGTTTGGTACAAAAACATTTTCACGAAAAAAACAATAAGAATCTTTCCCTAAGTCCAAAAGCCCTCGCAACAGCTCCGCCAACCAATCGTTCAACAAATCCCCAAACAGTGTCGCACACGCGTACACTTGCGCTAAATACTAAACGCCTAAGGAATTGTACAAGTTAATTGGTCCCCGTTCGTCCCGTTGACATAAATCTGTAGGCGTGTCTTACTAACTATATATACAGACTGCGCAATGGTCTCCCAAAAGGACGATTAAGCCTACGCTTACAACTAAGATAATGTTTTTCTGTGTTATATTTCGAACAGACCGCAAGAAACTTGCTCTGTTTTTGTTTTTTTTTTTTTAATATACTTTGCCCCCACACTAGGATTTTCTCCTGTATCGTGGGTGCGTTTACAAACACAAATTCTCACATACACAAACGCCCAGACCCGGAACAACTACCTGTAGATCATACAAATATTTGCTCCGTGTGGGGACCGAACCCACAACAAGTGACGCAGAAGCCGACCGCTCAGCCGCTACGCCAAACGTGTCGTCAAGAGTTAAGTCGGCAAACGAGCAGATGAGCCACCTGATGGTAAAGTAATCAAAGTTTTAGATGCATTGAGCCCTACGGACTGAAGACTGCCAGAGCCACAGCAATCGACAGTCTCCGATGTAAAGGTGATACCCAGTGAGTCCCCAAGAGGTCCTACCACCGAGTAAGTCACATATCGGCTCTTACGAGATACCTTTAAGAATAGCAGTGTGGAACTGTATTTTAACAAGGGGGATAAAAATAATGACCACCAAATTTAAATAGATCACCAAAATACTTACCAAAATGGATAAATGGTCACTAAATATTAGGTTTAGGTTAGGTTAGAACTGCGACCACCAGAGCCGAATTCTACTTATTATAATATTTGGTTGGTGGATTTATTTGGTTTCTTTTTGGATTGGACAATCATAATTTGATTTACATACAGCTAAAATAAATGTATCTATATGTATATAAGAGAGGAAGAATTAAGTAACTCTCAGAAAAATCGGCTTTATTTCACACGCAAGCCCCAAATATGTGTTAAAACAACATAATTTAATAATTTGACGACACGTTTGGCGTAGCGGCTGAGCGATCGGCTTCTGCGCAACGTGTTGTGGGTTCGATCCCCACACGGAGCAAATATTTGTATGATCTACAGGTAGTTGTTCCGGGTCTGGGCGTTTGTGTATGTGAGAATTTGTGTTTGTAAACGCACCCACGATACAGGAGAAAATCCTAGTGTGGGGCACGTTTTTTTTTAAAAAAAAAAAAAAAATTATCTAACGCATACAAACATATGTAGAAGACAGTTTAATCAAGTCTTCGCAAATGTAATTGATTTAAGAAATGCGTAATTGTGGTGGTTAGAGTAACCCTTCGTAATCAAGCAATTAACAAGCGCCTATGAGTCTCGAAGGGATTGCCAATCAAGAGGGAATGAATAATAAAGAGGTAAACTACCTTCCTATTGGTATTAGTTACCATTTATGCAACTTGTAATAGAAAAAGCGCAAGACCTGAAAGGCATTACATCGCTCAAATCCAGAAAACGCCCTTTTACGAACGCTTTAAGGAAGTTTCTAGTGGAATCCTTATGTGCGTTTGCCATATAAAAAATATATGTTACACTTAAGGTAATCACAAACAAATTGTATTGTTTAAATTTTTTATAAATTTGCCCCAATTTTGGATAATAATTGAAGTAAATAGGCCTTTTTTAACCTCATTTGTATTATTTCTCTTTAACGGCTAAAAAAAAATGTAATGACGTAATTAACAATTTGTATTGTTTTTATTTTATTATTTCTTTGAATATTTTGAAATAATTAAGAAATACCCGAAACGTCACTAGCACCCCACGTGAAGCACCCCCGCATTGCCTGTGACCAACCAACAAAACTATCACAAAGACTAAATCCTCAAGGTCATTGGGCAATATAATACCCTGAAAGTAGTTTGTTCAGAATCGACTACTGAATCGATTACAGTGGTATTTATTATGTATTAATTTAGAAAAAAAAAAAAACAGAAAATAAATTCCATACCTCGGCGCCCAGATCCATCAGTGGGTCGAGGTATGGAAAACTAAAACCTATTTGTACAAATTGTTATTGTGTGCGTGTACGCATCGATAGATATCGTGGTCGTTGAGAGTACGATTGTGGTACGGCAACAAATTTTATCTTCCGATGATATAATTACCTCTTGAAAAAAGTATGCTTACATGTCATGTTTCAAAATGACTTTCGGGTTTCGTTATTATTATGACTCGATATTCTAATCGACCTGTTGTCGTAGCTGCGTAGCAGTCGCGCTTGGGACCACTACACTAATGAGGCAGTCATCAGTGAGTCTTACATATTCCTGAGCGTGACTGCTACGCTAGAGATCCTGGGTTCGATTTCCAGGTCGGGCAAAGTGTTATTGGGTTTTTCTATGAAATTCTCAGTAGCAGCTCGGAGTTTGAAATTTGTGCTTAACCGGGCACAAATTTCAAACTCCGAGCTGCTACCGAGAATTTCAATTGGCAATAAGGTCGCCCCCTATTACATGGGACCTACACCAACCGGCGAACTGTGGGTGTAGGTATTAGTACGCGTCTGCCTAATCCTTCGGGGAATACAGGCGTAATGTATTTATGTATTAGATATATTCCGTATTGCGTCTATTTAATAGCATTTCACGCGCGAAATGTAATTATTCTTGGGTAAACGATAAAGTAACATTTCAGTATTAACTTTTGACTTCCTCGAAAACAATGAAATGGTTTCTGCGAATTTTGCACCTACTGCCAAAATGGAGAGGCAAAACTTAGTTACATAAATATATGCCCAAATCTCTCGGAATTCTCGGAAAGCACCCTTTCATTCGGTACAGTGAATAAATGGTTTAACCTGTGTCTTTATATAATGAATTGAACTGAATTATGTCGGAAAAGGACCACGGATCAAAGGAATCTTCAGTCCTGATTAGGAAACCATGGCAATGTCACGTTTCTCTTTGAAATCAGCGTCTCAATGACTTTTCATGGCGTCAAGTGTAAGTTGAGCTCGCCTGGTCATCAAATTACCGAATGTATTTGCCTGTTTTTCGACAGTGAAGGATCAAGTTGAAGTGGTCGCCACTCACGAAGTTATATTTTTAATAAAAGAAGCATAATAATTTAACAGGCTGTTTTTTTATAAAATGAAATAACTACTTATAAAATTTACTTATTATCGTAGCTTTCCGCGGTCAAATTGTGGATGGGTGACCAATTTTAATACATCGATACCCCTCAGAGAGTACAAAAAGCCTTCGGTCCCTGTTGTCCTACGAACCACTAATACTCGGAAGCCTATTTATGTAATTACATATGCACGCCATAGATCTATGGCAGCATACAATAACATAGATAACACAAACCTATAAAATAAATCAAAAATAAAATATTATGTGCCCTATGGCGGCGCCAAATAGATCCAGTTCAGCTAAATGCCAGATCGCTGGTGAGCTGGCTGGCGCTGGTTTTCAACTGGATCTTAAAAAGTGAGAACATGTAGAACAAACGCTACCTATAACTGCAACATCTATTGTAGGTACCATATTTTGCCAAATAAATTATTTGATTTGATTGGAAGCCGACCGCAATATAGTTAGGTTAGATACGAGGATAAAGATGACGTGGATCACTAACACCTGTGTGGTGGTGGAACAATTTCGAATTTCTCTTTTAGCCAACTAAGCAGTGGGGTAAAGCTTTCGATGTAGGTTAGCTTTTTTTTCTAGCCTAGTTCGTCCCACTCCTGGGCAAATGCCTCCCTTTCGTCCTTCCAAACCGCTACCGCTGTCTGTGGTTTTAGCCACCCAATCTCTATCGTAAGAGTCCACTTCATCGCGCCACCTCCGTCTGGGTGGACCATGCTGTCGCTTCACTCCGTGTGGGATCTTATTTGTGGTGCATTTTGCCCAGTCCCATTTAAGCTTTGCGCGTGACATCAGATATTTGAGTGTTGGAGCGCAGTATTGTATTCTGCATTCAGTCAATGAGTTTTACTCCCAGAATACTGCGCTTCATGGCTCGTTGGCAAACCTCGAGTGTGGACTTTTGAACGACAGTCATTACCTACCAAAATTTTATTAGACACGTCTTAAAATTGGCATCATTCCTGCAGGCATAAACACGTGTAAAATATATGGAGTTTATATAAAATTTTAACTGTACTTCCTTCCGTATGTATACTTGACTTGAGTCCATGATACACTAAGCCCAAGAGACTTTTAGCAAGTTTTTGCTGCCCCTCCCTAAGTGCGGTCGGCACAGAAAATGTTTTGTTCCCCGAAGAGCCCCGAAGTTTGCCGAAATTCACCGAAGGTAAAGATTGCTTCGTAAATTTTCGGCACTGGATTCTGGTTTTTGTCTAGGTCGTAAAGATAGTTGGAACGGCTAGGTGCCTCGATATAGAAGAAAATAATGCCTAAACTTTAGTTTTTCATTTGTTTTCATTCATTGAATCATTGATTTCAATCTAAAATGAATGAAATAAGGTATGAATTTATAAATAAATGTTTTAGATGTTTTGTACTTGATGGTGACGGAATTTCCTTTCTAAGTAACGTGCTCTGAGGTGAAACGCCGCAAAAACTGCAAGAATCGTGGTCAAGTTCTAAATGTATTGCTCATTAAGGGTCCGGCGGAGCTTGAATTGCCCTCAAAAACGTAATACCGAAATAAATCGTAATTCAGACAATATTCTATCAAATTATATTATTATCCGGATTTGGATACCGTTAATCTAGGTTTCTATGATACTATTTCGTCTACTACTACTTCACTCGAAATAAAAGACCGGAAAATCGTTCCAAACTTGGTAAAGTTATCAAAAATTACATTCGCTTACATTTATTTCCAGTGAAGTATTTTAGATGAATTGGTAACGTAGGAACCTAGATTAACGGTATCGGAATCAGAGTAATAACAGATTTTTTTAAACTATGTTTGAATTACGATTTATATCGGTATTACGTTTGTAAGAGAAATTCGGTCCACCAGACTCTTAAGGTATGCTTTTTTTTATTATTTTTATAAATAAATAAATGAATTTAGTTTATTTGGAACACTTCAAATACACCTCCTCCTTTCTTATCAACTTTTTCTTTATTTATATTCTAATGACGTGACCTAATGAGGGATGCGATAGATTAGTCTTTTTTTTTTTACTGACCTTAGCCATTTCTGCGTTGATATGTGTAGCAAGACCCTAACTGGGTATGAAGCTTACACCTTATATTTAATGTACTTACATACCTTTGTAATCTAATCTCAACATAATAAATTGCTCTTTGTTCTTCCGACTAATTGCTCAGAGATTCTGTATGTTCATACATATTAAATGTATGTGTGTCTATCTTATAATATCTTGATTAGGCCGTATCGTTTGTCTGTTATGCTAGATATATTATTACACATATAACAACCCTTCAACGGAATTAGATTAGAACCACTACGAATTGTTCTCTCTCGATTAACTTGTTATCGAATAATTTTTTCGCCAAAATATGGTACAATAATTCAGTTCTCTCTCAGTAATCGTAAAATGTATGTTAAATATTATTTTTACATCTATAATTTGTAATAAGATTTAAGTAAGGGTTTATCCCCTTACTATGATCACCAAAATGGATAAATGGTCACCAAAATGGATAAATAGTCACCAAAGATTTGATTTAAGTTTGGTTAGAACTGCGACCACCAGAGTCGGATTCTACCTTGGTTGGTGAATTTATTTGTTTTGGATTTGACAATCATAATTAGGAGTTGATTATTTTAAGTAGGATAGCAAATATTTGTATTATAAAGTGATTTTTACTAGATCATTTTACATTTTACTAGATCTGGCGGTAAGTTAAATATAAGCCTTTAAATAACATAATAACATCGTCGTGCCATTTACAGGCCATTCATAAACATCTCCATTTCATGCCTGAGTGTGAGGGGTTCTCTCACAAGCATGCAGCATATTTCTATTTCGAATAAATTCGATTCAAACAGTGGACTGCCGCAATATATTTAGGAGTAGGAAAATAATACCAGAAAGGAGTTTACAATGAAGCTAATAATGTATGATTAAGCTTTTATAAGATTTATTTTTTTTGTCATTAACTTAGGCTCCATTAAGTACCTAGTATTCTTTCTATTTTTCATATATTTTTTTGTAAATGTTCCTTGACTGCGACGAATAAATCTTAGGTATTTCTGTCTTTCCTTTTCAACATAGTTTATGACAAATAAATACGAATAAATTTATCCCTCACGAGCCAAGTGGATATTTATGTCACGATTTCGTATTAAAAGACAGCTCGCTAGACAATTATAATGAAAATTTTATTTGCATAAAATGTAGGTATAATAATTTGTTTTAGACCTTACATTTAAAAAGGTCAGGTGCGTAGCACTCGCAACCGGCGTGTATGTATGAGAAGATGTATGAATGTGGAAGAAGCAAAAGAAGTATGCAAGAATCGTAGCAAGTGGCAGTCTATAGTTTCTGCCTACCCCTGTGGGAGAAAGGCGTGAGTGTATGTATGTATGTATGTACATTTTATCGCAATGCACGACGTGCAAATATTAGATACACCGTGATCATTACTGATGCTGTAATAAGAGTCCGGTGGAGCTTGAATTGCCAACAAAAACGTAATACCAAAATAAATCGTAATTCAAACACAATTTTATCAAATTGTGTTATTATTCGGATTCCGATGTCGTTAATCTAGCTTCCTACTCTACCATTTCGTCCAAAATACTTCACTGGAAATAAATGTAAGCGAATGCAATTTTTGATAACTTGACCATGTTTGGAAAAATTTTCTGGTCGTTCATTTCCAGTGATGCAGTAGTAGACGAAATGGCACGGTAGGAACCTAGATTAACGGTATCGAAATCCGAATAGTAACACAATTTGATAAAATATTGTTTGGATTACAATTTATTTTGGTAGGTACCTATTACGTTTTTATAGGCAATTCAAGCTCCGCCGGACCCTTAATAATACAATTTTACTGACAACAAACTACAGCGTTATAATAGTAACATGTCGTAGTACGAGCCTTATTTCTAACAGTTATATCACTTGAAATTAAACGATATTATTACGAACGATATTGCTTCGAGTGTAACAAATAGTAACTCCAAGGTTACTAGATTGTTTGCGTCCCCTGTTTATACAGCGAGCAGGTTCTATTTACTTGGGATTAGACCGAAAACTATGCGATAATTTGGAATATTACGAGTGTTTACGTCATAACATGAATATGAGTGGGCAATATCTACTTTATATATAGGGTTGCCATCCGTCTGGGTTTCCTCGGATTTGTCCTAGTTTAGAAGGTGTCCGGGTGGGTGTTCATTTCTCGTTCGGGTTTAAAGATTTTTAAAGTCACCACTTTCAAGTAACGCCGAGTCAAGCGACCACCGTGTCGCCGGCACCCCGTCCATGTTAGGATTCGAAGCTTCAAAATCCGGAGCTTTCAAGCTTCTTGTCCTAGTTACCACATTTTAGGGATGGCAACCCTACATATATGTAATTACGGTGAGCGAATGTTATAGCATATTTTGTTTTGATGGGAAAATACGGCGAATCTGGTTGTGAATTAATTAAAAATAATTGGATAAGTTCAAATAATATGTTTATTTGTTCTGAGATTGTTTTCATGTATTTGATTTGGTTTTTATATTTATGAACATATAAATATCTTAACTGCCTCATTAGCTGAGTGATCCTGAGCGCGATTGCTACGCTAGAAGTCCCAGCTACGATTGCCATGTCGAGCAAAATGTTTTGGGGTTTTTTATGAAATTCTCAGTAGTACCTCGTAGTTTGGGTTTTTTGCCGGGTTAATAATAGGCTCACCCCGTATTACATGGGACCTAAACATACCGGTGGATATACCGACGCCTCTGCCAAACTCTTCTGGGAATACAGGCGTGATGGTATGTAAGTTGTAAGTAAGTTATATGAATAAATAAATGAATTTCGCAAGTATTTTGCTTCGCTAAAGGCAACGTTTAATTTAGTTAAAACCGAGTACCACCCAAGCAAGTATAATAGCAGTAATGTAACCTTCTTGTTTCAGGTACGTCCATTCTACAAAATAAATTAAAAGCGAAGATTCTAAGCGAGTACTAATGGTAAGATATAGGCCCGAACCTCCTTTCTTTACAAACTTTATGTGCCGGTGACAAAACTGTAACCTTTTTTTATTTTTACTCCAACAAAGGCACTAGACAGTAAAGAGATTTTTATGTCGACAAAGGAAAATAACCTTTGTAAAATTATTTCGGTGAAAATGTAAAGAGTTTTAACAACATTTTTGACATGATTTTTTTTTAATTTATGAGGTTAGAGATAGTTATGAATCTTATATTATCTTTACGGTTCTTGGTGGTACGAGTAGTCAAGCGTCTACAGAGCTCGCCGTTGTGGATGATCTGAGTGCGAATCCAGGGTTCGTAATTATCTGAGACCTCAAATTAATTAATGTATTTTTACAAAACGTAATCCAGGTAAGTATATATTTATATATCAAAAATAATGTTTATATTTTAATTATGTTTGTTCTCTATGTATTCTTAATAACTTCATCCTATTCCAATGAAACTGTTGATGAGTTCTTGGATGCACGCCTAGGTTGCTGACATAAAATAAATTATAAAAAAAGGATTGCAACTCATGCCTCAGTCACAGTTAGTATCATTAATAAATACGAGAGAATCAAACTCGGGATTTAATAACAATTTAACAGACCTGGGAATCAAACTAAGTATCTCACAAAAGTTGCATAACTAACATAATAGTCAGTAGTTGCAAATCTGTCACATAAAGGTGCTTTCTCGGACACTGTCAAGAAAAAAGTCGGATGATACAGAAACACGTTTTTAAGCAACTGTAAACTGTCGGCTTAAGCTCTTAATGATCCAATTTGCGAAGCATTTTGCCGGGATATACCGCCTTAAGTAGGGCCATGAAGTCAGCGAGTTTACGAGCGGACGCTATGTAGAATTTAAGTGGATTTTTTTCGTCCAATAACTAACTTTACGATGTTTTTGACGGTTCACTGCATTTTTAAGGTCTTTTCGTGTTATTGACTCTATAATTTTAGTAGTTTATTTGAGATGGGCAATAAAATTTACTTTGGACAACAATATTATACCATCACGCCTATATTCCATGAAGGGATAGGCAAAGTTGTACTTATGTTCACCTACAATTCCCCAGTTTTTATGTCCCACTAGCTACCACCCGCGGTTTCACTAGCACATATTTTTTTTATAGGATAGGAAGGCAAACGAGCCGACGGATCACCTGATGGTAAGCGATTACCGCCGCCCATGGACACCCGCAACACCAAAAGAGGAGTCACAAGTGCGTTGCCGACTTTTAAAAGAGGATTGGGCCTCCGGTAACCTCACTCACACGGCGAAACACAACGTAAGCGTTGTTTAACGCCGGTTTTCTGTGAGGCCGTGGTATCACTCCGGTCGAGCCGGCCCATTCGTGCCGAAGCATGGCTCTTCCACGTGTTGAAACGAAACGCATCAAAGGTTTACTACTTACAAACGACGAACATACCAGATGAAACATGTACCAGATTTTAATTTTAATACCAGTACCCTGAGGATAGGTTGTCAGGCTCTCTGACGCACTAATACTTGGGAGTATGTAAACTGACCTATTAGGAGATAGGTAAGAATCAAGTTACACTTATGCATAGCCTTTTACTAAATCCATTCATAGGTTTATCTTTTATCTATAGATTTATTTTAGTTTAACAGTTTTAGTGTAATAATGAAACTTGAAATATGTATATACCAATAACTAGATTCAGGGCGCTAGATCACTTTTTCGCGGTCTCCCAAAAATTCCATTTAGCGTGCTATGTAGGGACATCGCATTACACGCTAAGTAGGTACTTAGCGTTAGTTTTTGGGTGTGCAATAAAAAATATTGTATCTGATACTTTTCATGGGTATCCGTTTGACATAAGAGATTGACAGCTTTACGTGCTCCCCAAGTAAGGTTGCAGGAACTAAAAAAGGAAAAGCTGAACACAGATTCATAATTAGCCCTGAAAGCCTGACACTGGTTTTTAAGAACAAAAAATTCATGATCATGATTTCTTCTCGCTTCAATTCGGCATCTTTTGGTGGGGTGGGGTTGAACAAAAGCCGGTCAAGCCGATAATATGGCCGGACAAGGACACGTCCGGCTAAATCCGGATATCTGGCAATCCTATCCCCGAGGCACGTTTGTTTTGTTTCGAAATTCATAATTTGTAATTCATATGATTTGTAAACATTTCATAAAAAACGTCTTAATACTTAAGCCACAAAATAAATGAGGTTCATAAAAATAAGCCAGTTTATCAATTAACCAGCAAAAATTAATGTCACAAGTTAATTGAATTTTAACCTTAGCTTAAATAAATTACTGAGGTTAAAGCGACATATTTATTTATTTTAGTCTCGCAATTTTTTGTCAAACTGCTTGGATTTATTAATTGGAGTAATTAAAATGGTGATGGTAAAATTTTAGTAAAATTTTATGGAGCCATCCGATTTCGGGAGTGTTCTCTATAAACGAATAAGGGTTTCATAATCGGTTTCTATATAACATATTTATGACTATTTTTTTAGTGGCACCCACAGTAGTCGTCAAAGTCAAATTCAAAGTCAAAGTCAAATATTTATTTCAATTAATATAAGTACTTTTGAATTGTCAAAACTAGGTTCACGTGTGTCAGGGACAGGTGTCGTCGATGTGGTATAATATTAATCTTTCAAAAACTGGACATAATTATGTTGTTCCGTTTAGAAATTGAAACCTAACAAACAGTCACTCTCGCATTTATAATAGCAAGGGATTATCTCATGATTAGTATTATTAGTATTGACTAGCTGTTGATCGCGAGTTCACTCGCATCTCAAAAAGCTTTTTAAGATCAAATCCCGCCTACGTCCTGTATTAGCCTGCCATCGATAACATTTTCAAAAGAGCAATCTCCTTGACAAATTTTATGGAAATCTGTTCAACGGTTTAGGTGTGAAAAGGTAACAGACAAACAGGGAGTTACTTGCGCATTTATAAATGCAGAAGTATGGAATGTCAACCTAGAATGCTTTAATTGTTTATCAACAGATATTTCCCGAATCTCACTAATTAGCCTAGTCGATTCCCAGGTCGAGCAAAGTGTTATTGGATTTTTTATGAGGTTCTCAGTAGCAGCTCAGAGTTTGGAATCTGCTATTAGGCCATGTAAATAATATTACATGGGACCTAAATATTGGCGAACTGTGAGTGTAAATGAGTAAGCCTCTGCCTAATGCTTCATGGAATACCGGCGTAATGGTATGTTTGAAGAATGGAATATATTAATTTCCCAGAAAGTTATATTTTTAACAGATATCACCAGAATCCAAGAAATTAAAATATTAATTCAGATATAATTCTCCAGTTTTGTGGCCCAAGGATTACACGGCCGTCGTCGACTCGTTCACTGTAAATTCGTTTATTTCTCCTTTTTTGTCCCCAAACTTAATACCTGTAATATAGCGGGTGTAAGCAGGCACCTACTTTAACTGCCTTCGTAATCGCGGCTGCGACGGTGGCTAAATTAATTTTAATGAGAAAGTTCTTTCGGGGTGTAACATTGTATTAACCAATAAAAAGTTTATATTTTTGAGTACTCTTTTAATGCCTGCCGAGCTTGAGGTCCTGGGTTTGATTCCAAAGTCGAGTGATCATCATCCATCTACAATTTATTTGGGGTCGGCACAGTTCTTTATTTTTTCATGCATCTCTATAGGCCATCATATTTGTTTTAATATCTTATGCTTGACCGCCCGTTCGCCTGGTGTTAAGCGACACTGCGATCTTATCACTTAGTTCTTTCCGCGCCATACCTATTTATTATCTTACACGTAATCTATCCATATTTTATTAGCATCTCCTACAAAATATACACCTTACGTGCTATAGTAGTGTTTACAATAATAGATATTCCTCGTGTTTCCTCAATTACAGGAGACCACATCATGCAGTAATATAAAACAAACAGACAGAAAGTTGAATTAAATGCACTTAGGATGTAAAATTAAAATTAAATTGAATCTATAAGCTTACTAAAAAATATATAAACAGCTAGAAATTTAACAATTTAACAAGACATTTTCGACCAGAAATTTATGGCTCTTTGCAAATTATTTATTTTCTTTGATCTCCCGCTTTTCTTATAAGTTCCCAGCCAAATGCATACAAAACCTTTCTCGTAACATGTATTTCCATGACATGTTACCAACACAAATTTTCTGTCGCTTTTAAACAGCCAATTTTTTATTCTTGATAGGCTTACGTTTGATCGCCAGTTCTCCTAATGTTAAGCGACACTGCAATCTAAGATGGAGCGTGCTTGCCCAGATGAATCCAATTCATTCGTGATATAAAAACACCCAGATTATATCTATCGGGGAAGACCCACTAGGGAAGCACTAGGGATGACCCACTAGTGGTCCCAATCGCGATTGCTACACTAGAGGTCGTAAGTTCGATCCCCAGGTCGAGCAAAGTGTTATTGGATTTTTCTAGGAAATTCTCAGAAGCAACTCAGTCTGGATTTGTGCCCGGTTAATGTAGTAAAACATACCGGCGAACTGTGGGATGTACATTAGTACACCTCTGCCTAACCCTTCGGGGAATACAAGTTTGATGGTATGTTATGTTTATTACGATGTCGCCCTATTTTTGTGGTTCTTTATTAAAATTTTATTAATAGCCACTTTATAGTAGATTTTAAATCTAAAATACTTTTTAATAACATACTGTTGCATTTTTATTTCGTTTTTAATTTAGAAAGTGCCTTTATGCATGTTTTATGTTGGACAAAAATATGTTGCTATGTTTTTAATGAGTTTTGGCTGTAGTAAAAAATATTAATTAGGGCAAGCCCTACGTAATAGGGGTTGGTGGAAAATTATAAAGGGAATATTTGAAGGGGTAAACGAATTACCGGCTGGAATAGCCCACCCTCCCATTTATTCATCAACTTACCTGCTAGTACTACCTAAATAATGAGTGATAGTAAATACTTAAGTATTCGTTTGTAGTAAGTATTTGTTATTACATAACTAGTATTCTTTCATTTTAGTAAAGGAAAAATTCAATCGCGGGCAGGATTCGAACCTGCGTCTTCTGGTTTGATATACCAGACGCTCTGAAACCAGAAGACGCAGGTTCGAATCCTGCCCGCGATTGAATTATTCCTTTACTAAAATAACTTTATAATCTTAGCATGGAAAATGCAAAAAAAATCACAAAAGATAGTATTCTTTTGTATATGTTATTTTGAGTGATGACTGTTTATTAGCTTGTCTAGTAGTTATAAGTGTGTCTACTGAGCGTGAGTTCCTATATTCAGCATGCCCCGACCCCTGCACTCATAAAGACCTAATGCCCGCTACAAAAAATGCCGTGGGCGTAGCGGAATACTGGGCCAATCTAGTTTAATGTCTATTAATTATTTCTCTTCTTTTGCCCTTCTCTTTCCGTTTGCTGTCAATTCGATAAAAAGAAGAAGAAGAAACATACGTGCACTAATTTACACCTACTGCCAGCCGGTATAAAATAGGTAACTAACCTATAAGTCCCAAACAGAGTCAGCTGCTACTGAGAATTTCATAGAAAAACCTACACTGTCCCATTTCTTCATAAAGGTCTTCCCATAATTTTCTACACCTTCCTACTTATTTGTGACCAACCTGTTATGTTCTAGTTTAGCTTAAATATTAAATGAAAATTACTACTAATTAATTCAAATAATGAATTTCATAAAATTTCCGACAACACGTTTTGACGACACGTTTGGCGTAGCGGCTGAGCGATCGGCTTCTGCGTCACGTGTTGTGGGTTCAATCCCCACACGGAGCAAATATTTGTATGATCTACAGGTAGTTGTTCCGGGTCTGGGCGTTTGTGTATGTGAGAATTTGTGTTTGTAAACGCACCCACGATACAGGAGAAAATCCTAGGGTGGGGCAACGTTTTTGTTAAAAAAAAAAACAAAAAAAAATCGTAAAAAAATTAAGCACAACACCCGCATTTTCCTCAAAAAATATGCTTCTAATTTAAGAAGAATTAATTGTTGCCAATAAAAGAAACATAAAGTGAGACATTTCCATGGCCACGACTGAAAAAAGCCTTACGACTTTGAGTAAAAGGCCTTCGCCGATGTAATAATTCAAAATGAACGAAAAAAACCGTCCGGTCCCTTTGAAGTTGGCCATTGTTTGCTGGGAGTGACGTTGCGTAATGAATTTGTTTGAAAAAACACTTTGAATTGATTTAAAGATTGTTGTAATTATACGTGTTAATTTTTGAATTAGAACGTTGATTAGGTTTTTTGTTTACCGTGTATTTTTTTTTAAATCTCTAAAGTGGCAAACAAGCTTACGGCCTGCCTGATGGTAAGCGGTTACCGAAGCCTATGGACGCTTGCAACACCAAGGGTATGACTCTCGTGTTGTCGACCGTTTAAAAATCTTTTCACACCCTTTTTGAAGAATCTCATGTCAAAGCATGTCCTTTGGGAAAACCTCGGCGGGGAATTGATTCTACAACCTGAGTGTACGTGGGATGAAATTCCTCTGGAATCGCACAGTATGAGACCAGAGTGGTTAACGTGCACACCAATTACCTACATATTTATAACCTAACTAGCTTCTGCCCGCGACTTTGTCTGCGTGGACTTTGGAATTGGGTTCGACTTTAATAAAAATTAGCCTGTGTGCTATTTTAGACTACAATCTATCTCTATGACAAATTTCATCTAGATCCGTTCAGCCATTCTGGCTTGATTGAGTAACAAACATCCTTACATCATCTCAAACTATCACGTTTATAATATGATACATCACACCTGGATTCCCCGAAGGGTTAGACAGAGGAGTACTAATGTACACCCACTTAGAATACAGGCCTGATAATATCTATGTAATATAAATACAAAATATTCAGTTTGTCAATACATAACTTGTAAAACAAGCTCGAGAAACGAATTAATTAAAAAATTAAATTCCGTTAGGCTCAACCATCCTCAACTTCTCCACTTTGATACTAATTAATGTTTAGATTTTTAACCCTTTTTATTTTTCCCTTTTGGAGTGGCGGGCGTAGTGAGATCTGAAGACCAATTAAGTAGGAAGGCAATAAAAAAAATTACAACCTACTTTTCCAAAAAAATGCAGTGATAACCTAATAATATCACCATTGGACTATGTCTTGTTTATCACTAGGTATATCTTTATATATATAATTCTTCTGTGAGTGTGTATGTGACTGAACTTCTCTCAAACGGCTGGACCGATTTTGTGTGCATATCGGGTGGGTCTGAGAATCGGCCAACATCTATTTTTCATACTCCTAAGTTATAAGGGTTGTCCACCCCTAAATTTTTTTTTATTTTTTGGATATTTTTTTTTGAGTTTTTTAATGTGGCATTAAAAATACATACAACCCTAAATTTTAACCCTTCTATCAACCACCCCTATTTTTGAATAGTTATTATAGTAATATAATCATTTTTCATCCCGCTCGATAACTGATCAATTATCACTTAGGTAAGTTATACTCGGTGTTTATGTTTATATTGTTGATGTGCCTTGTGTAAATAAATAAATAAATAAATACTCGCCAGTTGAGCCTAACATTTAATTGAAACTTTTTACATGGTAACATCCTATCAATGTTATTTTGTTTTTCACCCGTCATAACGAATTGTTATCAATTCGTATACGCTTATAACGGAGTAGGGATGAGACTATTAATATTTGGTGTTTTGTTATTTTTATATTCCCTCAACGTTCACAGCGCTCCATGCCTCTTTCACTCATATACCACATCATTACACACTTACAATATGTTAGTTTTTTTTTTCTACACTAGAAATTCCCTAGAAATAATTTATATGGCAAAACAACGTTTGCCGGGTCAGCTAATAGTAATACAGAAATAGGTCTTTACTTCGAATCCTGAGAAAACCTGCATGCCTTGAAATTTGACATGACACATTTTCTCGATGGCGTGCGAAACCTGCAAAAGTCTTATATTAGGGCGTAGGAGACTTAAGTCAAAATCAAAACCATTTATTCAAGACTAGCGACCCGCCCCCGGTTTCACCCGATTTGCCCCGGTTTTTTAGTTCTTTCGTGCAATTTTTCCAATTTTGCTCTCGATAAAAACCTTCGTCAGAGCTCAAGGAATAAATTTAAAAATATTACCCGGATTGGTCCAACCGTCTTCGAGTTTTGCGCGCTTAGCAACAAATTTTGGGATTAATTTTTACTAATACACCGTGACATTTAGGTCGTTTTAGAGCTGAAAGGACGGTATTATACTCATCATTAGAAATACCTTTTACCCTGAAATCACGATAAAAAACCGCTGTTCCATACATTTTGTCGAGTTCAGTGTACACAAATGTATGGAACAGCTGTTTTTTTAAATGTCACTTTGTATAAATAAAAATGAATCGCAAAATTTGCTGCTAAGCGCGCAAATCTCGAAGACGGCTAGACAAATTCGGGTATGTTTTTAAATTTATTCCTTGAACTCTGAGAAAGGTTTTTATGGAGAAAAAAATTGGAAAAATTGCACGGAATAACTAAAAATATGTATAGATATACTAATGGATATTTTTCAACGTCTTTTTTTATATTAGACTAGTCTCCACTACTAACTAACTTTGTAAAAAAAAACTTTTGAACAATAAAGTATTATTATTACTATATATAGCCCCCAAAACGCCCGACCTTCAAAAGCCTTAGCCCCCTCATTTTAAGAGATGATGTTTCAGTAACGCTCATAAAATGCGATACCCACTGTACCTTCCAGACATCTTTGGCTACTAACCCCTGTTCAACTGTACACATTAAATAAATTATTTATACGTCCAACGGGTACCCGAAAGCTTTAAATTTAAGGGCTCCGTCAGCCAAGTTTATGTTATATACTTTTAAAACAACCTTCCTGTCGACTATTTAGTGTAAGAATTCTGTCTTTTATAGCATAAAGGCTTTTTGGTAATTTTTCGCTTGACAAATCACCTACTGTTGCGTTACCGGAGTGTATAATATTTATTCAAACGCGTGCAAGTCTTTGGAGTAGTTAAATAAGTATTTTAGATGTTGACTGTGAAGTAATTACTTAATGCTGTACTTTTTATCTTATATTTTTAGAACATTCTTCTGATGTACCTAAAAGAGATATTATCTGGCTTGACCTGGGAATCGAACGCTAGATGTTACTTTCAGCCGCACTTAGGACCGCTCAGTCAATGAGGCAGTTTGTATTTTTATTGTATTTATAAAGGATATTCGTTTATTGATGAATTTCTGCAAAATTTCTGACTTTAGTTTGTAGTTTTTCTGATGGTAAACGATTACCGCCGCCGATAGACACCCGCAACACCAGAGAAGTCAGAAGTGCGTTGCCGGCCTTTTCGGGCCTTCGGTATCACTCACTCAGTGAAACACAACGTAAGCGTTGTTTGACTCCGGTTTTCTGTGAGGCCGTGGTATCACTGCGGTCGAGTCGGCCCATTCGTGGTGAAGAATGGCTCTTCCACGGTAAAAATATATATATTTGTTTATTGATATAATATAGATATTCGTTTATTGAAGATGTTCTACAAAAAGTCACAGACGTATTAGTTATTATTGAAAATATGAACAAACCTCGTTAGTATGAATCACGCGCGAGGGGAAACTCTTAATAATATACAAAATTATAGTTGTTTTTTCCTATTTCACTTCGGAGTACCGTGACATTATTTTCTTGGCCTTTTATATTTGTTGAAGTTTGAAAAGTAAACAAAATAAAAATATTGTAAAGTAACCAAGTTTTTTCGAAGTTAGTTCGAAGTGAAATCAAAAGTAGTAAGTTTTAGAGTTGTCGCAAGTTGATTTGCAATTGAAAGCAATAAAAACTAATAATTGTGTTGCTACGACTTCGTATTTCTAGTTTACGGTTCAAAATTGTTTATTTTTAACACAGAAAACCGGCGTCAGACAACGCTTACGTTGTGTTTCGCCGAGTGAGTGAGGTTACCGGAGGCCCAATCCCCTTCTAAAAGGCGGGCAACGCTCTTGTGACACCTCTGGTATTGCGGGTTTCCATGGGCGGCGGTAATCGCTTACCATCCGTCTGTTTGTTTGTCCCCCTATCCAATAAAAACTACGAATGTAAAAAGTGACAAGTTTTTCATAAAAAGAAGAAAAAAATCACGTTATAATATCAATATGTCTCATTAGACTAGTGGTGTCCTAAGTACGACTGCTACGCTAGTCTTGGGTTTGTTTCCCAGGTCGAGCAAAATATTATTGCTATAAGTAATTTTCAGTAGAAGCTCTAAGTTTGGATTTGTGCCAGGTTAATGGCAATAGGCTCGCCCCCTTCTACATGGGACCTAAATATACCGGCAAACTATTGTACAGTAGTATATCTCTACTTAGCCCTTCGGAAATTATCGGCATGATGGTATTTTATATCAGATAGATACTGTTCTTTCACTCTGATATTACCCCAGAGAATACTGAGATAGTTTACCCAAGACTGAAGAAAATATAGCGATATTATTTCGGCAATAGGTACTAAGTACCTAATATGTATCTCGTAAGTACTTATTCACGTAAGGCTGAGTAGCTTTGCCTCATACTTACTTGTGAAAAGGCCTAGAATGCTTGAAAGCGCTCTGAAAGGACTTATAAATTATTTATTAAGGGCCGACCCTGACTATGAAGATTGTGTAATGATATTTATGATCACTATTTAGTTCCACATATAAATCATTTAAAAACACTTACAAGTCAATAATTTTAGAACTAGATTATGCCGTCGTTTTGTTTATTGAATTATGGTTTCTTAAATTCTAGACATAAGTATGTATTAGCATCAGATATGTAAAATTATTAAATTGTGTGTGTAACAAAGTAGGGTCGGTATATTATCTGCAATGACCTTTTGAAGAAAGAGCCATATACCAGCTTCGTAGAGACCAGACTCAAATAACGGCACGCATGCATCAATAACAGTAGTTTTACATTTCAACATCGACGAAATGATATGCTGTGAAATTAGAATTTTCTTACATCTGTTCCTGATACATATACATAACTTGGCTAGGGGCGCTACAGTGACTTTTTATCTTGATTCATTGTGACTTCTATACTTTTAAACTGTATACAGGGTGACTAGTAATTAATGTAAGATATGTATTTAAACCCGTGATTGTACTCACGATAGAAAACAACTTTCTCAAAGAAAGATTTGTTAGAAAAAAACGGACAGCGGTTGGACCGAGTATGTTAATAGTGGTTAGTATTATAAAATAATAATAATAAATGAATCCTGTCTGGAAAAGTTGTTAGTTATAATGAGTACCACCATAAATTATGCTAATATACCCAAATAGAAGTCGCTTAATCACTCACCCTTTAGATAACATTTAACATACCATCACGCCTGTATTGCCCGAAGGGTTAGGCAGAAGTGTACTAGTGTACACTCACAGTACGGTTGTTTAGCTCGCATGTAGATAATAGGGAGCGCACGGGTACAAATACCAAACTCCAAGCTGTTACTGAGAATTTTATAGAAAAACCCAATAACACGTTGCTCGACCTGGGAATCGAAATAAGGACCTCTAGCGTAGCAGTCGCGCTCAGGACCTCTAGACTAATGAGGCGGTTCAGTAGTCACTCTATATAAATGAATAAGTAACTGTTTTTACCTGCAAAATCCACCTAAACCGGTGACCAAAATCCACTGACTTCCGGCTTTCTTTCCGTGATCCGATCCCTAAAGCGGTGGAAAGTTGGTTTCTTATTAAAATTCCATACTTTGAATTCTTTTGGGAATATTATAAAATGTTCGTACATTTACGCACCGTGGAACGGGAAAGATAAAAAAGTGCCAAGTAAGGGTAAAAGAAAAGGTGGGTTCCCTAATAAATTCATATTTTTAATTTTTTAAATGGTCTGCTGCATTAGCCTAGTGGTCCTAAGCTATTGCTACGCTAGAGGTCCTAGGTTCGATTCCCAGGTCGAGCAAAATGTTGTTCTATGAAATTCTCTGTAATAGCTTAGAGTTTGTGTCTGGGTACATACATCAATACAGCTCTGCATTGATAGGCATAGGATAGGCATATATTATTAAGGGTATTACATTGCCCAATGACCTTGGGATTTAGTCTTTGTTAGTCACAGGCATTGCGGGAGTACTTCACGCGGGGTGCTAGATAAGAAAATAAAAACAATACAAATTGTTAAATACATCATTACAATATTTTGGTAAAAATTCATGACTTCATGATTAAAAAAGATACAAATTAGGTTAAAAAGGCCCATTTGCTTCAATTACTATCCAAAATTGGGGCAAATTTATAAAAAATTTAAACAATACCATTTGTTTATGATGATTTTAAGTATAACATATATTTTTTATATGGCAAACGCACATAATGATTCCACTAGAAACTTCTTTAAAGCTAGGGTGTTTTTTTGGATTTGAGCGATGCAATGCCCTTAAGTTATCCTTCTAATAAATAGACTTGATGCAATAGAGTTGTTGATTGGTATTTTATTTAAAAACAAACTTAGTGTAAATATAATTCGTATTCTGAAAAAAAAATTAAAATCAGGTGACAAATTTCTAAGGTATCAGCTTTTCAAGGGGATTGAGAGGAGATGCTGTGTCCCTTTCCCGCAAAACGAGTGTTAGGACTTGTATGGCGTGGTGAGTTGTGACGTCACAATCCTCTATAGTGCTTATAACTTCCTTATTCTGAATTGATTTCAATTTTGTTTTTTTTTAATCTGCTCTATTTAATAAATATCTTTATGAAGCTATAAAAAATAGACAGAAAAAACGTTTATTTACACAGTCACGGACACTGCACACATAGCGTAAAAAAAAACCTAACCTAACCTAACGGTTTTTTTTAATAGAAGCCGTGATAGCCTAGTGGTATGACCGTTGGACTGCCAAGTCAAAGGTCTCGAGTTCGAACCCAAGGCACGTCACCTCTGACTTTTCGAAGTCATGTGCGTATTAAATAGTTAATTATCACGCGCTTAAACGGTAAAGGAAAACATCGTGATGAAACCTGCATGCCTGAGAGATTTTCTCGATGGCGTGTGAAGTCTGCCCACCCGCACTAGGCAAGCGTGGTGGACTATAGCCTAATCCCTCTCATTCTGAGAGGAGACCAGTGCCCAGCAGTGGGACAGTATAATGGGTTGATTGTTGTTGTTTTTTAATAGATAGAGTGATTCAAGAGGAAGGTTTTAAGCTTATACATTACGCTACGACTCTTAGGTATGGAGCAACGCGGGTGAAACCGTGGGCGGGTCGCTAGTTATCTTATAAAATAACGATAGAGGGAAAGTTCCAAAATATCAGTTCCATATTTTTTTTTAAACTAAGTATTTAAATTACTGGTTGCTGTTACTCGCAGTTTCACTCACATCCCAAAAAGATTAACATACCTATGAGTCCGATTCTAGGCGGCGTGATGAATCACGATTTTAAGTTAGACCTCTAGCAATACCTTGGTGAAAACTGCATTCAATTCCATGCAGTAGTTTTTGCATGATGCGCGTACAAACATACAGACAGATAGACCAAAATTAAAAAAATAATATTTTGGCTTCTGTTGCTCTAATAAAGACCCCTTATTAGTTTTTCTTTTATATCTATAATGTACAGACATCTGTTACAATTTTATTATAAGTATAGATAATGGAAGAGAAATTCGACTTCAGGTAAGGTTCGAACCTGCGTCCCTTCAGTTAAGTACACCAGACACTTTAGCCAACTAAGCTACCGAAACCACTAATATCTACATATTAGTGGTTTCGGTAATTTAGTTGGTAGCTTTCGCATGCTACAATGCGAAAATGCAATATTTAATTTTTAAAAAGCTAGAACTCCTTATTTTACCACGGAATCCTAAAAATCTGGGTCATATGAAAATTTCCTTTACATTAATTAAATGCATTTGCGTATATTTAATGTGGGTCCCAAATCGGCCGAATTATTTTTGAGTTTTGTTGTATGGAAATGAGGATTATAACGAGAAGGTCCGATTCTTATCATAATTTTGTAATTATGCTCTGATACTCCGCTTATCTCGGGTTTGGTGGTATCAGCTGTCTTTTAAAAACGATAACTTCGTACTGTTTATTCTCTTTTGTCCTTTTAATCTGTTTTTTTTTTGTAACTGCCTCATTAATCTAGTGGTCCAAAGTGCGACTGCTACGCTACAGGCCCGGGATTTAATGCCCAGGCCAGACCTGGGCATTAAATCCCGGGCATGTCTTAAATCTCATTAAATCTGGGCATTTTTCTATGAAATTATCAGTAGCAGCTTGGAGTTTGATTTGAGCCCGGTTAATGGCAATAGGGTTGCTCCCTATTACATGGGACCAACTGAACATATCGACGAACTGTGGATGTAACGACACTTCCGCCTAATGTTTCGGGGAATACCGGCGTGATAGTATGTTTACTTAATAATAAGTTTGTAACTGGCCAATATCGATGAGATATTAAAAAAAGAACATAGAAACCAGGACAATCACTAAATTATTATAAAACAAAGTCCCCGCAACTGTCTGTCTGTTTGCGATGAACTCAAAAACTACTGAACGGATTTTCATGCGGTTTTTATCAATAGACAGAGTGATTCATGAGAAAGGGTTAGGGTTGTTTGTAAATTGGTTGAGGTATAACTATTATTGTTGAAAATGTCGGAACAAGTCTAGCCGCCTGCGAGTCTTTATCGAACACTACCTAATCCCTTTGAGATACCCGTTCGAAGCCGGAGCCGGTCGCTAGTTTAATTATAATTATTTTTTCCTGTCTGTATATTTGTACGCGATCCACGCAAAAACAACAGCACTAAATTGCGATACACTAAATTGGGTGCAGTCTAACTTCAAATCTGGTCAATCTTTTTTCTTTCGCTCACGCCATCTACAAGGCAGATTATAGTAAGTAAATCCGATTAGAACGCGAGTAAATTCGCAGGAAATAGCTAGTTAACCGATTCCCATCGCCAACCCTTAGAAAACCCAATTTTACCTGTTCCAAAACAATGTTTTAACTTTACCGCATACCTTCGGTGGACCGAATAATCACCATGGATTAAACTATTTGCTAACTTTTAGTTAAAACGCAGTTTAAGGGCTTGACCTACATAAAGTCCTCGGGAAATATTACAAAGTACTATCCGACGATCAACGTTCAAATCTCGAAATTCCCGGAAATAAGTCCCGAATCGCGGGATTACCTTGCCGACGGATTTTATTGTTCTTTTCCACAATTAGGTACCGGCTTATCCGACTTTACATAAAGCTGAGGGTTGTTTTAATTGTTTGTTGCTAGGCAAAGAGTAAGTCAAGTTGATAGGGTTTTTGAAATACTAGGTTTTCTTTAAAAATATTGATTTATTTTTATTTTTTCCATAGTTCAAGTTCAAAGTTCAAAATGTTTTTATTTCAAATAAGCTTGTACAAGCGTTTATGAAACGTTATTGAGTCTCGTTGCACGGTTCCAAAAAAGTTGATCCTATGGAGAAGTTGATCCTTTTAAAATAATTTGTATTACAATCTTCAAGTAGGTACAATAGTGCAATAACAGGATGTGCTGACATTGATTTAATGTCCAAGTTGGACCGAACGTAACTCATTACATTTTTAAATATTTCCATAAAAAGAAAAACAGCAAAATAATTTAAAAATATAAAAATTAGTAGCCCACCAGTATTGGAAGCAGGGTCGAAGCTACTGGTGGTCAGGGCTCCAGAGAGAGAGAAACCTCCTAAAACCAGGTCCGGACCAGGACCAGGAGTACTGCGTTTTGTATCAAGCCTTTAATCCAGCTACCCAATGAGTTCCTTTTACATTTATTTATATCCAACTTACCTTATTGCATTTTGCTCTTCTCAAACCCCTTTATTTGTAAATCACAAACAAGAGTTACTATAGAAATACTTTACAATTGGACCACGCAGATATAATCTTGGTGTCTTTAAATCACGAGTGAATCGATTTCTTCTGGGCAAGCGCGCTCCGACGATCGCAGTATATGTAGCTTAACATCAGGCGAACTGGCGGTCAAGCGTAAGCCTATCACGAATAAAAAAAAGAAATATTAAATCGCAATTTTAGAGTGTCCGCCATATTGGATTTAAAATGGCGGCATTTAGATAAGTAAGTGTCACGTGTGTGCAAATTTCAGCTCATTTGGACACTGGGAAGTGGGTCTTACTTAATTGGCCAGACTTGATGACTACCACCGGGAGAATTGACACTAAATAAAAACATATCTAACGATTTAAATGAAATTTATAATATCGGATTTTCAGAGCCAAAAATGCCAAAAGTTAGGTCTAATTTCTGGGTAAAATAATTTTCTCCGTGTTTTTACACAGACAGCAACAAAATTAGATTTGCTTAGGAATAAATCTAGGAAGACTTTTTACGTGTCTTGAGCTCAGTAATTAAGGTGGGTAACTTGTTAGATAGAAAAACGTTAGGTAAATAGTAAGGTGAGCAAGGTCGCCAGAGCTCCTCGAGGGAGCGCTGTGTTGGCAGTGGGGGGGGACCGGTGGTGTTTTGTTACCGCCGCTGTCATGCATGGCAGCATGTGTCCTATACTGCCAACCCAACTATTCCGCCTTAATTTACATGGTTGGCTACGCGCGATTGATTCCCCTGGTGTTGCAAGCGTCCATAGGCTACGGTAACCGCTTACCACGATGCGGGCCGCAATCTTAATTGCACACCATAACGCCAAGTACTACTCCTTATTAGGCATAGTTATAGAATGGTGCAATGGGCGGTCTTTTCGCTAAAAGCAATGTTTTACAGACAACCTTTAGATGAACACGAAATAAAAAGAAATCAATAACTAGTTAGGTAGAAAACCCATTAATTGACAGCACATAATTCACTTTATCAATTTAACAATGAGAAAAACTGTGCAAGTGCCTCTGTCATTATTCTGAGGCTAGTGCCTCTGCCAACTGTCATAGCAGGAAGCACAGGCTATTTACTCCACCTGCTAGTCGCAATGTAGCACGTGCTAACTGACCCAATCCGCGTGTACTTATGACACTCACCGCTCTCCTAGAAGTAAATCCGGACTGCGATTTGATTGTGGATGGATGGAAGACAATTTTATCTGTATGTCTCTCCAGACAAACAGATGTATGCGAGAAGTTTGTGTGCTAGTTGTGTCTATAATTATCTCCTACATAGAGTAAGTGGCCTGCGGCCGTTCCTATTAAGGTTAAATATATAAATAATAACGTTATGTCAATGTCAACGTCCTGTCAAGATTGTGTCAAGAATCTTCCTTCATAAAAAATTGATTTAAAATTACAAAATTGTCACTTTGGCATAGTACAAAATAATCCTTTGTAAGTATAAACTAAGTACTTATTGATATATATATACAGCTAAGTGACATAAATTCAAAACTTAAAAAACCGGTGTAACTAATATTTTTATTAAAGAGTTTCAAATAACAAGCCCTTTTGTTTCTTTATAAATAATCTTACTATTTACCAAAAGGTCCAACCAATCCTTAACCACATCGTAAACCCACAGACGTATAAAAAGACAGTAAAACTTTAACAATGTACCCGTTAACTGTCCGTTTTAACTGTCTATTAGTTCTAACTATTCTTCTTGATTAGATACTTGACTTGCTTTTACGGGGACTGTTAAAAGAGGATTTGGTTAAAGTGCTTTGGGAAAGTCGTTGAGAGAAGTGGCGATTGTAATCTGGTAATTTAAAATAAATAGTCGTGTATTTGTTTATAGTTAGGTACTTCTGACATTATAACATACCATCACGCCTGTATTCCCCGAAGGGTAAAGCAGAGGTTTACTAATGTTACCCACAATTCTATTGTATTTTATGTAATAGGGGGCGGCCTAATCAAATTTCAAATACATTTATTTTGCTCGAATATGGTATTTAAAGATGTAAATTCTTGTAATTTAGTAATAGTATATTCTGCCTCTTAGGGCGTGCTAAAAATTTGCAACAATAGGAAAAAGCATGGTGGTATACGTTACATGTTAAACTCAATCTTATTATACAGTTACATTTCAGATTGTAATTGAACTTATAAACTATAGTTATTTAAGTTATAGGCCCATAGATATAGTCGTATACCTTACAAGCTAACATATATAAAATATATACAAAAATAGTGTTAGTAGATAGGGCTTAAGAGTCCGGCGGACCGAATTTCTCTTACAAACGTAATACCGAAATAAATCGTAATTCAGACACAATTTAATCAAATTCTGTTATTATTCGGATTTCAATACCATTAATCTAGGTTCCTACTGTACCATTTCGTCCAAAATACTTCACTAGAAATAAATGTAAGTGAATGCAATTTTTGATAACATTACCAAGTTTTGAACTTTTTCCAGTCTTTTATTTCCAGTGAACAAGTAGTAGACGAAATAGTACCGTAGGAACCCAGATTAACGGTATTCAAATCCGAATAATAACATAATTTGATAAAATATTGTCTGGATTTATTTCGGTATTACGTTTTTGTGAGCAATTCAAGCTCCGCCGGACCCTTAAGACTATGTTAATAGCTCTTCACTTTGCACTTATTATCTTTGTGCTGTCCTGTGGCACTTGTCCGCGGAAGCGACGGAACACCATGACCTGCGGCCAAAAGACCTCTTCGATGACGAGGGGCAGAAACACTAATACCCTTTATTCAGGAAGAGGTCAGATAGTTTGTTTCGAAATTGGGATATTAAAAATTATATTAAGCTTTTGGGTAGTAGGTGATTATATATTTTAATTGACATACAGTACGAGTTTCTTCTGAATATTTCTAATTTATTTTGGGGCAACTTTAGATTATCCTTGAGTCTGGACAAACAATGGAATCTTTGGAAGAAGAATTCAGGATGCTTTTTAATAAAGATGCATATCTCTAAAATGTAAAAGCATGGCACGGGTAGTAATTAATATTTTTTTTAAATAGTAGCTGAAAAAATGACGACACGTTTGGCGTAGCGGCTGAGCGATCAGCTTCTGCGTCACGTGTTGTGGGTTCGATCCCCACACGGAGCAAATATTTGTATGATCTACAGGTAGTTGAGAATTTGTGTTTGTAAACGCACCCACGATACAGGAGAAAATCCTAGTGTGGGGCAACGTATTAAAAAAAAAAAACTATTGAGGACAACTGCCTATTGCCTTAATCGAGCACAAGTACAAATTCCGAGCTGCCACTGGGAAATTCATAGAAAAACCCAATATAAACATTTTGCTCGACTCGCTTAAGACCAATAATTCTCATAAACTAGATATATGAACAAATTATATTTCTTTTAGCGAAGGAAAAGTTCAGTCGCTGGCAGGATTCGAACCTGCGTCTTCTTGTTAGATACACCAGACGCTCTGACCGCTAAGCGACCGCTAGTCCCACCCGCTTGATCGAAATATCACATTCTGAATTTAGGTCATAATGTGACGTTGGCGACATCTATTGAAAAGCAAGTTACCTTGCTCCTCAACCAACATGACTTACTTTACAGTTAGTTCGATATCGTACGATGCCACCTTACCTTTTAACTATCTTTTTGTGATTTTTTTGCATTTTCCATGCTAAGATAATAACGAAATTTTTTATTAAATATTTTTTTTCCTTCACTAAAATAACTTTATAATCTTAGCATGGAAAATGCAAAAAAAAATCACAAAAAGATAGTTAAATTATATTTCTTCTTTTACGTAAAGAAGTTGACATTCCCACAAAACGACTCAACATAACGAATCCAATTCTGTTCTCAACAATCCAAATTAAACCAAATCTTGCGAACCGCAAACTTTTTCGATTCTGAAGAAATAACATGAAGGCCATTATAAACCATCACGGTTCTTATAGTTAAGGTGCTTTCAGACTTTACGACACAGCTACTTAAGTCGTTACTAATATTATAAACGTGAAAATTTGAGTATGGATGTATGAATGTTTGTTACTCTTTCACGCCAGAACAGCTGGAGGGATCTGGATGAAATTTGGCACAGAGATAGATTATAGTCTGGAATAACACATAGATTACTTTTTATTCAGGTCTGTATTCCGAAGGGTTAGACAGAGGCGTACTAAGTACACCCAAAGTTCGCCGGTATTTTTAGGTCCCTTGTAATAGGCGACAAACCTATTGCCATTAATCGGGCACAAATCCAGACTCCGAGCTGCTACTGGGAATTTCATAGAAAAACCCAATAACACTTTTCTCGACCTGGGGATCGAACCCAGGACCTCTGGTGTAGCAGTCGCGCTCAAGATCTCTAGGCTAATAAGGCAGTTAAACACATCATAACACGCCATTACACATGTATCCCCGAGGGGCTAGGCAGAGCTCTACTGATGTACACCTTCATTTTGCTGGTATGTTTTAAGTCCCGAATCTTCCGCAATCTTGCACAAATCCAAACCCCAAGCTGCTACTAAGAATTTCATAAAAATACCAAATAATTTATGCGCGACCTGGTATTGAACCTGCATGCTCAGAAGACGCGTTGGCGACCACAAACAAAATTTAAACTAGTTAGGTACCTTCAAACACAACCTGCATGCACCCTTAAATTCGAACTGAACATGAAAAAAGGAGATATACCAACTCGGTAACGTCGAAATATGACGTTTTTGTAATCTAACTTTTTGCGTGATCAATCACCTTGTGGAAAGTTGTACCGTTAAGCCGTCGTCGGGATTATTAAAAATGTCGCGGACAGTCCCGGCATTTATGTCATATAGACCGAGGCTGCGATGAATTTGTTTAGCGTTATGTCAAAAAATGCCAATTTTAGTACATATCATCACGCCTGTATTTCCCGAAGGGTTAGGCAGAAGTGTATTAGTGTACACCCACAGTTCGCAGGTATGTTTAGGTGCCATGAAATAAGGATCGAGCTTATTGCCATTATCTGATACTGAGAATTTCATATAAAAATCCAATAACATACTGCTCGACCTGGGAATCGAACCCAGGACTTCTAGCATGGTAGTCTAGGACCACTAGACAAATGAGGTCGTTTTATATTCTGCCAGAAAATGGATTGTACACGAAGAGCATCTCCTTCTATCGTTGACGTGTTACAATGATAGAAGGACTGGGCGGGTGGGCTTCCCGTATCACAGAGAGATTTCGAGGTGCTTGGAATTGTCATCCATCCATGGAGTGACCGCAACAAGCATAACTGAACCTAGCAGGTCGCATATCGATAAACAGAAATTATTCAGTTATGTATAAGCCTATATTGCCCATAAGTTGTATTTATCTATACTACAATATTTATACGTAGCAAAGTTTGATTTATTGGAACGAAAAACTATATTTTCCGCCAATTTTATTCGAGATAAAAACATTGTGGCAAACGACTTATTAACAATTCAATATTTTCTTAAACAAGAATAACATACATTAACGAAATGCTTTGTAGGCATAACTTTTTCCGAAATCGAACTTTTGTGATTTCATAAAATACACTGACAAAGTATTCGTTCCTGTTATGTATTGATAAAGTTTGCGAATTTATTTGATACTTGATAACGAAATACGAGGGAAAAGTAAATATCTCTCAGGGTCCGTGTCCACTGAAGCGTAACAAAGGTTCGTCGTCATGAGTATTTTTGGTATAAACTTTGGTGTTTCTTTCTAATTATGTTACGAAGTCTCTTTTATCTTCATCTAGAAACTAGATCTTATTTCAAGAAGCGTTCACTCGTAAAATAACTTACTAACTTTGTGTTTTGTAAACCCTTTCATAGAATAGTTATTTTAGAAGCGTTACTAAACGTTGTATGATATGAATACTATAATTTATTTTGTTATACGTTTTGTGTTCGATATTCAACCGCCTTGCCAATAAGCTACCGTGGCCTCTGCCTCTGATGAATTGCTATTTCACATTGTCCGTCGAGATGACGTCAGCGAAAATCCTTGTTCTTTTGTTTCTTTCATCCAAATGTCATTAAGTATTTGGAAGAAGAGACAAAAAATAATGTAACTATACACAGCAGAGCTTTTCAACTATATACCATATTGGTTGGATTTCCAAGTCTGGTTCTAGTATTGGATTATAAAATTTTCAACAACAGCTCAGAGTTTGGATTTGTGCACGATTAATGGCTATAGGCTCGCCCTATGTATCCCCTAAAATTAGACATAAAACATAAACTATGAACTGTGAGCCCTGTAAATTGGTAGTCTACTGTTAGCTACATCAATGCATTATCGATACTTCCCTATTCAGCACAATAAGTCTTCAATTAGTTAATACTTTTTCACAATATTCTCTCACATCAGTTAATAAAAGCCTTTATATTATTTTTTATACCTCCAAAGAAAACCAAAAGGTTGTAACATTCCTTATGGACCAGGTATTTTTATAATCGCATAAAATCCAGAACATAAAATTGAGCACAGAATCTCCTGCTTCGAGCTAAATGGTGCGCTTAAGCCTGCCACATTGGCTCGAAGTCCCTTAGATAAGACGAAAATTTCTTATGATTTAGGCCTATAAATTCGAGCCTGTAGACATCTGGGTGTTCCCGAGAGATCGCTGGGAAGATTGATTGAAAATCTTAAGTCATAATACAGTAATAGCGAGACTCAAATTTATTGCGAAATCTGGTGTTATAGCAAAAATTATCGCCGACCATTTTTAACCGACTTTAATAATATGACGAGGTTTATAACGCAAGTATATTTTTTCGTGTGTGTACGCTATGTCTTCGCCGATTGCGAATCTATTTTGAATTATCTTTTTGTAATTTTATTGCTTAAAGTTATTTTAGTGAAGCAAAAGTTCGACTGCAGACAGGATTCAAACCAGAGTCTTATGGTTCAATACACTTTTTTTTATTATGGTTGAGCTACACGATGACTGATGCATGCGTGCCGTCAGTTGGGACTGGTCTACTCAAAGCTGATATGGTTCTTTCCTCAAAAGGCCATTTCAGACATTACCCTACATCGTGCCACTTACATATAAGTGTTCTTCCATGTCTGGCCTTTAAAAGACCATGATTCTCTGAGTTTGTTTCGGTGTTTCTTCTCAGAGGTCGTCAGTTAGGAAATGCCGAAGCCATCTAGCTTAAAAAAAAACCATTGACATATAAAAGTATCTCTAAAGATCTACTTGGAGTATAAATCATTTCATTTCATTTCACACCATGGCATGATATTGTAGCGACCACACACCGCTACCACAACCGCTTCCGCTTATGACAGTCAGACCGAGGTCTAAAATCACGCCACCCTACGTCATATGGTGTGATGTCGCCTGATCCAGCCGCAGGCGCCACCCAATTGCATATGGCCGCATTGACTAGGCGTTGCTACACGCACACTAGCGAAATGGTCGCATGCGCATCCTTTGTCTACGGTATGACGCAGCATGATGGCCGACTAATATTCTTTTGTTTTGTGGTCGGCGACCATATTGTGGGCGTCATAACTCATTAGTAAAAAGTGTCAAGCGCGAACCCCGACGTGATTTGAACACGCAACCTTCTGACTCCAGATCAGAAGGTTGCGTGTTCAAATCACGTCGGGGTCACCAGTGAAGCAGCTAGGTTAAGGTTCAGCCGCTTACTTTATAGTTTATCTACTCGGAATCGAACTTGGGAAACCAGCTAATAAATTAAACTTTGGATTATAACACCTAATTTATTTACTTTAAAAACACTTAGAATTACTGTGCAATATATGAAATCTATATATATAAAAGAAAGTTGTGTTAGTTACACTATTTATAACTCAAGAACGGCTCAACTGATTTGGCTGAAAACTGATAGGGAGGTAGCTTAAAACCGGGAGAAGGACACATATTTTTTATCACGTTCCCGTGGGATAATTTAATTTTACATTTTTACCCATGTAGCGGCATTACAAGTACAGCGCCATCTACTCGATTAAGGAAGAACTAAGTTGCGAGTCCTACATTGCGCAAACAGATTTCTCCGCGACTTAAGACCAAATAGTAAAATCCGACAAGAACTGTCGGGCAGTAGCCCACCGGACAAAACACCCGTCCGGTCGGAGGATCCTCCCTTTTCTACGGTGCATGGAGCGCTTTACTCTCTGTGCTTCATACTCCTAAACCCTATAAACTGTTATTTTAATAGTTGTCATAGTTGCCACATAGTATGATGGTTGTCATTGTTTGAAATCGTGCATATAAAAAAAGAATATTTAATGTGTTTAAACTATTTTGCTGGAATGCAGAAAAAAAATTATTGATGTCAATCGTCTGTTTGGTGCGACCTAGAAGAATGGATTCAGACTGGAGTCAGTAGTCAAGAACATGATAGCTATTTCATAGAAAAAACTGTTTTGAGTATTTTTCAAACGACTCAAGATAGCCTTTCATAGATCTGATTTTTTTTAATAGGTATGGCGCAACCGGTGCAAACCGAAAAAAATAGGCACCTTATTTGTTGACATTCGAGTCTGTAATAGAATAACTGCATGAATAATAACATGGAAAATAGACTTGCAGTCAGAACGATACAGAGTAGAAAATCAAAATTTTCAGCCATTTTTTTCAAATCGTTACGACAGGTTATACGAAGTACACCGGGTCATCTTTTATATATAAAACAAAGTCGGGTTTGTTACAACACGTATAACTCGAGAACGGGTGAACCGATTTTTATGTTATTTGGTTTGTTGAATTTGTCTCATCCCCGAATAGCAGAATAACTATTAAAACATCGAAAAAAAACATTATGATGAAAATTTATTTTCTCATACCTACATTGTTTCGGGAACGGATTGACAGATTTGACAGAAATAAAACACGGACATGAATGAACATGATATCGATTTCTGTTTCGGCAAGGCCAGTAAGTAGATGGCGTTCTGTGCATTGTCCGAACTTCTCATAAGCTGCTGGTGTGATTTTGTTTTTTTTTTGTGTATGTTTAATTGGGTTCCTGGATGGTTTAGATTCACAATTTGAGCCGGTAGGTGGCACCGCAATCGGGTTCTACGATTGTTTTTAATATACAGGGCAAGACATGGGAATGTGATGAATGGAGGAAAAGGACATGCTGCGCCGACGACAAATAAAGGGCAGGAAGATGATAATACAGGGCAAGACAACGCTTGCCGAGCCCGCTAGTAACTAATAAAAATATATTACAAAATAACGAAAATACGTATCTAAACAAGCGCAAGGTAGCTGAGGCAAGGCAGAAGTAAGTGAATACAATATTATGACACAGTATTTATACTCATTAGGAACTAACAATTAACAATAATAAAGGTTCGCGCTTGACACTTTTTACTAATGAGTTATGACGCCCACAATATGGTCGCCAACCACAAAACAAAAGAATATTAGTCGGCCATCATGCTGCGTCATACCGTAGACAAAGGATGCGCATGCGACCATTTCGCTAGTGTGCGTGTAGCAACGCCTAGTCAATGCGGCCATATGCAATTGGGTGGCGCCTGCGGCTGGATCAGGCGACATCACACCATATGACGTAGGGTGGCGTGATTTTAGACCTCGGTCTGACTGTCATAAGCGGAAGCGGTTGTGGTAGCGGTGTGTGGTCGCTACACCACTCCTCATTAGCTGGTTTCCCAAGTTCGATTCCGAGTAGATAAACTATAAAGTAAGCGGCTGAACCTTAACCTAGCTGCTTCACTGGTGACCCCGCACGAAAATAAGATGGACGACAGGACGGAGTTGACAAAGGAAGGGACAGCAGAGACGTTCAGAGTTGGTGTACGAGTGCCCCCGTTCAACCCGGACGACCCAACATTATGGTTTGCCCAGATTGAAGGTCAGTTTGTGCTATCTAATATAGTCAGAGATGACACTAAATATTATTATGTGCTAGCCCAGCTGGAACCGCAGTATTCAACCGAAGTGAGGGATTTAATAGTTTCTCCTCCAGAAGCAGGGAAATATGCCAAACTAAAGGTGGAGCTAATTAAACGCTTGTCAGCATCACAGGAGAGGAAAACTAAGCAGCTCCTGATGCATGAGGAACTCGGCGACAGGAAACCATCGCAGTTCTTAAGACACCTGCAGCACCTAGCTGGCCCTACTGTTCCAGCTGATTTTATTCGCACGATCTGGGCAAACAGATTACCAACTAATTTGCAAACAATTCTGGCATCGCAGGTCAACATGAGTGTGGAGGATGCAGCGGAGCTAGCGGATCGCATCAATGACATCGTACCCGTAACAAATCAAATAGCGAGTACGTCAGCAACATCGGCTGTGGTCACAGGTACAGGCGACAGCGATTTAAAAATGCAGGTAGCGGAGTTAACACGGAAGATCGAGGCAATGTCCGCAGAGCTATACAGGCGTTCCAGACGTGACTCAAATAACTCTAACAGGAACCGCGATCGATCTCGTTCCCGCTCACGCCCTCCAGACCACCCGCACTGCTGGTATCATTACCGTTTCAAGGAGAAGGCAAGAAAATGTATTAAGCCCTGTAGTTTCAAGCCGGGAAACTATCAAGGCAGCCGATAATTGCGGTAAACGACTGCCCCAATATTTCGAACCGCTTGTTCATAACTGACCGTATCACAAAGATCCAATTTTTGATCGACACGGGTTCGGACTTGTGTGTGTATCCTAGGTCAGCTGTCCGAGAGTCGCGTCCGAAAACAAATTATAACCTGTTCGCTGCCAATGGGACATCTATAGCTACATATGGCTATATACAGCTGGAATTAAACATAGGCCTCCGGCGCGCATTTATTTGGCGTTTTGTTGTTGCCGATGTTTCCAAACCAATAATTGGTGTTGACTTTTTAGGTTTTTACAATCTGCTCGTCGACTGCCGCAATCAACGCATTATCGATGGCGTTACATCGCTTACCGTTCCTGCACCTCAGCAACAGTCAACTGATAACATTTCATCCGTACGTACGACGTGTACAACTTTGGATGCTGCTCCCTACTACAATCTACTACGTGAGTTTCCGGATATCACACGTCCTACCGGTAAGCCTAGCAAGCCAAAACATAGCACGGTGCATCAGATACGAACCACACCCGGACCTCCCGTATCCAGTCGACCTCGCCGCTTAGATCCACAAAGGTTAGCCATTGCAAAACAGGAGTTTGAAACCATGCTGCAGAATGGTACAGTCCGAAGATCAGAGAGCGCTTGGTCATCACCACTTCACCTCGTCCGCAAAAAGACTGACGGATGGCGACCCTGTGGTGACTATCGATCTTTAAACGCTCGTACTATTCCAGATTGCTACCCAATTAGACATGTCCAGGATTTTGCACAGCAGCTTTCTGGCAGTACTATCTTCTCCACAATAGACCTAGTCAAAGCCTACCATCAAATACCGGTGCTGGAAGAAGATATACCCAAAACAGCAATCACTACACCATTCGGCTTATACGAATTTCCGTTTATGACTTTTGGACTTCGAAATGCCGCACAAACTTTTCAACGGTTTATCGATGAAGTGTTACGCGAACTAGACTTTTGTTATTGTTACCTGGATGACATTTTAATATCCAGCAGGAGCAGCCAGGAGCATGAAGATCACTTGAAAATACTTTTCAAGCGTCTGACAGACTATGGCGTTCTCATAAATACCTCTAAATGTAACCTAGGTAAATCCGAAGTTGTCTTCCTAGGTTACAAAGTGTCTGCCGCAGGAGTGCAGCCGTCGCAAGCCAAAGTCGAAGCCATTCAAAACTTTCCTGAGCCGAGAACCATGAAGGAGTTGAGAAGATTCCTTGGCATGATTAATTTTTACCGCCGCTTCATACCTGGAGCAGCCACTATCCAGGCACCTCTCAATTCGGTACTGTCTGGTCCCAAGACAAAAGGAGCACAGCCTATTGCATGGACACCGCAGCTGAGAGATGCATTTCTAAAATGTAAAAATAGTCTTTCGCAGGCCACGCTATTAGTTCATCCAGATCATGACGCTGAGCTGACTATCCAGACCGACGCTTCCGATACGGCAATTGGAGCAGTCCTACAGCAGCGGAAAGGAAGTGAATGGCAACCACTGGCATTCTTCTCCCGGAAGCTGTCTCCAGCTCAGATTAAGTATAGCCCCTATGATCGCGAATTGTTGGCCATTTACGAAGCTATCCGTTACTTTCGGCACATGGTCGAAGCAAGAGTATTCGCAATAATGACTGACCATAAGCCACTAACTTTTGCTTTTACTAGGAACAAGGACAATTGCTCGCCACGCCAGTTCCGATATTTGGATTTTATCAGCCAGTTTACAACTGATATCCGATTCATTCCTGGTGGCGACAACATCGTCGCAGATGCTTTATCACGCATTGACGAACTTTCTTTGCCCATAGATTACCAGTCCTTAGCGCACGCACAAGAATCGGACGAGGAGCTGCAGTCGCTAGTGAAGAAAGGCTCCTCCTTGAAACTGAGGAAGATGAAGGTACCCGAAACAGAAATACAGGTATACTGCGACGTCTCGACACCAAATTCGAGACCATACGTGACTCCTGCATACCGCCGACAGGTATTTAACGCTTTACATAACTTGAGCCACCCCGGAGCAAAAGCGTCAGTGCGCTTGGTCACAGACAGATTTGTATGGCCAGGAATTAGAAAGGACTGCAGGCAGTGGGCTAAAGAGTGTCAGCAATGTCAACGGTGCAAAATTTCAAGGCACACATCGACACCTCCAGCAGCATTTCGAGCACCTTCTGCTCGTTTCCGGCATATTCACATTGACATAGTAGGTCCGCTAACATTGTGTTCTGGCTTCAGGTACTGTCTGACAATTGTGGATCGCTTCACCCGGTGGCCAGAGGCTTACCCACTGCAGGACATCACGGCTGAGACCTGTGCATCCGCCCTGATATCTGGTTGGATCGCACGGTTCGGCTGCCCCGAACATATGACAACCGACCGCGGGCGGCAGTTCGAGTCGCATATCTTCAAGCAGATAGCTGAGCTGGTGGGAGCTACTCACCACACCACCACCTCATATCACCCTGCAGCTAACGGTCTCGTTGAGAGGCTACACCGCCAGTTGAAGGCAGCCATCGCATGTCACTCCAATACCAGTTGGACAGAGGTTCTTCCCTGGGTGCTTCTCGGCATTCGCAGCGCATGGAAAGACGACCTACGAGCATCCACAGCGGAGATTGTCTATGGCGAACCACTTCGTTTGCCTGGCCAATTCTTCTCAACCAGCTGTGACGCAGAAGTGGATCCAAGCAACCTGGTCAGCAGACTCCGGAGTCACATGAGCAAATTGACACCACAACCAACCACATGGCATACCAGCGCCGGCAGACCATTTTACGTGCCTAAAGACCTGAACACAGCAACACACGTCTTCATCCGCCAAGGTCCAGTGCGAAAACCCTTACAAGCAGCATACTTGGGGCCTTATGAAGTTCTACGTCGTGGTCCGAAGACATTTGATGTCGACGTGTCAGGCAAGAAACAGACAATTACGATAGACCGCCTCAAGCCGGCCTACGTCGCGAGAGAAGCATTCCCAGCCCAAGTCCAGAAGGAAGCAGAAGATGTGCCAGGCGCCAAGAAAACAAGGAGTGGACGTATAGTTAGATTTCCAGAGTACTATCGCCCATAGTCATGGTCTCAGTGGGGGAGTGGTGTAGCGACCACACACCGCTACCACAACCGCTTCCGCTTATGACAGTCAGACCGAGGTCTAAAATCACGCCACCCTACGTCATATGGTGTGATGTCGCCTGATCCAGCCGCAGGCGCCACCCAATTGCATATGGCCGCATTGACTAGGCGTTGCTACACGCACACTAGCGAAATGGTCGCATGCGCATCCTTTGTCTACGGTATGACGCAGCATGATGGCCGACTAATATTCTTTTGTTTTGTGGTCGGCGACCATATTGTGGGCGTCATAACTCATTAGTAAAAAGTGTCAAGCGCGAACCTTTATTATTGTTAATTGTTAGTTCCTAATGAGTATAAATACTGTGTCATAATATTGTATTCACTTACTTCTGCCTTGCCTCAGCTACCTTGCGCTTGTTTAGATACGTATTTTCGTTATTTTGTAATATATTTTTATTAGTTATTTCATATATTGCACAGTAATTCTAAGTGTTTTTAAAGTAAATAAATTAGGTGTTATAATCCAAAGTTTAATTTATTAGCTGGTTTCCCAAGTTCGATTCCGAGTAGATAAACTATAAAGTAAGCGGCTGAACCTTAACCTAGCTGCTTCAATATTATGGCTTCATTGTCGTCAGCTTTAAGACGTAAATCCAGAATGTGAAGGCAAATTTCGACTTGGTGGGACTCGCGGTCGTGGTGGTCATGTCGAGCATTGTTATTGGTTTTTTTTCTTTGAAATTCTCAGTAGCAGCTCGAAGTTTGGTATTTGACAATAGACCGGTGAACTGTTGGTGTACATGAGTACACCTTTGCTTAACCCATCGAGTAATACAGGCGTGATGGTATGTATGTCTCAAATTTGTTACCTGACGGGTTGATTGACAAGTCGATAATCACAAAACTGATATTAGATGCATATTTTGGGACGTGACCTCTGACGTCATACCTTTGCCCTATACTATACGTCTTGTCAGATACAATAATTAGGCATTTATCAACTTACAAGACGTATCATTTGTTAAACTTCGACGCAAAATCGGCGGGTTATATGTTATAAGTTTGACGTGTCTGCGTGTGTCTGTCTATGGCATCGTACCTCCCGAACGGATGAACCGATTTTTATTTTGTTTGAAAGGTGAATTAGTCGGGAGTGTTCTTAGCTATGTTTGATGAAAATCGGTCCAAGCTGGCCGCCACAAAAAAATGGCGGTGTCGGGGGTTTCTTTAAAGCTATGGCTGATCGTCCTATCCGCAAGGTTAAGCTGGGCTTGTCGGGGTCAGTCTATGGATTGATGAGATAACACATCGAACTTTCCCGTGCCTCAGAGAGCACATAAAGCCGTCGGCTCCGGATATCATATGAACAACTATGACAATTGTTAGTGGGTAGTTAGTAGCCCAAAAATCCTGACAGGTCTACCCTTAGGATATCAGTATTACCCAGAAATGAGGGCTACCATTTTTAAACTCACCAGGTGGCGGCACTGGCCAGTAAAGTCCTGAAGTATAGCTTTTATTATTAAGTGAAAACAAAGTAATAAATTATATCATATTTAATTACCATTAACTCGTACCGTAAAAAAAAATTGCATGCCGAAGAGATACGTAGACCTGTTGTGTTCGGAAAAAATGAAGGATATAAGTTTCCGAAAGATAAAACTGTCACAAAATACTAACATTATGTACCCATAACTCATATTTGCCATAATTAATCTCAGATATTGCAAAATATTCACTAAATTATTCTAATCCCCACATATTATAAAACAAAGTAGCTTCCCGCTGTCTGTCTATCCATACGTATGCTTAGATCTTTAAAACTACGCAACGGATTTTGATGCGGTTTTTTTTAATAGATATAATACCGATATGTTAAATAGCTTAAAATCTTCCTCTTGAATCATTATTCAAGAGGAAGATTTTAAGCTATTTAACATTACGGTATGACTCTTAGGAATGGAGCAACAGGGTGAAACCGCGGGCGGGTCGCTAGTTAGTAATAATCCCGCGTAGCACACCCACAGCGTAATTTGAGAGTTTGGAGACCTCACTACACTAGCCCTAGCCACTAGTTTTGTAATCCATGTATAACTCATCTGTAGTTTCATATAACTCTGACGTATAATATTGAGACTTAACATATTCGGTTTCTTTAACTTCTTTTAAAATCTTTTCATGTGTCCCAATAAATGATGTCCAAAGCTTCTCCAAGCTCTCCATTCTTACTTCGATATACGCTTTCGAAATTCTATCTCTCGGTGATTTTTTGAAATTAGTACGTGCTCGTGTTATCGACGCAATTGTGTCCAATTGAATTTTATTATACAACTCCATCTTATCCACTTGATCCAATAATCTTGTAGATATAATAATCACTCAGTCACTCCTTTATAATACAGCTCAAAACAGGGAGGTTACGAAACGAACGCAAAGCGCTCGCGTCCCTCTCCGACTCCCTGTACTGGTTTTGCTTCTGCTCCTGTGACTGTCCACCGCCTGGGCCACAACACTTGTAAGGTGACGTGGCTGGCTACACTCACATCAGAGTGCAGCTTGATTCTTCCGGTTGACAGCGCACATCCAGTCCTTTATCCGGCTCGAAGGACCATTTGTACACGTCACAAAAAACTATTTGGTTGGTTTAAATAACAAAACTTCTTCAGAGCAAGACAATTTTAATTATTTGTACCGTGAGAGGTCATTAGATCGCGGAGAATCTTAACACCGCGATCTACAAATATGACGTCACTGCACAGCGACATCTGTTATCAAAAATATTAAACACATTCATATTATGAAGCCTTAACACTTATATATGCGAAAGGTTGGATGTATACATGTTTGTTATTCAATCACGCCAAAACGGCTGCACGGATCTGGATGAAATTTGGCACAGAGGTAAATTATATTATTTAAAAATAGTTTATTTCATCTTTGGCGTACATAGTTAAATAATATATATATATATGTATACATTAAATTGGTGTAGGTATTTATAGTTTAACACTAGTCACTTAAATATATTTTTTTTCATATTATATTCTTTCCAAAACGCAAAGGTTGACTATTAGAGAATACTATGGTACATAGAATTATAAATAAGAAAATAATAGTCTGGAATAACACATTACCATTTTATCCAGGTCGGAATTCTGAAGTTCACGCAGACGAAGTCGCGGGTAAAAGGTAGTGAAATAATAAATTACAGAGAGCGTTTATTATACACTGGTATGTCTTTATTGTTAGGAAAAATGGCCTTTTCTAGATCGTGGCCTTCAAGCCTTCTGTGTTTCGGGAGTGAGAAATTTTCGTTGTTCTATTGTTTCGCATGGTCCTCAATTGTTTGGCTTATAGGCCTTTGTTAGTGAGTTGTGTCGTAAAAACTTAAGCCAACATCTTTTCTCCGAGGCATTATACGCGTGAAACATATTTATCGCATTCCCGTGTTATTGTTTTCTTAAAAAAAGTCAATAATCGTCACTAGCGATAATATAAATACGTACATACGGTCTATGTATACCAGGTTACTGGTAACTCGACGTATTCCTGGCAAAACGTGATAGAGGAACCAAAATGCTACAATATTGACTCCCATAATTATGTAGGGCCGAAAAGCTTCCGAGAAAAAGCTTCTGAGAAAAATGTAGTTTAAAAGGGTTTTCTTTGATAACCCAGAATTGGGCATTAATGTTCAATTAAAAAAAAAAATGAAAATATTTTTTTAATGAAAATACTCATGGGTAGGTAACATTTTCATGATTAATAGGTGCTTATTATGTAACTGGTTTCTAAGCATACTACTCAATTATAGCTATACATTTAAGCAAAAGATAAAACTAGAAGCTTTGTCTTTCATAAGAAAAGAACTTTGATCAGAAAATATTCCAGTCTTTGGTATAATTTTATTCAAAAATCTCAATGCAATCTGTATTGGAGCGCCATCGATTGAACAAATAAACGCTTCAAGAGATTCTCTTGTTAGAATATTTTATTGGAAAATCAAAATGGAGTCCTAGTTATAATATTATGACAGCTGCTCAGTAAGTATGATTTATTTCCACAGAATTTGAGATTAACTACATGAATCTTGAATTAAAATGATATTTCAGCTAAGAACTTCATGAATTTCGCTCACACGAGATAGATACCCTAACTGAATAACTTACCACATTCATTATTCATCAATTTTCTATCGCTAGTTTCCAATGAGAAGCCTTTGAAATTCATAGGTACTCTAAATTTGAGCAATCAAGTACTGAGTTACTTTGGCTAATAAACATACCATCACGCTTGCAATCCGCGAAGGGTTAAGCAGAGGTGTACAAATTTACAGCTGCTGAAAATTTTTATAGAAAACCCCAATAACGCTTTGTTCGACCTGCTGTAGCAGTCGCGCTTAGAATCACTGGACTAATGAGGTAGGTAGTCGATAAAAGAGAGATTTGATCATGTTTTTCTAAAACCACTTCTTTTCTTTTACATCAAAGAAAAGCCTCATTGAATAAATTGTTGACGATTAAATTTTCTAAAAGAAATATTGTATAATTTCAGCCCACAGGATCTGAGAGACTGATCTCAGTGCGCATTGTATCACCACGGCAATTAGTTTTTTTTTTATTCTTGATAGGCTTACGCTTGACCGCCAGTTCGCCTGATGTTAAACGACACTGCGATCTACGATGGACCGCGGTTACCTAGATAATACCGATCAATTGTGATTCAAGGACACCCAGATTATATCAATCGGGGAAGACCCACTCGGGAAGGCATTCCACATTTCAGCGGTACGCATGATAAAAGTGGACTAATAGAGTTTCGTATTCACTTTGAATCTTTCCATCTTCTATAATTACGAAACAAACTTCAAATGAAGTCAATTTCAAATTACTTAAAGTATTAAGAAAATTATAGTAACTAATATAGCCAGTGATAATCCCCACAAATTAAAAATACACGTCACTAAATCCAAATGGCTAATATAAAAGTTTATTTAAGTAGAATTTGTGAGTCGCATCCAAGATTACGTTAGACTTCCATAATATTAGTAGGATAATCTGCATTTTGAGACGGCTTAATGCCATGGCTGGAATAAGCTCGGATGCCGAGCGGGGCCTTTACAAGAGGTACTAAGTAAAGGAAATGCGCATCGTCGCTTTAATAGCTTTTAAAGCGGAATGTTTCGATCCTAGATGCCGTGTTTTGATTTTAAAAGGGTTATTTGCTAAGTACGCTCAGATTAGTTAGCGTTTTTAAACTCTGAATTGTATCTTCAATTTGTTTTTGTGTATAAAGTGGGAGAGCCATGCTTCGGCACGGATGGGCCGGCTCGACCGGAGTGATACCACGGCCTCACAGAAAACCAGCTTTAAACAACCCCTATATTGTGTTTCGCCGATTGAGTGAAGTTATCGGAGGCTCAATCCCCTTTTAAAAGGTCGGCAATGCACTCATGACTCCTCTAGTTTTGCGTGTGTCCATGGGCGACGGTAAGCGCTTACCATCAGGCGATCAGTCTGCTCGTTTGCCCTCCTATCCCATAAAAAAAAGTCAGTGATTAGCAACGCACGCCTATATTTTCCGAAGGTTTAGGTGTATTACGCACTTTGCCGTTATTTTTCGGTTCCATGTGTTGTAAGTAAGTGAAGAACAAAGCAAAAGAAGCGTTCTAATGGTTAAATTACATCACGTGATTTTATTACCGTAAACATCAACCAACCAGAGATTAGCTGTTCACGGTTTGACTGTCGATCACTGATCTCTATGCAACTAGACTGAATAGCCTATGGAGTACAAATGACAGCATAATTTTTGGCTCAATTTGAAGCGCTGCTCCGTGCTTTTGTCGAACTAAAATTGACACTGATTGACACATAATGCTAATGGCCGACGAGCTATATAGAGCATCTCCGTGTTCCGATCATTAGTGTCGATATTTTTTCATTGTATAAGTCCTCAACGAATGAACTGATAAATAAAATCCTTATGGATCGTCTGACACCTGGGGAAACGTTATTGTATTGTAATCTAAGTGACTTTTTGTCCGCTGGGTGTAGTTGGTCTATGTGCACTGATGTAAAAAGAAGGCACCAGTACCACATCTTGTATCTACTGTAAAGCTATACCTTACAAATGTATGTACCAAAATGTTTTCACGGAAAACGTTCTTATCCCTCGCTTGGTCTTTGCATCTTTATGAAATCGATGAAGTCATATGAAGTTGTTGTTATGTAAATCGAAATAAGGAGTATTTAAATCAGCAGTGGATTTATTTTGATAAATTAGACAGTAAAACGACATAGTATTTTTATAAAATAAAAGTAACTAGTACAACAAAAAAACTAGTTTGAATACTAACAGAAGTGGCTAGGTAACATACTTAACAAAAAATATATAAGGATAGCATTTTGCTAGTACAACCTTCATGGAAGAACAACAAGTTATCGACATTGTCTAATACTGGCTTTCCTCTGAGGTCTTATCTCTAAAATTAGTTCCGTTATTGCTCACAGTAATGCAAAAAAATCACAAAAAGATAGTTAAAAGGTAAGGTGGCATCGTACGACACTGAACTAACTGTAAAGTAAGTCGTGTCGGTTGAGAAGTAAGGTAACTTGTCTCTCATAGATGTCACCAACGTCACCTTATGACGTAAATTCAGAATGTGAAGGCAAAATTTCAATCATGCGGGTAGGGTTCGCGGTGGATTAGAGGTCAAAGCGTCTGGTATATCAAACCAGAAGACGCAGGTTCGAATCCTGCCCGCGATTGAATTTTTTCCTTTAATAAAAAAATAACTTAAAAATAAAAAGTTTGCATGTAAGTACATTAAATAAGTTCATTCAATTTCACTATCATTTTTTTAATCAAAAACTGGTAACCCCTCAACTGTAAAATTACTGTATACAATATTACAAGTCAAAATATACCAATTATACGGTGACTTACTTATGTATATTATACCTAGAATCAGGTCTTAAAATGGTCTTTGATTTCGATTTCGGCCTCGCTTTATAATGTACCGTAGCTCGAGAATTACTCATTATTCTGAGTATTTGAGTTACTAAGCGAAAGCCTTGGAGCCTAGAATTAGTCGTGCGAGAATTTACCTCCGTACCTGTTTACATTGCGTGGTACAAAAGCCGAAACTGTTCTCATTTGTTTGCTGCAGGCACAAAGCAAACGTAGCTATTCCACAATATTGTATGTATTTCGGAGACTGAATATAAATCGTGTCATTCATGTCAGCTGTAATGGATTAACCAGGCTATGATTCTAGAATGTAAGCATTTCGACTGTTTACATGGCTGTCTGAAATTCTTTTTCATCAAAGTCAATGATATTTATTTCTTAAAACTGTGTACATATAGGTGTTACACATTTTTTGTACGCATCAACTCTTCGATATTCCATCACGCCTGTATTCCCCGAAGGAATAGGCAGAGGCGTACTAATTGCACACGTACATCCACAGTTCGCCGGTTTAGTTCCCATGTAGTAGGTGGCGAGCTTGACTCGACTCGTCTGACTATTATTTATCGATTATGAAACTATAAGAGATCGAATAATTTATTTTACTTAGTGCGGTCCTTACGCCTTACTTATATTTCTTATAAAATACATAAACATTAGTCGATTTTTTCAACCTCGTACGTCAATCGTATTTTTCAACAATATCCCAATCCTAGAACTGTCACTCTGACATCTGTCGCGCGTATCAAGCTGATAAACGAACTATAACCAAATAGAGCTTCCTTATCTAAACAAGTACCAGTTTCATTATAACCTAGTTTTCCAATAAGCTGGGTCCGCGTTGCCTTATTAGGGTCCATAACGAACTTAATCAGAATAAGAGAGAATTGCAGGAAGCGCAGTTACGAACTTCCGGCCTTAATAAAGGGGCACTGGGGAAGTAAGCGGGATCCTCAATGCCGGATATACCCACCCTGTTACTCCCCAATGAAGGAAATCAGGGGATCTTTATAGTATATTCTTGTATGTTAATGTTAATATGTGAATAGTTACTTCTGTTTTGATTTCCAATAAACATGTTCTGTTCAATACTGATGTATTGTATTTGATTTTAACATAACATACCATCACGCCTCTCTTCTCTAAGGGTTAGGCAGAGGCGTACTAAGGCACACCCACAGTTCGCCGGTATTTTTAGGTCCCATGTAATAGAGTGCGAGCGTATTGCCATTAACCGGGCATAAATTTTAAGCTACCAGCTGCTACTGAGAATTTCATAGAAAAACTCAATAACAATGCTCCACCCGGGTATCAAACCCAGAACCTCTAGCGTAGCGGTCATGCTTTAGACCTTTAGATTAACATCATCATTATATTACGTAAAAAAATAAGTCCGAATAAACGAAAAGAACATTTGTCGCATTATCGACATCTTAAAAATCAAGGACATTTTTGAAATGTCCTTCGATAAACGATGCTCAAACAATCTAAATAAACCGACAAGCGGTTCCAAACATTAATCGCAAGTAATAAAGCTCTTAATTGAATAACAAGCTGTAAAATCGTAGAAAAGTAGCTGCCACAATTTTCTCCTATCTTACTGTTTCATCAAAACAATTATTGTCCATAAAAATATTGAATAAATTGGTATTCAATAAAAAATATCTACGTTAATTATCACGCGAATGATTTATGTGACACAATTTTGTGTAATTTTCTTTTTATTTAAAAAGCTTACTAGCAATGTGGGTCGCACAACACTAGTATTCTTGTTAACACCTCGTGATAAGCTAAATGCTTGTGTTACGAGTGGGTTCACGTCGGTAGTGCAATGGGTGGGTTTCGCACCGGCAACCACATGATCGCAAGTCCGACGCCCTAGCCATTAAGTTACCGCCGCTTCATACTTTACCTGCACTACATTTTACTTTTTTTTTTCTCTTAGTCCGCAGACTTGCAATCCGTAGGGGCTCTTAAAGATCGGCAACGCACCAGCAACTGCTCTGGTGTTGCAGGTGTCCATGGGCGACGATCACAACTTACCACCAGGTAGTTCATCAGCTCGTTTGCCAAAATTTTTAACAATAAAAAATAAAAAAGTTTCGCCCTCTCTCAAAAAATTATTTTTTAAGCCCGTAGGTATCATTCAGCGTGCATTATGTTAACTGGCACGAATTATCTGGCAGTTTAGTGTCTCCTAAGCCTGGGTTCGAGTCCCAGAACGAACAAAGTGTCATTAGGTTTTCCTATTATATTCTCAGTAGCAGCTCGAAGTTTGGATCTATGCCCCGGTTATTAGCAATAGGCTCGCCTCTTATTACAAGGATTTAAATATACCAGCGAACAGTCGTACGTTAATACGCTTCTGCCTAACCATTCAGGGACTGCAAGCATGATGCTATGTTTAGTTTTCTACCATTTAAGTTTGTCTTGGGACAGTCCTGGTTCTATTTTTCTATGTCATTGGAACAATGAGGTTAATATAAAAAAGGTTGTATTGAATACTTTGTACATACATTTTATTTCTATGTATTTTTAAAACAAAGACTTAGTAATCGGCTTCTGCGTCACGTGTTGTTGGTTCGATCTCCACTCGGAGTAAATATTTGTAAGATCTACAAGTAGTTGTTCCGGGTCTGAGCGTTTGTGTATGTGAAAATTTGTGTTTGTAAAAGCACCCAAGATACAGGAGAAAAAACTAGCGTGAAGCAATGTTTTTTAAAGAAAAAAAACCGTAATCGCTAAGTCATATATATAGGCGTTACCCTATTAGTCAAAACAAACATGGAAAATCCATTTGCCGTGTTGTAATTGAGATTCATAAAAATGTTTCGTTAAAACTGTTGCAGGTTGTTTATATCCCTAACGATCGACGTAGTTCGCCATTTTTATTTACAGTATGAAAACAATTTGTGGTGTTTTTTTTTTCTATTTAGATTATTTATTTGGTTGGTGTTCAGTTTTCTTCACTTTAATTTCATGTACGAACATTACAATATAGTTGCCTCATTAGTAAAGAGGTCGTGAACGTGAATTCCTGCGTTCAAGTCCCAGGTCGAGCAGTGTTATTTTTCTACTAAGAAGTTCTTCAGTAGAAGCTTAGAATTTGGATTTGTGCTCTATTAGCGGCAATAGTCTTGCCCCCTATAAGACCTAAAATACATATACGAGTATTATATCGGCGAACTATAGGTGTATAATAATACTACTACTACTACTCTGTCTAGCCTTACGTGGAATACAGGCGTAATGATATGTTATGTTATAAGCCCCTCTTAATTCTTTAATACCATCTTTTTGTGATTTTTTTGCATTTTCCATGCTAAGATTATTAAGTTATTCAACGTCACCTTATGACGTAAATTCAGAATTTGAAGGCAAAATTTCAATCATGCGGGTAGGGTTCGCGGTGGCTTAGAGGTCAGAGCGTCTGGTATATCAAACCAGAAGACGCAGGTTCGAATCCTGCCCGCGATTGAATTTTTTCTTTAAATACCATTTTTTTTTTAACTTTGCCCCCACACTAGGATTTTCTCCTGTATCGTGTATCGTTTACAAACACAAATCCTCACATATACAAACGGCCAGACCGGATGATTATGCACTTTTGTTTTATTTGCCACTTTTTGGTGGCTCGTGCTTACTTCACGTACCTACCAGGAAGCAAGATTTGCAGTTTATTTCAACAAAACTTAGTACTTCATCAATTGAAGAGGATTGCTCGGTGATAGGAGTCTCTTGGGGTCTGACTGGCTGGCGACCATCCTTACGTCGGAGTCTGTCGTAAAGCACCTTGGTGTGTGTTTCGACTTTTGCACGTAAGAGCCAGTTCCCCTCGGTTGCTTGCTTGCAGACTTGCAGTCCGTAGGGGTTCTTAACGATCGGTAACGCATCAGCAGCTCCTCTGGTGTTGCAGGTGTCCATGGTTGACGATAACTACTTAGCACCAGGTGACTCGTCAGCGTGTTTGCCGACTTAATTCATAAAAAAAGAAAAGATGACGCTAGTAGTAAAAAAATTACAGACCGTACACTTTCTATTCGTACAATGTTTGCTATATAGAATTTCATGTTATACCATATAGCATAAGGTACTATTTGGATTAAGACGAATTCAAAGATCTCATTCATTAAATTTGAGTAAATTTTGGTTCCCTTTTTAGGTATACAATATATTGCCGGCCATATTGGTTAATTTTTTCAAAAAATTATAGCCTATAATCATCTTACTGTAAAGACGAATCAATCGACACCTTATTTCATTAAGTCTATGTATAAATACATAGACTGTAAATCTCATTACCCTTCCTTTTTCTTAGTCGGGTAAAAAATAAAAATCTACGACACTGCTACACAAATCAACGAAATAAAATCAATTGAAAGAACACCAATGAGGCCGAAAATCGTCGAGGCCATGGCCTGGCCACATAGAATTTTACGATATACATACTCTGATTTCGGAGATTGCCGCGACATTAACATAACGTATTATACTTTTACTGGAAACGAATATGCCATTAATTTAGTGGGTAGCTCCCGGACTGGTATTATTGCTGCCATCAATGACTATGGTATTACTGTCTATACTTAATACTTGGTGATTCTTAGGGTCGTAGCACACGGTAGCTTTTGTTTTCGTTCGTTTATTGAACATTATGATCGCTGTGTTGCAGAATAGAGGGAGACGTGTGGTTGTCGCTTGATGGGATTAAGAAATTTCTCGTGAGTTTGGGAAAATCGAAATCATAGCGGATTCCAAGCTAGAATTTTTTACTGACTTCAATAAAGGCGGTAGGTATCTACTCAATTCGACATTTTCTTTTTTATCTGATAAAATATTCTTGTGAGATAGTCCCAAGTAGAGATTATTGATATTTGATCATCCGTTCTAAAGAAACCAGACCTATAACTCAGTTTCCTTTTCCTAAAAAAAATATTAAAAACTAGGATATTATTGTAATTTGTATAATGTAATTTTGTTTTACTTTGTATTGACATGACCAATGTATTTTTTCTTTTCGAATGACGCGATTCAGCAGCGATATTTTAGGTATGAAAGAAGAAAGAATGTTTTGATTCAGAATTGCTACTGCATCAATGATAACGAGTCGTCCGCAGTTGCAGTGACGATGTTTAACAATTGTATCGGTGCATGGCTAGCGACCAAATCAGGACCGTATCGCAGCATTTTACGTCGCGGCAAATAGTCACCGTGGGTTGCGGCCTTTATTCTTTCTGGAGTCCAAAAGTAATTGAGATACTCAATAATAATGACTCGCATTTTTTACCTATGAGTGCGTCTTATTATTGGGGCCAACATACTTTGATTTAGTTTGTTGCTTTTATCGGTACCTTTATCAGTGATCTATAGTTATTACTTAGCGATGAGCTCCTCTAATTGGAACATACTTACGTTTTTCGATATATTTTTTTTATACCACTAAGATGGCAAACAAGCATACGGCCCACCTGATGGTAAGCGGTGACCGTAGCCTATAGATGCTTGTAACACCAAGGGTATCATTACTCGCGCATTGAAATTGTAAATTAAGGAGGAATAGTTGGGCTGACAGTATAGGAGACATGCTGTCATGCATGACAGCGGTGGTAACAAAACACCACCGGTCCCTCCAACTGCCAACACAACACTTCCTCGCGGAGCTCTGGCGACCTTGCTCACCGTTAGGAACACAACATAGCATGGAGCTATGTTATTTGGCTATGATTTTCTGCAAGGTGGCGGTACTTCCCCAGTCGAGCAGCTCCAATGAGTGGAATTGTTAGATTTCACTATGCCGTACCTCTTTCAAATTACGTTTTTCGATAATTCCATATCTTACGGATGTCCGATTGAGTCCTTCATTTGAGATCTCGGAGCGCACCGTGTGCTTAGCTATATATTTTAGTCGGTAGGAGTCCGACATAGCCCCCTGCAATTCCTTCTGAGAGACGGTGGGCATCCACGAGGATTTTTACACGGAAAAAAGGGAGGGCCTAATATGGTCACTGTTGATGTATCACAATATGATTCACGGACACAAGACTCAAATTATATCCCAGCATAAGCTGAACTCGCATTGTATTGGCTTTTCGTAAACTTAGAGGTCCCCTTATACTGGAAATCTATAGCACGTCGTATGCTCAACCGAGTAAAACAGGATGTTGTTTCCCCCTCTCTTATATTATAATTTAAGGACCATCAGTGTTAGTGTAAGCAAAGAGCAATCCCTCAAAGTTCCGACTCTTTGATTTTCATCCCCTTTGTAAGGAAAAAGAAAATGAAATACTCCTTTTTGCCGGATCAGAGCGTTTCCGGGACGAAATTTACTGAGAGAGTAAAAATATTTTTTGTTTACACGAAATTAGAAAAAACTTCAAACGGTTTTTTGGTAGATATTAAGAATGTTAGGGAAAAAAATTTAATTATAAGAGTGACTTATGTAAGGAAAAAGCACTAGATACCTGTCTTATTTTTTGTATTTTTTTATGGAATAGGGGGACAAACGAGAAGACGTATCGCCTGATGGTACGCGATTACCGGCGCCCATGGACACCCGCAACACCACAAGAGTCACAAGTGCATTGCCCGCCTTTTAGACGGGGATTGGGCCTCCGGTAACCTCACTCACTTGGCGAAACACAACGTAAGCGTTGATTGACGCCGGTTTTCTGTGAGGCCGTGGTATCACTCCGGTCGAGCCGGCCCATTCGTGTCGAAGCATGACTCTCTCAGGTTTGGTACTTGAAGAGAATAAATTCTTAATGAATACTTACCACCAGGTATCTCGTCAGCTCGTTTGCCGACTTAATCAATAATAAAAAAAATACTTTTACCCTTCGAGATAGAGGCATTATTACATTGTATCTTAAAATATTGGCAATATGTATTATTGTCTTTTTTTCCTGCAATTAAGAAGTATTTACGAGTAAATATATTGCAATTAATTTGTAATCTTTCCTGTTTCTGAGACAAGGGGTAGAAAATAGAGGTAAGATGTCTACAGAAAATGTCAAGTTGTGCTGGAAGCTGTAACGGAGAACATAATTGAGGAAAATGGTTAGTAAGCCTCTGTTTATTAGACATTATCTGTGATTAACGCGAGCTACTTTTAATTACCACCAGTTAATTATATTTTTATTGTATTTGCCGTTAATGTCCGTATTTAAAGATTTAAAATTTAATGACATTTACTTTGTTTTAAGCGAGCGAAAGCGTTCTACGCTCGAGGTCCTGAGTTCAATCCTCATGTCGAGCAAAGTGTTACGGGGTTTTTTATTAAATTCTCAGTAGCAGCTCGGAGCCTGGATTTATATAATATGCTCGCCCCCTATTACATGGGACTTAAACATACCGGCGAACTGTGGATGTACATACATTAGTGAACCTCTGCCTAACCCTTTGGGGAATACAGGCGTGATACTATGTTATTTGTTATTTATATGAATGCATTCACTCCCACAGTTCGCTGGTCCAGGGAGTTCCAGAGTCCAGCCAGCCTATTACCATTAACCGAGTCCAAAGCGCATTCTAACTGAAACATATCTACCGTCACGAAGGGTTGGACAAAGGCGTACTAATGTACAGGTATATTTTGCCGGTAACTAACTCCATCTTACTAAAAAATCGTTTAACTGAGATACAAAGCAGAATCTAAGCGTAAACGCTCATATTATGTCAAAATTACTTTGACATAAGGAAGGAAGCTTCAATTTACGCCTTAGTCACTCTTTGTTCTATTTCCGAATATTTTTTTCTTTCATTTTGTCCAGTCCGCAAAAATCAAGCTAACTACTCTATGTCCAATGTCCACAGAGTAAACAATAAACAGAATCGATGCGCAAACAGATTCTACCTAAAACTCGCCGGCTACCTAACAAAGCCGGTCCGGTAATTTCATTGTGTACATTTTTATCGTAAATAACACAAGAGCACGTATTTACTCTTGGATATCTATTTATTAGCTTCAATCAGTGGACATCGCCTGGGGATAACGAAAATGGCGACTCTGAGGTTTAAGAGGGAGCGATCCTATTCTCAATATTCTTTTATTTTTTACTAGCTTTTGTCCGCGGTTTCACTCACGTCCCAAAAAGATTACTATACTATAAGACTGATTCTAGGCGGCGTATCAAGATGAAACATGCACCAGATTTTAAGTTAGACCTCTAGCAATACATCGGTGAAAACTGTATTCAATTCCATGCAGTAGGTTTTGCGTGTACAAACATACAGACAGATAAACAGACAGACTAAATTTCTAAAAATTGATATTTTGGCTTCTATTGTTCTAATAAAGACGTTATTAGTTTTTCTTTAATATCTATAATGTACAGACATCGGCCTGTTATTTTACAGCTAGCTACCTAGCATAACAATGCTATCAGGGTGATGTTGAAGTTGCTACGTTATTGTGGTGCGTCAGGCATGTTAGCGGATGCGCATACAGACGATTACTTCGCGATAAAGCGTAAGATGGGCCTGTACTGGATAGATTTATAAACCTACGTGTGAATGATGCGTTTTGGTTTTTGTAAAAAAAAACAAACAATTTATATCTACTAACATAGGTTTTAAGTAATTTTTGTTACTAACTTGCTATGGTCCTTCGTGTCTGACAACAAGATATTTTTATTTTTATAAATAGGTCGAAACACTACAGTTACATAACCTCTTTCGAAACAATATAATCAGTCTATACTTTACACCACACACAATTTTCCTCGATATTCCTTAATAAAATATGAAAGGCCGCTTCTTCTACTCGGAGTATTCTTTAGATTACAATCGTATAGGATATGAGGAGAAAGTGTGCTTAAGCGTGAAACTTTAAAATACGTATGAATACGGCAGTATTGGCCCTCTGTATATTCAGGCAAGCGTATAATATGTATTAGGGGATCGTCTTCTTTTATTACGAAAACATTTTGGTTATAGTCGTGATTTTTTGTGGACAGATTGGCGACATTACGCCTATATTTTCTCAGGGGTTAGGCAGGGTAATTAATGTTAGCTAGTATTTCGGCCATGAAATAGGGGGTGAGCCTATCGCCTACTGAGTACGAGATCCGGGATACAATTCCCACGTGTTGCGAATCAAATATAGGGTCTTCTATGAAATTCTTAGGAGCAGCTTGGGTGTGGTTTTGTGCCTGGTTTGGTGGCATAGGCTCTGATAGGAGACTTTAAAACATATCGGCTAGCTGTGGATGGATTTAAGTCAAACCTATCTATATTTCTGACTAACCCTTCAAATACAGGCGTGTGGGATGTTTGATATACTGCTGCTTAGTTGGCAAAGATCGAGATGAAATTGTTTTATTTAAAAAAATCACACTATATAGAATCCCCACTCTAAATATCAAAAATGGTGAAGTGCATTCTCTATATGGTAGCACAAAATTAAGGGTTATAATAGTCTATCCATGGCCATGGATGCCGTAAAGGAGTCCAAAAGGGAATAATAAAATTATGTAAATATCATTGCAATAAAATCCGTGAAACTAATTACATTTCAACGGATAATATTCACGTACATTTTAGTGAAGGAAAAATTCAATCGCGGGCAGGATTCGAACCTGAGTCTAGCGTTAGATACACCAGACGCTCTGACTTCTAAGCCACCGCGAGTCCCACCCGTCAGATCGAAATTTGCCTTCTTATTCTGAATTTTACGTCTTAAGCTGGCGACATCTATTGAAAAACAAGTTACATTTACATAATCTTAGCATGGAAAATGCTACAAAAATCCCAAAAAGATTCACGTACATTATAAAGTTATTTTAGTAAAGGAAAATTTCAATCGCGGGCAGGATTCGAACCTGCGTCTAGCGTTAGATACACCAGACGCTTTGACTTCTAAGCCACCGCGAGTCCCACCCATCAGATCGAAATTTGCCTTCACATTCTGAATTTACGTCATAAGGTGACGTTGGCGACATCTATGTTAAGCAAATTACCTTCCTTCTCAATCCTGCTCGCGATTGAATTATAATCTTAGCATGGAAAATGCAAAAAAAAAAACACAAAAAACATTCACGTACATGTCACTAACGAGCGAATTGTTAGGGTTATAACAACCCTAACAATTCGCTTGTTCGATATCAAAATTACTACAACTTTTCTTTGCAATTCGAAAAATCACACATTGAAAACAAATCCATTGTATCAAGGACTTGGAAGGGATCATGTAAATCTTCCTCAGTCCCAGCTTAGCTCTATGGTACTTTAAAAAAGTTAAATGGCACATTAAAACCGCCTAAAGTTTAATATTATGCCAAAAACCGTTATAACGCTCTCTCATTTCCGATAAATTCCGGTGTTTCGGAAGACTTCATTAAAACCGTAAACGATTCGCTTAATTTCTGCGATATTGGCTTTTAACGGTTGGTGCTATTATGTATATTGTAGCTGATAATATATATTACAATGGTTGAATTATGTATTGGTTTAATTGCGGCATCTCGCTGATGCAAAACAAAATGTTATTAGGTTTTTCTATGAAATTCTTACTGACTGACTGATATCACGAACGGCGCCTAGCGGTTCTGGGTTTGATTTCTAGGTTGAGCAGTGTTATTGGGATTTTCTAAGAAATTCAGTCAGTCAGTCAGTCAGAAGTCAGTTCGAAGTTTGGATTTGTAATTGCAATATGCTCCCTGTATAATCGGGTGGCGAGCCTACTGCGATGAACCGAAAAAAGGTATGTCTTAAGAAAAAGAACTTGCAGCGATGGAAATTAAAATAGATTTGAAAGGTGTAGTACAACAGGTTGCTTTATACTAAAGCAAATATAAAAAAAGCATCAAAAAATTGCTGTCCTCAAAAAAATACTTCAAGTAACACCAAAAACAGTGTTTTTAGCACTTTGAGATTGGTATATCCCCAAATTCTGAGCTTGCTAGAGCAATTCTGTTGCCGAATTTAAATTATGCGTTAAAAAATCTACAAGAAATGATTGAATGATTGTGCCTTTTGCATGCCTGTTGCCAGGTGCAAAAAAAAACATTTTATTGACTAGTGTATTCTATGCCAAAATGCCAAACAACAAAGATAAACACTTAAAATTCCCCTGTTTAACAGGTGACTGCTGTATATTTATCACGTGGCAGTCGACAGCAACAATGGCCGCATTTAAAAGCAATTCGTACGACAAACATCACTAGTTTAATGTTGATATGTGAATTGATCGAATCGTACCCAAATTGTACAGCGCAGGGTAAACAGTAGAATAGGTAATTGTGATCTGTATAGTCAACAGCACATCTAATTTCCCCAATGGTTAATAAACTCTATTTTTTGGAGGTTAAATTGAGAATCGATTGAAGAAATTTGACAATTTTGAATACCATGATATGGCCCGTGTCAGTTTTTTTTTCGTGCATAAGATATGAATTAATCAATAAGTAAATGGAAGAAGCAAAGATGTATGCAAGAATCGTAGCAAATGGCGTTCTGCAGTTTTTCCCTGTGGGATAAAGCCGTGAGTGTATATAGGTACATAAATAATTTAATTAATATTTTCATGGGGTAAATAATGCACTTTGTATGAAAAAGTTGATATTTTTTCGATAAGTATTTCAGGGATGGTGTCGGAAATCATGAGAAATTTCATCCCCTGATAGATTGACAGTCAATTAAAATCACCATATATTATAATTATACAATATTATCTATAGTAGTAGTATAATGCGAAAGTAATTCTGTTTATTTGTTACGTTTTCCACCATAAACCACTGAAACAATTTTGATGAATTTTAGTATAGCGTTAGATTGAACCTTTGAGAACGACGTAGGCTACCTTTTCTTTTGAAAAGTCCTTTGAAACACGAGTTAAAGCGCTGCCAAAAACTAGCAATAAATAAAATATATAATGAACTTACTGTCTCACCTGCAACATTGACGTTACACGTTGTATTTATCGGCGCCCTAGTTATACACGAGCGGGCGCCATTTGTCAGGATTTGGCCGAACACACGAATTTCCAAACATTCATCTTAATTATTAGACAATGCAAAATCGTGGTTCAGTTGTTATATCTCTGTGAAATATTTTACGGTTATCTGCAGGTGGCTAAATAACAACAGCGATTCTGCTTGCCCAGGTCTTTCCACAGATGGATAACTCACGGAGAATCTCCTGTTCTAAATCTAAAAGAGCACGTCGTCTGTTTCTCAACTATTTAAAAACTTAGGATATCACGAATGTATAACTCGAAATATTGGTGTACCGCTGTACACCTGCAGTTCGACAGTACCGCTGTCTGTATTAAGCCCTTAACCCAGTTGCCTAACCATTTTACAACCATAGCATTATTTATTATCATTATTTTAGCTCGCGTTGTCCCAAAGTGCCTCGCCCTGGTTAACATAGATATTATCTTACCCAATAGATATAATCTGGGTGTCTTTAAATCACGAGTGAATCGGTTTCATCCAGGCAAGCGCGCTTTATCGTAGATCTCAGTGTCGCTCAACATCAGGCGAACTGGCGGTCAAGCATAAGCCTACCACATAAAAAAAAAACATAAAATTAAAACAAATAACTACAGAACATATCCTATGACATAGCTTTGAACATAAACTCCATATATTAGGAGTTCAATGAACTTATTATATATTTGTTTGCAGAAATTCTTAAAATTGTAGAAGCTACGCTTTACATAAACACGTAACGTTTGCAGAAAGCAAACAAAAATATTACGGGGTCACCGACCTTCAACCAAGCTCGTATGTTTAATGACCCTTGTCCGTATAGCAGTAAACTTCGAGTTTATCTTGTTTTCAATGTGATTTTTGTTATACAACACAAATAAATCTTTTTGTTTGTACTTTTTTAGACCTATTTTAACTGACCTCACCAAAAACTCGCAAACGGCGCGTGTGTACGACAAGATGTATGTTTGGATGAAGCAAAATAAGTAGGTATGCATCAATCGTAGACTTCTGTAGTTTCGTGTAGTTTAGTGTAAAAAGGCGTATTTTCAAATAACAAGTTAATTGGGTTATAATTTTGTGATAATAATGTTCTCTGACATGTCATCCAAAGGGTCTTCCAATAGGGACTTCCAAACTTTAACAGTTGATAGCGGCCATATTGTTGAAGCTACATCAAATTAGCTGTAATGTATTCAGTCTGTTTTGTCCAATTACAGTGAACAGATAAAAATACGTGCAAATGATATAATTGTTTAATCAAAACTTTTGAAAACTGAATCTAATTTTCATAAAAAAGAATCATCTTCAGAGATAAGGCCCGTTTCGGGATTAATGTGAACGTCAACAAACCAAATTGTCGAATTTGTGACGATTTCAATCCACATGAGATCCAAGAGCGTCCAGTGCATCCCGAAAAAGTCACTGTTTTATGTGGATTATGAGGCGTCGGTATCATCTGTCCATATTTCTTTGAGAACGATGTTGGCCAGGCCATCACCGTCAACGGCAAGCGTTATAAGTCGATGATTATCGACAGTTTTTAGCCTGAATTGGATGATATGGACACCAACAACTGTTTGGTTTGACGCTCTAATAAAAGTGGTAAGCGGTTACGTAGCCTATGGACGCTTGCAACACCAGGGGTACCACTCGCGACTTGCAAACCCTGTAAATTAAGGAGGAATAGGCGTCTGGCAGCATAGGAGACATACTGCCATGCACTGATATCGGCGGTAACAAAACACCACGGGTCCCGCACACTACCAACACAACGCTTCCTCGCCGAACTCTGGCGACCTTGCTCACCGTTAGGAACACAACATAGCACAGAGCTATGTTATTTGGCTACGATTTTCTGCGAGGTGTAGGTACTTCCCCAGTCGGGCAGCTCCAATTGTGAGTGAAATTATTCGATTCCACTATGCCCTGTCTCTCTTTGTTGTTTAAAGATTAAAACCGATTTCGACCATATTTTTTTGTGTATTTGCCTATAACTAAATAGCAGTAGTGCTAGACTAGTGATAACACCGCCAAGCCTGCCAAGTCAAAGGGCGCGGGTTCGAATCCAAAGCACCTACCTCTGACTTTGTGAGATCATGTGCGTATCCATTATTAATTATTATCACTCGCTTAACCCTTTGGAGGTTACGTTAAAATAGAAAAGGCGTGCTTTCGGCGCCAAGCTCTGAATTTCCTTTAGAAATCTATCATCCAGCTGTGACCGTGGCGTGCTGGGCACATTTTGGACGTTGCCTATACCTTGAAACCCGTTTCCAGCAATGGGACAGAATATGAGTTGATGTCAATGATGATGTTGACAACAAGATATCTAACCGCCTCTCTAAAAGTTATGCCATTTTTTCAATCTAACGACAGTTTACATATACATACCATCACGCCTGTATTCCCCGAAGGGTTAAGTAGAGATGTACTAATGTACACTCACAGCTCGCCGGTATGTTTAGGTCCCATAAATAGAGGGCGAGTCTATTGCCAACGACAGTTTGATTAGTGTACGAGCTGTTTACCCGTACATTGAGATGTGTTAGTTGTGTACTTGTGTAGTGTGTGTTGTCAACGAAGACGGGATGTTCACAGAAATAAAAATACTGGTTTTGTGTCCGTTTTCGATGAGAGTATTTTAATATACTACAGATAAAAACAACTATAAAATATAATTACAACAATATGTAGGTCGCGCCGTAAAGGCGAGATTGCTAGTTCAGCAGAATGATAATATGGCATACAATGTTAAAAAGTAAAACAATTAAAATCATGTGACGATGCTCGTACAATTAGAAAATAACTGAAAACCCTGTATTCAGACTCTACTGTATACAAATCTATCTATAATATTGACCGAAATTCTCACTTGATAGCCAATTTAAAACACAAAGGTGTCTTTTGATCTTCGATAGCCCGATATCGAAGCTCAATGATAGAAGGTATTCGAAAAGCGAATTAAAATTTTATTACGACCTAGGGAGAGTATTTATTACTTTAATAAAAAAGAAAATTTGCTCTTTATAATTCAATAAGTTTCTTTTTTAATTTAAGTGCTCAGCTTTTGTGGGGGAATAAAAGCCTCTGTCCTCTATCTTCTGCGTTCTGTATAATCTCTTAATATGACTCCATTCCGACTTTTCCTTGGATTTTAGAACAATCCAATTAACAGAACACAATCTCAAACTCGTTTATTGCGAACATAGGTAGTACAGATTTAAATAACTGTTGAGAGATGAGGTGTGTTGCCCTTTCAACCAAAAGGAGGATCCCCCGACCAGGTGGGTGTTTTGCCTGGTGGTCCACGGCCCGACAGTTGATGTCGGGCAGTTGTATAGTAATAGCTTTACGTGGGAAAGCCATGCTTTGGCACGAATGGGCCAGCTTGACCGGAGTGATACCACAGCCTCACAGAAAACCGGCGTCAAACAACGCTTACATTGTGATTCGCCGAGTGTGTGAGGTTACCGGAGGGCCAATCCCAACGCAACGCACTTGTGACTCCTCTGATGTTGCGTGTGTCCATAGGCGGCGGTGATCAGCTCGATTGCCCTACTAACCCATAAAAAAAAATTACAACATTTTTCCTTTACTAAAATAACTTCATAATCTTAGCATGTAAAATGCAAAAAATCACAAAAAGATAGTTAAAAGGGAAGGTGGCATCGTACGATATCGAACTAACTGTAAAGTAAGTCATGTCGGTTGAGGAGCAAGGTAACTTGGTTTTCAATAGATGTCGCCAACGTCACCTTATGACGTAAATTCAGAATGTGAAGGCAAATTTCGGTCAAGCGGTTGGGACTCGCGGTGGCTTAGCGGTCAGAGCGTCTGGTGTATCTAACCAGAAGACGCAGGTTCGAATCCTGCCCGCGATTAAATTTTTCCTTTACTAAAATAATCTTTTCCTTTCTTCTTTCTTTCTTCTCATTGAGCACTAGTACGTGTAAATTAAAATCAAAAGTTCGTTTTATCTTGATTCCCCACCTAGAGGTCGAATGAAACCGCGGCCATCTGCTAGTCACAAATAAAATGATTTGCAGCAAGAAATTCTTAAATATGGCTCTTAGGGATAGGCTTACCATTTTATAGCTATTAGCTTTTAAGGCCTAAGTTTACGCGGATTTTTCTCCTTAATCTTCATCAGCTTTAACGCCACAAAGTTACATTTCGGTCATTATTCAAAAAGCTTGTAGGTGCCGACTTATCGTCCACAGATGAATTTGTGAAACCTTTGAGGAAAAAGCAAGAGCTCTGAATATTAATACTGTGTATGTTTATTAGGGTCATTTTGCAACTCACAATTTTCTTGTATCTCTCTGTGGCACATAGCTCCTAAACGAATGAACCGATTTTGATTTAACTTCTCTTGTTTAAAAGGGGACTTACATAGTTCGCCGGTATATTTAGGTCCTATATAATAGGCGACGAGCCTATTGCCATTAACCGAGCACATATCCAAACACCGATCTGCTACTGAAAATTTCATAGAATACCCCAATAATACTTTGCTAGACCTCATAATTAAACCGAGGACCTCAAGCAGGACCGCATAGCAGTCGCGCTTGGGTCTACTAGACTAATGACACAATTCCTAGATTACAGAAATAAAAAAAAAACGAACAGCTAAGCCCAAAAATCCTTTTCAAAGTCACCTTGAACCTTATCGCCTACGTATTCATCTCAACGTGTAACCACGTCACGACGTCTCCGACTCGTTTGGTTTAGCACTAATACGTGGGCCGAATTAATATTGTCACAGAAATCAGTCAAGGGAACAAAACCCGAATCAATGGGAATAAATAAGTTTTAGGGTAAGCACGTACGCTCGAGATAAGGATAGTGACTTGAGATTGTGTTCCAAAGATTGATAGGCGATAGATTTTTGATGCGATAAAATTAAATAGTTTTGATAATTATATATTTTTTTTAATTCTTGTAAGCCTTACGCTTGACCGTCAGTTCGCCTCTACGATTTACGATGGAGCGCGCTTGTCTAGAAGAAACCGATTCACTCGTGGTTTAAAGACATCCAGATTATATCTACCAGGGAAGACCCACTCGGGACGTACATTCCACATTTCAGCGCGCAAAAGCGGACTGTATTCCTCGAAGGGTTAGGTAGACGTGTACGAATGTACACCCACAGTTTGCTGGAAGGTTTAGGTCCCATGTAATATGGGGCTAGCCTATTTCCATTAACCTGGCACAAATCGAGACTCCGAGCTGCTAATGAGAATTTCATAGAAAAACCCAATAACAATCGAATTCAGGACCTCTAGCGTAGCAGTCGCGCTTCGGACTACTATACTATTGAGGCAGTTTCTCAGTAAGTACTTCTGTTGTAGCTTCTGATAAAGTTAGTAGTTAATATGCCACGTGCCAGCTAGAGTACTTGTTTTTTGCTCAAGAAAGAAGGGGTATGCTCGGAATTAATTACTGCGGGATTTCGCAACCATTATTCATAATCAAGGTTCACTTCTAACAGAGTCTACGATGTAAATACGCCAAACGTGTCGTCAAATACCGATCATTCATGTCTACCTGATGACCTTAGGTGCTTAGTTTGCACCATTTAAGATAAAAAATAAGATACTTTTTTGTTTGTTAACTTTAAATATTAGATACTTAGGTATTGTATATAGCTCTAAAACAAAAAATTTTAGCTTTGAAATAAATTTAGCTACTTATCAGGGACATTGAAATTAAATTACTTTTTACGGATTTTGTGGCGTTGTATTGATATTAAGTATTTGATTTCCGACGTTTCGGATCCAGCATCTTTACAGTAGTCGTACCACGACTTATTGAGATCATCTTGTGAATGAGAGACAGGAAAACACCGCTCTACACTTTAAATAGTCTCACCCCTTTCTCAAAATCCGGACAAGTGCGAGTTGGACTCGCCCACTGAGGGTTCCGTACAAATTTGTAGGTACATATTATAATGAATTACAAATGTATAGTTTTTTAGATGTTTCCCTTGTAGTATACTATTAGTATTAGTATACTTGTAGTATATGGTATTACTTGGCAAATTTCATAGTTCTAGGTCAACGGAAAATACCCTATAAATTTTGATTCCCTTGAGCACTCTTAAGTGTCGAAATATACCTATTTTTTTACGGTATAAACGGCCGTATCTTTTTTTACGTTAACTTAGAATTTCGATATTTTCATAGCTTCAAGGGACTGTAGGAAGGTAGCTGGTAGTGACTGGATGAGAAAAGTCGAAGATCGGGCTCTATGGCGTTCACTAGGAGAGGCCTACGTCCAGCAGTGAACGAATATAGTGAGTATATGGTTAATTTCAACTCGATGCCTCTACGCAGATAAAGGACCGACCTGACCTGACTGGGTCAGATAGACGGATGGACGAACGGACGGACAACAAAGTGATCCTATAAGGGTTCCATTTTTCCTTTTGAGATACAGAACCCTAAGAATGAGCACAATGTATATGACGACACGTTTGGCGTAGCGGCTGAGCGATCGGCTTCTGCGTCACGTGTTGTAGGTTCAATCCCCACACGGAGCAAATATTTGTATGATCTACAGGTAGTTGTTCCGGGTCTGGGCGTTTGTGTATGTGAGAATTTGTGTTTGTAAATGCACCCACGATACAGGAGAAAATCCTAGTGTGGTACGTACTTAGGTCGAACTATGGTATTTTAATGACAACCAAGAATCCAGGACCAATAGAACGAAGGAGTCTCGATGGGTCAAAATGGTAACCCATCTATAATAGATTGACCGTGGCAAGTAGAACTCAACTTGCAGAACGGTTGTTATTTAACGTTTATTTTTAACTGGGTAACATAAAGTTATTTACCTAATGTTTATCTCAATGATAATATCGTGGAATAATCCGCCCATTAACCAATAAATTCTAATCGTACATATAATCTTCCTAAAACGGCGACAGTGTGGGAACATGAATTACCATGCTATGGCATATATTTCCTTTTACGAGGGTATAAAAGATTTAAATTACTCAGAGCACACGTTTAACGCAAAGACTATTATATTTGCGACGGGAGAAACGACCATAACTCAACCGCTTAGATTAATGTTCACGAGTAATCGCTAGTTCAAGAACCTCAAATTATATATACGCACCTAAGTATAATTTTGAAGGAAATTAAGTTATTCTTTGCGAAAATCGCCCACATAATTTGGGATTAAATACGACGAAGAAAGAGAAAAAATATGATTCCATCACAAGTTGGGAATCTCATTTCCGCAAGAAAAACGAGTAGCGCTTAGTATTTTTTTTAGTTTATTAATAATTCTTACTGTATCACTCAAGTTGTGCTGTACAGAAGAGTCCCTTAGGGTTAGGATGCTTTTAGACATTCCTTAACCAGTGTTATACTAATGTTAACATTTACATACCATCACGCCTGTATTCCCCGAAGGGTTAGGCAGAGTCGTACGAATTTACACCCACAGTTCGCATGTTTGGTCACATGTCGGGGCGAGTCTATTGCCATTAACCGGGCACAAATACGAGAATTCCATAGAAAAACCAATAACACTGCTCGATCTGGGAATCGAACATTCGCAGTTACGACCTCTAAGCTAATGAACATTCACAATCAAGATTGTTTTCTTTTTTCAATAACTGAGTTTTTAAATTGTTGTTGTTGAAAAATATTTTCTTAGTCGCTCCCCATCGCTTTTATCTAGCATTCACTACTCCACTACCTTAAGATAAGTGAATAAAAAAATTGGCCCGGCCCTTAACTCGGCTCTAAGTAGAGGGAAAAAAGCTTAAGGCAATCGATCTCAAGTCCCTGCGCATTTGTTCGGCAGTTACAGAAAGCTACAGATTACTGGGGCCTGTGAGAAATACTTGGGATGTATCGCCGTTGTTTGGGAGAAAAATAACTGGTCAGTGATGAGAGCGAGGGCTGTTATGTTAGATGGAGTAATGAGACCATTTTATTGCGGTGGATTACAAAATTGCAATAAAAAATGTTTTTTAGGGTTCCGTACCTCAAAAGGAGAAAACGGAACCCTTAAAGGATCACTTTGTTGTCCGTCCATCCGTCCGGCCGTCGGTATGTCAAGATCCTTTATCTCGGGAACGCGTGGAGGTATCGAGTTGAGAGAAATTAAAACCATGTACTCAGGTTTATAGTCCCTTGAAGCTGCGAAAAAAACTAACTTTTAAGTTAACGTAAAAGAAAGATACGGTCGTTTATACCGCAAAAAAACGTATATTTCGACACTCTCAAGGCAATCAAAATATATAGAGTATTTTCCGTTGACTATGAAAGTAATGATTATAAGAAATATGAAATGTAGCAAGTAAGTAATACCGTCTTATACTACAAGTATAGGGAAAAATCTGAAAACATATTATATATACAGTACCTACAAATTTGTACAGAACCCTCGGTTGGCGAGTCCGACTCACACTTGTCCGGTTTTTTATTTAAAGATGTTGGTGGCGCATTACTATCGGCAACGAATATTTTTTTTCCTTATAACCAACCTGACGATGTCTTATCCAAATTTCAATAAATGATACAAAAATCCTATAGAAAAAAGCAATTCTAATTTTCTTTCCCTAAAAATCTTATTTCAACGGTATGTTTAGGTCCCGTGTAAAGGGGAATTTAATACCCATACCATTCTAAAATTTAGATAATAGAAGGAAACCGAATATTTAATTAAATATTTATTGTCACACTTATCAGTTATCAAACATTAAACAACGCTTACGTTGTGTTTCGCCGAGTGAGTGAGGTTACCGGAGGCCCAATCCCCTTTTCAAAGGTCTGCAGCGAACTTGTGACTCCTATGGTGTTGCGGGTGTCCATGGGCGGCGGTAATCGCTTACCATCAGGCGATCTGTCTGTTCGTTTGCCCTCCTACCCCATAAAAAAAGTAGATACGCTTAAATCACGATAATCAACTATGAATTTAGTAACAATTACTTATAGGAAAACACAGCATACGCAACTAGAACACAGACAACGAAATATGAATATTTATGCAAAACATGATAATAAATAAACATTTGACCCAAATGAAGGCTGCTACCATAGCGGATGGGACATATTGCTATGTAGTCCATAATTTTCACGCCTGAACTCATCTGAGTGATCAAAGCTTACCTAATCGTTTGGTGGGTGGGTCTGACCATTAAATAGAGTGGTCACTAAAGTTATAAATAGTACACAGTGGGGCAGTTGGGTCCGGATTTATTTTTCAAAGACAAGACGAAGTTCGAAAAATGCTGCGCTTATTGCATGAACTTTTCGAAATTATGTGCGTAAAACATAACATACCATCACGCCTGTTAGGCAGAGGTGTACTATACATTCACAATTCTCTGTCATGTTTTAGTCCCATGTAATGAGGGGCGAGCGTATTGCTATTATCCTAGCACAAATCCGAACTCCGAGCTGCAATTGAGGACACTTACAACACTGCTCGACCTGGGCATCAAATCAAAAACCTCTAGCGTAGCAATTGCGTTTAGTACCACTAGACTAAGGAAATAAGTTATAAGTGAAATAATATGTTTAATTGAAATAAAAGTTTTTTTTACTTATTAAGCTATTGCATAGCTTCTATCGCGGGCCTTGAGCGTGGGGACCGAATCCAGAAATTCCGTAACGAAAAAAACCTAACACGCTTGTCTCTTTAGTTCAGCAACCCGCCTTTAGGTGGCATTGGTTGTATTACATAAGTTGATAAAAAACGCTATGCAATAGCTTTACCGCGGCAGTCCCCGAGTGCCACACGTCTTTTTATTTTTTTTTTTTTTTCTCAATCCATCCATGACCATAGCTGCTGTAAAGGATCCGAAACATCGGAAATTAAATAATATTTTTAACCAATAGAATTTCTTTCAATGCATGTCGTCGGTAGTGCGGGTCACGGACGATACAAGTTTCACTAGTTAAAACATATGCGTCAGCATTTCCACTACAATATTCTGACCGTGTGCGGAGTGATAATTGAAAGTCCGAAGGTCGTGTAATGATGAAATATTTAATTGACTCCAAATTACTTTTGCGAATCCCTAACCAATACAATTTCTTATAATACGTGTTGTCGGTAGTGCGGGTCACGGAACAATTGAAGTTAAAGCGCAATACAAGTTCTCACTAATTAAAACATATTGACACTACAATATATATATAAAGTAATCAAATCCGTAAAAAAATGTTTTATTTCAATGTCTAATATTCGCGTCAGTGTCAGAAACCAGTATATTATAAGTACTATATAAATGAATTTACCGGCGAAATGTGGGTGTACATTAGAACGCCTCTGCCTAACCCTTCGGAGAAAACAGACGTGATGGTATGTTTAAGTAATCAATGAATTAAACTCGCTTAATTCTTTGCTTAATTTTTTATGGGATAGGGGGGCAAACGAGCAGACAGGTCGCCTGATGGTAAACGATTACCACCGCCCATCGCATAAATAAAGCTTATAAAACACTTTCTAACAGTGTACGTATGTTTATTTATCACGTCTTTACAACAAAAAATAGGTTGCTTGTAACGAACACGAGTCCACAATACAAAAAATACCAACTTTCTTTACGTTACCAAACCAATCCATCCTGTTTTGTCAATTCAGATCTATTTAAACTGGAAACGCCAGTGACTTACTACGTACATACCTTTGTGACACAGAACTTGTCGAAAGTGCTGAAATTCAATTGGGGAGCCATTTTGATTCCGGCATTGGACCGCTCGAGATTCAATTTTGATGACAGAGTTCCCATTGAGGTAAAAATATATTAGGTATCTGGTTTCGTTCGCGACTTCCTCTCCAGTTAACGTTGGTACCTGATTCCGAATGATTTAAAGGATTGGGGGTTCAAGTTAGACTGGTTATTCGATCTTTTCTACTTGATGTTCATTATTGACTATTTCTGTACTGTATCTCGTTTCATAATGCTGATGTTCTCAAATGTTGCCGTTATTTGATATTGCATTATTGAATTATTATTTCATGTTTAATATGGTTTGCTAAAATTGAGGTTTAACTTGTCAATTAATTAAAGACAACGTAATATATGAACGTAGACAAAATAAAATAATGTATAGATCAAAATAATAACGCAACTAGCAAATAATTAAAGATGACTGCCTCATTAGTCTGGTGGTCTCAAGCGTGACGCGCTACGCTAGAGGTTCTGGGTTCGAACAAAGTGTTATTGGGTTTTTCTATAAAATCCTCAGTAGCAGCTCGGAGTCTGGATTGGTGCCCGGTTAATGGCAATAGGCTCGTCCCTATTACATGGGATCTAAACATACGGGCGAACCGTGGGTGTACATTAGTACGCCTATGCAGCCTTTCGGGGAATACAGGCGTGATTCGAAACAGCAGTTTCTGAATATGTTCGTATTTCCAAGCTTCACGCCAATACTACTGAATCGGGTCAACACTGCTATACAGGCTACAATATATAGACCATATCATCACGCTATTGATGATAGGGGGAGAAGCAATAAAACAGGTACTTATAAATTTTTTACATGATCATTGTAATTCATGTAAAAAATGTATATCAGATTGCATTTTTTGTGGAAATTAAATTCATTGTATTATCATACACGCAAATGAAACTGCAAGCAACAGGAAGAATCCTTTCAAGAGGGAATTCTTTTTAAGAAAAAAATAATAGGTAGGTACTGCCTCCAGCATCCCAGAAATAAATGCAAAATTCTTACTGCCCTCTTACATTATTACTTAGAATTTTTTCCTTTTAACAAACTATGAATTTTAAAAGTGTAATTTCGGATATGGGCGCATAAAAAATGGCAGAGCCAACTCTGCAATATTAAAAGCTAGGATTAGGTTTGTGAAGAACTTGAATAACTTAGTAGTTTTAGACAGATCTTGGATTACCCCGCATTTTATATTACGGATTTGGCAAAGATTTAGGAGATGAAGAATATATAAATATAAGCCTTAGGATAAGATAAAATAAGTCTGATTTTGTAATAGCAATATTTTTTATTTTATTTTATTAGGGTTTCCAACAAAAACTCACTTTACGAACTATGTACTATTACACATATACCATCACACCTGTGTTGGTGTGTATGCGTGGTTGATGGGTCAGGTTTACTTCAATGAAGAGATGCTGCGTGGATTGATACTCAAATTCCTTTAATTTCTAACTTTGAAGTTAATACAAAATGCAAGTCACGTCAGTGCCCGTTGTGTCGTTGCGTGTGCGCAAAGTTTATATAGTTTTTTAAGAAAACCCGATGCGCGTCGCTAGTGTCGCGGTGTCCGCTCTCCCCCGGTCCCCGCATCCTCGCTCGCTTGCGCCGTGATGTCGTCATCGTGGTGATGCGCCCGCAGTGATCCGTTGAGAATCGCAGACATGCCCCCGGCCTTGGAAGCACCAGGTTCCAATGGATTTTGGTTTTCGTCGGGGTGCAGCAGCGGGCATATCTTTGGGTAAGATCTTCGTATGACACCCGCCTCTGTTCTGATGGTGGCCACGCGTGATATGCCATCTTTGCCGGCGAACGTCTCCAGTACCCGTCCGAGGCGCCATTTCATCGGGGGTAAATTGTCGTCCTTGACCACGACGAGAGCGCCAGGAACTAGCGTATCCTGGTCGTACTGCCACTTCGTCCTCTTTTGGAGCTCGGAGATGTATTCGGTTGACCAGCGACGCCAAAAGTGTTGCCGCAGTTGCTCAATGCGGTCGTAGCGTGGTAAGCATTGTGTAGCCTTCGCGGTGAGGTCCAGACTGGCAGGTGCAGTGAGCGGCCGGCCAATCAGGAAGTGAGCAGGAGTCAAAGGAAGTAGGTCATTTGGATCAGTGGACATTTGGGACATTGGTCGGGAGTTGAGAACAGCCTCAATTTGTGCCAATACAGTACTCAACTCTTCGTACGTTAAATGTGCGTTACCCATAACACGATATAAATGCAATTTACAAGCCTTGACTCCCGCCTCCCACAACCCTCCAAAGTGAGGCGAATAAGGCGGAATAAATTTAAAATCTATGAAATTGTCAGTCGAGAAATTTATTATATCTGATTTGGATGAAGTTAAAAATTTTGAGAATTCTTTCTGTGCTCCTACAAATGTTTTACCATTGTCAGAATAAATCTGCAATGGTTTGCCGCGCCGAGAGATGAACCGTTTCAATGCCATTAGGTATGCTTCACTAGTTAGACTTGTTACTAACTCTAAATGTATTGCGCGAGTAGCAAAGCAGACGAAGAGACAAATGTAACATTTTGTTAGTTTTGCCCCTCTTCCGGCACGGTTCAACATGAACAATGGCCCAGCATAATCCACACCACTGCGAATAAATGGATACCCTGGTTCCAATCGTTCACTAGGCAAGTTACCCATTTGAATTGTTAAGGGTTTAGGTCTCGCGCGCTTGCACCTCATACAGGCATGCACCACTTGCTTAGCCAAGTTACGCCCTCTGAGAGGCCACCAGGTATTTCGAATAGTGGCCAATAATAACTGAGCCCCTGCGTGTAATAATACTTTGTGTTGGTGCTCAAATATTAGGCGAGTGAACCTATGTTTACCACACAACAACAACGGATGTTTTTTATCGTATGAGAACGAGTCACAGTATTCTATTCTGCCTCCTACTCTGATCAACTTGTGATCATCAAAAAATATGTTTAGACTAGAAATACTACGTGGACATTTTAACTGACCTTTGCAGTCTAATTGACTGCAGATGTCAGGGAAAGATTGATGTTGTGCAATGCGAGTTAAAACTCTAAGCGAAATATTTAATTCCTCTACGGAAAGACAATCTGTGAGGCGCTGTGTTTTTATTTTTATGCGACTATTATTAATGAAACGCATAATATACGCCACTACGCGTCGAAGACGATTAAAACATGAATATCGCTCGAACATGTCACTAACTGAATTTACTTGAACGAGTAATGAAGTTTTAAGTGATTTTAATTCAGGTAATTCGTCGTGACTGACACTGCTAGAACCAAAATCATGTTCCCACTGCGTGTTAGGAACGTGTAAGAAAGGCGGGCCTCGCCACCACATCTCACATGTTTTGAGTGCATCTAAATGTACGCCGCGCGATAAGAGGTCAGCAGGATTTTGCTTACCTGCGACATGGAGCCACGGTTTGTCACCCGTGCGTTCATTTATTTGTACAACACGATTTTGCACAAATGTTTTTAATAAATTGGGTGACATCTTAAGCCATCCTAGAACTATCGTGGAGTCTGACCAAAAATAAATATTATTAAAAGTTAATCTTAATGCTTGAGTAATTTTTGTAAATAATTTAGCAGCTACTACCGCGCCGCATAATTCTAAACGCGGTATAGTAACCGGTTTGACGGGCGCAACTTTACTTTTCGCACACAATAAATGGACTGTTACCTGTACATCCGTATAACTACGTACATAAGCGCACGCCCCATATGCGTCCTGCGACGCATCGCAGAAAATGTGTAACTCGGTTACGTGTGTGTTGTCTCCAATTACGTAGCGTGGAATTCGTATGTCTTGTAAACAATGTAATTTACCAATGAAATTTTGCCAATCTACTAGTATAGGTTTAGGGACTACGTCATCCCAGTCTATTTTAGCAAGCCACATCCTTTGTAAAATAATTTTAGCAATGATTATAGTTGGCGTAAGTAAACCTAAAGGGTCATAAATCTGTGCGACAACCGATAGAATATGACGTTTAGTAGCGCGTGTTACGTCGTGATCACATCTAGTAGTAAAATGCAATTCATCAGATGCGTAAAACCATCCCATACCCAAAGTTTTGGTATGGCAGTTCTCATCGAACGATAGTTCCTTGGATACAGACGGTAACTCGGACTTAGAAATTGATGAGTTAAATATCCATTTTCTGAGAGAAAAACACCCTGATTCCAATACCTTAGAAACACCGTTGCATATTTCTAATAACCGCTTTTGATCCTGATGTCCCGTTATTAGGTCGTCAACGTAAAAATCATCATTAATTACTTGCGCGATGACATCATCTTCACATTCTAAGGCGAGTTGTTTTAAACACCTAATACTGAGGTAAGGAGCAGACGCCGTCCCGTAAGTAACGGTGTTAAGTTGGTATACACCCAGCGGGTCGGACGGATTTTCTCGCCACAGTATTAGTTGCAAATCCCTCTGGTCAGGCTGAATTAATATTTGCCGATACATTTTCTCTACGTCAGCACTAGCGACATATTTAAATTGCCGAAACCGAAGTAATATTGAAAACAAATCATTTTGTAATGTAGGCCCGATGTGTTGTATGTCGTTCAGTGATTTTCCTGAGGTGGATTTAGCACTCGCATCGAAAACGACCCTAAGTTTTGTAGTGGAACTATGTTCCTTGTAAACACCATGATGTGGCAAAAAATAACATGGTGAAGAATATTCTGAAATGCGACTCATGTGACCCAGACTTAAATATTCACTCATAAAATCATTGTACATTTTTCTATAGCTAGGCGCGCTCCTTATCAGTTTGCGTTCGAGTGCAAGAAACCTGTTTTTTGCCATAGTAAATGTATCGTGCAAAACATCAGCTGATTGACTTAACGGTATGCGCACAGAAAAACGGCCGTTAACGTCGCGTAACGTCGTGTCTTTGAATAAATTTTCGCATGCACTTTCAGCTGCAGTCAAATTATTGTGTGATGTCGGTATTTCTTCCAGTTCCCAAAATCGTTTGAGTTCTGAATCTAATATTTGCGTGAAATTACAATGAGTTAGGTTAATGCGTGATACCTTTTTATGGACGGTTCCCGATATGACCCAACCTAATTGCGTGTTTTGTAAATAGGGACCATTCGGTAACCGTATCAGACCTTCACTAAGCAAATCCCAGAACCTATCTGCCCCTAACAATAAATTAATTTCGTTAGACATAAAGAACTCAGGATCGGCGAGGTGAATATTGTGCGGTATATTTATGTTATAGTTACCTTCTAATGATGGTAATTGTGCGGTTATGCGCGGCAAAACTAAACAATTAAAACTTGTGTTATACGAGCTAGTTTTAGACCGCAATTGAATGTGACAATATTGCGTGGAATTGGAGATAGTGTTACCTACCCCTATAACTTGAACTGTGGACTGTATCAATGGAAGATTAAGCTGATTACATAACGATTCGGATATAAAACAGTGTTGGCTCCCGTTATCCAGGAGAGCCCGCGTTGTGTGATATTTATTATGTGTGTCCGCTATTTCCACTAATGCGGTTGATAATAATACGGGATTTTGAAAACAATGCGCATTAATATTATTATCATCCTTGTTCAATATGTGAGATTTGTGGGAAGTAGTTAGCGGTGCATGTATGTGTGTAGTACTCGTATCACGTTCAGACTGAGGCACTATTTGCGTGATTTGAGCAACAGCTGATGATGTACGAGCGTCTACGACAGCATCGTTGTGAATTAATGTGTTATGTTTTTTGTTGCAATGCCTGCACGGCCCATACCAACACTCGTTCAATGCGTGGCCTGTTCGTAAACAATTACGACATAGCTTTTTCTCTTCGATAAAGTTTAATTTATCTTGAAGGGATAAGCTAAGGAAATCTTCACAGGCATATAACGGGTGGTTGGAACCGCACTGATCGCATTTAAAACGTTGTGAACTATTATTGAATGTTTTTCTTTTGTTATCTTTGTGTGTAATAATGTGACTGTGTGACTTTGTGACTGACTGTTTCTTTATGTGAATGTTGTGACTGTTGTGAGTGTCTACCGCTTGTTTTTTGTTAGGCTTAACCACCGCTTCTAAGAAATCAGCACGATCCTGAAGGAACGTCATCATATCAGATAGCTTTAATTTTCTGTCTTTCGGGAGCGTGCCTTTGTAACGTTCCCATTCGCGCTCCGATGAGGAATCTAGCTTTGGAACAATTATAAAGATAATTAGAGTGTCCCAGTGTTCGGTGGGTTCCTCCAGTGTTTTTAAAGCCCGCATATTTCTCAGAATTAAATCGATTAGCTTTCGAATAGACACAGCTGAATCCTTAATTAACGGTTGCGCTAACAGAATAGCATTTACGTGATTTTGTTGTAACAAACGGTCATTATTAAATCTATTTTCTAATAGACTCCACGCCACTAAATAATTATCTGAAGTAAATTCTAGCGCTTTGACTACCTGTAATGCATCGCCTGTGAGTACCGACCGCAAGTAATGAAACTTTTGTATATTATCTAAACTTTCGCTATTGTGTATCATGGATAAGTAGGTATCCCGAAATTCGAGCCATTGGTCATATGTACCGTCGAATTTGGGCAAAGTAATTGTGGGTAATTTCATACCGTTGGGAACACGAATTTGACTCGGCGCGCTCTGAATACCACTATTTGGTTTTAATATGCATTTACACTTCCCTACAATAGAATAATATCGGTTCTCGAATTCTTCCCTATCCAGTAACTCTTCGTCTAACTGCGTCTCGGGCAAAAATAATTCTAATTCATCTTGAATCTTTGAATAATGTTCAAATAATAGTTTGTAGGCATCGAAACGGTCCTCTAACTCCGCCTTTTGTGCGCTTGTTATCTCGGAGTCGGAACAAATAAGCAATTGCACGTATTTTGAAAACAAAGTGACTTTACGTTTAATCGCCCCGCGTTTTTTTGACTAGATCACTAATAATATCGTCACACTTTTTTGCCATAATGTAAGTTTGCAAGAGAAAGAAGTCAAGTATGTAGGTAGCTACTTACGGTTTTTCAATGCACTTTATCACACTAGAACAATCACGAATTCACGATTGGTATTTAGCACAAATTGAAACTTAGGGAATTCGAAAGGAATAAAAGGATCGATTGACCTGACCGTTGCTGCGTTGCTTCTCCAGAACACCAGAAGGTACTCGCGCTCTCTTGTGCTTCGGTTCGGATGTTCGGCTCGAAGGTCCAATTATGTTGGTGTGTATGCGTGGTTGATGGGTCAGGTTTACTTCAATGAAGAGATGCTGCGTGGATTGATACTCAAATTCCTTTAATTTCTAACTTTGAAGTTAATACAAAATGCAAGTCACGTCAGTGCCCGTTGTGTCGTTGCGTGTGCGCAAAGTTTATATAGTTTTTTAAGAAAACCCGATGCGCGTCGCTAGTGTCGCGGTGTCCGCTCTCCCCCGGTCCCCGCATCCTCGCTCGCTTGCGCCGTGATGTCGTCATCGTGGTGATGCGCCCGCAGTGATCCGTTGAGAATCGCAGACACACCTGTTTTCCCCGAAAGATTAGGCAGAGGCGTGTCTAATAATAAATACCCACAATTCAACGGTATGTTTAGGTTTGATACCAGTTTTTGTTTTGAGTTTGGATTTATGCCCGGTTATTATTATCATACCAGCGAACTGTTGATGTACATTAGTACACCTCTGCCTAGCCCTTCGAGGATTACAGGCGCGATGGTACTAAAACGGCGGATGAAATTTGGTACAGAAATAAATTATAGTCTGGAATAACATAATTATAGGCTACTTTTTATCTACGTCGGATCCAATTCTGAAGTCCACGCAGACAAAATCGCGGGCAGAAGCTAGTAATATTCAAAACGTGAAAGTTTGTGAGTATGTATGGATGTTTGTTACTCAATATGACGACACGATTGGCGTAGCGGCTGAGCGATTGGCTTCTACGCCACGTGTTGTGAGTTCGATCCCCACACGGAGCAAATATTTGTATGATGTACAGGTAGCTCTTTATACGTGGGAGAGCCATGCTTTGGCACGAATGGGCCGGCTCGACCGGAGTGATACCACGGCCTCACAGAAAACCGGCGTAAAACAACGCTTACGTTGTGTTTCGCCGAGTGAGTGAGGTTACCGGGGGCCCAATCCTCTTTTAAAGGTCGGCAAAGCACTTGTGACTCCTCTTTTGGTGTTGCGGGTGTCCATGGGCGGCGGTAATCGCTTACCATCAGGTGATCCGTCTGCTCGTTTGCCCTCCTATCCCATAAAAAAAAGGTAGTTGTTCCGGGTCTGAGTGTTTGTGTATGTGAGAATTTGTGTTTATAAACGCACCCACGATACAGGAGCAAATCCTAGTGTGGGGCAACGTATTTAAAACAAAATCACGTCAGTACGGGTAAACGGATCGGGATGTAATTTGGTACAGAGATAGATATTATAATCTGGAATACTTTTTATCCAGGTCGGATTTAATTCTGAAGTTTCTAATAGAGTTTGTTTTGAATTTCTGTAGCTATTAGTAACATATTATATTCTCACTGTTCGTGTTCAAGGTTGCTGTTCAATTAATATCCAATTAGGGGTAATTCCGTCACAAGGAACACCTTAGTATTCAATTTAGATACGAATTCAAATTAATACTTAATGGAAACAACTTTTAGATTTGATCGAGAGTGTTTTTAACTATGATTTTAGAAAATCTGACCAGATTATTCGTTCGATCGTTTGTAGATTATCAGCTCTTTTCTGGTTTATGAAGGGATGTGATCTTCCACTGGTAATTTGGTATCCTGTTACTTTAATGATATTGCAAGAACATGGTAACCATGTCTCGATGCTGCGGAGGTTTTTTACATTTTAAATTTATTAGAGAGAACAATGTTTCGTCTATCTTGTAAAAAGTATACTCCTACAATCTTTTGTAGTGTTTTGTTGTAATTGTAAGAAATTCTGGTATCAATTCCTAGCTCAAGCAATGAATAAGCGCACATTGAGGGAGTGGCGTTAGTGCCCATACACAGCAGAGGACTGATATAGGCTGATGAATGTAATGATGATAAATAAAGACATAAATTATTTATTTCAACTTTAAAAATATTTACATAGATGTTCTTAAAAGAAAAATCCTTACATAACTTTTTTAATAATGCTTAATATAAATCTAAAAGTAATTTTTATGTTATAATGTAAAGGCACTGTGGACGCCCTACACAAGTCCCCTATCCTATACAAGTAATTTTAACTTATTTTATAACTATCTTTTTGTGATTTTTTTGCATTTTCCATGATAAGATTATTAAGTTATTTAATAGTAAAGGAAAAAAATTCAATCGCGGGCAGGATCACATAACGTCACCTTATGACGTAAATTCAGAATGTGAAGGCAAAATTTCAATCATGCGGGTAGGGTTCGCGGTGGCTTAGAGGTCAGAGCGTCTTGTATATCAAACCAGAAGACGCAGGTTCGAATCCTGCCCGCGATTGAATTTTTGCCTTTACTATTAAATAACTTATTTTATAATTTCTAACAACTTATCTGTATCTGAGTAATTTAGATTCTCTAAATATCCGAAACCAAAACTACATTTATTATAACTTGAGTTTATTCGATTTTTCTATTAAATAAATCTCAGTAGCAGGATATAATTATAGCACATTTCTGCCTGCTTTAAAAAATCCAGGCGTGATGGTACGTTATGACTTCCTGGCTTAAAATTGGCAAGAACAATCAATTGGTTACCGGTGAATTCCCCGCGATTCGATAACCACACAATCATAGGCTGTTCACAGTTAATAAATAATACTGAAAGCCGTGGCCAGCACTGAAAACCTGTAATTTATTTCAATGATTTTCTATTTTATACCTCTGGTATTATGGGAGATTTATTTTTATTGCGGTTACCTTATAATAAGTTATATTTATTGGCGTCAATTGAATTGTTTGCTCCGTAGTGCTGTAATTTGAGAGCTTTCAAATAAAGGTTCCTTTCTCACTCTGGGTATTGTAAAACGCGGGTATTGTGAGAAGAGTTCTTTGTGATTCCCGGCGAAACGCTTCCTTTCATTCCTTCTCGTCTTCTAGTAAAAGAAAACTAAGAGATAAAATGTGAGTAGTGTTAAAAGTTAACCACTTTTCTTTTTTTCGTTAAATATAGATTTTAACGTCACCTTATGACGTACATTTAGAATGTGAAGGCATATTTCAATCAGGCGGGTGGGTTCGCGTTGACTTAAAGATCAGAGCATCTGGTGTATCCAACCAGAAGACGCAGGTTCGAATCCTGCCCGCGATTGAATTTTTCCTTCACTAAAATAACTTTTTAATCACCCTATAGTTAAAAAACTTTTATTTTTAACTCTTGACGCAAAAAGAGAGGTGTTATATGTTTAATGTATATATCTATATATGTAGCCGTGTGTCTGTCAGTTGCATCATAGCTCCCAAACGAATGGACTGATTTTGATTCAGTTTTTTTGTTTGAAATGTGACTTGATCGAGAGTGTTCTTAGCTATAGCTATTATTTAAGAAATCTGGTCAGCCGGTTGAAGATTATTAGCTTTTTTCTAGTTCATGAAGGGACGTGAGCAACTTCCAGGTCTGTTCGATTTGAAACTTGGTATCCTGTTACTTCAAGACCATGGTAACCATGACTTAATGCTGCGGGGATTTTTAAATGTATATTACCGATAAATTGTTTTTTTTTATACCACTAAGGTGGCAAACAAGCATACGACCCGCCTGATGGTAAGCAGTTACCGTAGCCTATGGACGCTTGCAACACCAGGGGTATCACTCGCGCGTTGCCAACCCTGTAAATTAAGGAGGAATAGTTGGGCTGACAGCATAGGAGATATGCTGCCAGGTATGACAGCGGCGGTAACAAAACACCACCGGTCCCCCACACTGAGAACACAACGCTTCCTCGCGGAGCTTTGGCGACCTTGCTCACCGTTAGGAACACAACATAGCACGGAGCTATGCTATTTGGCTACGATTTTCTGCACGGTGGAGGTACTTCCCCAGTCGGGCAGCTCCAATTATGAGTGGAATTATTCGATTCCACTATGTTCTACCTCTCTTAATCTAAATCTTAATTGTGAAATGAAAAGAAAATATGAAGCAATGAAATCCTATTTAAAACCTATAGCTAATTCTTAGCAATATTCTAATGTGCCCTTGAGAAATCGGAGATATTCGCTTTGTAGTAAATAATATAATAAACTACAAGAACTGACGGCACCTGGAGCTGAAAGATTCTCGAGTGGAGACCACGCACCGGAAAGCGCAGTGTGTGACGACCTCCAACGAGAGAGACTGTTGACCTAGTAAAGGTCGCTGGGAGTCGTTGGATGCAGGCGGAATAACCGGTCCCTGTGGAAGTCTTTGGGGGAGGCTTTTGTTCCGCAGTGGACTTTTATTGGCGATATGATGATGATGAATATAAGAAACGGACGCTGACATGGTAATACAACACTGAGTTCAGATTATATCTACACTAGAGTATTGCAAACATTCAATGTACAATTGACAAAAGAATTAGGTATACAGCTACTCGTAATGACATCTGTGTTTTAACAAGGATTGTGTGATCATATTACGCAATATGTCATGTATGAAATGAAAACGCAGGTGTTATAACAAATGATATTTATTTCTGTAAATAGATTTACCAACCAAAAGACGCTGGTACGAATCCTGCCCGCGGTCGAATTTTTCCTACACTAAATTAAGTTTATAATCTTAATACGGCAAACACAAAAAAAAAATACAAAAAGATCTTTTATAGACACTTTTACAAGTCAATGTTTCACGTATTTTTTAACAAGATGGCACTTCTAAGAATAAACGCCAAAATAAACTCAGAGAATTTTATTGTGGTCTTTATTAAAGTCCAGGCATAGTACTAGGAAATATTATGTAAGTAACAATGCAAAGCGATGTCTGAAATGGCCTTTTGAGGCAACAGCTGCTTATTTACATTGCGCTATATGAATAAAAATAATAATGATTTTAATTTTTTTAATAAATTGGACTTATGTTATTATTGTCAAGCGGCGGTAACCTAATGCCTAGGGCGATGGACTTGCGATCATGTGGTTACCAGTTCAAAACCCACCCATTGCACTACCGTCGTGAACCCACTTGTAACACCGACATTTAGCTTAGCACAAGGGGTTAACAAGAATTCTAGTAATGTGCAAGTAACATTGCTACTAAGCTTTTAAAAATGTAAATTTTCATAGTTAATCTTATAGTATTTTTATGTATTACTTTAATAAATAATAATGTTATATTTTAATTTGAGTTATGGACTGTAGTTTCTGAAATAAATAAATTTTAATTTAATTCTTTAATTTATATACCAAAACCCTTTCGCGGATAATAATTTTTATAACGCAACCTTTCAAGACGTTATATCAGTCGCTGACTGTGTACCTAATTCTTTTGTTGATTGTACGTTATGAATAATGAATTTCAACCGCCCGCTAAGAATTTTAGATTTAATGACCTTAATTTTACTCACAGTTAATTGAAGGCCATTTACATACTAAAAAATCAATACTTGCCAGCCGTCACGGGCTATTAACTCAAGGTACTCATCGATTAACCTTTAGTTAAGTACTTTAATTTTTATACAAAAGCCAAATATTTTACAGTCTGCTATTTTAACGCTTGAAAACATTCGATATTAAGTGGCGCCTAGACGATCAAACCTGTTTAATTAATTAAACAGGCATTATAGAAATAATAGGTGGGGGAAAAAGTTTCTTCGCATTTAATATGAAAACTCAAGACTTTTTTTTTTCAAAGTTAATTTATATTTAATTATAATATTTATGTACCATTTTGTTCAATGACTTTTTGCCATCTTGTGGGTAGTGACATGATCCCATTGTTGTAGAAATTTTGGGACTTCTGATCAAAAAAACGTGACAAGTAGTTTTGGCAGTCCTCTCTGATGTTAACCTGACACTGCCTAAAGAATTCTGAAGAGATCGAAACAGGTGGAAATCTTAAGGTGCAAGGTCAGGCCTATATGGCGGATGCATTAACACCTCCCAACCAAACTCTCTTAATTTTTGCTGAGTGGCCAAAGATGTGTGTGGTCTAGCGTTATCGTGATGAACACACCCTTTCTATTGATCAATTCCGGCCGCTTTCTCCCTATTTCTTGCTTTAATCTCATCAGTTGTTGGCAGTAAAGATCCGAATCGATGGTTCTGCCTGGCGGTAAAAGCTCATAATGAACAATGCCCTTCCAATCCCACCATACACACAGCATCACCTTATTGCGAGTTAACCCGGGTTTTGCCAAAGTCTGTGAAGCCTGACCGACCTTTGACCACGACCTTTTTCGCACATTCTTGTCGTACGTGATCCACTTTTCATCACTAGTTATTAATCTCTTTAAAAACGGTTCAGTTTCATTACGTCTCAATAACGCATCGCAAATGAGTACACGGTTCATTAGGTTTCTTTCAGTGAGCTCGTGTGTCACCCAAATATCGAGCTTTTTTGTAAACCCAGCTTTTTCAAATGGGTCAAAACTGTTTTGTGGTCCATCCCCAGTTCTTCAGCTACGTCGTAACTACTGATATGCCGATCTTGCTCCACTTTTTCGAAAATTGCGTCAATTTTATCTGTAACAGGGCGACCAGAGCGAGGTGTATCTTTAACATCAAAATTCCCGGATTGAAAACGCTTAAACCAACTTTGCTACTCTTGCTTGCTTTTTCGCGGCTTGCGTTGCATTTTTCCCCTTTTTTTAATAAAACTTTAAAATGTATCGAATTTCTTCATTAGATTTACTCATTTTGATAGAAAGAAAAACAAATGAAAAATAGCGGGAAACAAATTTTTACTAATTTGTTTCTTTTTTAAAATGTAACTTTTTTAATGTTATCAAAATCAGCCAGATAAAAATAGTACAGCCAAAGATTTTTTATTAAAGTATTTACATACTAAATGCGAAAAGACTTATTCCCCAACCTAATACGAGTATAAGCTTTTGTCAAGCATTATCAAGCACATAAAGTATCGCTTTATATAATAAAAAATGCTTGTTATAATCGAAAAATTTACGTACCTACTAGTCAATGGCATGCTTGGCCATCTTGGTGTCCCTTTATACATCGTGTAACATAAGTAACTCACACCCCGAAAGTATTTTGAACAGAATCGGTTACTGAATCGATTTCGGTCATTTTTAATAAAGGCAATTTTTTATCTGAACCTTTTAGCGGAACAGTAAAAAAAAAGGTTAATGAAACGTAATTCAAGGCATTAAGACTTTTTTATATGCAGTTGTATATTTCGTGATTCAAAACAAATTTTTTCTTTTATTTTTTTAAACAAAACGTTGCTCAGCACTAGTATTTTCTCTAGTATCGTGGGTGCATTTACAAACACAAATTCTCACGTACACAAACGCCCAGACCCGGAACAACTACCTGTAGATCATACAAATATTTGCTCCGTGTGGAGATCGAACCCACAATACGTGGCGCAGAAGCCGATCGATATGTAATTCCACAACCTCGTGTCAAATTTGTCCGCAGCGTAACAATCGCAAAAGTTAAACATTCGTTACTTTGTCGATTCGTTATTTGTTAAGCAGTTGCGAGTAACTTTTAACTAGTTTTGTGGTTTGCATTGCACTCGTGGGCCGCGATGTGATAGCAAAGTTTTCACTTTTGTGTTTTATTGTATTTACTTACTGCAAATTGATCGGAGAGTGGTGACAAATGTGGTTCTACCTTCATACGTTTCATCAGCATTCTAGACTATTCCTATGTTGGAGTAGGCTTCTAGTGTCACTAGATAAAGCTAAATGTATGTTATATAAAAAAGCGACTGCCATCAAACCGTTTTGCCCAATTTTTAGGCAATATCCTAAGAATAAACAGTTTTTTTTTTTTGTTATTGGGGTCTTGGTTGTTTAGGTATATGACAAACAGGACCAGGAGTTATTTTAGTGTAGGAAAAATTCAATCGCGGGCAGGATTCGAACCTGCGTCTTTTGTTTAGATACACCAGACGCTCTGACCGCTAAGCAGAGTTGGGCAAAATTTATCCGAATGACGAATAACGAATGAATTATTTGTTTCTTGCGTTATTCACGAATAATAAATAATTTCAATCATTCAAAGAAAAAATATTCGGATGACGAATAAATTATTTTATTCGTTAGTCGGATAACGAATAAAAATAAAACGAAATGAGGAAAAATGGTATTTAAATTAAATATTTATTTGATTTCAATTATTTATTAGGCATTTACGGTTATGATTATTTTTATTAATTGCCTGCCTGACTGCCTCATTAGTCTAGTGGTCCCAAGCGCGACTGCTACCTGTTCGATTCCCAGGTCGAGCAAAGTGTTGTTATTCAGTTTACTATGAAATTCTCAGTAGCACCTCGGAGTCTGGATTCGTGCCCGGTTAATGGCTATAGGCTCGCCCCCTATAATAGTCAATAGTCAATAGTAATTTATTGGTAACGTTAATTACATGTCATTATCATAATTTTTTTATACATAAGATTTGAGTATGTCATATAAAATAGTCAATTACATTCTTTTTTTTTTTTTTTAAATAGTCAATACTAATAAAATTATATTTAATTAAATTGTTACAATAGTGTTTTACATTTCATAAATTCTTCATACTTATAGAACGCATGCTCGACCAGCCAGCGTCTTAGACGAGTCTTAAAGCTAGCAAGAGTTGGGGCGCGTACAATACTCTCAGGCAAGTGGTTGTAAACCGCCGGTCCCATAACATGAGTTATTTTAGACGTTTTTGTGAGTGTTCTAGATACCACTGATAATTTTTCTCTTTTCCTAGTACAGTACGAGTGTACATCTCCGCGCCTCGTGTAATGACTAATGTTCGTCCTAACGTACACAGCCACCTGATATATTACTATAGCAGGTAAGGTGAGGATGCCTAGTTTTGAAAAATATGGTTTTGCAGATACGTCTTGCGGTATTTGAAAGATAGCTCGCACGGCTCGCTTCTGCATTCGGAAAGCGCGCTCCCAGTCAGCTGCACGCCCCCACAGTTCTGCGCCATATTGAAGCTGCGAGTGCACCGTCGCAAAATAACATGCTCGAACTTCACTCATTTGCACCACTCGAGCAATTCGGCGAAGACCAAAGCACGCGCTACCCAGCTTACTACAAATTTTATCAATATGGTTTTCCCATTTGAGGCACCTGTCTATTTCAAATCCAAGAAAGGTGGTTGTTTCAACCTGGGCAATGCGTACTCCATTCGCCGATACTGCTAATTGTCTTTGTGGTCTGCCTGACAATGTGAAATGCATGAACTGTGTCTTTTTTAGGTTAAGAACTAGCCCATTTACCTGAAACCATTCAGACAGCTGGTTTGCAGCATTATTCAGCATCTGCTGTAGTTGATTCAACGAAGTCGCTTTAACTAGCACGGCTACGTCATCAGCATACATAAAAGTTTCAGCGTCGGTCACAAAACTCGGTAAATCATTCAACAGCAGAGAAAATAGTATGTTTGATACTGATGAACCCTGAGCCACCCCCATTTCCGAATCTAAGGAGTCTGATCTTTCGGTGCCTCCGCATCCCACAACGATCTGTGACCTTTCTCGCATCAGTTCTGTCAATAGGGCATATGATGTGCCTTGCACGCCATAATGCCTTAATTTAATAGCAAGTACATCACGGTCTGCAACATCGAACGCCTTTGACAGATCGCAACATATCAGCGCTACTAGCTGCTTACTCTCACGAGCAGCCACCACTCTGCCTACGAGTTCGCGAGTTAAGGAGATCGTCGAGCGGCCCTGACGATACGCGTATTGCCGGTCTGATAGCGCACTTGTCGCCGATATATACTTTATTAACCGGCAACTAAGTCCGTTCTCGAATATTTTCGCTATCGCTGGAATAATCGAAACTGGCCTATAATTGTCGATGCAATCTCTCTTTCCCTTCCCTTTAAACAAAGGAGAAATTTTGCTACATTTCAGAGGGGCTGGAAAGGAACCTTCTCTTAAGCAAGTATTGAAAAAATCTGAAAGAACAGGAGCGAGAGGAGCAGCTACGATTCGCAAAAGTTTCATGGAAATTCCATAGATATCTTTTGATGGCTTAGGTGGAATTTGCGTCATAATTATGCTGTGTACCTCCTGTTCTGTGAATGAGAGCAGCCGCAGCGACCGATCTGCAGTGGGACGCGCAGAATTAAGCTGAGCTTGAACACGGTGCGCATCAGCCGGTGGTGCACCGCATGCGGCCGCTGCACTCAGAAACCGGGCGTTCATCGCATCTACTGCGGACTTTTTTGTCAGGAACTTGGTCCCGTCCTTTTTTTTAACAATATCTGTAAAGTCAAGGCAGGGCGCATTGGTTTTGCCTCTTTCTTTGTTTACGACGGTCCACATTGCTTTTGGTGCATTTTTAGCCGAACTTATAATCTTGGAATAATAATTAGATTTTGTATTTTTTAATAACAATTCGTAGTGAGATGCCATGTCCGAGATAATATTACTAATTGTTGTATTATTTGGATAGCGCATACCAATGTCAAGAAAGTCAAAAAGTAATGATTTATAATCTTTAACATCTGGGGTAATCCAAGATGAGTCAATTTTCATAGTATTGCTAATTTTTTTCATTGGAAAACAGATGTCAACTTTACTAATTAAAATATTAATAATCGCTTTGGCCATTTCGAGAGAGTTATTATTTCGATATTTGATTTCATCCCAATCCACGGAATCCATAGACGCGATAAAATTGGCTTTATTAGCTTGCGAGTACCTACGGACATAATGTGAGCTCTGTTTTGATGCACATTTCATACACATCAGCTCGCTCCTCACTGCAAGATGGTCGCTTAGATGTGTGATAATAGACTCAGTATTCACAGAGCCGTCTGGCATGTTTGTATAAACATGGTCCAAGCTCGAGGCTATTGACGAGCATATTCTAGTAGGAAAATCTACTAGATTTTTCATGTTATGGGTTGACAGTATATCCAAAAGTCTTTTAACTTCACCAGACAACCTACCCAATGTATTAATATTAACATCACCCACAATTAAACATTCTAGACCAAGATCACAGATTTTATCGAGCAAACGTTCAAAGTAATCCAAAAAGTCATTAGTATTAATCAAATTTGTCCTGTAAATACAAACTATGCTTATGTCATAATCTAGCAGATTTATCGCTGATATTTCACAGTATTGTTCAACCGACAAAGATACTATATCTATATTCTCAACACACTTAATACCGTCACGAATAAAAATACATGAGCCGCCATGCCCTATTTGCTTCCTACAATAGCACGACGCAAGTTTAAAGCCATCTATGTTGACACATTTCATATTTGCTTCCGATAACCAATGTTCCGATATTGCCAGAACATCACATCTCAAATCACCATGTAACAAAACTTCTAACTTTTGTGTTTTCCTGTCTATAGACGCTATGTTCTGATGGCATACAGTTAAATTGCTACGAGTGGGTACATATTTATCTTTAAGCGCAGCCGTGTTAACACTACTGCATATTTGCGTCGTTGTGGGGACCGGTTTTGCTTTTGCTAGTAACGGTGTCGCCCCGCTCCCCGCGGGGGCGTACTTGAAACCAGTCTGACACCTTCACTCGCGGTGGCCACGAAGTCGGTGAACAGAATAGCGGATACAGACTTTCCGGAAAGCCATGGGACCTAAACATACCAGGTGAACTGTGGGTGTACATTAAGTACGCCTCTGCCTAACCCTTCGGGTAATACAGGCGTGACGGTATGTCATGTTATGATTATTTTTATTTTATAATATTTTGATTGGTCTTTGTTCACGTGGTGTAATGGTAGCAAGCAGAGGTCCTGGGTTCGATCCCCAGGTTGAGCAGTGTTATTGGATTTTTCTATGAAATAGTCAGTAACAGCTCGGAGTCTGGATTTGTGCCCGGTGAATGGCTATAGGCTCGCCCCCTATAACATGGGACCTAAACATACCGGCGAACTGTGGGTGTACATTAAGTACGCCTCTGCCTAACCCTTCGGAGAATACAGGCGTGATGGTATGAATTACTTTCTAGGCAAGATTCAACTAATTACATAAAATGTTTACGCGAAATTGCTAAATAGCATATTAATATTCTAGAACGATCGCGAAATAACATTGCGGCGAGGGAAATTTCTGGAAACTGAACCCGATATGTTACCTACAACTGAACATTTGTTGTGATCTTACTAGATCCTTCTAATATGACTAATAACACATATCCAAACATACTTCCATACACAACCAGTACTACCTTTTTAAATTTCTAGATATTTACTTCTTATCATCTTATTATTAAAATATCAAAACTTATTATTTTTCCTTAAAATCGTAAGGAAGTAATAAATAAACGTTAAGAAAACGCATTTTAAGCTTCCAAACATGACCTTTTTTTAGTATTTTTACATAAAGTCAATGTTTATTGTCAATGTGTTATTTCTTTCGTGATATTCTACATAGAATCCTCCATTCAACGATAGATGGCGTTGGCATACTAAGGTTAATAATTTACAATAACTATTGATTACCTATATTTTTCCTCCATTCGACGATAGATGGCGTTGTCACACTAAGGTAAATAATAAACTCTTACTTAACTATATTTGATTACCTTTTTTCCTCCATTCGACGATAGATGGCGTTGGCACACTAAGGTAAATAATAGACTCTTACTTAACTATATTTGATTATCTTTTTTCCTCCATTCGACGATAGATGGCGTTGGCACACTAAGGTAAATAAGGTATTTGACTATTGATTATCTATTTTTTCTTCCATTCGACGATAGATGGTAATAGTAGTAACTTCAGACTGGGGTAAAACTCCCAAATGTTGGCTTGTTAACGTAAAATCGAACTTACCACGCCTATGCCATGCGATTTGACGGGATGGTCGCCGACAATATATTATGTAATAGTTATTTGATTAGCCGGCCCGCTATGGTAAACAGATTCCAGATGACTGGGGAGAGTAGCCACAATATTAGTACCAGATTTATAAAAACAAAATAATTATTTTGTGACCGCAACTGATATGAAAGTGTGCTCGTTTTCTCTTTGCATTTTTATATACCTACCTACATGTCTCACTCTCTCGTATTGTAATTATCCCTTTCTTGTACCGCCATTATTCATTAAATACCAGAAATAAGATATCATCTTATCATTTTCTCTTTCATCTATACATATAATAAAACAGTAAAAAAATGTGTTTGTACATATATTTACAAAAAAAAAATTAAGCGATGGAGACAGTAATAGGGTAAGAATTAAAAAATCTGACTGTTTGTTTGTCTTGTTGTACACGCTAATCACCAGAAATACTGGACGGATTCGAATGAAACTTTTTTTGTTTTATACCTATTAAGCCTAGGCAACATATAGGGTATAATTGATTTTGGAAACTGCAGGACCATAATGAGCTAGCTAAACTATAAGAAATATAGAAATGACGCCTTAACAAAAGTTGTTCAGCCTGATGAGCATTTTCTGTTGAGGTATAAAGATAAAGGAAAATTATTTGATTATTTTGAGCTGGGAAGTGACACTGGTCGTCGATAAAGACTTCGAGTGATAGCGAACTCCACGGGGGCGAAGCCGCGGGCGGAAGCTAGTATACAATAATGTATGTGCCTACCTACTTTTTAAAATCAAGCCAGCGGAACCCTTCAGAATTGTTTATTTTTTAAATGCTTACATAAGGTGTATGGCCAGATCTTAGAATGGTTGTTACTTTATTTTACATTTCATAAATGGTTATATTTCATTATAATACATTTCCAACATAGCACATCTCTATTCTAGAAGAATCGCGTAAATAACATTCTAACGATATAATTGTCGGTGACTATCCCGTCGAACTTGTAAGGCATTGGCGTGGTAAGCTTTGAGTTCGATTTTTTGTTAAGGTGCGCCGAAATTTGTCTGTTTTACCCTAGTAAAACGTTAGGTACTATGTATGCCATCTATTGTCAAATGGAGGAATAATAAGTAGAAAATTAATAATTATTTACCTTGGCTATGCGAACGCCATCTATTGTCAAATGGAGGAATATAACGTAGGTATTAATTGACAGTTTATATACAGAATGTCCCATACCTAGTGGTGCAAAAGGAAACCTGGGATGGGCGGTTGATCATATTATATAATCAATATCATTAAAAAAAAAAAAACAGTCCTAGCTCTAAGATTGCTAGACCCGATTGAGTAGATTGTTGATCTTTAGGTACCTACACAGTTTTACGCAATAATTATATTTTTTTATGATGGTAATTTTATTGCATTTACATACTTTTTGCACAAATATGAAACATTATTTTTATTAAATATAAAAAAAAAACATACATGTACCTATGTGTTAACAAACCAGGCAGTACTTTTTATGCCAATCCGCCCTCTAGTTAAAATACAGACATAGGTAAGAATAAAAAATCTTAATACAATTAAATTATTAAGTCATAGGTTAAGAGAGTCTTAACGCACTGAATGTAAATTACATCTTATCTTGTATCTAAACTATTGAGATTTTCCGAGCCAAATATGAGCGCTCTGTGTTGGACAGTCTCTTCACAAAAGCATAAATTTAACTAAAAACGTAGATTTTTTTTTAAATAGTGATCATTTCTATACTACTGAGAATTGAATTGAGAATTTCTATACTACTTGAACCATGCGGGACATCCTGTAGATTATCTACCTACTTTGGTTCGCATGCAGTCGCCATCTATCGTCGAGGAGTAGTACTTTATCTATGTAGAATCTATCTAGAAATATAATATTCAAGGTATCACCGTTTGTTCGGCAGACACTATTGCTATCCAAAAAATTATTATTTAAAATAACGAATAAAATCACGAATAATTTATTCGTAGGCAATTTATCTACGAATAATTCATTCGTGAATGAATCATTCGCGGATAATTATATGGCGAATAAAATTTTATTCGGATAATTATCTAGATAACAATTTATTCGAATAATGCCCAAGTCTGCCGCTAAGCCACCGTGAGTCCCACCCGCTTGATCGAAATTTGCCTTCACATTCTGAATTTACGTCATAAGGTCCTCGGCAAATCTGGTGCATGTTTCATCTCGATATGCCGCCTAGAATCGGACTTATAGTATGTTAATCTTTTTGGAAAGTGTTTGAAACTGCGGGTAACAGCAACTAGTTACAAATAGAAAAATATCTCCACTATCCTTTGACAAAATTGACAGCGAACACAGAACTCATCAAAGTTGTGACTTGTTCTGCACAATACCCGTGTTCTACAAGACTTCGACTTTACTCTTCAATCAGTAACTTTCAGAGAGAACGACTTCGAAACTCGTACATGCTGGGTTTTTATAGAATTACGTTACAAATTGAAGTTTCAGATAAAATACTTGTGCAGTTTACCTAATAGCGTCATAGAGTATAAAAGATTTTAAGATTTTTTTCTATTAACTAAATTCTCAGTAGCAGGTCGCAGTTTTGATTTGTACCCGATTAATGGTTCTCCTCTAATACAGGGCACCTTAACATACCGGCGAACTATGGGTAGGCAAACCTGCGGGGAATAGCGTTATGGACGTTTCAATCCCGAATTTCATGTCTATCCGTGACTATGGTTTTTTTATGGGATAGGGGGACAATCGAGCAGACAGATGGGCTGATGGTAAGCGATTAGCGCCAGAGGAGTCCCAAGTGCGTTGCTCGCCTTTTAAAAGGGGATTGGGCCTCCAGTAACCTCATTCACTTGACGAAACACAACGTAAGCGTTGTTTGATGCCAGTTTTCTGTGAGGCCATGGTATCACTCCGGTCGAGCTGGCCCATTCGTGCCGAAGCATGGCATATAATCGATATAAATATATATAATGCGATCCGTAAAGTGGTTTTATTTCAATACTAGCTGTTATCCGAGGTTTTACTCGCATCTCCAACGACTTTTTGAGGCAAAAGGTTCAATCTATTTTTATACCAAAATTCATTAGATCTGTTTCAGTGGTTTAGGTGTGAAAGCATAACAGACTGACAGAGTTATTTTCGCATTTATAATATTATAGTAGATATAGTATGGATGCTAGCTTAATAGATCAAATAAAAAATCTTAACAATTTTTATATATCTACGTGTAAATGACAAAAGCAAAGAAAAGTTTAATCCCAAATTAAAAGCACTTAAAATTGGTCGTAAAACCGTCCACGAAAAACCGATTTATCTAAGTCATGCCCTAAAATTATTGAAATCTAGTAAAAAAAATTGTAAGTAAAAGAGGATGGACGAAATCCTTCAGAATACCTCGGCTCTTAATCAATCAAACGATTGACAATCGGATAAGTTGACAAATCCTATCTACTGTCCTTGTCAAGAATCCCGTCCATTAGTTGGTAGATATAATAAAAAATAATGAAGAAGGCCCACTTATACGAAATTGTAGGCTAGTTGCAATATCTACAATTCGACAAACTAACTAATACTAATAAAATGTATGAAAACACATAAACTCTCGACAACACTTTGTTTTGTTTCGTTCGTCGATCGAATGAGGGATAATTTGTCTAAGCACCAAGGAAATGAGATGACTTTAGGACTGGCCAGAGTGGCTGACAGAGAGATATCAATGACAGGGCTGGATGAATATAAAGCAGACCGTTGGCTATATTTTAAAAAGCTGGATTTGATAGATCTACACTCAGCAGCACAAGAGACCACAAACTATCGAAATTCACCATCGGATAAAATACTATGGAGATACTATACTACTATTCTATGGAGATTAAATTTAAAATTGATTGAAGAAATTTGACGGTTTTGGATACCGTGATGTGCTGTTGACTGTACATAGAAAAGTAATAAAATAAACTAGATATAAAATAATTCATCTAAATTAAAATTGTAGAAAATACTCTTGCTTCATATTATCTTAAATACTCATAAGCAGAGATAAGAAGAAAAGAGTTAGATAGATACCATCTCTCTTCTTTTATAGCTAAAACAATATGTATAAATTTTTGATTTCCGCTTCCATGATACCCGAATGATATCGCTGGGTAAAGCAATCTACTCGCTATTTCATCTCACCCGACTCGATTGCACATTGTCTATGCTGTGTGTACGCGTGATTGTGACACCGCAAAATTTACGAGTTGAAACTTCTGACAAATTCTATTCTGTGGTCGAAGATTTGTCGACTTGCAATTTCGGGGCCAACCGGGAATCGATACAAATGTAATTCGATTTCCAGATAACTGGATTATTCTAGGAGTCTAAGATAAAAGATAATCAGTTGTAAGTATTGTCTACATCAGACGCTAGATTGGTTTGGGTAAAAGGTTACTTTTTCTCTTGAAATATTCATAAATATTCTAGGTATGGACAAAAAGCAATCACATCTGCGTCAATTATAACGTAGTTTGATGGTTCACTGTCTGGTATTGAATGTAATAATAATTGTGTACAGTCACTAGCATCAATATAATACACACATTTTCGCTGAAAGTATATAGGAAATATAATATAAAAATATGATAAAATTATGAGATGTGCTAACAGAACCTTTTAACACATATAAGTACTAGTTTCTGATTCCTACGCGAATATTAAACACTGAAAACCGGCGTCAAACAACACTTACGTTGTGTTTCACCGAGTGAGTGAGGTTACCGGAGGCCCAATCCCCTTTTAAAAGGCGGGCAACGCACTTGTGACTCCTCTGGTGTTGCGGGTGTCCATGAGCGGCGGTAATCGCTTACCATCAGGTGATACGTCTGCTCGTTTGTCCCCCTATCCCATAAAAAAAAATGAAAAACTACTTTTTTACGGATTTTATCGGTTTTAGCGCAGTCTACACGTGACAATGGATGCTGTAGAGGTTACACAATTTAATTAAATTGTGTTATTATTCGAATTCCGATACCGTTAATCTAAGTTCCTACATTATAATTTCGTCACTGGAAACACACAATCAAAATACTTCACTGGAAATAAATGTAAGCGAATGCAATTTTTGATAACTTTACCAAGCTTTGAACGATTTTCCGGTCTTGTATTTCCAATGAAGTAGTAGTAGACGAAATAGTACCGTAGGAACCTAGATTAATGGTATCCAAATCCGGATAATAATATAATTCGATAGAATATTGTATGGATTTCGATTTATTTCGGTATTACGTTTTTGTGGGCAATTCAAGCTCCGTCGGACCCTTAAATCCTTCTAGGAATAAAAGTCTGATGGTATAAGAAACTATGTAACTATGCGAATACATATAATGATACTATGATCCCTCTGTCCGTACCTACATAGTATCTACATTGTATCCGCGTCGGCCTTCGCAACTGATTGGCAAAGCGAAATGGGCCAGAAACTGATTTTGGACTTAGTTAAAGATATTGCCTTGGGGATTCTGACGAGTTCCTTAGTTCATAGTTCAGAGCCCGGCTCTGTTAGTGAATTGTTACGTATTTTGCACATTTTACGTTCAGAAACAAAAACAAATCATTATGAAAATAGAATCTATACTTCACTGATGCTATAACATTATTATTCATAGTTTCAAATTATTATGTAAAAAAAGAAACATTGTCTTTCGTTGTTGTGCCCCGGAATAACTGCAAACGCATCGCATGCTGTGTTTACCAATTTTGTTAGTTAGTTGCGCAGTATTGTGAAGACCAACATTGTTTATATACGATATTAATTATGTCCCACTGTAACAACTGTTGGTAGACCTAATAAATAAATAAATAAAATAACTAAATACTGTAAGTGTTCTTTTACTCAGTCGGTACACACCTACTGATATATATTTATCTATGTAATAAGCGGTATACAAAGGCTAAAGGCTAAGATTATAAAGTTACTTTAATAAAGGAAAGATTCGACTGCGGACGGGATTCGAAACTGCACTTTCTGTTTTAATATATCAGACGCTATGACCAACTACGCCACCGCGAGTCCTATCGGCCAGGTCGAAAGTTAAGAATGGATTTTTTCCTTCACTTAAACCATAAAAGGCATGTTTGCATGTTTCATGGTTGGATCAAAAAGTGTCCAGATCAGCTTAATGTAAAACAGTAGCTTCTACGTATTTGACCTCGGTTTTCATCTGGACAATGCTTGGAGTTTCTTTGGTGGATAGAATTCGCATCGAAGTCATTCGCCAAAGAACTAAAGTCACCGATATTGGGCGAAGAATAAGCACGCTGAAGTGGAAGTGGGCCGGCCATGTCTGTAGACGGACAGACGACCGATGGAGCAGACAAGTTTTAGAGTGGGGACCGCCTTTGAGCAAGCGTAGTGTTCCCACGCCCTGAGACGCGATGGAACGGCGATTTGAAGAAGGTGGCTGTCAGCGGATGGATGTGAGCTGCCCAAAATCGAGATAGTTAGCGCATTCTTGGGGGAGGCCTTCGTTCAGCAGTGGATGGCATTAGGCTGATATGATGATGATTCATCTGGAACCCACGCAAATGCTCCAAAGATGCCAATATTAGATGTAGTACTCGTTGTATATGTGTGTAGTGTGTATTAAACAGCGATCATAGTCTTCAGTTGTTCAGTCTCAAACGCCTAGTCATTTCTCTGGCTACATTCCCCTTCAAAACGAAACACAGAGCAGAATATTTGAGAAAATATCTGCTAGCTGAGCGATCTGTGTTTATTTTCGGGTTCCAAACTATAGGAGCCTCATGCCCCGGATGATAGCCAATCAATACCTTTGATGGTTTGTAGACAAAGAGGCAGTGTTTGTGTCTATTACACTGCCTGATAGTTTCAAATTGTGGTATGTAGTTTCCAATTCGGAGATTGTCACAACTGACTGAGCTATGAGTCTATGGATTGGACGCTAGTTTGCGATATTGATTAGACATTACAATCATGTCAAAGGAATAGTGATGTGTTATTTGCAGATGACACATCACTTTTATTTAAATTGAAACGACAACAGCCCATAACTGACGATGTAAATAACGCGTTTCCTAAAATAGTACATTACACTTTTAAATAAAAAAAAGACTAAGTGTATTCGATTTATATCACCACCAATGTTAAGCAAGTGCACACCAGTGTATTAATAAATGGGGAAGAGTTGGACCTTGTGGATACCACTACGTTTTTAGGTATCACTTTAGGCTCAAAACTACAGTGGGGCCGACATATAAATAAGTTGCCAAAAAGGCTCAGTTATGCAGCATACGCGGTCTTTTAAATTCGCCAGTTGAGTGATGTAAATATGGCAAGACTAGTATATTTTAGTTATTTTCATAGTGTTATGTCGTACGGCATTTTATTGCGGAAAAATGCTGCCGACATTCAAACTATATTTGTACTGCAGAATAGAGCGATTCGCGCAATTTATAAATTTCTAGACATTCACTGAGGGATAAATTTAAAGAAATTGACATTATGACGCATCGCAATATATCTATGAAAACATATTCGTAATGTCAATACTAGAAATAAAAAAAAGACGTGTGGCACTCGGGGACTGCCGCGGTAAAGCTATTGCATAGCGTTTTTTATCAACTTATGTAATACAACCAATGCCACCTAAAGGCGGGTTGCTGAACTAAAGAGACAAGCGTGTTAGGTTTTTTTTTTCGTTACGGAATTTCTGGATTCGGTCCCCACGCTCAAGGCCCGCGATAGAAGCTATGCAATAGCTTAAAATATGCTAATATTACCAATGACCAGACTCCAAAAAATCAGTAATTCATTTAAGTGTCAAAGTATTCGTTTCTACAACAAAATCCCAAGTCACATTCAAAATCTAACCATCAACAAATTTAAATCGCATATTAAAAATGTACTATGCAAAAAGGGTTTTTATAGAGTGATAGATTATTTAAACGATAAAAATGATGAATGATGATGGAATTGAGCTGCTCTGATGAACCGGGCTATTACTATGCTAGTTACTTGACATTGTGTAGGTATCCGAAATGTAATGTGACAATTTTATTTTGAATGTTAACATTTTAATTGTTATGGCATTTTAATTGTTTTGACATTTTAATCATTCTTTTAATGAACTGTGACATTTATATTCTAGTCATAAAAAATATACATATAATTTGTAGTTGTGAGTAGGTACCATGTAGGCTATTGATTAAAAAATTCTAAAAATTGTTTTAATAGCTTCTGTTGCTCTAATAAAGACCCCACATATTATAAGTTTTTCTTTAAAATCTAATAAATGTTCTCATCCGCATTTGTGACTTTTTCAGTAGATTTCCTTAAAAGGTTCTTTCACACAAACCTCGTTGAGACAATTATCAACACAAGGAAAAAAAATCGGTAGTGCCATCCTCAATTGATGGTCCTACGTATGTACACGCGGAAAGTTTTTATTTATTTACATAGTTAATGATGCAAAATTCCTTCTCCATAATTCTTGATAATAATATTAATTGACCATCTACTTTTAGGATATAAACCAATTTGTATTGTAGGCTTGATTAATGATTTAGTTATAATAATATCCTGTAAGTGCTGTGTACATCTTTAAGTGACTTCTTCACTGTAACCCACTACCTGAGAAAAAATGTGAAGACGAACTTTATTTGTGAACTTGTCGTTGAAATGCCATAAAAATAAATAAATCTCTGGCTTTGCCTACCTTATTTACTAAATATGTTTTTAACAATTTTGTTTAGAATAACGCGATAAAATCCGTAAAGGTTTTATATCAATATTTTGTATTCTTTGTTCCAGATGAGATGGCGACTGACTGGCGGCATGGGCATACAGCTTGCGACGGCCATCTTCTGCATGCTGCCACTCTTCACATCGTCCACGGGAGACATACGTGAGTAACATACATACATTCACGCATTTTTCCCCACAGGGGAGGCAGAAACTACCGGCAACTACTTGGTACGATACTTGCATACTTGTCTTGCTTCGTCCACATTCATACATCCTGACATGCACACGTCCCGTTTGCGAATAAGTACTATGGACTCGACCTTTTTGAAGGACCTTGCCAACAAGATCAACGTATGGCACTTCTTCTAGGTATTTTCTAGGGCGACCTCTACCGACGTTGCCGCTGTCATAAACAAACAAATCACGAGTGAATCGGTTTCTTCTAGGCAAGCGCGCTCCATCGCAGTATCACTTAACATCAGGCAAATTAGCGGTCAAGCGTAAGCCTATCACGAATAAAAAATAAAAAGAAACATACCATCACGCCTGAATTCCCCGAAGCGTTAGGCAGAGACGTACTAGTGTACACCCACAGCTCGCCGTTATGTTTAGGTCCCATGTAATAGGGGGCGAGCCTATTGCCATTAACCGAGTCTATTGCCACAAATCCAGGGTCCGAGCTGCTACTGAGAATTTCATAGTAAAACCCAATAACACTTTGCTCGACCTGAGGATCGAACCCAGGACCTCTAGCTTAGCAGTCGCGCCTCGGACCGCTAGACTAATGAGGCAGTCGGTTGTCATCCGTCTTACAAATTCATTATGTTAATAGACTTTCATTCATTCTCTCAACATGCCCACACCATACATGAGTTATAGCATATAATATTTATTGTTGACTGCTACTTTAAAGGAACTGCGTTAGAAGTTCAGGTTAACCAAAGTGTTAATAGGTTTTTATGAAATGCTCAGTAGCATCTCTGAGTTTATATTTGTTACTGGTTGATGGTAAATGTCTTGCTCCTTATTAAATGGAACATAAATATAGAGGCAAATTGTGGCAGTAAATTAGTACACCTCTGCCTAATCCTTCGGAGAATATAGGCGTAATTTTGGCGAGGAATATATAAACTAAAAGTTTCAAAGAATTTTCCGCAGCACAAAAAAAGTTTTTATTTAAGTTTATCCCTTTTGATGAGATTGCAAGTTATCTATAAAGATAGGTAAGTATTAGTGAAAAAGTTGTAGATATGATCGATATGTAAGACTCGTTATTTTTACAAATCGAACTGTCATAATTTATTTGATAAGACAAACCACGAACATTTGCCAAAATTAAGCTTCACAGTATGGCACAGATAAGCAGCTACTCACGCCAATAATCATCATTGATTGGAGTCACATAATAACGGTGATGGAATTAATTACGGAATTGCTAATAGGGCAATAAATAACTCCGATTGTAATGAAACCAAAGCTCATTTTCATAATTTTATTATAATTTATTATGGCTACGACTAGCAAAAAAATTAATATCTGATAATTCAACATTAAGACATGATCTGTTGAACTATCAACTTACAATAATAATATTATTTTCTTACATTTTAACTCGATAGAAAATTTATTCGAAAGATAATTGTACCGAATTGCGACCATAACTATGGCACTTAATTATAATAATTTGAAAAACAAGCATATGGCCTGATTACCGCTAAATTTTAAGCACCACTAATGTTGTAATAAGACCTGTATTTGAACACTTAGTAAGCAAATAAATGTATTTTTTTAAAGTTTACTATCAATGTGGGTCGCACATTACTAGTATTCTTGGTAACCCCACGTGCTAAGCTAACAGCTTATGTTACGAGTGGGTTCACGTCCATAGTGCAATGGGTGGGATTCGAACCGGCAACCACATGATCGCAATTCCGATGACCTAGCCATTAGGCTACTGCCGCTTTAAAATTTGAATAGGTAGTGACAACCGCAGCCTATAGATGCTATCAATAACTGTAGTATCATTCGCGCGTTGTTATTTTTAAGCGAGCAATTTCGTTAGCCTAGTGGTCCTAAGCGCAACTGCTACGCTAGAAGTCTTGGGTTCGATTCCCAAATCCAGCAAAGTATTATTGGGTTTTTCTACGAAATTCTCAGTAGCAGCTCGAGTTTGGGATTTGTGCACGGTTAGTAGCCTAAACATACCGGCGAACTATGGGTGTACATTATGATTAGTACACCTCTGCCTAAACCCTCAAATACAGGCGTGATGATGCGTGTATCTATTATAAATCTATAAATTATAAAACACGAATTATTTGTTTTAATTTGCGGAGCTTAACGAATGCCTCCGCTATATGTATATAAGTATCAAAATACACTCAAACCACAATCAAACCTCCAATAATCTCCAAAAAGGCTAGCTTAAGATCGTCCTAAACCAAAAAGTATGCATGAAAAGGATAATAAATGTATACAAATTGAAAGAAATGTGTAGTTGCCTATCTAAAGTCTATCTGCCTATCCCATTGGGTGACAGGAGCAACGATATCAATAATTCAGTTACAAACCTCATTTATAACATTGTTGACACACATATGTATGAACTGTGCTGAATTATTAACTTGTGGCACATTCACAATATTTAAAGATGACAACTTTCACTCTTATTATTAAAAATATAAGGTCGAAAAGTGTTTAACAACTAACTTCACTCTACACACGAGCTTGATTGGCTAGTGCTGACCCTTGTGGTTACCCATCCGTGTTTGTGATCAAAGTAATTACGTCAGAGAACGCGAAACAGATATACATTTGTATGTAGACAGTTTGCCTATATCAACAAACAATTGCGGTCGCGATCCTAAGAATTAAGGGACCAAGGAAGACGAATTATATTATCAACAAACTGTTAACGTGTATTTCCCTTTGATGAAAAATAAATGAATAAATATATAAGTAGCGGTAGCGACCCGTGCGCCTACCCTACCGGGTCCAATTGTGACAAAAAAGCATCCAAATTAGTCCAGCCGTTTAGGTGGAGTTTATTGATATTCACACGTACAAAAAGAATGATATGTAAAGATCATTCCTTAGCGGTTGTACCAACTCAAACAACAGTATCATCAGAAATCAAAAAACTTACATAATACCAATGTTTTTGTACCAGGACATCATGGCACGTCAAGAGCTCGTGGCTGGCGCGCAGGCGTGCAGCCGGCCGCTGACGTCACAGCCAATAATACAGTTAGCAACATCACTGCTCAACTAGGAGGCACAGCTTACTTACACTGCCTTGTGGGACACTTAAGCGAAAGAGGCGTAAGTATTTTTTTAATTATTTTTTATTGGTATTAAACGACCGGAAAACAGGTTTAAATGCTGAAAAACTAATTCCTTGCATCCAATTTTCTAATAATTCTAAATCATACACTTTTAGAAACAGGCGGTCTGATGGTCAGAAGTGCGGCTACTGAACGTGAACACGGTTTCAATTCCTAGATTGAGCAAAATGTTACTGAGTTTTTCTGTGAAATTCTTTAAAGTTTGGATTTGCGACTTTTTTGCAAATATATGGCGAACAGAAGTCAAAACATACACCTCTTCCTAACCCCTCTGAAAATACAGGCGTGATATCATGTTATCGTATATTTAAATTATCAAGAAAATTGAAAAGATTCTAATAGAAAAACTAATCTAGTAATTACAAACGAGCTCAGAATTACAATGCTTCTCTTCGTTAAGTGTGAAACTTTATCTGCAAGATAGCAAATCTTATTAGTACTCTCTAAGTCACTTTGACAATGACGCCGCAAGACTTCGGCTGGAATAACATTTGAGTAAATTTGACCTACAATTCAAACCAATTCTTAATTGCATTCCATAATGTACAAAGAACAGATGGTAGGTTTATATCTAGTATGGATCAATTATGGACCCTGTAGGGCACAGCATATTTTATTAGGAGAGAGTGGAATTATGTTTGTCGTTTTTTATTTTTGTAATCTTCAACAGAATTATTAAGCCAGCAAAACAAAAATACTGTTTGTTTGTTTTCCTATCCTAAGTTCCAAAACGTTTTTATTTATTCTTATATTTCTTCATTTCGGAAAAAAAAACAAAAATCGTGTGATGACGTCACTTATACGGTGGAAACAGAAAATTTTTTTTTGTCGAAATAATAGTAAAATAACAACGAAATAGGTAATGATATGATGGAATAATTATGATAATGCTAAACTGACATATGAAAAATGTTTGAAAAATGACGTCACATCATCGTTAAGCCCTTTTAACCGTACAAATGACGTCATTTGACACTTACATCTGCTTAGAATCAAAAGTGAAAATGATTAAATATTGGGAAAATAAAAAATATGGGTATCCTATTATTCGATCTAGTTTCAAGTAAAATAAATACGGGTATATGGGTGTTAAAAAATGAATTGTCAATTACAATAATTATGATACGTAGTAATCTCCTTAATTTTAAGCTTTAATACAGTACCTAACTAGGTATAATCCACTACGCTGGCCTAGTGAAAGTTCGTAGAAAATCAAGCATGTGATCATTATTTATACCCATTACATCGTTCCACTAGTGGGCACGGGTAATAATAATGAGAGTAGAGAGTAGACTAGTAGTCCTGAGCGCGACTGTTACGCTACAGGTCCTGGGTTCGATTCCCAGGTCGAGCAAAGCCTATTTGTATGAAATTCTCAGTATCAGTTCGAAGTTTGGATTTGTGCTCGATTAATAGCAATAGACTCGCCCCCTATTACAAGGGACCTAAACATACCGGCGCACTGTGAATGTACATTGGTATGCCTCTGCCTAACCCTCCGAGGAATATAGGCGTGATGTTATGTTATGTTATGTTGGATTCGTTTATACTCCACCACGCTAGTCTAATGCAGGTTGGCAGACTTTACACGCCGTCGAGAAAATCTCTCAGGAATTCACGTTTCCTCACAATGTTTTCCTTCACCGAGTAATATCTAATTATTATTAGCACAAGAACTCGGAAAGTCTCAGGCCTTAGATTCAAACTCGAGACCTTTGACTTGGCAGTCCAATAGTCACATCACTACTTTTTATTAAGAGGTTATCACTTCTTCTTATTGAACTTGGTAGGTACCTTTTTAATATTTTTTCCTTTTCATCTTTTCAGCAAGTGTCGTGGATCAGGAAACGGGACTGGCATATCCTGAGCTCCGGCAAGTTCACATACACCAACGATGAGCGGTTCCAGGTAAAGTGGACGTAGTTTTATAGTTTTTTTTTATCTAGACCTGTGTCCTGTGTTCGACTTCCAGGTTAAGCTCAAATTAATGGCATCAGGTACACCCAACAAAATGTGTGTCTTACAAGTCTGAGGATTTGGGGATTTAGGCGTGATGGAATATTATTGTAGAACGAATATTTAAAAGAATAATTTCTTGCGGGCTCTTTGGTTCCTGCTGATCTGGTATCGTCGTGCGACACGATGACTGATGCATGCGTGCCGTCAGATAGGACTGGTCTACTCTAAGGCACTTAAATGATATTTATTTCTGTAAGAACCCTTTTACAAGTCAATGTTTTTTGCTTTTTTAACTAGATGACACCGGCATTTCCTAACTCTGAGAAGAAACACCGAAACAAACTCAGAGAATCATGGTCTCTTTTAAAGTCCAGACATAATACTTAGTGGCAAATATGTGAGTTCCAATGTAAGACAATGTCTGAAATGGCCTTTAAAAGAAAGAGCCTTTACAGCCGTAAAGGCTCTCGCGTGCTGTCAGATGGGACTGGTCTACTTAAAGCCTTAAGTAGACCAGTCCCATCTGACGGCACGCATGTATCAGTCATTGGATAGCTCGACCATAATCTAGGGAGCTAAACAACCCGTCGCACGGCAATACCAGATCAGTGGAACATTTGCGTAAACCAGGTAAAAGTCTCAAAGCCGCCAGCCGCCGGAGCCAACCGCCGCCACTTTCCTCAAAAGGCCATTTCAGATATTGCCCTACAATACTTTAAAAGGGACCATGATTCTCCGAGTTATTTCGGTGTTTCTTCTGAGAGAAATATTATTTCCATTTATTACATCATATAAGTTATAGTAAACTCTCAATTCAAATCATAACTTCGAAACCAGAATCGAATTGAAATTGAAATTAGTTGCAGGAACGCTATATATAGAACATTGTTAGTACCTAGTTTCCATTGAACTGTTTTTGCACCCATCCGGGTAGAAACGGAGCCAGTGTGTGAACTTCTTATCTACAAACACACGAGTTAACAACAACTTGCAAGTTCCAAGGGAAGTTGGCAAGCAATGCTCGCTTGCACAGTGTTTCAAGGCCTCGGGAAATAGTCATTGTTTGATATGTGGTGCAGGTTTATTTTACAAATAACTCGTTGAAAATTATTTAGAACTGGCTATAGTTTCACCAGTGTCACATAGGACTTTTGAGAAGAAAGGTAACCGATGTCCTTCGCCAATGTCCCATATATATCTATATCATAAATTATCAAAAGTTGTTCAGCGGTTTAGGCACTAAAAAGCGACAAACAGACAGAGTTACTTTCGCATTTATAATATTTGTACGAAAGTATGGACCAGATTATTTATATTTTTGTAGTAATTTTTAGCAAATTGATCCTGAGGTCGCATCCGATATTAGGTTCACAACCGATATTATGTTATTCTATCTGTCGTCATTTGGAGTAGCGTAGAAAACCACATATATTAGGTCAACTCTGCCTAATCCTTAGGGGAATACAGGCATAATAAGTTGTGAAGAAGAAACATAAACAGTAGGTACCTAGGAGAAAAAAAAAACAATATGTGTTTTGTTTATTGCTAGATATTTATTCTATACCTATAATAAAATTGTAACAGGTTAATGTCTGTTACATTATAGATATTAAAGAAAAACTAATATGGGGGTTTTTATTAGAGCAAGAGAAGCCAAAATATGAATTTTTAGATTTTTGTCTCTATCTGTCTGTATGTTTGTACGCGCATCACGCAAAAACTACTGCATGGAATTGAGTGCAGTTTTCACCAATGTATTGCTAGAGGTCCAAATTAAAATCGGATGTATTTTCATCTTGATACGCCGCCTAGAATTGGAATTATAGTATGTTAATCTTTTTGGGACGTGAGCGAAACTGCGGGCGATAACTAGTTTATACTAGTCTATGAATGAGAATCATTTCCACACACACTGATACTGAAATCGATACTAAAATTTAAAGCTAAACGGGCTAATTAGGTGCGTCAGTGCGGTCTATTCTCAATGCGCATTAAATTGTTCCTAAATTGGTTCCCCGCAAAATTAACGCCCTCAAATGCTAACGAATATGTGATCCAGCAGCCACTCAATGGTGCAATTTCAGCGCGAATGTACGGGAATTACGAATAATTCGACCGGTCATTGAAATTTCGCGAGGAACGGCTTTGGAATAACCCAGATGCGCGAATTTGAATCAGCAGTCAAAATCCCCTCTTGATAATAATAGTGTTTGACGACACGTTTGGCGTAGCGGCTGAGCGATCGGCTTCTGTGTCACGTGTTGTGGGTTCGATCCCCACACGGAGCAAATATTTGTATGATCTACAGGTAGTTGTTCCGGGTCTGGGCGTTTGTGTATGTGAGAATTTGTGTTTGTAAATGCACCCACGATACATGAGAAAATCCTAGAGGGGGACAATGTTTTAAAAAAAAATATCATTTCAGAAGTCTGAGGCAGAAGCTAGTTATATATAAAGTAGACAATATTCTCAGCATGACCTAAAACGATTCACATCTGCGACAATAAAGCTGACGGTGTAAGTCGTACATATACTCGTATATAAGATACAACGTCTGTCTGCACACAGTCGCAACCCCTAACAGCGTAATAAACGCAGATGCAATTCCGTCCGACATGGCATAAATGAGAATGTGCTTGGCTTCAGCCAAATCCGTGTCAAGCTGTGTGGACGATGCTTATCGCTATGACAAATACGTAGAATGCCTTTTTTGACGTAATTGAGAATGCAGTGTGGAGTTGCCAGTTAAAAAATGCGCAGTGCGTGTTTTCCCGGGAATTATGTCGTCATACAGCTTTTGTTTGAGTAATTTTGGAGTTAATTTACAATGCTGGTTACAATAGTAAAGACCAATCTACTTTCAAATAAAATAGTGTACTTTCGCCTGCAGTATTTCCGGACCAATACGACCTTCAAACCTTCAAGAAAAGAGCGTACTCCCTTTCAAAAGGCCGGCAACGCACTTGTGACTCCTCTGGTGTTGCGGGTGTCCATGGGCGGCGGTAATCGCTTACCATCGAGCGATCCGTTTGCTCATTTGCCTCCTATTCCATAAAAAAACGTTTGTACCTACGTAATTTATTACTTTATTACCGATAGATCTGGAGGGTTTCGCTTTCCGCTGACACTTGTATAGAAAAACCCAGATCGACCTGGGAATGGAACCCATAACCTGTAGCGTAACGGTCGTGCTTACGACGCGATCATTGGACTAAGGAGGCTGTTCTTATATCAACTAATTAACAATGCATATCGTTGGTAGGTATCCGGGTTATGAGACAATTGAATTCTATATATTATTATTTTATTTAAATTGATCATATTTATTACATTTTAAATATTGAAACGGAATAAGAATAATTTTATTTGCACAAATAATTGGTTACAAGTGTGACTATTAGGTGTAACATTTATAAGCGCAGAACATAAAGTAATGTAACTGTGTTACATGTATTACTCGTAATGTAATACATTGTATCACAAGCACCAGCGCTTTCCATTTGAATAGCACTAAGTAGTTGATGCATATAGTCAAAATTTGAATGAATCTGTGACAGGACGTTGATAATAGGTAAGTGCCTAATTGATAAAAAAAAAACCTAGCTAAAAACTAGGAACTACGATTAATTGGTGTGTATGTGTATGCGAAACATTATATAAAAAATATAAAAACATTTAAAAATATAAAAAATTGTAGCCTACCGGTATCGGGACGAGGATCTAAGATACCAGGCAGTAGTCAGGGCTCCAGACAGATAAACTTCCTAACAATGTGGGCCGTATCCAGGAGGAGGTACTGTTTTCTGTATCAACCCCTTAATCTAGCTACTCAATAGGAGCCTCCTTAGGTGTTGGTCTCTTGGCTGACACAAAGATTGTTACAATAACAACCTCATGTAACAAATTAAGATACTTTATTTCTCTTTCAGCTTTCCTATTATAAATATTATTAGCTCACGGTCTCCATCAAGGGCTCTCTAAAGATCTCTGTCTCTTTCCACTTATCTCTATTCATTACTGTCTGTGGTTAATCCTTTTGGTTTGGAAATAGTTTAATCAATCTGTCTACTCCCTTCTTGATCTGACATGATGTCAGTTATTGTTTTATTTAATAATAAAATAAAAATGCTTATATTTCTTGCAAGAAAAATAATAATAGCAGGACACAGATAAAACTCTAAATATGCTAAATCTACTTACTATATAATTTACTATATTCTATAATTATGCTAATTATTGCTATCAATAATTATGGTGTAATAATTACCTAACAGTGAGAACCCCTCCTCGGGTGAAGCCTTGCTCCAAAGAAAACCATTGTGCCCTATTTTGGGCAAATTTTATCTAATTTGGACCCGCTCTCCTTGTGATGTCGTCCTGTCTTCCTCTGTCCGTTTCCCGTTTGGGTCATTCCTCGAAGTGATTATTTTTGTTATTATACTAATTATGTTACTATAACATCATTAACGGCATCAGCATTGACACTACAAATTAAAATAAAATACACAGGATAACTTTTTCGGTAATTGGTCACTTGTAAATATTTAATTTGAATGTAGACAAAGGGAGGTATTGGAAAAGAAAACAACGCTACGTAATTGTATTAGGTAAAAATGTGTCGGCTATAAAAAATGTAGAAATAATAGTTGGAATTATACACAGTTAGTTCGGTGGTGTGAGACCGTGGGAAGTGTGGCAGGCTGCACGATTTGCGTGACCACTTAACTTGTAAATTTATGTAAGTGAAGGCTTGTTTTCCTGTAACGGTGTGGGCAGAATTCTTGGGCCGGCAATGTAGATTGGTGCTAGAGCAGTGATCCGTGAATGGGCCACGCAATTGCGCAAATTGGCGGACACGTAACATTTACGTTATGACGTCATCATTTTAGAGCCTTTCTATAATGTATTATATGAAAAAGAGAAAGAAATATTTAATTACTATAAAGACAGCAACACGTACTTACTTACATAAAAATCAAAAAATACCTAATACCTAGAAGCGAGCCTATTGCCATTAACTAGGCACAAATCCAAACTTTGAGCTACTACTGAAAATTTTATAGAAAAACCAAGCAACACTGCTCAAACTGGGAATCGAACTCAGGACCTCCAGCACAGTAGTCGCGTTTAGGACTTAAATAACATAATAGAAATTACCCTACTTGTTATCTACAATCATATTAATAGATGACGTCAATACTTTTTCGAGAATCCCGAAAATGGAAATAATCTTGCCCGGGTTTTGAGGGAAAGAAAGAATCGCGAATAACACGATGAATATTGATCTAAAATCAAGATGCGTCACTGAGAGAACCCGACATCTGCACTACACGACTCAGTTAGAATATAAAGCAGAAACATCCTTATTTTATTACATTTTTCGTTCATACAACGCATAAGCACAACTTTGAAAAAAATTGCTCGAAAAACCGCTGACATGCTTTTCATATCGACGTCAGCATAAAAACTCATTTTATACAAAAAAAAGAACGTATTACCCATTACGGACGAATACTTGTTTCGGTATTTTTCGGCCCGTTTCGGGCGTCTTTACGTCATTGACGCGTCGTTTTCGATTTCTGCCGTGTCAGCCGATTGGATCACGGTCTAGAAACTAAGTCGGTTCGGCAATGTTCGGGTAGCCGAGTTTCGCCGACGTCATCTTTGGCGGAGGACGGAGGTAGATAAATTTCAGTTTGGACATAGTATTACTGGGTATTATTTCCTTGTTGCTCGAGATATGATAGCGGAATTACTGCTGCGAGGTTTTGTGGTACAATTTCGTAGTATGTGATTGGGAGGGGCTTATGTTTAACTAATCACCAGATTTATTAAAATGTTACGGCAAAATAATCACTTTATATTGCCAAAATAGATAAATGATCACCAAAATAAGTTCTAACCTAACCTAAACCTAGTTTTTGGTGAATTTGGTGACCATTTATCTATTTTGGTAAGCATTTTGGTGATCAATTTACTAAATTTGGTTTTCATTATATATCCATATCCATATATCATTGGGAGGTACGGTGCAATACAGCTATGCTATAGTGGTACGGTTTTTTTGTCCACTGTTAGTAGTTCCTAATAGATATAACTATGCTTTGAACCACAGTTCCATAAAACAAATGTTAATTATAATGGACATTTATTTTGGAGAAAATCCAAGTTGTTTTTCTATGAAATTTTCAGTAGCAGCTCGGAGTCTGGATTTGTGCCCGGTTAATGGCAATAGGCTCGCCCCCTATTACATGGGACCTAAACATACCGGCGAACTGTGGGTGTACATTAAATACGCCTCTGCCTAACCCTTCGGGGAATACAGGCGTGATGGTATGTAAAATCCATATAATGCCTCTATAGTCTAGTGGTCCCAAGCGCGACTGCCCTGTTAGAGGTCCTGGGTTCGATCCCCAGGTCGAACAGTGTTATTGGGTTTTTCTATTAAATTCTCAGTAGCAGCTCGGAGTCTGAATATGTGATCGGTTAATGGCAATAGGCTCGCCCCCTATTACATGGAACCTAAACATAAAGGCGAACTGTGGATGTACATTAGTACGCCTCTGCCTAGCCTTCGAGGAATAGAAGCATGGTATATATGTAGTGTACATAGTCCCTATGCAAATTCAAAAAATTCAAAACTCAAAATGTTTTTATTTCAAATAAGCTTTTACAAGCATTTATGAAACGTTAATGAGTCTAGGTGCACGGTTCCAAAAAAGTTGATCCTATGGAGAAGAGTCCGGCAAGAAACTCCATGGACACTCTTTTTAAAATAATTTGTATTACAATCTTCAAGTAGGTACAATAATGCAATAACAGGATGTGCTGACATTGATTTAATGTCCAAGTTGGACCGAAGTCGATAATAGAAAAACAAAGTTCTCAGCATTCGAGAACTGAATGTGTTATGTATAAAAAATTAATAAACTAAGTGGAAAAACACACAATCAAAGTATATAACATTTGATGTCCACTTAGACATACTACAATGTACTCACATTTACAAGTCCTGCTAAAGATACATACAAAGACGGAAAGCCTACCCATTCTTCATCCACTTGCCTCTGCGGTGTCTTTATAAAATAGAAAAACTGTTGAACTTATCTCACTGACCTGTCACGATCGTGGCAAAACAAAACGCTAAAAACCAGCGTTGTAACTCTGCTCCGCGCACGAGTCATAGCAATAAGCTGAGTGATGGCTGTTTTGCGTGGATGTGACGATATTTTCGCAATGTAATCTCGAATTCCATGGTTGGGTCCATAGGCCAAGGATTTAGTCATTACGAATCTGAACGTAGGATGCCCTCCGGCAAGATCGAGTGATGATTTGCGAAAGGTTGGCAAAAGCCGAGGCTTGTCGTATCCAGCACAGGGTGAAATGGTGCACATTGGGGGAGGCCTACGTCCAGCAGTGGACTGCTATAGGCTGATGATGATGATGGATCCGAAGATCATACATACTTCTCCAGTAGCGAACAATCCATGACGATCCGCACAAAAATCTCACAGACAACCATATTATTATTAAACCGCACAAAAACCTGGCTTCTATCTTTTTTATCCGATAAAAAAAACTCGAGAATTACCATATTTAATTCTTGTCCCTTTTTAATTAATATTTCCCCGATAATTTCGCGTCAGAATTTTCTCAACTTTTCGCATCGTTAAAAATTGTCCGATTCGTTAAAACTTGTAATTGACATTTGATTTGATGATATTTCATCGTCTGTCTTAGTATTTTTGTGTTGAAGCAAACTCGTTATATAAAAAAATTACCTAGCTATTCCTCATGGTGTTACCCGCAATGATCTCGTATTTCCCATACCGTGTAAATTAGTGCTTAACTAATATATATATATCCCGCAGAAAATTAATTCTAGATCAGCTAGCTTCGCAATATCTGTCTCTGTGTGTTTAATTAAATAATAACATGTGTTTCCCGAAGGGTTAGGCACTAATGAAAACCCACATTTCCCCGATATATTTAGATTCCATGTAATAGAGAGCGAGCCAATTGCCATTAACCGGACACAAATCCAAACTGAGCTGTTACTGAGAATTTCAAAGATGTTTTTAATTTTTTTTTTAAATAAAAATGGACTTGCTCTTGACCTCAATCTTGCCTCTTGTGGAGCGAGCACACCCAGAAGATGCCTGTTCAGCCAATAATGCAGTCTAGGAATCAAACCCAGGAGCGGTCACGGTTTCAATTTTAAGGCTGAGCAAAATGTTCACTTACGCATTAAAGAAGTTGTTGTAGATAATGACTTGTACTACCCATGCATTTATATAAGGCTCGCACTCATAAAGAAAATAAGCTCGCACTCATAAGGGTCGTTGAGCTCCCTAAATAATGGTTGAGCTACACGATGACTGATGTGTGCGTGACGTCAGTTAGGACAGGTCAACTCAAGGCTGCTAAGGCTCTTTCTTCAAAAAGCCTGTTCAGATATTGCCCTACATGGTAATGTAGAGGTTGCCACAAAGAGGCCGTTACGCGTCTTTTTCGGGCGTTTTTGGCGCGTTAAAGTTTATGGCGAGTTGCACGATGTTGAGTTAATTTATTTATTTAAGATTTTAGTTGGTGAATTTGTTTATTTTTGATTAATGTTAGGGTGTGCATAACGCCGTAAACTATTCCATTGTAAGGGACGTGCCTCACAAGTGTTTGTTAATTCTTTTCGCCTGATAGATAATTCTGGTTAGGAGTTAGGTAGGGAAATTAGTGCTTATTCCTTATGGATAAGACTCCTAAAGACTTATCCATGCTGGTAGCTGATGTAGAGGTTGCCACAAAGAGGTGACGTCTGATCCAGCTGGTTGGTTGAGAATTTTAGAAAAGGAATAAGAACTATGGATTTAAAAATATTGAGTAGAGTTGTTTTGAAAGTGACGTGAAGAAAAATTTTGTTAAATGAATTGATTCCTTGAGTATTATCTGAATAAATGAGACGAGTTTAAACATAAAACGGATTTTTCCTTCGGAGGAGTGATCCCAGCGTCGTACCTGGAATAACGCCTCCTACAGTAACACCCACATCATATGTGATAATACTACTACTACGTTTTGGACTAAAAGAGACCATGATTCTCTGAGTTTGTTTCGGTGTTTCTTCTCAGAGATCATTTATGGAATGCCAGCGCCATCTAGTTAAATAAATTTAATTAGAATTAAACTCGTAAAAGATTTATTTTACAGAAATAAATATAAATAATCATAAGAATCGTGTTTTATGTAATTAGGTGTGTGTATATAGTATTACGTGGAATACTTAATTACGAATTAGTGTCTACACGTGACCAAGGATGAATGTCATACTGATTAGTGGTGTCATGTCAGAACATTGCTCTCCCTAAAATGCGATACCACTAATGAATAATTCATAGTTCCATATGGTATTCATGTGACATAGGTACGTCATCTGTTTACAAAACATAACATCATTTCGATTAACCATGACAAGATTGCCATCAACTGTAAGCCAATGCCATCTATCGCGTGCCAGTTGCCATTATTCGCGAGCCAATTGCCATTAACGGCAAGATAATTGGCACTAACCGCGAGTCAATTCCCATTAACAGCGAGCCAATCACCATAACCTTAGGCCAGTTTCCAATAACAGCGAGCCAATTGCCATTAACCGCGAGATAATTGTCACTAACCAAGAGCCGATTTTCATTAACAACGAGCCAATCACCATAGTCTCGGGCCAGTTTCCAATAACCGCGAGCTAATTGCCATTAACCGCAAGATAATTGTCACTAATCCCGAGCCAATTTCCATTAACAGCGAGCCCACCACCATAATCTCGGACAAGTTTCCATTAACTGCGAACCAATTGCCATTAGCCACGACATAATTGTCATTAGCTGGTGAGCGCCTCAGTGTTATTTATGTATTTATTGTTATGTTATAAAGTATGCTTTATGCTTTATTACAGGTGTTACATGGGGAAGGATCAGAAGACTGGACGCTACAGATCAAATTTGTGCAGAAACGAGACAACGGTACCTATGAGTGTCAGGTAAGGACTTTGCCTATTTTTTCCTGAAAATAGAGAGAAGAAAAGAGGGAGAAGAAACCTACTTCTCAACTACCAAGCCTATATTCCAGGCTTAGTAGATAAGAAGTAGGTTAGGTAAATGCCTACTTTAACCTATCAGAGGACAATGAATAAGCAAAATAGAAAAATATTTGTTAAAGCCCTCTCGAGGGTCACGATTCTTTAAAGGAGGATTTCTCCTGTTACGCAAATGGAGTATTGTTTTATATTCACAATTATACAAATAATTAGGTATACTTTTACATCATTGTGTGCGCCTGCGAATGAAAAAATGGAAAAATAGGCCAGCACAGGCAGAGCTAAATGTGCATAAAAAAAGTTTTTTTTTTAATGCTACATTAATTAGTTCAAAAGAAATTAAAAATAATTAATTACTTATTTTTAGTTTTTTTTAAGTAATCGTAAGCGTAAGTCGTAAGCGTATCTGATATAACTTTTGAAATAGCTATTTATTATTTTTATAATGGCTTGAATTTCAGTTCCATTATTAATAATAATAATGTACACTCACAGTTCTCAGATATTAACAAAAATCCAAATTCCGAGCTGCTACTGAGAATTTCATAGAAAAACTCAATAACACTTTGCTCGACTTGGGAATCCAACCCAGGATCTGTAATGTAGCAGTCACGCTTTATTAAGGTAGCTAAAGTAAAGAAACTTTTTATTCAATATACATTTGTATACAAAATAGTTTACAGCTGGAACTGTACCCGAACAGTTTTGTGGTAAATTTAATTTTACTAAAAGCAATTTGGCGAATTGTAGGCGTTCTGGCAAAAGTGCCGTTGTTTCCCGAACTAAGTGGTGTTGGGTTAGAGTAGTAACATTAATTTTACGTGTTGTGCTGCGTTAAGCAGATAGCATCTAATCCTTAATTCCTTAGTAATATTATAATCCTTAGTAAATAAAATATAATAATAAGCATTTGCCCGCGACTTTGCATGGACTTCAGAATTGGGTCCGATCTGGATTCAAAGCCGCCTAGCTAGCCTATGTGTTATTCCAGACTATAACCGATCTATGTGCCAAATTTCATCCAGATCCGTTCAGCCGTTCTGGCGTGAAAGAGTAACAAACATCCATACTCACAACTCTCATTGTAAGACAAACCTATAGAATGCGAGATCAACTTATACTGGGTGTTGTTTGATCCTAGCCAATTTTTTTTCGGCTTTTTTATGGATTAAGTCGGTAAACGAGCTGACGAGCCACCTGGTGGTAAGTAGTTATCATCGCCCATGGACACCTGCAGTACCAGAGGAGTTTCTGATGCGTTGCCGACTCATAGGAGCCCCTACGAACTGCAGACTGACAGAGCTGCAGCAACCGAGGGAAACTGGCTCTTACGTGCAATAGTCGAAACACACACCAAGGTGCTTCACGACAAACTCCGACATCACGGAAATCATCATCATCATCAAACTTTCACGTTTATAGTAAGGTTTAGGTAGGCAGGTTTATAGTAGTTTATAGTAAGTAAGGACGTGAAAGTTTGTGAGTATGGATGTGTGGATGTATGGATGTTTGTTACTCTTTCACGCCAGTACGGCTGAACGGATCTGGATGAAATTTGGCACACAGATAGATGATAGCCTCAAAACTCAATTACACTTTGCTCGACCTGGGTATCGAACCTTAAACTTAAAGGCACTAGGCATATGAACTTTTTGTGCACAGCGGTAACCACTCTTCATAAAAAATACAGCCCAGTGCTCAGTCATAAAAATCTATCAATTAAAAAAAAGGTCTATCGCCAAACATACATACATCACGCATGTATTCTCCGAAGGGTAAGGCAGAGGCGTACCAATGTACACCCACAGTTGAAATGAAATAAAATGAAATGAAATTATTTATTCTGCAAGTAGATCTTTAGAGATACTTTTACATGTCATGGTTTGGGTTTTTTTTTTAGCTAGATGGCTTCGACATTTCCTAACTGACGACCTCTGAGAAGTTCGTCGGTATGATTGAGTCCCATGTAATAGCGGGTAAGCCTATTGCCATTAATAGGACAAAAATCGTAAACTGCTGCTGCTACTGCTACTAAGAATTTTATAGAAAACCCAATAACACTCTGCTCGACCTCTGATCGAATCCAGGACTTAGCATAGCGGTCGCGCTCAGGACCACTAAGCTAACGAGGCAGTTATCGTCATAGAAAAAACCAATAACACTTTGCTCGATTTGGGAATCGAACCCAGGACCTCTAGCATAGCAGTCGCGCTCAGGACCACTAGGCTAACGAGGCAGTTATCGCAAAAAGACTTAACTAAAAAAGCTCAACAAATAGAATAAAAAAATATCTCGTCTACCGACAAAACCTATTATCGTACCACCTCGTCAGGCAAAAAGCTGTTTTGTATCGAATTTCCGCCCCACTTGACAAATAAACAATACAACCCTGACGATGCAATTAAAAAGGTAACGCCCCACACTCGAAAAAAATCGCGCAATAAAATTTCCCAACTCGTAAAATAAACGCAATAAAAATTTCGAATTTCGAAAACACACTGACTGATTGCGATTTTCACACGTGAGCATACAGCCCTCACAATAATTCGCGCTGAATAAAATTTATAGAAATCGTAAAGTAATCCCGGTGAAATGTACGACGCGAAATTTTTAATTAACGTCGAAATTAAACGGGCCCTTGTCCACGTTAAATAAAAAAATTATCGACGCGAAATTGGATTACCCTTTGTTATATTTCATGCGCGAATTCACCCGCTTCGGTGTTGAAAACGTTCGGAAAATCAATTAAGATTGGCGCAAAAATGGGCTCAATCGGAATTTTCTTGCGAATTTCGTGTTTCAAATCATTTGTTATGAAAAACTGGGTGACTTTTTGTTGAAGCGTATGGCAGCAAAAAATATTGTCAACCTCTAGTAAATTGATAAGATGATACCTAAGATTGCCGACGGAATGTTAGTCAAAACAAGCAGGATGACTTACGGTCGGTTTTAATATCAAATATGTCAGTAGATTTGCTTATTAGAGATAGGATTTTGACATGAGATCCATACAGTTAATGTCAAAATCCTATTGTAATCAATCTATTGATAGATTTTATAAAGAAACCAGCCGTAAAAGACAGACCGTCAAGCGGTATTCACTGTTCAAGGGGTTACAATTGACAATTTGAGCAATGAAGAAGACGCACCTTTATAACAACCAATCAAAACGTATTATATTGACATTAGCATTAACGTCAAAGAGTATTCAGCCAATAGGATCGCGTTGGCCAGGTTGGAGGTGGCGCCATTAGTTCCTCAGTTGCATACCTCATTACTCATAATAAGAACCCCTAGTATTTTTTTTTTATTCGTGATAGGCTTACGCTTGACCGCCAGTTCGCCTGATGTTAAGCGATACTGCGATTTACGATGGAACGCGCTTGCCTAAAAGAAACCGATTCACTCGTGATTTAAAGACACCCAGATTATATCTATCAGGGAAGACCCACTCGGGAAGTGCATTCCATATTTCAGCGGTACGCATGATAAAAGCGGACTTAAAGCATTTCGTTCGGGTTTTTTGAATGTCCACCATGAATTGATAACGCTTTTTCGTGTTAGTTTAATTTGAATCAAACTACAATTCAGTATAATTGCCTTTTTTATCCCAAGAGGTTTGCGAATTTGATAAATTATTTAGTCTACCAACCAGGTATGGTTAATAGGCTCCAATAAGCTCGCATCCTATTACATGGGATCTGTAACATACAATGTTATATTTTTTATTTTATTGCAATGTCGAACAAATCTTCGGGCCGCCTGATACTCAAAATAACATTTAGACCTTAAAATAAGTAAGTCTATTTCGTTATAAACTCTCCCTCATCACAGGATTAAGATTGGTTAGTTAATTTATATGTGTGTGTCTCTGTGTGTTTGTGTGATGGTGATGTATGACAGTCAAATGTGGGACTGCTTGTTATACACCTGGTGCGTACCCTACTATTTAAATTACATTAGAACGTTATCCAGAGCGACCAATAGATCACTATTCTGGTAATGTAATTTAAGAAGATATTCTTTTAAAACAGATTTACATTGGGACTTACTTTTAGAGAGTAAGTCTTATATTTTATTTCAGTCATTATACATATAACTATAGAAAACGAAACAAGTATTAAGGCGGTATAAATACCTTTAATTTAGAATTTAAAGTTCTTTGTGTGTGTCGCTGGCTTTGTAACTTTAATGAAAATGTGGGGGGTAGATAAAGAAAAATCTATCAACGCAATGACGGAGTGAACTCGCTGCATCAGTCTGCTTGTGACCACGATCAGTGCAACCTGGTCGAAACGTCAAGCAAAATTAAAGGTATTTTGAGTGCGTTAATACCTGTTTCGTTTTCTATAGTAATATGCAACGCGATAGTTTTAAAGTTAGGATTATACATATAATTTTGTACTATTAGCAATTGAAGTTTATTTGTGTGACTCAAGGGAAAACCTTGCGCTTGAGTCTACCGGCAGACTATGTAAGAGGCCGATTTGAATGCTTTCGGATCATAGAGTGGAGAAAATAGAGCTGTCTGATAGTAAAGATTGAAGACACGGTTGGCGTAGCGGTTGAGCGATCGGCTTCTGCGCCACGTGTTGTGGGTTCGATCCCCCTGAGCAAATATTTGTAAGATCTACAGGTTGTTGTTCAGGGTCTGGGTGTTTGTGTTTCTGAGATTTTTTGTTTGTAAACGATACAGGAGAAAATCCTACTGTAGGGCAACGTTTTAATTTAAAAAAAAGACGTGTGGCACTCGGGGACTGCCGCGGTAAAGCTATTGCATAGCGTTTTTTATCAACTTATGTAATACAACTAATGCCACCTAAAGGCGGGTTGCTGAACTAAAGAGAAAAGCGTGATATTTCAAAAAGTCATTAAAAGTTTTGGTATTTATCGATAGATATCACCGCTGTGCCGGTCGGAGTGGGGGGTGTTAGGTTTTTTTCGTTACGGAATTTCTGGATTCGGTCCCCACGCTCAAGGCCCGCGATAGAAGCTATGCAATAGCTTAAAAAAGTATCAATAGCGCGTTGTCATCTTAAGACCATTGTTAAGTCTCATTTAACCAGCAATTTCACTAGCTACATTTCCCTTCAAACTGGAACACAAATATAAAAATAAAATGTTAGCCCATGATTGTTTAGCGACAGGAATATTTAGCAATCCGTTGATAATACCAGACAAATTCAGCAGTATAGTCCTACCACCTCAAAAACATAGTTGATTTTGTATTCATCGCTTTTACTGCGCATAGTAAATGCGTCATTATAACGTGTATTCGGTGTTGAGTTTTAGCTACACCAGTTAATCCTCTGTGGATGCTAATCACCCCGCTTTGGGGATTAGCAAATAGCGGTAGAGTGTATATACTTATTTGTTACCTACTTTGAGGCCTAAGTGGGTATCAAGTATACAGGGCTATGCCTACGTCGGGATCAGGTTTTAGTCGTTTGCGTCAAAATATCAGAAAATAGCTGTTTTCTATGGTGCTAATTTGTGTTTGTCTATTTTTTTCCCAATCATATTTATGGGAAATTCCCAGAATACCATCTTAGTGAACTTCTATGACTTAATGTGGGAGATATTCTTGATATACATCGTAACAATTTAAACAAAAAGGACGTTATTTTTTTAACTTACCATAAAAAAAATGCGAAACTGCTATGCTAGAAGTTCTGAGATCACTTCCCAGCACGAGCAAAGTTTTATTGAGTTTTTCTATAAAATTCTCAGTAGCAGCTCGAAGTTTGGAATTGTGCCCAGTTAATTGTAATAGGCTTCCCCTACATTACATGAAAGATAAACCTACCAAGAAACTGTATGTGTAGGTACGCTTCTGCTTAACACTTTGGGGAAAACAGACGTTACGGTATGTTATAACCATTTTGCCTTCTACATATTACTAGCCAATAAATTAACTGATATAACCCAGCTGACATTCCCCTATCTAACCTATAACTAATTATGTGAGACCTAATGACATTAAATACAAGCACACTCTAACTGCTACGAGACGCAGCTACGTCGTAGCCTCGTAGGACCTCGTAGAGGGTCGTAGCATCGTAGCACCTCGTAGCAATCTCGTTAATACATTGATGTATAATGTACATATATCATCAATGTACTTCATATTATTATTATATTCTGTATTGTATGTCTGTGTGTATGTCTTGCAGATTACAGATCATAAAAAGGCAATGCAAATATTATGTGTAGAATGAGAAATTAATGTTATTTTAAAAAAATCGTCGAATAGGGTCCTATATTATTTATCTGTTTACGCGGAATATTTTTCAAATTGTATTATTTTCAAGTTGGATTGCGCCCGTTAACATTTCTGACAAAAATATGTTTTTTTCACTGCCTCGTCAGTCTAAGGGTCCCAAACGCAACTACTACGCTAGAGGTCCTAGATTCCCTCCCAGGTATCGCCTCGGCTCGCCCCCTATTACATGGGACCTAAACATACTCGTGAACTATGGGTGTACATTAGTAGACCTCTGCCTAACCCTCCGGGGAATACAAGCGTGATGTATGGTATATGTAACATTATGTAAAAAAAAATCTTGTGTTTACCATTTTATTATCTCAATGTGACTATTATGTAGTTCCATATGTTTATGCCTTTCATCAGACGAAAGTACCATAACGCATTCATTAATAATAAACAAAAACTTCTGTGTTACTGTGCACAGTGGCTACTACGTGACGTCATCATTCTCAGTCACGTCACGTCCCCTCTGATTGTTTTGTAGGCTCTCTGTTCAACACATTGTTACTTGTAAACTATATTTACACACATTTTCCTTTAACAAAACTACCCAGGTTTCGGTTGTAGGTATTTCGAATTCAGGAGGGAATGACGCTTACAATTTATTTAACAATAAGTTACAAGGGTAATGCACAATTTCTATATTTTAGTGAGGAGTACAATTAAAGCTAATGTATTTTTATTGATAATAAGCAGACTTAACGTCTCTTTTACTACGTAAATAAAATACTGTAGTTGAAAATTGAATGCTCTAGTTGGAAACTAAATGCTCTAGTTGAAAATGTATTACCCTAGTTATTTATTTTATTTATTTATTTCAATATCAACATCATCCTAATAAGTTTACACCTAATACGATAATGTTGTCATATTTATCTACACGTTTTACAAATAATTTTTACATACTAAATGCTGAAATGAATCAGTTACAACAAACAACAATTGAACACTCTAAGAAAATGGAATGCTCTAGTTGAAAATAGAACTCTCTAATTGAAAATTGAAAACTCTAGTTGGAAATTGAATACTCTAGTTGAGAATTGAATACTCTAGTTGAGAATTGAATGCTCTAGTAGAAAATTGAATGTTCTAGTTCAACTTGGTGCTTAAACTGTGAAGGAAAACATCGCGAGGAAATCTGAGAGATTTTCTCGATGGCATGGGAAGTCTGCCTACCCACAGTATGCTAGTGTATTCTTTGCTCTTAGAATGTCTTCATTGAATCGTCAACCCATTATAATCATATTTTTCCCCTCCTGGACACTTTTTGACGTGGGAGAGCCATGCTTCGGCACGAATGGGCCGGCTCAACCGGAGTGATACCACGGCCTCACAGAAAACCGGCGTCAAACAACGCTTACGTTGTGTTTCGTCGAGTGAGTGAGGTTACCGGAGGCCCAATCCCCTTTTAAATGGCGGGCAATGCACTTGTGACTCCTCTGGTGTTGCAGATGTCCATGGGCGGCGGTAATTGCTTACCATCAGACGATCCGTCTGCACGTTTATCCCCCTATTCTATAAAAAAAAGAATAAATTTTATTTATTTCACCAAAAAAAAATTTTTGCTCGCAGTAATCAGAAGCACTCAGAATGAGACGGATAAAACTATTGTGTATTACAGCAATATAGTGGGTTGACGATTCAATGACGACATTCTAGGAGCAAAGAATACACTTATCTACATCAGATTTGAATCAATAACAGCTTTCCTATCAAATACATTGACAATTGAAAGCCCATTGCAGAAACCGCTCGCTCTCGATAACATCGCTCAGACAATAGTTAGAAATTGAATTTGTATTGTGTTGGAAACCGTATCGACGCTTTGAATGCTCTGATTGTTTCAACAACATCTTAGTGAAGCATAAAACTGTAGATGTTGGAGAGATTTTAAAAGAGAAGGTAGCTTAGGAAATTTTCCCTTAATTAATAAGTTTATATTAATGGAATTAGGTTCGCCCCCTATTACATGGGACCTAAACATACCAGCGAACTGTGGGTTGTCCTCTGCCTAAAATAAAAAATAGGTGTACCATACTACCTACAACGATCAACATGTATGGAATAACTGGTTGTTTTTTCATATTTCAGGGTTGATCCCATATTAAAAGTTGTTCGTATTAATTACGACGTTCGTTTTTCTTCGGGAAAACAACCATCTAAATTTCACGGCGTATAGTTAAAAACATTAGGTTAAATAGGTGTATATTTAAAAAAATATATATCATTTACGAATATATCAAATATTTAGTATAATAAACGTAGTTTCTCGGGTACTATTAAAAGCCGCTATAAAAGTTTTTCGGACAAGCGATTCGATAGCGAAACTGTAGCTTAAATAGTGTAGATATTCGTTAAGAAGCATTGGCAAAATCAAGATCAATGCGGGTAGCATCGCTACTTGGCTACTTAGCTAGTATGCGTTAAAGTATTAAACTTGCTAATAACGTATACATAAGTGGTGTTAACCTGTTCTCTTGCGTTGTCTAGCTGACACACTGACCTAGTTCCATGAGTTCACCGTTTATTTGGACGCGTTGGCAGTAAACAGGGGAAATCGCTTGTTCTTGTTAGAATAATATCAGAAACTGCCTTATGGGGGCCTTTTTATGGGATAGGGGGTAAACGAGCAGCCAGATAACCTGATGGTAAGCGATTACTGCCGCCCATGGATACCCGCAACACCAGAGGAGTCAATACAGCGTAAGTTTCTATCAAATCAAAATAAATACTTGTAAAATACTGGTTTCTAACACTTACGCGAATATTAGACATCGAAATAAAACTACTTTTTACGGATTTTATCGCGTTGTATTGGTATTATTTGATTCCCGACGTTTCGGATCCTTTACAGCATCCATGGTCACGGGTAGACTAAGTTGTTGGATGTCTTAATTTTTGAACATACCCTAGACAAAGCCCAGCACTACATCAGATTTGTTAAACCACAGGTCCTCGCAAAAGAAAACGACCATAAATTCGCGATATTTATGAATTTATTTTGATTAGAAATAAGCAGTACCTTTGTACTTAATAGTTTTAGTTAATTAATTTTCATTGAATTATTGTGTGCATAAGTAAAAAAATGCGTTATCATCACATATCAGCTTAAAAATCTCAATAAATTATCCAGTACAATTCAAAAGAGTATCAACTCGCTTTTGAAAGCAAAACGAGTCAACGACTCCGTTTGATTCCCCCGTATATAGGATTAACTCCCTCGCTTTGTTATTCCGCTGAAACAATAAAAATAACAAGATCTGAAACATCAAGACTCTGGAATCTTTTTCAGGCGAAGCGAACACAATATGGAGATGCTATCGTTACAAATTTACATAACGAAAATGATTTCACAGCTGATGTATCGGATGGAGAACTGTAGGGGGTATGTGGGGATGGAAAAGCATAGAAAAGGTTCTATTATGGAGGCTGTCTTTAAGATTTAGGTTATATTTATATTTTTTGTTTTTATCGTCAAAGTCACAATGTTTTTTTTTCAATTAGGCCATTAAAAGGTACATTTGAAAAGTCAAACTAGTTGCACGGTATATATATTATACTAGCATCTGCCCGCGACTTTGTCTGCGTGGACTTGCGGGATTGGGTCCGACTTGGATAAAAAGTAGCCTATGATCTATCTCTAACTATAATCTATCTCCAGACTATAATCAATCTGTGTGCCAAATTTTATCCAGATCCCTTCAGCCGAAAGAGTAACAAACATCCATACATACATACATTCACACATCCATACTCACAACTCTCATTGTAAGAAAAGCCTATAGAATGCGAGATCAACTTATACTGGGTGTTGTCTGATCCTAGCCAATTTTTTTTCGGCTTTTTTATGGATTAAGTCGGTAAACGAGCTGACGAGCCACCTGGTGGTAAATAGTTATCATCGCCCATGGACACCTGCAACACCAGAGGAGTTTCTGATGCGTTGCCGACTCATAGGAGCCCCTACGAACTGCAGACTGACAGAGACGCAGCAACCGAGGGAAACTGGCTCTTACGTGCAATAGTCGAAATACACACCAAGGTGCTTCACGACAAACTCCGACGTAACAGTGGTCGCTAGCCAGTCAGACCCCAAGAGGTCCTACCACCGAGCAAATATATTCTGCTTGTATATATTCTGGTTTCAAGACATTTTATCCTCTTATTACAGGTATCTACACGAACTGGCATGGTGTCACACTACGTACGTCTCCAGATAGTGGTGCCAGAAGCCTTCATCCTCGGCTCTGGAGAACACCACGTGGATCTCGGCAGCGTCATACATCTTATTTGCATCGTGGAAAAGGTAATATTATCTTTTTGTGATTTTTTTGCATTTTTCATGCTAAGATTATAAAGGTATTTTACCTCGAACCCCACCCGTCTGATTGAAATTTTGCCTTCACATTCTGAATTTACGTCAAAGATAATATTATTTTGATATCTAAAGTAATACTGGTTTCTAACACTTGTACACGATTGTTAGACATTGAAATAAAATAGGATTTGCGTTATATTAATATATTATTTTTATTTCTGACGTTTTGAATCCTATACTGCCTCATTAATCTAGTGGTGTCAAGCTCGACTGCCACATTAGAGGTCCTGGGTTCAATCCCCAGGTCGAGCAGTGTTATTGGTTTTTCTATGAAATTCTCAGTAGCAGCTCGGAGTCTGGATTTGTGCCCGGTTAATGGCTATAGGCTCGCCCCCTATAACATGGCCCCCTAAACATACCGGCGAACTGTGGGTGTACATTAGTACACCTCTTCCTAACTCTTCGGGGAATACAGGCGTGATGGTATGTTAATATTATGTAATATAAAAGGAGCTAAATAAAAAAGGTAACAAAAAATTTAAAAGTAGCTTTATTTTCGAATCTATAGTTATTTTCGTATTTGGGTCACAGTTGTTATGATAAACACAGGTTAAGGCGTATTCATGTTAGGCTGATTGATTGATTGAGAACATTTTTAATGTCATCCGCATATAGGATCGTCCCGCATGCGTTATATACACACCACATTGTTTCAAACAAAGTTTTCAGTGCGTACATGATAAGTACCTATATCGTGTAAGGCAATGACATAATACTATTAGATACACCATGTTCATAGTAAATGTCATTTAAAATTGAGTCGCGCTACATGTCCATGCCTATAAAACTAAATATTTTACGCTTTCCTAATGAGCGCGCGCATAGATACAGGCAGCCTAAGATGAAAAGAAATAGCACTAAGCAGTGTTCTTATATGACACATTTGATATGTCCAGTATGTCCGTATATAGTCACGTGTGGCATGAAAAGTATTGGGTCCCTTTCTCTCATACTAATAAGGCATGCGCTGACTCTTTCTTTCATTTTAAATTTTATTTGCAACGAAAAAAATTGTACGGAAGATAAGAATGTATTAACTTACTTGTGATAAAATACTCCATGCTCTTTTCTTACTTTATCATAATAATTTGTGCAGTATCGCAGCACAAGACGGCACATAGAAATAAAATTAAAATTTATTGCTGTCAATAACGCTGTCAAACACACTTCTGCACAAGTCGTTCAACCGCATAAGTGACACTACAAATAACACATTGCCCACGAAACAATATTCACATTTAAAGGATGATAACGTGTCTACCTTGAAATAAAACTACTTTTTACGGGTTTTATCGCGTTGTATTGATATTATTTGATTCCCGACGTTTCGGATCCTTTACAGCATCTATGGTCACGGGTAGACTAAGTTGTTGGACGTCTTAATGTTACAATTACTAACAGCTCTCTTACATTTTTGTTAATTATTGGCGATCCGATTCATGCAGAACGAGCTCACCGTATCCTTCGGTCTTGCAGTTTTGGACTTGGATTTTGATTTTATGGAATCTATAATGGGGTTCCAAGCAGGTGGTACTATGGAGGCAGAGGCCAATAACTCTTTAGCTTTCTTAGATGTTTTAGTAATTCGTAATCCCAATAACACCTTGAGTCACACATGTCTAATATTCGCGTAAGTGTCAGAAACCAGAACGTGTCTACCTCTTTTTACTATATAATGTCATCGGTGTAAGGCAATACGTACAGCCTGGACAGCCCAAACGCATGAATTTTACTGACATGTTTTTTTATTCTTGGTAAGCGGTCAAGCGTAAGTCCGCCAGTTCGCCTGATGTTAAGCGATACTGTTATTTACGATGGAGTACGCTTGTCTAGAAGAAACCTATTCATACATGATTTAAAGACACCCAGATTATAATCTATCGCGGGAAGCGCAAAATTGTTACTGAAAACGCTCTGTAATAATCGTAAAACAAGAGTAAAAAAAAAACAATACATGGTTGTTTTTTTTTAACATCTGCTAGTGTTCTCTTAACTATAACTGGCTCATTAGTCTAGTGGTCCTAAGAGCTACTGGTACGCCAGTGTTCGTTTCTCAGGTCGAACAGTGTTAGTGGCTTTTGTGGAGAATCGATTTATGCCCGGTTAGTAGCAATAGGCTTGCCCCCTATTACATAGGACCTAAATGTACCGGCGAACTGTGAGTTTACATTAGTACACCTCTGCTTAACCTGTCGGGGTATACTGGCGTGATGGTATGTATGTTTATGATGGTGTTTAGTATTGTCCAGTAATTATTGAGATAGCTTTATCCAACTACTTAAGTACGCTATTCACCAGAATAATTTTCTTTTAAATTTAATCCTTTCTGCAATCCAACATTGCTCGACCTATTTTCCAAAGTGGTTGAGAACATAAATCTCTCCTCTCATTTTCCATTTAAGCTGCGATCTCCAAATACCACAACTCCGGAAATACTAAACTTTAAAAAGAAAGAATACAAAGAATAAAAACCGATCTAAAAATTCCAGCGCGAATTATATAAGAGCGGACTAATTGCATGTTTCACAAAAAAATAATATTTTTACTTCAATCTTTTTTCTTTCTGAACCTTATTTTTCTTAACGAGGCTGGCTTAACGTTGGAAGTATGTAGGATCGCTTTGGTGTAATTAAGAGCTGTGGGGTCGTGTTTGCGGCAGCGATCTATCGATTTACTGGCTCTTAGAGGGTATTTCCGTTTTAAACTCGACGTTTTAAGAGGGTAGTTAGTAATCTAGATTTATACTGTATTGAGCTGCTTGTTACTGGGGCAATGTTACTGAGAGATGCCTCAATTCCAAGTATCGTCAGTGCCAAATAGCATCATATACCTAAATGTAAGGACCAAAAGTAGAACAAAATAATTAGCTAGATTTGACTATGGAAATGATACTGGTTTCTGACACGTCTTACGCGAATATTAGACATTGAAATAAAACTACTTTTTTACGGATTTTATCGCGTTGTATTGATTATTAAGGAAATGATGCCTAAATACTAAAGCAGAGAGAAGTGGAGGGGAGAAGAATTACCATATATATACTCACGCCTGTATTTCCCGAAGGGTCAGGCAGAGGTGTACTAATTTAACCCACAGTTAGCCGGCATAATTCCAGGCTGCTACTGAGTTATATAGAAAAACCCAATAATACTTTGCTCGACAAGGGAATCGAACCTAGGACCTCTAGCGTAGCAGTCGTGCTTAAGACCACTAGACTTAGAGACAGTAAAACAACAGAATTTGTCCAAATTCACTCGTCCGGTTCGGAGAAACTGAATTTACTTGACACTATAAACGCAGCGCGTATAGGCAAATGTAGTGAAGTAAGCGCGCCGGCCAGGTGGAGTGACGACTTTCGGAAGGCAGCTGACAGTGGCTGGATTTGGAAAGCCGAAGTCCGGGCTCTGTGGCATTCACTAGGAGAGATCTACGTCCAGTGATCTCACGATGGTCGTATCACGCCGGATTCTAGATTTAGAGGCGTGATACGACCACCGTTTAGATACCACAGTTTTTTTATGGGATAAGAGGGCAAACGAGCAGACGGATCGCCTGATGGTAAGCGATTACCGCCGCCCATGGACACCCGCAACACCAGAGGAGTCACAAGCGCGTTGCCGACTTTTTAAAAGGGGATTGGGCCTCCGGTAACCTCACTCACTCAGCGAAACAACGTAAGCGTTGTTTAACGCCGGTTTTCTGTGAGGCCGTGGTATCACTCCGGTCGAGCCGGCCCATTCGTGCTGAAGCATGGTTCTCCACGTAAGACGCTCTCTCAGTTATTTACAAAGATACACTCAAGCCTTTTCCGGGGTTAATAGGGGTAAGCTACTACAAAATGCCAGTTGCTAACGAGTCTAGCATAATCAATTTTGTTTGTAAAACCTATAATGTTAAATAGTACTTTATTGCTTAGCGGCAGAATACTGAACAGTTTTTAACAAGCGATATGGGAAGGGGGTGAGTCAGTATCAATCACAAAAAGGGGTGTTTTATTATACGTCACTCACTTTGCGTGAAGGCTATTTTCCCCGTGTGTTACGGTGTCTCGTAACATTCGTAAACATTAGTTTATTTACAGACATATAAACTGTACTAGATGGCGTGTTGGTGGCATGTTTTTGTAAAGGTATTTTGGGTCATAATATCGATTTTTTTACGGTGTTTTATATACATACTTAGTATAATAGTTTATCTTCGTGTTCGAGTTTATTGGTATCATTGGAACATCTGGTAAGTATACTCGTACGACTGCCTTATTAGTCTAGTGTGGTCCCAAGCGCGAATGTTACGCTAGAGATTCTGGGTTCGAGTCTCAAGTCGAGCAGTGTTATTGGGTTATTCTTAGAAATTCTCAGCTTGGGAACCTAGATTTGTGTCCGATTAATGGCAATAAGCTCGCCACCTATTATTACACGGAACCTAAACATACCAGCGATCTATGGGTATATATTAGAATACCTCTGCGTAACCCTTTGAGGAATACAAACGTGATGGTATGTTATATGTATTTATAACATAAAAATACATCTGCTAGATTTGACTTTAAATTAATCAAAGTTATAATCGCTACCTAAGGTCAATTAATATAGAATAATTAAAACATGGTAGCAATTGCTTACCTACGCATGGTATGATATAACTAGCAATGGTATAGAGACGGACACCACCTAGATTTAAGTAAGTATCGATACTAATCAGATGTCAGAATAATTCCAATGATGTAGGTCAGAAATTTGAACAATGATTAAATCACATTGTACATAGTTAAAGATAAAATGTTTTGTTTCAATTACACCATTAAAAAAGGTACTTTTGAAAAGTCAAAACTAGTTGCACGTTATTATATTAAATAGTTACTTGAAATTCTATAGTCAAACTATAGAAACCTGCCTGAGAACGATTTTTTCTTCCATTAAAATTTATATCCGGGTTTCTATAACTGTGCGGCGCCGCGCCATTATCCTAGGTGCGTCGTGAGCAATCAACATTTTGGTTGTATCTATTCTGATTACTTTTTACTAGCCTAGGACTAGGTAACTTTTCAGTAACAGGTCGGAGTCTGGATTTGTGCCCGATTAATGGCAATAGGCTCACTAAACATACCGGCTAATTGTAGGTGTACAGTGGTATACCTCTGCCTAATCCTTCGGGGAATACAGGTGAGATGGTATATTATGTTATGGATGTTAAGCTAGAACTACAACGGGTAGGTACTTATTAGCCAGAGGGGGCGTCGCAAAAAAATGGCAAATTCCATAGGGCGTCACAGTAAAAATAAGTTTGGGAAGTCTTGTTCTATATGACTTAACTTCTTCCTCCACCATTTCCAGAGCCCTACACCCCCACAATACGTGTTCTGGTACCACAACGACCGCATGATCAACTACGACGCGACCCGCGGTGGCATCACAGTGGAGACCGAGCCCGGGGCGCGGACGCAGTCCCGTTTGACGGTCCGCGGCGCCACGCTCAAAGACTCCGGGAACTACACCTGCAGCGCCAGCAACACGGAGCCAGCCTCTATACATGTCTTCGTGTCTGAAGGCAGTGAGTATTTTACATTATCTCAGCCTTAGATATTACGTTTACTTTGTCAGATCGAATTGTCAAATTTCATGACAAAATTACCAGTCGCAAATTACTCGTACTCTCATGCGATATAAAAGTTAATAATAACTACGGCCGATGTATTGACCTGACCAAGGAACACACTACTCTCTGCCGAGAGGACCTGACAGTAACTTGAAGAAGCGATTGGATAAATGAATTATAATTGTCACTGGATTAAACGATCATGGAATGCGTTGTGTGGAAACCAGCATGCTTGAGAGATTTTATCTAGTCGACCAGACCAGACTAGTAGATCAGACTTCATACCACTGCTGCACTGTTGTGGACTACAACAGTAATTAAGTCAATGATGATAATATTGATTATCCTGTACTTTAAAATCGGCGTGCACCACAAAAGCACCTTCGTCCAGTGCACTCTATCTTCTTCCTACTTATCAATCTGCCGAATAACTAATCTTTTTAAGATTATGGCACGGACAAAGGGAAGAGGGGTGTAATTGAACCTCCCTTATTCGCAACTGAAGCACTTCGTTTTAATCAATTTAATAATTTTCAAAATTTTAATATACCTATCACAAGTTTAATGTTCACAAGAATTGTTATTATCTGATCTATCTCATGAATACCTAGACAAGTTTCGACACCTAATGGGATTAATTACCAGTCCAAATTGTACCGACTGTGGAAGTGTAGAGGATGTCTATCATTTGTTGGTAGAATGTGTCAGGACGAGGGCTGGGAGAGAGGCTCTGATAAATAAGTTAAAGTTAAATGTAATAGATGTAGGTATTTTTCAAAGTATTTTATCAGCGCCTCTGTGTGAAGAAGCCATTTTAGTTTATAAAGTTGTAGATAATTGTAGATAAGTTGTAGTAATTAGTAGTTATAGTTGGAATAAGTATATGGTTAGGTTACGATGGGGCTGACATGGTCTAATATGTGACTACAAGCCCCTAAATAAAATTAGATTAAAAAAAAAATGAATACCTAGATTCGTATTTTATTGAATTTATTGGAAGACAAAACCACACAAATCATACATTCACACCTGCTGTTACCACAATAGGAACTATTAATGTGTAGTAAGGTAGACCAGAAAACTTCCGAGTCTTACTGTTTACTTACCTATAACAACACTCTTCCGCCTCCTTCCAGGCAATAAAATGGCGGCGATTCTCCGGCGCAACACGAGCGCGATCCACGGCATCACGACCAGCGGCACCTGCTTGCTGCTACTGACGTCTGTACTGCTGCATTTCGGTCTCCGATGACGTTAGTGCGGGACGAGGGATATTGTGGCACTGTATGAGAGGGAAAGAGAGAGGAGTAGTGATGTTACTGCTTTTGTTTCACGTTCCCAGTTAGTTCAAATGATATCTTTAATTTGACGTTAGATGTTTTCGTTCGCAATACAACTATTTTACTCAAGCTCGGTTACACACTCACTTCAAGAAAATATACCACAATTCAGGATCCAAGATCTTACACACACGTGTATCTCATTGCCACATAAGTACCTACTCAAATGTCTACTTTAGAATGATATAGTTAAAGTTGATTATTGACCATTATATACAACTATGGCCTGCTGTGTAGATGTCTTGCTCGGGGGGTCGTGCTCGCTAGTCAGATAATAGAATGTTGATAATAAACTAAAAGATTCCATAAATATAGACATTGATATTGCACGTAAGATTTGTTAGGTGCTCTGTAAGTTAAAAGTAGGGTAAATTTAAGCATAAAATCAAACACGTTTGCGTTTCAACACATTAATTGAAATATTTACTTCTGGAGCCCACTTTGTAAACTTTCCGCCACATCGTCATTAGTTTATTTATAATAATTTAATAATAACAATAGTTCCATAGCACATCAATATTTGTGTCTAGTAAAAAAAGGGTGGTCCTCATACAGTGCCAACGTAGGAAATTAAATTAAATTTAAAATTAACCAATCATTGTAACATTACTTAGATAAAGTAACAAATATAATGACGTAACTTAGTTACTTAATTAGAAATATCTAGACTGTATTTAATTAGGCACCAACTTGTACAGTAAAACAGTTTTTATTAGTGGAATTTTGATGTTAATAAGGAAATGCGGCACTCAACATTTTCAAAGAGCTACAGAAGCATGCTTCGGTGATCATGAATAAGAATAATTCTAAGATTCAAACTTAATTGTTGCTTCAATATATTGTATTGAACCGGCAATAAAATTGATGAACGGATAGATTTGTAAATGGGATTCTGAAGAACGAAATTATGCAATAAAAAGCTCCATTTACATAATATCGATACCGTAAATTACAATTGGCGTAAAATTTACACAATAATGACTTACTGCACTAAGATTTTTGAGTTGTAACATAAATTATCTATGAAAAAATGACAAGAAAATGACAACTTTTGTAGTACAAAAAAATATTGATTGTTCTTTAAGCCAATTGAAATATTCAGTATCGATATACAAAAAGCCCACTCATCATGTGTTATGTATGACCAGTGATCGGAATAGGTAGAGCTATTTTGGTTCATTGACCGCAAACATATATGTCAATATGGACATAATGATTGTAGTCGAAATCCCGGGGGATTTCGACTACAATCCCGGGATTTTGAATATAAATGAATGTAGGAAACAGAAAAATGTAATAGTTTTTAAGTAAACAACCACGCGACGTTGCCAAACTTACATCAACAACATAGGATGTCCGATGTCCTTGCAGGATGCAAAACACAGCTTGTAGAAACAAAAGAGAACAATAGCGGGAATGCGGGACACTCTTTGCCTAACGATAAGTATGTATCGTCTCTTTCTAATGTATTACAATTTTCTATTAGCAATTAATTCCGGGACGTAGGGCATGTCCATATTATTACATCATACCACAAGTACCAATAATAGCTCTAACTATTCCGATCTCTGGTTATAACCCTAATAATCCACAGTAAAATATCTTAACAAATCGAACATTCGAATAAAATATGTATTTATAAATTTAATAAATTGTTCTCAAAAACGTAAGCTACAGATTATAAGTGTTAAAAATTAAGAAATCATAAATAAGTACTCAAAATCTTCATTATAAAATATAATGCTCAAAAATTTAAATCTCCTACTTGAATGTACATATTGATAGTGGTTAAAAATATGTAAATAATTGAAATTACAAAACGAGTGACGTAATATGGAATTAGAAAGAATATTCCTATACTACCGTATATGTGTTGTTTTAAGAAAATATACAACATCGTTGCAGCAAGCAAGCGTGGTTTTTTTATGGGATAGGGGGACAAACGAGCAGACGGATTGCCTGATAGTAAGCGATTACCGGCGCCCATGGACACCCGCAACACCATCATCACAAGTGCGTTGCCGACCTTTTAAAATGGGATTGGGCCTCCGGTAACCTCACTCACTCGGCGAAACACAATGTAAGCGTTGTTTAACGCCGGTTTTCTGTGAGGTCATGGTACCACTCCGGTCGACTCTGCCCATTTGTGCCGAAGCATGGCTGTCCCACGTTAAAATGGCCTACTCTCAGTTTAAGAAAAGACCTTCACCCAATGGGGGGACGGTGAACGGGCTGGTGATGAAAAGAAGTTCTGTGATCACGAAAAATTCACAAAAAAATTACTAGCAACAACTTTTCAAGTTGTTAGTAATAATCTTGAGAATCAGTTGATATTAATTTGCAAATCACAATGTACAGCAAATGTTGCTCAAAATTCTTTCACTTCACAATACATGGATTTAGACGGTTTGCACAAATATCCAATACGCACATTAGCGCTATGCATTAATAAAAGTATTTCGGACAAATGTATAACGCTAATGGTCAGTGTCTGTAACTATTTGCATTTGCATTCAAATTAAAAAAAAAGTGAAATTGAAATGTTGCACCAAAATTTGGGCATCCCAGTAATATTTAAGACTCTATAAAATAAATTGGTAAATAAATACCTACCTGTAGTTATGATTATCTACATTATAACCGGTTTGAGCAAATATAATTCAAAATAAGGTCAATTAAATAATACGTATGATCTGTAAAAAACTGAAATTATTACTGTATTAACGTTAATTAAATTAAATAAATAAAACACACTGATGATTTCATCATAAAACTTGATTGGAATCGTAAAAATTAGTTCGAAAATGTAATTTTACAATAGTATAATTATACTATTACACAATAGTATATTATAATGAAATTATATTTAGTTATAATATATAATTATATATTATTTTAATTATACTATTACAATAGTATATTTTAATGAAATTTTACAATAGTATAATTACACTATTGTTAAATTATATTATGTAAATCGATTAAGGTATTATTTTTTTTCTAGCTTACAATGATTACTTATATTCATTAATTTGATTGTAAATTCTCAGGAATTAAAATTTAAGGTAAATTAGGCAATTCATTGTTACACTAGACAGGTAGGTATTGAGACATCTGAATAATGTACGACTGAGGTTCAGAGATCCTGGTTTCGGTTCCTAGGTAGAGTAGAATGTTATTAGGATATTCTATGAAATTGTCAGTAGCAAATGGGAGTTTGGAATATGTGCACAGTTAATTACAATAGACTTGCCGCCAGGACCTAAACATATCGGCGACCTGTGGGCGTATATTAGTACGCCTCTGCTTAACCCTTCGGGGAATACAGGCGTGATGTTATGTTATGAAATTCTCAGTAGGAATTTGGATTAGTGGGAATAGGTTTTACCCCCATTACATGGGACCTCAACATACCAGCGTAATAATGTGGGTGTACATGAGTACACCTCTATCCAACCCTTTGGGGAATACGGAAATTAAGAATTATGTACAGTCATTCACATCATGGTATGTAAAACTGACATACCTTTAACTTCCCTTTTGCACAATTTACGACTGAAGCTAAGAAAATTCAGATGTCTCCTTACCACAGTCTAAACATAATTTACCATTAGTCATATAAATGTCTATGGTAAAACCATAGGATCTAGAATAGTTATGTAAAATATCACAAGTATACTTGAAATTTAAAATTTGAAAGTTTGATTCTAAAAATGAAAAGTTTGTTATTTCTTGTAAATATAACATGAGAAACATAACAAATTAATATAGTAAACTAGTATAACCTACTTTTAGATAATTTGTAAATAAATTCATCAGTGTTACTTAATTCATTTAATGTAAATAATATTTCGGTGATCATGTATGCAATAAATAATAAATTTCCTTGAATTTTGAATTTTATGCTCTAACAAATAAAGTTTGTTTCAGGGTTTAGAACTGCAGGAATTGTCAATCGCGCAGATAGCGTGCACGCATGCGTTCCGGGTTCTCAATGCGTAGGCGCATGTGCGCTATTCATTTATACTCGTCTAGCATGAATGTTACGGCGAAACATGTTATATCAAACTTCTAAGTTAACTTAAAAAAAAGATACAGCCGTTTATGCCGCAAAAAACGCATATTTCGACACTCTCAAAGGAATCAAAATGTATAGGGTATTTTCCGTTGACCTAGAACTATGAAGGTTGGCAAGTAATACCGTCCTACACTACAAGTATAGGGGAAAATCTGAAAAATATACATTTGTAATTATTTATAATATGTCCCTACAAATTTGCACGGAACCCTCGGTGGGCAAATCCGACTCGCACTTGTCCGGTTTTTTTTTCTTGTTTAAACTTCACATAAATTACTGTTGTATAATAATTATAACCTTTTAGATTTACCGTAGTCGGTTCAAAATCTGCAGTCAAATAATATAAAGAGTACATAAATGAAAGGCAAATCTTATCTAAAAAAAATATCCACCATTTTACTTACTGTATTTTTATTATGTTATAAGTTACCGACAAAAATTATATAGCAGATAATTTCACACAAATTTTGTTCCACTTTTGTATTTATTCACTGAGTATCGGTTACCTACTCAAACAAGGGGAATATGGACCTTAGGGTTTAGTAAAATAAAATACATCACATTGGTAACAACACTTTATTCTCTCCTATCTTTTCCACACCACCATGATTGCATAATCACAAATTATTGTGTCGTAAAAAAAACTATCGAAATCCTACAATTGCCTTTTGTGACCCACGGTCTGTTCTATAACAAATCAGTCTGTAGATTTACTTACTAGAGATAGGATTTTGACATAAGGTCCATACATTAAAACCGTATCTCTAGTAAGCAAATCTACTGAGAAACTTTAATAATGACTTTACAATTTTAACAACTTATTGACGTTAACAACATACACGATGGTCTTTGCATCGTCGTTTTCATATCATATATCAGCCAATAGAAGTCCACTGCTGAACAAAGGCCTCCCCCAAAGACTTACACAGGGACCGGTTATATGCCTCCTGCATCCAACGACTCCCAGCGACCTTTACCAGGTCATCCGTCCATCTTGTTGGAGGTTGTCGCCACACTGCGCTTTCCGGTGCGTGGTCTCGACTCGAGAACCTTTCTGCCCCAGCGGCCGTCAGTTCTACGGGCTATGTGCCCCTTCCACTGCCACTTAAGTTTGCTAATCGTTCTTCTACGGATCTCCTCATTCTGATTCAATCGCGTAAAGAAATGTCAAGCATAGCTCGCTCCATAGCTCGCTGAGCGACCTTGAGCTTTCTTATGAGACCCCTATAGGTCTCAAAGCTTGACGCTGCGATTCAATTATAATCAACTATATTTTATTATCGAATCTAATTTCACCAAAACGCGATGCAGTTGTTATGAAAAAATCATCGTTTGTCCTTATGCCCTTCAGTATTTGTACTAAATGAATAACTACCCTCCTATTTTAAAACGCTTATTAAAAACATCATCTTTATCGACATAATCCAACACGAGTTATGTTGCTAGAGTTAAGTTTTTATTTACCTAGGAAATGCGTTTGTTTTTATTAGTCTAGTGGTCCCAAGCGCGACTACTACGCTAGAGGTCCTGGGTTCAATCCCCAGGTCGAGCAAAGTGTTATTGGGTTTTTCTATGAAATTCTCAGTAGCAGCTCGGTGTCTGGATTTGTGCCCGGTTAAGCCTTCTTTCCAGAAAGTTTAATGAGCGTTCTAGAAAATAGGGAAGTAGATAAATGTAGCCTTGGTAATATTTAGAACGATACACTAAACGCCTGCCACAATTACAAAGCAACGTGCTTTTATAAAAAACTTTAACGAAAGCATTTCTCCATTTACAAAAAATAATATGGAAGAAAAGCATAGCTATCCAAACCAATTAACCGATCCGATAAATCGATTAAATCTTTGAATCGATAGACCCACCGACTAACGGTAATCGATCGAGGCATCGGTTGAATTCAATGATCGGTCGATGCATCGGCTAAGGATTTAACCCTCTAATCGATTGACCTATAAGAAACCGATTAAATACTCTAACGGCTGACAAACCGATTAACGGTAATCTATGGATAAATCAGCTTAGCTTAATCTAATAATCGGTCGATTAAACCCTTTAGTCGATTGACCTTAGAAATCGATTAAATTCGTTATCAAACTGACAATTCTGTATTAATCAACACACCAAATTGTTAAAATTCTATCTACCTATAAATAAATAAAATCGTGATTAACAATGTAAGCACGTAGCACATCAAGCTATCAATATATTTTCAGTATAAGCTGACGTCTTATTGTAAGGAAAACCGAGTGAAATAGTGATTATTGTTATTATCTTTATTATGGTACCTATTTGTAGCCAGAATTAAATAAATAAATAAAAAAGAAGCCTATACAATAGAGGTCCGCTTACACTGGAAAGTATAGCTAGATATGTATAAATACTTAAATATTATGTTATTATTTTCTCACTAATAATAATATCCTTATACCTAATCACGAGCACTTAAGGTAGCCACAAGTTTGCAATAATTACAGACAAATAATTCATTTTTTCTGGCTGGATTCACCAAGTTTCATTTCGAAGTGTTATAAGTATAACCTATGTATCTGTCTGTTACATCGTAGTGCACAAACGAATGGACAGATTTTGATTTATGATGATTTAAGAAAATCTGGCCAGCTCTTTTCTGGTTCATGAAGGGACGTGAGCAACTTCCACGGGTCTGATGGATTTGAAATTTGGTATCCATTGGTACCATGTCTTGATTCTGCGGATGTTTTTTAATTTAAATTTAATGTTATATTACTAGCTGTTACCCGCGGTTTCATTCGCATCTCCACACCAAACAAACACCTTAAGACAAAATGAAAGTCCTTCCAAAGTCCAACCTATCTCTAAGTATACATTTTCTTAATTTATTCAACAGTTTACGCGTTAAAACGTCACAAACAATCAAAGATACTTTCGCATTTATAATGTCAGTCTGGATTTGGATTATTTTTATTTGAAATTTCGACCAAAGAAAAGATTCTGCGAGTCATGACTTCTATAATTTTATAACCAGTCAGCACATTCAAAACGTCTGAGCGAAAAACGCCTTACTTGCACAGTTCGACACAAACAAAACTGTGCTCTATATTTTACAGTTAAAGAATAAATTAGATCGTAATTATGGAAGTTTTGTGAAATTTTTTCTATTTAGTAACAGTGGATGATGCCACATTTGAGTTCTGTTACATTTCATGAGGCGTTAATGTAGAGTTGTAATAAAGATTAAAATTCGGTGAAACAGTCGCTCCATCCTTCGCCTATGATGACGAATTCTTCTTTCCTCATTATTTGATTATCACGGAACAACTGGTTTAGATAAATACTTCAGATAGATCATATAGATAAATAGTTCAGATAATGCGTAAAACATTATTTTTTCCATTTGGTCAAATCCACCCTTAAAATATTTAGTCTAAAATATTTTGAGGTAACGTAAAGATATTTGTCATCTTATGCGTTCTTTGCTATCAGTTTGCTACAAAAACAGTTTCACTAATACGTGCTTAAGCACTACATACTGAGCCTTCTGCATTAATATAATTATTATAATCATCTATTTCATTATACTGCGGTCGGTTGTTTTAAATCAGCCCCTTCAATGCGGGTAATTGAAACAAATGTATGTGTGTGTGTTTGTGTATGTGTGTGTGTTTGTGTGTGTGTGGTGTGTGTGTGTGTGTGTGTGTGTGTGTGTGTGTGTGTGTGTGTGTTTATGAGTGTGTGTGTGTGTGTGTGTTTATGAGTGTGTGTGTGTGTGTGTGACATTTATTTGATTAATTTCACTAATCTTAATTAACACATAATTATCACCAACCTATACCTACTACCTAATCCACTGCTGGACATAGGCCTTACCAATCTATGATAAACACAAATCACTTCTAAAATATATAGTATAATTTATAGTGTTTAAAAAATTGGTAAATATTTCTTAAATAAGCAAGCACATGCTCGATTTAAAAAAAAAATTCGCTGCTTTAAAAAAACCCGAATCATTTAATATATTTGTATATTGCGTCTAATTTATCAAGCGATTACGTCATTGAGGGGCGAACTTAATTCAACCGAGTAGTGTCTTTATACCCGTTCTACGGTAGGCAGAATAACAATAATTTGAGCTACTATAGTTTAGCTAGTATTTCATACTAACTATGCCGCATCGGAAGCCTGGTCTTGCTGCTTTATCAGATTCCAGTAGAGGCCTTTTTGTTTCTTCAACTGATCATGGGTACCCATCTGAAAGTTATGAAATTTGTGAGTGGTTTGCAATCTACTGTTTTTTAACGCCCGACGAAAAAAAAGGGTGTTATAAGGTTAATTTGTGTATCTGTCTGTTGCATTGTAGCGCCCAAACGAATGAACCGATTTTGATTCAGTTTTTTTTATTCGAAAAGTGACTTGATCAAGTGTTCATAGCTATGATTTAATAAAATCTGGTCAGTTGTTTGAATAATATCAGCTCTTTTCTGGTTTATGAAGGGATGTGAGCAACTTCCACAGGTCAGATCGATTTGAAATTTTGTATCCTGTTACTTCAATGATTTTGCAAGAACATGGTAATCATGTCTTAATGCTACGGGGGATTTTTAAATTTTAAATTTAATTTTATGAAAGTATTTACATACCATCATCTTTTTGTCCTAATTTATTTAGGGTCGGCAAAGTGTCAGTGTCTTTTCCCTGAACTTTTTTCCCATGAACCAGAAAAGAGCTGTATTCTTCAAACAGCTGACTAGATTTTCTTAAATTATAGCTAAAAACACTCTCGATCAAGTTATCTTTCAAACAAAAGAAACTGGATCAAAATCGGTCCATGCGTTTGGGCGCTACGATGCAACAGACAGATACACAGGTTAACCAGGAAAAGGGAAGTATTTAGAAGGTGAATTTACCTCCACAATGTTGCCCTTGTTGAGCACGACGATCATGTCAGCATTGATGACGGTGGAGAGGCGATGTGCGATCACCAGCACCGTGCGACCCTTGGCTGCGGTTTCCAACGCTGTTTGTACCACCTTCTCACTTTCAGAGTCGAGGGCACTGAAATATAATTATACATTATGTTAAAAAATCCGAAGGAAGCAGGTATTCCAATCATATCACCAAATAAAATAAGAAATATTCATGAAATTAAACATATTGTTACCTACGCCGAGTACCTAACTATTAGAAGCCGGAGATGGGTCGCGGAGATTCTAGATAAGTCGTACAAACACATAGAAAATAAAAGAAAGCGCTAGAACCCGATACTCGCGTAATAACAATAGTTCAAGGCCGGGTTCAAGGTTAATACCCATGAACAATAGATGAGCAAGTACCTACTCGCAATTTGTGGACCTATCGAGATTGTTCGATTCTAGACTCTTTGTGACTCATATAAATATTGGTCGTGAGGGTCTGCTAGGCAGTAAGTAAATATCGGAGCGAAGTTATGCGATTACAAGTGTGACACTATAGTGCGACAAGTGATAGTGTAGTGACTTTCTCTGTAATTTCTGTTTGTGTTTGTCAAGTTAATTAAAGTGTTTGTTGTTTCGTTGAAATTCATGTTAATTAAATTTATCCCGAAACCCACCTCATAACAATGTTAACGAAGTTTAAAATTCACAACAAAATTGTCGTGCCCAAATTCCCGCAACTACCCCAAAATCTAGCAAAGTTTTAAAATGTGATAATCGGCCTTTGTATCTTGGCACCCAGGGACCGTGTCACCGCTTCCGTGAGAATTGCCAAGTTTCCTCGTTTTATACAAAAAGCGTATTAATAAAGATGATTTTCAAGGTGAAGGAAAACGTAAGGGAACCTGTATGCTTAAGACTTCCTCGACGGCGTGTCAAATATGCCAACTTAGACCAGCATGGTGAACTCCCTCTCATTTGGAGAGGTGACCAATATCCAGCAATAGGACAGTAAATGCGGGGATGATGATACCAACCTAGTAGCCTCATCCAGGATGATGACCGGTGGGTTTTTGAGCACTGCCCTGGCGATGGCTATCCTTTGCTTTTGACCCCCGCTAAGTGACATGCCTCGCTCCCCGACCAGGGTCTCGTAACCATCAGGGAAACCCACGATAAAGTCGTGGGCGTTCGCTGTTCTGGCTGCATAGCATACCTGTCAAATACAGTGTACTTTAAAAGCAATTCAAACCTGTGTCCCTCTAGTTAAGTAGACCGGAAGCTTTAGTTAATTTGGCGACCGTGACCAGTGATGTCGAATTTCTCTTCGAAATTCTACGTCTATGTCATAGACGTAATAAATTAAGGAAAACAATATTTTTTTTATATCGGCTGAAATTATCCTTGAAATAAACCTACTTTTTTATGGATTCGATTTCGACATTTCAAAATTTAAAAAAAACTGATTCTTTGTTGTCATCCTGATTTCCAAAACATTTTTATTTCGGCGAAAAAAAACATGTGATGACGTCACTTATATGGCGGCAACTAAGAAAATTGTAATTTTGTCGAAATAATAGTAAATGAACAACGAAATAGGTACTGTAAGGATATGAATAATAAAGATAATGCCAAACTGACATACATCAATTTATTGAAGGGTCAGAAAAATGACGTCATTTCACCGTTTAACCCGTTTAGCCGTACAAATGACGTCATTTGGCACTTACGTCTATTTAAAATAGAGAAAACTTCAAAGTCGAAAATAAAGGTGAATATGATTGAATATCGGAAAAATAAAAAGCACGGGTATCCTATTTTTCGATTTAGTTTCAAATAAAATTATAATATAAAGGTGTGAAAAAAATGAAATGTTGTCAACTTCGAATTTCTTGCACAAATCACTTTTTACCTTCTACCGGATAACTTCAGGTACGCACACTTGAACCTCTAAATCTTTTTAATAACTGTAAATGTTAAAATGTGTAAAGATTACATCATAACCTGCAACTCAAAATTTTTTCAGGTAGCAAATATTTGATTCTTTGCGAGTGAGTTTGTGCAAAACTTTGATTCTGTGCGAGTGAGTTTATGTGTGTGTGTTTTTCTTTTGAAAAAATTACTCTTCGGTAGATTCGGTCAGGGCGCACATAATCTTTTTAAGTCCTAGATTAAGCACCTTTAAGTTTCATGGTTTTTTTTTTCTAAGTTCGCACATGTTGACATTATTGAAGATTTAGTCGGGATCCATAATTATTTCTAATAATAAATATAGCCTATGTTACTTAGTGATAATGTAGCGTTCTAACGGCAAAAGAATTTTTGAAATCGGTCCAGTAGTTTTTAAGTTTATTTGTTACATACAAAAATACAAATCTTTCCTCTTTATAATATTAGTGTAGATAATCGGTGGAGGAATTATTTGGATGCGATACAGCGGACGTTAAGACGTTCCAGTTGCGGGCAACCGGCATGGAAAAAGCGGACTTTTAAGACATTCGAGCTAAATAATAATAAATAACCTAACAATATCATATCCTACCTCAGCATCACTGGCCTCTGGTCGTCCGTAGCGTATGTTCTCCTTGACGCTGGTGGCAAACAGCACTGGTTCTTGGCTGATGATGCCCAGCGCGCGTCCACGAAGCCACTTGCCGTCCATTTCTCTCACATCAATGCCATCAATTGTGACTTGTCCTGAATTTACATCGTAAAACCTGTAGGAAATAAAAACACATAACATATCGCTCGTATTCCCCGAAGGGTTAGGCACAGGCGTTCTAATATACATCCACAGTTCGCCGGTATTTTTAGGTCTTAAGCCTATTGCCATTAACCGGGCACAAATTCCAAATCTGAGCTGCTACTGAGAATTTCACAGAAAAACCCAATAACACTTTTTTCGAGCTGGGAATCGAATTCAGGAGCTCTAGCGTAGCAGTCGCGCTCAGGACTACTAGGCTAATGAAGGTTGTAGGAAATACATTTTATGTACTAATGTAACTTACATTTTTCCGGTATGTATTTTCATACCATTTCAATGGCAAGCGTACGCCTATCAAGAATTAAAAAAAAATCATAAAAGTGTCCGAGCTTATTGCCAGGCACTAAACCAAATTCCGAATTTCAAAAACCCAAGGAATCTAACCCAAAACCTCTAGCGTAGCAGTTGCGGTCCCTACGTACACTTTTCTTGGAACACCACACTGTGAGCTGGTCAATGTGCAAATAATCATTATTAATAATTATATTATGTTTATAAAGATTCCTACCTTTCTAATAGAGCAGCAATAGTAGATTTTCCGTTACCAGATGTCCCAACAATAGCCACAGTTTTGCCCGCCGGTATCTTTAGATTAAAGTTCTTAAGCACTGTCTGTTAAAACAATAATAAAAGAAGTTAATAACAGGCTAACTTTTGACAAAATCAGCAAGAAATATTAACATGGATAACATTATTATATTTCAAACTAGTTCTTCGCCGGCGGTTTCACCTGCGTTGCCCCGTTCCTAAGGGTTGCAGCGTGATGTTTTATAGCTTGAAACCTTTCTCATGAATCACTCATTTTCCCAACATTTCCCTTCACTGCTCTGCTCCTATTGATCTTAGCGTGATGAAAAGTATACTATAACCTGCCCAGGAGTATGAAGAACAATTGTACCAAGTTTTGTTGAAATCCGTCGAGTGATTTTTGTTTCTATAACGAACATACAGACAGACAGACAAAAATTTTACTGATTGCATTTTTGGCGTCAGTATCGATCACTAATCACCCGCTGATAGTTATTTTGGAAATATATTTCATGTACAGAATTGACCTCTCAATTATAAGTATAGAAGATAGAAGAAGATAGATTATACCACGGTATATTGACATAATTAAATCCCGATAGTTTGGCTCCTTTACAGTAACCATAATCACGGACGTTGACATAAAAAAAAATTACAATCTCTGGATTATAGGATGTGAGCTAATACACACGTGAGTTCGGTCTACCTATACAGTTCAATAGCTTTTTACAAGGCTGGCCAAAAAATACCAGAATCTCGGCATTAAATGGTGCAATTGATTTTGATCTACCCAAACTAAATTCCAATGTCTTTCTACTAGCCACAAGGGTATAATTTAAAATCCCAGAATCTCGGGATTATGGAGCATGCAATTATACATGCCTTCATTCAATCGGTACTAGGTTCAACTGCTTTTTATAAATCATTGGTGTCAACAAGGGTTAAATTTAAAATCCCAGAATGTCGGGATTATAGGGTGTGCGACATTCAATGGGTTAGGCTAATAATCCATACTAATATGTGTGCGAAACTAACTCTGTCTGCTTGTTTGTTACGTCTTGATACCTAAACCACTGAACCTATTTTGCTTATTTTTTACTTTTGGTATAGAGATGGATATGGATGTATACCTTAGAGAAGAGCAAAGGCTACCTTTTATCTTAAAATTCCTTTGGTGTGCAAGTGAATCTGCGGGAAATACCTAGTAAAAAATTAAAAAAGAAGCATCACTCACCGCTTCAGGTCTACTAGGGTACGCGAAGGTGACATCCTTGAACTCTATATCACCATGGAACTCATGGTACTTGATAGTCTCCGTGCCGGAGTTGTCCATGACTGGCTTCTTGTTGATGTACTACAAGCAATATAATCGACGTTATTAAAAGTGAACCTTATCATGTCAGGTTTAAAGACCAGTTTTAATAGCCTTGGTCAATGTTTGGGATATACATATTTTTGCATTAATCTATGAAACTTATTTCTAATATTGTAAGTCCGAATTTTGAACACGTTGGTTTTGGTTCTTCTCAAATACTGATATAGGGTCTAATTTACCTTAAATTAAGATAGCTATGTGCGGTTACTGGAAGTTTCACTCGTCTTTAAATTTAACGGTATGAAACTTCGAGTAACAGCACATTTGCACGTAGTGCATTTAAAAATGAGCTTTATTATAAAAACAACAAAATCTAACCTCAAAAACGCGTCCTCCAGCGCTTACTCCTTTCACGACTGATCCGAATAGTAGCGACAACTGAGCAACCGACCGCTGTACAGTTTGCGCGTTTACTAAGAATGCCATGACGTCACCAGCGGACATCTGACCCGACGACATCAAATGACCGCCCATGAACATTGTGCCAAGGACCATGCTGAAAAAGCATTATATTCTTTATTCCCACACAATAGAGTTCTCTCCTATATAAAATCGTAGCCAAATTACATAGCTCCGTGATATGTTGTGTACCTAATTATGAGCAAGGTCGCCAGAAATCCGCGAGGAAGCGTTGTGTTGGCAGATAGGATAAGCATCACGCTTGTCTCCTATGCTGCCAGCCCAATTATTCGAGTGATACCCCTGGCGTTGCAAGCGTCCATAGGCTATGGTTACCGCTTACCATCAGGCGGACCGTATGCTTGTTTGCCACCTTAGTGGTATACATTTTTTTACCTGAAACCGAGGTAAAAAATATTTGATCTGTCATACCCATTAAGGAACAGATTGGTCCCAGCCTGGAAGAGTCCGATTCCCAGTCCTAACTCCATGCTGAGTTCTGCCGCCGCGTTGCACTCCTGCGCAAACAGTCGTGCTTCGTTGTCTTCGCCCGCAAACGCGCGGACAGTGCGCATATTCGATATCGCTTCTTCTGCTACTAGAGTGGATTTTTCTATCTGTAATTGATGTTCAAAATTCAGCACTTTGAAATAAAACTAGTTTTTAAGGATTTTATCGCGTTGTTTTGATATTATTAAAAATTCCTGACGTTTCGAATCGTTTACAGCATCGATGAATTAAACAATATACCTAACGCGACAAAATCCGTTGTAAAAAATAGTTAAGTTTCAGAATCCAATTACTGTTTTCCAGAAGTTATTATGTATATTCTAAGATGAACATAAACATCACGCCTGTATTTCATGAAGGGTTGGGCAGAGGTGTGCTAATGTACAATTTTTTTTTTTAATAAGTATATATACAATTCAGGTGGCAAACAAGCATACGGCCCGCCTGATGATAAGCGGTTACCTATGGACGCCTAGCCTATGGACGTTTGCAACACCAGTAGCAATTCTATGTATGTATGTTTAAGTCCCATTGAAAGGTGGCGAGCCTATTGGCATTGACTAGGCACAAATCCAAACTCCAAGCTACTACAGAGAATTTTATAGAAAATGCCAATAACACTGCTCGACCTGGGAATCGAACCAAGAACCTCTCACATAACAGTTACGATCAATAAACTTATAAGACAGTTGTAGTAGACGAAAACTGTACTAAACTACACAAACCTGCGTCTGCGCCTCTCTAGATAATTTCCTTAGCAGTGATCCAATAAAAGTGCCCCCAATAACCACAGATGGTACACATAGTAACGTCAATCCGGTTAATTGTGGCGATATGATCAGAAGACTCACTGAAGAACCCAACACCTGAAAATTGAGATATTTAAACTACAGAAATGTTTAAACACATTTTGTTTGAGGTGGTTTGGAAAACAAAAAGGAATTATAAAAATTATTATTATTAAAAACTTTATCATTTAAATTAAAACTTTAATTTTCTTTAATTTTGTTCGGATTATAGAAACTAAAATAGAGAAACAAAAAATACTATTAATCAATAAATATTTAAAAAATCTTAATACAATAATTTCTAATCTTAAAAGTACAATCAATTAAGGTGGTTTTAGAAGCGGCGAAACGAGGTACATATTTAGAAATATCTGTCAAAATTCATGAGTTACGAACAAAATTTCTGATGCTGGGGTAAAGATAATAATTTAGTCAGATTAAACAAGACAGATCAAGAATAATGTCTACTGTTAAGTTGCGGGTGAGAAATATTTTTTATAGAAAAAAAAATGAATTTATCACTTAAATAAATAAGTTTGTACAGTATGCGCGACATAAGTTGGCCGGACTGAAGTTAGCTGTTTGGTTGCGCAGTACAATTTTTAACGTAAACAATCCACTGCGCATTAAAACGGCGAACTTCACTCCGGCCAACTTATGCCGCGCGTACTGTAAGTATTAAAAAGAAGTAGGTACAGAACAGGAGTTTTGATTTGATTTGTATTCATGTAAATAAAAAAGGTACATTAGAAAAAAAAAACATTAAACATTTCAGACATTTTCGTATCTGACTGTATTCGTGATGAATAGCCAAAATTCCTCAGGTCAGGAAAATTCCTGATGTCTAGTATTACCCTAGATATGCGAAAATTGAGTAAGGCATTTATGTGCGAGAGAATTGAAATATTTATTAGTATAATATTGAACTTTACTGCTGGCGGAATAGAGTATTTATTACTTAGTACAACGGATAAACTAATTTCGCACGGTGTCTCTCCGTTACCTATCAACAGTAGCGAGCCAGCGCGAGACATCTTTCGGTCAAAACGAGTCAGCGAGATTTCAAATGACGCCCATCACATCCAGGCCTTATCAAGGTGGTTTTTTTTAAACCACCTTGATAAGGCCTGTCTGTGAATGACCTATTAGCTACGTTGCATAATTATAGTCCATTGCATCCTTTTTTTACCTGTTCTTAGGTATAAAACGGATCAACGAACGGTGCCTCTCACAGGAAGGATCCTGGATCACCGACCAGGCGGGTGTTTTGCCTGGCGGGTCACGGCCCGACGGTTGATGTCGGGCGGTTTTATATATCCAAGTTACGTTACAAACTTCACTTGCGCGATTCAGGGCATGTCCGTCTAGTTACTATGTAGCACGGTAGATGTGGCTACCCAGTAGGATGCAATATAGCATCAACATTTCACAAGTTAATTTTAGATTATGAATAAAAATATTACCTGTGTAATGGCCCTGAGGCCCCCAGAAATGGTCTGTTTGAAGGAGCTCTTAAAATCTTGTACATCAACCGTAAGCCTGAAAGAACAGACACGGTTATAGTTTCCAAAAAAACAGTTTAATTAGAAAATATTTTAATACTTTAAGCTGCAGCCTGTGTTATTGAGAAAGAGAAATTACTCCTTACTAATATTATAAACGTGAAAGTCTGTGAGTATGAACCGGCTGAAAGGATCTGGATAAAATTTGGCACACAGATTATGGAATAACACATAGGCTACTTTTTATCCAGGTCGAACCCAATCCTGAAGTCAACGCAGACAAAGAAGATCATAAATGTTATGATGACCAAGCTCAAAAATCGGACAACCTGTATTCCCCGAAGGGTTAGGCAGAGACATACTAATGTACACCCACAGTTCGCCAGTATGTTTATGTCCTATGTAATATTGCCATTAACCAGGTACAAATTCCAAACTCCTGTATTCCAAATAGCTGTTATTGAGAATTTGCTAGAATATCCTAATAACACATTGCTCAACCTGGGAATTGAACCCAGGACCTCTAGCGTAGCAGTCGCGCTCAGGATTATTACTCATGAAATTTGTTATAAAATTATGGTACCTACCTATTAACACCTTGACTGCCTCATTAGTCAACTGGTCCCAAGCGCGACTGCTACGCTAGAGGTCCTGGGTTCGATCCCCAGGTCGAGCAAAGTGTTATTGGGTTTTTCTATGAAATTCTCAGTAGCAGCTCGGAGTCTGGATTTGTGCCCGGTTAATGGCAATAGGCTCGCCCCCAATTACATGGGACCTAAAGATACCGGCGAACTGTGGGTGTACATTAGTACGCCTCTGCCTAACCTTTCGGTTGGTTGGTATGGTATGTATGTATGTACCTATTAACAAGCTCTCCAGTCCTCTCCTGGTCAAAGAAGGCCATGTCTTGCATTAGTATGGACTCAAAGAGATCCTGCTTCATCTCGGCAGCTACCTTCTCACCCACTTGGGATAAGAGATGGATGTACATGAACGTGAATGCTGCCTGGAAAAATTAAAATACTGTGAAAAAATATAACCTAGCTATCATGAACAAATAGTATATACAGAGAAAGAAGAAAGAAAGAAAAACGATTTATTCCTTACGAAGTTTTTCTTATAGAAATAAAATAAGACTTAAAAAAAAACTTTAAAAAATAATAAATGAAAACAAACAAATTACACAATACAGGTAGTACTGGTTGTGGATTTTCAGTGCCAACGTAACAAAAGAAATGTGAGTTGACCTTGATGGCTGACATCTCCAGATGCTAAACATACATACATACACTCACGCCTAACTCCGACAGGGGTAGGCGTGCTAAAATGCGTGTCAAAATGAAAACAAATGTGTGTGTAATATATAGATAATAAATATAAACATAAATAAATTCAACTACATAATAATTATTATAATAATAAATGTTAATAATGTTGATATTATTTGATTGTGATGTGATTCTGCAGTGCTCTATGTATATTTTTGAAAAATAAATTTTGATTATTTTAGAATATGTCAAAGGTCTCGAGTTCGAAACCTACGCATGTACTATCAGCCAACTCCATATCTAGCCATTTTGAAAACAAAATCTTGTGCACACGATGACCATATTTGTCCACTGCCCTTTTTTATGAGTATACATTTAGTCAGTATACATGAGCAGTTTATTTATATTTAAATTTTTTTCAATTAAAAAATCAAGGGGCTCTGCAAATACCCCAATGTAGCGATGTTATTGATTGATGAGAGTAGGTAAACGCTAGATAGCAGCCGAGCACGGCAAGCAAGTATAGCCTTTACGGTGGCTAGTTAAGGAGTTGGCCGATGGTACCTCTGACTTTTCGAAGTCATTAACATATTAATAATGTTAATTATCATGCACTTAAACGGTGGAGGAAAGCATCGTGAGGAAACTTGCATGCCTGAGAGATTTTTTCGATGGCCTCTGAAGTCTCCCAATCCGCACTACGCCAGCGTGGTGGACTATAGCCTAATCCATCTCATTTGAGAGGAGAGAGAATGGGTTGATTATATTATGTTATTTTATAATATTATAAATATTTGATTTGTATGGTCCCGAAATGGCTAGAGTGGAATTAAATAGGGTTAGCTGTCTTTATGTCACAACCATCTTACTTGACTTAAAATTGGTGTTATGGTTTACTAACCGAACATTTTCAGACATGCACAGTTACACCATATTTTATTTATGATTACTTACTTAATTTTATTAATCCACAGATATTGTGACCATACTGTGTAACAAATTTTATTATAAAGTCTTACCTGACCAATATACAAAGCGATTAGTTTCAGGGATGGCAGTCTGATCTGATCTAAGAAGTCTGCCGTAGGGTTCTGTCTCTGATTGGCTAGTACATTCACAACCTCTCCCAACATTGCTGGGATGTACACATTCAAAAATGCCACCATCATTGCTGACTGAAATGTATTTCATTCATTTTAAGAACATAATTATTAAATAGTTAACATAAGTAATTTGGAATATTTGAGGTTTTTCCTAGAATATTTAATTGGTAAATTAAAAATGAGCATGATGGGACGTGGTGTTGGGTACAATAAATATTGCTTATTGAATATAAGTTGTTTGTGGATTGAACGAGACTAGAATTGGATAAATGAATAACAAAAGAAAATGTCTCTCATGTAATGCTTTGGAGGTTGGTAATCATTCCAATACATCATTAAATATGAAATAATTAATTTCTAAATTATAAATAAATCAATATAAACTTACCGCAACAGCAGCAATTAACAGCCATTTATGAGGCTGCAGATATGTGAAAAACTTCTCCCAATCAAACTTGGCCCGATCTTCATCAAAATTGGGCCTTCTCTGTATTATTCTAGAGTGGACTACCACAGCCTTACAGTATGCTGGTCCATTACTTAATAGATAACGGGCGCCGAGCGCTAAACTGACCCCAGTACACAATTTCCAGGGACTACAAAGCAATAATATACCGGACTTTGTATTTTTTTCCGACGATGTTTTGACTTCAGAAATATAACGTTTAACAACATGAGACGGCTTATTTTTTAACAAATTTGTAAAGTAAATATTACTCTTGGTTGTTAGTAACCTGTAAGGAAAAGTTTACGTAAGTTTCAATGTTCAATTTTATGTTTATTTACTAAAGTAAGTCCTGGCTTATTTACTATTATTTACCTCTGTCTCATTAGCTGACATGAATTCATTTGGACTAGTTGCCACATTTTTATAAAATTTCACTTAAAATACTACACAAAAATGACCTATTTACATATTCTTTTAGTCTTAAATAATTAGATTATGCAGATAATTTCCTGAAAATTGATTTGTTAACCTCAATTGAAATTCAATGTCATTGTCAAAATGATGACGTAATACTTACAGTCCCGAAACAATTTATTTCAAATTAAATTGAATAAAATGTAGTTATTTATTATAAAGTCATGAATTATTTTGTTAATCTCGGTCTTTGATTAATACACTTTTAGCTATCTAACCTAAGTACAGTTCTAAAAAGTTTTAAAGAATATGGAACTCCTTTCCATTCTGACGATTTCTGGACGACACATTTTCAATCCATTTTAAGCAGTATTTGTGGTATGTTTGAAGATTGTTTTTATTTTAACGTTTGTGCAGCAGTATTACTTATTTTATTAATACATTTAAATAATATTAGCATATACTAGTACTTATTATATTTTCGACCTATTTATTTTCGTACTTATCTCAAAATGGGAAAATAATAATCACCTCTCGCGGCCGATAGATGACAGCACTTGGATTTTATTTTAAACTCAGTAGTTTTCCACTTTGATTATTTTCATAGTGCTTTAAGTGTACCTACATACATTAATTATAGGTACTTACCTGCTATTTAAATCATTGTGAACCAAAAAAAAAACTGGTAAGTAGCTAGTAGGTACCTACCTACACTTAGAGGTACAACTCAAACTTTGGCACCAAGAGAAAATACTATACAAGATCTAAAATAGGTAATTAAATTCAACACAATAATAATTTATAACCATTTAATGCACACCAATTGACCACAGTTATAAATTTCACCCCTGACGAGCTGTGATCAAAACCACCCTTTATTGCGAGCGACGGTATAATCCCGCTCGTCCCCTCACTAGCCGACGTCGTAAAGTGCTGACAATAAAACGCATTACACTTAAATAATGTTTAATTTGTTTGCATTCATTGTTGCTGCTTAATCACTGAGAATGAGCAAGATAGTAGATCTTCTGTTCTGTATTTTTAATTGTTCCTCTTCGACGGGATTCTATGTGGAATGTGAGTAGGTTGGTATGATTTGCCAACTCTATCGTCAGTGCTCATTTCTACTTTCTACTTAGTAATAGAAACTGCCGTAACATACTAGTTGTCGCAACCACCACCACTTTAATTGCAGCATCAGGCGATTGCACAATTCTCAAGTCCTCCTATATGCATATTACCTATAAGTACATATTATATAGGTTTATGTAGATATGTAATTATAATTTATCCGCACGCACGTGATTTCTAGAGATCAGCCACAACCCTCCTATGTACAGACGACAAGAGAAGTAAATACCTAGCTACTTATACAGCAGACAGTTAATCTTTTTCCCAGATTGCGTAGTAAGTAGGTAGGTACTAACTGATTTTTTCATACCACTAAGGTGGCAAACAGGCTTACGGACTTACACGCTTCAATATATTTGCCTAGGCCAGTCAGCACTGCAGTCACGGTACCTTCTTATACTATCAACACCAGATTCTTTGTAATGTTTATTGTAACATGAGGTTCCGCATCAAACCACCGAGCAACAGAAACAAAGCTTTATTGAGATAAGAAACATAAACATGCGTGGCGTTTCGATATAATCGCAAAGCTGCGTCGACAAACGTTGACTAAGCAATGTATGGTGACACCGCACTAACACACCTTGAATACACGCATAGTTCGCCGGTAAGTATAAAAGTACAGTAGAAACTAAAGAGATGGTATTACTATAAAGTTGACCGATAATAATATGAATAAACAAAACAATAATTTTAAATATCTTACTGGTGTATCCAACCAGGAGACGCATGTTCGAATCTTGCCCGCAATTGAACTTTTTCTTTGCTAAAATAACTTTATAATCATAGGATGGAAAATGCAAAAAAATCACATAAAAATACGTTAAAAAAGCCAAAGTTTGAATGGATGAATGTTTGTTACTCAATCACACCACGGCTGAATGGATCTGGATGTAATTTGGTATAGTCAGGAAGTAGCACATGCTACTTTTTAACCAGGTCGGACCCAATTCTGAAGTCCACACAGACGAAGTCACGGGCAGACGCTATTTTGACACTGACACAAGCCGTAGGCTATTCTAGTCTAGAGTCTTGAAAGACTTCAATTAATTATATTAAATTAGATTCGCACAATATGGTCGAGCTACACAATGTCTGATGCATGCGTGCCGTCGGATGGAACTGGTCTACTCAAAGCCGCTATGGATCTTTCTTCAAAAGGCCATTTCAGACCCTGCCCTGCATTGTATCACTCACATGTTCTTATACTATTATGTCTGGACTTCAAAAGAGACCATGATTCTCTGAGTTTGTTTCGATGTTTCTTCTCAGATGTCGTCAGCTAGGAAATGCCGACACAATCTAGTACTTAAAAAAAAGACATGTAAAAGCATCCTTGAGAGATCTATTTACAGAAATAAATAATTTCATCATTTCATTTCATTTCAACCGCATTAAAATAAACCCAAAAGTTAAACTATAAAATAATCTCTAATATTTTTTTTAACAAGACCGGTACCCTACATTCCTGTAATAGGGGGCGAGCTTATTGCCTGACTCAAATCTACGCTCTAAGCTGCTACTACGAATTTCCTAATAGAAACACCTAGAAACACTTTACTCGACTTGAGAATCAAAATACAACAACTGCGCTAGCGACCACTAGGCCAATGATTTGAGTCAGTTGATCAGTGGTAGTGTAGTTTGGCTATTCCATCAATGATCTTCGACATCTTATATGGTCAGTGGTGTGAACATGGATTCGTCGGAATACCGATGTCGACAGCTTTACTTCAGACACAGATAATTAAAAAATATATATTCATACTCAGGCTCAAAGCAGTGCTACCATTGCGTTGAATAAAAAAATCACAGATGGTCAAGTGGCGGGAACGCGCCCCGGTTTTGGCGCCAATAAAACCTATTGTTTATCACAAGTGGCGCGTTTAAAACGGTATTATTTGTGTATCGCTCGTTTTTATTTGATTTTATGCCATTTAAAGTTGTTCTGAACATTTTGATTGTTGTTAATTTTATTTTGAATGGCTTTACATTTTATTTTTAACATTATTTTTTTCTTTGATGACATCTGACGTTCTGAATTCAATGTTTGAAATATAATTTGTTATTTTGTTTAGTTTTGGAATCCTAGGTTAGGATAGGAACCTACTCATAATTATCATCAATTTTTACAATACCAATACCATCTAATAACCCTGAAAATAGATATCGTTACAAAAGTCAGCTGTATCTTAGAGTTAAACTAAAACTTTGAAACGCGTCATAAACCAATTATTCTAATTTACCGAATGGAGTGCCGACGGCACTTTGCAGATTCGGCAGTACCACAGCAAAATAGAACTTCCTTTTTACTTTCTGTTTTGGATACATATTTTGATTCGTTACATAATTAATTCAATTTACTAACATTGTGTAGTAAGATATCTAATATCCAATATCTTCTTCATCATCGTCATTACCAGCAATATCAGCCCAGTCCGTCCCACTGTGCACTGCAGCACAAGACCTCCTATCTTCTTCTCACTTACCTTAATGCATCCAATCTCTTCAGCGTATGCGCATCACTAAAGAGGTCAATTATTATTATTTATTTATTCTCTCAACACAAAGGCTCTTACATTATGCTGTAATTACAATAATACCAAACTGAATTAAAACTGTTTTCGAATTTCCTCCTTGATAAACTTAGATAGTTACCTACAAATGATATTCTCGACGGAAGCACTAAGTATGCGCACAACTAAAGAGTAAGGCGATGTTCTAACATATCACGCCTGTATTACCCACAGTTCGCCGGTAATTGAAGGCAAGCCTATTAACATTAACCGAACACAAATTAATCCAAACTCCGAGCTGCTACTGAGACGATTTCATAGAAAAACCCAATAACAGTTTGCTCGACCTGGGAATCGAACCTAGGACATCTAGCGTAGCAGCCGCGCTAAGGACCAGGAGACAGTTCCTATTAACTCCGTATTTATTCAGATTATATCAGACTAAATAGCGGCCCGGCTTCGCACGGGTGTACATTATTGAAATTTTAGCAGGGATCCCTATTTTTTTCTAGTAATAAATATAGCTTAGGTTACCTAAGGATAAAGTAGCATTCGAAAGGTGGAATAATTTTTGAAATCAGTCCAGTAATTTTTGAGTTTATTCATTACCAACATACAAAAATACAAATCTTTCCACTTTAGACAAAAGAATGTGCGCCTTTCAAACAAACCCTACTGCAGTCATAATAATTGATCCATTAAATATTTATAAGTACAGATAATGCCAGAACTGTCCATTTCCCACACTGACCACCATTATGACCACAAATCGCGTGATCACGGTAAACATATAAATCACTGCAAAATAAAATTATTGAAGTTTTAAATATAGCAAGGTATTAGGGATGTGTTCTAAAGGGGCTCGTGGCTATTAAGCAATTACTCTGCATGGTTAAGCCGCGCGTGCTGCGGTCAGTTTATGGATGGGTGACCATTCTTAAACAGTGTGATACTTTTTCGTGACTGAAAATAAGTTGCCCTGGTGAATTAGTCGGAGGTGTATCTACGGTACCTACACCCAGAATTGTTGAGCCTATTGTTGTAATAGCAACAATAGGCTCGCCCCGAAGTGGAATGACCCCGCAAACTGCTACTGACAATTTCATAGAAAAATCCAATATTACTTTGCTCGACCTGAGAATAGAAGCCAGGACCTCTAGCGTAGCAGTTGTCCTATGAGTAATAAGACAATTTTAATAATGGCAGACATAATTGTATGAAAATTTCGGCCTTTAGGTAAGTGCCTATAATCGACCCATTATACTGTCCCACTGCTGGGCACGGGTCTCCTTTCGGAATGAAAGGGGTTAGGCTATAGTCCACCACGTTGGCCTAGTGCAGGTTAGCAGACTTCACACACCGTCGAGAAAATCTCTCAGGCATGCAGGTTTCCTCACGATGTTTTCCTTCACCGTTTAAACGCGTGATAATGAACTATTAATACGCACATGACTTCGAAAAGTCAGAGGTGCGTGCCTTGGTTTCGAACTCGAGACCTTTGACTTGGCAGCCCAACGGTCATACCACTAGGCTATCACTGCTTTAGGTAAGTACCTATATCTACTTAAATTCCCAAATACTTATATAATTTTATATGTCTATAGTTTCAGATATCATTTTAAATGGCTCATCGTAACTACCACTGTTCAAACTAATCTATGATAAATAAAATCTGATTTAATCAAATAAGTAAAATCTAACCCGCAAAAGCTATCATAATTAATAGTCTGGCCATATGCCACAAGTAGCATATTTTAACCCGCGAATATCAATAACGTTCAATACGTACTAATACTTTAATTTATTATCTGTCCTGACAAAATACCGGGACGTTTAGACCCCTCAAGTTAACCCTCAAATGGCAAGGGCGTGATATTCCGGAATCGCGTGGGATTATTATGGTTTTATTGGTTGCATAAATAAATATTAATTTTATCTTGTCTTTGTCTGGAATTTTACATTAATAAGTATGTACCTACTTAATTCAAAACTATATCTTTATATATATAATTCTTCTGTGAGTGTGTATGTGACTGAACTTCTCTCAAACGACTGGACCGATTTTGATGAAATTTTTTGTGTGTGTTCAAGGGGATCTGGGAATGGTTTAGATCAAACGACTGGACCGATTTTGATGAAATTTTTTGTGTGTGTTCAAGGGGATCTGGGAATGGTTTTGTCCGCTGTCCGCTGTATTTCGCTTTATACGTAGCGAAGCACGTAACGGGCCGCTAGTATATATATATAAAATAATTGCTGTTCGTTAGTCTCGCTCGCTAAAACTCGAGAACGGCTGGACCGATTTGGCAAATTTTGCTCTTGAATTATTTGTGGAAGTCCAGAGAAGGTTTAAAAGGTGAATAAATATGAAAGTACGATTGTTTTATTGGGTTTTTCTATTAAATTCTCAGTAGTAGCTCGGGGTTTGGGGCCGGATAATGGCAATAGGCTCGCCCCCTATTACATGGAATCGGGTGAATTCTCAGCAACTATTTGTAACCAAGTTGTAAAGCTTAATATTGTCATCATAGTTTTTTTAAAAAAAGAGTGTCTATGGAGTTTCTTGCCGGCTCTTCTCCATACGACCCACTTTGTGGAACCGGGCAACTAGTTTTGACTTTTCAAAAGTATGTACCTATTTTAGTGGTCTAATTGAAATAAAACATTTTGAATTTTGACTTTGAACTAAATCGGAAAATGAACGAAAAGGGCTAGACAAAGGTTTAGTGTACCTACAGTAAATGCTCAAAAGTCCATAAGCACTCTAAGGATTACATTGCAATGAACAGTACGACTATGAATAGAAGGTCGCGTCGTAAGTCAAACTAAACGTCAAGCTCAATAGCTTGACGTTTAGACGACCAAAAGTCCATAGGCAATCTCTCAACGCAATCGTTGAGAGATTGCTTATGGACTTTTGGTCGCCACTGTACATTAGTAAACCTCTGTCTAGCCCTACGGGGAATATAGGCGTGATCGTTTTTATGTTACCTTCGGCTCAACTGTGCCCTGTGCAGATTTTGACATAATATTGGCTACTTACTTTCCGTCCGACACTTGAATATTAGACATTGAAATAAAACTACTTTTTACGGATTTTATCGCGTTGTATTGATATTGTTTGATTACAATAATTAATTTAAATTTAAGGTATTTTAGTAATTTTAATATTAAGACGTCCAACACCTCACTCTACCTTACCATGGATGCTGTAAAGGTTCTGAAACGTCGGGAAACAAATAATTTCAATGCAACGCGATAAAATCCGTAAAAAAGTAGTTTAATTTCAACATTGGCTACAGTTATACCTACCAATTATAAACTTTGCTGTTATTTCTATTTCTGTATGTAGGTAAGTGCCGAAGTAGTAGATATCAAGTTCAAAATTTAAAAAATATGCACACCCATCCACTTGTCCTTTAAACATAATCCTATTACTGACACTTGTTTTGTGCAAGTGTTTAATGAATCCGATCATAGTGGATTTGATTCCTGGTTTTGCAGTTACTAGATCGCGGGGCGATAAAATGTTGCTACTAATACTCAATACTTTATTGCATTCCATAATGTAATGCAGGTAATATTTAATAGATGTTGGGCTTAAAAGTAGCATCAAATTATGGTCCCTGTCGGGCCCAGTTTATTTATTTAAACTTTATTGTACTTACACCAAATAAAACAGTTTAGTAGAAGAGAGGAGGAAGAGCACTTATTTATTTATATATAAAAAAATATATAATATCATAGTTCATACGTATTAGATTACCTATAAATAATAATTATTAATATTTTTTTATTAAGCTATTGCATAGCTTCTATCGCGGGCCTTGAGCGTGGGGACCGAATCCAGAAATTCCGTAACGAAAAAAACCTAACACACTTGTCTCTTTAGTTCAGCAACCCGCCTTTAGGTGGCATTGGTTGTATTACATAAGTTGATAAAAAACGCTATGCAATAGCTTTACCGCGGCAGTCCCCGAGTGCCACACGTATTTTTTATTTATTATATTGTATAATATAGGTACTAAGTAACGAAATTAATGTACTATTTATAATGATGTATTCCTATGTGTTTATTTATTTGAATTATCAGTAACATTTTAGCGCTCACCGCAGCTGGCATGACCACCCGCGATTCATCTCTTCATTTTGACTATAATATTTCACAAACAAACACACGCATTTCCTAAAACTCTCTATGACCCTTAACTTCAGGTTATTTAAGATTCATTTTCTCTCGTCGTATTGAAAATACAGCGGTATTTTTAATGTTGTGATCGTTGGGTGTTCAAATCGGCCGACAGATGGCGCAAGCGGATAAAACCGCTCGTAACGATAAGTATTGGTTACGATATAAATCGAATGGTTGCTTTATTGTTTGTTAAACACTACTTATGAGTTCGCGAATAAGGCGTAAAAGACGTAGATATGGTATTGATTGAATCAAATAGGTACTTGGAAACCCTTTTTCCTCTCAAAAAAGGTTTTGAAACGTAATGTAGTGTTTCACTGGAAAGAAAAATTATATAAAGAGTATTTACTCTATATATAATTTTAGCAGTTGGGCTACCGTAACTAATAAGTAAGAAGCTGCTGAAATTTAAGTCCTGGGTTCGATTCCCAGGTAGAGCAGTATCTATTCTATTTGGTTTTTCTAATTGGAAATTATCTGTAACAACTGCTAAGTAGCAGTTAACAAACCTTTCTTTCCAAGTGAAGCATCCTGTAGTAGTACTCTTCTCCTTTCAAATCAATTTTGATTTGCTAAGCTACGAGTTTTTTTTTCTCAAGATATTAGGACCAAGACACAAGTAAGTACCTATATAGGTTACTGCCGCCTAACCGTGCCATAAAGTGTCTAGTGATAAGTCAAAAGCATTTTTTTTATATTTAAATAATAGTATTGACATGAAATGATATTTATTATTATTAATTTGACATGCTGTGAAATAAATCTACTAATAGTTAGTAATATTTAAGAATATTGTATCTACTATCAAAATGGATGATTATATCTGGAATAATAATAAATAATAAAAAAATATACAATTTCAGCTACGGTATTATATTACCTATTATATATATTGCATTTTAGTACTTAACGAACTATATTACGAAAATAAAATGGTAAGTATCTACCTATAGCTTGAAAAAAAAAACAATTTAAAACTAAATGTAAAATGGATTTGAAAGGAGAAGAGTAGATATATTATATATAGGTAGGTACCTACTACAGGTGCTTCAGTTAGAAATGACAGTCACAAAATGTTGCTGTCCTCAAGAAAATTTCTTTCTTCAACATCGGCAAGTGTTTTAGCACTTTGAGATCGGTATATCTCCAAATTCTGATCTACTAGAGTAATTATGTTGCCGGATTTAGATTTAGTGTCAAAAAATCTATAAGAAATGATGTTTCTCACTCAGGTGCAAATAAAAATTAAATTTTGTTGACTAGTGTTTTGATAGCTCCTCTCTCTTCGTATCGAATTTCATAATAACCGTAAACGCTTCAAGACAACCTTTACAGAGATTTACGACATGAAATCACGGTAAACATATGACGCTACGTAAATATTTACAATCGGGCAAGCAACTGTTCGCCTTTTGAAGGATTATGTGATTTTTATGATGAGAAAATTAATTATTAGGCAAGGGGCCAAACGAATACAGATGTTTTGTAAACAAAATATTGTGTTGTGTTTTTAATGAGTATTTGAAGGGTTATTATGATGTAAGATGGGAATAGTGTGTTGTAGGATTTAATACTGCCAATACGAAGTACCTAAGTAATTTTTTCCAAACATTTCGAAGTTGCTGAAAAATTATTTGCTCTTCTCTATTTACATAAAATACATAAACATAAAAAAGCTATTTAAATATACATCTAAAAGACAGAAAAGTATTCCTAAGAAAGTATTCCTCGGCATCGCTGTCGTCCGGGAAGGTGCCCAGAAGACTGGCAAATATAAATATATTATTTCTGAAAATATCTTGATATTTTACTTTTAAATTGTAGAGTGAAACATTAGATACAAAAAAATCAACAAAACCCTTTGAAAATTAAATATTTGGTACCTACTTAATTAACTAGGTATCCTTAATAGGTAATTTTTTTCATCTAAGTATTTCATCTTTATTAAATCATGTTCTTCTCGAAGTCAACTTTGGTTCGGTGTTCCAGAAAATTTGCCACGTCTGCGGTACTATTGCCAAAAGGGCCCGAGTTGCCCCATCTTCAAAGTATTGGTACAGATTAGAATATAAAAACTTAATAAGTATAGGCACAGATAATTATAATACTCGTACTAGTAGTCTAGGTAACGTAAATTTTGGATATCAAGAGACGATATAATAGTACCTGTACACTATACAGTGCTAGCGGCCCGCTCGCGGTTTCACCCGCGTTGCCCCATTCCTAAGAGCCGTAGCGTAATGTCAAATAGCTTAAAACCTTCCTCTTGAATCACTCTATCTATTAAAAAAACGGCTTCAAAATCCGTTGCGTAGTTTTAAAGAGAGACAGCGACAGCGACTTTGTTTTATACTATGTAGTGATGTGCCAGAAGATTATAAAAGTAAGTAACATATTGTTATTTCCACAGACGTCTGGAATTAATTTTATGAAGACCAAAGGACTTAGCATCGGGTTCTGTTTCTTTTAATTCAAAGTGACGCGCATATCAAAATTCCCACCTACAATTAAACCAAAACTCATGCCAACATATTCCCGACCGGCGTACCAACTCAACAATGCTCACATAATTTCCACTCACCCTTTGACTTAAACTCGTATGAATTTCATAATAATTGAGGAACAATTATTAAGGCCTACCGACCTTTAGTACACCTTTGAGGTAGGACCCATTGCGTCCCATTTCACTTTGAGCGTTTAGTAGAGAGTAACCTCAAAGAAAAATGTACTTACAAACAATTACAGCTACGTATGTAACTATGAGGCACTCGGTAGGGAGCTGAGTCAGTCCATAGTGATGTGAATAGGTTGTCGATAAATATTCTATATTAAAATGATTGCTTGTGATTGGCTCCAAATTTAAAACTAAGTCTAGTGAAAATCACGAAAAAGTTTATTGCGTAAGTACATAATGCTTTTTTAAAATCAAATGCGGAGTGATACCTACTTATTGCTTACAAATCGCCCTAACATTACGGCTTAAAGAAGTTCAAAGCTTAGGTTTAGGATTCTAATCAAGATTGCAAGAGATAGGTAGGAGGTTATCTTTTGTCGAGGAATCGTTGCCCTGTTTAGAAGCATTGACAAGGGTAGTCAAAAACAAAAAGCTTTATTTTTGTTCCATGACAAAAGAGGGAATAATTTTTCTAAGTATTATGGCAACCCCAAGCAATCATTCAATTGGAAGGCGATAATTTATATAATTATGTCGATTAATTCAAAATTAAAATCAACTATTTTATTTCAATTATAGGTACACAGGATTATTATTACAGGTAAGTACTTTTGAAGAATAAATCAGGAATCCAGAATCATTAATTGCGCGCCAATGTGATAACATATCAGTAACCGGATTGCCATGGCATGTAGGTGCTGACAAGTCCCAATAATGATGTAATAAATAATAGATGGTACCAATTCACGAGCATCATAAATGGGCAATCAATCGACATTGAATTTATCGATACTTCCACATCCCTGGCATGCCTGTGCCCGCCGCGTGGCCTTTGTGGAGTCTCTCCAATATTCGCTTTGTTACTCTGAAAAATGTACCGCCGGCATCGGTCGTATTACTTTGTCGTAAATGTTTGCCTTCATATAAATACGACGTTATTCACTGTATTAAGTATATCGCATTATATGTTGGAGCTGTTGGATTGGATCTCGTTTGGAGCGTACGGATGGTGCTATTTCCCTGAATAAACATATAGAGAGACTTGACGCTGGATTTTTAAGACTGGCTTTAATCGTTGGTTAAAGAGAACCTAGACAACTTAACCGGACAAGGTGGCAAGGCATCCAGCCGGAACTAATACCTAGATTCAGGCTGTTAACTAAGATTCTTCTTTTTTCTTTATTTAAAAGAATCATTGACGCCGAAGCTGGCCTAGAACAGTGATGGCGAACCAATAGCACGCGTGCCATAGTTGACACGCGACAAAGTATTTTGGGCACGGGACATAGGTAGGAATATAGGCAAGTACCTAATCGAAACTCGTCTATTAGTATCAAGAGATTTCGCGACTGAAATACCTACCATAATGATGTAGAATTCGTACGAATGTTTAGTTCTACGACTGTCATTATTCTGAGATTCTACGCTTGAGATTGTTTGACGGCACGTCATGACGTCATAAAAGTCGTGAAAAAGTGGCACGTAGGCCAAAAAAGGTTCGCCATCCCTGGTGTAGAATGTGCTGGAAGCTGGACGATATGGGCGCTTTCCGGCCAAAGTGGCCTCAAATAGCCAACATAAAGATGATAAGGGGCGAAAACCTCTGATCAGCAGTAATGGAATCATTTATAGGGTAAGTATCTAAGCAATAATAAAAGACTAGTATTACTTTTATTTATTTAATACAGCATCAGAACCGTCATGTGGGGACTTTATAAATAGGTACATTAAGGGTCCGGTGGAGCTTGAATTGCCCACAAAAACGTAATTCCGAAATAAATCGTAATCCAGACAATATTCTATCAAATTATGTTATTATTCGGATTTGGATACCATTTATCTAGGTTCCTACGGTACGATTTCGTCTACTACTAGTTCACTGGATATAAAAGACCTAAAATAGTTCCAAACTTGGTAAAGTTTGTCAAAAATTGCATTCTCTTACATTTATTTTCAGTGAAGTATTTTGGACAAAATGGTATCGTAGGAGCCTAGATTAACCGTGATCCGATTCCGAATAGTAACAGAATTTGATTAAATTACGTTTGAATTACGATTTATTTCAGAATTACGTTTTTAAGAGAAATTCGCTCCGCCGGACTCTGAAACACTAAGAGCACTTGGTTTTTGCAATCAATAGGTATAGTATTATATTATCTGTGCATAAGGTGTGAATTGGCATAGTCACTTAAAATACAATATCTATTACACTATGGTAAGCACAGAGTTGTAAGTACTTAGTCATCGCCGCGCATGGACACCTGAAAAATCCCTAAAGGGTATTTAGTTGAACTGCGTTCTCTACCATGGCTCTATGCTATACCATATGGACAGACGAAAACGCAAAAGCACTTAAGTCAGCAGAAAAAAGAAAAAATCTAGAAATAGGTACATACCTACTACCAGAACAAATCCAAATACAATTCCAATACCAAACTTAATATAGCTACAGACAACACAAATCGCACCTTACTTAACACTGTAGCTGCGAAGAAACATTTTTTCCCAAAAGCAATCCATTTCGTCCGAGCTTAATGAATTTACAGGGTTAATGGTTCCGAGGACGGCCCGACCTAAGTCCGGCAAATAGCCTCCGCTGTAGATACCGAATTGATTATAGCTGCACATATTTCTATCAATGTTTTGTGTTGGTAAATGTCTTGATTGAGTATTTTCTGTGCAAAGAATACCTAATGACACGTTCTGTGTAAAGGAACAATGAGAGTGAACTGTACAGAGAGGTGTTATTATATATTTTTTATAAATTGATTCACTTCCACAAGGTCAAATAATCTTGTTAAAGTGCTTATAACCAGGTACATCTATTCTTTGCAATTTTTTCTGGCCTTGATAACCAATGTCTTGATAAATCACCATTGATTAGATCTCACAACTCTTGAACCTATACCTAAACTTGGCTTTGATGTTAAACTTAAGACAATAGTGCCATTATAAATATTCATTCATTTCTATTTCTTGAACTGTCGACCTTCAAGACACACTACAAAATACCAAACACGCATTACAAGCGAAAGAAAACACCATATAAATAGTTATGAGCAACAAATATTGTCCATTTGACCACTAACAAAGATTCCGGGAACGACGCACCGTCCATATTGTAGTGGGCTGAAGTAGTGGGGGGGCTATCCACGTTGGCGCATGTAGTCGCGACCGGCAATATCGCGATGGCCGGCGGCTCATTTAATCACGCGACGGAATTTGCAGGATAAGGAGACCTTTAGGGTGGGTAAAAGTGGAGACGGAACAAAAAAAAATGTGTTTATATCGTATATGCTTAGGATACGTAGAAGCATCAAATTCAAGATCGTCCCTCCTTGAGTGGGGAGCTCCAACGAGATGGACGGAAGGAGCAGATAACTAATCCTTGTGGAAATCATAAGGAACAAAGCCTCAACGAACAAAGAACAAAGGGAGTTTTTCCTTTTTTTAGTTTGTTCAGCAGTGGGCGTCCTCTAACTATTGATGAAGATATTGAATTGAATTGAGCTGACGAGCCACCTGGTGGTAAGTAGTCATCGTCGCCCATGGACACTTGCAACACCAGAGGATTGGCTGATGCGTTGCCGACCCCTAAGAACCCCCTACGGACTGCAGACTGCCAGAGCCGCAGCAACCGAGGGGAACTGGCTCTTATGTGCAAAAGTCGAAACACACACCAAGGTGCTTTACGACAGACTCCGACAAAGGTGGTCGTCAGCCAATCAGACTCCAAGAGGTCCTACCACCGAACAAAATACTTTTTAAATAACATTTTTCATGTCTACATGCGACTGTATTCATTCACCGAAATCAGGATCCACATCGTTGAATCTAAAAAGACCTAAAATGCTAATTTATGAGCTCATCAGTTCCTGTTCCTGCTTTTAAGTAACCCCATTTCGGTATTCTCTCATCCTTCTTAAAGTCTGTCAAGTTTTTTAATATCATTTCGGATCCACTCAAAAAACAGAATCACTAAAATAAACCTTCGGAATCTCTTTCCTTCCTTATTAAGCAGATGGCGGGTAAAAGGCGCGCGGACATCGCACGCTTATTGGACGAGTCAATAATGTACTGCTGTAGGGACAAATGCCGGGACTAGACAGCATATTTGTATATATAGATAGCAATAAACGTTGTCAACGATAATGTTGGCTTGTCACGGGACCAAGCGTGATTTGGGCCTTTGTCTGAATCCAGTGAAGTGTTGTCACTTTATTGAGAGATATTTTAGATACGTACAGACAGGGTTAGTATTGATCTCTAAACAATACCTATTTAGATATTATTAAATTATTTATCGTTACTTTTGTTGCGAATTTTTTAGAGGAGATTGAAGTTTATACTTAGGCATACATTTCTTTTTCAGCAATATTTGCACGCAAGTAAGTTAGAACATGGAGGGACCATTTTGTTCACTTAGCACCATTGTAATATAATTTAATTACTTAGTGTGTTCACCACAGCAAAATTGAATTCCATTGCGGAAGAGTTTGTGCCATTTTCAATTTTTTCTGATACTCTTATAAATAGTCCAGTTTCATTTTACATTATGATAACATCATTATTCTAAAATTAATTAAATTGATTTTTTTACGTGGGAGTGCCATGCTTCGGACTACTGGAGTCATACCACGGCCTCGCAGAAAACCGGCGTCAAACAACGCTTACGTTGTGTTTCGCCGAGTGAGTGAGGTTACCGGAGGCCCAATCCACTTGTAAAAGGCCGGCAACGCACTTGTGTCTCATCTGGTGTTGCGGATGTCCATGGGCGGCGGTAATCGCTTACCATCAGGCGATCCGTCTGCTCGTTTGCCCCCATATCCCATAGAAAAATTGAATAACTACTTGCCCATTTATTTTTGTGCCGTTATTTTTAGCAGAACTTAAGTAACAGTAAAATATACGAATCAATTAATACGGTCACGGTGCAGTAACCCAAAAGGCCCGTTGGATCAAATCATAAAGAACAAAGGATAAGAAAGAAACAAAAAAAATGTTTATTAAGCCCATAATATCAATAACGATAATAAACGACAAGTTATTGCTTCAAAGTACGCGAATTTTGTAGATAAAACCCATCAGCTATTACAATATTATAATATTACCCACAACCGACCGGTGTGGCGCAGAAGTACTAGGAGGGCTGACCCCAAATGAACTGGGATAACAGCCAGGAGAAAGAAGAAGAGAGAAGCTATTACAATATTACCCGTTGAAATAAATGCCGCTTATTTCCGAGGTAAGTAATGAAGCTAGAAAACTTTCCTTATAACTTATTCCCGCTAAAACTTTTTTCTCGCAATTTCCTCAGACAAAATCAACTGTGGAAAGCCGTCACTATAAAAAATATACTGTCTCCCATTGTCGGTCAACATTCCTCATTCTCTGAAGCACATCTTCACGCTTTCAAGTGCGTAATCCTTCAGGAATCGCCACTATTGTACTCCCCGAGACAGAGCATTAATCCTGCCTTTTCAAGACAAGAGATATCCATCATTTGTCAACATTGAACCGACGGTGCGTCCCCTGTGCCTCCCTCGCCACCCTGCCCATACACTCACACAGGGGAAAACTGACACAGATTATGCGGGATGTTTTAAATTTTCAGATAGGACTGGAAATTGTTCTCGAGAACTCGAGTCTATGTAATAACTAATGTGTTACGCTGCGCTTGCTGTATGTTTGGATAGGTGACCATCCTTAGGTACTTACCATACCACATCGAAATCCTTCTATATAGGTATAGAAGGAGGTAGTCTCCGAGGTAGGCCTCGGAGAGCACATGGTCCCGACAGCCCCCTACTAACCCCCTATGATAAATGAAAAGCCTAAAAATTTTATACGTATTGCTAGGAAGTGTTGTTGCGATTATCTGATTCTAGTACCGACTTCCACATTCTGAAAGCTGATGTTACCTATTGAACTATGTATACCTATAGACTCATAGAGGTATTAAAAACAATAGTACTTAATCGAAAACGTTTGAGTTTAGAAAGCAAAAAAAGTTTAGTCGAAATAGAATTCAAGGCCTAGGCTTGCTAGAAAAAATAACGTGAAGAAAATAAATACCATTTATTAATTTATCATGGTGCATTTAGCGGTATCGCTAGAGAAATCCTCTAGCGATACCGCGAAATACACCATGATAAATTGGGCTTTGATAATAGTCAAAGGCCTTCTCTAAAGTTTCCTCTAAAATTTGTGTGATAATCTTCTTTATTAAAACTTTTACAAACGAATGCATCGTCCTACTATCTACAGTCAGTGCTAAAATGGCCGCTTTCAATGAATCATGGCTTGATTCCCTTGGGGCCGATTTTTCCATCGCCAGATATTTATATCGGAGGAATAAATTCTAATTTTTAACAGTTTTTTTATACAAAATCTGTCGAACCTCAATTTTATTCCTCAGTTAAAAGTTATCTGGCGATGGAAAAATCAGCCATAAAAGAAAATTGCTGAGGGTCTGATTGGTTTTGGACCAGACCAGACCAATTCCTGGCTAAGGCCTTGGGCAGAACCTAGTAGAGCCTATTAAACAATTTTAACCCCAAATCCGCTAGCTAATCTTTGGCAACCGCCCAGTGTACATAGCTATATGAGAGTGAGCTAGTGATTGTCAAAATTTGGCTTCGTAGAACAAAGCGCTATTTACCGAGCCGGGAGGGCCTTTGTGTCGGCATTACACCACTCCACATAATATTGTGAAAGTTCTCACAATACTCTGTTTGCCGGGAGGTATTATGAGACTCAGAAAAATTGCGACTTGTTGTAATTCGAGGTGACTCGGATTAGGTTTGTGTGCTCTTATTTTGATGAGGTTATTGTCATTTTTTTAATACCCTGTAGGTGGGAGAGAATTTACGGAATAGGTTGAAATATAACCTAATCTTTTTATATTGTTTTTTTTTTATTCTAGATTGGTACCTATCTATGGTTTTATTTGCAAAGATGTGTGATGTGCCATGAATAATATGGTTATCCAAACGACGCCCGACGAACGATCTGAATCTATTTAAAATCTGTCTCTAGAATATCTTTTGTAAAAAATTTGTTCCCCCAATAAAGTGCAACAAAAGATAAAATGACACAAAATAGGATATCTGTGTGAGTATCCCTTTAATATAAACCATCCATTAAATAACAATAAAGCCGTCACACGATGCACGCAGAAAACGAATTACGCAGAAATTAATTGGCCGAAAACCCATCCGAACACACGTTCGGAAAGCTCGCGTTCGAAATTCAAATGAGGCGGCACGCCCCAACCCCGGCTCCGCCTCGCCGCCATCTTGGATCCGAGTGGGGAGTCGGAGGGGGGCTATTAAATTATTTCATTCCACATTGGGCCGCTCCCGCTATCGGATTAAAACAATTGCCTGTGAAACCGTAAATGGATAATGAATTTTGCGAAGAAAATAATATGGTACGAAATTTAATTTTGCTTGAAGCTCTTGTTTTATTTGGTTTTGGAATGTTTTGTTGTAAGTACCTACATGTTATTTTATATTTTATGTGCATTGCGGATGTATGGAGATTAGTTTCAGAGGTTAAGTATAGCAATTTTATTATATCCGCGTAAAAGCAATTAAAAACGCTTTTAAAATGTAGTAAAAATGGATATCTACTTCTTCTTAGTAGATATTTTTTGAGGACGACAACGAAGGACCTGGTTCCTAAAGTTGACATTTCAGTTACCTATTTTTGTTTATTCTATTCTTATTACTTACATAAAAAAAAACCTATCCTCCCACCTATCTTTCTAGGATACCTATCTTCTTCCACCCGCACGCAAAATACGCGCTTTTTCTTGGAGTTACGGAAAACAGCCCGCTGTACCTATACCTAAGGATACCTATCTACATTTTCATGTTCCTCTCAAAATTCGACGGACACACTTATTTTATTATAATAATTAGGTTACCTACTTACTTATTCATAGATAGGTACTCACACAATCATGGAAAATACATACGGTAACCGGAAAACCGGTGAAACAACGCTTACGTTGTGTTTCGCCGAGCGAGTGAGGATACCGGAGGCCGAATCCCCTTTTGAAAGGCCGGAAACGCACTTGTGACTCCTCTGGTGTAGCGGGTGCCCATGGGCGGCGTCACACGATCCGGCTGTTCGTTTGCCCGATATCCCATAAAAAAAGAAAAAAAAACGGTAAGTATGTCGCAAAATGTGTGACCTCCAAAAAGACCATGAAATGTAAGATCGTATCACGATTGACAACAAAAAATCCACATATTCATAATAATTAGTTAGATAAGTAGGTACCGCAAATTGGAGTCCTAATAAAAAAATCGTTCAAAAAAACATTAAGTATAGACACGACACTTATATAAATTGTGACTGACCGTCCAAGTCGTGATGGTATGTCTCTATAAATTTCTAAGTAAAAGCAACTATAGAAGTATCTATCAACTTTCAACTGCATCCTTGCACATTAAATCCCAATACCTCAGAACACCAGTGACCCGGAACTAGTCGAAAGTTCTTTTCGATATTCGCTTCGCAACTTACGAAGTTGTCGAAACTTGTGGCCGCGAGTGCTTCGGTTAAGCGCCGTGAGGAGGTGACAGTTTACAGTGGCGAACATTTGCGGTTCCGTGCTGTCGTGTTGCAAGTATCGGATGAGGCGAACGATTGGGACGTGGCTCTACTTCGACGAAACTGGAAAAGAAAATGACGGGAGTTTTATTTTATTTCTTAAAAATAGGCTTGCTCTTGACCTCAATCTTGCTTCTGGGCCAAAGATGAGGTCTACGGTGGAGCGAGCAAACCCAGAAGATGCCTGTTACCCCTACTTTTAAATAGATTCGGGATGTATTTACGCACTCCGAAATACAGACGCAGGAAGGGTGTTCCACTGCTTGGCTGTGCGCATTACTTATATAAGATGAGTTTCATAAAGTTTGAAATAGAATCAAATTGTCGTTTGTTGGTACAGAAAAGAATGGTGACACGTAGTTCGCAGGATTCAGAGGCTCATCTTGGGTCACAGCACTAAACGGGATTAACTATTGGTTAAATTTCCGAGAGGCCTTTTAAAGTTACTAAGAAACTGTTGCCGCGGTTTCACTTATTGTTGTAAGACGAATGGCAGCCTCAAGAATGTCCTTCTCCAAGGTCCAATCTATCTCTATACCAAAATTTTAGTTCAATTGTTAAGCGCTGAAAAAGTGAGAGACGTGCTGTATAGAGTCACAGTAAGGTTCAGGGGAGATCTCTTTACAGTCTCCCTAGATATGAGCCCGAATGGGCGTTGCACAGGGATGTACTGGAGTGGTCTTTTGAGAGGACACAGTGCTGATGGTGGCGACCAGGGTGGTTTTAGTGGGTAAAAATCCCACACTCCCCGGTCTAATCCCCGAAAACCGGTCGCCTAAGTGCAAGCCTAGTAGAGACAGGTTAAAATGTTGTTGTATCCCATATTGGAGGATGGACTATGTCATGTATGTGATGATAAGAAAGTAATAATAATACTTGATCATAATTCGGCTATGATTCATTATGAAGAAACTTTGTTTTATTACAAAATCCTTCGCAATTTGTTACCATTCATTACATAAAGTAGGAGAGTGACAAATTAATAAGTAAGTATTATTAGTCTTTTTTTAATAACACCAAAATTTAAAGCTCAAAATAAGTTCCTACTTAGCTTAATTTTTGAAAAATACTTACTACAAACATCTATACAGGATTAAATTTCATTTTAAAGAATGGCCAAATTTTAAAATTAAGGTCAAACCCAAACTGCATTTTAAACATTATTGTCAAATGAACACAAAAATATATAAACTTAATATACAACACACACAGTAAATACAATAAATATATAAACACTAACAGAAAAAAAAAAACTAAATTCATAAATATTGCGGATTTGTGGTCGGGTGCGTGCGCTGTGAATCTTATTTAATAGGTAATGTTTGCTATCTAGGTTATTGAACTGAATTGTGTAGTAACTATAGCAACGCGTTCTGTAATTTAGAGGTGAACAGGAATAAAATCCTGTGATTTTTTCTTTAATTTTAACTTTTTTATATCGTAGATCGAAAATATTATCGATTCTGAAATGCCTCTGTAAATTTGGCCGATCATTGAAATATAACCCTGTATCTCTATATGTATATATAAAACTCAAAGGCGACTGACTGACTGACATAGTGACGATCTATCAACGCACAGCCCAAACCACTGGAGGGATCGGGCTGAAATTTGGCATGCAGGTAGATGTTATGACGTAGGCATCCGCTAAGAAAGGATTTTGATAAATTCTACCCCCAAGGGGATAAAATAGGGGATGAAAGTTCATATAGAACAAAGTAACTATTCCACGCGGACGAAGTCGCGGGCAAAAAGCTAGTACCTGATAATTTTTAAACCATCTCCCAAGTAAAGCAACGTCCGCTTCGTTTCACATGGCAGGTGCGAATCGAACACGATTTAGCCATCAGTGCGGCGTCGTCAGTCGCCCCCACCACCCTCCACCCCCACCCTTGTCTCCGATTCAAATTGAATCGCCGAGTTGCACTGCGCTTGAACTGTGTGCACGCAATTGGGCGGATGTGGCTTTGAAGACAATGCGGCTTGTGGAGCGATCGATACTGTGTATTTTATGTTTGAGTATCGTAATTCTGTGGTGTTGGAAATGTTGGATTTAGTATTGTTGAGTAGAAGAACAGAGAAGATCATTGGACTACCAAACCAAAGATCTCGAGTTATGAATCCAAGGCACGCACCTGGTCTCTACTATTTTAAAATCATGTGCTGCTTATTATCACTTTGTGAGGAATGCCTGACATATTTTCTGGACTCAAGGATAGTGTAGCATTCTATCAGTGAAAGATTTTTTAGAATAGGATCAATAGTTTCAAAGATGAAGAAGTTTACCACTTTATAGTGTTTTAGATATTTAGCTAATAATAACTTAAGATAGATTTGGTACGAATAATGAAAATAATTTGGATACAACATAATATCTTAAATTTTTTACTACCGAATGAGGAATACAAAATAGTTATTATTAGAAATTAAAAAAACAAATTTTTTTTTCGGTATGAGTTGGGAAGACGCCTTCGCGTAATATCCAGTTTTGTTGTTATGTAGATAACTCGTTTCATGTTCAGCCTATATTCGCCCACAACTGGACGCACTCCTAGAGAATGCCACAGAGCTATATCTTCGGCTCTCTTCATCTAGTCATAGCCAGCCAAACTTAATTTATAATCGGTTTATTAGTAGGGTATTGAAGAAAATTTGGTTTGCAAATTAACAGCCTCCTGAAGTCCGGAATTATTCATGATTTACAAGTCACCACTACAGCTTTATTTGCATTTAATAACGCGATTTTGTTAGTAAGTGATATGAATTCATTTGTAATGTAAAGTTGCATGTATTTGATATGCAATGTAAAGTAAGTATTTCAAATTGATAAGGATTGTTATCAAGCTTGTTTTTTTACTCGAGAAAATTTGTTCGCAGTAATATTAAAAGTAGTTACTTATGACACTTTTTTGTAATTAATTACTTATATGAATATAAAATTTACATAATCTGGTTGTTAATTAGCACATATTCGAAATAGTCAAACTTCATACATAACTCAAAAGTTGTCCGGTAACTTGAAATATTATTTTTCGAGGAAAAAAGGGAAATTGTTTCTTTGCATGGGATACTTATTGATAATTATGATTTATTAAAATTGGATTGGACAACTTATGTCGGTCACGAAGACCTATTTATAAAGTTTTGAACTAAATAACATTCTCCAATTGATCTCCATTCAATATCAAAAAGACTATGTACAGTTATACCCGTATTTCACCCATAATATCTATAGGCGTATGCAGGGTGGATTCGAGTTTGGAGTGAATTGGGAAATCGGCCCGGTGCACATCAATAATGCATGCAAGCGGACAAATCACTTAGCGGGTCGATACTGCCGACACTGCATCGCGTTGCCACCCTACTGATGCATTATTATGTAATGGACAGGACCGTATTTACCTAGTTATACAGTACACTTTTTAAAGTAGGTAAGTATTTTGTCGATGAGCCTACATAGTAGATGAAAATGAAGAGAATATAAACACAGACAGGACAAAATTATTAAGTAAGTTGTATCTTTATTAAATACTAGCTATTGTCCGCAGTTTCACTCACGTCCCAAAAAGATTAACATACTATAAGTCCGATTCTAGGCGGCGTATCAAGATGAAACTCGCAGCAGATTTTAAGTTATACCTCTACCAATACATCGGTGAAAACTGCATTCAATTTCATGCAGTCGTTTGCATGATGCGTGTACAAACATACAGACAGACAGACAAAAATTCAAATAAAAAATTTGAAAATCTGGAGTTGGTGCCTGTACTGCACAATGATCAAATTGAAATAAAAATGAGATATTTGACTATATGTAAACATTTTCATATTTTAACTTTTGTTGTCTCTCCGCAAAATATTTGATGCTCAAAATAAGCAAAAAATATCTATTATGCAGAAAACCAATTTTTCTCTATAAAATAATTGATGCTCAAAATACCAAAGCAAAAAATATTGAATTTGCAGAAATATTGCTGAATAAAGATACTTACTAACGCTTTTTATAAAAAAAAATGTATGTAGTCCGACTCAATTCCACACACATATTTCAAACTCCTACGACAATCGAAGACGCAGAATAAAAACAAAAGGCAAAAGAATTTAAGACAAACGCCAGTTATAAAATGAACATTCTTCATAACAAAAGAGAGGCGCGAAAGAATGTGAGGCTCTATTCTTTCAAGCTCTTTCTATCGGATAAGGTCTTAATGAAATACTTCGTTGATTAAGCGGCGCGGACCGAGCTCTCTTTAAAAAGAAAAAAAAAGGTCTTTTTAAATTCGTTCTTTTTTCGTATGGGTGTTTATTTTCGGAGGGCAAACCAAAATGTGACATAGAATACCGTGAACAATTGAATAGAGTAGTGTATTGTCTATAGATTATAGTAGATACTTAGTTTAAACTTTTTGGTTATTTTTTAACATACTTATGGACGGTTCTCAATCCGTCTGCCTATAATCGTAAGAAGGTTTTTTTTTACTGTATCACGTCTATAATCCTCGAAGGGTTAGGCAGAGGTGGACTAATGTACATCCATTGTTCACCGGTATGTTTCGGTCCCATGTAATAGGGGGCGAGCCTAGTGCCATTCACCAGACACAATCCAAACTCCAAGCTGCTACTTTTTTATGGGATATATATTTTTACTTTTATATGGGGGGCAAACGAGCAGCCGGATCGCCTGATGGTAAGCGATTACCGCCGCCAATGGACACCCGCAACACGAGAGCAGTTATAAATGCGTTGCCGGCCTTTTAAAACGGGATTGGGCCTCCGGTATCCTCACTCACTCGGCGAAACACAACGTAACCGTTGTTTTACGTCGGTTTTCTGTGAGGCCGTGGTATCACTCTGGTCGAGACCAGGCCTCACAGAACAACAACAACTCGAGTTGGCCCATTCGTGCCGAAGCATGGCTCTCCCACGGTAACTACTAAGAATTAGCTACTTAGAATTTCATAAGAAAAACCTAATAACACTTCCCCTGATCTGGAAATTGAACTTTAGGAATATTAAGCTAATGAGGCAGTCAATTATTACGGGTGGCAATCGCAGAATATAGACGCCAGCAACACTAGTGAGACATGAATCACGCGTTATCATTATTGAGAAGTAGTACCGTTCAATTGGTATCTATACGTACCTGTACATGTATAAAAGAAGAACCTGACTGACTGACTGACGTATCAAATCAAAACACAGCCGAAACTACAGGAGCTATATCCCTGAATGTTTGTATGCTGGTTCCTTTTGCACTGTAGACGAGCATTAATAAAATGTTTTTGGAAAATCAACCCTAAGGTAGTTAAAAGGGGGTTGAAAGATTGTATGAAAGTCCGTCATTTTTTAGCGAGTGAAATCGTGGGGTACAACTAGTGTCTCACATGGCCAGTAGTTTTACTGGCAACATTACCCTTTGAATTGGAACACAATAACGTTAGCACATTATGGTTAGCGGTAGCATATCGCTTTCCGGCAAAAAAAGTGTCATAACACCTATTAGAGCTGTTTTTGCGTTATGACACTTTTTTTGCCGGGAAGCGATATTTGAACAGGGCACTGGTTCCAATCAAGATGAACTCAGCGGCAAAGTTCTACTACCATAATCCTCTATGGTAGTAGAACTTCAAAATCAAATGTTTCATGACAGCGTCGCGTGGATTTCTTCCTCTAAGATTTGGAACGGTCTTTCTCCTGAGGTTTTCCCATTGCGCTATGACATGGCGATCTTTAAACGGCGCGTATACAGGGCTCCTGGACCAGTCCAGGACCAGAAACGCATCAGGAACTCCTCTGGTGTTGCAGGTGTCCATAGGCGATGATGACTACTTACCATCAGGTGGCTCGTTTGCCGATTTCTAAATATAAAAAGAAATTAGACCAATATTACAGGTACTTTCGAATCGTCAAATGTTCGATGCGTTTTCTTTTTGTTTAAGAAACGATTTTGACCACGATGACAGTCGATGTAAAATTACGATATTCAGCGTCATCCGATTAAATTGATGTTGAAATCAAATTTAGAAATAGTCCACAGTAGCCTCAGAAGTCTAATGGTTGTAAGTGCGACTGCTATGCTAGAGGTCCTGGGTCCGATTTCAAGGTAGAGCAATGTTATTGGCATTTTCTATTAGATTCTCAGTAACAGCTCGGGAGTTTGGTGGTATATAAGGCCTAAGTATTCCATGGGACTCTAGACTGCATGCGTTCGAAATTCACCCTTTTTTACTATTCAAAAAGTAAATTCAAGGAATTTTGAGAAACCTATTCGAATTTCTCAAATAAATAGTCTTCCGACGCACATCTACCACATCTTTTGGGCAATACAGGCGTGATGTTTCTAGTTCAGAGCAAAAGTCTTAATTACTTAATAACCTCTTCACAAAATCATATTTTATATTGTAAAAAATGTGTGTAGTTATATTAAAAATATGTATTGTACCTATATAATAATTATGTAAAACCGAAAAGCTTTCAAAATTCAAAGACAACAAAATCCTAATACGATTTCCATGGGAACATCACAAAGTACATGGGCAAATAGTTCTCTACTTTGGCACACTAATATCCGTTGTGCAAACGAAAAACAGACATTTGTACCAACTTATTAATTACCGACTGTATCTCTACCGATCCAACTTTAACACAACCGTTTAAAGTTTAATATTGCGTAGCAGATTTTTCGCTCTGACCCTCAACTTTGACTTCCAGGACTTAAAGTCGAAATTTGATTTGAAAAGTTAAGTGAAATGCAGAATTATCGTGGTATAGTCCCGCTTCTACATGTTAACAACTTTTTGAAGGGGGCCGAATCAAATAAAAATGTAATATTGTGCTTGAAGAGCGTCACGTGCTATGGGAATTGATCTCTCTAATATTGAGATGGTGTCGTGATAATTGCCGTTCAATTTGCCGTTAAAATTAGGGCGCTATGGAGTAGGTGACATGTTTTTTAGATTTTGGTAGTGTGGAGAAGGTTTAAATTTGCCTGTAAAGGAACATTGCTTCAATACTCTATTATTCAACAAAGGAAACTGAACGTGGGAGAGCCATGCTTCGGAACGAATGGGCTGGCCCTACCGGAGTGATACCACGGCCTCACAGAATACCGGCGTTAATCAACGCTTACGTTGTGTTTCCCGAGTGAGTGAGGTTACCGCAGGCCCAATCCCCTTTTATAAGGCGGGCAACACACTTGTGACTCTTCTGGTGTTGCGGGTGTCCATGGGCGGCGGTAATCGCTTACCATCAGGTGATCCGTCTGCTCGTTTGTCCCAACGGTCACAGAAGAATATACCATCACGCCTGTATTCCCCGAAGGATTAGGCACAGGTGTACTAATAGACACATGTGGTCACAAAATGGTCAGACAATATTTAATTAAATATATTTTTTTATTTCTAAGAGGTATTCACAAAGTTCTCAATGTTCGTGAGGAATTGGGTTCGATTTCCAGGTCCTTTTAGGATTTCTTGCCTCAAAGGAAAAAAAAGCGTCCCTGAAATATGTATAGTACAGCGGCGACCAAAGGTCCATAGGCAAACCACAACGCAATAGCTTAACATTTCGTTTGACTTATGACCTTCTATTCATTGTCGTTAACAAGTGACACGCACTGGCTGTATCGACCTAGTTCGTACTGTATATAGTAATGTAATACTTAGCGTGGTTATGGACTTTTGAGCGTTTACTGTACCTTGGAGCTATAACAAAATCAAGTTTCTATGTATTTTATTAACTCTACTGTTTGCTTTTTTTTATGGGATAGGAGGGAAAACGAGCAGACTGATCGCCTGATGGTAAGCGATTACCGCCGCCAATGGACATCCGCAACACCATAGGAGTCACAAGTGCGTTGCCGACATTTTAAAAGGGGATTGGGCCTCCGGTAACCTCACTCACTCGGCGAAACACAACGTAAGCGTTGTTTAACGCCGGTTTTCTGTGAGGCCGTGGTATCCGGTCAAGCCGGCCCATTCGTGCCGAAGCATGGCTCTCCCACGTAAAAATCTTGGTTATCCGATGGTAAAATAACAGAAAGTAATTTCTAGATATATTCTATTACATAAGTCATCAATATCACCATTCGTAATCCATCATACTTTAATTTTGACTTAGGGAAAATCCGATTAAGCTTTACAAAGTGTTCATTAAAACAGTAAGGCAAAGAAAAAACAATCGTAACTTTAAATGACACTTTATTTTTCATAGCCACGCAATAAACGGTAAGCCGGAACGCAATTATAAATATTTCAATTATTAAAAACGCAGACAAATTCAGGCGGTTCCATTTTTATTTCGGGTGTTCAAATTGTGATACTGGTTTTGCAGTTACATTGTAATAAGATAGGTGTTTGATTTATTAAAAGCAACAAACCTATTGAAAAATATACCAATAAAATATACCCTGATGTTGCAAGCGTCCCTAGGCTATGGTAACTGCTTACCATCAGGCGGGCCGTATCCTTGTTTGCCACATTAGAGGTATAAAAAAAAATCGTGTACTAAAAAAAATATTTCAATCGACTAATGAAGGTCTAAGATAAAAAGCGTTTAAATTATTTGGTGGGGATTGAGAGGGGATACTCTATCCCTTTCTCACGAAACGAGTATTAGTATAGAAATTATATTGCGCACGCACAATTTGACGTCACGACTTGGTAAGTAGTTACGCTCTCAGTCTAGAATTAAAATAAAATACTGGTTTCTGACACTTACGCGAATATTAGACATTGAAATAAAACTACTTTTTACGGATTTTATCGCGTTGTATTGATATTATTTGATTCCCGACGTTTCGGATCCTTTACAGCATCCATGGTCACGGGTAGACTAAGTTGTTGGACGTCTTAATGTTACTATTACTAACAGCTACGAGTAACGTTACTACGTTAAGTTTAACGTGTGTGTCTGTCTGTTGCATCGTAGCGCCGAAACGAATGGACCGATTTCAATTCAGTTTTGTTTATTATTTCGATCTGGCGGGTGGAACTTGCAGTTGCTTAGAGGTGCATCTGGTATATCTAACCAGAAGATGCAGTTTTGAATCGTCGAATTTTCTCTTCACTAACATAACACAAAAAGCTTTAAACTTACATTAAACACATAATGTGTTTGTTTCAAGGAAAGTATTATATTTTTCAACGGCATCCCGCGTACCCCATTATGAACAGTTTTACAGTGAGATGGGGTGTACAGTATTCATGATTGGTGAGTTAACACTTATTACAGCTTCCCGGTCCGTCGCCGCAGCTCTGCTCATTACTTACCACTTGCTACCATTAATCGTTTTTATACGAAACTATTCTGCAATGTCTTACTAAATTGATAATTAAATCGTTTATGTTACTGAGTAAGAAGTAGAAAGAAGTAATTTACGAAAAAAAAGGCTTACAAGGGTAGGGAGGGGGCTAAATTTGCTACATTTAGCAATTATTCTTTTTTTCTTGATAGGCTTACGCTTGACCGCCAGTTCGCCTGATGTTAAGCGACACTGCGATCTACGAAAGAGCGCGCTTGCCTAGAAGAAACCGATTCTAGATTATATCTATCGGAAAAGACCCACTCGGAAATCGCATTCCACATTTCAGCGGTAGGTAGGTACGCATGATAAAAGTGGACTTAAAGCGTAGGTTACTTACTTCTTCTGGAATTCATAGCCGCTGTGGGTGCAACAAGGGCATTACCCAAATATTTTTTTAATGGTTATGTTGGCAAACGAGGTGACCAGCCACCTGCTGGTAAATAGTCATGTCAGTCGCTCATGAACTCCTGCAACACCAGAGGCGTTGCAGACTGCCAGAGTCGCAGCAACCGAGGAGAACTGGCTCTTACGCGCGGAAGTCGAATCACACATCAAGGTGCTCTACGACAGACTCCGAAGTAAGGGTGGTCACCAGCCAGTCAGACTCCAAGAGGTCCTACCACTGAGCAAAGTTAAACATTAGTTTCGAATTGTTGTATTACAGTAAGGTAAGAAATACCATGCAGTGATAGCCTAGTGGTATGACCGTTGGGCTGCCAAGTCAAAGGTCTCGAGTTCGAACTCAAGGCACGCACCTCTGACTTTTCGAAGTCATGTGCGTATTAATAGTTAATTATCACGCGCTTAAACGGTGAAGGAAAACATCGTGAGGAATCCTGCATGCCTGAGAGATTTTCTCGATGGCGTGTGAAGCCTGCCAACCTGCACTAGGCCAGCATGGTGGACTATAGCCTAATCCCTCTCATTCTGCGAGGAGACCCGTGCCCAGCAGTGGGACAGTATAATGGGTTGATTATGTTATGTAAGAAATACCAGTCCGCGGCTGAAGCTACAAAAAGTTTTACAGTAGTTTTTATTATATATAAAATAAGTTTTAACAAAAAGTAAAATCGCCTTAAAATATATAAAAAAAAATTTTAGGTGCACAACAGCTTCGGATGTTTTCGATTGCTTTTTTGGTTTGATCTTTAGTTTTCGCCACCGACTTCCGAAACTGTTGTGCACCTGACATTATTTTTTACATTTTTGAAGGAGGTTTTACTTTTTGTTAAAAGTTATTTTATTTCAACATTTTGAGTCGCGAGTAGAGTTTTGCGTAACTAGACGATGTCCTCATTTATTCGGTCGGTACTCACGTGTTGGTGTTATTGTCATTTTGTTCCAAATTTTGGTATTAAGTATATCTTCACCAAATTTAAATGGGACCACCTTGGGAGTATACTCTTTTATATAAAAAATAATTTTTGAAATCTATCGAAATTGAAATACTTACATAAAAAAGACAAAACAGAGAACCTCCCCCTTATTTTTGAAGTCAGATAATAAACTCGGTCTAAAGACAATTGAAGTCGTAAGGCCGTAAGCACATGGCGTATTTTAATGGCGCAGACGACGCGCATGTGACTTGCCACGCGCTTCAAACGAGATTCGAACCCGTTTGTATAATCAATACACAGCATCTACGGCGCCGAAAACGCGCGTTCCTAAAACGCACGTCGTCTGCGCGTTAATACGCCGTGTGCTTACGGCCTAAATGTTTCGGATTCGGGATATTGTTCTTACTCTTTATTGTTTTGACATTTCAACAAAAACACTTATGTTAATGATTATACCTGCGCGCCTGGCTGTTCGGATCGGCTAACATCAGAGTCGCACAAATATTTTGACCAAACTGTATCCACTCGGAGCCTCTCACAGCTTCACTCTAGATCTAAAGCTATAACCAAATACTCATTGAAGTTGGCAAATAGATCGCGATTGTGACTACTCAGATAAAGCCATCCGTAAGGGCGGGCACAGACACGCGACTGGGCGACAGTGCGAATAACAAACACCCTCGCGGCGACGAGCGACGTGCGACACGGTACGATTAATTACATGCTTGTAATATATAATCGTACTGTTTGTTGTAATTTGTATTTAAAAAGTATAACACAGTATTATGGGAGATGTGTCGTAGGTACTTTTACGACGGAAATATCGAAATTTTTTAAATAAAATCAAGAAAATGATAGATTTTTTTCTTACAGTTGTTGACTTTTGTATAATTTACTTACTTAAAGATTTTCCAAAGTTTCAGGTAATTTAAAGATAAGTAGACTTTTTTTTTCGACTGAATTAAAAAGAAAGACATCCAATCTTATGGACGAAAATTCACTTCGAGACTACGGAAGACATTGCCAAGAGTTTAGTGAGCTATAATCGCTTGCAAGTACTTATGACAAATTTTTGTAGGGTGATTTTAATGTTTTTCTATACTTAAAAATACCATAATAATATTGACGGAATGTAACAACCGAATTGACACAAAAGATGTCAATATTATTGACAGTCTGGTAATATCAATTAAACTGAATATGTAAACCCACTCGTATCAGAACCCCAAAATTAAATAAGAACCTCCACACATCAACACTAGCTCAAATTACATTCCTAAATTAACACAACACTTTAGTACTCGTCGTAGTGTGAAATGACACGTAATCGTGACACGTTTGATGTCACTACTGCCGTGACCCGACGTCGCCCGCGTCCTTTGTCAGAGCCCGTGTCACGTGTCGCCGTAATCAATCGACACTATTTTTATCAATCGCAAACACTTATTGCGACTGAACAAGACATTATTTTGATGTTTGTAATGATGTTCGAGGGAGATTTTTTTAAATCAAATCATATGTATTTATTTTATCTAGTTTGTTGAATTTAGTAAGAAGGTTGTTAATGTAAATCAAATGTGTATTTTTATTTTCTAACTAGCTTTTGCCAGCGACTTCGTCCGCGTGGAATAGTTACTTTGTTCCCTAGTTCTTCGCCCGCGGTTTCACCTGCGTTGCCCCGTTCCTAAGGGTTGTAGCGTGATGTTTTATAGCTTGAAACCTTTCTCATGAATCACTCATTTTCCCAACATTTCCCTTCACTGCTCTGCTCCTATTGATCGTAGCGTGATGAAAAGTATACTATAACCTGCCCAGGAGTATGAAGAACAATTGTACCAAGTTTCGTTGAAATCCGTCGAGTGGTTTTTGTTTCTATAACGAACATACAGACAGATAGACAGACAGACAGACAAAAATCTTACTGATTGCATTTTCGGCGTCAGTATCGATCACTAATCACCCGCTGATAGTTATTTTGGAAATATATTTCATGTACAGAATTGACCTCTCTACAGATTTATTATAATTTTTTAACTACCTATGAACTTTGAATGCAATATTAAATCCATAATAATTATATCAATACGTAATATAAAAAATGCGAAAGTAAAAACCTATGTCTTTTCGCCTAAATCGCTGTACAAAAAATAATATTCGGCAAGGAGATAGTACTTATGCGTCCTGAGGAAGGACATAGACCTTATTCCTCAAATCTCTAAAATCCATGAAACCACGAAAACCATGATAATCGTAATATGATTATTAGAATGCTAAGTCAAAATCTCGAGGTCAAATCCAAACCTCTGACTTTTCAAACTCATATGTGCGCATTATTTAATTCTCTACTACCTAAACGGTGAAGAAAAACATCAGAAAAACGTCGAGGGATATTATAGGAAATGTCTCGTACTTTTACGAAAGAAATATCGATATTTTTTATATAAAATCAAGAAAATGATCGACTTTTTTCTTACAGTTGTTGACTTTTTTATAATTTACTTACTTAAAGTGTTTTCATAGTTTCAGGAAATTCAAAGAAAATGGTAAGTAAACTATTTCCTACTCGAGAGATTTTCTAAACAGCGTGTGAAGTTTGCCAACCCGCATTAGGTCAATAGCTGATGGACTATTATAGCCTAATTCAAAACATCATTTTGTCTTACGTACTTCAATAAGCTGAAACACGATGATATTTTATTCAGGCATAACTTTTACCTATGTATTTACTTATTCGGATTTCAACGCCTTTTTAAGCTGTATGTACATGATGCAGCTATGCATGTAGGTAAATACTAGCTAGGTTTTCCTGCAGCTCAGTCGCGACATGATCCCTCTGAAGTATTGTGTCCACACAATATAAGCTCAAATAAACCGGATCTTTCGCCGGCTGCCGTGTACGCTAGTGACGACACGAGAGAGCTATATGTGTGTAGACGAGGCTTAAGAATAGATCTTTTATTTTAATATATCAATTCTTTTGTTTTACTTTATTAGTATAACAGATACTAAAAAATGGGCGCAAGTACGGCTACTGAGAGTGAGGTTCTGGCTTCGATTAAAGTAAGCAAAGCATTTTTCAAAGCGCGGTTGCAGACCGCGAGGACTACACATGCCGCAATCGTGCCCCCGTGTTAGGACAGGTTAAAATACTGGTTCTGACTGCCTTTCAGATATCCCGTAGCCATCCCGTAAGAGGCGTGAAAATATGACTTGCTCGGTGGCCCTCTTAAGGCCTGACTGGCTGGCGACCACCCTTACGTTGGAATTTGTCGTAATATATAAATAATATCTTAATACTACTGCCGCCTAGTTAAAGCTGCCGTTGCCGCTTTCCCATAGGTGGCCCGTATTGAGATCTGATTACATTAAAAAAAACATCAATATTTTGCGGTGTTTTTTTTAATTGTACCAGCGCTACCTTCATATTCTTCCGTTAGAATGTGTGAAAATAGTAGCTTTCAGTATGATGACATGTATGAAGAGTGTACTAAGCGCCCACGAGTGGTATTAAGTCAGTCCGCCGGTGTCACACCTAGGCTTAGCGTTGATGCTTAAGCTATGCTTATGTGCTACATCTGTGCGCATTGTGAGGGTTAACTTACGCAGTTTTGGTATACATACTTACTTACAATTGTGCAATAATTTTGAGAAAATGAGGCAGTTTCATGTCTGCAATTTCACAAATGGATTTTGACAGGATAAGTACATAACATACTTTTGCCTAATCTGTTGCTCCTGATGGTGATGACGCATTCACGTTTTTTAAAATATATATACCATTACTGTATTCTTCGAAGAGCTAGTTAGAGGTAGGTATACAAATGTACACCCACAGTTCGCCCTTATGTTTGGGGGGCCAATATTTTATAAAAGGGACGAGCCTATTGCCATGAACCAGGCACGTATCCAAACTTCGATCTGAGAATTTCATAGAAAATCTCAATGACACTCTATGGAATTTATTGCCGGCACTTCTCCATGAGACTAAAACTATTTTGACTTTGACTTTGAACACTTTGCTCGGCCTGGGAATTCACTAATCAGGCAGTATTCTTTACGTCAAATTTGCTATCTTCTATATTTAGGATACTTCACCATCCATTAATTTTTATGAACTTGTAATAAGGTAATTTGTAAAATCTCTACATCAAAAACAATTTACCCAAAATCTCCAAAACAACTGGAAATAGTAGAATAATTGATGTAAGTTAAACAAGTGGTGTTTGCAGTTGAGCTCCGCTATGCGCCTGAGAATGCTCCCATCTGCAGTGCAGTAAGCAGAAGAGCAAACACCTCCCGACTGCCGCACCCTCGCCGCCGACACTGCTTTGACGACTGACATAAGTAATGATTTCAAAATATAGAAAAGAAAGAAAGAGAAAGAATATGTTTTTATTTTCAACTATGCATTACAAACCTAAAAACTAACCAAACTACCAGGCGGTTCTTAACACGTAATCTATGAAGTCATCTTCTATCTTCTATACTTATAATAAATCTGTAGAGAGGTCAATTCTGTACATGAAATATATTTCCAAAATAACTATCAGCGGGTGATTAGTGATCGATACTGATGCCAAAAATGCAATCAGTAAAATTTTTGTCTGTCTGTCTGTCTGTCTGTCTGTCTGTCTGTCTGTCTGTATGTTCTTTATAGAAACAAAAACCACTCGACGGATTTCAACGAAACTTGGTACAATTGTTCTTCATACTCCTGGGCAGGTTATAGTATACTTTTCATCACGCTACGATCAATAGGAGCAGAGCAGTGAAGGGAAATGTTGGGAAAACAGGAGAACTTACTCCATTTTTTAAGCTTCTGTCGCGTGTGCAGCCTTAATGGTTAAAGCTACACAGAAATCATGTATGACGGAAATGTTCTCCTTAAAATTATATAAAAAATATTCCACGACAGCAAATGTCTATCTTTTATGGTTGACTCACAATAACACGTGTAACTCCCGATAGCTTAGCAGTTCGGAGCTTTCTGATTATATTTGTCTACTCTTACGTTAGGTGACTGACTGACTGACATAGTGATCTATCAACGCACAGCCCAAACCACAGGTTATAGTATACTTTTCATCACGCTACGATCAATAGGAGCAGAGCAGTGAAGGGAAATGTTGGGAAAATGAGTGATTCATGGGAAAGGTTTCAAGCTATCAATGTATATATCATCACGCTACAACCCTTAGGAACGGGGCAACGCAGGTGAAACCACGGGCGAAGAACTAGGGAACAAAGTAACTATTCCACGCGGACGAAGTCGCTGGCAAAAGCTAGTTATTAAATAAACAAGCTTCCACCCGCGACTTCATCTGCGTGGACTTCAGAATTAGATCCCACCTAGATAAAACCTAGCCTATGTCCTATTTCAGAATATAATCTATCTCTGTACCAAATTTCATCAAGATCCTTCAGCCATGCCGACGTGATTGAGTAACAAATATCCATACATCCTCACAAAATTTCACGTTTACTTGTATTAGTAGGTTGTAAAGCAGTTTGTGGTCCATGACAAGACAAATATGTTGACGATTTGTCCTCCATGGCTTAAAAGTCACCAGTGATATGACTATGGACGGGAATGTCTTAGGTCTCAAAGTAAAATTAAAGGTACGGATCTCTGACTGGAAACGTAGACACTTACGGTAAAACTGGTCCGTAAGTTCAAATTCGTACAGCGAGCTATGGAAAGAGCTATGCTCGGAGTCTCTCTGAGAGATAAAGTCCGAACTGAAGTTATCCATCAGAGGACTAAAGTTACCGACATAGCTCAAAGGATTAGCAAGCTGATGTGGCAATGGGCCGGTCACATCTGTTGGAGACCCGACAAACGCTGGAGTAAATGAGTTCTCGAGTTGAAACCGCGTCTAGGCAAACGTAGGTAGTGACGACTTGCGGAAGGCGGCTGGCAGTGACTGGATGACGAAAACCGAAGATCAGGCCCTGTGGCGTTCACTAGGAGAGGCCTACGTCCAGCAATGAATGAATATAGGCTGATGATGACGATGATCTCTTCTGAAAGAAAACATCGTGAGGAAAGATCCATGAGCCTTTCTCAACAGCGTGCGAATTCTGTCAACCCGTCTTGTCAAGCGCGGTGGATTATAAACTAAATCCTCTCATTCTAACAGGAGACCCGTGCCTAGCAGTGGGACAGGACGAGGAACAAAACCATACTGGTTTCTGACACTTACGCGAATATTAGATATTGAAATAAAACTACTTTTTACGCGATCCGCGAGGCTATTGAAATTAAAAAACATCCAAATTTCAATAGAGAAGATGGCTGTGTCTAATCATCTACTTGGAACCCCATTATAGATTCCATAAAATCAAAATCCAAGCCCAAAACTGCAAGACCGAAGGATACGGTGAGCTCATTCTGCGTGAATCGGATCGAAAAATGTAAGGTAGCTGTTAGTAACTGTAACAATAAGACGTCCAACAACTTAGTCTACCCGTGACCATGGATGCTGCAAATTATATCAATACAACGCGATAAAATCCGTAAAAGGTAGTTTTATTTTAACAAAACCATGGCATGTAAACGGCCTATGAAACTACTTTGAAACATAATCCGCTTTATATTAAATTCACAAGTGTATGAATCTTGACAAGATTGATTGATACACTTGTGAATATAGTTCAGTTCCACCAATCTGCTATTACTCCCACAGGATTACTTTAATTGCAATCCAACGCTTCCCCAGCAAAACACACAAAAACTGCTGAACTGTTGACTTTGTAAACTTAAAACTACAAATAAGATTTAAATGAGAGCGGCGACATTTTAGGGTTGAATTTAATATTGGGGACGAATTGGTGGGGGCGTTATGAATAATGCAGGTTCCACTCGCAAGCTTGGTTTCTATCCGTGAGTGCTGGGTTCGTTTTCCAGGTCGAGCAATTTGTTTGTTTGAGAATTTATTTATGAAAATGAAATTGTCACTAGACGCTTAGTTTGAATTATTGCCCGGTTAGATATAGGCTCGCCTCGTATTACATGGGACCTCAAACATAGCGGCGGATTGTGCGTGTCCTCTGCTTAACCCGTTAGCGATACAGTTGTAATGGTTTGTTATGTAATTAGGGTTATTTCTTTTTATGACCCTTATTAGGAAAATTAACGTTCTTATAAGTAAGTGATACTATAATAATTTATAAATAAAAACATTTTTACTTTTAATTTTTAATTTTAAAAAAAGTATTTATTATTTTTACTAGCTTTTATTTTTCGTATTGTTTATCTAGACATCACAAAATAAGGTACCTAAATCAGAAAAATAACGTAGATACCTCTATGAATTGTTTTCAATTCTATGTATTTACTTATGCACATTTTAAGTTTAAACTTAATAATAAATTATTTATTCTAAGTACTTACTATTGAGTTTTTTTTCTCTCTTTAAAACCACATAAAACCGACGTCACACATCACAAGCTATAATTCGTCGGTTAGCGTGCAATACCGCGTAACTAACACTTTGCTGTAAGGTCTAACTTTGATTGAATAACATTGAAAATTAGGCCTTACAGCAAAGTGTTAGTTTCGCGGTATTGCACTCTCACCGACGATCACGGTTTAGTTAAAAAAAAAACCGGTAGTGAATTTCCACCCAATCTCACATGACACAAAATTATTCACGCTCCTTAACCACACACAATCGGGTGTTTTGCGAAATGGCTGGGCAGCGTCAAATTGGGGGTTTGTGCAGCCGGGCGTTATACAATTTGCCCCACCGGCATAATATTTATTTCATTACTTCTATTCATAGGCTCTAATCTGTGTTGTAGTGGAAGTGGGAAATTGAGTTATTTATTGGAATGTCTTGTTTTGAAAATTATTAAATATTGTCATGCCATTATAAATCGTTAAATCATGCCATTGAAGACTCACAATTCAAAATTATCTATTCACCTGTTTCACAGCTGGATACGGATCTCCTGTCAGAATGAGAGAGTCAATAGCCTACTGCAGGTTGGTGGACTACTGCTCTGAAATATTATTTAATCCTACTGGCATTAGGCATTGTATTACCTATTAAGTACATAAATCATTATGATCACACGCAGACCAACTTCACTCCCTATACAAAAACACCCACAAATAGTATTAAGTACGGACACCAGTCCACCAAGTTATCCAATCCCTCCAGAAAAAGATTCACAACATAAATCTCAAACTAATAGTAAGTAAATAGGTAAGTAGGTACCTACCTATAAAACCGCTCGACGTTTTCTAATTCATCCGATTTCTAACGTTTGCCTGCAACATTTCAGGATGCGAACAGATCATAGCTTACTTCACGGGGCGTCACTATCAAGGGCTGGATTTTTCGACCCCCGCAGCGATATTATCACCTAACGACTATAAATAACCACTTTATTTTCACGGTGATAAAGTCTAAAATTCTCCAACAGCAATTTGTCAACGTAGCTTCAATGCGGAACACTATTGTGAGGATAATACCGCGATCAAACGTACACCCATTGTCACCAACATGCGGAACTACTTTATACTTTGACTAATGGAGATAAAGTTTAATTTTCTGTGATGATTTTGATAGTGGTTTTGAATAAGGGGGTAAGTGAGATTCGTTTAATTCTAGACGTGCACAGGACTCTTAATTTTGAATGTAATATTTGTAGGGTGTGTCAACGGAGACACTTAGATGACTAGCCTACCCTTAATAGTTTTTGAATAATGGATTTAATTAGACCATTTAGGAAGTAGGTAAGACCAAAATAGTTTTTAAGTATCTAGTAAGTACTTGTATGATCGTATTTTTTTTAAATTCTTGTTAGGCTTACGCTTGACCGGCAGTTTGCTTGATGTTAAGCGATACTGCGATCTACGATGGAGCGCGCTTGCCTAGAAGATATCGGTTCACTCGTGATTCAAAGACACCCAGATTATATCTATCGGGGAAGACCCACTCGGGAAGCGCATTCCACATTTCAACGGCACGCATGATAAAAGTGGACTTTGTTTCGTTCGGGTTTTTAGAATGTCCACCATGAAATGATAATTACTCATAAACTATTGAACTCGCTAGCCTAATACGTATTCAAGCCATTTACCGACCCACTGTCGGGCACGGATTTCCTCGTAGAATTAGAGGCGTTAAGCCGGCTTATTCCAGGGCGCTCCAAATTTTTATTCCATTTAAAAAAATAATAAACGTCTTTCCCATGAGCTCCAAAAATTTTAAAGTACAAATTGCGCAAATATATAATATAATTTTAATTAAAAAAAAAATATGATTCAACAAACAAATTACCGGAGTAATGCGGTAATACCCTAGCGAGGGTTGGCAGACTTTACACACCGTCAAGCAAATCTCTCAGGCATGCAGGTTTCCTCGCGATATTTCCCGTCACTGATAATTCATTAATTTGTTTAGATATTAGCAGATGGCTTCGAAATGTCAGAGGTGAGTGCGTTCCATTTATGTCAAGAGACACATGAAATTTGAGAATATATGAACTAATATACATTACCTACATAGATGCTACCTAAGTACGTTATATTTTGAAGCGGCAATAGTGTAATGCCTAGGGCGTCGGATTTGCGATCATAGATAGATAGAATATTCTTTATTGCACATCAAAAACTAATGTCAAGTACCTACAAGTTATATGGTTGCCGGTTCGAAACCCACCCATTGTAGATACTACCGACGTGAACCCACTCGTAACACAAGCATTTAGCTTAGCACGAGGGGTTAACAAGAATACTAGTAATGTGCGACCCACATTGCTAGTAAGCTTTTTTAAAAAGACAAAAAAATATATATTATTGTAAATCGGTCTCTCAAAGTCTTTATATATATATATATAGCACACAGTATATGGATTACTGAAGAAGGGATGACAGCCCGCTTTGGCAAATCTAATAAACATCCCATAAAGGGACATTCGGAAAACAATTTGCCAACGATTTGATTTGATATGTTGAACAATACTTTTAGAAAGCACGAATAGCGCAGTGGTTAAGCGATCGGCTTCGGTGCAAGCTGTGGTTGTGTTTGATTCCGGAAAAAAATATTTGCATGGTTTTGAGTGCTTGTAATTTGTGTTTGTAAATGCACATACAATACAAATGAAAAACGTAGTGTGTAGATTTTAAACCTGGAATTTTCTTAGAACATATTTAGTATTACCGTTGTAACGATAGGCTAAGAAAATTCCAGGTTTCAAAATATTAAAAGCAAAATAGCGCTGTTATCCTTAGAGGTAGGCAGAGGCGTACTGGTGTACATTCACTGTTTAGAGTAGTTATAGTTTAGGATCCATGTATGATGCGGTGAGCCTACATGGACATAAATCCAAACTGAGCTGGTACTGAAAATTGGTGTAGCGGCTGAGCGATAATAACACAACCTAAGCATTGAACGAGACCTCACTCTAATCACCCGCGCTTGCATCCACAAGACCAATAAGAAAAAACCCAAATAGACATAAAACATGATTACATGACACATTCATATTACACTCACATTATTACACAGTAGCAGCACTCGAGTGTACTTACTACCCATACAAGTACGAAAAAATACATCTTCAAATAATAAATTCAATAAGATACGGACTACGGTACATGTGGTCGAGTACAATAAGTACAATCGCGCCCACTTGAGTGCACACGTCATAATATGTAGATACATTTGTTAGGGAGTAATTGTTGAGTATAGGGGCGTAAAGCGGCAAAGATGTGGAAATAGGCAGATAGCGTATTTGTTTCTCTGTCAGGCTTTTGACAGATGATAATAGTACCTAAACACATACTGTCACATCTGTATTCCACAAACATACTGGTGAACTGTACACCCACAGTTCACAGTATGTCTAGACCCCATGTAGAACCAGGCGAGCTTAGAGTTATTAATATTATAACTGGGCACACATTCCAAACTCCACGCTGCTACAGAGAATTTCATAGAAAAACCCAATAACACTTTGCTCGACCCGGGAATCGAACCCAAGAAAGCAGTCGCGTTTAGGACTACTAGAATAATAAGGCAGTCAATGTAAAGTAATAATGAGGAAGTAGGTGGATAGAATTTATGTACCTATGTGTTTCTCTGTGAAGATTTTGACAGACCATGATAGTAGATATTTATTTTACTTTGTGTGAATCAAACTGCAAATTACACACACAGTTACAGTCATTCACATCAACTTAAAATAGGTAATAGAGACAGAAGAAGGGGGGAAAAGATATTTGTATTACCTACAAGCGATAGACAAGACATCATTAACAAAATCTTAACCTATCTACTTCTTGTTTCCAATTGGATCCGGGGTCCCGCACACAAACACACACACACGAGCGCGCGCACACACACATACACAATATCTTTTCCTTGTTTTTTTATTGTCAAACTTCGTCGGTGTTTTGTTAAATTGTATCTAATAGCATGCCTTTTTCTAAGGTGTCTAGAATATAACTTGTCGGAAGAGTGAAAATTCCTACTACTAGAAATGTTAAATATTCTTAACTTGATTAAATTAACATTTAATTAAGATAATTTAAGTTTAAGGATCAAATCAAATCGGGAGCAGCATTGTTGTGTGAAAAAAAACGTATCAAAATCGTTCCATTCGTTTGGGACCTACGATGTCACACACGTTCAACTTATAACACCCCTCTTTTTGCATGTCAGGTCGGGTATTTTAGGATGTAAGAAAATTTATTACGTCCTTGTCTCAAACCATCGATAAATAAATAGGTAATTATTGTGACAGATGAAAACACTATCCTATCTGAATATACCTATTTATCATTGTTAATCTTATACACAAAGCGATTGTACGCACTAAACAACCCATACATACGATCGATCAATTGTGCGTGCACCGCGTCAAGTTAACAACAAAAAGATTATACACTTCAACAGATATGTCTCAGAAACAGTGGGGAGTCTGTCTACAATTTAAAAAGTAAAAGTGAGAGCGTAAATCAAGTTCGGAAATAGAACTCCAATTACTAGAAGAAGACAATCGCACCTACCAGAGTAGAAATTACAGTATTAAATTATTAAAGAGGTTTCTTTTTTTTTTTAATCTTACTAGTGACGTGGGTCGCACATTACTAGTACAGTACGCGCGACATAGATTGGCCGGACTGAAGTTCGCCGTTTTAATGCGCAGTGGATTGTTTACGTTAAAAATTGTGTACTGCGCAATCAAAAACTGACAAACAGCTAACTTCAGTTCGGCCAATTTATGTCGCGCGTACTGTATTCTTGTTAACCCCTCAGGCTAAGCTAAAATGCTTGTGTTAAATGTTGTTGACCGAGTAGGTTCAGGTCGGTAGTGCAATGGGTGGGGTTCGAACCGGCAACCACATGATCGCAAGTCCGACGCCCTAGCCATTAGGCTACCGCCGCTTTTTGGAAAAATAGCAAAAAAATATCTTTCTCGTTACTACGAATTTACAATTTTTGGATTTTTTCTTTTACTTATGTTGGCAACCTTGCTTCTTGCCAAATTCATGGCTCTGGATCAACGAAAAATACCCAAGTGTTGATGTTTTGTGTGTCAAAATGTACGGCACTAATTGACTGTAATTTTTTTATTACGTTGCTTGATTTTGTTACTGCTTTATGGGGTTGTACATCTACATATTTGTTATTAATTTCAGCTTGATACCTCGATACGTTTTTGAGAAAACGGGTATTAACAGACAGACAATCGGAAAATGAATGTGAGGTTTCCTTTTTTAATGTTGAGGTATAGAACCCTTAAAAGAAAATACAAATATTACTCTAAAAGTGGAATTTCGGTCTTTCACATTCCACAATCTACTGTTTATCATTTCTCATATCTTACATAAACGACATTATGTAAAAACAAACACGAGTATCGTAATGATTCGCACACACAGCGTTAAAACAAACTCTAATTTAATTATTATTGTTGTAACATTGTTGCTAATACGTCTGTTGTCTTAACACAAGTATTGCTAAATATTTGTATAGCATATAACGGAGAAATTATAGTTTGTTTTGCTGTGTCTGTGAAAGGTAAGGTCATGCCTACATAATTATGTGTGATGTGATGATTGATGAATGTAATGAGAATTATTGTTATTAAGCATTTTGTAAAGTTTTGTTATACCGCTGAGGTGGCAAATTTTACGTGGGAGAGCCATGTTTCGGCACGAATGGGCCGGCTCGACCGGAGTGATACCACGGCCTCACAGAAAACTGGCGTCAAACAACGCTTATGTTGTGTTTCGCGGAGTGAGTGAGGTTACTGGAGACACAATCCCCTTTTAAAAGGTCGGCAACGCACTTGTGACTCCTCTGGTGTTGCGGGTGTCCATGGGCGGCGGTAATTGCTTACCATCAGGCGATCCGTCTGCTCGATTGCCCTCCTATCCCATAAAAAAAGCTTACGGCCCGCCTGATGGTAAGCTGTTACCGTAGCCTATGGATGTTTGCAACACCAGAGGAGTCGCGCGTTGTCGACCCTGTAGAAACCTTTTCACACCTTTTTGAAGGACCCCATGCTGTAGTCTTTTGGGAAAACCTCGGCAGGTAGATCATTCAAGTTACAGTTTTCGAATTTAAGTTACATTCTGAAGTTTTCGGTTCGTACGGTTAATTTGAAAGATTGTCTACGCTCTGGACTGCCTCATTAGTCCAGTGGTCCCAAGCGCGGCTGCGACGCTAGAGGTCCTGGGTTCGATCCCCAGGTCGAGCAAAGTGTTATTGGGTTTTTCTATGAAATTCTCAGTAGCAGCTCGGAGTCTGGATTTGTGCCCGATTAATGGCAATAGGCTCGCCCCCTATTACTTGGGACCTAAACATACCGGCGAACTGTGGGTGTTTGTACGCCATTAGTACGCCTCTGCCTAACCCTTCGGAGAATACAGACGTGATGGTATGTTATGTCTACGCTCATTAGTGCGAATAAAATTAATTTGAATCAACTAATGAGCCCAATTATCGATTTTCTTCGAATCGCCTGCCTGGGCCCACGATTTGATATATAGGTAAGTACTATAATACTGATGTATACATTCGCAGTACAGGTATGATTTAGGTTGGCGAGCCTGCCCCTAGCTGGGTACCTACGTACTAATACAAACTTCGAACTGCTACTATTGTCGTAATGGAAAAACTAAATAACACTGCCAGGAATCGAACCTAGGACCAAACTTTGCAGCCGCACCGTGACCACAACACAATCTATGTAATTGTGACATTGAGGTAATTTATTTTTAAAGCTTAGGTACTAGCAATGTGGGTCAAACATTACTAGTATTCTTGTTAACCCCTCGTGCTAAGCTAAATGCTTGTGTTACGAGTGGGTTCATGTCAGTAGTGCAATGGGTAGGTTTCGAACTGGCAACCACATGATCGCCCTAGCCATTAGGCTTCCACCGCTTCTTTATTCGTTTAATCTTCTACATTAAATTTAGTAAGTCGATATAATAAAATGTCGAGAGTCGACACAACTCTATTCGCGTACATTTGTCATAGCTATGCATTGCAGTACCGTAAAACAAACTATTATGTTAAGTACAGCAAACACAGTTTATTGTCTATGTTGACCGACCTTGAATAAAATGTTATAGAAACTAAGTATCATGTATTATAATTATCTATTATTAATTATTATACATACAGTTCATTAGTATGAAAATGAACACGAATCAATAAAAAACAATACCAGAAGAAAATTTTAAAATATACATATTTCTTATATATAAATGGACTAGATGAACCCCGCGGTTTCACCCGCTAAAAATGACAGACGTTCATACAAACTTTCATCCCCCTTTTCACCACCTTAGGGGTAGATTTTCGGAAAATCCTTTCTTATCGGATGCTTACGTCATACAAAGAACACACCCTCTTAGTTTCACGTCTCTACGATCAGCGGTTTAGGCTGTGCGTTGATCCGTCAGTCAGTCATTCAGGACAAAGCATTTTATTTATACCTATGTAGATATAGATAGATACTCTGAACCAAAACAGTTTAGATTATCCTTAGCATAGATATTTCTAGTTTCTGAAACTTACGTGAATATTAGAGACATTGAAATAAAACTACACTTTACGGATTTTATCGCGTTTTATTTCAATCGATATTTCTTACAAATTTTCCCAAAAAATTAAGTGGAGTAAGTACAGTATTTGCTCTTCCAAGCGTAGTGTCTTTCTCAAATTATATTATCAGACGTTGCTCTGGAATACCTATGGTGTTACGAAAATAGCTGATAACACTTTAAACCAGCTATAAATTAAGTAATCGCATCAAATATGCTGTTTCACACTGTTTTTATAAGTACGTTTGTAGGCTTTACATGTTACGAAGAAACTAGAAAATACTAAAAAAGCGTAATCTTCCAGGCTCCATTGGAAAACGTTTTTCTGTTTTAGTCATTCTTTCTGACCGCGGCTTTGTATGCGTGGACTTCAGAATTGGGTCCAACCTGACTTGAAAGCCTGTGTATTTATCCAGACTATAATCCAGGCTTTCACGTTTATAATATTAGTAGGATTGTAAGCTACTCATATCTACTATGGATCTTTATAACATAACATACCATCACGCCTGTATTCCCCGAAGGGTTAGGCAGAGGCGTACTTAATGTACACCCACAGTTCGCCGGTATGTTTAGATCCCATGTTATAGGCGGCAAGCCTATAGTCATTAACCGGGAGAAATCCAGACTCCGAAAAACCCAATAACAGTTTGCTCGACCTGGGGATCGAACCCAGGACCTCTAGTGTAGCAGTTACACTTGGGACCACTAGACTAATGAGGCAGTCAACTATGATCATTAATTTGGCTTGAGTATCGCTCAATTAGTCTGTATACTTATTTTTTAAAATTAACTACCGTTGACATTTCTACAAACTTATTATTATGTAGTATACTAGATATACTAGATAATAAAATAATACATACCAGACACATATGACTTAATACTGCAACATAATCCAAAGATAACAAACATTTAGAACATTTCCAAAAGTCTTACGCCAGCATTGGGCTGCAACGCACTATCAAAACTCGACGAGATGTCACGAAATGTCACAATGTTTTTAAACGAGAACACTGCTTGTGTTGGTTTAACTTTAAATTACTCGCATTGCGTACTCTAAGTAGTTACACTCACCAACAACAGTGACGTTAAGAAATTTCGAGGATTTCCCCGTTTTATCACAAAAAATATATCTAAGTAAAAACCCAAAAGTCAGAAATATTATATATTATACGAGTATTATATTAATTTTGGCGATGACATAGCACTCTACTAGGCGAAAAATAGGAAAACAGACCTCTCTTTACTGACAACCCCACAACTTATCCCCGTGCGGGGACAGGTTAGAATGCCTACTGTTCCTCGTTGCCTTTCATTTCATCTCTTAAGAGACGTGAAAATATTTGACTTGCTCAGTGGTAGGATCTCTTGGGGTCTGACTGGCTAGCGACCACCCTTACGTCGGAGTCTGTCGTAAAACACCTTGGTATGTGTTTCGACTTTTGCGCGTAAGGCTCTGGCAGTCTGCAGTTCGTAAGGTCTCTTATGGGTCAGCAACGCATGAGGCAAGAGAAGTTGCTCCCTCTGGTGTTGCAGTATCCATGGGCGACGATGAATACTTACCACCAGGTGGCTCGTCAGCTCATTTACCGACTTAATCCATAAAAATAAACAAAGCAGTGGCCATAAAAGTACTGATAATATGAGTTAAAAACTGCCCAAAAGTCAAGAGAATTATATACCTTATAGGGGGGGGACAAAATCATATTAATGTCGTCAAAAGTAGTCACTAAAATTTACAGGTTCAAAATATAAATTGATAAATAGAAATCGATAAATATAGGGGCCTAAAATGGCTACATTCAGAAATTCCGCCAGTATAATTATTAGAATTCGTCAAAAGTGGCTTTTAGTTGGCCTCCTAGTAAAATGTCACAGACATTAAAATTTTTAAACCCTTGACAGATATTGACTCCATAACTTTAACTATACTAAACTATAAACTATGAGTCATATCGTTGACTGGATTCAAGATTAGAGAAGATGGACCCAATTGTGTCACAAGTTAAAATCAAAATCAAATCAAAAAAGTTTGACTTTTCAAAAGTAGGTAAGTTTTCTATTAGTCTAATTGAAATAAAACATTTTGATTTTGACTGTGTCAAAGTGACACAAGTCAAAACATTTTTTGTAAATAATACTCACTAAATTTTATGCATAATAATTTTACGCCTTTTCTCGTCGCCAGTACACACATCTTTAAACAAACAGAGAGGTTTGTTTTTTCATCCAACAACAAACCGTGGCTAGTTTTATTTACGTGTTTCTGTGTTATGTTTGTCTATTGCGAAATAGTGTGTTACCTTCTTGGATGTTTTAAGCACTTTTTGAAGTAGTGATGAATGACGTTTTAGAAAATCTTAGTGATGTAAAATGCATGAGATTAGCTCTCTTTTCATAACCTTTTCCCCTACTTTGGCTGAATTTGTCAGTTTTTTTTTTATGTGATAGGAGGATACTATCAGACGGATCGCCTGATGGTAAGCGACTACCGCCACCCATGGACACCCGCGAAACCATAGGAGTCACAAGCGCGTTGCTGACCTTTTAAAAGGGGATTGTGCCTCCGGTAATCTCACTCACTCGGCGAAACACAACTTAAGCTTTGTTTGACGCCGGTTTTCTGTGAGGCCGTGGTATCTCTCCGGTCGAGCCGGCCCATTCGTACCGAAGCGTGGCTCTCCCACGTCAAAAGTGACTGCTATCGTGAAGTGACTGCTATCGTGAAGTGACTGCTATCGTGAAGTGACTGCTATCACACTTCCGTAACCCAATTTCTGAGTAATATCCTAAGGATAGATGGTTGTATCCGCCAGCAACACCAGTGGTATAATTTGTGCGTTGTCATCTTGAGACCTCAGTTATTAAACCTCATTTCCCTAGTAATTTCGCTGACTACTTTACCCTTTTAACCAGAACACAATAACGTTATCACATTATTGCTTATCAGCAAAACATAGTAGAAAAGTCGTACCACCTCAAAAAATATTTAAGTATTTTTTAATTAATATAATTCTTTAGAAGATTCGTTACGTGGATATTAAAAAAAAAATATGTAGAGTACACTTTAGTACGACCCAGCAAAATGAGTTAAAGATGCGACTTTTCGTCTGATAAGAGACCGGTAGTCGATAAAGCAGATTTATCCTGGAGTGGAAAAATAAGTATAGAACACCCACTAGCCGCCTGAGAACCAGGAAGACGCATCTGGCTTTGGCTGGTATGCATGACGAAGATGTAGAATAGATAGATATATAGCAACGAGATTTATAGATAGATAGCAACGAGTTGCTAGTTGTGCAAAATAATTTGTTACCACTTTCGTACTGGTCATAGATTAAGGAAAAATAGATCAAATTATGCACCAAGAACCATAAACTTCTATAGTTTCCTTAATCTGTGACTCTGGTAGATGGCTCTGAGGCATGGCCTGTTGTGTTGCCAGCTCCCATTTTTTTTTCTTTTTTTGCGCAACCTTTTGCTACTTTTAAGTTATCTATGATTGTACACTTGCATTTTGATTTGTTGTGTGTCATACGGGCGAAAATAAAAACTTTTTCTTTCTTTCTTTTCTTTCAGAGTGAAGGGGTGTAAGATGAATGTTGGATAGATAGAGAAGGATAAATGATGGATGAAAGACTGACGCAGGTAGGATGGAGGATTAATGTGGACTGGATGCAAGACGGATGGAGCGCTGATGACGATGTGTGTAAGTTCCAACACCAGCCTTCGTCCAAAAGTGGACTGCAATAAGCTGATTGATCGAATGACACCCCCATACCTCATACAGGTCGTTGAGCTCCCTAAATTATGGTTGAGCTACACGATGACTGATGGATGCGTGCCGTCAGTTGGGACTGGTCTACTCAAAGCTGCTATGGTTATTTCCTCAAAAGGCCATTTCAGACATTACCCTACATTGTGCCACTCACATATAAGTGTTCTTCCATGTCTGGACTTTAAAAGAGACCATGATTCTCTGAGTTTGTTTCAGTGTTTCTTCTCAGAGGTCGTCGATTAGGAAATGCCGAAGCCATCTAGTTATAAAAAAAACCAAACCATTGACATGTAAATGTACTTATCTATAAAGATCTACTTGCAGAATAAATATCATTTCATTTACCAATGTAAAAAATAAAATCAAACTATTTTTTTTGCGATTTTAATGACAACAATTTTAAAGAATATTTTTTCTAAAATAGCGACACAACTACATATTATTTTTTTCTGCGTCGCGTTTCAACAATCGTGTGCAGAATATGAAATGAATAATTTATATATTGCACAAGGACGATTATTTTAATTAAATTAACATTGCACAGGTGTTGGTATTGTTTTAAAAGTGATAATTACATTTCATAGCAGTTTTATTTTTATATCAAATATTGACACCGTAGAGGAAAGTGTGGTAGTTGTTTAAGAAGCGGATGTATAATAAATGATGCTACTTAATATATAGACGTGTAAAATATATTAACATAATTAAGCATGAACTTATTCTGTCTGCGAATTTGTTTTCTTTTTATTTAAAAAAATATTCCATTTAAATATTTTTAAATGGATAATATAAAAATAATAATATAATAATAATAAGATAATATAATATAAAAATATCGCCTCATTAGTCAAGTGGTCCTACGCTAGAGGTCCTGGGTTTGATTGCCAGGTTGAGCAGTGTTATTGGGTGTCTCTTTGATATTCTGACTAGCAGCTCGGAGTTTAGTTTATGTTGCTGGCGTCTATATGCTGTGGTACCATCAGATGACCCCTGTGCTTGTTTGTCATTTTATGACAATAAAAAAATATCTTAGGACTACTGGTGTTGCTAGCGCCTATAGACTGCGGTGGTCGCTTATTATCAGGCGGCTCCTATTTTCATCTCTTTACAATAAAAATATTATCTTCATAAAGCTCAGTGGTTTTATGGAGTTTGCTATTACATATGGAGTCTATCTTCTATCTTCTTTCTATAGAATATGTATAATCCTTACTGATATTATAAACGTGAAAGTTTGTGAATATGGATGTATCGATTTTTGTTACTCTTTCACGCCAGAACGGCTAAACGGATCTGGATGAAATGTGGCACGGAGATAGATTATAGTCTGGTATAACACATAGGCTACTTTTTATATAGGTTGGACCCAATTCTGAAGTACACGCAGACAAAGTCGCAGGCAGAAGCTATTACATAACATGAATGTTTGTTTGTTTGTCCTCTATGCATTGTTAAACCATTCATCCTATCGCGATGAAACTTTGGTGAATTGTTGTGTGCATGCCTGGGAAGGTTTATGAAAAAAAAACAAAAAACAGTCATTGCAACGCATGCCGGGGGTAAGCTAGTACTTAAATATAATTAGCGTAATACTATAGAATCGCTATCAACCTGAAATTGAAATGGATAAAATATAGTTACACGAGTTAAATTTCAAGAACATCTGAAAAAATACAATAAGTATGTATACAAAACGTTTGACCTTGCTATTATTTCATGTCATTATTTATTATTGCAATTTAATAAAATAATACATCTTGTCACAATATATCCAAGAGTTGGTATAGTTACTTATCAGCTTTTTTTTATATCGAAACTTTTTTAAATTTATTTTTTATGTCCATGGGCGGCGATGACTAGTTACCATAAGGTGGCTCGTAAGCTCGTTTGTCAATAAATTTGTAAGTAAGTAGGTATACTCCAAAGTCTGGAACATCGCCGCAAAGTTGTTAGCTTATCGGTATTTTATCGGATACATTTCGGAGAGGATCTCCAAGATCTTATTCCCCCTGGCCCTTTCTACTATCGGACGACCAGAAGTACGAAAAAGTGACATCGAATCATGGTGGACATTCCAAAAATCCAAACGAATCACTATGTCCACTTTTATCATGCGAACCGCTGAAATGTGGAATGCGCTACCCGAGTGGGTCTTCCCCGAAGGATTATTCTGGGTGTCTCTAGATCACGAGTGAATCGGTTTATTCTCGGCAAGCGCGCTCCATCGTAGATAGCAATGTCGCTTAAGAGTCCGACGGACCGAATTTCTCTTACAAACGTAATACCCAAATAAATCGTAATTCAAACACAATTTAATCAAATTGCGTTATTATTCGGATTTCGCAATTTTAATTTTTGATAAAATTACTAAGTTTGAATGATTTTCCAATCTTTTATTTCCAGTGAAATAATAGTTAAAAAGAAAAGAAAGAAAATACTGTTTTTCACGTCGACATGACGCACGGAAAATTGAAATAACAGCACAAATGAAACCTAAGAAAGACATGCGTCACACCCACGTAAAAACTGCGATCGCTCAGCATAAAGTGTAGACGAAATAGTACGGTAGGAACCTAGATTGACGGTATCGGAATCCGAATAATAAATTAAAATTTGCAAATTGGTTAAATCGTGTTTGAATTACGATTTATTTGGGTATTACGTTTGTAAGAGAAATTCGGTCCGTCGGACTCTTAAGCGACACTGGTATCTACGATGGAGCGCGCTTGCCTACAAGAAATCGATTCACTCGTGATTTAAAGACACCCAAAATAATCTTTCGGGGAAGACGCAATCGGGTAGCGCATTCCACATTTCAGCGGTTCGCATGATAAAAGTGGACATAGTGTTTCGTTCGGATTTTTGGAATGTCCACCATGATTCGATGTCACTTTTTCGTAATACTGAAATATTACATTTGTAAAAAATTCAAATTCGGTCCGCTGAAATTCGGTCCGCTGGCGATCTACGATGGAGCGCACTTGTCTATCCAAATCCGAATAACATAATTTGATAGAATATTGTCTGGATTACGATTTATTTTGGTTTTACGTTTTTGTGGGCTATTCAAGCTCCGCCGGACCCTTAACATCAAGCGAAGTGGCGATCAAGCCTTTTTTTAAGAATAAAAAAGTAAGTCATATAAATTCACACCTAACAAAGCACCAGACCACCCAACAGCCGGTGTTGAACGCCCGTGACGTAATTCGCGTTATCATTGCTCGTCGCTGATAAGCTCAGTAATCCTGGAGCTTTTGCTGTCCCGACCGTGAAGTGTTTGTGTAAGTGACTCCACCTCACACGACGTGCGCGAGTTTAAACATTAAGTCTGAGATTTGGATATGAATCTTGGCGTAAAATAATGTTTTCTTGAATGTAAAATTTATAGTGTTAGACTGTCTCAATTGTCTAGTAATTGCGAGCGGGCTATACTACGCAAAGGTCCTAGATTCGATTCCCAGTCAAGTAGGTAGATAATTGTTTCCCATACAATTTTCAGTTCAATTTCAAGTTCAAATGTTTTTATTTTTAATAATCTTTTACAAGCGTTCATGAAACGTTATGGTTCATGAATGGTTCTAGTTGCACGGTTCTAAAAAATTGGTCCTACGGAGAAAAAGCCGGCAAGAACCTCCATGTATTGTTCATTGGCCTATGGAATTTTATATATTTTCTTGGCAATTGATTTAAACTAAGATTTGTCTCTAAATCTTAGCTTAAGGATACACCTCTGCCTTGCCCCTTGAAGGATACAGGCGTGATGGTATACTATATTTTTTTATTATCACAAAATGACAAACATGCATGTGGGCCGCCTGATAGTAAGCAGTAACCGCGGCTTATTGACGCCAGCAATATCAACGTGTCCTTTTGAGACATCAACTGTCAAGTTTCATATTTTGCCCAGTAATTCATTAATGGATAGTTATTATTTTCTAATATTAGCATATTACTGCTTAGAACCTATTGGGAAATACGGTGGTACCACTCCAGACAAACTCCATAGTCTAACCACTTTAAAAACAAAATCCTATTTTGAAAATAAAACAAAGCAGATTATCATTCACATTATTTTATATTTCTCCCTTATAAATACGATGTTACATAAAATAACTACAGTTTTAGATAACATTTAGATACATCACAGCTCCTTTCAGAGCCAAATCGGTGTGTTTTTACACACCAAATATTGCAATAATGACATTCGGCATTAATTATGGCTTATTATGTGATTTATTAATAGATACAAATATACACACGATAACACATCAACCTATACAGTTGCAAAAGTCAAGAATAGCTTGGTGTGTACATCAGCTAAACTATTAAGGGTCTATCCACACTCATCGACGCTGAATCGGTTTAGGCTGATCAAAAAAAATTTGACGACATTAATGATGTCTCGCGGCTCGGCTCGGACGACACTGAACGACGACGGCGGATTACCTCGGCTTTTCCGAATTTCCGAATCAACTCAAACAGATTCCGCGTCGATGAGTGTGAGAAGACTTATTTTCCATCTTCTCCTATCCTGTATACTCGGACGAAATAACGTCACGTGCCTGATGTTAGCGGTAGCGCCGGTATGTCGTCCGGCGGACCAAAATGTCCATACAAAGGTAATACCAAAATAAATCGAACTATAAATCTATTAATATCGGTTATTGTTCCAATTTGGATACCACTAAGCTAGGTTTTACGTTTATTTCAAATGAAGTAGTAGTAGATGAAATGGTAGATTAGGAACCTAGATTAACGGTATCCGAATCCAAACAATAACACAATTTCAATAAATTGTGTTTGAATTACGATTTTATTTGGTAAGTATTAGCGTGCGCCGGACACTTAGGTATATACTTAAATGTTTTTATGCTCGATATCGTTTTTTTTTAAAAAGAAGTATATCACGAATGCAAAACATTTACGAGCCCAATTGTGTTTACACCAAATTATAATTTACCACTGTGCAACTCGTATGATGTCGTATGAAATATGCTTTACGTCTTAGTCAAAATACTGACTAGTCAGCAGCTTAATAGCGTGATGGGTGAGCCACGACGACCTTTTATTTTATCATCGTAGAGAGAGAGAGAGAGCCTTTTTTTAAATAACAAAAGAAAGCTATTTTTGATAAAAAAAAATATATTCTCTGCAGATTTTTTTTCTATACAGTTTTTATGTTTTGTTCACAGATTTTTCGTATAAAATAAAAGATTGTAAAGAAAATTGGGTCTAGACTCAAATCGTCAAAACTTCTATCTCCTCTCTTGTTTTTGGATAGAACAAGCTCTTACTCTTAATAAAACATGAATAAAGAAAAAGTTAAGGAAAAAGAAATAATGTTTTATATATTAAGCCAGCTTACACTTTCTAACAAAAAAAAATCCGGAAGGCACTCCTGAGTTGCACGACGGTGCACGCACACCGTCATTTATTTTTCGGATAGACCATCCCTATTACTCTGCCATAACATGAATTTTAATGTCATTTTTCCATTTGTGTACGCTCAGGCTATTAGGATCTATTTTCTCTTTTTTAAATAACCTTTTCTTTTCTTGCTTTGTTTACGTTGCTGTTGTTTATTAAAATTCCTTTATTTCCCTAAATTTTATCACCCTACATAAATAATTGTAATTAGAAATTTAATAAAAATCGGTATTTATCGTATTTATGCGCCATTTCTTCTTTCAACACATAATTTTAATCACAATTAATGCCGTACGACGACTGTTACTTACAATAGAATAGTTAATATTTACACACTTAAGTTATACTTAGATTTTACAACGCAACACTACTTTGTACATAAATGACTAGACTTATTTATAGATGACTTTTTTTTATAAGATTTGCGAAAAAAGAGGTTAATGTAGAACTTTGTCAATCTGAAAAGCAATTTAACTTTTATTTTATATTTCGTGAAGAATAATAGATTCCAAAAAATTCAGTAATAAAACTGCATGATCGGAAATAGCTCTTACATTATTGATAAATTCTGTTAAATCTAAAAACCAATTACAATAGAAAAATGATTGAAAACAACAACAAAAACAAGCAAATGATTTAATTTACAAAAACATTTTGCAAAAACTAAAAACGTGTACCTGTACAGTTTTTGTTGGATTGTTTCTAAGAAAGTAGAAGCAATTTCAGGTTATTGTTAAACTGAATTACATTTTGTTTCAGGAAAACGTGAGATATTAATTTTTTGGCTTTCAGTTTACACAACTTTATACCTAGACTCCGTCGCTTGAAAAACTTCCTTAATTAACTTTCTTTTAAGCTGTAGATAGGTACCTATTTAATTTTGACTCAAGGAAAATAACTAAAGCATTTGGGGACATCATTTTAAATACGAAATATCTAATTATTTGGTCATTACTAAGCAAACGTTTGGAAATCGATATCTATCCGATTTTCTTGATTGTTTTGTACAAATTGTTTATCTTACATCACTTTACGAACACCTGTTCCTTATATCGGAATCACATCAGTCATTTAGCGGGGATTGCGCGCCCGACGGGGCGATTCAAAACGGGGATGGACTGGATCCGCACCCGTTGAGGTACATTCATCTGGCCCAGTCGTCCGGTGGGCAGTTGCTCTGATGAAGGGGCGAGAACGCGCTTCTCCTAGGCTCTGAAGTCATTGAGCTGTCTTGGGAACCGATTATGGATTCGATAGAGAATCCGTTTCTAGATCTCTTACTTCGAGGTTCGGTGGTTTCTGCGACGCGCGGCGGTAGCGGGACGGGTCGGAGCGTTGCCGGCGGCGGGCGCGGTAGCGTCAACAACGGCGTCGGCGGCAGGTAGCACGGCAGCGGCAGCAGCGGCGCGTACGCCTCTCGCGCCAACATCGCCACTACCGCGTGCGCATGCTGAAGGGACGGCGCTGGCCGCTTATACCGCTTCCTCCTCCTCAGAAAACTCCCATTATCAAACATATCTTCGGCCAACGGGTCCAGCGTCCAGTAATTCCCCTTCCCTGGATTCCCTGGCTCCCTCGGAATTTTTATAAAACAATCGTTCAGACTCAAATTATGCCTGATCGAGTTCTGCCAGGCGGGAAACTTTTCTCTATAATAAGGGAACCTCGTCATTATGAACTCACATATTCCACTCAAGGTCAGTTTTTTGTGTGGTGATTGGAGGATCGCCATTGTAATGAGAGCGATGTACGAGTAAGGTGGCTTGATGAGTTGTGATGATGACTTCTGCTTTGGCTTCTTTGGCGTTGAGGGTTTCGATTCTGTTGGACTAGAGGCGTCGTACCTCTCCGAGTCGCTGGACACCGGTGGAACTTCTGGTGTGTCCTCGTCGACGGACACGTAGGTGTCGTCCTGAGGGTAGTCGGGATCGCGGTCGTCGCGGAGGTAGTGCGGCAGGTAGAGCCGCGGCGGCGGTCGCAGGTCCAGCGGTAATTCGCCCTCGATGATCATATCGCGGTATTGGGCAAGATCACAATCTTCCATGCTTTCGGTCACATGTCAGAGGTGCGTAGTGTCGCGTGTCGCGGCGCGTACTGCGGCTTCGCCCTCGGCCCGGAGGCTCTGCCCCCGCTGGCCCCGCCCACGGGCGCTACCGCCCGCCCCGCCCCGGGCCGCGTTTACGTTCCACTAAACACAACAATTGTCGTTATTATTACTGCGGGTCGGAGCTTTGTGCATGAATTTCAGGCCGTCGACTAATAATTATTAGGCCGTGTTTTGTGGTGAAGCTTTAACAGTAAAATAACTTACTGAGGTAGGTAGATATTAAAACTTAGAAAGTTATTGTTGACACTGGAGACTACTTAACGATTGATTTAAAATTTCTTGTTTTGAATTTAATTTAAAATCTACGCTGTACTTCATATTATAAAGGGATTATTAGATACTAATTAAATATTGTAATGTTATTTATTTATTTTTATTAAATAAATAAATGAATAAAAATAATTTATTTGCATAAATAATGTACCTACAGAAAGTTCTTAATACAATGATTAGTATCGCATATTCTGCCTTAAATTTCAGCGTGTAAATTTAACATAATTTATTAGCTAATTTATTAACAATATTAGATATTATTTTAAGTTATTATTTACAAGTAAAAAAAATGACTAGCTATTATAATTATTATTTAGCTAGGAAAGAAAGTTAGGTACTACATAATATTCATAGTTATAAGTAGATATTAGTTATTGCTAACTTTGGATAAACTTCACAGTTACCAAGAACTTAGATTTCTAAGATTTCTCTATAAACTTAATATAGAGTTATAATAAAATGTAAAATGGTTATTGTATTTATTAGATATGGACTAATTATTTCTTTGAATTTACAAACGAAAGTAAGTATTACTTGTGGTTTGTCAATCAGATACCTAATATTTTTTTAAAGTAGGTAGGTAGGTCTAAAACCATTTAACAAATTACATAAGGAATACTAACTTAAATATAGGTAACAATTTACTTTAGAAATTATATACATAAAGCGCACAAAAAAAGTACTTAAACTCCATCAAACAGATAAAAATAAAATCCTACACGTTACAAAGAAAAACTGTTTACTGAGAAATCCACGTCCCTTAATCCGCTAAAAGAGTCATATTGAAAAAAAATCTCATAAAACGATTTCTAGTACTCCATTCAGGTAGATATCTTCAAATAAAAGTTACGTAAAAAATATTTTCTGAAAGCAGCATGACAATGCGAGCCCGCTACTAGAAAACCCTCGTATATGTTTCCTACCATAACATTTACCCCTCGGGCGTTGAGGGAAAAGCTACACGAGCGAGCGAGATAAAAGACCCCAAAGACAGAGACGCAAACAAAAGTGGACCAATTGTCGACGAGGTTTCGTTGGGCGGAGCTCTCAAAAGCTAACATGTCAGGGCGTGGCATTAGATCCTATTATTGTCTGGCAAGGCAAATAATATTTTGCACAATGTACACATTGGGGTAAGGGGGTGTTCAAGGGGGGTAGCTAATTTATTCCCAACTTCGGTTAAGGCTTGTTTTTCAGCTTTGCGAGCCTGTTATTTAAATTGGACTCGGTCGGTTATTTGTATGTAGCCGTCTGAAGGCATTGTTGGCTTTAATGAACGAATTTCAGCGGGATACCGTTGTACAGAATTTGTGATACAAAGTTAGTATTTGGCGAATATTTTTCTCTTATATTTGTTGCGGACGCTTTTGTTGAGAGCGGTATTTATTTTAACGTGCTTTTGGGAATGTTTGCTCGTAATATTATCATGTGTATCTATATTATATTTTCTTCTATATTTAGTAGCCTAATCCCTCTCATTCTGAGACGAGACCCGTGCCCAGCAGTGGGACAGTATAATGGGTTGATTAAGTTATGTTATTATGTTATTTAAAAAAGAAGAACCTGACTGACTGACTGATGGACTGACTGACGTATCAACACACAGCTGAAACTACAGGAGCTAGATCCCTGAAAGTTTGCATGCTGGTCCCTTTTGCACTGTAGACGAGCACTAAGAAAGGATTTTTGGAAATTCAACCCCTAAGGTGGTGAAAAGGGGGGTGAAAGTTTGTATGAAAGTTCGACATTTATTACCGGGTGAAGCCGCGGGGTAGGTACAGGTAGTCCGTTATAAAGATAGTGACTATTTGTGTTACCTATACGATTTAACCACGTGCATTCTCTAAAGGAACTTGCTCCCATCTACCCCGGTGGGTTTGTCCCGTTAACGGGATGGATGGGAAAATTAGGGGTGATTGTGCCCCTCGTAGGTAGGTACCTACTCAACAACATTTTTCACGAAATCAATACTTACTATATTCGTGTAAAATAAATAGGTACATCTTCATATACATAGGTATCCGTGTGGGGACGGATCAGAATAGATACCTACTGTTCCTCACTACCACTCCTACGCACACTTGCTCGGTAGTAGGACCTCTTGGGGTCTAACTGGCTGGCGACCTACCTACTACCTACGTCGGAGTCCGTTGTAAAGCACCTCGGTGTGTATTTCGACTTTTCCGCGTAGGTAAGAGCCAGTTCCCTTCGGTTGCTGCGGCTCTGGAAGTCCGCATTTTGCAGTTTGCCCATATACTTAGGTACCTACGTCGTCAATGCATCAGCAACTCCTCTGGTGTAGCAGGTGTCTGCGATTACTTACCACCAGGTGGCTCGCCAGCTCGTTTACCGACGTAACCGATAAAAGAGAGACAGACTACCTTTAGGCATGTACGAAAATTCGTCTTTTTGGCACGTAAGTACCTAGGTACCAGTTATTGATTTCATAGGGAAAGTTGTTCAGTAAAGTAAATCACCAACCTACGTACCTATACACAGACGTGCTCTAAGTACCTAATTGCGTTTGCGACGTTCTCAAAGGACAGGTTTTGCACGAAACGGTAGGATAAAAACCTAGATTAATGGTATCCGAATCCGAATAATAACATACTTACTTAACATAATCAACTCATGAAATTGTCCCACTGCTGGGCACGGGTCTCCTCTCAAATGAGGGGGAGTAGGCACGCTGGCCTAGTGCGGGTTGGCAAATTTCACACGCCATCGAGAAAATCTCTCAGGCATGCAGGTTTCCTCACGATGTTTTCTTTCACCGTTTAAGCGCGTGATAATTAACTATTAATACGCACATGACTTCGACAAGTTAGAGGTGCGTGCCTTGGATTCGAACTCGAGACCTTGGACTTGACAGTCCAACGGTCATACCATTAGGCTATCACTTCGCTCCCAATAACATACATACAACATAATAACATACCTAATTTGATTAAATTCTGTTTGAATTACGAATTATTTTGGTAAGAATTAGGTATCTACGTTTGTACGGGCAATTCGGTAAAAATGGGTGAAAGCCTTACCTAAGCCAAATTTGTGTACCAGGATCGTAGCAAGTATCTTCTTATACTTAAATCTATAGTTTCTGCTTATCCCAATGGAGGAAGGAGTGATAATATGCACTTAGGTATGTGCACATGGAATCCTCTTTCTTTATTCGCTTAGAAAATGATTATGGATTGAACTTTCGAAGTTCTGTTCCTACATCGTTACCTACACGACGTTAAATATAGGGGTAAGTTTATATCTACTTATTCGTTTCATAGGGTTGTTGTCCCGGTTTTATGGGGTGAAGATGACTTAAGTATTATAAAGTTGGTGGCAGAATCTGTAAGTAGGTACCTACTACAGGGTAACTTTGAAAACATGCAACAAATTGAAATGGGAGTTCCAGTAACCATTATTTATCCAAATTGTCCAAAAAATAATCTTAGTTTTTATCTCAGATAGTGCAAACTAAGCTTTTATTTTCAGGTTGGCGTGAATGATCGGTACTTATTTAACTAATAAGATATATAAATAAATAATTGTAAGTCTCAAAATATCCGCGCGGCGCGCCTGGTCAATCCCTAATGGAATCTAATAATTCCACTCACAATTGGAGCTGCTCGACTGGGGAAGTACCTCCACCTTGCAGATTTTCCGGTCTTTTATTTCCAGTGAAGTAGTAGTGTAGTAGACAAAATTGTAACGTAGGAACCTAGATTAACGGTGTCCAAATCCGATTAATAACATAATTTGATAGAATATTATCGGAATTACGATTTAATTCGGTATTACGTCTTTGTCGGCAATTCAAGCTCCGCCGGAACCTTAATGAATCATCCTTACTAATATTATAAACGTGAAAGTTTGTGAGTATGGATGTATGGATGGTTGTTACCCTTTCACGCCAGAACGGCTGAACGGATCTGGATGAAATTTGGCACAGAGATAGATTATAGTCTTTTTATCTAGGTCGGACCCAATTCTGAAGTCCATGCAGACAAAGAAGCAACTATATAATATTTTAATTTGTCGCGTCCATTAAATTTCGTCCTCTAGGTAGATGGGTACCTACCTAGGTTATAGGATTTGTTTGTGAGGGTCTCCACTCTTTAGCATCAGGCAGTAAATGGATTAGATAATAATTATGTGAGATAGATACCTAAATAATTAATATAATAGGTAGGTACTTAGTTCCATTTCTACATTTGTAAATTTCTGGATGTGCAGTGTTCAGCGGTGATGCGGTTCTTGCGATTGCCAAGTGAATCGTCCCTTGAAGACTTATTGTTGCTTAGGCAGGTACCTATTACTAGCTAAATGAAAAAAAATACGGCTATTTATGCTGCATACAATGACATTATATAGTTAGCTGCATATATATATATTTATAAACTGACAACATGTCAAAATTTAAAGCCACCAAAACAAAAATACTCTTTCTTTGTTTTCCTGTTCTGAGTTCCGAAACATTTTTTATTTATTTTTTAATCAAATTTCTTCATTTCGGAGAGAAAAATACGTGTGATGACGACATTTTTGGCGGAAACTGAGAAAATTGAAAATTTTACGATATAATAGTAAATCAACAACGAAATAGGTAATGTTAGGTTATGATTAATTATTAAAGATAAATGCCAAACTGACATAAGAAATTTTTTTAAGGATCAGAAAAATGCCAATTCTGTTTAACACGCGTACAAATGATGAATTATTTGGCAATTACGTCTGTTTAGATTAGAAATAACTTCAAATTCGAAATTAAGTAGATACCTAAATGAAAATGATTGAATCTCGGGAAAATAAAAAAATACAGGTATCCTTATTTGCGATCTAGTTAAAAAAAATGAAATGTTGTCAATTGTACTTAGATGAAACTTGCGAAAAACAAAAAAAATCAATTAAGCTAGGTTGAACGGTGAGCCTTACCTACCAAACTAAAATCCACCCGCGCACAAGAGGCCTTTCCAGTAGCATAATCCATCTTAAATACAAACAGTTTTAAGCCACAAACAACTTGTTTTGCCATGAAATATTTTACCCAACTAGTAACAAAGTAAATATGTGAGTACACAGGTATAATCCATCTTGGCCGACGTTGGCCGACGCTGACTGAGCAAACATTTCAATAGTAAGGATGAGCTTAGGTTAGCTTAACTCTTGTAAGCTGGATTACCGTAGCAACCGTAGCTAGGCTGTGTATGTTGCTAACTATGTACGGAGTTAGGTCTTAAATTTACTTTTGGTAGGTTTTCGGTGAAACGGTGGGTTGCACTGTAGTAATCCTAAAAGGACACCCGTGCCCCGCATTGGGACAGTAAGTAGATATACCATATTGGGTTGATCATTAAGTTTTTTTTCACCTTTACTGAATATAGGCCGTGGGTAGGTGGTAATGTGATCCCCTGCAGGAAATTGACCCCCCTCAATTTATCGATGTTCCAAAAACGCCATCTATATTTTCTTTCGGTTATCGGAAAGCCAAAGTCACATTAACAATTTAATAGCTCCAAAAAATACTAGATGGTGTTCACTCGCGGCGCGGCTCGATCTAGTCGAAACTTGCAACCGCGAAACTTTAAGTGTTGCCGCTGTTTTTATTTATTAAAATTACAAATATTAAATTTTCGATAGTGTGTATCATTAAGTGTGGTGAAAAAACGTTGTTCTTCAAGACAACAAAGGTAAGTATACAAAACCATTCGACATTATTTGTTATTGGAGTAAGGTTGTAATATCAATGAAATTTTAATTTGGTACCCTCTATACGTATGTTTTATGGCCCCCGGGGCCATTTTACAAGTATGAGTATATATTGCTTTTAAAAAAACTGTTTTTTGTTTTCCGATGCCTCGCACAAGTGTGATATGTCCTTCTGCTGCTAAAAAAAGAAAGTCTTGGGATCCCGAGAAGATGAAAATGGCTATTGAAGCTGTAAGAAACATGGCGATGGGCTATAAAAAGGCAGTCAAGGCTTATTCAGTACCGAGAAGTACTTTAAAGCGATTGGTGAAGGTCTCTGAAAGATGTTTGGATTCACTTGTCCAGAAGCCGCTAGAAAACCTATACTTAAGAAAACCTATATTCAATCGTGGTAGGAAAGCCACACGGGCTAAAGTCTTAACATTGTCGATATATAAAAATCTGTTGGTCGAATCTTTGCAGTTAGCAGAGACTAGTGTACGGGGCAGAGGACGTGGACGTGCCCGTGGAAGTGGCCGAGATAGAGGCACTACTAGCAGCAATGTTCGTCGGCGTCAGAGGTCTTCGTCAAGTAGTAGCTATGACGATGATCAAATTGAAAATAACGACTCAGATGTTGATGCAGAATTCTTATCAGATCAATTACCCGAAAATTCAGATACTTTTCCTTATTTTGTAATGCCAATTATTCGGCTGACAGACGTGGAGAAGAGATTCAATGCCAAAGTTGCTTTGATTGCATACAGATTGCGCGGGTCCAGAGGGTCCACATTACATTTGCCGTTAACCTGTTTTTTGCTTTCATTATTTCTTTATTATACTATTTCTTTATTAAATTGGTAGGTAATTATGATCTACACAAAGTCTGATTCTATGTAACTGATTTCTACTACAATTCTAGTTTTCTAAGATGTTTGTTGCATTTTATCATTTTCATACATTTAATATGGTCCCCAGGGTGCCATAATACCCTCTCAATATGTCAAGTTGAGAGTTTTGCCTATTTTCGAAATAAAGAGAATTATGAGAAATCTATCGGAACTATCATTTAATAACTCTCAAGCAACTTGTTAGCAGATATATTTGGAACAATCTGGCACTGGTTACAAATCTCTGAGTCTTCAAATATTGGCTGAAAACTGAAAAAACAAAGTACCATATTCCCACCTTCTCCTCTATTAATATACCTACCTATACTTATTTATTTTTTACTCACAAAAGATTATAATAATACCCCTCTGGGACAAGCGTTACCTCATCATGAGACTAACGTCAAACTGGAGTGTAGATTAGAATCGCTTTTTACAAACCTTAGATAATAAAACAAAAAATGTGTCAGGTCTAATGAAAAGCGCACAAACCGCACATCCTGTGGCGAGCTGATGGTGAGTGGCGACACTGCGGTCCTTCCATCCGGTCTCCAGTTTATCATGTAAACCATGGTTTATCATGTATTACATTCTTTCTATCAATATAGCACACTTGCTACACTTTGATCTTGACTCACGCCTCTCTCCCACAGGGGTAGGCAGAAACTATAGACCGCCACTAACTACGATTCTTGCATACTTCTTTTACTTCTTCCACATTCATACATCTTCTTATACATACACGCCGATTGCGAGTGCTAGGCACCTGACCTTTTTGAAGGATTTCGCCTATAAGATCGGCGTATGTCCTTCTAGGGCGACCTCTACCGGCGCTGCCGCTGACATTCGCCTTATAAATTCCTTTCGTTAATTGTATTTCATTCATTCTTTCAACATGTCCAAACCATCTCAGCATATTCTTTTCAATACGCGTCACTACATCATCTTTCAGCCCGCAACGTTGTCTTATCACACTTATTATATGGAACCTAAACATACCGGCGAACTGTGGGAGTACATTAGTACGCTTCTGCGTAACCCATACTTCGCAAGGAACGCATTTCCACTGCATTTATTCTACTTTCATGTCTCTTCTGCCATACCCAACATTCACTTCCATACATAAGTGTAGGTACCAGCACACTATTATGGATAGCAAACCGTGCCTTTTTGACACGGATTGATTAACCACAACTGCATGATTAGCACTATTCACTTTATTTTCTGCATTCACTCTCCTTTCCACATCTGCATCAATTTTACCATCCCTAGTAAACACACTTCCCAAATAAAACAAACTCATTCACATGTTCCACACTCTTACCCTCTATCTTTACATCACACATAAATACATCTATTTCTTTAATTATGTATAAATGTCGCGTTTTAAAAATCATTAAATTTTGAAAAAGCGCCATCTTTTTTTATGATTGAAGGAATTGTGTTGGTTAAAGCGCCATCTGTAAATTTGAGATAAAAGCAACTAAACATTAAGTTACTGAATAGTGTTTGTAATTTGTATACTAGCCGCAAGATGTCAGTTCAGTTCAAGAAGTATTTAATAGATGGCGCTATTTTCAACAATAAAAATAATGCGTGAAAATTATTAAAATTGTAGATCTGCACCTATTTAATTTTATTGAAGTCGTTAAATCTAATTATGTATAAGTGCTTGATAACTAACGCTCAAAGAGTATAACAAACGCTTGTAATAAGCATAATTAAGCAGTTTATTTTATTAAGCGTGCTCTAAATACCGACTCACCTAGTTAGACTTACCTAGGTACCTACTAAATTAAAATATTGCGTTGCTATTTATGTAGGTAGGTACATACATTTATACGCATACCTACCGAACTTCTTCAATAAATTAACTATGCAGATTGAACGTACCTACTCCAAACTTTAATGTACCTATTTGTACCCTTAAAGATGTGATGTGATGGGTCGATCCGATCCAATCGATTTCGGATCATGGACATTCGATCCAATCGATTTTCGGATCGGATCGAAGCCATTCGATCCGACCGCGGATCGATTCAACTCTATCGAATATCGGATCGCCGTCCAAACGTTGTGGTTTGCACACAATATAATGTAGGTATATTAATATTGGGTGGTCAATCAAAGTATGCACTGAAACTTTAGTTTGTTTATTTATACATAATGTCGGTAATCTACATATTAGTTATTATTGGCGTTTGTTTAGTGACGGCGAATAGAAAGATGATACGAAATAAACGATAAGTCTCATATTAGGTATACTTTAAATTATTGTAAGTTAATTTTAATCTAAAAATTAATTTTCTTAGGTTAATGTCATTTCTATTGCCTTATTTAACCACCCAACCCATTTTTGTTTAAAATAAATGTCATAATTATATTAATTAGTTAAATGTTGTATTTTCATGCGATTCTTTGGATCGATCTTTTGAAAATGGGATCAAATGCATGCGATCCGATCGGGGGATTTGATTGAGACGTTGCGATCCATTACGATCCACAGAATCGGATTGAGCTTTAAAAAATCGCATCCCTATTAGTATTGTGGCGCACTCTAGGCACCAGTTGACCTGGCATTTTTTTTGTTTATAAAATGACGTAGTACCTACCTAGGTGCCTATTTAATTGCGTAAAGAGAAAGTAACATTGTTAATCACGCTCTACTATTTATACTAAGTAGGTACCTATAAACATAGCACCGATGCTCAAAAACAAGTTTATGTAAGTATTTTAATAATATTCCACTTTGTAACTTTTCCTTTTTTACTTCACCGTAAAAAATACTTAAGTACAGGTACCTACTTACTCAGGTAGGTACCTTTATTTCCAGTGAAGTATTTGGGACGAAATGGTAGAGTAGGAACCTAGACGGTATCGAAATTCAAATAATAATAGAATTTGATTAAATTGTGTTGAATTGCGGTATTAGGTAGGTTCGTTTGTAAGAGAAATTCGGTCGACCGGACTCATAATACAGAAGAACGTTCATAATTACTTAACTTACTTAATTAAATGAACCTAGCGTTCTTCTGTCGTTTCGTCTTCTGGCTTGATCGAGCCGTGGTCGAGGGTTTGGCTTTTGCGCTGCGGGTTGTGGGTTCGCTCCCCGTACCTACGCAATAATTTTTTGTATGACCTTCAAGTAGATAGTTCTTCTGGGTCTGGGTGTGAAGAAAATTGTGTGTTTTTGATGTGAAGCAATGTTTTTTTAACATAAATATTTATATAACTGCCTCATTAGCCTAGTCGTCCTGAGCGCTAGAGGTCCTAGGTTCTATTCCCAGGTCGAGCAGTGTTTTTTTAATTTTTTTCTATGAAATTCAGTAATTCAGTAGGTAGCAGCTCAGAGTTTGGGATTTGTGTTTGACTTTGTTACGCCGATTCTTCTTCCCAGCGGTGAAGGGCGGGCGTTTTGGGGTTGGGAGCTGTCTATACTTAATGTAAAATGACATTCAAAAAGTACTAGCTAGTAGTCTATCTTGAATAAATGATTTTGACTTTCATTATGACTTTGACTTTGTGCCTGGCTCACCCCCTATTACATGGGACCTAAAATATGTGGGTGTCAGTGTAAGTAATCCTCTGCTTAACACTTTGGGGAATGCAGGCGTGATTGTATGTCAAATCAAGTACCTACCAATAAAATATTATATAGTTATTTTAGTGAAGGAAAAATAAGTTTATAATCTTACCATGGAAAATGCAAAAAAATCACAAAAAATATTATATGCAGTATAAATACTCATCGTAAATAAAAAAATATTGACACATAAATTATTAGTACATTTGTACCTACATAGGTAGGCACCAATGTCCAAGCACTGTGCATACTTACATAATAAATGCAGGCACGGTCTTTTTGGAAAAATATGTAGGTAAAATAGGTAGGTACTTAGGTAAAATAAAAAAGATGCAGCTATCTTCAGACATCTTTATACATAAGTAGTAAGAACCATTTAATAGTATTGAGGCAATAGAAAAATAATAATAAATCCACAGGTGTCGTCTAAATGGCTACCGATGACTACCGATGCGGCATTCCTACGTCTTTGAAAAAAAAAAAAACAGAAAAAAAGGATTAGAACCTTTTGTCGCATCCTATCATAATCGGTTCGTTCGGGAATTATGAAACTAGAAAAATAAGTCATGCGTTATCATGTTCAAAGTTTTATGAGCGTGAAACGTAAATAATCAATTTAGTTATTTAGGTATCGAAAATGTATATTTTATGGCTTCATTGATTGAGCTGTGGCTTGAGGGTAGGAATTTCTTTAAAAAAACCCCTATGACAAAAAAACATTTTGCTCTAAAATTTGCGGCCCCTAAAATCTGCCGCCCTATGTACCAGTAAATACTCAGCATGCTGGCAAATCCGCCACTGCAGACGGGTGATCAATCTCAGCACATAGAAATGGAAATCTACCCGTGGAAAGGAAGAGGAACGCAACGTAACAGAAGCCCAACTTATTTTATTTTTTTATTCAAAAGCAGGATCAGAGGGCAAACAGAATTATTTTGAAGCTACGAATTATGCTTTATTTCCCAGTATATGCTGACTAAGGTGAAAACAGAAATTACAATTTAAAAAAAACCTCGCAGCATCAAGACATGGATTCCATTTTTTACAATATCATTGAAGTAACAGGACACCAAATTTCAAATCGATCAGTCCTGTGAAAGTTGCTCACATCCCTTCGTGAACTAGAAAAGAGCTGATGGTAATCTTCAAACGATTGGCCAGATTTTCTTAAATCGTAGATAGGAACATTGACCGCCTCATTAGTCTAGTGATCCCAGACGCGACTGATACGCTAGAGGTCCTGGGTTCGATCCCCAAGTCGACCAAAGTGTTATTGGGTTTTTCTATGAAATTCTTAGTAGCAGCTCGGAGTCCGGATTTGTGCCCAGTTAATGGCAATAGGCTCGCTCCTTATTACATGGAACCTAAACATACCGGCGAACTGTGGGAGTACATTAGTACGCCTCTGCCTAAGCCTTCGCGGAATACAGGCGTGATGGTATGTTATGCTATGAACACTCTCGATCATGCATGTCACTTTTCAAAAAAAAAAACTTAATCAAAATCAGGCCATTTGTTTGGGCGCTACGATGCAAGATACACAGATACTTCAGATACACACGTTAAACTTATAACACCCCTTTTTTGCGTCGGGGGCTATAAAGGAAAATGATAGGCATGGCACGACGAGCTGACTAGTCCCGACCTTGATTCGGTCATATAGGTAGGTACGGCACCCGTTCACGATTGTGACGCGTCTTTCAACTCCACCATTTTCGTATGGCCATTATTTGATAGTTTCGATCAACATTGGGAAGCTCTCGTTAGACAGCTGGATGACTTGGTACAGAAAGCGGCAGGTACAGTACTACTCAACATAGCACACAATGTGAGTTGAGTTGACTATTCTGAGTAGGTTCTTTTCTTTGGAGCCATAGCCGCCGGTTGTTTGGTCCCGATTTCTGATTCCGATTTTAGCATTTTTGTAGGAAATTTTAACAAAAATGTAAGTGAATAAATACGAAGACGACAATATTTTACTAACCAGGCTAGCAGTAATAAGAATGGAAAGAAAATACGCGGTAACTCAAGCTAAACCAGTTGCCGGTTGTCAACATCAACAACAATAAATAACATGAATAGAGTAGCGAGCTCCACGAACGCACCGGGTGTTTCCGAACGCAGCAGTACGCCATCAGTCCGCGAGCGCATGCGCCCGATGTTTGACGTGTGTATGTTGTCAGATTTTCGTTTCATGTTTTGACATTACATTTCGTAATATTCATCGCAGTGATAGAGTGTTTTTAATATTTTGTTATTGTAGTTTACCTTAAAATAAGTTAAAATGGAAAGAAATGACCGCAAAACGAACTCTCGTAACCACACAATCACAATAGACCGGGATTCTAAGTATATAATGCGAAAAATATTTTTGGATTTCGCCATCGTATTTTGTGGTAAGTTAGAAAAGCTTTATTTCACTGTTTAAAATATATAGCAGTGAATGTTACGAATATAGCGGATTTTATCGTGAGCGGTAGTTGTAAAGTAGGTAATATTATCACGATTGCTTTATCAACATTGTTTGAAATGACGAGTGAAACGTTATATTATATTGAAATAAAACTGTTACATAGGTGCTACATTAGGTACATATTTCGTATTTAAGTACATAGGTACTATCTATGTGTTCAAAGTATAGGCATGTACAATTTTTATTTACTAGTTTAATTCCTGTATGTATAATACGTAAAAATATAATATTACTAGATTCTGCCCGCGACTTTGTCTGCGTGGACTTCAAAATGGGGTCCGAACTGGATAAAAAGTAGTCTATGTCTTATTCCAGACCATAATCTATCTCTGTGCCAAATTTCATCCAGATCCATTGAGCCGTTCTGGTGTGAAAGAGTAACAAAAATCCAGACATGCATACTCACAAACATTCACGTTTATAATATTAGTAAGAATTATGCTGTTTTTATCCCGTTTGCTGTGCATACAAAGTTATTATACTTATACATATTATTTTTATCAGTTATGCCATGGACAAATTATCATGCAGTCAATGTAAACAAAATAATGTAGGTAAAATAAGTATTGTAATCACTAAAATATATTTGTGACAAAAAATATACCTACTTGTGTAGATGGTACCTTTAATAGATAGGTACCTATATATACAATTTTATATAATTATATATTGTAGGTGTGTATCTGTTCCTATCAGTCAACATTATTAAAAGAAAAAAGTACTATCATTAGTACCTTCTTGCTTTCACTAACTTCTTAGTACTAATATGAATTCACTGTTAAATCTAATTACCTTTAGCTATCTAATTTAAGCTGATTGACTTGGTAACAATAATTAACCATGTTTAATAGGAAATCTGTGTTTGTAACAGAAGGTATTAATTACTTCATAGTATTACACCAAAATCACAATTTATATGTCATGAAATTCTGAATTAAAATTTATGTGTGAAAAAAAATATTATTCACTGTTTCAAGGTAACTGATAATAAGTATGGTAAAATATTCAAAATAGATAAACAAAATACAATAACATACATTATCATTTACTAAAATTCATGAATAATTATATTTTAATTTGACATTAAATCAAATGATGAATAAAAATGTAATTATTGATAAACTTAAAAAAAATAATTAGGTATTTTAAACTATTCTCATTAATTGCTGGGGTTAATTGATTAAGATTTACTTATTCTGATCCGGATGCATAAATTACATTGTCTCTTAAATTTGTTGCTTGACAGGTCACATGTTTTATGCCTACCACATCATCATGTTCTGCATTACTTTAAATTTTACTGGGAGAGAATGCCTATACTTTCAGTAAAAGTATGATGTATAAAAGGCAGCTAAAAATATACATTATAATGTACATCATCATTATCATAATTTCCTTCCATATTTTAATTTACTTGAAGGCTAAGTTAACCATTTAAAATGAAACTACTTTTTCCGGATTTTATTACATAAAGGACCTATCTATAATAAAGTAGTTTTAATTCAATGTCTTTGGCATGGTATACCAGGCTGTTTTCCGCAACTCTACGACAAAGCGCGTATTTTGCGTGCAGGTGGAAAAGATTTGTTACTCTCGAGCTACCCCAACTCTAGAAAGACCAGCAAGCTCGATATGTTGCTGGCGATCTCTCAGAGAGTACTCGGTTTACCGAGGTACTTTGTATGTGGCGACCCCAGGACAATGTAGGAGCACAACTCAATAACTATTATATGTTCGTGTAATCAGAAAAGTAAAGTTTAACATTGTTGTAAAAAAATATAGTTTGTTTTTGATCCACTGCTCTAAGAAAAACGCCTCATTCAAGTGACCACGATTTTGATTGCTTGTAACCTTCATTTATTAAATGCACAATTAATTGTGTACTATAAGTAAACATATAAATGATTGCATAAAATAATTTCTTTAAGTACATACCACATAACATAACATACCATCACGCCTGTATTCCCCGAAGGGTTAGGCAGAGGCGTACTTAATGTACACCCACAGTTCGCCTGGTATGTTTAGGTCCCATGTTATAGGGGGCGAGCCTATAGCCATTAACTGGGCACAAATCCAGACTCCGAGCTGCTACTGAGAATTTCATAGAAAACTCAATAACACTTTGCTCGGCCTGGGGATCGAACCCAGGACCTCTAGCGTAGCAGTCGCGCTTGGGACCACTAGACTAATGAGGCAGTCCTTTGAGTACCTACCTAGTTATATAAAAATTAAACAAGGCTATTCGAGTTAATTAATGTTGTGAATTGTTTAGATTGATAATGAAGCTGTCATTATAGCAACCATCAAAATATTATAACATAGAAACATGTTCACGGCGGCTTAAAGGTCAGAGCATCTGGTGTATCCAAACAAGAGACACAGGTTTGAATCCTGCCGGTGATTGAATTTTTCCTTCACTAAAAAAAATAACTTAATAGAAACATAATAACAATTCTGTGTTTTTATTTTAATAATTTACTTAATCATGAACAATTTACTTTGTGTTTGACATGATAACATGCATGTATTCATAAAATTTACACTTTATGATTATTAAAAACAATTAACTAAATAATAACAATTCTTCAAAAATAATAATCAAGAAAGAAAATATTATATATTTCAAAATAAGAATTTTATTTGGCAACATTTAAAAGTTTACAACACAGTCTGCTACCGGCCATTAAAAGGAAGGTTGGATGTAAATGCAAACTCCTTGTTTCCCCAGCTAATAACGTCTGACATAACAGAGTTTACTGACACATTAACATGTTAAACTGATGGTTGCATTGCACTGTCTGGCACACAGTGGCCCCATTGATTGACCAGTCACATTCCCATTCAAACACTGTACTTGGAAATATTCCATTTTGATATATTGTTACTTGATGCCCATAATAAAATGTTAACTCTATTTTACTTTACTGTAAATTTATTCAACATTTTATATAGGTATAAACCTTGTGAAATATGTGAAATTATAATCAAAGTTCATCATTATCGTCTCGGCTAGGGGCACAAAGGTCTCATAATTCGAGTGTCGTTCTTTCTGTTTGGACATTCCCGCATATCCATAACCTGGGAATTCCAACACAGCACAATATTATTTCCTCCTTGGTCCTCTTTAAAAACAGGTCGCAGTTGCAAGGTCTACGTCAAAAAATATTCATGAAGGTTTCTTAAAAGTTCACATGAGTTAGCATTCGCACCAAAACATCTTTTCATTATAGCATCTATGTGAGCCGTCTGTGATACTATCGATAGTACCCATTGATTCTACCGATAGTCGTATCATCGTGTCTGATTTCTATGGTCTATTATTTGTCGATAGGTCTGCATCGCTACGTAAAAGTAGTCTTGCGTGACCCACTCGCGTTGATCTCGAGTTGCAGAAGTTTGTGGGGTTTTCCTTTAATCCCGTCTCAGCTGGAGACTACTTATAGAAGCTGTCTAACAAATTTCAAGTCTCATCTATGTTCAGTTGGAGCACGAAATGGTATTGACTTGAATGCGTGCTCCACTGCGGACTCGTTTGGTCTCTCAGTCTGGTAGTAGGTACTTCTTAAAGTTAATATAAAGAATAATACCTACTTATTAAACACCTGTTGCTCCGCTGTTTAAAAAAAAATGACCCACAGACGCTCAAGCAAGTTCGCACAAAAACTGTTCATAACTTGCATGCTTGTCAAGCACGCATTTACGTGTGCCTTTAGCAAACCGCATTATTAACGCGAACGAGATCGCGTGTTTGAGCTAACTTGCACAGCTATTTAAGTATTTGTGTTTAGTAATGTGCTATTTAGCACCATCATTCACCTTTGAATTCCCACGCTTCCATGGGTATTTTATGTAAAAAGGCTGCTGGGGCCTGTGTGAAAGAAAGGAGTAGACATTTCTTCACTGCAGTTCTGTACTACTGCATCCTCATCTTTTCCTTCGATCCTCATCATCTCTATGCTGAGGTTTTCTCTATTGTCTTTAAAAAAAGACAGGAATGAAAAATGGACCTGCATTCTGTTAGGACGATATGGTTTATTTCACTAAAACATTTGTGGATTTTATTCAATTTTTATAAAGAAAGCCAATTTTTGAGAATGAAACAGTACAATACTGAACTAGCAATACCTAAGATTATTTCTAAGCATAGCGACACAGTAGAAGACTATTTTCAGAAAATTTGCAGCGGCCCAGTTAACAAACACTAAACTCAGATTAGCCGTTTCACTAACGTTTTGGTTTTCAGTCATGTACAGTTCCAAACCAGTTATTGCGTTTAATCAAAATATAGTTCATCTAGAATCAGTTCCCTATCTCCCCAGGTCATATCCCAGGTTTGCAGGATGTGAAACATTGTGTTCGGCCCGCCAAACAAAGTGGCAGGTAATTGGCCCGCTGTCAAAACATCCGACGCGTACGACCTGTCAGATTAAACGTATCCGTTAAGTAGGCTCGTGTATGACAGGCAGGATGCCTGATGCCGTGCCGTGTGAAGATTTAAAAAATAAAAAGCATTCCATATTTAATTTTAATTCTCGCGGCATTTTTACTGTCAGTTTTTACTTTTGAAAGACACGCTATCATATAAAAGAATTAGGAGGTTTCTGCTCGTCTGACTGTAGCATGATCACCGATTATAAGGACTATGTCGACGATAAAGTTGTAGAAGATTTTATTTAATTATCCATAAAAAAAAATGTCCTTTGAACACTTTCCGTAATGTTGTTTAAAATCAAGTTGTCGTGATTTGGAATCACGATAAACCTAACATATTACTAATATATTTTGTTACTCCACGTTTATCTGCTTAAAAGTTTAATAAAATAAATAGGAGATCTGGAAGGGGTGTTATTTATGATATTTAATAGGAGTAAGATTAGAATAGCTACCTAGGTTGATTAATATTTTTGACTGCGTATCAAAATTTCATTGAATGAGATGTAATTTAAGTTGGTTGCGGTCAGTATAAAAACATGATAAATGTTTACGGAGCTTCTAATCTCATAGAAAAAGACCCGATCCCGACATTTAATGTTACAATAGGTATAAGATTCTTATACTAAAAGTTTAAATCTTGTAAACAATTATCATTATATCGTCGTATGGTATCCCACTGCTAGGCAGATAGGCTTCTGATCATGATGAATGGCGCGAATTCCATGGCCTTGACTATAGAGCATGGGAGGGTAAGTACCTACAGTTTTTAGTCGGTACGAGTCAGACATACCCGCCGGCTCCCTATTTTTTTTTTATTCTTGTCAGGCTAACGCACGCTACCGCCAGTTCGCCTGATGTTAAGGGCCCGCGGAGCTTGAATTGCCCACAAAAACGTAATACCGAAAAAAATCGGAATCAAGACAATATTCTATCAAATTATCTCATTATTCGGATTTGGATACAGTTAATCTTCGTTCCTACGATACTATTTCGTTTACTACTAGTTCACTGGAAATAAAAGATCGGAAAATCGTTCCAAACTTGGTAAGTAAAGTTATCAAAAATTGTATTCGCTAAGTACATTTATTTCCAGTGACGTATTTTGGACGAAATGGTAGAGTAGGAACCTAGATTAACGGTATTGGAATCCGAATAATAACAGAATTTGATTAAATTGTGTTTGAATTACGATTTATTGAATTGCTAGATTTATTGAAAAGAGATCTAATCGCGACACAGCGATTTAAGATGGAGCGCGCTTGCCTAGAAGAAAGGTATGAGAAAGGTATCCTATGGGTGGTAGGTAGATGATCTATGAGTATGTTCCGCACACCAAAAAAAGGCTGATGGGCCTCTCTCAAACTATGCCGTTTGCCTCAGTCCTATGCTATTAGCATCCATACTGGACCTACGATCATTTATTGGAAATCACGTCCTAGAAATAACAACCAATATGAAAGTCGGTACTTTTAACAGCAAAAAATCTCTCATAGCCTGCTACTTTATCTCTCGAGAAACACCTGTTTGTAATGAACAGCGGGCGTATATCAGTGAAATTCTCCGAAACGTGGCTAATGTACGGTTAAGTTGTACTCAAAACTTGAGTAGCTTAAGTACTTGCTTAACACGTCAAAGTGGTCGCAGTATTGCAACCAGCTTTGCGGTATTTCACTCAAACACGCTGCGTTTACAATAATTAGGCGGTATGTCCCTTCTTGACGATGCCGACGACGTCAAAGAGTAAGAAAATTGCTGTAGTGCTGACTTCAACCGCACGTTTTATGCCTATGAACTGCAAGGCTGCACGATTGATTTTTGGAGGAAAAACTACTGCGTAGTACATTAAACCGTATTATAACGTGTCCACTTTTATAATTTTTCGCAAAAATATATTTCAATTTTACAGAATTATAATTCTAATACAGTGCAACTAAAATTTCTATTCGAGTTAAAGCTCTGTCCGCCTGTGACGTCATTACATGTCCTATTTAGTTGATTAGTCCATCACTATAGCGGGCTATAACAATAATTGTAAATGATAATTAGACATCCTAGTAATTATGTTTATTAATAACTTGGTTAATGGCCTGCCTGGGTGATTAATGTGCACTTAACATTGTTGCCACGACTATATCTTTATAAAGCTAGTATAATCAGCAGTTAATCTAGATTACGAGCAGGTTAAGTCGTTGCCGTTACCGTACCTTGCTTAATTGCTGTTACCTAAGTTAATTATTATACTTGGAAAATCGTAGTGCAATACTTAATTAAATTAATCATCATTAGGTTTTGCTAACTCATTAAGAATGTAAATGAAGAAATGTATTATGATAAAAATAAAATAAATATAATTGATCATCTTACTGATCCGGTAGGTCGGAGATTTATACGGAGTCAGTCTTTTCAGAGACCCTATTTTTAAAATGCTTTTTAAAATAATTATGAGGAGGTAAAGACAAATTTGTTTTATATATTGCTGCTTCATTAGTCTAGTGGTCCCAAGCGCGACTGCTACGCTAGAGGTCCTGGGTTCGATCCCCAGGTCGAGCAGTGTTATTGAGTTTTTCTATGAAATTCTCAGTAGCAGCTCGGAGTCTGGATTTGTGCCCGGTTAATGGCAATAGGCTCGCCCCCTATTACATGGGACCTAAACATACCAGGCGAACTGTGGGTGTACATTATAGTACGCCTCTGCCTAACCCTTCGGGGAATACAGGCGTGATGGTATGTTATGACTGAAATCGATGGGCACACATAAATTTTATTATATCATACTTGTTTTGGAAAATTAATATTAAAGAGAGTGCTTGTTAATTAATTTAATGTATTAAATCAATTATGAATATTCAGAACAGTGAAATAATTGACTCATTATCTCGTTAGTTCTATAATTAGTTTTCTTTTAAACCGTGCATGATTAGAAATTAATTATGTAACGATGGAGCGACTAATGTAATAGCTAATTATTACATTGTTTAGCTTATTGCATTACACTTTGCGGGCATATCTGCAGCTAAGAGAGAGACAGTGAAAGGTAAAGAGATTTCAGAGGCAAACGTATTATAAGTACGTACGATTGCATTTTTTGGCGCCAGTGATTGTGTTAAATTAGTGTCCACTATCTAGGTTTCCACATTTTCCGCAGTTTCCATATGTATATACAACTATGTACTGTTAGATGGAGGAAATTCAATTCACGGAGTAAAAATATGATTTTTGTTTATTCCTGCCGCCTGATATTAAGAGTCCGGCGGACCGGACAATTTATTAAAATTCTGTTATTATTCGGATTCTGATACCGTTAATCTAGGTTCCTACGTTACCATTTTATCCAAAATACTTCACTGTAAATAAATATTTCAGCGAATGCAATTTTTCATAACTTTACCTACTTTACTTTACTTTTAATGATTTTTCGGCCTTTTATTTCCAGTGAAGTAGTAGTAGACGAAATAGTATCGTAGGAACCTAAATTAACGGTATCAAAGTCTGAATAATAACATAATTTAATAGAATATTGTCTGGATTACGATTTATTTCGGTATTACGTTTTTGTGGGCAATTCAAGCTCCGCCGGACCCTTAAGCGACACTGCCATCTACGATGGAGCGCGGTTGATACCGATTCACTCGTGATTTAAAGACACCCAGATTGTATCTATCAGGAAGGCAGTCTCCAGAAAATCGAAAAACTTAGGGACCCTTAAGTTTCCTTATCTATAAAGAGTTCTCTATTTCGAGCCCTAAAATATGACGACTACAATTCGAAAAATGTTTTGAATTTATTCCTAAGAAATTTATTGGCAGATATAACATTATAAAAATTCGTATACTTTGTCCATCTTAGTCCAACTAAGAACTTCTATAATATGGATTTGCTAGCATAAATATGCGACGGAAGTGTGAATGTTATTGCGTGCAGTTTAACTATTTACTACATGTTTAGCATTCATATTGTAGATAACACGTGTACTAATCTTAAACGACGTGCTAAACTTCATGTAATACTAATTACAGTGTTAAATTAATTTATTGACGCTGATCAGGAGAACAATTTGAATAGTTTAACTGACCTGTAGTGGTCATTTATTATGATAACTCATCGACAAATTCCGTTTTCTGAGCTGTGAACTGTTACTTTTTATTTTACTATTGTTTTATATTATAAGTGTATTATTGTATTATCTGAATTAAATTAAATTATTTTACTATATACACTATTTACATAAAATACATGAACGTAAAAAAAAAGCTATATATATAAATCTAAAAGACAGGCGTGACTAAGCGTCAAAGTATTCCTCGGTATCGCTGTCGTCCGGGAAGGTGCCCAGAAGACTGGCAGCATTGCCACGCTGAATGGCAATGCTTATGCGCTGTCCTAGGAACAAGCCAGCCCTCTGGTCACGTGAAGTGTCGACCAGTCTCCTTGAAATTTCAGACAGGTAGCTAGCCGAAAGGTGGTATCATCCAACATAGTCCCTGTGTTGGATGAAGGAAGTGCTCGAAGCCAGAGACCTGATTCCCATTCACCCACAGCCATCAGACGAGCACGCTCTGCAGTATTGACTGACGTATTGAGTAGTTCCTTCCGCGTCAAACTGCAAAGCGGCCCATCCCAAAGCCTTTGGGAAGATCAGGGACCAGGGGAAAATCAGTACTGGGACAAGCCATTCTCCAAACGTTCACAGCATCAGCCAGAAACGGTACTTCCAAATCAACCAGAGAAGGTCCTAAGATCTCTCTATTATTGTATTTAAATTTTAGGAATAGAGTAATATTATTAATTTTTATTTGTTTTACTGGCATGACATATTGAATAAATTTTCTCGTTTCCGCTTAGTAGTCACACAATATTTCTGAAAGTAAATTCAAGAAAATTAGACCATAATGATAGGTAAATAGAGTGCTAACCTCCAAAAATACAAAATATTTGAAACTTGTTCTGACAAACTCTTCTGATTATTTCTTTGATCTATGCCCGGTGCCCGCACAGTAGTAGTGTCTCGTTCCCACGTAGTGTTCATTGTATCAATATTTGTATCTACCTGCATTATCAGCTGCGATATCCGCGCCGCACTTACACCTGCATCCAAATATTAACCGACCATATTTAACACTTGTCCAATTAAACTGTGTGGTTCTTTTATTATAACGAGGGAGACTTCCAACCAAGGCACCAGGTGGTCACAAATGGATCGCGTGGTTGCATCCTAATTAATAGGCCCTTTGGTTCTGGTTAGACGTATCTATCACAATAGCAGAAATTTCTCACAATCTGTACTGTAATGTCTGTATTAGGTACACGCAACAAACAATTTCTGTTGAAATATCTTACTATATTAAAAAGAAAACAATTATTTTCCTTCGCAATAATGACTATGAGAGTCGAATATACATGGGATTTAGAAGAGACTAGCGATGATTAAATTGGTAGGTACTGTACCTCGAGATTAGTCTGAGCGGTGTCAAGATCAGCATGGAGTAGACAGAATACTTGGTGCTGGTTTTCTAACGTCTTTATATATATTTCAACCGCGCGGCCAACTCGTAAAATTTGATAAAACTTTGCCAGGACACACACCTCTTTTCTTGAATTTGTTGCAAAAAATGCTAAGACGCTATGACCAAAAATAGTTGGCCGCCAGAACCACCACTTTGTATGTGGATTCTTCAAAATCTGCGAAAACGGGCACTCTATTTCTACGTCATTATCAACATCTAAGACTTTTAGTTCTCCATCATAGCATAGCTAGTCCAAATTGATCCTTTTAAAGTCTTTTTATCACTTCGTGCGATATTTTATCATTTGATACAAGTGTTCCATTTTCACCATTTATTCACAATTCGACAATTGTATCCTTATTTATACCAATCAATTCACTGCAATTCGCGTCAGCTCTCAATTGGTATTCGTCCTAAACGATACCTTCCTGGCTATGTAGGCGATTCCTGTGTAAAATTACACGCTGAACTGAATCAATTAAATGATAGACTGAGAGGAAATTACACATCCTTATCATGAATTGGATGTGAAAGCAAAAACGGATATGGGGTTTTACATTTAAATTGTTGCTGCTTTAGGTTATCTGGATTTATGCTGGTACTAGCTAAACTATGTAGATCCGGTGGGAATTTTCCAAAATCCCGTCGTTCCAAAATATCATCCTATCCTTACTAATATTATAAACGTGAAAGTTTGTGAGTATAGATGGATATATGGATATTTGTTACTTTTTCACGCCAGAACAGCTGAACGGATTTAGATGAAATTTGGTACATAACTAGATTATAACCTGGGATAACACATAGGCTACTTATTATCCAGGTCGGAACCAATCTGAAGTCAAAATCTGAAGTCCACGCAGACAAAGTCGCGGGCAGAAGCTAGTACTTTATAATGAACAAATAATGTTTATCCATCGTACCTGCCTATTCGATGCAAATAATCAGAAATAATGAGACATAAATACCAAATTCATCATTTCAATGCCCATAGATGTCCCTTTCTTCTACATTACATTAGCATTAACACAATGGGTACAAAGACTTTCTTGCGCAATCACTCGGATAAGTTACGATTATAACAATGGATTTTTACGGAAGTTGTACCCAAACTATTTGGGGTAAATACATTTGTGTCAATGGTTTTAGTTAAGTGTTTACTGTTATATAACACGTTGTAATCTCATTTGTAACACATAGATAAACGGACCATTCAACGTATGTATATGAAAACTTCCGATAAGGTTGTTCCGTATTCCTTTTATACCTATAGGTGTTTTTATCCGACTTAATTCTTCTATTTAATACCTGCGTACTCAAGAACGTAAACGAGTCCGATTCGGCAAACGTAGTGTAGGACGTCCTCCGGTAAGATGGAGTGATTATTTGCCGAAAGATTGCTGGCGGAAAATGAATGCGAAAAGCCGAGGACACGGAGAAATGGCGCACATTAGGGGAGGCCTCTGTCGAGCAGTGAACTGATATAGGCTGATGATAAACTCCAGAAACCGTCTTTAAACAGTGGTTCAGTTGATCTAGACGTAACGATCCGATTACCAGCGACTCCATTGATACTGTCTTCGATATTTTGAGGTTCACTGACTGATTTGTTTCGCTCGATTAACATCAAATCATTAATCGATTTTCATCACTGCCGCCACTGTAATATCTCCGTAATCAATTTAAACTAGACTGCTATAAACCTCATTCCACAGTTGTACTGTATCACTCTTTTTATCGAGTATAAACCTGCGAATTGAATTACGGGCGCCCGTAAACAAGGTTCATGGTGCATTAAGGTAATCCACCGTTCAGTACTCACTACTTAAGCTCAACCATCTCAGTTTTCGCTGCAATTCACAACACTATAAGTATTGACGTTAATAGTACCTTTGCCTCTCCGAGGATGTTATGAAATGATCGCATCCGTGGATCTAATTGTCATAGCAACTAGGGAATGGGAAAGTCTGCAGAGCGGAAGCCAGCAATAATGTTGATTAGTTGAATTATCAAAATTGTGTCGCGCTAAAAGCATTTTGGTAACGAGTGGATTGGGACAAACCAAATAATTTAGCTCGGACTTTTGTCTTATAATTCACTGCTAGACAAATCCAGTCTCTAGTGTCTGTATTGACGTTATACCTTTTTAATAAAAATAAATAAGTTAACAGAGTCTACTTAAAACATCAAAACGCCTGACAGCTCAATAGCTCAATAAAGCTCCAACGGAAACCAGGACCACAAAATTTCTTTGTTAATAGGCGATTATCAAATTCTTGTGGTGGAACTATTGTGCCCCCAACAACTAACAGGTGTCTAAATCTTTTAAAACCTGATGTTATTAGAGTAACTTGTACAAAAATAAAACAACGTCCCACAAGCTTAACGCATCGAAGAAAAGGATAATAAAAGGACCAAAAAGTTCTCAATACTTGAGCAGGAAGTGTCCAGTTAAATTACGACGAAGATCTGATCAACATCAATAAATCAACATAGGGCCTTATCTCAATTTCTAATGAAATAAAAGTCTCTTAAGCTTCGTCTTCCGAGATGTGAAATAATTAATGCCCTGCATAAGATTTATGAGTTCTTAATGCTACACCCACGCGATTTGAACTTACCCTTATCGTGATATCTATACAGGTACTTTAGAGCTAAAGTGTTGGTAGTCTTCAACTGTCTAAATTCAACTCTGTTGCTTCCTAATAAGGGCTAGGATTAAAGTAAAAGGATTGCATAATTTAAGGTCTTTAGCTCCGACGCCATGAAATACGATTTGCGGCCGACGACAAAATGAATGAGGGCAGAGCACATTTACAATGTTTTGTTCATATCAGGTATGGCCCATTTGTAAATTTTGACAAATGGTGAGACAGAGACAAATTTTGCAATTATAGTGATTTAATATTGCTCGGAGGCATTAGCAACCATTCATTATGTATACAAGCTTATTAAGTTCTGACCTCGACTTTCTTTTTTATAGTCCTAACATTAATAAAGCTATTTATTAAAATCATGATTGATTATGACAAAGATCTATCAGAAGACATCGACGTTTAACTTTTTTAAAACCTTCATCAGAAGGTCCTAAAAAAGTAGAATACTATACTGTCAAAAATATAAATTTTTGACAGTATGGTAGAGCCAGTAAGAGCACTTGGTTTAAATTAAATATAGAAACTATTTCAAACAATTGGTAAAGGCCCTGATGATATCTGCAGTATGACTGGGATTATTAATGATGGGGCCGACACAGACACGCCCGTGCCGCCTCTACACGTTGTAGATTACAATGCGGCGCAAACGCATATTCAATGTACGGGTATGAAATAGTATTAAAATTAACGATTTGGTAGTAAATTACGAATTAAAATGCGAAGAACTGTTGAAGAATGCAGAGTTCAAATATAAATTGTCATCGTATTTATTGGAAAGATTGTAAATGTAGATTAAATAGGAATGCATAACGATAAAGATGATCTTTTTGATATGGATAAATTTTGTACCTAAAGATTTTATCCTATACTAAACTTACGAATGAGTTATCGTAACGATGCATCAGCACTTAAGCTACTTTAAGAAGCGTAGAGGAATAACATGATTACTTAGCCGGTTTAATTTAATAGCACGTTTTAATGGCTATGTAAATACTCTTATCAGACACTTACATTTCTGAAAAAAGTTTATGGAAAACAAAATAACAGATTAAAATAGAAACTTATATTTAAATTACAGTGAAGCGGAAGACAAAGTTAAAGTCCATTAAAAGAAAGTAATTGCTCGTAAAAGAATGTCTATTGATAATGAGAATGATTCGGGATGTGAATTAGGTGATAAGATCATTTTCATGGTTTTATTGACAAAGAATTACCTGGTTACACGGTTGATGGCATTTCTAATCAGTATAAAACCCAACGTCAACTAAGTCGAGTGGAAAAATCGTCTCCGATTTCGAAACATGAAGGATAATTAATCTTTGAAAAATAATCTTTTTTAAATTATTACTAAAAACGCAATTAGAACACAATCTATTTAGTCATAATTTATTAATGTCACACTGCACTATTAATAACAATAACGAATTATTTTGTTATAATTGTAACTAATATTAACTTCAAAACATTCGATAATATGTTTCTGTATACTTAAAAATTCAGTTTTGTTGCCATATAAAGAAAGAACTAGACTCATCGTCCATCGACCATCGACATTACCATATCGATATTTGTTACGCATCAGTGGGCGCCCACGCTTTATCGGAGCGACGCGAGCGCATCGCTTTTGAATCATTAGCGGCACCAATGTCAATGTTACTTACCTACCGCTAGTAATTAATGTTACGTTTATTATGTAGATGTTGATTTGTTTTTGTATGTTAATTAGAACTTTTACTTTGATCTGCCGTACCTTGTTTGTTTATTCGGAGTTTTAAGGCATTCTTTTTATAGAGGCATAAAAATGTTAGAATAAGATATTAACAATGTGTACCTCATTGAACGAGAAAATGTTCCAAATGATAATTATTTTTTATTGAAAATCTGTACAAGTGCGATAAATTTTGACAACGCTAGAAAACTATAAGAACACCCTCTTCTGAATCCTCATGGTCTTCCATGCTCATGGGCTTATTTTCTTTCCTGTTCCTTCTAGCACTTCTAGCTTTTTTCTGTTGATAAGTGACGTGAAATCATCAGCATCTCCGTATAAGTATAGGTACCATAGTATTTTTAGCTTTGTTATACATCAATGCTCATGATACATTTGAAATAGTTTTGGAGAAAGTATTGAATGTGGATCCAGCATCCAATAATATTGATATTGACCTGGACATCGCTCTTGTCACGTCCAGTTGCGTGAGTCACCTAAGTGCTTTTGAACGTAAAGCAATAACAAATCACAGTACAATATTGTGATCTGTAAATCCAGAACATTATATTGCTGCACGTGGTATTGAAGCCGATGCACTGCAGGGGAATTATTATATGGGAAAGTTTTGTGATATACGGGAATAAAAAGTATTTACTGCTTTCATATTTTCTCATAGAGCCCCGATGATGCCACCAAAGGTTGCAGTGACAAGATAAAAATATCGTCTTACGTCGATACCAGCCTATCACTGGACGAGTTTGGCTTGGCTGATTGTAATTTTTTTCTACATTCGAACAAAACGTACATATATTTGTATTTCACAATCATCCACTAGCTTAAGTACTGTACCTCTTGTCCTCTCAAATTTCTCATTATTTTTGCACTAATTTTGGTTGAATCCAACAAATGACACCCGTTAGTGTACATAGGTTGTCAGCGATTCATTTTCCTTCACTGAACAATTTCTCTATTTTAATGTCGTCGTTTTACAACTACCCACAAGGGGGACATAAAGGCGGCGTATATTAACGACTATTTTATTGTGGTGTGAATAGAAACGTGAATTAGGATCACTGTGATATACCCTGTTATTTATAGTCGGAAACCGAATGATGTATAGTCGAGAAAGTTTTATAGATGATAAAAGATAGATGAATGGATGAGGTAGTTAAATTTATCCAGTGCGTAAGGTTGAACTAACAATTATTGGAGCAAATGAGTTCTTGATTGGACACCCAGTCTAAGCAAGCGTAGTGCAGTCACTGGATTCTGTTGCGATCGCTAAGAGAGGCTAATTATCATCTGGATGGTTCCCAAAAGATAAATCACGATACTTCATATTTTTCTCTATATTCTCTGTCGGCCAGTTTCTATATCATATCTGTCGATAGATTTGCTTACTAGAGATAGAATTTTGCCATAAGCTCCATACAGCTACTGTCAAAATCCTATCTCTAGTAAACAATTCTACTGACAAATAGGATATAGAAACCGGCCGTGTGTGAATAAGCTTTAGATTCTCTGTAATTTTAATGTTTGTAGTATAACTGATAACATTATTGATAACATTATACTTAATTAAATTAGGTATGTAAGATTGTTGCTTTGTTGTAATATTTTTCACATGTGATGCCATTCAGATTTATTACTTCTATAAAATTTGCGTAAAGACGAGCTAGAACACACCCGTTGATTTAATTTAATACACAAATCTATGCTATAATGATGATTCTCTGATTATTTAAATGTTCACTTAGTTAACATGCATGCAACGTCCTCTAATATCTTATACTATTGCGTTTTAATATTGTTATTCAGGACTCAACGGCCATATTTTCGGCTGATTTATAGGATATCCTTTGACATAATCAATTGTTTCTATTTTCGTAGTCCATCAGTTTGCAACATACAATTGAATCACGTATGATTTTGGGTATGCACTGAATGCTAAAATTTGAGTTCCCTATGTTGCAATATCAATTGCTCATTTACCACCTAATGTTATAATGAATTAGTATTGATGATCACCTATTACGATGCTGAAATGGTTAGTTGGTTTTAATGTTTTTTTTATACAGAACTTCATATGTTTAGACCTACATGACGATTGACTCTTTAATTTGGACAGATTTATGCTTCAGTTGGCTAATTGATATGCTGAACGTCGATGCCATCTATAAGTGAAGCGGTTGGTGGTCTACTTTGAATAATGTGAAAAAATATAAAATTCTTGGATTTTCACAAGGCCTTCGTGAGATTAGTATTCATTTAGTGAAGCCATATAATTCAGGGTGTCCAATCGAAGAATAGAAGTCTTGTATGAATACTTGTTTTTCTGTATGTGTCTTGTTTCTACGAAATGATGAATACAAAAGTAGTGGTAGCTTTACACTAAGAGTAGCACATATACTAAAATTTATTAGCAAAGGATTCCAAAATACTAAGCCTTAAATTGTTTAGATATTCCTTTGGTGGATATTTTAACTAATTGGATGCTAGCAACTACTTAATACAGTATAGTATCCGTAAATAGGGCTACAAAAGCGGTACCTCGTTTTATTTCACACAGGTTTATGCCAATAGATTTATTTCAATTCGATAGTTATAAAGATTTTTCTGCCCCATTTCGTAGCGTTTTGCAGCGGTTGCGTTAAGAAAGAACTGTTTCATCAATGCAGTTATTTTTGTAATGAAACTGGCATAACTTTGTAACATTAATTAAGATCAATGGTCATTGCTTGTACTCCGTCGGTGCAATTGTGCTATAAGTTTGATTAATTGGTCGTTTTAATAGAGCAATTATATTGGACAAGGAGCCAGTTTCTTGATCTCTATTTTAGTTTCATTTGGTATAAATAAGTTAAAGCTAATTTTTCATTTTCTATAAATTATGGTTTTATCATTTTTATTTTTACTAGCTTTATGACTATCTAAGTTTTTCTCGTAAATTCTTGGAATAAGTTAATTAAACCAAGTTGCATCCCAACCCACTTCAGCGAAAAATGTATACAGTTACTTCTAAAAATAAAATTATAATTCAAACACCCTTACTTTTAAAATATTCAAAAGGATCTCCGTAACAAGAACAACAGTTGTTTGTAGAAATCTGTTTGTGAGCAATGCATTGTTATTATAATTTATGGTAAATTGCTCGCTTCTTATAAGTTTTGTGCATCCCGATTCATTTGCAAGTACAAGGATTGGTGTTCCTGAGATATGCATTATTGTATTCGTATTGTGTTTTGTTACATCACTAAATTTAAATAAAGTCAAATTTAAAAGTCACCGACTCTTAGGGCCACTTGCACCAACTCCGAAAACAAGTTTAAATTGTGTTTAAACACAAATTTTCAATGAAGAATTGTGTTTAAATGCAATTTAAACATAATTATTTAGGAAGTTGGTGCAGTGGCCCTAAAGGTTCTAATAACTTACTCAAGTAAATGAACTTCCAATCTGCTTCCACTGTTAAAAAACATTAATAAATAAATATGATATAATGCCGCATGTAAAGCAAATAATGGCAATAGCTTGAAGTGTTTCTCGTTCAGACTACTACGTTACTACTACAGACAAACCGTACTGTATTGTACAGATATCGAAAGTTTATGGCTCGGTCCTATCGGGAGATGCATTGAAATTGGCAACCGTGTACTTACCCCTTATCTGTAATCTTTAAGCTCCAACACTTTAGCCGGAAGCTGTGAATCAGCACCACTCCGATTCAAATGTACTTCGAGCTTTACTGCTTTAGGGCAAAAGAGTTTGTACGGTTAGAACTACAGTCATAGTTGTAGATCGATCTTTGATTTTAAAATAAATACAAATAGAAGGGTGATTTATCTTGTATCCATCTTGAAATCAATATTTATTTTAATTAAAAAGCAATTAAATTACCAATTTGAAACGGCAAGTCATCAAACCGTAAAGTTTTAAATAGATGATATCCCGAAACGAAACACAGCGCCATGCATTCATCTGCACTATTAGATATTTGTTCCATTATAAGATTTAATATTTTTAATCTATAAGATTTTCCTAAGTTTTGTGAAAAGGGGACGTTAGTTTTTAATTTGAAATATATTTTTTTCTTATTTGTGGCACGGTGGTGCAGAATATTTAACAATGTTGTCTACTATTTAGTACTGGTAACAATATAGAATGGAACAGGATCAAACTTAAAAATAAATTGGGACCACTTAAAAAGCTAAATTTAACATAAATTTTAGTACATTTTTAATACAAAACAGCTCCCTTTCCCAACCCTCCAAATGCAAGTCATCGACACGCACAGTTATTGGTCGATTATATCCCAAAAACAAATGGTGCGGCTTCCCGGAGCAGGCGCAGAAGCGGGGTCATTGCGCGATCGACTACATTGAATGACCAACGGCCCTATTACGTGTCGAATATTTTGATGGTTATCAAACTAGTTGATATTAACAGTGTTCATAGTGGTAATGGTTTTGTCGTGTGTGCATGAGATAAAAATATGTTAGTAATTTTGTTTGATCGTGTAGCGTTACAAGAATCTTGTCAGTCTCATCGTTTTGTCGATACATGTTTGTTTTGTAATTTTTTATTTGTTGATCTTAAAACACTTTGTAGGATCGTTTTGTCCTTTATAAGTTTCGATGCATTTTCTTAAGTTACTGTTTGTTATATCTTTAAGATCAGTTCATAAAGATATATTGCTTTGTAGTTAAATCTGAACTATCTCACTAGTATCTCACAGATAGTGGCTTTTAGACGATTAGACGTAATCTATGCAGTTAATGCACTCTCTTATCTTAAGTATACGCTTCACATTACCATCATATCAATTGATCGATTAGGCAGGTGATTCATTATAGTCATGCAAACACACGTATTTGGGTAGTTTAGGATTCCTTAGAATCGGACGATGACACTGATTTTGTTGAATCATTAGGCAATGAGTGTTCTTGATTTCTAGTATCTTGTTATCTTTACAACCGTTACTCTCGTTTCGGACAAGTTAATATATATCACAGATAACGTTGTGTTTACAAACTCGAGTCCAACGTCAACGTACTTATCTTAGAAAAAACACAGATGGCAAGAGTAATGCAATCTCCATCACAGTTCGGAATAAGGCGTTTGAAGGAAACAGCGGGTCCATTCATCAACCAATGTTTTTATTTGAACACTGCCACACACAACATATTTAATAGAATTACCCATGTATCGCCTCTGTAACTTGAGACCTCAATTGTGTAGCCTTAGTTTATGTATCGATAAAACTTTTGTATGGAGTTTAACAGCAACAAATTGTATGTGTATTGTTTTTAATATGCCGCAGCTCTAATTAGTCTTGGAAATGGAGTTTTTGTAACTTATACCCTAGAAACTAGAGAAAATAAACGTTTCATGTTCTTTATTCCCTTCGCTATACCTACAATTTTAGAAGGAAACTTTCGTACTTTAATCTAAATTAAAAACAATGTCAAACACAAGCAATTTAGATTGAATTGAGATTGGAAATTCATTTTAAATCGGCATTTGTGACATTCATGATACTAGATCGAGATAATAAATATAACATATTTTCAAAATTTTTATAAAGTTATCCTTTAGTTTCTCCCTGTGGGAGAAAGGCGTGAGTGTATGTATGTATTATCCTTTAGTTAGAACATGGAGATGGACACATCTCTTAGTGAGATTATTATGGTCTTAGATCGACAAAACCACAGTGGTGGCATAGAGAAGGGCTTTCAGTCGGTGTTACTAGCTTGTGTAGATAAATAGAGTGCCACCGTTTCATAATTTTGGTAGTTGGAACTGTTGGTGGAGTAACCGCCATTTATATAATGGTTATTTGGCAAGTTATAAGGCTCTTGTAGAAAAAATAGAAATGAAACATATATTCAAGCAGTATCAAAACAAGACCACTTCGTAACAGCCAGAACTATTCTACTACCTTACTTGACAATTCAAAAATCATGTTATCAAACATCTCAAGTAGCATGTAAGCATAATACAATTCAAACTTTCTTTACTATTACGAAAGCAGGAATACTTAAGCAGTTACGCTTGTCTTGTGAAGTCGCGATGATGTGTGGCCATATTTTTATTTGATCAGCAACTATTTAGACAACTGTTCTTTTTGAATACCTATCGGCGTTTTGTCAATATAGTTGTAGACGGTGCGCCGTAAATGGGCGCGTAACTTATAGTAAAATAACTTTATATGTAGAATGGTATATTACGCCGTTAATATGCATTACTTTGATAAGCTGTTGGTTTTTTCTGTAGAGAAAACAAAAATATCCAAACAAAATTTGGAGTGCCCCAAGGTAGCGTTTTGGGTCCACTATTGTATTCAATGCCTTTAACTTTTGGTTGGACTTTCCAAATGAATACCGCAGAATTCGCACACGCAGACGAAGGTCTGTAACAAAATAGTAAATATGAACAATTAGCGAAAAATCGAAAGACCTTGCCAGTAATGTTGTTTTTCTTTGAAACACTTGTATAATCAGTGTGTGCAAAATTTATTTAAGACCATAAACTTACCTACTTTACCTTAAAAATGAAACTTATATGACAATTCTTTTTTTCATGAAACTTGAAATATGTATTGAAATAAAACTACTTTTTACGGATTTTATCGCGTTGTATTGATATTATTTGATTCCCGACGTTTCGGATTCTTTACAGCATCCATGGTCGCGGGTAGACTAAGTTGTTGGATGTCTTAATGTTACTATTACTAACAGCTACCTTACATTTTTGTTAATTATTGGCGATCCGATTCACGCAGAACGAGCTCACCGTATCCTTCGATCTTGCAGTTTTGGACTTGGATTTTGATTTTATGGAATCTATAATGGGATTCCAAGCAGGTGGTAAGACCCAGCCATCTTCTCTATTGAAATTTGGATGTTTTTTAATTTCAATAGCCTCACGGAAATGATGATTGAAATATGTACTTCGGTTTACCATCAAGCATAGGCAGAGTAGATATGTTTCCTGGAGTAAATAAAATAAGCACAGTGTAATCAGGCGCGTCTTTTGATATACCTACTCATAAGTACCTAAGTATCTCCAGCCATTTGTATTACTTCTTAGAATTAGTCTGAGGAAAAATCTTTGTTATTGCGTTGGTGTGAGACTTGTCGTATAAATTGATATTCTTAACTACATCCATACTCATTATTACAGAAAAAAGAAAAAGAAACCTCGAAAAAGTTTCTGACAAACAGTGTTATAATCGCATTTATAATATTGATGTGTATCTAGCTAGAATACAGGCAATACGTTATTTAGGATTACTGCCTGCCGGTTGACTGGTACATACAAACCTATCCTTAAAAGGTAGAGATCCGTACTACCAACCATGTTAACTCTTTAGAGCTTTATCTGGCTTTCACGATTATTATAACTGACCCAGATAGGACCTTAAATAGATCTATGTCAGATCCACTTTGTTGACACACTTGGTTGACAATACGTTAATCAACCTATACTGTGTTGCGAATCTTAAGATTTATTCAACAAATGCTCATTGTGTCGCTCCAAAGATATCCTTGAAACCAGTCTGCCGTTTCAATAGGTAGTTTGCAGATACACTACAGTAAATAAAAGACTGCGCATTCAAGTCATTGACCTGAGTTTAAAGTTTTCGGATTATTTAAAATTTATGATGAGATTGTGAGATTAATTGCACTGTGTACCTTCACCTCTGTGAGATAAAGTTCAAGGGACGTAACTGCATTTAAGGGCTAGCCCTTCATGTCATCGCAGAGGCAATTCCTACGTTTATGCTAGCATAAACGTAGGAATTGCCTCTGCGATAAAATGTTGTTGTCGACGAAAAATCTTGACAAAAGAGCTATAGAGCATAAATACTACATTTATGCTTCTATTGAATTTTTATTCGCGTGTAATAAAACTCACTGCATATTTAGATATGTGAGCTTTTATTTTTGATATATCTCGATCTTCATCCGATACGAATGATTTACAATTGTGATAAAAGTGGCACAAACAGAAAATAAATTATGAATTTCCAAACTATGCGATTCGTGCACAATGCACAATATACACACCGTCTATTTCGACTTTCACCAAATTCTCATACACATAATTGTCTCACGTAAGTACTATTCTATATTAAACTCCCGTTTTATTTAGTTGATCTCTGGAATACGACATAATTGCCTAATAACTAACAGACGAGAGTGTGCGCTCATCTTAACATATGTCGTGATGTCATTGCTCTGACCCAGTTTACCTGTTTGAAGTAGCTTTAATGTGCGGCCTTATCACTACTCATACGAGGGTAGTTTTAACTATTTGTCTTCTTTCTTCTTTTAATGTAGATTTCAGAGTGATGAAGCGTAGGAAAGCGGTGGAGCTTTTAATGTCACATATGGTAAACTTCACTATTTCTTGTCTGCAGCAGTCTGTATTGTCCCAGTTTTGGTATCGTGAGAGACATTTGAGATATCGATTGTCAGGAATTGACTGCTGTGCCAACCGGAAATAAATTAGGGGTTGAAAGTCATTAATGATCTGCCAAGCTAACATTCGCGGCAAAATAATTATGTCCATAAAGATTTTTATCTTTCTATCTCTACGTCCATAGAGACGACAAAATTATCTCTATGCCTTGGTCCTGCTAAAAAGGATTCAGAGTAATACTTACAGGCTAGTTTGAGCGCATTTACTATTTCTTTTATTCACATTGTAAACTTTATAATAACCTAAAGGAGTGTCGCTTAAAATCGATCTAAAACCGTGTACAAAATCGGTCAATTATCGCATAATAACTTCGTACCGCACGCTTATAATACGCATCTTCACTGAATTCAGCATAATTAAGTGCGCTTTACATATTAATGCGGCTATTAAAATTCTCCAATCGGCATGAAAGCAATTACCAGTTACTTAATCGAGCAATTTTATAATATCATAAAATTGATGTCCAGCCAATATCTGTACCGAATAATTTCATCTATGGAATAGTTTGCGTTTTAACGTTTCGATGAAGATCCACTTTGATGTTTAATATTTCCTGTTTCATTTAACATTTCGTACTAAAATTATAATTGATACTAGTTACAATATTTGGATCTTTTCTTTCATTAGTGTTTGGATTTGATTAGATAAGTTTTCTCGTGTATAAAGTTTAATTTAACGTCTTCCTTTCATCTTGTGCAGATGATTAAAAATATCGTGTATCAGCTGATGGAGATGTTAAAACCTATTGATATTAAGATTGGTAAGGAATAGTCTATAAGGGACGTTATATTTTTGTTAACACTGATTGGTACTATATTCTAACAAATAATATTATTTTTATCTTTGACTTATGGCATAGTAAATTAGCTGCCTAGTGCTGCTGCAGTCCAATCATTGCTAGAGCAATCAAGATAGCCTCACGTGTGTCCTTATGTTCGACAATTTAATAGGTCATATCTTTTAATCTTTGTTTACTAAATCCTTTATTAATAAGCCTTAATTAATTCTTGGCTCATAATTCGGTTCAACAGTATCTTTTTTTTACATAATACATTTATTCTTGTATTGAGCACCATTATTTGCTGCTGAAACACACAAATCAAAATATCGAAGTACTTATCGATATTCATATAATAGTTTTTAAGTCTAAAAAGTCTACATTATATATAATTAGGTATCTGAGCACAAAAAAAATTATGGATTGAAATATAATCTCCGTTTAATTCGAATTTTAAAATAATGTAAAATAACGATCTAATTTTAATTAATGTTGGATTAAGACAGCTCTGTGTTTTTAAGTGGTATATATAGTATTGAAAGCAAAAGAGTTTTGGCTATTGCTTCTTATGCTTAATGTACATACATATGACACACAGGAAGTTATTTTCCCGTTAGGTGATATTAAAAAGCGTACTTAGTTTAATTTAAAATAAAAGCAATCAGAAAATCAATACAATGAAACTAACGAAACAAAAATATAATAAAAAAATAAAAGGAATCCAGTAAAAAACCTGTAAAAAAACAGTTACTATGAATTAACAATCCTACAAAACATGATAAAGTAATACCAAATATTGAAAAAAGAACCAAGTTCTCCGCAAATGTTAGCTTACCGATACACACGTGTGGTTTGTTTTACCCGTAGGATCTAAGATTACGGTTTCATTATGCAACAGACAGGTCATCGGCCCAATTTGTAGCGACAGTGGAGACCGCTGACGGTGACTCACTGCGGTTTTATGGCCTTCCGAGGATGAACATAATATAGGATGTTTAGATAGTTCGTTTTTAAATGAATAGGAAACTGCGTAAAGATTTTTATCTGGGGTTTATTTATTGGTTGCTCTTTGTTCGAGCAAGGTGTGAATATTTTTTGTCGAACTTGGCGCTGCATATTTCTAGATTTTTATTATACTGGGGCCGTACCGCGCCGTTCTACTCATCGATATGGGAAAGCAGCGAAGGGTACTGGTCTGAGGGTGGCCTATTACTGTTTGCACGTTTTACCTCTAGTCAATTTTGAATAAACTAGTTTTTATTTTGCCCTTTTTATCATCTAACTTTGGTATGATCAAATTTTAGACGATGGCTTTGTCTTTATGGCTTATCATCATGATGTTGGTGTAAGATTTTACCATCTAGCTGAATATTTATTTTAAGTCAAGAATACGTGGGTCTGCAAATATTATTAGCTAGTGAAATTCAAGGGCATTTGCATATGCATGGGACGGAGGTCAAATTCCTTTACAGGATCAGAAGATAATATTAAAATAGTAAATCAAGCGTGGACCGGTTTTGGTATAGCACTTAGCTTTATAATCTTGAGAGGATAATTGAATACAATGTGGTTTTCAGGGTGGAAGTTTATTGATCAATAGTATGGTAGCTGTTTCAAGTATTAATGTTGATAAAACTAGTTTGGCAACTTATTTTGTGACGGCAGGGAAGTCCCCAAGTGACATTGAGAGCTGAGAAATAACCAAAACATAACGTACCTACAGTTCAAGTCAATACAATGACAGAACGGGCTAAGAAAGCTCTAGCTCTCTTTATTTTTAAATTTTAAATCAGATATTGACAATCCGAAGGAGTTAATATTATAGTTTTTTTTTTCGATGAACTTGACGGTGTACCGTGCTTTCTCATTGTATGTAATATGATGACCAAATTTTTACGTCAAGAGCTTGATGGAAGAAGAAAAGGCCTACATCCAATAGGGTACGAAAACAAACTCGTTCCGTATTTTATTGATACAGATAATGAACTATTAAAATAATATATGATAATAAGATAAGATACAACAATACCACGAATCATACACACTTAAGAGGTAAGAAGGCAGGTAATCTATCCACTCAGTACCAAGAATCAACAGGTAAACGCTAGTTCCATTTCCCAGGTCATCTAAAGACAAACGATTATCTATAAGTAAAAGCTTGGAATTACACCACGCTGTCCATAGCTCATGCCAGATGTAGCAGGTGGTGCTAAATATCACTGACTCTGTATAATTGAGAATTACTCGCGTCGCTGTTCTGAATGTAAATTACTTTTGAATAGGCCTTAGCAAATAGATGTTAAATAATGCTCACTTCTTGTATGGCCCTAGGCTCGAATAGGTTGGACATTACGTACAACTATTGCGTGCTGTTATACTATTTAGTAGATCCTAGAATACTTGTAAAGAAAGCTGCATAAGATCATCATACTCTTTAAAGGGATTCTGCAGTATTTTATGAAAGTACAGCTTCTATTAGATTCATTTGTAAAAAGCGTTTACCGTTGTCCAACTGATTTCTGCTAATACTGAATAAATTGACATGTTTAGAGCTATCTCTCTGGCCAAGCATGCTTGCTGTATTTCCCAGACACATACGAGTAAGTAGTTTCAGTCTCTAGATCTGCATTCTTGATGGAAATACGATCGTGTAAGATTGTAAATTATACATGGTGCCTGGATATTTATCTCTGATTTGTATTTCTAATGACGATGGCACAGGAAATCCTAGTGTCTGGACAAGACTGCAGATAAGACATAAATCATAACTTGTTCGTATCCATGCCAAGTTATAGACTCCGCAAATACATTACACTACAAACGTTTATGTATTCTTAATGCGTCGTTTTACAATTAATATCTCAACTAACGCCACACTTTACGGTTGTAGCGATGTCACTTACATAATGGGATTGACATTGTGAAGGCTTCAATGGTGAATAATTCATTCATTCAATTGTGATTCCATGAGCGTTCGTTCGCGGCACAAAATTGCTGCTTACTGTCTTCATACCGTGCTTATTCCTCTTATTGTTATAAGTCAACAACTGTTAGAGGAGTTGACCTGTTTTTAGGCTCATTTACGTCTAAGAGTATTCGAAAGATGCTCTAGCTCTGAAATAAATACTTGCTTCAGTCTTGTGAGGCTCGGTAAGGCTAACATGTGCGCCACAAAAAGGTTTTGTCGTGACATCGTGGCATCGAGATAATGATAATGTAGCAATATAAATAAGACACTTAACGTATGACCGTCTTCTTAAAACTAAAACTGATTTTTTTTTATCATATTCATAGGTAATGACGATCTAGATATTTAACATGCATACTTATTTGCGCGATTTAAATCCATTGTTCAGGTAAATTGAACGTTGTTACAAGTCTTTCAAATTTGCAGCTTAAAATAACAGATTGCGTTAAAAAATTCATCAGATTATTAACAATTGTAAATTTTGACAGAGAGGAGGGAGGCTAAAGCTCCTAGTGGCCGTCACCTTTAACCTATTAAGAATAAGCTCGGTGGTCAACAGGTCACTAGTCCATTATACAGTGCAATTGGATCAACTATTTAATCCCCAGTCTTCACGCCAAAGGTTTCAAGTAGCGCCTTTGCTAAGCGGTCGGAGATCATAAGCGTCTCATTACGTATGGATGGAATATTGCTTACAATAGTAGCATGCGGTGGGCATGTCATTATTCAATCGAGATCTCTTTAAATTCCAACACGTTACTGCCTGGACTTTCAACCTGGTGATTCATTTCATAGGAATAGTTTGGTAGGTCTTTGGGGTTAACCCAAAATGAATTGTGATTGCAAATCTATCTAATCTATCTGAATGTAAAATAGAATTTCCTGTCACGTGGATCTGTGAAATCATGTATGTCCTATGGTTCAGGGATTATAATAAAAGTAAATACAAATGAAGGATTTATAACATACCATCACGCCTATATTCCCCGAAAGATTAGGTAAAGGCGTACTAATGTACACCCACAGATCGCCGGCATGTTTAGGTCCTAAGTAATAGGGGCCGAGCCTATTGCCCTATTAAGGATTCATAATTTTTCCTATATTGTGTTTACTAATAGGGGTGTAAGTAAATGGAGCTTATTTTCATTAGTTACTACTGCTGTGACATTTGTTCTTCACTTTATTTGGTCTTTATCAAAATATAATTTTAGTACCGTACCGGTATCCATCACAAAAACCTTGAATTGGTTCAATGAATCAATCAATCATATCAGCCTATTGCCGTCCACTGCTGAACGTAGGCCTCTCCCAAGGAGCGCCAACCATCCCGGTCTTGGGCAGCTCGCATCCATCCGCTGCCAGCCACCTTCTTGAATTGGTTGATGTGAAACAATTACTCATATTCCAATTAATATTTTAGTCTTTTTTTAATCACTTTCTCCATAGTATACTGTACTATCGCTAAATAATACAGTAGTTAGTAGTTATAACTATTCTAAAGCTTGTTACGGTTGTTACGTACTAGTATTCGTAGGAAACTGTATACGATATCGCAAGGTTGCCACGCGTCACTGACTTCGTGGCGATGGAGGATGTCTGATGGCTGATGACGTGGTGCAATAAAAACAGTTTCTATAGTACTGCTTGTAGTAAATACAGACGCAAATAATTACGTCTAAACGTCATCATGAATTTCACCGCTTGTTTCTTGATTATAGAGTTCATTTTATTCTACGTTTTATTGGCTTTGCTCCTATTTGGCTCTTGAGTGTACCTTTTTAAATTATATTGAAACTTGGAAGATCATTAGTTATTATAACTTAGGTCAAGGTATTTACTAGTCTTATGTAGAGTATGTTAACTGATATACTTTGAAATATAGGTACCTAATCCTAGTAAGTGTAATTTTTTGTGACATTGCTGCTGTTTGATCTCACGGTGTTTACTCATTAATAATCATTATAAAGTATGAAGGCTGCCTCTATACATTTTCCGGCCATACAACGCGACTAATTAATGCAAATTATTGTATGGTTACTAATCCTACATGGCTTGACGCCGTTACAAGGATGTATGCAGCACCTATGCCTGGTACCTAAAATCTCAGTACTGCGTTATATTTCAAATCAATCTTATTTCACTATCGAACACGCGATTAAAGTTCTACTGACTAATAAAAAGCATAAAGATTTGATTTACAGTCGTGTATAAGAATTTTTTTCATTGTTATTCCTAACAAACTGCATCGGTTTGGCAGTACACATAATTTTACTACACAAGCGTTCTTACACGAAAGCACGTAATACTGACATAATTTAATTTTTATCGCGTATTTAATAATTACTTGTAATTGCTAGTGTGCAGTTTGACACGGTTGCTTGATTCGAATGAAATTGTGGTCAAGGTGAGGTCGAAAAATAGCGTCTAATGCTGAAAGAGTTTTGCTGACTAAACTTTTTCAAAGACTTTAAACAAAGCCATATTAAACCTGTCAATTAGCAAACACAATAGAAAAACAATTGTTACGACCTTCTGGAGGGCTGCAGTTCTTTAAGAAATTAAAGTGTAGACTGTATCAGTATCTTTTATTCATCCAACACTCTTATTACTGTGTGACACACCCTTACCTAAATTTAAACCGTATTTACGATTTCAAAAGTTGTGTTTGATTTGATGAAACTAAATTCCTTGCTCAAATTGCATGCCTATTATACTATTTGACTGTTCCAAACCTTATTTTAAAAAAAAAAACAGCATAATAATCTTTACCCTAAATATCAATACTTGTTTTATGAATTTCACCAGTTTTCCGAAAATCCAGTTCCCATTTTTTCACTAATTGATGAAAATCCAATAGACAATCTCTGCAACCAGCTGGCAACACTAGCACACTCACATGTTTATAGGAACGGCTGTAACTCGATAATGGCAGCCATAAAACAGTGTTTGTTATTTTTAACCAGATCAATAACAAAACCGAGTCCTTTTAGTATTGTGTAAGCTTTCTGGAAGTGTTTTGAAATAAGATGACTGACTTATTTTTGTCTTAAGTTTCACGAACGTGTTCAGTTTGTGTAGCAGTGATTTATTTGGGAATTATTATAGAGTACTCAATTTTATAGAAAAATAGGGACTATAGCAAAGTTTGATTAGATTAAATCATTGTTTTACTCCAGTTTTTATTGTTATAAAATTAACTTAATTAAAGTAAATCCACCATTTATTTATAAGCTTTAAAGCCTGTAAATTTCCTACCCATGAATAAAAAAGTCTTTAAAATTGACACCTGTTATCTCAAGACGTTATACTTACATACAATTATAAAATTAAACACACCTTATTTACGTCATTAAGTCAACCTCAAGTTGTTATTTTGGCATTATCGTGACGTTTCCATCTATCTATCTCCGTGGCTACTCCACTAAGGGTACCTGCTGTTTTTTGTCCATCTATACTAATGTTTGGACAAGCAACAATCCGTGAAACAATAGTTAAATCTGTACCAATGGGGTTAGTTCCTACCAATTTAAATTCCGTTCCGACAACGCTGTCAATTCTCATCTTTTTTTTATAACATTTTGAGAACGTTAATTGCCTGTTCGGATTTATGACTCGAACACATTCTCCGTGATTTATGATGTGTTGCCTGATGAAAATATTTTTTCTACTATAAAATGGAGCAGGTTATTTTAATGTTTTTAGTGGGATAGTATGTGGCCGCTTCCTTATGTCTCATTTACTTATTTGTATTAGGATAGGTAAATAAATTGTTATGAAACGTATTCTTTATCGAAAATACACTCTGTTAGTACTGTTTGCGACTCGACGGCTTATTTTTTTGGAACCCATAAGAGTATAAATATAGCAAATAATTTACGTGGGATGTGGTTCATGGCCGAATTCTCAAATGACGCCGTTAAGTCTCCTGCTGTCTTTATCGCTTTTAGTCAAACTTAGTATGATCTTGGGTAGCAGTATTTTCCCATCACTCTCGTAAATTTTTTACTTCCTTTCGTTTTTCAATTAGATATTCAATTTTCACTTGACCAAAGAGCTGAGTATCTATCTGTTATCCTTGTTTAAAATCAACGTTAAGTATGAACATTTACATAGCTATTTTAGTGGAATCTACACGATCCTACATTGCCATTTTGGGAAATAACTAAGTGGCACTTATTGGTGTTATAGTAGAATCACTCGGGCATACCAATAACTTATTGGGTTTCTATTGGTATTGGTGCCGGGATATTTTTAAGTCATTAACAGTTCGACCAACGCCCACGGGCACTGGGATACTTTTCCCACAGTTGACTACTAACAATGATCGGATATTGTCCATAGAAAACAGGCTAGATGGAAAGGCGATTAGATTAGTTTAAAAAAGCCTTCTTTAAAATATTGATTACGTATCAACACAACCTAAACTTTTTAATAAAGAAAGTGGAAGCTAATGAAATTTTTTTTTTATTAATTTATCAGTTCTGATACATTTCAACAGCTGGACTCTATCGTTTTTATGCGATCTCAACCGGTGGGTAAATGAGATTAAGATAATAAAACGCATCTGATTCGTGATGGTTATAAACATAAGTTTACGTTTAAGAGTTTATGTTTAAAATTTATGTCATTTAACTCATTTACAGTGTAAACTGTATCGTGTTTTTAGTACAAATTCACTTCGTTTAATGATGATAGAACTTCTTTCTCCTCTTTTGTTGCTAAATCGGGGTTTCTGGGAAAATATTAATCATTTTTTTTTACATTCTGCCTTCCAACTTCAGAATAATTCTACATTACAGATTTTAGTTAAGAATCTACATACATACATACCATCACGCCTGTATTCCCCGAAGGGTTAGGCAGAGGCGTACTTAATGTACACCCACAGTTCGCCTGGTATGTTTAGGTCCCATGTTATAGGGGGCGAGCCTATAGCCATTAACCGGACACAAATCCAGACTTCGAGCTGCTACTGAGAATTTCATAGAAAACTCAATAACACTTTGCTCGACCTGGGGATCGAACCCAGGACCTCCAGCATAGCAGTCGCGCTTGGGACCAATAGACTAATGAGGCAGTCTAGTTAAGAATCTCTATCTACTATTGGGTAAAAATCTTTATCTTTGATAACCAAATTGTCTTGATGAACTTAAAATCTTGTTGACGTGGTCAGCCTATTCTCCATAGAATATTTATCAACATCATCACATAAATTAGCATCATTTTGTATTGTACTAATTATATCTATATCTACGTCTATAAACACAACACCAACACAAATTCTGTCTTTATGTTTATGTTATTTTATTTCCATAGGGACGAAAACCGATTTATCTTGTATTATTGTTACTAGGTCAAATTCTTGGTAAGCCGCATAAATCTATTCGCTGTTACACATTCCAGTTCCTAGGCAGCCCTAATAAGTTTTCGCCTTGTTTGACTTGTCGTATAAATAAACTCATTAATCAATAGTCTAGTTGTCCGCGACATTAATCTGAGTTAATCGGGAGTCTATAAATAATCTTAATCCACTCCCCGACTGCTAACGAAACATGTACCTATTAAATATGTACCTAAACCCTGTATGATTTATGAATGTTTTGAACTCTCGTCTGTTTCCCTCACTCGATTTAGTTGTTTACCGAAAGAGTAAAACTTAACTCAATAGAAAGGATATAATTTATTACAAGCCAAAAAGGAATGCTAAGTAGAATTTCATAAATGATAGAATCATTAATCTGTTCGAACAACCTTTGGATGGACTCAAGAGAAAGGCGATACATTCCTAAATGCTTGAACTTGTAGAATTTATGAAAATTGCCAAGTGGAACTTAACTCCACACATTGTATTCAATGCATCGTAGGCGTTTTTGTAAAACAATTATTGAAATATTGCTCTAAAATTATGTGTTCATAATCATGCCTCTAAAGTTATAGGTAATAGTTTAAAGTAAAAAAAACAGCAGTATTATGTAGAATACGAGTATAACATAAGATCAGAATATGATTAATGAACTATGACTATGATTGCAGCTGTTGATGTAACACATAAAGACATCAACAGTTGCGAACTCTCCAGCAATGACAAGCAGAACAAGACAGGCCATGATAAATATTCGAAGAATGATTTATGAAGACTTAGAAATTATATTAGTTAGATGTTAGAACGTACAGAAGAGGCAGTAGTAGAAAACTAAAGCTAAGAAATTGCTGTGCTGACATTAACTGACTCTAATATTAAGTATAGATAGTGGCCAAATTAAGAAAGTATAATTGAAAACATTTCTAATATAAGCTGATCTCTCATTGAGCGGCAAGCTTACAGAAAGCAAGGCCAGTTTATACTGGACATAAGCTGATATGTAGCCCTGATTACAAAAGTAACGTAAAATATGATTTGTATGGCAAAATTTTGTTCAAATTTAAATCAAAAGCAATCTAGATGTTAATTTTTAATGCTAGATATTAATTTAACATTGAAGTAGCACAGTGATGTATAAAAATTAGGTACAAAAATCTTATTTATGTTGGCACATTCGAAAGTTTATATCAAAGGTCATTGACAACTCGAAGAATAAAATGAAACAAAAGATGTGACACAATTTATATATATTATGACTATAAAATGTATGGATACCCTTCTCTATTCATGTTATGTTTTGTATAACTTTCTACTATCTTTTGTTATGTCTGTATAAACTATCTTCAACGAGGTTTGATAAAGAAAGATGACAAAAAAGTAAAGATACTATCGAAAAATAACCTGAAATTAAAACAAGTTATTTTTGTGAAGGAAAAATTCAATCGCGAGCAGGATTCAAACCTGCATCTTCTAGTTAGATACACCTTATGACACCAGCGATTGAATTTTTCCATCACTAAAATAATCTTAGCAGATTAAGCAAAAAGATTTTAACAAAAAAATCTGTTATATTTGGGAACTTATTCTTACGCATGCTAACGAGATATTTTTATTTACAGTTGGGATCCTGATTCTAGTGTTCTACTTATGGGGCACCCCATACAAGCGGGGCTTCTTCTGCGACGATGAGTCTCTCAAGCACCCCTACAAAGAGTCCACCGTCACTAATGTCATGCTGTACATTGTTGGGCTTGGCCTTCCTGTGCTTACGGTAAGTGAAAAATTGTATGAACTTTAATATAGATGAGGAAATCTCTTAAAAATCGATGATGAATAACGATTCTTTTTTTTTTTAAAAAAAAAGCTCACGATATGTGGATTGCACATTACTAGTATTCTTGTCAACCCCTTATGCTAAGCTAAATGCCTGGGTTACGAGTGCGTTCACGTCGGTAATGCAATGGGTGGGTTTCAAACCGGCAACCACATGATCACGAGTCCGACGCCCTATATCATCGATGTTTGAAACTTACGTGGGAGAGCCATGCTTCGGCACGAATGGGCCGGCTCGACCGGAGTGATACCACGGCCTCACAGAAAACCAGCGTGAAACAACGCTTACGTTGTGTTTCGCCGAGTGAGTGAGGTTACCGGAGGCCCAATCCCCTTTTAAAAGGCCGGCAACGCACTTGTGAATTCTCTGGTGTTGCGGGTGTCCATGGGCGGCGGTAATCGTTTACCATCAGGCGATCCGTCTGCCCGTTTGCCCTCCTATCCCATAAAAAAAATGTTTAATTTTATTTCTACTGAATAATTTCCCACTTGTTATTTTGAAAGTAAACCTCGACATTCCCAAAAAACACGCGAGAGATAAATTATCTATAACAAAAACAAAACCATGACATTGCTGCAAAAAATATCAATCTTTTTGTAAAAAAAATTGACTCGAAGTTTGAGGAGTAGTAAGAAAATTAGTCTAGTCATATCACTTTCATGACACACATTTTACCACAAAACCCAATAACCACCAAAATGATTATGTCCACCAAAATCAGTGCACTTTTACCTCCAAACTAGATCTCTGAAGTGTGAAATGTTACTTTTTCTATTTACCATAGTTGGTCAACATAGAGCCTTAGTGGGCCATCGATCATTGTTTGCTCGTAATATTTGTGTCCACACACTTATCTGTTCAATGTTGGCTTAACTTGTTTGGTATAACACATTTTAGGTCGATTAGAATTCGAATACCAAACACGACCCATGTCTGGTTAAACTCTTTACCATTGATAAAGATCCTTATATTTAGACTCACATTTTCTCAGTAAGGTAAACTTTGAAATTCTTGAAGTGCAAATATTTGGATTCGATTTTTTTTTATATTTCGCACATCCAAATAGGTAACCGTATTGTGATCTATTGATTTCTTCAAATATTGCTTCATTAAACTTCTAGATTTTCCGTTCGATATTTTCCCACGGTCTGGGGTATCTGATTTTGGGCTTATTACCAATCACACTTGATTTCGGAGTAGAAATGGAGTTGTATCGGTAACTTATTCTCCTCCTACGCTGATTGTAAAAGGGCAACTTGCTTATTTTGTATCCAAAGTAAATCGTATATCCTTTGTAAGCGTTTTCAAATGTAATGTCACGTGTCTCTCGATTTCAAGATATCGATAATCATTGGAATCGAATGTCTTGGTTAAATAACAAGGTATTACGTATTATACTTTGATTATTCTACACTACCGGATCCGTTTTGAACTAGTTCCCTTCTATCTCAATTATTTACCCTGTTTATTATAAATTCAAATGTCAATTCTAGTAGTACTTAAATCATTTATGTAACGCCATTACTATTAGCAAACTGTTCTGACAAATATGCAATAATCATTATTTAGATATTAGGATATTTACCAACATATTTTATTGTACTTGCTGGTATTACACGTAATTCTCTATTATCCTTTCCCCTAGTATCTTTGGAAAGATTAAGTTTCTTTAGTATGTGAACGACGTTGTTATTTCGATTAGCTTCTTTAGGTTTCCTAACAAAATCAAATTTGCCAATCTTAACATCGCTAGAGAAAAGATGAATGTTTCTCTTTATAAAGACACAAGAATGCCATAAAACCTTATGGAGCATGCACACCACACGTGTAATTGCAAGACCTATTTATAGTCTATACCACCTGTCACGTCGATCATTAATTATCTATGCAAAGTGGATAATACAGAATGCCAGGCATCAACAAGGACTACCTACGACGTACCTTTCCATACCTTACAAGGGATATTTTATCTCATACCTACTATTTTCATTAACACTATTTGTATTAATTTATTCAATACAACCTGTTAAATAATTCAGTGCTAGGTTGTCAATCTTACAATCTGTATCACCTCATTAGCTTAGTGATTGTAAGCTTTAGTTAAAGGCCACTGTCATTTCAGACTTAGCTTTGATGCAAAGATTAGGCATACAGTTATTGAATGTTCGTGTCAGTATATTGTCGGTATTAGGTCATTTCATTACCTAGCCCACTGTCTACTAGATCAACTATTTTGCTCTGCTCAGTATCAAATTTAATTATTAGCTAGCCTACATTTTGATTTTATGTCCTTAATTAACTCTGACATACCGCGATGCAGTTATTCAGGTAGTTAGTATAACACTTTGAAATATACCAATATTTTTTGTAGGTATATGATCCCCCTTCTATCTAAATACTTGTACTTTATCACTTCATCTATAATTTATACAGTACCAATCTTTAAACGCTATGGTATCACTTTTATTATATGATCCGATCCGTTTTAATCGTTTCTTGTCCATCGCATTCAAAGAAGATATGTTTAACGCGACAAGTGGATTCGATTCCCACGTTGTTATCGATCGAACCCACTTGAACTGCTATAAATAACAATTGGACATTAAAGATCGGCCTTGGCTGGTTAATTATACATCCGATTTGTCCTTTTATGCGGGAAAGATTGCAAGTATTCCGTTTTTTGTTTATTTTTAGATCTGACTCTTTATTTCATTCATTGATAAGAACCAACTCGGAATAGTCGTGCTACGTAGGTGGCCTTATTCGGAACAAATAGGGTATTAATGGTCAGTTTATTCTTGCATGTTAAATGCAACATGAACTTTTTTTAATAATGTCATTAATGCAAACATTAAATTTCGTGTTTTATTTGTACATATTTCTCGCAAAAATCTTTCTTTTAAATTAAAACATAAATATACGTATACCTTTGAATTATAATCAATGTTAAAATTATCTTTTTCCATAGCAATATTTAAATGACAGCAGTAGCATGATATTATGTACTTGTACCACACATGTAACCTCAACGGACTCGAACTATGCGCACAAATAGATTGATCTCCGTAATTACTGGAACGTATCATTATCGAGAACTAGATCACATCGTCATTCGATCTCGTTATTATCTAGTTCTGAGGTTGCCTATTTTGTGACATTAAAATCAACAATCGTTAAACAGTAAATTGCTTTATTGCAATCTTTGAGTTTTTTTATCGATGCAAACAAGACATCGAGATCAATCGACTGGCATACATGTCCGTTAATGTACTCATGTTATTTATTTGGCAGGCCATCCGGTGTTCGATTAGTTTTTTATTCGTTTATTACCGAGTCGGTTTTGCTCTCGGCATCGTTTGCTTTTTTTTAAAGAAAATGTTACGAGTATCCAATTGTAATTCGCTTAGACATATGCTTTTGATAAATCTACGTCGTTCAGATGGAATTGTGAAATACATATCAAAGTTACTATGTTGTAAAAAAGAATGAGTTGCAATCATCCATTTCTATTGAAAAAAAAAATACCACCAGCTTCTTTTTCAATATACATATTGTATTAATAAAGATGCCAGATCTTTCACGATTTATACACAAGTTTCATCTAGCATGATCACTTAATACCTAAATCGTTGATTGAACATTGATTGCTTCAGTCAATTGGTAGATCGAGTTAATCTTAGAATGTTTGACGCATATAGGAGTATATATAAGAAATTGGGAGGCGTTTATCAGTTTGTTGTTTTTGTTGAGGTGATTGGACTTGGCAAAAAGTTGTAGTGAGCGGACGTGGTAACACCAAATGGATTTGCGGCAAACCGCTTGAGATGATTGTACCCGTCCGTAGAACTATTTTTTAAAGTTTTTTTTGGAAACTTATCTTATCATCTTGTCGTGCTTCTGGTGAAAATTCTGGCTAAGTACTTGACCTCATTGTTGCGTTTACGAAAATATGTTTCTATGCCATTGTCCCAATTGAAGAGAAAATTGACATCATTGAGAAATCGGTGTCGAGAGAACTACTCAATTTCCGCGTTAACCATATCAATTGCACAATAATTGGTACCTAGGCTCTTTCCATTACCCTTAAGTTTATAGTTGCCATATAATTATCAGCACGATCTAACTCGATGATTGAGTGTTTCCGCACGATTCAGCCCTTTACTTTCACCGTCTACCTATCACCTTTGAATCCCATTAATTATATCACGATTGTTTCCATTAACCTGAATAATGATTCTAATAGCTTGATTGCAATAAAATAGTCCATCATCTATCGTTACAGCTATTCGTTGTAACTTACTATAATTAGGGGCAATTCTTTCTTTTAGTTCCGTACCAAAACTACGCACTTAATTAACAACATTAGCTTTTATGATATACTGGTCGTGACGATTTTTTTATAATGTTTCGTTAATAATATTGGCAAAAATATGCTATTGTTTTTTGCTTCCCTAGGTTTCTCATTTACACTAAACGTCTTCCTGAAAAGCGTTGTTATCGATATACATTATAGTAAGTTGGTAAACTTTAAACGTCTTGTTTAGGATTCATTTTATTATTTCTGAATTTAAAACCTTTCTGCCCAAATAAATGAGTGCAAAATAGATTGAACGACATTACACAGTGATCTTGCTGACATGTCGTTTATCTACTAGGACAGCATTGAATGTTATAGCGGCTATGCCGACTGTCCGTACAATGCTGATTTAGATTCCGCCTTTGAAACCAAACGAGCTGAATGTTTGTCCAAGTGATTTGTGCTTTGTAATATTACTTTGTAACATGTATACTATCGTTGAAGTGTTTAGAAATTCTGACATGGACTATTAGTATGAATCATGTAATTATTTATGTAAGAAAACTGGTTTACTAACAACATTTTGCAATTCAAAATCAACAGCGTAGTACTACAATATTATGTATTTTGTTTTTTAATGGGTGCGGTCGCTTTGTAAAGGACGTGGAACCTCTGTACGCGCACGCCTTTTTCATGTTTTGTGGCATGATTACTTCCATTAATTATTTTAATTTTACTATTTTCTTTTATGCAAGAATTTGTAAATGCTTTATTTCAAAAGCATTTAAGTATTCATAATTTTTACAGTGGGATTTTAAAAAGTCAAAGGCAAAGTATTTATTGCTTCCATGTGTACATTTCGGTGAATTCCATGTGTACATTCATAAATGCACTGTAAGAACGGCAAATTCCTATTAGCTACATTATTTGTGTAATTATTCATGACTTAATTAAGTACAGTGATCTTGAAGTTGATGTGTTGTGAATTTTGTTGAAGTCTTATAACTAATTCATCTTTCTATAGCGTAGTGTGTGTTTTCTAAAACAGTACGCACAGATGCTGATTTACCCGAGTGAATGTTTAATTAAGAGAATTTATGTACCTAGATAAAAATAAAACTATTTATTTATCTTTATGCATTATCAGATGCTTTACAGGTGTCACTTAACAGCTATGAACGATTTTTAACGAGACTATTATTGTTTTAATCTTTAAAGACTCGGTGATTATAGAATACTTATTCCTACATTTACTTAATTACTATGTAAACAAAGACAAGGCAAAAAAATTATTCTTTGGGATTATCTTTTTTCCACGTTTCTTTAGTCTGTGTTTGCTATGGTAATGCCGTACCACAATTAGTTTTATCATTCTATCGAAATCAAATATCCGAAATGTAGGTTTTTTTTTTCATAATCTTTTGTGTTGTTGTTTCGTAGATTTGAGTTGCGATTGTTTTTGTTACCACCTAACGTGAAAGGCAATTTGAAGTAAATTGTATGAATCAAAACAGAGATTTCACGCTTTCACCCTTTTGTCTGCATTAGAAATTAGTGTCACCATGGTTGCATAGTTTAATTGTGTAATGACTGCATGAGTGCCGTAAGCAATTGCAGTGAACATAATTGTTTTCTTTAATTAAGGCGGTGACTGCTTTTAATCAAGATAAACATCCGCAATTTCTTAGCGGGTATGAACACCATTAAAACAATTAATGCTGTAATCTACAAATCACTACTTGATATCTATTTTCGGATATCAGCCCAGTCCTAAGAAAAATTACATTGTGAATAAATAATACTTAAGTATCTTATAAGAAAAGCTAATCAGGTATTTTTTTTATGTGAAGTGAATTTTTGCACAGGACTTTTCTTGAAACATATTACATCACACATTTTTTTGCAGTAATCTCGGAATTATTTAACAGTCTGCAATAAAATGGTGCATTAAAACAATTACGCAGATACATAATGTTTGAATATTTTTATCTCTGCCACACACTGTAAAATCATAATTGCTTTATAATCCACTGCATTCATAATTCGAGATTCATGGTAACTTGCGTTCTTGCAAATAATGCGAAGCTGTTGTCTAAACTGTAAAGAATAGTTTAAAAGTAACTGGGATCAGAAAATCGCACTTATTGCCTTTCTTTTATATGACAGATCGAATCTGTACCCTTCTTTCGACTTTATCCACGGGGGGGGGCAGATAACAGTGAAAATTTCCATTAGGGATGCTGAACAATAGTTTTATATTCGGTATTCGGCCATATTTGGCAGTTAAGCCGAATATTCGTGTTCTGTTAACATTTTATCGAACATGGAATTATCATCTCTCTCTCTCCTAGTGAACGCCAATGAGCCGGATCTTCAGCTTTTCTCATCCAGTCACTGCCAGCTGCCTTCCGAAAGTCGTCACTCGGGCGGGCGCCCCACAGTACGTTTGCTTAGTAGACAAACATTGAATATGCTCTCACAACTCTAATTTCCGCACAATAAAAAAATACTGTTTATAATAAAATGAGTCATACTTACTCGCTAAGGCCCAAAATAAAACGTCTAAATACTACAACAGTAGTACAGTAACAGTGATGACTGATGACATACTCTAATTACCATATCGTGAAGGTTGGGCAGTGATCCGCAGAGACTACAGACCAATATTTATATTAACCATAACCATGACCTTGACCTTACCGAGAAGCGAGTTCATGGCACTCTTATTACCGTTTATTGATCGTGGCAGTCGGTTTTATGTGCGAATAAACTATGGACTGCGTTAAATACGACTGTGACTGTTGGAATACGTAGTTGTATCTAGTGATTACTAGCAAAAATATAATTTGTATCACCTGATTTTGATTACATAGGTAGGTAAATTTCAATTTGTGCAAAATGAATGTTCATTAGCTTTAGCTATGATGCGGAGTTGCCTAATCGTATGAACTAACCTCAAAGTAAGCAATGTCAGGTAAATAACATAGGCTAAATGTTTCACCAATAGTTATTACTGACGTCGCTATAAGACGGATAGTGTGCAAGAGAAGTTAAGTTACTACCACCATTACCTCTGACACTACTGTTCGTACTCCAATCAGTCTTATTCAGTATTCAGGTTTCGTAAAGCGTCAACGCCAAGAGAATTTTACTTGTGTACAAGCATCTTAGGCAACAATAAACGTCGATCTGTAATGGAATTTACGAGAAGTATTTACCTACTTCACCATACCTAAGTTCAGGGAAATTGACCTATCCCGTTTCTATGTAAGTGCTAAAAGGTTTTACATGTCAATAGCTATATAAATTTTAATGGCTTTTCCAGAGTACCTAGACATGGCTGAGTTTAATAATGTTATTAAGTTTTAGTACCCAACAACCTTTACTTCATAATGTTAGGAATTTTACAACTTGTACGATAGTAAAATGCATAAGATGCAGGTACAGTCGATAAAAGAGTTAGGTATGCAGGCAGCTAACGACATCTGTGTCTTGACATAGATTGTGTTATGAATTATCCGCTAAAGGGGCAGCTAACAACACTTGCGTTTTGACAAATATTGCGTGATATATTATTTTACGCAATGTTTGTCAAAACAATATGTTTTTAGCTGTCTAAATCTTTTGTCAACTGCACTTAGAAAGAACCTACAATGTGTGCTATGATGAATGTTAGACGGTTAGATTTTCATTTTATAATGTCATTATTTAGAAAGCACAATAGATGACAATCCGTAGAAAGAATATATTTAAAAAATATATCTTGTAAACGCAATTACCTAATTGGTACGACATACTTAATGTAGGAACTAAACATGTTCCTGCATTTGCGTACCATGTATTTTATATGTATAGATGATACATATAAAATAATTTGTCCTGAATAACTGACGGATCAACGCACAGTCTAAACCGCTGATCGTAGAGACCTGAAACTTGGAGGGTGTGTTCTTTGTATAATGTAGGCATCCGATAAGAAAGGATTTTCCGAAATTATACCCGGGTGAAAATTTGTGGCAAAGTTTGTATGAAAGTCCGTCATTTTGTAGCGTGTAAAATCGCGGGGTTCAGCTAGTCTATACTTATAATAAATCTGTAGAGAGGTCAATTCTGTACATGAAATATATTTCCAAAATAACTATCAGCGGGTGATTAGTGATCGATACTGATGCCAAAAATGCAATCAGTAAAATTTTTGTCTGTCTGTCTGTCTGTCTGTCTGTCTGTCTGTCTGTCTGTCTGTCTGTCTGTATGTTCTTTATAGAAACAAAAACCACTCGACGGATTTCAACGAAACTTGGTACAATTGTTCTTCATACTCCTGGGCAGGTTATAGTATACTTTTCATCACGCTACGATCAATAGGAGCAGAGCAGTGAAGGGAAATGTTGGGAAAACAGGAGAACTTACTCCATTTTTTAAGCTTCCGTCGCGTGTGCAGCCTTAATGGTTAAAGCTACACAGAAATCATGTATGACGGAAATGTTCTCCTTAAAATTATATAAAAAATATTCCACGACAGCAAATGTCTATCTTTTATGGTTGACTCACAATAACACGTGTAACTCCCGATAGCTTAGCAGTTCGGAGCTTTCTGATTATATTTGTCTACTCTTACGTTAGGTGACTGACTGACTGACATAGTGATCTATCAACGCACAGCCCAAACCACAGGTTATAGTGTACTTTTCATCACGCTACGATCAATAGGAGCAGAGCAGTGAAGGGAAATGTTGGGAAAATGAGTGATTCATGGGAAAGGTTTCAAACTATCAATGTATATATCATCACGCTACAACCCTTAGAAACGGGGCAACGCAGGTGAAACCACGGGCGAAGAACTAGGGAACAAAGTAACTATTCCACGCGGACGAAGTCGCTGGCAAAAGCTAGTACAAAATAAAATGCGTCGTTTATTTAAACAAAAATAATAAACATTTTCATGCATGCTCATAAAATATTACTCCACAATTTAGGAAAGTGTCACATATATTTATTCGAACCACACACATCCATTAGCCTTGACCGCGAATATGGCGATGGTTGGCACTGTGCCAGTCGATACTCGATTATGTGTTCTATATAGTTTTATGAACTGTACTTGACCATGGTGTTATAAAAAAGTATTATATGTCTGTGTATAAAGAGGTTATTATATGTACTGCCTCAATAGTCTAGTGGTCCTATGTGACACTGCTACGCTATAAGTCCTGGGTTCGATTCCCGGGTCGAGCGAAATTTTATTGGGCTTTTCTATGAAATTTTAAGTAGCAGCTCGGAGTTAGGGCAATGGGCTCGCCTCCTATTACCTGGGATCTAAACATACCTGCGAACTGTGTGTGGGTTACATTAGTACACCACCTCTGCCTAACCCTTCGGGGAATACAGGCGTGATGGTATATTATGTTATGTTTAACTTATGTAGGTATAATAATAATTGTCGATTAGCTTTGCTATATACATATTTCTATTATGCTTTCTTTTGTTGGACAAATATTTTACGTGAGAGAGCTATGCTTCGGCACGAATCGACCGGAGTGATACCACGGCCTCACAGAAAACCGACGTTAAACAATGCTTACGTTGTGTTTCGCCGAGTGAGTGACCATTACCGGAGGCCCAATCACCTTTTAAAAGGCCGGCAATGCACTTGTGACTCCTCTGATAACTACTAAATATAACACCTACTTATACTGAATAAATCATCATACACATCAAACTGCATAATTGTCAAACTATTTAAAAAGTTGTAAAGATTAATATTGTAATCATGTTTTTTTTTTAAAAGAGTATCTATGGAGTTTCTTGCCGGCTCTTCTCCATAAGACCCACTTTTTGGAACCGTGCAATTAGTTTAACTTTTCAAAAGTACCTTTTTAATGGTCTAATTGAAATAAATAATTTTGACTTTGACTTTGACTCTGGTGTTGCGGGTGTCCATGGGCGGCGATAATCGCTTACCATCAGATCCGTCAGATCGTTTGAACACCTATCCCATAAATAAATTAGTATCAATACAAAAACATCACAAAAAATTTGACAACTTCGACTCCTTATCAATAAATGACTTGCATGATCATTTATTAACTGCTGTAATAAATATAATTAATAAACGTTCTTAGGTACGATCCCTGAAATCGTATGCCAAATGTTATCTAGCATTATGGACTCTTTGTCATTGAACAGTGACATCCCTGTGTTTTTAACTTTGTTTAAAAAAATATTGTACATCGTTTGCGTTTTACCACCCAAGTCGACGCTTTATTTATTTTATTTATAGTGACTTTATCGTTGTAATTTAAACGACTAACGACGGGCGCCAAAATTATTTCAATGTCTTAATAAATTCTGTCTTTTCTTGGAAGCTGTACAGATGTTTTCTATTTCTTGTACAATTCAGATACCAATATATTAAAGAAAGAACAAGAACCCTTACTCTCTCAAGAACCTTATTACTCTTATATAAATCAATAGAAGCACTAAATCTTACTTTAAAGCTTTAAATAAACTATTTAGACAAGCATGCTGATTATAAAAGAAAAAAAATCCTTATTTGTGAAGCAGTGACAAAAACTATAACTATAACCGCATGAACAACAGTACACACCAAATTACCACTGACATACTAAAATTCTTATACACCACACACATCTACATTAAACTCATGTGGGTCAAGGCTCATGCGGGGATATCGGGTAATGAAGTTGCCGATATCGCTGCCAAAGACGCAGCGACAGCACAAGCTACACTAACATTTGCACACTTCCCACTCAGTTATATTAAAAAGGCTGCCAAAGATAACAGCCGCTATATGGCTGCGGTAGCCTACAACAATAACAATAAAGGCCCAATAATTAAAACCTGGTGTCCCACCCTCCCAAACACAAACTCATAGCAACTGTGGACTGTGTGTGTGTTCTTCGGACACACCTTCCCACTCACCCAGTTACTCACAGGACACAGCTACCACAAACAATACCGATACATGGCCTTGCGACAAAACAACAATCCAAACATTCGCACACCTCATTCACACACCTCATCACCCAATGTCCCCGATACACTCGCATAAGCCTCGCACACGAACAATACTGCCACCTCAAACAGTTAAGCCCCCACGACCTAAACGCCATCATCACCAACAACGCAGCCAATTGACACATTCATGACATACCTCACACACATAGTACAAACACTCAAGAAATTCAACAAAACTTAACACACACACACAAACTCAAAACCAACACATTACCTCAAAAACAACACCGAAACAATTAATGCATACAGTAGAAATTATTATGTTTTAATTCATTATAATAAAACCCTTGCAAGGGATGAGTACAAAATTGCAATAAACTCCCTCTCGGGGCGGTTTTACCCCTGAGAGGTAATATAAAAAAAACCACATGAAATAGTACATAATGTAATTTCAGAGAAATCACTGGTTATGTGGGTATTTAATGCAAATCAATTGTAGCCAAGGCCATTTCCTATCATTTGGAAATGGATTTCTACTTGTTTTCTATTTTTAGCTAACTTATCAAACACATCACACAGTATCATTTCCCGCAATTTAACATACATTCCTAATTCGATGTGTTTTTCCATGTCTGGCTAGACGCGTTGTCTAGCCGATGTATAATTTTGAACTGAAAATGCAGCGTTGTCTCTTCTTTCTTTTCTGTTATATAGTTTTTAGGATGCATCAAAAACCAGATTGATTGACTACTTCTGTGTAACCTTTCAAGACGCGGGTCCTCCCTATGCCAGGTAGTACGCCGATTCGAAAATGTGCTGCTCTGCTTAAAGATTTTCAAGCGAAATAGATAGAGATAGCATTTGATTTAGAATTGCTATGAAAGTCAGACAATCATAGATTGTAACGTTATATTGAGTAAAGAGAAATAGTGGAAAAACACATAACTCGTTATTATATGTGACATCTGTTTTAAACTAGATTAAATAAACATATTTGATTTCGTTTTATTGTCTATTTGTCCTTGTCCATATCTACATGTTCTATAGTTATCTACAAATATTTGCGAGTCTTTCAACGTGTGACATTAAATACGATTCGTGCACCTTATCACATTAACTGTTTATACCTCGTTAATTTTGTTTTGTGCGCAAAATTTTCATTAAATTGAATTGTGATAATATGCGGACCACACACTGCGATAATTAACGATGCGATAATAAAAATAATTGGTGCTAGTCGCCAAGTGCTTAGATTTTAAATAAATTTTTGTTGCAAAGCAAGTGCTTGAATGTTTATCGTGTTTTCATGAAAACTAAAGATTATTTCAAAAGACGTGTTACATAGTAAATAATATTGGGTTGATATTTCAGTTTTCTTTTTCTATTTGACGACATTTCAAAATTATTAAGCCACCATAACAAATGTATTGTTTGTTTTCCTATGCTGAGTTTCAAAATATTTTTTTTTAATTTTTATATTATTGCTCGGAGAAATAAAATAACAATGAAACAACGCGTGATGACGTCACTTATACGACGGAAACTGAGGAAATCGTTTTTTTTGCCGAAATAATAGTAAATGAACAACGAAATAAGTAAAAAAATTCAGTCAGAAAAATTATGTCATAATTATCATCGTTTCGCCCTTCGAACCGTACAAATGACGTCATTAAAATTGCGTCTGTTTAAAATAGAAAGAAATTCAAAGTCGAAAATAAATATGAAAATAATTGAATATTGGGAAAATAAAAAATACGGGTATCCTATTTTTCGATCTAGTTTGAAATAAAATATAATGGGTGTTAAAAAATGAAATGTTGTCATTGCAAAGGAAGGAATATAGTGTCCGAAGAACCAGTACAAATTCTACAAGACGTAGGTGTAGGATCAGACGCTTACACACAAAATAAACAGCAATAATTTGATTCAATGCTTTAATGTCTCTTTAACAAGTTAAGTATCACTTATCTCTTTAACTTAATTATCTTTTCCGATTCCATTTAATTATATTCCCTCTTATCATAGTTCCCTGTCTTATAGGTAAAAGATCGTGTAAAAATTTGTTTCGATTCTAAACTGTACTATTAAGTAGGATTAATTGCCACAGTAGATAAGTTTCAATATCTCTCGTGATTTATTTTTTATTTTCATAACAAGAGAATTATAAGTCGCTATACCAATCCATTGGTACTATTTTTTACAGTTGCGTCAGGAACAAAATCAATACTAAGTCTACGCATTGTGAATGGAGTCTCTGAGTCTAAGAAGTCACTAAAAGTTAAATCGAACTCGTGCCACTCATTACACAACATTGGATTGAGGGCATTCCTTGTCGCAGTCTGTAGCAGATGTATCGGTGCCAAAAACAATAGCTGACACAATGTTAATAGCTACACCAGAATTGCTTTTATTCTATTTCAATAATGTAAAAAAAACAAATATTTGCTTAATTTAAGACGTTATTTTTTTACCTTGAGACAGCAATTAAATGATAGAAATCAAGTTGCTTACATTAAAAGGAATTTATTACTTATAATTATCCCTGAACCAAAAATTTCCGGAGGATTTGGCAAATGATTTACATATTTACGACCAGGCAGGAAATCTCTAACAAATCGTTGGCATTGCTTCATCCGAAGCCAGCCTGCATTCCCTTGGCGAGTGAAAGTCAAGATAAGTTAAATGAATGCTTTTCTAAATATTACGGTGATTTCAAAAGTAAAGTCTGGTGTCGTTTCTAATCAGGAAAAAATATGAAGGCAGTGAAATGAGAAAGAGAAATGCTATTATTGTTTTATCGATATATCTACATATCGATTCTATTAAAGATCGAGGCTGCTAAACTAAAGGTCGTTTATTACAACACCAAAAAAATTCAATAATTAATCTTTTTCAAAGAGCTTGTTAGAAAATCTCCGTCCTACATTCCTCTCTTGTTCTCAACTTCTCATATATATTGGGAAAGGACTTACAAGCGATTGGAATTTGCGGCCAACTCGAATCATCGAGACTCCTGATGAAATCAGCGTTAAATTCTGTCTCAAGACTTCTATACTAACTATATATAAGAAAAGCAACTATACAACACATAGCTGACGTTTCAAAGTTTTTAAGCAAACCGTTATTCTCTTGGTCAGCATCCATTGTTCTTACAATGTCAACATGGAAATGTGAGGAAGTGTTACAGGTTAATGACGATGTCTCTACTTAACTAGCATAACTATAGTATAAAAGGACGACGTAATCTCCTAGTTAACATTGCCACAGGAGTAGTTCAAGATACTGCAAGAACTATTTCTTATAATGGTGCTATTATCTACTTACCCGCTAAAGAAAGGCATATTATATATGGTAAACTTATGTAGCTATATTTAATATATTTGCTGGTATTTGTAGCACAGGATATTCTATTTAAGTATTACGTTACCTTAATGCTAATCGCTGTGTTATTTTAATATTTTTAATAAATTCATTTATTTATTAATCTTAACTATTGTTAGTAGTAGCGTAGTCAGTCGTCGGTACTTTCCTATAGTCTTTGTTATTAGGCGATCTATGGATGTTTGAACGGTATCTAGTCTTCTGTCGGCTGTGATTTCGAAACTTGCCGTAATAATAGTCCGCAGAAAACGTGCACGCTGCTGTCCGCAATGTCATTGACATGCCTCATCGGTTTACGAGCAAACGAATCGTATGCATTTTGTAACATGCATTTTCTTTGTGGTTACTCTATTGATCATAAAATGATCTCGTATTTATTACAAGCGTACCAATAGCTTTATTTTCGCTGCATGTTTATTGTTTTGGCTTTTTGCTTTAGATTGTATACGAAGTGAATTAATTTACTTAATTCATTTCAGTACATAGTTAAGGAAGTAAATCTTTGTCTTAATCTTTGTAGTTTATAAAGTGTATTGAAAACGCAAACATAATAAATCAATATCTAAAATATTTATCCTCATGACTTCATGAGTATAATATACCTTTCATGCAGCACATTCATATATATTATTGTTTATTCACATGTTCGTGTTTCGGGATTGCCCACCTAATTTCGGAACTCAACATGACTCAATCTCAGTTCGACTCTCGACATTGCTACTTGATCAAGGTCTTATCATTTCATTTTCATAATTCGAGACCAAAACTAGTTAGGCAATTCCTAACCACGTGAGCAAACTCGTAATAATAAACAAGAATATGCTTTTCCAAATGAGTATTTTGAAATCAAATAAACAAAACGATGCGAGAATAACGATGGCAAATAGCGCACGTAGTATCACTTGCCATAGTGATCCCTAAGCCCTATTCTATGTAGGTAAGTATTCCTAACATTACCAGATGCCAAGGCAAGTCCTTGACATTTTAGTCCCAATGTTATGGTTTGATTCTGAACTTGATATTCATAAAGCATTCGATACTCTCCCTAGATATGTAAATTTCTTACAAACTCCTAATACGATCGTCTTTCTATGTTAATTAGACGATAATCCTTGGCTATATGAATCTGTTCTCTGAATAACTCTTTATTGTCTTTTTGTGATTTTTTTTTTTGCATTTTTATTCCATCATTCATCATTTCCATTCTAAGATTTATAATTTCGATCTAGCGGGTGAGGTTCGCAGTGGCTTAGAGGTCAGAGCGTCTGGTGTATCCAACCAGAAGACAAAGGTTCAAATCCTGCCCACGATTGAATTTTTCCTTTACTAAAATAACTAGTTGTTATTGAGGTTACAATATAGCTTCTCAATATATAATAATAAACTCTTTACATCCATTTTAGTTCCTATTTCCACTATTTCTACAGAAATAGCATGTTAATCCTGAGCTATGACAGCTATTTTGTCAATAATCCTTTCTGGTTTCTTAGCAACAGGAATTCTTGAACAAGTCGTAAAATGTGCAGTAAAGATAACACTGTTGCTTCAAAATAAATACCAGGCCAGGAAGAAACGAAGATAACTTCTAATCTTCGGGAAACGTTTTCTAAATCTCTGGTTTAACCTAATGGGAACCGATTGAAAAAATATGGTTGTAAAGGGTTGTGTGCCAGAAACAGAACTATTAAGATAATTTTTAAACGATACTTTAGTTATTAGATCACTAGCAATCTCATGGTGGTTTTGGAAGTTTATTTTGGTTCACAGCATTGAAAGCTCGCCTGTCGTCCATACTTATGAAAAATCATATCCGTCACTTTGTTATACATGCAATGAAGAAAGAACTGTAACCTGAGTTGACTGAGAGAAGAATGCCTCTGATTTAAAGCCCTTTCTTTTTCTTTTTTAAATTGAACTCAATAATACTCATGTCAACAACCAGAGCTCTGGCACAAGTATTCCTAAAGTCTCGTTGGACAGTTTGAATAAACGTTACATTGTTGAAAATACTTAACGATCCATATTTCTCATCGATCTCTTAATTATACTATTTTATTCTATCGTATACATTACAGTCAAACCGATACATTTAAATCAATATGATTGCAGTATCCGTATCGTGAGGAAAAGCGTATCTCTTATGTTTCGTTTGTTCAGGCTTGCTCCATTGCTTCTCCGGCATGTCAAACAAAAACGTTATCTTGGGTCGATGCCTCAATGCATATTACATATAAATTCATGGAATTCTCTCCTATATCGTTTGCATGAGCATAGTTAATTATGCTCGCACGCTATTTTAACGCGGCATTTATAAATAAACAATATCTATTAATAATTGTATTGTAAACTTTATATTTTATGAGTGAAGGCAAATTACGGGAGAATATGTATACGTCACTTTTGATTAATGTCAGTGGGAGTGTGTCATTGTTGTCACATTTATTCGTTCACTGAAGCAAGAGATGAAATTAATTGTAAACAAATAGTACATACATGTATAACTGTAAACAATGACATTTTAGGAGTTGTTAATTTTACACCAAATGAAAAATGGGTTGTTGGATAAATTTTGTTTTGATTTCGGTTTTTGCTCAAAATTAATAGTGTCGAAAAAGTGATACAGAAATTAAAGATATGGACACATACCTCTAAGGCGTTTATTGATGCACCAGTGTCGCTATACCAAGGCCACTGTGGTGGATTTTGAGGTAACCGTCACCAAATCAAAGCCTTTAGAATACCTATTGTAAGGTAGGTCCTTTCATGACATTGTTGGGATCCCCGTGAATGTGTGCGGAGACTCCTTCTGTAGCTGTGGCGTAGCAATAGGTAGAGAGAAAGAACCTGTGATGTAGTAAGTGGTGGGAGTTCGATATTAACCATTATGTTCTCTAATAATATTTTTTTTATGGAATAGGAGGGCAAACGAGCAAACGGATCGCCTGATGGTAAGCGATTACCGCCGCCCATGGACACCCGCAACACCATAGGAGTCACAAGTGCGGCCGGCCCATTCGTGCCGAAGCATGGCTCTCCCACGTAAAAATAATATTCAAGCAAACTACCGTTTCCCTGTCCAATCGTAGATATTTTTTTTATACTACTAAGGTGACAAAGAAACATACGGCCCGCCTGATGGCTTACCATCAGGCGGGCCGTCTATAGTAGTAGTATAGTGTGGTAACCGCTTACGGTTACCATAGCCTATAGACGCTTGCAACACCAAGGGTAACACTTGCGCGTTGCCGACCATGTAAATTAAGGAGGAATAGTTGGGCTGGCAGTATAGGAGACATGCTGTCATGCATGATAGCGGCGGTGACAAAACACCACTGGTCCCCACACTGCCAACACAACGCTTCCTTGCGGAGCTTTGGTAACCTTGTTCACCGTTAGGAACACAACATAGCATGGAGCTATGTTATTTGCCTAAGATTTTCTGCAAGGTGGAGGTACATCCTCAGTCGAGCAGCTCAAATTGTAAGTGTTATTATTATATTCGACTATGCCCTACCTCTCTTAATACAGATGTTGAACTAAGGTCACTACTTTTGAAATTCTAACAAACAAAATGTTTATACATATCGTACCTAATCAGTATGGCATACTTACTTAATATAGGATAATTGGCAATAAAGATGCTTGGTAAAATTATTCATGTTAGCGTGATAATTAATTATGCATCTCTACAAGATGTAGTAGGAAATAATTATTGTATAGTAGAAAGTTTGAAGGCAATGGCTTCTTAGCGCTTTTCATACTCTCAGTAATTGGACTCGTGAATAATTAGGCATGTTCGTTAACATTATTAGGCATCTTATTAGGTATCGTCTGTTATTGTACTTATAGGGTTTTGTTAAGTACAGACAGCTGGTAAATCAAATTAGTGACTCCGTAAACGTTTTGTGCTAAAATTGCCTTCTCTCATCTACTATTATAATGAACTGTTGGTTGGTTGTCGACAATTTTTATTTAAAGATGTTATAAAAAGTTATCTGAACAAATTGCGCATACATAACATACATAACCAACCCATTATAGTCCCACTGGTGGTCTCCTGTCAAATGAGAGGGATTAGGCTATAGTCCGCCACGCTGGCCTAGTGCGGATTGGCAGACTTCACACGTCGTCGAGAAAATCTCTCACGCATGCAGGTTTCGTGTGATAATTAACTGTTAATACGCACATGACTTCGAAAAGTCAGAGGTGCGTGCCTTGGATTCGAACTCGAGACCTTTGACTTGGCAGTCCAACAGTCATACCACTAGGCTATCACTGCTATACTAGGCTATCACTGTTATAATGATAGAAATTTTAGTGCATAGAAAATTCAATCTCAGACAGGGTTCGAAGCTGTAAAGTCTTATCGGTACAGTACACCGGACGCTTTAGCCAACTAATCTGTAGAGACCACGGCCTGTGTGTCGAATTACTCTTCCATATCACAGGCAGAGGTCTCTGTAGATCAGTTAACTAAAACTTAAAAAATGCATGCGTTGAATAAAAAATATATTTTCATTACTTACCTGAATTGCTCTTCTGCTTTGATTAGTTTTCATACAACTTACTACTTTCACCGTTGTGAAAACTAGTAAATATCTTAGATCTAACGTATGACTGATCTATGAGTCTGATTCAATGGTTATCAGAGCGATGTAGATGCGTATCGTTACTGGGAATCGTAAAGTACTGAGAATCTCCTTAGTTGGTGAGCAATGGAGGGAAATAGTTTACATCAATTAGAGGAGAATATCTGTTTGTTATGTTGTTTGTTATGGCTTGAATGAAGAAAAATTATGTTGTGTATACGATACTTGTAATTACATTGAAGAGAACGAGATTAAGGTCGTTTTTACGTTACCAGAAAATATGCCTGTATATCCTGAAGGGCAAGGAAGGTTTGTCCACAATAAACCAGCCTATTGACACTGACCGAGCACGAATCCAACTTTTAAACAGCTATAGAAAATTTAATAGGAAACCTGAATAATTCTTTGCTTGGCTTTGGGTTTCAAACCAAGATTGGTCATAGGTTCTTCGCTCTATTGGCTACAATTAGCGATTGTCATAAGCGCTTTCCGATTCATGCAATATATTTGTCAGAAATAATGGGTCGGCATTGTTATAGTCTGTAGCACCAATTTCATTATAGTGTACAGTGGTACGCTAAACACTACGGAATCTTGTTTGCACACATTATCTGGGGTCCATTAGCACCCCATTAACACCCATTTACACGCCACCTTATCTTTCTCTTTCTTTCGCGGCAACATCTTAAGGGTACGTTTACACGTTCAGTTAATATTGTAGTATTTCGATCATGACCAAAGTTACTATAAACAATATTATGATGAATAGAATCGGACATGGCATAGCATTTGTTCAGTTGATAATAAAGATGATTATCTTAGGATGAAGGAAGCTAGAAGATCTCTTAAAAATGTTAACTTTGAATGTTTGCTGAAATTATGATCACAATTAAGTTCACTTTCAGATCCAAATCTAAGTCTACACTTCCACTTCAAATTTGACATACGAGTATGGATGATACTCGTATGTCAAATTTGAACCCCTCTCTGAATTTTAATCCTAAAACATAAAGCCCGTGAAGTTGTTTGCGTTTTGGACACTTGCGAGTTGACTGCAATGACATTCTGACAATTTCTCTCAACTTTCTAGTGCATCTACTGTCGTTATTATATTTCTCTGCATCAACCTAAGGTTGTCTGGCAGAAAATGCCTAATGGCATTAAGACCGCCTTTGTACTAACGGTGCATAAAGTATAATAAATAAAAAAAAAAAAGACTGCAAAAGTAACCTGCTGATTTGAAAGGCAAAGAAAAATGTGAAATGTACTGTTAATCTATCCTAATAAATATACTTTTTTATACTGTGGCTGAGTTACTTTGCTGTGACCAGACAGCCAGGAATTTTGACGAGGAAACTCCAATCTAAATGACATGAATTTGCTGATATGTATACCTTTAAGGCCTGTTATCAGATGAGGTAAAATGAGGTTTGTTGTGATGGTCCTAAATGGCTCCGGTATCTACACATGATAAACATAAAAACTGATTAAAGTATCTAACCTTTACTTGATAAACTACAGGAGATTGTTAAAAACTTTGTCGTGGGTATGCACTTATTTAAAAAAAGCCCGAGCTTCCTTCCGTATAGCAACATGAGAAAGTACTATGACGTGCTATTACGATTACGATTTTAGGAAAGAAAGGGAAGACGAAAGGGTAAAACGGGACCCTATTACTAAGAATCCGCTGTCCGTGCGTCCGTCTGTCACCACGCTGTATCTCATGACCCGTGATAGTTAGACTTATCCACACATCATCACATGATGATGTGATGATGTGTGGATGACGGATCGTGCGCGAATCCGACTCGCACTTGGACGGTTTTTTAAGTTGTAAGAAAGGGAAGACGCTATATTTTAATGTGCAGAGCTGCATACCTTTTTCTCAATCGCAATTACAAAACATAACGAGAGGAATTAAGACGAATGTTGCATTCGATAACATAAAATCTACAGCCGTGTCGCTGTTTAATTCTACAATTTAACAAAACATACCATCATTTACAAATTTAACATAACATACCATCACGCCTGTATTCCCCGAAGGGTTAGGCAGAGGCGTACTAAATGTACACCCATAGTTCGCCAGTATGTTTAGGTCCCAAGTAATAGGGGGCGAGCCTATTGCCATTAACCGGGCACAAATCCGGACTCCGAACTGCTACTGAGAATTTCGTAAAAAAAACCCAATAACACTTTGCTTGACCTGGAGATCGAACCCAGGACCTCTTGCGTAGCAGTCGCGCTTGGGACCACTAGACTAATGAGGCAGTCAGAATATCAAAGATATTGAAATAAAACCATTTTACGAATCTTATCAAATCCCGATGTTCGAACCCTTTCCATTCAATCGAATCCCCTCAACATCCATGGATAGTTCTGCGCAGCTCTTTATTTTGCTTGTAAAAAGACCTCACATATTTGTCCAGCATATATAACCTCTTAATATAATACCTGCAATCCTACCGTTACTATATAAGAAAACTTACTATCCTCACACGGTCAAGGCACTAACAAGTTCGCTATGACTCACTGTTTATGTTTTACGCCCTTGAAAGCGGCGCGGGCGCAAGATCATCTGGTTCTTATGTAATGTTTGTTGTCTGTCTGTTGCGGTCCGTTATTGTTTGATTGCACTTATTGATTCTTAGAAAGTGACAGAAGGTCAAGAGTTCAGTTAGTGCAATTTAATTGATATTTTTAATGACTAAATGTAGTTTTTTGGATTGAAATTGATTGTTACTGGATTTAGGAACGCTTGGTGTACCGTATAAATTTTTGCTTATTTTTTTTTATACTGCCTCATTAGTTTATTGGTAATAAGCGCGACTGCTACGTTAGAGGTGTGTTCGGAGTTCGATTCGAGTCAATTAAAGTTCATATAAAAATATGAAATTATCAGTAGCAGTGCGGAGTTTGGATTTTTGTCCCGTTAATGTCAATAGGCTCGCCCCTTAGTAAGTACAGCTTTGCCTTGTTCTTTAGGGAATTAAGGCGTAATGTTATGTTATACCTGTATGTGTATAATACCATATTTAAGACAGCAAACTCAATCAACTCTCTCCATCTCATTATGTCTTCACTAATTAGTTTCCGAGCAAACGCATTGCTATTAGCGCCGATCATAACAATGCGTATGCAAACAATGCATGGGTTTTAATGACTGTGAAATGGTGCATAGGCAATAATAGGTCGCCATTATGACCCGGTCCGCCTAGACGAGCAACTTTCTGTTACTTGTAAGTTTCTTTTGTGCGAAAATTAACTAATTTATAATTCCAGCAGTCCTAAGTTTGACTGCTACGCTAGAGGTCCTGAGTCCGATTTCCAGGTCGAGCAGTATTATTGGGGTTTTGTTGTACGCAATTCTTTGAAATTTAATTTCATAAAAGAATTGCTTTGAAAGTTAATGGCAATAGGTTATACCCCTTATAACATGGGACCTAATCATACGCGCGAATTGTGAGTGCTTATGGAATATGGGGCGTGTTATTATATAGCTTCTATTACTGTAAGATAAAGTCACTGTAAGATAAATTCGACCTCAAGCTGGATTCTAACCTGCGCCCTCTGATTTAGTACAGCTGGAGTACTACCCAACCCCGTCCTCTGGTATAGGTACCAAACTGGGATATGCAGATTGGAATTCTGTCTTATTCCGAATATTTTTTTTCTGTCCAACACTTTACGTAAAACAATTTAAAAAACATACTTCCAGTTCTAGATAAAGTGAAACTAATCGTAGTGGCGCTCACTATACATTTAATAATACCGATAGAATAACTTCTTGACCTTATTTCAGAAGATTACTGAGCTAATATGGACCGATACATTATTTGCGATCGTGTCTGTGCATAAGAGGCGTTGTTAATAAATATTTGCACGATCTCAAGTGCTGTGCAAGTACAAAACTATTGATAGGTAAGAAATCTCTTAACAGATTATCAACTACCTTTGCTGAGAATGGATGTTTCTTCCCTGAAAGAGCAGGTGATCGAGAATCCACAGCAAAGCCGGAATGGAACACGTAATTAACTATTGTCTTACAGCGTGTTCTCTCTCTCCACAATAGACCCACACTAAGGCCGTCCCTGGACGTACAATATTATTGCACAATATTAATACTGTGCTAAATTTGAACCGTGATAACTTATTAATATGCACATGATTTCGAAAAGTCAGTGATGCGTACCTTAGACCTATAACTTCACCGACTATGGACGGTTTCGCTGGTGGATAGTGAAGTCACAGCACTCGGCATCTCGATCTTCCACAATCTCAAGAATCCCTAAGGGTTAACAACTGGCAGTCTGTTTCCTGCCGGCGTAATCAAAACTACAAATAGGAATTAGGAAATAACATTAGAATAGAATTGCTGCAAATCTAGCTATTCTGCTATCAAGTTCCTGCAGCTTTGATAACGTATGCAAAATTGACACGGATCGCAGTAACGGGAACTATGTGGGTGTTGACCCTATTAGAATTGTGGATAGACGTAATAAATGGTCATGTGCCTTATAAAGTTACGGTTATAGGGTGTCATGGTCGTGTAGCAACTAGCACTGGACCTCATTGATTTCTAGATTTGGATCTTGAGAAACCTGAGATTGTAGCAAGATACAATAATTTGAGAAATGTTAAATCAGAAATTTTATGCCTTTTACTCTTATATTTATAATTATCTCAATAGGATTTGAGTAAAAATTATGATAATTCTTCGAAAAGCTCTTTATTGGAGAAATATCATGGATCCTTTACCGTGTAGCTCAAACATATTATAGGGGGATTAACAACCCGAAGAGCAACATTTGTCTAAATTCGTTTTATGGATTCGCTAATAGCTTTAATGGAAACAAACGATACGCGAGTTTGTGGATATTTTTGCATAAACCCTGTATAAAATATGATATTCCGTGCGCGTGCGACCTAACCCTGTACTGTATGCAGAACAAGGCCAGTTGCAACAGACAAAATGTAACACACGTAATACATAATAACTTGATTGTTAGGAATGCTTTGGATTTAATTTTTGGGGAGCTGCCAACCTCGTATGGACAGAAAGAGGTTCTTGAACGTTAAGCACGCTAAGCTTTGTGTTACACAATTTTGTGCTGTAGTACCTATCATAACAATAGTACTGGCGGCTGTGTGAAAGTCGTATCAGCGGTAACTCTACCATGAGCTTAGTGAATGATAGGGGCTAGCGTCTGTATAGTTACAGTGTAGAAGGGCACTATGTACTCGTAGGGTGATTCCTGGTGAATCCTTTTCAATTACCTACACACAAAACGACTATCTACACTAATATTATAAAGGGGAAATATTTGTATTTTTGTATGTAACAAATAAACATAAAAACCACTGGACCGATTTCAAAAATTGAAATTCTTTTGCTTTTAGTAACATAGGCTATATTTATTATAGGGATGAAAAAATTAGGGATCCCGACTAAATCTTCAATAATGTCCACCCGTGCGAAGCCGGGACAGGCCGCAAGTTGAAACATTTCCAGTCTCTAGTTGAGCTCTCATTGAAAGAAAATTCTGTGCAATGCAACATCAAATTATTCTAGAAATGTATAACTTGATATGTAGTAGTGTGTACGAAAGACTTTAAATAACTTCCAAGGTACAGCGTACTAATCTTTAACATAAAAATCGCTCAACTAACCCTCCATTATGTCTATTAATCCTATTAATCCTGTATATCATTTGTGTTTGTCTGCATTGTACAAAACAGTCATTGCTAGTCTTACGTAGTTTACACTTTAACGACTATGCGTATGCAAGTGGTTTAAGAGTGATTAGTAATTAAGCGATCTTGGATAATAGCCAATTTTGAAGCCTTCTTTTTGTGTTAGAGGAATAACATCACTTGTCATTAATTGTAATTAATTACTGGGTCTTGGAATATAGCCAACTTTGTCTCCTAGTGTAATTTTGTAAACACTTCAGTCTTTATGTCAGGCACAAACGTTTAGCTGCCATTTTTTATGGGTCTGACGACATTGATATTAATTTAAAAGACATTTTAATAATTTACAACTCACATCAACAGCTCGTTTAGACAGATATTTTGGAATACTTTTACGGCAGAATTACATTATTTCAAATGGGTCTTCCCCTGAACCTATTCTGTTATCGTCATTTTTAAAAAGTAAGCTAAGTAGACCTAGTTTAAAAAAATCTTAATCTGTGTTCCTTTATAAATCTGCTGCAGTCTTAATCTTTTATTTTGTATTACTGCTATAAAAGCTGCAGAATTGGTGAAAGTGAGTAAGAGCTTTAGAAACCCAAAGAAAAAGAAAATACCCATGTGCATACCATCAGCATCAGTCTTTTTCCATATATCTCTGTCAATCGTAATCTTATCATTCACTACTTTTGTAGCCATATTAACCCTGACACAGTCCATCCATCCATCTTTTTGGTCTCCTCCTAGGCATCCTATCGTTATATCGTACCGTATTCATGCTCAAAACCTTTCTAACATAATCATTAAAAGTTTGTGGATATCGATAAAATAACAAAAAACCTTTTAGACGTGCTCTTCACTCTTACATACTGCTCCGACTTCTGCATACCATTCGCGGACTTAAGGACCAATAATTGCTAATAGCCAATAATTACACAGAATCGCATGTTAACCTTCCTCTTTTTCCACAGATGTGCCTCACGGAGTGGATAAGACTTCGCGACTACGTGGGGGGACGATCCCGCAAGGTCCTGGGCCGGGAGATACCTGCCTGGGTGTGGGAGGCTTACCACGTAGTCGGTGTATTCCTGTTTGGCTGCGCGTGCCAGCAGCTCACCACCGATGTCGCCAAGTATACGATAGGAAGGTTGAGGCCGCATTTCTTTGATGTAAGTGTTTTTATTTTATTTTAGTTTGATATAAGTACAATTTTGTTTGACCTGGTTTGACTATAAAAAGTTATACAATAAGAGATCATAATGTGTAGAGCTTACAACCTGGAGGACTATTGTAAACGGAATACACAATATTGTCACCGCAGTAATTAAACAAAAACTAAGAACTTCGGATTATAAATACTTTTTATTCAAATCACAGGATATTTTATGACGTATATTGTATCCGTCATAAAGATAAATCTTGAACTTAACGCTATTATTTTTAAGGCCATTTAAAAGCACAGTATCCTCATATTTAAAGTATCTCAAGTATTCATCATACATTAAGTATGCCATAGGATTTAGATTCTTGCCGTTCCTTCAGTTACATTCATTAGTCCATCTATCAAGAGGACCATCTTTACATCGAGAGTAATTTCACGCTTAGTAAACGCTAAGTTCCCTCAAGTAAACACAATCATGCGCAAGTTATATACATATATATATATATACACATGGGTAATATTGCATTTTCATTGTTTTCCGCGATTACAGCGACACGTGTACGACGTGCGGAACGTGCCAGTTTCCATGTAGATTTCTAAACAAATATAGACGCAGATATTTAATACGTATAAATGTCGTTGACACTGAAATCTGAGAATTATTTATGTACCTACATAAATAATTCTCCGATAGCTTTCGCTTGCGGCGTCGTCTGAGTAATTTTAAATATTATAACTAACTTTACCCCGCTGTCAACCTCGTCGGTCGTAGAAATCTTATATAAATATGGAAACCTTTCTCATTAATCACTTTGTCCAATGGTGAAAACCCTATGAAAATCCGTTTGGTAGTTTTTGAGACATCGCGTTAGACACAGATTCGCCTTAAAAAAAAAAATAAGGGACTTTGTTTTTTAATATGTAGTTATTTGTTATAATCATACTGGTTGGTTCCTAGAAGTCAAAAGGATTGAATATCATATTGACTGATATAAATACTATTATTTATTTAACTTCCTTAAAATATAACTGTTCTTAACCACTTTCTATTACTAAACCCATAGTATAAACAGTCACGTCTGACTAACTTTGCTTAACTAACTATTGTTCTGTCAGTTACTCACAATTACAGGGAAGTGCTAGAATCCAAAATATTTAAGTTCAACTTTGTTGACCGCTCAGTTATTAGTCGGCTGTTAAATGTAAACTTTCTTTCGCAATGCGGTAACTATGGCTTCGAGTATACATCGGAAATAGTTTTTTAATAAATAATTATTAGCTGTTGCCCTCGGTTTCTCTCGCATTCCAAAACACTTTTTCAGACAAAATTTAGCATACATCCTTCCTCAGAATGCTATCTATCTCTTTACCAAATATTATCGAAATCTGTTCAGCTGAAAATGTAACATACCATCACGCCTGTAGTCCCAGAAGGATTATGCAGCGGCGTACTAATGTACACCCGCAGTTCACCGGTATGCTTAGGCCCCATGTAATAGGGGGCGACGCTATTGCAATTAACCGGGTACAAATCCAGACTCCGAGCTGCTACTGAGATTTCATAGAAAAACTCAATAACACTGCTCGACCTGGGGATCGAACCCAGGACCTCTAGCGTTGCAGTCGGATTTGGGACCACTAGACTAATGAGGCAGTCTGACTGAAAATGTAATAGAAAAACAAACAGAGTTTACATTCGCATTTATCACACGTTTACATATTTAGTTTTAACTAGCGACCCGCTCGCGGTTTCACCCGCGCTGCTCCGTTCCTAAGAGGCGTAGCGTGATGTTATATAGCCTATGTTACTTAGTGATAATGTAGCTTTCTAACGGTAAAATAATTTTTGAAATCGGTCCAGGACTTTTTGAGCCAATTCGTTACAAACATACTTACATACATACAGATCTTTCCTCTTTATAATATTAGTATAGATTTTTAATAAATAAACGTTATCTTAAATGTGATAATAAATAATCATAAAATCATTGTGTTCTTCAAAAAAGCGATTTCTGTATTCCGGAATTTTCTAATTTTCAGGACAACTTTTCCAATAATTGTATTCCTAATGATCTTATATGTAGCAGTTTTATATCTTACACAAATTATATTAATAAAAAATAATCACGGTCGGTCATCGGTCCAGCCGTTTTGATTATTTTTTAAGCAAGTGATGCGATCAACAAGGATCATTCAGCATTTTTATTCGAATAGATTAAATACCATAATATACAAACCATCTTTTCCAAATTGCCGTGATGGCACAAATATATTTTTATCCAGTCGTAAAACAATTACAAATGGTCGTTAAATATTTAGAGAATGGATATTTACGGCGCCTGCGCAGCGGTGACGGTTATACTTTATGGCTGCGGTCAAAAACCGTAACATCGTTATTAGTAGACCTACATCTTAGAAACATAATAATTATTATTCTGTAGGTGTAGAAATAGAACAGAATTACAGCAATTATTCAAAATAATTTTAGATAAAATAGACTTGGTTTCTTGGTGCTTGGTGCTTAGCTTTTGCCCGCAACTTCGTCTGCACGGACTTTAGAATTGGGTCCGACCTGGATAACAGCCTAGCTAGCCTAGCCTATATGCTATTCCACACTATAAATACTATATGTGCCAAGTTTCATTCAGATCCGTTCCACCGTTCTAGCGTAATTGAGAAACAAATATCCCTCCCTCCAAACTTCCGCATTGATAACAGTAGTAAGATTTTTAAGCTATTGCATAGCTTCTATCGCGGGCCTTGAGCGTGGGGACCGAATCCAGAAATTCCGTAACGAAAAAAACCTAACACGCTTGTCTCTTTAGTTCAGCAACCCGCCTTTAGGTGGCATTGGTTGTATTACATAAGTTGATAAAAACCAATGCCACCTAAAGGCGGGTTGCTGAACTAAAGAGAAACACGCTTGTCTCTTTAGTTCAGCAACCAGCCTTTAGGTGGCATTGGTTGTATTACATAAGTTGATAAAAAACGCTATGCAATAGCTTTACCGCGGCAGTCCCCGAGTGCCACACGTCTTTTTTTTAACACTTCTGAGATAAATTCCGTGTAATGGTAATCGTGGCCTAAGGACGCGAGCAACACCAGAGACTCGCCCTCTGTCGTCTTTAGACGTCAGCTGTTTTCTCATTTACCCAATAAGTTCTTTGTCTAAATAGCCCTTCTAACCGGAATAAGGCTGGCACACTACTGATTACCAACAGAACATTTGAAAACGTAAAAATTTCGACGATTTCCCAACCGAACTCAGCGGCAGAGTTTAAGCCAACAAAAATATATATTGTTACTAGCGGGCCCGGCAAACGTTGTCTTGTCCTGTATCATCATCTTCCTGCCCCGATTTAGGTATTTGTGGTCGGCGCAGCATGTCCTTTTCTTCCATTCATCCCTGTCAGCCGTCACCTCAATCATTCAATGGTTGAACCCGATGGCGGTGCCCTCTACCGGCTCAAATTATGAATCTAAACTATCCAGGGACCCTTTTACGCAAACCAATTAATCTAAACCATCTAGGGTCAATATATATATATATATTGCTGGTGTTTTCTCTTTCAATTTATTTTATTATCTGTAGCTGTTGGTTTTCCTATGTAAGTAAATAAATAAATAAATAAATAACTATATTAACGTCACTCAATTGTTTTGCCTTCCCGGAACCTCTCCAGTAACACTTAAACTTTATGGTATGGTATTAATGTTCAAATTGACTTTTAAGTATTATTACGAATCGATTGTATGGGAGTATAGAAAAGTGTTCTTTTTAGAACTTTTCAGGCAATTTTTTAATTTTTTTCTCTCTGTAAGAACCATAGCACTGTAATGAGCAAAATCGGTTCAGCTGCTCTCGAGATTTGCGCTTAGCAACACATTCAGCGATTCATTTTTATATTATAGTTATATTAATAAGTTCCATTTCCAGATCGAGTAGTGTTATTGGGTTGTTTATTGTCAATAATGTAATGACAATAGGCTCGCCTCCTATTAAATGGGACGTAAACGCGCTGTGCAAACTGTGGGTGTACTTATGTACACCCACAGTTTGCACAGCTTAATCAGGGTTAATCACAGGGTTAATCAGTGATGTACTTATGTACATCACTGATTAACCCTTCAGGGAATATAGGCGTGATGGTATGATAATAGCAGTAGAAATTGTAACCCACGATTGATTTAATAGAACACCTATATTTGATTGATGACTTCGATCTTCAAAAACACCACCCTGATTTCCTTTCCATAGTTGTGAAAAAAAACATAAAATAACCAACGTTTACGCACAAATCCCACACAAGTTGCAAGTCAATTGAGGAAATAGCTCATTACAGTGCTCGTAAGCAGTGAACTAGCAAATTGCTACTATTCAAGCTATAAACCCGCGTTTAAGTACAACATGTCCGTAACACCAAGCAATACTAACAGATCGGGGCAATATTGCTTGGTAAACTGTTTATTTTGAGACAGTTAAAGTTACCCCATATAGTTAGTTGATCGTATGGTCCCGAGTATAGTGTATTTGCGTTAAAAGTGACAACGTTTGCAACTCACAACAAGATCAATTGTAGCTAGAAGTTGTGTGAATTGCAGTTTGGAAAGCTTTTAGCTTGATAAAGATTTCTAGCAAAAGTTTTAGTTCTAGTTGTAAATATTGCAAGTATAGTTAATGCCGCGATTACTATTGTCCCGTGCCTAGATGCACCTACAATTTGCGAAAAACCGAAACAAAATTAATTTTGGCTGACTACGGTGAACGATGGACCTTTAAGTTGGACCTTTAACTACTACACTAACCGGCGTTAAACAACGCTTACGTTATGTTTCGCCGAGTGAGTGAGGTTACCGGAGGCCCAATCCCCTTTTAAAAGGTCGGCAACGCACTCGTGACTCCTATGGTGTTGCGGGTGTCCATGGGCGGCGGTAATCGCTTACCATCAGGCGTTCCATCTGCTCGTTTACCCTCCTATCTCATAAAAAAAAACTATGCATGGTGCACTCTACACTCAATGCTGTAGTATTGCGTCCACTTAAAGAGGTGCACTAGAACAGCCCGCTGCCGTCTCTAGCTTATCTCTGATCGATTCCTGGACTCCTGAAGTAGACACATCAAGTTCCCTACACTACACTACTACTACCAGCTTGCGTTAGCAGACAAGTTCTGTATTGCGGAAGAGTTTACAAACATATTAGACAAAGTACCACAACTGACGACATGACACTCGTAGTGGGGAGTTGACCACTCTACATCAAACGTGCCATACTTGGATCTTTTCGAATTCTTCAAGTCCCAGATCTCACACTCATCATAGATCAATTAGCTAATGATCTTAAAACGTGCAGACTTGAATACACCACTTTATACGTAGCTAAGGCAATAAGCATCATGCACTTTGTGTAATTCGTTTGACCTCGTGTGTTTATCTAATTAGAGCCACTTGAGTATCGACATATCAGCTTACTTGCGAAATTGCATGTCGCAGACTCACAGCTGCTTCATCTATGATTTTATGAGTCCTTAATGTGGGACCTACTGTCTACTATATACATATATATATTTTGTGGGATATGAGGGCAAACTAGTAGACGGATCGCCTGATGGTAAGCGATTAGCGCCGCCCATGGACACCCACAACACCAGAGGAGTTACAATTGCGTTGGCGACCTTTTAAAAGGGTATTGGGCCTCTGGTAACCTCACTCACTCGGCAAAACACAATGTTAGCATTGTTTAACGCCGGTTTTCGGTGAGGCCGTGGTATCACTCCGGTCGAGACGGCCCATTCGTGCCGAAGCATGGCTCTGCCACGTATAAGACACGTATTGGACACTAAATGTAATTGTTCATTTTGTTTATAATCCCAGGTGGGGACGTTTTAAAATTCAATTCCTCACTGCGATTCAATTCTAAAATATAAAAAATATCTGACGTGCTTGGTGGTAGGAGCTCTTAGGGTCTAACTTGCTAGCAACTACCTTAACGTCGGAGTGTGTCATAAAGCACATCTGTGTGTGTTTCGACTTTCGCATGTGACAGTCAGTTCCTGCTCTCTATTGTTGCGGTTCTGGCAGTCTGCAGTCCGTAGATAAAGCTGCTGCTGTTAAAGCTCGGCAACGCATCGGCAACTTCTCTAGCGTTGCAGGTATACATGGGCAGCGATGATTACTTACCATCTCGTGGCTCGTTTGTTTGTTTTCCGATATTAACAGTAAAGAAATGTATTCATTTTGCAGTTTCTTATATTACGCAGAGTACGACTCTGCGTTGCTGAATGTGCTGGTTGCAGATTTAGTTACACTTATCCTTAGTTCTTAGCAAATAGGTATTGCCTGTCACCGTAAATAAGGATGAGGTTCTCCGTATATATTGCTGACCCGCGTTCCTGTAAATGTAAAGTAAGAACTGTCCTTCTGCGGTATATCTAAATCGAAGTAGCAAAGACCGACTAACAAGAATAACGAAGAAAAATTACATAGGTGCTAGTATTACAGTAGTATTACATTTTAACTTTTCTAATCTGTTAATGGATGGCCGCCATTAACAGAACTCGTGGGCACAGTCAGGTCATAGATCTTATGTCCTCATATCTATATTTATCGTTCTATGTCCATTTAATAACATCCCGATGATGTAATAGATAAATGTTATTTGGTCTCGTGTGACTTTATTGCTTTAAAATAATCCTATTGAGCTGAACATACTTAGGTATATTATTCTCAAAATATAAGTTTGAACTAAGATTTACACTACAATTTTAAATCCTATTGCGATAGTTCAGATGCATAAATTGTGAAATTCCTATTTCGTTATTTTTATAATCTTCTTAAAGTTCTGTAGTCTTGAAAGCAGATTGCTATTATCTAGTAGGGACTTTGTTATTAAATACTCCATAATGTCCAGTCTTAATCTTTATTTAGAACCTCATATTATCCAGTTAAGATAAATTGTTAAAAAAACTTGAGATAACTCTTCAATATTTAGACTCAAATTATAAAAAGTCGGACAAATTAGGCCCCGTAAAACGTGTTAAAATAGATCTAGATAAGTCAGAACACGGTTATTACCTGCATTCTGACTTCTTAAAAAGTATATTTTCACCAAATGCGTCAATACGCCATTCGACATTCTACAGACAGCGCCTAATAATATGAACTTGAAACATTTGCAATAACTAATCCTTCATCATAATTTTCAGTTAAATATGGTATTCAAATCCCAATACTAAATAAGCCCTGACTCAACAAAGCCCAATAACTTTGCAAACATATTTTGCAACAAATCTTGCTGAAAGCCCCAGTGCCATCTAAATAATTCTAAGTTAAGCTTGCGATGTCCTCTCTATATTTACCTTACACTCTCTTTATGACGTTTTGTAGTCTGGGTGGCTTTTGTAAATAAGCTTGAAAACATACGACTACGTTTTGTGCGCAGCGTTTTACATTTTTCGATTTTTTTATCATAATCAGGAACAGTCAAACTATACTTAGTTTTTGTAATTATACTTAAGTTGGTACCTGAAGGTCAAAGCGGTATACGACCACGGCTATAAACTGGACACCATTGGATTTTTCTCTTGTTTCATACTTTTCATTTGTTTTTTTTTTTCGTAGTCTGGTTTAAGTTTTTTAAGCGTTTTGTTTTTATTATTATATTGATATTTTATTGCGAATATTTTATGATGAAGTTATTGTTTATCTTGGCGACATTAATATTTTTATTACCTTTAGGTTTCCATAATTAATGCCTTATGGTTTCATTAAAACTGGTTACGACTGTTATTTTAATTATTATTTTAATAAATAGGGCAGCCAGTCTGTCAACCACAGCTGGTTAGTCTAAAGCCGACCCCCTACGCCGTTAGAATTAGGCTAAGTAGATGGTAATTTATTAGACCAATGTAGATTGTAGGACTTTTTAATTGCCTATTTAATATATTTTAACTAGCTGTGCCCCCGATATGCGTTGTAATTCTCATCACTTTGAGAGTGATGAAGAAGATTCTTCCGATTTTTCATTGCAATCGGTCGAATAGTATAAGAACGCATATAATAAACATTACTATTTTTTTAGAGTTCCTATTTAAAGGAAAACTATGCTCCCGCATAAACTTTAAACCCATTTCCTAAAAATTTAAAAATCATAACTTGAAACACGGTACTACAATTTTTGGGTTCCTATTTTTAAAAAAGCCGATACTCCCATATATATATTCACCCTGCGATTCCCCATTTAAAAACAGGCTACGTCAACGATATTCCTGTATGTTTCCACGTCTAAGTAGCTGCCGGTATAAATAATGCTTATGCGGCTGCTCGGTCCGCCGCCCGCGACCGTGTGATTCTGACTTATTGGATGAGCAGACAGCTCACAGTCCTCACAACTGAATCTATGGTAAATACCAACTTCAGCTACTTTTAGCTCTGAACAGTACAAAGCATGGGTGGGCCCCTAGAGCGTGCTGGAAGTAGAGAAAATCTATACCCTTGATACCCCGGGAGTATATACCTATTTTGTGCACTAAGGTCTAACTTGCACTTTTAAAAAGCCCATGCAGAGCAAAGTTCTGGTCAACTTCGTAAACAACCTTAAGACTGGCTGCAGCCAGTGACCTGGTCTATCATGTCTTTCCATATTAGACTGGGTCAGTAAACGGTACCTATAGAAAAGTATAGTACTACGATCCATTATTTATTAGTGAATTATTTCGAAAAGAAAAATTATTGTGCATTTTAAATTAATTCCCGTCATTACAAAAGTTGTATTAAACTAAGTCTAACAATAACCATGTATGAATAAAATAAATAAATAAAACCTTACGAAGGACAAGAAAGAACCTGAAAAAGGGACAGGGCTATTTGAACCTAAATTGGAATTAAATTTTAACTTTCTTCTATGTAGCCAAATTGGTTTTGCGTTTAAATAGACAATACAGTAGTCTTGATATCCCCAATCAAAACATCTTAATCAAAATCAATCAAAACTGATAGATTTAATGGAGTTTGTCTTCCGAGAGTTATTAATCATTTGCGTAGAAACTTTATTTCCTCATTCAATCAATGGGGTTTATAAATTATTACTCTTGGGCCATCATTTATTGCGATAATCTATAGGTAGATTACATATAAGTCATAGAAACTTGTAAAATTATTTGTAGGAATCTTGCGATAAATAAAATGATAAATAAATTGGTCGCCTAGGGTTACGTATAGGCTAATATAAATAAAGAAGCTCCTACTGTCCTATTAAGACTACGTATCAAGGAAATTGATTCTATTGCTAAGCTTTAAGCAAAAACTTGCTTCACTAAAGAAGTGTAATATATTTTCTGTGATTTTTTTTTACCTTTGGCAATCTTTCAGTCTGTCCTATACATACCTATGTCAATGGAAATAAGGATGCAGAAATCGTAAACATACACATACAGACTTGCTGAAATGTTTATTTTGTCTCAATCGTATTGTTAGAAACCAATCTAGTAACAAAAGGTAGATAACAAGAAATCGTATTAGCAACGGCAAAAACGGTTAATACAAATAAGGGTTCTATTGGAACGGTTCACGCTTGACCGATGACGTGTGACGCTGCGCCAGCGGCGGCGTAGCAAAACGACATGTTTGATGTGTTATATTTGGACAGGATTTGATTATAATTGAGAAAGTGTGTTTTGGTGGTATAGCTATTTTTTGGTTTAGGTGTATTTTATTCTTTTTCGTTCATATCCCTGTCGTTGCCATCATTTAATTTTTCATTTCGAATACAAAATTCCTACAAAATTGTATATCTATAACATTATAAGTAAAATACCTATTTTATTAAGAGTTGAAAAAATATTTCTCTCAGGATTTGCTCTATGGTTATAGAATTTATTTCCTCAAAATGTTCTGCATAGAATATGTTATTCATTTCAAATATGGCAAGTAAAGCACGTTTGCATTACCATCTTTATATTCTTTTTATATTAAATTTGCCAACGTGATCGGAAACTGTTCGGCGGAATACCTTTGTTATGAAATTCTTCAAATAGATTTATTATTTTTAATATTGTGTCACGTACCATTATTCCCCTAGCATGTCATGCGTATATGACTACCATATGGGCTTTCGAGTAGTTTTATCTATAAAAAAATGCCCTTCAAACCCACTTATATTTTAACACTGTCCTTTATTGGACACTCACCACTTACAACTTCAGTATGGTTGAATACAGTTTTGTCTGCCACATTGTCTTTTGTATCTTCTTTTGGAAAATGTCCATCGTCATCTCCAACAACATTTATTTCTTGAATCAGTTTGTCAGTGTTTCATTTCAACTTACTTTCATGTGTGTTTAGGTGACGTTTATAATGTGTCATGTCATTCTGCTTGTTTATTTTTGATCGCATCAAATAACAATGATTTGCGAATGCGCTGTGTAATACTTTGTGACATGATTTAGGTGAAGCTTAAGCTCGTTTAGCCTTACATTTATAACTCTCTAGAGAGAAACAAGACGTGATGCATCTATATTAGCAAATAGAGAGATGTTACAGAGTATTATGTCAAACTCGTGAATGATTCAGTTATCTCAGGGGATTTACCGGAAGTTTTATGATGGAGATATGCATGATGATTTTAACATCTCGGAATTAAGTTTATAGCTTTTAAAACGCAACACATGTTGGCAAAGTTAAAATCTTTACATTGACAAACTAGTAGACCATTACTTGTATCTTACATTAATTAAAAACTCAAATCCTTCTCACAACACAAATCTTTCATTCCATTTCCTTTTTGCATCAATTAATCCGGACGCATCTCGAGTATCATTTACCTCGAATCTATAAAAAAAGATATTTTATTTTAACTCTTTACTCTTTGACAAATGTCTGCGTCTGGCAATCCTGCGCATCGTCCTGTTTTAGTTTATTAAAAGATATTTTTGGACGCCTGCTGTACAAATTGCTGGAGCTGAAAGATTTATTGTCTCTCAAAATTTATTTCGGTAAACTATAAGTTTGGTTTAAGTAATAAATCCATTAAGGATCCTGTTCAGTTTCATTAAGGGTTTCTTATTAAGAAGGAAATAAAGTAATTATTATCCGTTTGATAAATTAAGATGCAGTTAGTACAAAATAAAAGTTTCGTCTGGTACCTTCCAGTCGAGGAACTTTCAACAGCAGATTTATCTGTGGCAAAATAAACACCTTTAAAAATGTTTTAAGTATCGAAGTGTTTTTAATTTTACTGCGTATTTTTCTGTCTATTTTCTGATCTGATGGTATACCATATTTATTAATTTGTTAATGTTTTTAATCAGCAATGTCTCTTTCCATAAATAACTTTAAATATATATCTGTCTTCTTCATTTTGAGGTTATTAAAGTTAGACGACACTTTCATTATTACCCACTTCAGTTGTTTTTTAGCTAATGACCGTGTTGGAATAAGGAAGTTAGTTACAATGTATTGGTTTTGTGATTATATCACAGTATCGACGGATATTAATCAATTTTCCCGTTTCATTCATAAAACACTAAATTATTTCGTAATCTCTTTTTTCACCTGATCGTGTATCATCATTAATGTCAGCTTGGTATTATAAAACAACATACAACATAACGGTCGTTAATTTCCTTTTCCTCACAATTTTATTTTATGGCTTTTTGTGTGAATTATTTCTGTATTATTCGAATATGTCTTGAAGTTGACCTGGTTTTTGTAAGTTTTCTTTTAGCATAAGTTCTGCAAGAGTTTCGACCGTTGCCAATAAAATCCCTTCTGATTTTTTCTCTCATTGTCAACCCTGGAATCTTTTTTGTATCATCTTCAATAGGCAGGTAGGTACATTACTTTACCATTTCTGGGCACGGATCTCTTCCCAGAATAAAAATGGTCACGCTATAGTCTACTATGCTACCCCAGCAGTTGGTAGACTTCACACCCCGCCCGTCTAGAAAACCTTTCAGACATGTTTTTCCTCATAATTAATTCCCTCACCGTTTATACTATACATTATGTATATTTATTGACTGACCATAATTGGACCACGATGGGCCGGAACTTGCACTTGACTTATTTTCTGTATCGTCCATATATTTCGTACCAACATCAAGACACATAACTATTCATTAAGTCTTCTTAAGGTTTGCCGGGGTTACCATATCTAATTAAATACAGAGAGCATAAACATTACCTAAATATGAATATAATGTTGTATCGATTCGCAAGTTCTTATCGAGTCGGTCTGTAATCTTGAACCGTGGTTCATTTAACACTCGTCAATATTTTTATATGGAACGGGGTCATGTATCGCGTTCTTATTTAGTAATGTGATGATACTCGATAAAGGTTAACTTTTGACCGTGTAGTTAGTAGAGTTTATAATATCAAGTTACTTAAAATTTTAAAGACAAAGTTGATACTTTAACTGCAAAACTAATCAACATCTGCCTAAGTTTTTTGTAATTTAAGACCATTAGAAAATTATATTATAATTAATTCAAACACATTGAATATAAGTACCTACTGTCACCTTTCCCACCCTTGATTAAAATCTGTACCCCATCAGGTCATCGTTCCGTACACATCGATTGCGCGGGCGCATTACATTAGCGGCGCGTCTCAAACGATCAATTAGCGCTATCTAGCCGCCGACGATTGGAACGCCATCTGAATGCACAACGTATGGTGAAATTTATGAAAGAGATGCGGTTCTTTTAATAATTGGATCATGGTTTCATTGCGGTCTAATCTACGGAAGGTAGTTTGAGTATAAGTTTGCTTTGTTTATTCAATTTTAATAAAATATGAATTCATATCATCATTATCTATAAGGTCATAATGAATCCATACCAGGCTGTAAGCTACCTTTGTACCAATTGCAATCTGATCTGTAAAAATACTGTGTAGGTAATATTGATCTCACTCGATATGCATATTAACTCGATTTAATAGTTTATATTAAATGCTAATCGATAATCGATGATTTAAGCGGCGGTAGCCTAATGGCTAGGGCGTCGGACTTGCTATCATTTGGTTGCCGGTTCGAACCCACCCATTGCACTACCGACGTGAACCCACCCGTAACACAAGCATTTAGCTTAGCACGAGGGGTTACAAGAATACTAGTAATGTGTGACCCACATTGCTATTAAGCTTTAAAAAAAAATCGTAACTTGGACTCGTATCAGCAGCCACAGCCTTCCCTAGCCTTATGGAATCATTAATATTGCCATATAAATCGTAATCATTCGCCACGACATAAATTTCTTATCCCTGACCCATAAATATATTTTCCGTTAATTATTTTGTTCACACTTCTCGCTTATCACTCGTTCCACACCATCCAGTTAATTGGATTTGTTTTGTAACATGAGTTTGTAATTGAAACGAATCGGTAACGAATGTACCACTTTGTTTTAACTGGAACCAGATTTGGTCATGTCAACCATGGCGTGATGAACAGCACTTAAAAAAAATACATTTATGTATATAAAGAATGTTAATACTGCGAGTATATCCGACAGTTATTGTTAAAATATGTTCAATCGTTGATATTATATGCAGTGATATTCCGTTATCAGACCACCCGTGATTTATAAGTGGCTGCGATGTAATTTTGTTTCGATTTCTTTGAAGTAGGAGTAGCATCAAGCTGTAGGTACATACTTTTGTGTTTTTGTGGTTCTATTGACATTGCATCACAAATTAAAATAACAGCGCCGTATACGCAGCGAAATGGATATTGACTAATGGGTACAGGATACTCTATTATTTTGTTATTGAGTAATTTTATATTTATATCCGTACGTATAGGTTATAAAATGTATTTTATTTGTAATATAGTATGAATATAAATACTTTTTCATAATTTATTATTAATTTTTGCATACTTATTTACTTTTAATTTCCCCTGGGTGGGTTTTTTTTATGGGATAGGAGGGCAAACGAGCAGACGGATCGCCTGATGGTAAGCGATTACCGCCGCCCATGGACACCCGCAACACCAGAAGATTCACGAGTGCGTTGACGACCTTTTAAAAGGGGATTGGCCCTACGGTAACCTCACTCACTCGGCGAAACACCACGTAAGCGTTGTTTAACGCCGGTTTTCTGTGAGGCCGTGGTATCACTCCGGTCGAGCCGGCCCATTCGTGCCGAAGCATGGCTCTCCCACGAGAAGAAGGTACCACCACAGCCTTGATTTGAAGGGTAATGTAGCCAGTGAAATTACTGCACAAACTGTGGTCTCAAGATGATAATGCGTAATTGATACTAGGTGTTGCTTACGTCTATAGGCTGCGATTGTCGCTTACCATCAATCAGCCCGTCTGCGTGTTTATAGCATCTTAGTACAATCAAATATAATATCTACCAATTACCATACAACATTACCTAATTGTATATATATCTATGAAATACCTATCTCATCTCATCCCAACACTCTGATACCAATAAATTCCCTTCCGTAATCTCCATTCAAGTTCGAGAGCTTGACAATCCGTCAATAAGCCTCGTTCCATCTGTCCGATATCTCCACAAAACTGCCCTCAGTCACCGATCAACCCCCAGGTCTTTGTTACCTTTATCACAGAGTTCAAATTCGAATCAGAACAGTTTTTTCTTCAGTAGAATTAAGTTGGTTCTCGTAATATCGCGTGGAGTGGCTCGTTGGATGGCGTTTTATGGATCATTCCGTCCCACGCTTATGTTGGAACAATACAATGTAAATACGTCAACGAATTACAGTCGCTGTCACATTTCCTGGTTGATTTCTGCTATATTTTTAGCTTTCGTGTTGAATGAAGATGTTTTTGTTTTGAGATCAAAGCATACATTTACCATTTCGACGTACTAAATGATGCTCAACATTCTTTTAGGTATATAAGTACATCTGGCTTCCTTTTTTTATAAGCAAAAGTGAACATAATAATTTTATTGTAAAATTGTATATTTTATACCCCAATGATGGGTTTCCGGTACATTTCTAAATCTCAGTTGTAGTTACTGTAGTACCTGTGCAGCAACGTAAATCAAACTGCTGGTACAACTTTTTTTTAAACTTCGCTAATAGATACAGTAGGACTACAAAACGGCGCATAGTCAAACGAACACATTGATATAATTATAAACACCAACTCAGTTAATTATACATACATAGATAAACTAGCAACACACCCGCGGTATCACCAGTGTAGCTCCGTTTCCAAGAGTCGTAGCATGATGTTAAATAGCCTTCAAATTCAAATTGAATCTTCCTCATGAATCAATCCGTCCATTCGTGAAAACCGCATGGAAATCCGTTCAGTAGTTTTTCAGATTATCGCGAACATACAGACAGCCGGCATCACAAAACAAAGAAGTAAGGATATTTATTAATTTATATAATATTAATATAATTCAAGTTAACTATTGTTTAAATTATGTTATGCCTTCTAAATGGCCAACTGAAATTAAGACGGCCGGCTCACCTTATTTTGTGATACGTACCGTGCCTCTGTAGGTACCTACCTACAAATTGTCCATTTATATTCCATGTAGACACATATAATTAATACGTACACGAAAACATTTTTTTGCTTTGTTTCCTAATTTCTGAATCGACGTAAGTTATGCATATTAAAAGATTTACTTAAGTGACACTTAATATGGTACACATATCGATTCTTGTGATTCCCATATCGTGGTATGACGCAGCTACATAAAATGGTCATTTATATTCTGTGTTACTGTGATCACTAACGTGTTTATTGCTATTCAATGTAGAATAGGAATCGAGTGATTAGTGTTTACACTGGGAAAGATACCGAATTACGTACCTCAAAGCGCCTTCATTAAAAATTCTCGCTATTTAGACCCTGTGTTGCGGGGACCACCAATTAACGCATACAACAGGGGTTCCCAATCCTTTTCAGTCTGCGGGGGACATACATGTTTACTATTTTATCTCGGCGCCCTAACCTATCTAGCTGGTCGAAATAGGTACAATGATATTAATTGAAGTTTCGGAGAATGGTAATGAGAATTGCTCCATGGCGCCATTTTTCAATTTCTACGGCGCGCGCTTTGGGGACCCCTGATACAAAGTACAGTCAGACCCGAAACAAGTACCCGTGCAACACACAAATATTCTCCTTTGTGGAAATCTTACCCAAGATACGCCGCGACGATGGTAGTGGCGAGTTGATAACCTTAACCACTGCACTACTCGTGCAGTCAAATGTATCGGTAATTATGTAATTGTACTACCATAACATCTTCATTGGTCGCAAGCGTTGCTGCACGGCTAAAGGTCCTGAGTGAATTCCCAGCTCGAACAACGTTATTCGGATTTCCTTTCAAATTCAAAATATAATATAAAACCTCAGTATCAACTCGTTCGTACATACCTAGGTATATTATACAACGAGGTGTGTCAAATGTAAGAAATAATGTCAATCACATCAGCCTATTGTCGTCCACTGCTGAACGTTGGCCTCCCTCAACAGCGCCAGCCATTCCGATCTTGGGCAGCTCGCATCCATCCGCGGCCAGCGACCTTCTTCAAATCGTCGGTCCATCGTGTCGCAGGGCGTCCCACACTACGCTTGCCCAAACGCAGTCGCCACGCTAACACTTGTTTGCTCCATCGATTGTCTGTCCGTCTGCAGACATGGCCGGCCCACTTCCACTTCAGCTGGCTTATTCTTCGCGCAATGACAATATAAGAAACAAAGTAGGAATATATTAAGGCATAGAAATATTATAAGTTATAGGAACCATTGAATTCGGGATTCTTATAATACAGTACCATAAAATTATGCACGTATGCTTAAGGGTCCGGCGGAGCTTGAATTGCCCACAAAACGTAATACAATATTATACAGACAATATTCTATCAAATTATGTTATTATTCGAATTTGGATACCTTCAATCTAGGTTCCTACTCTTTCGTCTACTACTACTTCACTGGAAATAAAAGATTGGAAAATCGTTCCAAACTTGGTAATTTTATTAAAAATTGCATTCGCTTACATTTATTTCCAGTTAAGTATTTTGGACAAAATGGTAGCGTAGGAACCTCGATTAACGAGGTTCCTATTAACACAATTGGATTAAATTGTGTATGAATTACAATTTATTTCGGTATTACGTTCGTATGCGAAATTCGGTCAGCTGGACTCTTAAAGCCTGGCCCTTTTCCTGGTTAAGCAAGCCAACACATAAACAGCAGGAAGCCGATCACATGTATGTAGCATTGCATAATTACCTATGGTTAAACTTGGTTTGTAACAGGTTGGTAAACCACGCAAACGTAACTAGGCGATTATGGTAATCTGTATCTTTTAATTGACATATGTTTACTTAAGAAAATAACTGCTAGATGAATTCCGGTTCTGTCATAAAGTCATTCATAGACTTGTATTCTCGGAACTGTTTTTAAACACATAACATACGCCTGTATAAGAAAGGATAGGCAGAGGTGTAATAATTTGAAGCGGCGGTAGCCTAATGGCTAGGGCGTCGGACTTGCGATCATGTGGTTTCCGGTTCGAAACCCATCCATTGCACTAACAACGTGAACCCACTCGTAACACAAGCATTTAGCTTAGCACTAGGGGTTAACAAGAATACTAGTAATGTGCGACCCACATTGCTAGTAAGCTTTTTAAAATATAAAAAATAATTACACCCACAGTTCGCCGGTATGTTTAGGTCCCATGTAATAGGGCGAGAACATTGCTCAGGATTTGTGCCCAGTTAACGTCCGGGCACAAATCCCTAACTCCGAGCTGCTACTAAGAATTTCATTAGAAAAGCGTGAGGTACTGGGTGAGGTTCACAGGGTGAGGAAAGTGTTATTAGAATGTTCTACAACAAAAAACTGATCGGATAATCGACGACCGCTTTGTTACATCATAAGATCTGCAGCTAGGAATACTAGAAATTGGTTTCGAAGGAATTAGTCAATATGGCCGTTTTAACCTCACTGGTGAAAGAAACTGTTGATAATTATAATTCTGCAAAGGATTTCCGCAAATTAAGAGCTATTACAATCTGTGGTAAGACGACATCCAATTAAATCGTTGACCTTTAAGCCCAAGATCCGCTATTTCAAACCCGCCCACGGATATTTGAAAATTGCAAACGAGTTTAATGCCCTAGCGACCAAACTAACTAGCTTAATTTTGTTAATCGTACTGGTAGTGAGGTGCCTAATGCCTAAGTAATAACTACTATGATCAGGTAATCTGCAAGGTTAAGCTTCGCTTGGCGCGGCCCGCCTATTGATGGGTGACCATTTTTAAAACAGAGATCCTCTCTGTATGTCTGTTCCGATTGTCATACGAATACCTGTGACTCTCGTTAATGGTAGCCAGAATCCAGAAAAGCCTCCTTATCCATAAGATATATTGATATCTTTTTACTCGGCTATATTGATAACCGAGTAATTTATAATAAATAGCAGCTAACTGATATTAAACTGAGAATAATTGATACACAAAAAATAATATAGATATAAGATAAAATATAGCAAAATCTAATTGTACCTAAAAGACAAAAAAAAAGACTAAATGCAAGTGACTGTGGTTTTGATACATATATATGTAATTAATGATTTTTTTAATACAATGCAAAGAAAACGATAATGCTGACCCGTTTCATATCTTAATATCTCATTGTCACGTCAAAGAAAATGTAAGCATTCCCTTTTCGTTGATATATTGTATGTGCCTAACTTGAACTAGGTTAACAATCTCATTCAGTTGTGTTGCGGCTCTGAAACACGCGATTAAAGCGTTATTTGGTAGTACAATGGCGACATTTACAATTTATTAATCTCAATGGCGAATGAAGAAGCCCAGGATAGAAACTTCTGGTCTGAGCTGGAGTACGGGCTTTGCCCAGCAATAGCATACAAAGGACGCTACATAAAAAGAAATCACATGAGGTCGATAGCGCTCCTATGAGCCTATAGTCCCCAATCCTGATTGCGTAGTAACTAAACTTTCTTACGAAGCGTTTTTTTTTAATGTTTGTGATATGATAAAGCACCCATTTCTGTTCCATGACTGTATTACGGTTCATCTAAATCAGACTTGCTCTGAAATTACCTGTGAAATTATTACAACTTCTATTGGAATCAGTTGCTGTGTGACCCTTAGGACACTAACAGCAGTTGTCGTCGGATAATTACAACATTCTTCTTATGAAAACATGTTTACTGTCCTAATGGTGGGCACGAATCTTCTCCCAGATATTAGTGGAGATAGCTTATCGTCCTTCTTATACCTCATAAGTATTTTTTTTAATCTTAACTATACTTTGTCTAACATATCAATCAAATTCATAACTCAGTGTTCAGTAACCATGCTGTTTGTTTGTTTGAAGTTTCGTTTTGTTTCCTCGCCGGTTCTAAAGCTTCATCCATACTCGTAAATATGTTTATTATAGTTAAAGGCAATTTCTTTTTATTAACGTTCAGCCCGCTTCCTACTCGTAGCTGTATTATTGTATGTTACGCTTTATGTGTTTTAAAGTGAGGCGGTTCTGTTGCGGGTGCTATTAAAAGGGTTTCAACGCACGATGCATTATTGATCCTTGGGTTTTAACCGGAGATTTTATTATCACTACCTAATGTCACGACTGGTATTACAGTATATTTCACAATACAACTTAAAGATAGAAAAAAGAAGATATGGTACGGAAGGAACTAAGTGATGAGATGACGGCTGATAGATAGATACCTATGTATGGAAAAAGACGATTTGACGCGCTGATCCAAATTAAGTTGGGATAGGGGCAGCAGGACAAAATATAAACACCTTAAATTAGAACAGAATAATTATGAATTGAGTAAGACACCTTCAATAAGATCCGTGTAAACTATTTAATTAAACACAAGATATTTGATTTCAAATGTTGTCTTAAAAGTTGTAAATCGTTGAGAATTTCAAGTTGCATTGGAAATATTTAGTTACACTTTTATTATAATGTCATCGTCGTAAAATTTAAAAGCAGTTCAAAATCAAATTTGTTTTGAGATAAACTATAAATAAATTTGATAATGCTAATATTTATAAGTAACGAGGATACTATAGGGCAAAGTTTTATTCTTATAAGGTAGGTATATGATAAAAAAATTACTTTCATGATAATAAAAGTAAACTAGAAGAAGAAAAAAACAATAGCATTTCATCAAAGAATGCAAGAATTTCCACTATTCATGAAAGTTTTTCTTGTTTATTTCATCGATATAGATGATAAACTCTAAAGACAAAAAATTACATTTACAACACTATTATACAGGAATAGTTTCTCCGACTGTAGCTGTATAAAGTGTTCAGAAACATCCATGGAATGGGATATATGCATGAAATGCAATAAACTATGAGGAATCTACTTAAAGCTTATTCATATTGCCGTTAACATTATTAATAATGTTCACTAAAGAAACTAAAACCTGGGTTCACATTGGCAACCTGGCTCACATTCTTTATTTTAAAAATCACGAACATCACAACTGCATCATTCATATAAAATAAAGGTTCCAAACGACGGTATGCATACATAGTATTCATAAATCTTTAATTCAAAATTACCATTATTATCTGATTTTATTTTTTATATTAGTCCGTCCATGGAGCATTAAACTGGGTTGTGTGATCAGCCCAAACCAAATATGAGACCAAAGTATGTCAACACGAACACATTATTTGAGAGTAAAAACAGCTAAAGCTACTTATTCCACATGAATGCGATGCGTAAAATTATATTTCATTGATCCGTCAGTTTTTGTATAATTGTATCTTCTCCTTAAATAAAAAGCTTCGCTCCATAGTTATCCATAATTCGAATAAATAAACCTGTTAGGGGCTTACCGATATTTGAGACATCACATAAGTTCACAGTAAATGAGATCATTCTTCTTTATGGTTTCAATATGTGCTTCTATGTTCTTCAGTGACATTTTAAATCCTCCGTATGTATCTCTAATTCCATAAGTTATAAATAACTGGATTATATTGTGGTTTCTTACTAGTTACTGTTATTGTATATTACAGACAGTATTATTTTTTACAACTTTCGAAATTTCTTTACTTTAGATAGCTTTTCTGGTGTGATAAAAGTCAAGAAACTATGGGAATCTATTGAACTAGTGCTTCTGTAATCTAATATTTGAAATAGACTAATGTTTATGTAATCATTGTGTGTATTTCGCAATATTTTTTTATTTACGTAATTATCTAATAAAGTAAACTGTTACTCAATAATGCATCCGTAATTTATAGCCGTGTAATACACGTACATCATTATCACAGTTAACACAAAGAGCCCTGTCAGCGGGATCCCTTTGAAAATCATGCATGACAACATTTCCAATACCATCCTATACAATTTATTATAGTCCAATCTTCCCATCTCCTTTCCTAACAATTACACATCAATAGCCATTGGTGTTGTCTCATTCACACTCGGACTTATTTTGCCAGTCGCCCTGTATTAATGTTCCATTTTAATTAAAAGTTATGACGCATCAGAGTTGCCCCTATGAAAATATAGCGTGGCTATTGTGTATGCGTTGATTTGTTGGCATTCCCCCTTTGCATGACCTATAGAGCATCCAGTTTACCTCGACCTTTTGTATTTCATTATCTTCTGTAATCCCTTATTCATTTGGGAGCTCTATATATTTTGGTTCTGTGCTTACAATGTCTGTCGGCTTGAATGAATTCTTGTCTGTCCCTCTTACACCTTTTGTGGTGTCACGGTCATGGTTGCCTAAGGGATTAGTGGAATCACCGTGAAATTGTTCTATTTTATTATTCTTCTCTTGGCTTTTTCAAATAGTCCATGATTGTCGTGCACTTTGTACAAGTTACCTGTATCATTTCTTATTTTTTCATGTTCACACCTGATGTAACGATGGGCGGTATCCTCGCAGCTTGTGTGCAATTTTTTGCTACTGTCTCTTATTACATACTTAACTATTTTATCTTTGTAGTCTATAAGAATTCGAACAAAGGATTTTATTATTTACAAAATAGACGAAAATACATAACTTGACTTGCTCATCTATACGACGTCTTAATATATGATGTAGTTAATTATATTTTACCTATATAATTTATTTGTAACGTTTTCTTACTTAAACAGCTATCTCTTGTCTTTGATTTATTCTCGTAATCAAAACTTTCAACGAATCGATTTTAAAGAAACTACAAGACACGTGTTCCTTTGACCCCACAAATAATCAAGCTCCCTACAACGAACCTCTTGAAATCCAACACGCTAACGGCTAAAACAAAAGCGTCGACGTGCATGTGCCCCTTCACAGCTGATTGAGTGATTGGAGATGCTGTATTTTGATTACTAACAATTGATCACGATTGCTTAAGGGGAACTGCAGTGTTAATGGTTCGACAAATGCGAATAAAACATTTGAGACAGTAGAAAGGCATTGTAGAGCAATGAATGCTATAGAGTTTAAATGAATGGGAGATTATTTTAACTGGAATAGGTGTGTTTTCAATGTCTTTATTTTAAATGAATAACATAATTGGGTTGATATCTAACAAAGAGAGCTCCTTCCTATTGTTTTGAAAAAATATGATTTCCGTTATTACTACAACCTCTTAAAACTTTTAATTTAGTCTTTATGGTGGTCCATTTGACTGTTTGTCAACCTTTCACAGGTTCCTGTCTATTGATTTATTAAACTTCAGTTTACTTTGTTCCAATAACTTTCAAGTATTTACCCAACACTAGTCTTACCAATCACAGTACAAACTTCACGAGTAATTTCTTCGGCCAACATTGTAAGTACATACGCTGTTGTTTCTGCTAAGAGTCCTCAATTAGTGTTGTCGTTGATGGCCTGTTCGCCACTAATTGACGGTGACGTGACGTCATGTCGTTTACCAATGGATTCACTCTATGATTTAGGTTATGTTTGTCTAACTGTTCTTGAGGGAGTTTGATTGCGTATTTAAACAGACTGATTAACTTAAATGATTTGTTTGGATAAGGATTATGGGGTTTTTATACTGATAAGTTTATATTTCCAAAGGTCGGAAGATTTTTTTTCTTAATTGTACATCAGTTTTCATAACAATTTGAACCGGTTATTTAAAAATTAAATTAAAAATTGAAAATTAAATTACACCTTGTTATTTATTATCAATTACTTGATTGAAATTAATATTTCGTAGTTTTTTATGAATGACAAGAGTATGATAAATCTTAGTAAAGATTCAGTTTTATTTTTCTAAAAAAAACTCTCATGACTGATTTAAAAAAGATTGAAAAAAAATCGATATTTATACATACATAATTATAATCATTGCCTTAAAATACTAGTTATTCTGCAAACCAATCCAAGCCACTACTAACGTTGGGCCACAATCCATTGTCCAATATTTACAGAGCTGTTTCACGTGGCTCGCAAATATTTCTCCCAGCTGACACTCTTAGAGTTTGTTTTATGGACTATTCTGGAACTGACGTACGTTTGTCTATCTCGGAATAGACGGATTTTAGATTTATATTGCTTTCGAAATGTTGGAAAGTTTTAGAGTGGTCTTGTATAAGACCTTGACACGTTAAACTGATATTTTCTAGTCAAGTCCAAAAGTATCCTATTATAACGTCAGATAGTGTGCCTAAATGGTGGCTATCTTTTGCTGCTAGCTTTCATATTCCAATCCATACCACTGCAACTGCTTAAAATGCACAGATGTGTATTTAACCTATCCTTACTAATATTATAAACGCGAAAGTTTGTACGTATGGATGTATGGACGTTTGTTACTCTTTCACACCAAAACGGCGGAGCGGATCTTGATAAAATTTGGCGCAGAGATAGATTATAGTCTGGCATAATACATAGGATACTTTTTATCCAAGTCGGACCCAATTCTGAAGTCCACGCAGACAAGGTCGCGGGCAGAAGGCAGTTACCTATATTGACACACGAAATACCGCAAAGCGACTTTATAAAGCTTACATACAAAATAAAAAATCTCCCACTTGATACATAAAACATCTACTAAAATCTTGAGCATATTTTCCTACCGCATACTTGAAAAAAATACTTCAATAGTAGCTCATAGAATATGATCGACTCAATCATTACACTAAACATATTTACATACGGATAATATAAACCACTTTCGAAGCTTCGACTCCCACATCGATAGCAAAAAATTCGACAATCATTTACTTACCTACTGTTGCCAAATCGATTGTGTACAGTCTACGGTCCTCCTACACACGCTAGCGCATGTTTTGGTTACAGACACGTCTTTGAAATTGTTTTATGGAATTAGCACTAAGAAGTTATGTTATACAAACTGTTATTATTACGTTCTTATAAATGTTTCTTTGTTTGGAACCTACTCGTGCCTCGTGTGTCAAAAATTGGATTGCAGAGGTCTGACTGACATTCAGTCGCATCCAGTAAGGTTCTAACCCCATTTTAAAAAAGATCGATTGTTTTGTACTCGTCCGTTCATAAAATGTTACTTACTTAATTACAAGTGACGTTATGACAGCGTTGACGCTTCCCATAAACGATGAGATTATATTTACAACAGATACTTTCATTAAATCTATCTTGTAATTTCAAATGACTACTGAAGATATCCGACATTAAACCGACATTAAACAATCGTTCCATTTGAAATAGATTGGAAGTTATGCTATCCAATGAACAAAATGGGTCAATTTAATGCATTAAACGGGCAAAATTGACACTTATTGCATTGACCATATTAATGTGGCGCCAAGAACATTAAAAATAAGGTTAAATTAAAACTCAACGCACCATAGAAACCGTGTAAATAGGAAAGCAACAAAATCACAAAAATCTAGATTAACTGTGTCAGAATCTGAATTACAATTGATTGTTGTGTTTCAATTACGATTTATTTTGGTATTCAATTGTGTGGGAAATTGGGGCCGACGGATTCTTAAGGAATTATTATAAGTAAGTAAGATAGCAAGAAGTTATTTCGCAAGCCATAATAAGCCTTACTGTCTCTGATTAAAAGTACCTACGTCGCAATCGTTAGAGCTAAAATGTCACAGAATCCTGTTGTTTTACAGTACCTGTGGTCTTTATTGAGTTGTTACAGAGCAGTTCTACGATGCATCCTGCTCCAATTGTTATTAATTTATCAGTTTTTCTAACGTTTTTACCTTGGTATAATCACCGCCCACATTGCATGACTCAATGTCAAACGTCGTAGGAAGCTGGTAACAGTGTTTTCTTATTAAGTAGGTACCTTAGTCATATCGTTACGAAGGAAGTCACTGATTAAATGACGTCTGATGGATAAAGATAAGTCTATAACGTACAATGCAGTCGTGTTAATAAATAGTATTTCAATTAACAATACTGCCAATTTTACCTAACACCAGCCTCCCAAATCAATTACACAAACCATTTAGAACCTTATTACTGCTAATACGTTCCCTATTCGTGCTGATTGTCCATTGAGGTGTAAGTCGTTGGTATCAATCGCCGCTGCTATTGTGTATGTTTGCGTCACAGCTATCAGTGAAGTCTGGCTGACTGGATATCGGATGATTATGCTAATATTAGCATAATCAAAATCAGTTTAAATGTTTTTGACTGATGTGATATTTGGCACGTCTTGTGTTTGTGTCTAGATTTGCATATTTGCAACCTTTTTTTGGTAGCCTGTAGGAAAATAGATTTTATACCATTCGAACAGAGATGCTATTGGAACGAGTTAGGTTTTAAATTTACAATCAGTATAATTATTGTATTGTGCAAATTTACTATATGGAAGATATAGTTCCTGGTTAGGCCATCAACCTCCTCCTGCTCTTGTTCCAATTTACTTGGTGTCGGCGCAGCACGTCTTCTTATCCATACGTCTCTATCAGTCTTCCTTCATCATCATCATCAGCCTATATTTGTCCACTGCTACCTTCTTATATTTCATCACTTAACTCCTTACATACCTACCATATCGTCTTTCACAAACCATCCATCTCTTCTTCGGTCTCCCTCTTTTATTACAGGTACCCACCGCATGTATGCTTACAACCTTTCTGTTATTACGCAGGATTAAAGGCATCCTTTTATTCAGACTTCTAACTAAAAGCACACCTTCATTTCTACAACGTTTATTTTAACAAAGCACTTGCAATTTTAAGAGGAGCTTTGGAGTTAAAATTTCATAAAAAAATTCTTTGGAGTGTTAATAAGCACCATCTTGCACATTAATCATAATCCTTTTGATCAAAACAAGTTAAATAAACTATTCATAAAAATACTCTTGATGTTATTTTGAAAGTCATATCAACAGGACAGTCCTCTTATATTCTCTGTCTTTTATAGCACATTACTATGGTTATTTAAGTTTTACGATGAATGCAACTAAAACTGTTTTTGGGTAACGCATTGAACTTTCAAAAATGTATTTGACCTCAGGTCATGCAATTTATTGTCGACTCATTATGTTTGTAAAATTATGTGACTCGTATTGTCAAGATCATAAAAAGAGTAATTTTGAAACTGCTCGTTAGAAAGTAAATTCATTTTATTTTGGAAATACTTAAAACCTTTGTGTGTGTATGTTATGTCAGTATGTGTGAGCTTTTATTGATAGTTTCATAGTATGGTAGTAAATTTTTAACAGGTCTATTGAGTCCATGAGAAATAAACACATCTGATAGCTGATCATCGCTTCCTACCTAACTGACACATTTAAAGGAACTTCAAAAAGTTCTTGAATGTCTGTAAAGTCTGCTAAGTAGCCGAGCATTGTAAATTAAGAAGAACCCCTTAACTAACATCAGGCGAACTGGTGGTCAAGCGTAAGCTAATCACGAAAAAAAAAACCCCTGTAAGAGTCATCTGTAGGATAATGAGTTGATGAAAGATAAATGTGATGTGCCACTTTGGCATCTGTAGGCAAGAGAGGTTTAGTTTAGTATTAATATTTTATTCTATGAGGAATATTTATTCTATATTTTATTCTATGAGGAATATTTCACTGAAACTAGAAATAAATACATAACTATATACTTTCGACAAAATTGCAAAAAAAATAAACATCTCTTTTGTAAAGTTGCCACAATAATTGCTTCAGCATTTTTACTTTTCCACTGTCGATATATTCTTTTCCTTAGTGGGATCGGACCCGCTACTCGTATCGCAGCAGTCTATTTCTCCAGCACTGCGCCAGTCAAGTCGACGAAATATATAATTTGATTCACATATCGCGAAATGAAACCTCACATTTCTATAATTGCTTCTATCTCTCACAGACCGGTTCTGTATGCCCTGAGCACATTTAAAGGCGATATAATACGCCACATCGTAACTGCCATAATATTTTCACACTCACGACTGCTTGTAAATGAGAACCCATTGCTAAGTTTATTAGGGTTCCGTGAGTCCATGGAACATTAGTTTTAAAGACCTCGCTTTCTAAGTTGTAATATTGTCGTGATGTCAATAGATGGAGTTTAAACAAGATGGAAGATGTTTTTTGAATTCACATCGTATCAAAATAATTTATATTGAAGTTAACACCATAAAGAGGGATGTGTATGATGTTAACTTCAATATAAATTATTTTATATAAAGGAGCGAATAAAATAGAAAAATTTACGTTCATGACTTCCTTATTTTAAAATCTAATTTAATAAATAATAATGACAAAGGACACATACTTTATCGTCATAATAAACATCTTTAAAAATACTGCTATAACTTAATCCTAAGTTCCCTGTTTCGTCTTTTGATGGCATCTCAATCAATCTTCGTTTACAATTTCATTTAATTTCAAATGAATGATAAGATAATTTTCTTTATAGCAATAGGAGCTGAAATCCCGGAGGAACTAGGTAATTTAAGCCTTCTAATGGACTGCCCGTTAATAAGTAATAATCTATCTATAATCTTCTTGCGTCTCTCTTGATATTAACAGAATACATTATTGTATGGTCCACTCGATATTTTGCTTTTATCACCACAGATCCACAAAGAATAATTAATTCGTCTCATAAAATAATTCTATCGATGCAGTCAGTGCAGTTTATAATTTTCATTGTTCTTTAGAAAACAATACTATCAAAATTCAATCTGCTACAAGAACTGAATATTAAGTGTACGGAACCGTTTATATGCGTCAACAGCGATCGGTTTTTTGCCTCATTTGAGTTTTTATTTCAATTTAATATTCGCTATCGTCTATCGTCGATTTAGGTAATGATATAGAATTATTATAGCATTTGGAAAGTGTCCATTACTTTTTCGATATGTAATAACGTAATAAGTCTAAGCTTTCGAATATTTCTCTCATCGATATCGAGATAACTCACTCGTACATCTGTAATTTAATTGAAGTATAAATTATGGATTTAAGTAGGTACAGTTTTGCTTAAGGCCATTAGTCCAGACCGAAAGTAAATGATCATAAGGCGCTTGATACATTGTTTTTAATTGATATTAAGGCGGATCGTTCACCTGAGCCCGCGAAATTCGAATTTCAAGTGATTTTTCGAGGTTTGTTGGTCTATAACAGTGTTAGATTCATGGCAGTAGTAATCGCGACATTAACTATACAATATTCACAACTGAGAACTAAAACCTTTACATATAAATCCATAACAAGCTAAAAACTTGCCAAAAACTGTGTAATCGGTCAAAATTGACATTTTACACTACTTTTAGCCCTATTAATGATTTTTAAGCAATGGTTTTAGTTAAAAATTTAGAATTTTGTATAGTTAATGTCGCAGTTACTATTGCCATGAATGTAGAACTTATTATAGACCTAAAAACTGCGAAAAACCACTTGAAATTTGAATTTGGCGGGCTCAGGTGAACGATCCGCCTTAAGAATCTACATACTATTGTAGGTACTTTTAAAAACACAAATAAGACGCCCTTGTCCGTTTTTTGATTGTGAAATCACTAAAACAACAAGTATTTAGGTTTAATAGAAATAAAATGGCATTACTTTAATCATAAATTTTATTGTTTACTCCTTGAAATTAATTCATTTTGGTAACTTTTAACCTTAACCAATTACCTAAAGGTCATTGTTTATTTCGTCTGTAAGTCTTATAACTTGTAAATACAGTGTGCTTTTATTGTCTAAACTTAATGTTAGGCACAGATATTGTTTTATATTCAAATAATGCAGCGTTATAAATAATAGTTTATTTTTCAAATTTACTACGTCAATTAGAATCAAAATTAGAAAAAATCAAAATTATGTATTTCAAGAAAATTATAATAATTATTATTAATTTTCCACATGTGTGGAAGATAAGCTGAATATTCAGTATTTTGATAAGATTGTAAGCCAATACAAGACAACTAGAAGCGAATTGACGTAAATTCAGAATGTGAAAGCAAATTTCGATCTGGCGGGTTGGTCTACCTGTACTCGTTCCCGCATTTTTCCTTCCTTAAAATAACTAAGGCTACAATAATGATAAAACCATATCCTATGATACTCAAAGCATATCAAAACACGTAATTCTCCATTACTCCACATTTTCCCTCGCATCGCATAAATCCCAGACGTAAGTGTAACTAATCTGCTCCTATTCTAAACATATCTCGTTCCATATCTCTGATACACTTAGTTACGGCTCGCTCGTCTAATGCTCGTGTCATGACGTGATCTTAATCTAACGCCTCTGACGCCTCAGGAACAGCTTTTACTTTAATTCCGCATACTTGAAGGCAGCAATCAGAACTGGTCATTAACAGGTTTCAAAGAGATTTAAAATTATCTAGCATTCGACATAGAATTAACATCAATATCTTCACCTTGAATTGACATACTCGCATCAGCTATTTTCTCCGTGATAGGTTTATTCTGGTGGCTAGTCTGCCAAAGGATTATTTTGCTTCTTTCAGCATCTTATGCATCATAAAACTACTTGTACGAATCAAGATCTAAAACTCTTCTTGAATTTGTTCAGCATCCTTCACTTGACAATAAACGACTTGTTGCTACAAACTTATTAATTCACAATTTAACAGCAGAGTGGTTTATAAGGTGCCTATGCTAAATATAGAGGTTCACATGGAACAAAGATTTCGAAGATGTCTTACAGAAAGTCGAACCTTATATTAAAATACGTTAGAACTTGTGTTTGTGGAACCGAAGCTAGTGTGAGTTCACGGAGACTTTCTTGGATTTCTGGTCTGCTGCTGAGGTAAATTAAACACCCCACGGACAGTTCTCACAACTGTTTATCCACGCAATAATACTTCATAAGAAGCACAATTCAGCAATCATCAAGCACATGCGATAGCAATATGTTGATAAAGGCACACATAGAGCAACCTATCAAAGATCCCTTGAAGGCTCCAAGCCTTTAGTATCCACAACTTTACATAACAAAAGCAGTCGGGCGGTCGGCTGATTAATATTGAAATTCACTGCACTCCTCAGCCGAGTGAATCAATTCAACATGGCATTATACGTCTCGGTCCAACACGATCCGATAAGGCGGTGCAATTTACGCGGTAAAACCACACTCGGCCACTTATCGAGGAAATCTTTCCTTCCGCTTAGATAAGTTGGAGATTGGTTTCCTGATACGGTAATCATAGCTTTGTACTCTGTAATTAAATGTACTTACATTACTTTTTGTCTAGGGTGCTGAAGAATAATGCCATTATTTCATGGTTACGAGACTTGGATGGGGCTATTTAGTATTTAGAGCGACATCCTTCTTTCTCAATGGCAAAACGATCGCAATTACACGTTCTGTATGTTACGTCGTCTGTTAATTTTTAAAGCTTTTGCTTTGATTTTTCTACTCTTGCTACCATCATGCGGTTTGACTGTTGACTTCAATATTTAAAACATTTATAAATCCCGTAATATGAGTTTGAACATGATTTTATTAAAAGAAGTGGTTTCTCGATAAATCAAAACTAAATGCCAACATAGCCGCATATAACATTACTTCAATCTTGCTACTGCACCAATTTGCGATCAGATACTACTCAATATTCTTCGGCGGTACAAAGGTAATACCCTCGTACGAAAACAACGCAGTATCTTTATTGCCATAGAACATTGTAAGGGCAGAAGGACCAATAACATTTAACCCTGCGTACGCAATGACAAATAACATGCATGCCCCCCAGCAGTAACTGTTACTGGCATTTTAAATTGATTTGGTCTTGGTTCATCTGTTTTTGTTAGCAATAAGTTTTCTATCGTTTACCAATATTGTGTCCATTATGGGATCAAATCAATTTCAAGCGCACCTCTGGATCCAGTATCTTATCTCATAAGGTATGTTTTCTTTATACTCTGACTGGTCCTTCTGTGCACTACATTTTGTACTATATCTCTCACTAATAGGACTATCTTCACTATATTCAACCTTCACGTCGGCGGTCGTGACCAGATATCAATAAGCTTTTGTACGTGACGATGCATGCAAACCTGGTTCCTTTCCGATAATTGTCTTGCTTCTGATTTTACGTGATCTATGTAGGTGACCAGAGATGGATTTAGCTGACTTAGTAGGTACTAAAATCAGAAATGAAATTGGACATCATCATCTTATTACTTTCGTTAATTAACTTGTTTCCTATAATTCATTGTGTGTTTAAAAGTATTAGGCACATGTTTTTGAAGAATGAGCATTCAATACCTAGTTAAGTAAGGATAAGGTAACGTCAGTATCAGTCGCTGTAGAAATTTCAGCGCAATGGCTCACTGTCAACCGAGCAGTACAGATAATACTAACAGCTGATTACTATTCTTGGTCTAAAACGTCATTAAAATTCCACATCAATTAGTATTACATATTCAAAATGCATTTGTCGCTACGCCTCAGAGCCTTTCTTATGTTAACCTTTATCATGGTTGTATCCATTTAGTCACGGTGTTTCACACACCGTTAGAATCGAATGATGAAGTATTATTCGATGCAAATTGAAAATAATCTGATTAGACATGTTCATGTTAATGAATCTAGTAAAGGTTATGTCATTCTTTTAAAACAATGTAAATATGTAAAAGATATAACTTTGTAACGCCTCTTTTTTCAATGGTCGTTGAAAATTACACTATTCTTATCTGCTATAGTTTGGAGTACAATATGTGTAATTATTTTTGTAATTTAAAAGAATTTTGCTTTTGTCAGCATTGCTTTCTGTCTCAAAACTTGATTCGTTCGTTTTATATATGTATCATCTTATACTTAATTTTTGTTTATTCCAATCATATATTTGGGATATTGGGATCCCTGGCTTAGAGTGTATTTTTATCTGATGGTCAATGTACTCTATCCATCAAAACATTATTCAGTTTGATGGATAAAGATGGATAGTGCAGAACTTCGTCTCCTAATACAAGCGACTCCTTGCTTAAAAGTTGATCTCCAATAACATGTATCGAAATGCCCTTGTAATTGAAATAAACATTTTTTTTGTAGAAGTTGTTTTCTTTGTACAGGTATTTGTCGAAAATCCTTTTGAAATTTATTTCAACTTTCTCGAATATACGGTAACGTCATAATCCATCCCTGGAAAAATGGTCACGATTGTCGTACCACCAAACAGTACATTCTCACCACATGCATATTAAACGTTCCCGTACATGTGAATAATCTCCAAATTAAATCCCTTACAGGAAAAACGTGTACGTCAACTGTGTCAATGTATTCTGCGATAAAATGGTAATTTGAAGTATGTCCTTCTTTTCTTACGTATTTATTTGTTGATGTTAAATTTCGGAGAGTGTGCATCAGATCGCCACGATCTTATTCCCCCTAGCCCTTTCCACTATCAGACGGCCAGAAGCACGAAAAAGCGTCATCGATTCACGGTGGACATTCCAAAAACCCGAACCGATGAAATATGGAATGCACTTCCCGAGTGGGTCTTGCCTGATAGATATAATCTGGGTGTATTTAAATCACGAGTGAATCGGTTTCTTCTAGGCAAGCGCGCTCCATCGTAGATCGCAGTATCGCTTAACATCAGGCAAACTGGCGGTCAAGCGTAAGCTTATCACGAATAAAAAAAAGACGTGTGGCACTCGGGGACTGCCGCGGTAAAGCTATTGCATAGCGTTTTTTATCAACTTATGTAATACAACCAATGCCACCTAAAGGCGGGTTGCTGAACTAAAGAGACAAGCGTGTTAGGTTTTTTTCGTTACGGAATTTCTGGATTCGGTGCCCACGCTCAAGGCCCGCGATAGAAGCTATGCAATAGCTTAAAAAAATGTAAGATTCTTCATAAAATTGTTTTTTTTATATTTGGGTAAATGATGGCACTGGTCCATAATGGTTCATCTGATACAAAGCTTGTAACATTCGCTTAGAATTTTAAACATGCCTTTTGCGTCTTTACAACCATACCTATCTCAAGCAACTAGGAGTTTGAATTAGTGCCCGATTAATGGCAATAGGCTCGCCCCCTATCCAATCCTTATTTCAAGTCGAAACCACTTCCAGACTATATCTTAATTTCTAGGCATAACTACGAATTCACTTTAAATTAATATCCATGTGTGTGCGCATAATTTACATAGAAGTCTCTATAAAAGGCTATGGTTAACCATCCGCTTATCTTATTTTATAATTCATGCAGCGACAACTTGCGAAGCCGATAATGACAAAATTGTTAGCGTGTAAGAGGGAAAGTCTCGGGACCAGCGCCCGCGCATAAAACTGTCGTAATATCAGACATTAATGTTTTCACGGCTCTGTCGTTACCTGACTTAGTGATTATGTTATGTCATAAATTTTACACGGGGAATTAATTTTTATAACGTATTGTAAGTGGTATGTGTGAGCTGCAGATGTAATAAAGTAATTTGAGGGAGATTACACTGCCATGCAACAAAATCTTTGGCTTCTTATTCTACTCATATGATTTGGATAACGCCCGTTTATTAAACGACTTTATTTCAAAAAAGGAGGCTCTATGTTCGTCTGTAAGTATGTATTTTTTAAGACCCTGGTACACATCAAAAAGCATGAAAATAATTTGGTTTTAATAATTTTTATTATTGTAATAGTATAGTAGGAGGGAAAGGAGGCCTTTGCCCAGAAGTGGGACGAAATTGGCTTGAAAAAAAAATGGTATACTAGATATTGCTTTGTCGGGGATTTGTGTTGATTTGTGCACATACCTACCTACTCAATCCAAAAATGGATGTAAAGATTCCATACAAATTGTCACAACTTACAACTGTTGCTGTGAGTTGTGACAAACACATGTAATGATTTTATAAAATAATGACAAGACATTTATATAGGTTTCCTTATCACGAGCGACAGATGGCGCTTGTAGTTGAACTATTCGTTATTAAACGCCCTTTTTATTACAAATTAGTCAAATATAAGTAGGTGTTATATTATCAATTTGTCTGTGTAATCAATTTATAACTATTGCTAAATTTAAAGATAATCTAATGTATTTAAATTAATCAGTTGATCATGCGTACTGTGTACTTCGCTCTGATTGGTCTAACCCAGCTGAGTGTTTGCCTACGTTTAAGAGTGGGGAACATTCGGCTGGTAACAGATCAACCTGGACTGAGACATTCTATTCCGAGGCGTTGAGCAGTAGACATAATATCTTATAAGCCAGTGCTGTTATTGTATAATTGTTAATAATTATTGAGCGATTAAGTGTTAAGTGATTGTTGATAATTACATACTGTTGGATGAATAAATACTTGTAATACTCAGTCTGAAGTGTATGATTCTTCACATTTCAGAAGTGGGATATGCCTACAAGAAAATCCACAGATACAGTAATGTTGAGTGACGTATGTCTAGAGGTTATGTGTGCCTACAATAGAAAGCCAAGTGTGCTCGAGTTACTAGAGGCTATGTATGCCTATTGAGCCATGTGTGCTTAGATTGTTAGAGGTTATGTGTGCCTACAATAGGAAGCCAAGTGTGCTCGAGTTACTAGAGGCTATGTATGCCTATTGAGCCATGTGTGCTTAGATTGTTAGAGGTTATGTGTGCCTACAATAGGAAGCCAAGTGTGCTTGAGTTACTAGAGGCTATGTATGCCTATTGAGCCATGTGTTCTTAGATTGTTAGAGGTTATGTGTGACTACAATAGGAAGCCAAGTGTGCTTGAGTTACTAGAGGCTATACATGCCTATTGAGGCATGTGTGCTTAGATTGTTAGGAGCTATGTATGCCTATTGAGCCACGTGTGCTTAGATTGTTAGAGGTTAATTATTTTTATTTTATTTATTTAATTTTTATGAGGTACATATTAGGTCTTACGAAGTAATATAAGCCCCACAAAACTGTACAAACAGTTTGACTGTGGGATCAATTTTAGTCTTAATAACATGTAGGTAGGTACATAATTAGTAATGGAGTGCACAATTAATGTTTTATGGTAGGGTATCTATAAGTTATTTTTTTTTTTTTTATCTACACGCAGTTTTATAAATCTTATTTGGATATTCTCCAGTTTATCTATATGGGTTTTTAAATGTGAGGCCGTAGCAATCAAGAGCATAATCCAAAATAGATTCCACTAAAGAAGTATAAAGTAGTTTTAGTATACCAATAGGAATAGGAGTTATGTGTAGGTACCTACAATAGGAAACCAAGTGTGCTCTAGCTACTAGAGGCTATGTACGCCTATTAAGCCAAGTGTGCTTAAAGTTATTTTGGCCAAGTGAGTCAAAAGTTTTGGGCCAAGTGTGCCCAATAGGAACGGAACTATCCTCAGACGCGTAAGTAAAGCATGATTTATACTAAGAGAACAATTAAAAGAATTATTATGCGACTAAGTGCGTTGCAAATAGTTGTGTATATACCCTCTATTAATTTTATAAATTGGAAATGGGAAACATTTATTGGAAGACGTATATTTTTGATTGAACTTTTCATGCATAACTTCGAATTTATGGAGCTATTAATTTTAACCAGTTCGAGTAGATATTTTAGTAATATAAAATGAATTTAATAATAATAGTGAAAAAAGGAGCTTTTAACTTGTTAGTGTCAAATTGAAACAATACTTATACATTTTTATGTTTTGAGGCCATGGAATCTGATGATACCAATGAATGATGATGAAACCAATGAATGCATACTCCAGACGAAGAGCCGCCAGTTTAGTCGTACAACCATTTACCAAATGTTATACCGAAGTGCAATCCCTCCAGTAAATCTCAGAGTATTGAAGGTTGTTTATGAAAGGTAAGTGTGTAATATATGAATGGGACGAGAAGCGGACCATACATTTTGCCCGACAAAAACTTGTCGGGCTAGCAAAAAAAAAAAGGGAAAGGTAAAGAAATATTGGTACGTACAAATTCAAATCTTTATTGTTTTCATATATAATTAGGAGTAACAATAATGTGTGTCAAAATGAAAAGGTACAACATGAAGTAATGAAAGTTTACGTGAATATTTTTATGATAAATTGATGCTGATATACAAGCTGATATGATATTAGTGATAAAAAGGCTGTAGGTTGTGCAACTCACGGCATTTATGATAAATCCATTAGAAATGGAGCTCAAGCTTTAAATTGTAATGAACCGGAAAGACTCGCTACATATTCTCAGTTCTCAGCATACCTAGTTAGAACCTATTTCTACAAATAGAAAGCGTCATGAACTCATGATCATACCTCGCCTTCGACTTCAAATGATACCTCCAATTATTTGTTTTGATTGTCGTCGTAAAGAACACTCTTACACCAGATGTCCCAAGTCCCTTGACAAGCGTCTAAAGTGTGACAGGGCGCTAGAACGAAAATTGCAAACCGACACCGTTAATTCCATGAATAGACCCAAAGTCAAGCGATGAAATAGAACGTAAAGTCCTTACAACTTCTACACACAGTAACAGTAATAACAAGTTTTACAAACGGGTAAATAATCGAGTTTTCGTTGGGATTGATAGATTATTAAGATTGGGTATAGTAGGACCCACTATTTGGAACCGTGCACCTAGTTTTGGCAATTCAAAAGTACCTGTATTATTGGTTTATTTGAAATGGATGATTTGACTTTTGACTTATGTAATGCGTGAATATGATGCAAACAGCCTTGACCCCGTGAAAACTGTGTCGAGATTACCTATAGTCAAGGGTTTTGGTGGTGACACCCGTATATAGTACGTTCTTAGGATTGATGAAATCGAATCGAATGTAGAAGTACCTGCTTATGGTTAATTATGGGTTTATGCAGACTGCGTTACTCATTGGATAAAATTTTAAAGTCCTGAGCTTCGCAGCAAACCAATGATTTGAGCCCCTTAAAGCTTACCTTATCGGATTTCATTCAATTAGCCAGAAACAAATCGGAATTAGTTGAAGTTTCGGATTTAAGTTCTTCTTATCCTGGGAATGTTTATATAGAAGGTTATAATAGTAATAAACTTGGCAAAGAATATAACTTACCTCAAGGCACATATCGTCTAAGCATGGGTAAATGTCACCTTATTATCAAATTTAGCTAGTCAAACCCTGAATTTTCCCAAAGAATTTTGCCCAAGATTCGTTGCATTGCGATGCCCTAATTGCAAAAGCAATGCCTTTTGTAAAAAAAAAAAAGAATTATATGCCCTAACAAAATCACGAGAGATATTACTGACTTGACTCCTTTGATAAAGTCTGAAATCAAAGTCGGTCCCTCAAGTTGGCAAATGGATAAGCCTTACCTACGCTTTATCGCAGTCGTATCGTGAATTTTTTTTGCATTTAACTTGAGCGAGATAGGTTGTAATAACTCTATTAAAATGAACATAGACTTGCTTAATGATAGACCTAGATAGACACATAGACCCTATCGCTTATCGCACTTCGAGAGAGGACAGGTACGAGAATTTATTGATGACTTGTTGCGAAATGATATAATACAAGAATCCGATTCCGATTGTGCTAGTCCTATAGTATCATTTGGGTAGAAGATCAATTTCAAGCATTAAAATAAAAGTTTGAGTAATAGACCAACACTAGCCTTATACAATCCTAAACTTGATACGGAGTTGCACACAGATGTTAGTTCCTTAGGTGTGGGAGAAATATTAGTACAGTGGCAGTCTAGCCTTCGGGTACTTAAGCCGGTTGCTTATTTTAGTAGGCAGACGACACCTGAAAGGCGTCATTTACAATCTTATGAAATTTGAAGTTTTGTGTTTATCTGTTGGGATTAGAATTTCAAATTGTAATAGACCATAATACGCTCCGAACCATACTAACCAAGCGAGTATAGACCCGGTATTCGTATGACACGTCGATGCATTAAGCCGAAATAACATTCTTTGCCTTCTGACATTAAAGACGAGTCTTCTGTTAAAGTATCGAGACTGACAATTGGATATTAACACTACAAATGTAGATCCAGACATTTCGCGTATACTTAAAAATTCTTAAGCCTGAATCTGACGAAGAATCTAAAGATATTAGGAAAAATTATGTTATTAAAAATCATAGAGTATAAAGAATTGACGATGAAATACGCCTAGTTGTCCCTCGTAGTGCCCGCTGGAAAATATGCCGTTATAACCATGATGATATAGGACATTTAGGCATTACTAAAACGACTGAGAGAATTCAATCTGTCTTTTGGTTTCCAAGGCTGCGGCGATAAAATTCGGTACATTCGGTACGCTTATAATAAAGATGATGCATCCAGACAAAAGACTGAATAATTGTATCCTATAGAAAAAGTTAGCGTCCCATTCCATACAATTCACCTAAACCATCTTGGTTCGTTTGTAAAGAGTAAAAACGGCAATGCCTAAATTATTACAATAGTTGATTGCTTTACAAAATATATATATGTGAAAGCGGTAAAAGACACGAAAACAAAAAAAATGACTTTGGCTTACCATCTCCAATAATACCTGATCACGAGCTTTTGCGACAGTCATAGCACTAAACATGTCCCTATCGCTGTAGTTTGTCGCAGGGCAAAAAGTCAAACTGAAAGATATAACCAAACCATCTTAAACGCATTAGCAAAACATAATGACGAAAATGACGAACGCAATTGGGAAATGTGTCTTGGCAAAATCCAATGGGGTGTAAATAATTCAGTTGATTCTTCTACTAAAAAGACTGCCATAGGGGCTTTATTTGGCACCACAATAAAAATACCTCGAGAACTAAAAGATATCCTAAATGACGATGTATTTAAAAAACAGACTAAATAAACACCTATTACAATAATGTTATTACATGTACACGCTAAAAGAATTCTTTGAAGATAAAAATAAAAGATAATTAAATTATAATTAATAACAATAAAATCTTTGTGCAAAAAAAAAAAAAACATATACCAAAATAATAACAATACCTTAAATTTCTGTAAATTGACTACCTAAATGGTTATTTAATTTTAAGTAAAAGTTTATAATTTTATTTTCTAATATTGTAATTTGTTAAATTATAATTATGTAATTAACTTGTTAGTACCCATGTATTCTATGCTGTGCCCCAACGGGTTTTCATGTTGATACTTACCAAACTAGAGATCTATGTATATTTACACATGAAGCAATAAAGAACTTTGACTTTGACATTCAGAGATAGTTAGAGTAATAAGTTCGATGTTGGAGCTGACATTATACAAAACATGTTACAAAGCGTAAGAGATGAGGTCGTACTAATACTAAAGTCGCGAAAAACACTATTATGATGCCGGTAGCACCCCTAGAACCTATAAACAAGGTGATTTGACTAAGGTTACCAGAACTGACTATAATAATAAAGGCAATAAAACTTTTTAAATTCATAGATCTGATAAAATCACAGAAGTTTTGGGCAATGACAGATATAAAATCACTGAAATTCCGGTTTTAGCAAACGTAGAGATTCATTTAAGAGCGTCGTTTCCGCTGATCGTGTTAGACCTTATAAAATATAAATAAATATAATGAAAATGTAAATATAAATATAAATTCGCCTGACCATAAAGATTCATCAGATCGTAATAGTAGCCCATCTTCTGAAAGCAATAATGATAACGACAAACTATTTCATAGAAAGGAGTCGGACATCAATGAATAGCCGAATGTAATGATTTTGCATTTTGATTCGTGTTTGTTCAAACAGTTTAAGCATGTAATATTTCTGTATGTATGACTTATGTTATTGAATTACGATAACGTGCGTCAGGAGATCGCACGTTGTCGGATGGCCGAATGTAATGATTTTATAAAATAATGACAAGACATTTATATAGGTTTCCTTATCACGAGCGACAGATGGCGCTTGTAGTTGAACTATTCGTTATTAAACGCCCTTTTTATTACAAATTAGTCAAATATAAGTAGGTGTTATATTATCAATTTGTCTGTGTAATCAATTTATAACTATTGCTAAATTTAAAGATAATCTAATGTATTTAAATTAATCAGTTGATCATGCGTACTGTGTACTTCGCTCTGATTGGTCTAACCCAGCTGAGTGTTTGCCTACGTTTAAGAGTGGGGAACATTCGGCTGGTAACAGATCAACCTGGACTGAGACATTCTATTCCGAGGCGTTGAGCAGTAGACATAATATCTTATAAGCCAGTGCTGTTATTGTATAATTGTTAATAATTATTGAGCGATTAAGTGTTAAGTGATTGTTGATAATTACATACTGTTGGATGAATAAATACTTGTAATACTCAGTCTGAAGTGTATGATTCTTCACACACATAATTATTAACTCTTTCCTACCAGCCATCTGTCCCATGTTTAATTCATTTTTTATTACTACCTTCAATAGCTCGTCAAACATCACGACTTTCGAACCAATTAAAATTTACATACACAACGTACGGAGCATAAAAAATACCAAATAATCAATTTCATCGTCAACCTATTTCCATACATAAGGTTTCTCACGCAGTGCTGCGGTAACTGCCTCCCTGCGGCTGCGCAGCCCCGCCCCCTCTCGTTGGTAATCACTAAATTACCGACAACTTTGGTATGCGAAACACGAAAAATAAATACTTTACCTGTTAATAAAGTCCATGTTAAAAAGGACCAATTTTGTTATATTCCGTATAATGTTAAGGTGGAGTTGTGTTTTGGAATGAGACAAATTACGTACTTAAGAACCAAATGTGGCCCAATTTCGTAGATCCACTTAAATTTGTCCCTTGTCAGGGTAGAAATATTCATGTCAAAAATTCATATTGATTAATTGTGATTAATGTTTGGAATAACTCACTCATTATCCTAGTAGTCCTGAGCGCCATTACTACGCTGGAGATCCTGGGTTCAATTCCCCGGTCGAGTAGTGTTATTAAGTTTTTCTATAAAATTCTCAATAGCAGCAGCATAGCAGTTCGGAGTTTGGGATTTGTGCCCGGTTAATGGGAAAAATCTCGCCTATTACATGGGATCTAAACACACCGGTGAACTGTAGATGTAGATAATACACCTCTGCCTAATCCTTCAGGGAAAACAAACAAGATGCTATGTTATTTTATGTTTAATAACAGTGAATATTTTTATCAACAAATCCTTTCAAAGGAAGGGAAAACTAATGATAATTGCTGTAACGACAATAGAACTTAATTATTCGTAGCCAAGGTTGAGGTTAAGCGTGCTGAAGGTGACGACAAGTGATAGTGACAGCTATAGCTAGAATTCTAGATCCATGGAGTTCTAAGGCTAGTCTATTATGCCTCCACAAAAGCCAGTTAAAAAAGGTTTCATACCTATCTTCTTCTATTCTAAAAGCCTTATTTAAAAGCGTCAAGCGACATCAATCTGGTTTATTAACGCAATCTTAGTCTATACGTACACTTGCTAGTGTAGATCAGTGTTGATCAATTATTAAATTGTTGTATCAACAAAACATAATTGTGTTCAAACTATGAAGTTCTCCAAAAAAAATTAAAAACGAAATATCTCCTTTATTTATCTCTACTACCTACAAATAAACTAATTCGTCACTTTTCTTGCAATAAAATGGAGTAATAACTAGCATTTCCTTTTATTTTTTTGCCATATCTATTGGGTATAAAGTTATTTTAGTGAAGGCAAAATTCAATCGCGGGCAGGATTCGAACCTGCGTCTTCTGGTTAAATACACCAGATGCTCTATGCCACCGCGAGACCCACCCGCCAAATCGAAATAATCTTAGCATGAAAAATGCAAAAAAGAACACAAAAGATATCTATGGGTATATACTGGGTATTAATTACTCCCAGCATAATGCTGAGTTGGCAACCCATTAGGGGCAAGCATGCCGACTGCACTTTCCGTTGACCTTGGTTTATTTGCTCATTTTATCTGTGTGTGCTGTACGGACCTTGTCTCAATAAATTTGTTTTTCTTTCTTCCTTTTTCTATCGAATTGATACGCCTGAAGCTGCGTACCTAGTAAGGCAAAAAAGTACCATAAAAGTCCAAGCAAAAGATAAATACTACCATCAACCTGCAGCCTTAACTGACGAACTCGTTTTTAGGCCAGTGAACGGGCGCCTACTTGATTGGATGATTGACTCGCCCTAAATGGGGAAAAAAGCACATAAAACCATTTAACAACATGTTATCGAGATTGTAAACAGAATTATAAATTTACAATATTTTATAAACATTTGCCGGTTTTATATCAGCAGCATTTTTCTCCGGGATGGGTTGGAATACATTTCCTTACTGCCATTCAGGTAGTTATCTCCGTAAGAGGCGGAAAAATATCTAACTTGCTTCCTTGGGTTTTAATGGCTGGTGACCTTCGTTACGTCGGAGTCTGTCGGAAAGCACCTTGTCTGTTTTAACTTTAGCATGTCGCCCAATTCGATTGCTGCGGCTCTGGCAGTCGCAGTTCGGACTTCAGTCCGTAGAAATTAAGGTTCGGCAACGGATCAGCAACTCGTCTGATGTTGTTGGTCCATGACGATGACTACTTGGTAGTTCTTACCATCAGGTGGCTCGTGGGTACCTTTGCGGACTCTAAGCCATAAGAAAGCAACAATGACATTCAATATTGTAACGATAAAACTTCCAGAATTAACTGAACGATAAATGTTGATTGAAGGACATATTATCTTCCAAAAATTGTCAGAAAATCACTTGGCCATGCCAAAATATCCGTAAGTTTAATCTGATTTGAACCAATACATCTTTACGATGTCAGGTTGCGTGTATAGCTGCATTAACAAGTATCTACGGAGTTGGTTTTGCAAAATCAATAAACTAAAGTACAGCTGCAATATTGCAGCACGCGAAGAGGTAAATAATGTAAGTGCCGACTTTAATCTCGAGTTGTGAAATGCAGGATCTGTTGTTTACTTAGATGACAACATTTTTGCTATCTGCCCGGTAACAAGATTGTTATAACTGACTATACATATCAAACGCCAGTATACCCCGAATGGTTCCCGAAGTTTGCCGATATCAGGTTCCATATAAGGAGCGAGACTCCAAACGCGCACATATCCATCTCCGAGCAGCTACTAAAAATTTCATAGAAAACCCGATAAATATATTAAAAAAAACTAGGTTTCTTTGAATTTTTCTTTAAATCTTGCGATCAGCCCTGTTGGCTATAAGCATATGTGATGGTAAGCGTATATGACACGTTTAGAATGTTCGGCATATAATTATGTTTAGTGGTATTTTAAGTTCATAGTTTACCGCAGAAGTTTGCTTAACAGACCACCTAGACATTTGCGGTAGCACTGTTTTGAAATAATAGGTTGGGATATTTCAACATGAACATTAGACTAAGCTTAAAATTCATCAAACACTATGGAGTTTTATACTTGAATATGGAGTTTTATCAATCACCAGAGCTCTGCGAGGAAGCGTTGTGTTGGCAGTGGGGGGACCGGTGGTGTTTTGTTACCGCCGCTGTCATGAATGGCAGCATGTCTCCTATACTGCCAACCCAACTATTCCTCCTTAATTTACAGGGTCAGCAACGCGCGAGAGATAGCCTTGGTGTTGCAAGCGTCTATAGGCTACGGTAATTTCTCACCATCAGGCGGGTCGTATGCTTGTTTGCTATCATAGTGGTATAAAAAAATTAAATCTGTCAAACTAATTAGGATGAGTAGGGATAGTCTAGTAATATTACAGTTTGACTGCCATGTCAAAGGTCTCGAGTACAAATGCAAGGTACGCTCCTGTGACTTTTCGGAATCATGTGCGCATGAATGATCACTCCTTTAAACGGTGAAGGACAACATTGCGAGGAAACCTTCGCGCCTGAGAGGTTTTCTACGCTAGCCTCTCATTCCGAGAGGAAACCCGGTCTCCTCGGACTTGCTGATGATTATGATGATGAATTAACATAAGGACAGCAGTGGGACAATGTGTTATCAACCCGTAAAAGTTCACTACTAAACACAATAAACAACTGTAATACGTTAGTAGTCTAGTTTTCACCCTTGAGAAATAGATTAGTAGCAGCAGTAAAAATTTTATAGCAGAAAAAGATTGGTCGTTTGTTCTGTTTTGCCGGTAAACACATACATATTGTATCTAAAAACATTGTAGTTATTATCAAAATGAAGTATAGTGCAACCAGTAAAAATGTAGAAATTGTTTTTACAAACAATAAGCAGGTCTTAAAAATGAAAGAAACTAATAGAACATTGTTTTTGTTTTTCTTGATCAGAATAGAATTTAATCTCACAGTATGATCTAAACCCACAAAGCTACACTAGGATTTGTTTTGTGTATATCGGAGATAGAAATACCTCCGAAATTTAGCCGTCTTTCTAAATATATGTACTTTGCAACCAATTTATGATAGACTTTTACATAAAACAAAAGATTTATTCCAACTTTATACCCCAAAATTTTTAGATTCGTGAGTCAACATAATTTTGATTTACGTTTATCCTGTGTTTATCTTCTATTTCATTACATTTTATATTTTATGCAAGTAAATGTACTTCAACCGTCTGGACATGGTCATTAAAGTGAATGTTTTGTTATAAAATAAGAATTAATCACAAACGCACACGGAACCGAACGACTGTAAATATATTCGGGCAATAAATTTGGTTCAACCATTAGATACATTATTTCGCACTAGAGGAATGCTATTACATTATTAAACAGCGCTTAAAAGCTAATTATACCACCAAATAAAAAAGCATGTTAAGTACTAGTCTTTGAATTTAAAATACTTAAGTACGGTGTAAAAGTAAGGCAAAAGCATGCCCCGGAGGCAGACGTCAATCAAGAGATTGTTTTAAAGCGAAAAAATATTAATTGCCAGACGATTTACGATGTCTTGAGCGAGCTGACACTCTCGCGTAATTGGACCTTCGTATGGCTATCCATCAAATGTATTTACGATGAGATTGTATTTAATTGTATACCGTTGCTGCTTTTAGTCATTGATATTTTGATATTATATTATTATAAAGTTGGAATAAAAACCTATATAAAATTCTAGTATAATTGTACCAGAAACGTTTTCAGCATGAATGTGGATGGATATATTATAAGGGAAAGGGGAGACCAAAGAAAAGATGGATGGACTGTGTGGAAGATGATATAGCTACAAAGGAAGTAAATAATGAGATGATAGTTAAGGGTCCGGCGGAGCTTGAATTGCCCACGAAAACGTAATACCGAAATAAATCTTAATCTAGACAATATTCTATCAAATTATGTTATTATACGGATTTGGATGCCGTTAATCTTGGTTCCTACGGTACTCTTTCGTCTACTACTACTTCACAAACTTGGTAAACTTATCAAAAATTGCATTCGCTTACATTTATTTCCAGTTACCCAGGAACCTAGATTAACGGTATCGGAATCCTAATAATAACAGAATTTGATTAAATTGTGTTTGAATTACGATTTATTTCGGCATTACGTTTGTAAGAGAAATTCGGTGCGCTGCCGGACTCTTAATAGAGATAAATATGGAAGAAAAAGACAGGTACAGCGTCGAACCCAAGTTAACTGGGATAAGGGCACGAGGATAATAATGATATTTAGGATATTTTGGATGACTTTGTTTTCAATCTCAGCGATCTAGTGTTATGAATAGATTTCATTCAAACAGTATCTTGGATCTTCTTTCACTAAAGGATTATGTTGATTTTGCTTCAAGTGTACCGCAATTAGGTAAGGAAAAGCGTTATTTCATATAACGTATCCAACAAGATTAGCATATCACAGTGCACATAGGTATCGATACTTTATCGATAAGTCGCTAAGCTTACAAGCTGTACAGTTGAACGTTTCTCCTTAATTGACTTGTTCGACGTGCGTGAATGATAAGTGGTGAATAAACACTGATTTTCCAACATTAAGAAACCGGTGGGATCGAGCATTAATGTTTTTATACACTATGGAATTGATTGCTTTCGATAAAGTGATACCTGTATCAATTATTATTTATTACCCTTGGGGTCGATTTTTCAATGTGGTAACATTATCAACAATGAGGTCATTGTTTATCTTTTAAACTCACCTTCCGAATAGGTCGGGGGAAAACGGCAACTCGTTAAATTGTTTTTGAAAACAAGTTCCTTTGTGATCTTGAACAGGGAAACAGGGGTCACCAAATGGCGGACCGCGGTCCGCCGAACTATTTTGCCCGGACCTTGAGTACGAAGTTTATTATTTCAATTTTAAAAAAGTAAATACACGTGACGATGTACATGTCGCGCATATGTGGCGCGGGGAAAGGGGGGGGGGGACTTTAGACCTTATGGAAATGAAATTACCCCGTGGATAAATGTTGTATCGCGCTACGGAAGTCACAAATTGCCAAGACACGTGTCAATGATGATCTTTTTGTGATCACCACGGTTGATAGTAGATAGGTACAATAATTTTTGACTGGATTCAACTTGATGTGGTACTTAGTTATGGGTTCGATTGACTTCTGCGCGAAGTAAAGAACGTCTGCTGTTAATTGTACCTACCGAGCTTGTATGTAACATTACACACATAACATACCATCACGCCTATACTCCCCGAAGGGTTAGGCAGAGGCGTACTAATTTACACCCACAATTCGCCTGGTATGTTTTAGGTCCCATGTAATAGGGGGCGAGCCTATTGCCATTAACCGGGCACAAATCCAGATTCCGAGCTGCTACTGAGAATTTCATCGAAAAACTCAATAACACTGCTCGACCTGGGGATCGAAACCAGGACCTCTAGCGTAGCAGTCGCGCTAAGGACCACTAGACTAATGAGGTAGTTAGTTGTAGGTGAGGTAGCTTGTATGTTTGTGTGTGTAAGAGTGAAATGCATGAAAATGCACAGAAGAACGACGTCACGATTGGCGTAGCGGTTGAGCGATCGGCTTCTACGCCACGTGTTTTGGGTTCGATCCCCTCACGGAGCAAATATTTGTATGATCTACAGGTAGTTGTTCCGGGTCTGGGCATTTGTGTATGTGAAAATTTGTGTTTGTAAACGCACCCACGATACAGGAGAAAATCCTAGTGTGGGGCAACGTTTTTTTTAAAAAAAAGAAAGAAAAAAGAAACTCATTGTACGACAATGTAGCAACGTTTTGTTAAAGACAGATCTATATCTTAATACCTCTTTATTCCCATTCGTTGACCGTAATAACAGACAGTCAGTTGAAGTCCGTGTTGATACATATAAAATACGTATTAGCATATATTTCGTCAGTTTCCAGACATATTCGTCAAACAATAGCGGCTGGACTGACTTAAAAACTAAGTGAAAGTTTGCACGACCTTAAAACAATAGTGAGTGTATGGAGGTGACGAATACCGAGAATGTTTATTTAATTTCATGATCTGTAACCTTCAACGGCTGGTATTTGTGACTTCTGACATCAGAAGTCACAAATACCAGCCGTTGTACCAGCCCGTTTATACATATAAATCGTTGCAGAATCGCAGATGGATAGGACGGTACGGTGTTTTATTGTGAATAAAAGATGTGACTATCAACTGTGCTGTTATTGTTAATTCTTCTTGACTATTTGCCAAAATAATCAACTGGATTTAGGTTTTATCGGGTGAATGAAAATAAGCATCTTTCTCAACTGACAGCCAATTGCGTCTCAAGACAAAAAGTCCCCCACAAAGTCGTGAAAATTTGATCAAAATTCCAACTGCAGCCATAGAATGGTTCCGAATTCTACTCATTAAAGATGAATTTTTTTTTAAATAAAACGCTTTCGCAAGTTGTTATATGCTCAGTTATTTTGACTAAAATAACTGCCCCTTACTATTATTTTCTCCTGTAACACAAACACTCATCTAGACCCGGAACAATTAGGTACTTACCTATTTGCTCCTTCCAGGGATCGCCAATATATATGTTAAAGGTGCTGTCAAATATTAAAATTACCTACTTTAATTCTTCTTCTTTTTTCCAGGTGTGCAGACCAGATATAGATTGCGAACTATTAACTAACAAATGGCGATACATAGAGACGTTCACATGTCAAGGTGAAAACGAGAAGTTAAAGAAAGAAATGAGGTTGTCCTTCCCCAGTGGCCACTCGTCTTTCTCCGCGTATACCATGCTGTATTTCTGTGTAAGTTGATTATTCTTCTTCTCCATCATCTTATATCAACCCGTATTCAATAACCGGTAATGATTCGAAGGGCCGACAAACTTCACACATCTCTCAGCCGTGCAGGTTTCCTCACGATGTTTTTCCTTCACCGTTTTTTAAGCGAGTGATAATTAAATATTAATACGCAAATGACTTCGAATTCGAGACCTTTGACTTAGCAATTTAATGGTCATAACACTAGGCTATCACAAATTTTTAACCATTGAATTACTGAACCTTTTTTCTGTAAAAAAAATTAAAAAATGTAATGCAAAAAAAACTCAATTCTCTCTGCATGTATCCCCAGATGTACCTCCAAAAACGCTTCACCTGGCGTGGCTCGAAGTTGATCCGACACGGGATCCAGTTCATACTGATGTTGTTCGCGTGGTACACCGTCATGACCCGCGTTTCTGACTACAAGCATCACTGGAGCGACGTGCTCGCTGGCTTCAGCATCGGGCTGCTCTTTGCTATTGTTATTGTGAGTATCATCACTGCCAGCATCTACTATTATGTTATAGTTAAGAACATAAAGACTAGTCAATAGTTGATTAGTTAATTTAATTTAATTCATATATTCAAAGTTGTCTCCTATATTATTTATTTTGCTCTTCTCTTACTTTTTCTATTTCTAATTGATACTGAGGCCCGATTTTTTTTTTTGTTCTTTATAATCTTACGCTTGACCGCCAGTTCGCCTGATGTTAAGCGACACTGCGATCTATGATGGAGCGCGCTTGCCTAGAATAAACCGATTCACTCGTTATTTAAAGACACCCAGATTATATCTGATATTTAACTAAATAGCATGTTTCTTCTGAGAGGTTTATATTAAGCGCGGGCAGTTTTCGCACTGGTTATGCTGCTGCCTCATCACCGCTTTACTAATATTAACGTGCACAGTTAGATCTAACTCGCTAGCATTCTTTTAAGTCAACAGCAATTTCGGATAAACCGACATTCATCGTCTAGTATCGTCCGATTGCAAGAAATGGATTAAAAATGGACAATAGAATATGTTCCTATAAACTTCGATTCGAACCATCCCAAGAAAAATATATCTTCGTCTTCCAGTTTGCCTTCGTGTCGAACCTTCGAAAGACTCCTCGCTACCGGCAGCACAGCCACGAGGCGGAGCTGCGAGCCACCAACGGGAACACTCGCGTGCAGGTCTGACAGTCATCTCCCACCAGCTCCCGATGTGAAAGCGATGCGGAGGAACTATGATACCAGCAGCCGACAGTCTCGTGGATTTCCCACGAGTACATCGACGCCTGCAGGCAGTCGAGGGAACAGTGACTTTTGAAGTGAGCACAAATGTTAAAAGTGAGTGTCGTCATTATCATTCATCCTTTTTTCTTTTAAATTCTTTCTCAGCAGCAGCATGGTTTAGGGAATCCGAGAGACATAAAATCATGTGAAAAATTGCAGCTGATTTTTGAATGTTGCTGTTGATAATTTTGAAACATACTTAATATTATTTATTATGTGTTGTATTGTATGAATTCGTGTATTTATTACCGGTTTTGCATAGTAAACTAAATTCTACTTCTTTTTGGAGTGCTATTAAGATTTTATGATATTCAATTGCGTGATCTTAGATTATGATATTACGTGTAAATAGTGATGAGCCGTACATTCAATTATAATTCAATTCAATCATAAAACATTAATTCTAAAGTAATTTGTGAGTGTCTTAGTTTAGACAGGTCTTAATTTATCTCGTTACATTAATGTGCTGCATTTTTTGTTATTGTAAATGGAAGGCAAAAATCTTCATCACTTTGGGCCTATTTCACTTCAACAAAATCCCTATTTTATATCTTATTTATCAACTTAATTTACATACCTGAAACTTAGAATACTTATCTAAGTATTCTTACTTATTTAAATACTAATATCTATCTTATAATATTTTTTTATGGAGCCTGCCAAAATCATATTTCAATTGGCAATTTTGAAAGCTATAACAACTTCTAGATTCATGGTAGGAGTAATTGCGACAATAACTATACAATCATCAACAGTTACAATTTGGAAAACACCGAAGCACGTGCATTTACGGAACTTTGTAGAAATATGAACCTTATAACAGGGTTATTGAAATGCGTAACCATACATCACGTAATATTACGCTCTAAGTGGTCACGCGATAAACATAATGATATTTTGAGGATTGTGCAATGTAACATAGACGTTGGTAACCGATGTATGTATAAAGTGTATTGTTAATTTAAATAATATTACCGGGTACTAGAAGTATTACTAACAGTACTCATAAAGCTAAGATATTACTGTAATTATAGTAATCTAACAAATATAATGTACAAAGTGTACAGAGGTTAATGATTAGGGTCCTAAAGATACGCTCGAACTGGAGATAAAAAGTCGTGACACCTCTGCCTAACTAATCTAAATCTAATCTAACCTGTGTGTTAGTACAAGTATAAAGTTTTCTTTGTGCAAATAAAGAATTTGAATTTGAATTTTCGAATTTGAATAAATACATCAGGCATCAGCTAATGTTTTAATCAATTATCTATGGCAGATGTGTGTCACAGTCCCAGATATTGCGCTTGCGACGTCATACAGTGTTTTCCTCCGTCTACAGCGTTTAAATTCACCAATGAGCGTGGCTATAACAAGACAAAGAGACTCCGTGTGACGGTCAGCGCTGACTGTTTGGGCATGCTTAACGTTAGCGCTGACTGTTCAGCCATGCTGACCGGTAGCGTTGACTGTTCAGCCATGCTGACCGTGAGCGCTGACTGTTCAAACATGCTGACCGTTAGCGTTGACTGTTGGAGTGACAGTCAGTCAATGACAGTTGCAGGTGGCGTAGCACTGTCCATTCACGAAATTAGTTCAACACTGAGCGAACTGTGTCTGAAGAAAATGCTCCTTTGCGCTAAAAAATAAATAAAAAAAAGTTCGACTTAACCTTTCAACTTCCCGAGGGGATCTCTGAAAATGTACAAATTACCTAGGTACACGTTCAGTTTGACGATTTCAATTTCACGTGTAAGGTCAAACTTGAATTTCGATAAAAAGTATATTCTAGTAAATATTTCCTTTATGTTACAAAACCCTATACATTGACCTCTGGAATATAGCTACATTATTTTTATTAAATTACATATATATTTATTCAAGCGGATTGGAGCTGGCTTGCGGCAGCTAACTGAAATTTTATAATTTTATTGTTAGCTTCAATCAGCTTTAATTGCCTAAATAGTGGCAATTCTTAAATAATGGCAAGCTGGGTTGTGCATGTCAACTTCCTTGCTGACTGGCAGCTATTGTAAAAAAAGTTATAGTATATTAATATCGATTTACATATTTCTAAGTTGAGATTACAATTATATAGCATTCTAACCTGTGTCCTCCGGTTACACAAGGCTAAACATCAAGGTATATAAATCCAGTATAAGCTGACACGACAGCTTATTTTTTTTTAAATAAATATGTGCTCTTGACTTCAATCTTGCCTCCGGAGCAAGTTATACTGTTGTTACACTTATACTGGAAACCTATAGCTTGATATGTATTCGTGTGTAGTGGTACACCGTCATCTCAAGTCGTTTTTTTATCATGTTTTTTTTTCAAATCATTTCAGTTATATTCTCAACTTTATTATATGTAAATCGATTTTATTGGTGTTGATATTTTTCAAAAATTTTATATAATAGGACATATTGTGTAGTTGTAATATATTAAGGAATTCAAAGGAGATCCGTCGATTCTCGGGGTAAGAACAATAGTTAGAAAAATTCCTTAATTAGGTTTATTCTAGAATTAACAGAGGCTGAAATATATACTTATATGAAATATATATAATAACAATGAAACATGTTTGTATCACTACACCTCTATAATCCCCAAAGGGTTATGCATTAATGAACGAATACCCACCAATTCCAACTCTCAATTGCAAGAATTAACTAAGAATTTCATAGAAAACCCTAATAACAATTTGCTCAGCCTGAGAATCGAAGGCAGAACCTAACGCTTAGCAGCCGCGCTAGTGACTAGCACATCATTGTTTTTTTTATAGTAAAAATATTATTTTTTAGTTATCTAAAATATTTGTTAACGGCCCAGCGGAGCTTGAATTGCCCACAAAAACGTAATACCGAAATAAATCGTAATCCAAACAATATTCTATCAAATTATGTTATTATTCGGATTTGGATACAGTTAATCTAGGTTCCTACGGTACCTACAATTTCGTCTACTACCACATCATTGGAAATACAAGACCGGAAAATCGTTCCAAACTTGGTAAAGTTATCAAAAATTGCATTCGCTTACATTTATTTTCAGTGAAGTATTTTAGTTAGTTTAGTATTTAGGAACCTAGATTAACGGTATCGGAATCCAAATAATAACACAATTTGATTAAATTGTGTTTGAATTACGATTTATTTCAGTACTACGTTTGTAATTAAAATTCGGTCCCGTATAGTACTCTAATCCTGGTGAGTCGACGGAACTCATTGTAAGTAAATGTATATTATATGTTTTGTAAATAGGTACATATTTTTAAAGACACAAAGTACAATTTATATTGCTTGCTCTTATACCGTTTTACATTACAACCTCTTTATCAGGGTGAAAAGAAAAATGAATTATAATTTAAAAAATCATGCCTTTTTTGGTGACTGCTATGTTCTATTTTATTATGATAATTATTTAAAAAACTTTAATTTGCTTTTAATATATTGAATAATATAACGCATGTATTAGGGTTGCCATCCGTTGGAATTTCCCCGGATTTGTCCTGGTTTAAAGTGTCCGGGTGGGTTTCATTTGTAGTCCGGGTATAAAAGTTTTTAAGTCACCTCTTTCATGTAACGCACGACATGACGACGGCGCGCCCCATCCATGTCCAGGTTCGAAGCTTCAAAATAAGGGGTTTTCACACTTCGGTTCCTAGTTATCAGATGTTAGACATGGCAACCCTTATACTGAGTAAAAAAAAAAACACTTGGCACAGATCTGTTTGTATACCACAAGCCATAACTCCATGAGCTTGCTAGTCTTGCAATTATCCTGTATGTACATAGTCGGACTGCCCGTAAATCGGCAGCCCCTTTAGCGTGGACGTGGACGAGCAGTACCAATATCAAATCAGTCGGAAGATGCTTACAGTTGCCTATAGGATTTTGAGGTCCATACAATTAATATCAAAATCCTATTTCTAATAATGAAATCTACCGACAGATTTGTTATTGGAATATAATATGGTATGTTCGTACTAGTACTTTCATTAGATAACTACTTAATTACCGTAAAACAATGCAAATATACCTAACAAAATATGTACAGTAGGTAAATAAGAATTCTAACACATCAAATTTCAATATTAAAAAATCTCAATTGCACTTATGTTAATGTCATAGTACAACTTAATTTAAGGTTTAGGTAAATATCACATGTACGTTATTGTCAAAATTTCACTAGTTTTGTAAACTAGTATCCACCTCCATATTGTGCCAAGTTTCATATTTTCATTACAGTATTTTTGATACATCCTTATCAATTGGCAAAGAATATCAAGAATATTATGCGATCATGTGGTTGCCAGTTCGAGACCCACCCATTACACTACCGACGTGAACCTACTCGTAACACAAGCATTTAGCTTAGCACGAGGGGTTAACAAGAATACTAGTAATGTGTGACCCACATTGCTTAGTAGATAATCTTTAAAAAAAAAACGTTTTTTTATGTTAAAACAAAATAGAAAATGTTCTATCTTCAACTTACATTTGAATTAGTGCTTTTTAATACAGCTCATACCTAATATACCTACTTATATAATTAAAACAATACCTACCATCCAGTATATAAAAGTGCTTGGTCTAATATGGAGTTAGATTTGATTGCATACAATTTATTCCAATTATTGTTTGTCCATGATTTGTACACGGTTTGCTGGTTTTTTATTTGAGGATGCATCGTGTTATCGACTCCAATCTCGAAGCCAGAATTAGTTAAATGTAGCACAATTGCATAACCGCCCAATCTTCGGGTATTCGAACATTAAAAAAATGTTAACCCTCCTCTTACTACACACATTACACGTATAAAATTTAATTACATTAACTAATAAAAAATATACCTACATATACATACATAGAATCACGATGCATCCTTCTAATTCGATATTTAAATGCAGCTGATATATTTATGTTAGTCAGTAATCTGAAGTCTCGAAGACAGTTGTAACGTATTTTTTTATACTGTGATATAGGCTTTTAAATTAAAGGAATACAAGATCTGAGATGCTTGAAAGTTGTTTAGTCGATTATTCTGTATTTTAATATGAATTTGTTTATTTTATTCATTAATTCGATATTCACAATTAATTTCGCGCCAAAATTACCTTTGTGAACGTTATGCGTAAAACACAATGGAGCGAACGTCATCAGCTAGTCAGTCAGTTATTTTCTTGATACAACAAATTATCGACTAAACAACTAACTGGTTAATCTCTGTTACAAATAAATACCTACCCAATAGAACGTTAGCTTTAGGTCCAACTAGGTGCTAGTTAAGTGTAATAAAGTATAAAAATATTTTTACTTATTTGACACAAAGTTGTCTACGTTTTACTATTTTAAGTAAAATTACTTGTTTATATGTTTTTTTATGTATAATAGAACTTAAATGCACTGCCTTTAGAATTCTCGATGTACTGTAGCTTAGAGGCAGCTATTTATTTACTTATTTTTTAATTGTGGTTAATGTTTATAAAGCATAATAAATCTGTCTTAAAGTGTTTATTTTTTCTTTTTAGAATGCAATGCAATCAATCTTATTACTCATAAATAACGCCATCTATTATGGCTAAAAAGAAACTTGATCTACGAACGTATACACCTCACGTAACTTGTATGCGAAATTCTCAATTTAAAATACAGATGGCATTGTCCTGAAATACAAAGAAGGTTGTAAAACTTGTAAATCAATGTAGGTACCTACTAATTTAATTCACAGCGACAATAATAAACACACCATTACTCGCCTTATCGCTTTCAAGATGAGATTTTATGGAGCAAGGACCTCACTAACGGTACTTTTTGCAATGTTTGACAATGACTAACAAACACCGCCGCCTACTTACCCACAGAATACTCATATTATCAGTATTGTGGCAACCTTTATCGTGGCTCGCTGTGTCCGTGTGAGGACTATGTGAAATAGTTTTTACGTAAATAAAATGTTATTGTAGTGCAACAATGGCAGTCGACAGGTTAATATGGAAGATTGTTTTGGACTTTATCGTGTTGGTTTGCGGTAAGTGAAGTGTTATTGAGTATTTTTGCTGAACCATATGTTTGTTTCTTGTATTACCTGCTGCCTTTGTAATGAAATGAATTTAGATTAAAGGATTAATCGATGGTCAGATAGTAGGAACGTAGTGTAGGTAGGCACTTAGTAGTTTTTATCTAAAAGATAAAAGTGTGGAGGGTTAGATTTGAACACGAATCCTACAAAAATAATAAGTAGGTATAACCTACTCATACAATCGCTTAATTACCGGTAAGACACAAAATTATGACTAAATTTATAAATGTCAATCGGATATTAAATTATGTAGACCTATGTAGACCTACACTCCTACAGTGATTGACAACTTCCGAAGATAAAATATCGGATCATTCATAATTTATTTGACAGACACTCGCCCCTTATCATTCAAAAAGTACTTTACATTGCAATGACCTCATAAATGAATCTTAGTTATATCTATAAGCTATGTGCATAAGTACAACAATTTAATTAAAAAATTACACCTACCTACTTACAGAGATTACGATAGCCTTCAGGATAATTCGTACAATTCGACTTCGGCTGATGTAATGATTATTGTATGCGCATACAAAAACAAAATAAAATGATCCGTCTAGCTATAATATGTAAGGCTACCCAATGGACAGTCCATAGACGGGTCATCAAGGGACCGGCCCAAACCAACAACCATCACCTATTCTTTACTTAACGTAACCTTCATTCTTTGGAAAGCATGTTAACTGCGAACCCCGGTTAGGTTTGTCCAAGAAACATACCTACAATACATTGTCATATGAACACGGTGACAACACAAAAATCTTCACAAGCGGTTTATCCTTAAAATATCGATAATGCACAAGAATTGGACTGTTGAGTCATAATGGCACTTATGACCGGTCCGTGTAAAATAGTGATATGACAAATCTGCCAGCCAAATCTGGTTAGGCCAATTAAATAGTGGTTGAGTCGATGACTGGTGTATGCGTACCTACTGTCAGTTAGGACAGGTACGTAACTCAAAGCTAGCTCTTTCTTCGAAAGACCTGTTCAGAGAGTGCCTTGCCTTGCCAATGCGAAACTTTCACATCTGATAATACTATAATTATCTGGACTTTAAAAGCGGTCTTAATTCTCCGAGTTTGTATCGAGAGGTCGTCACGTAGGAAATGCCAGTAACATCTACAATATTTACGCTGTAGCATGGTGCGGGTGCGGGTGACAGTTGCCTGTATGACGTTCTTATGGCATTCTGGTTGAGTTTAATTTAATTTACTACAGTTATTAATGATTTACTATATTACGAATGTGGTACAGCTAAAATACTAAGTCATCATAATGTAAATCGCGGCAACCTTCAAGAGTGAAACGAAATGTTACTGAAACTGTCACCCGCACCATGCTACAGCGCAAAAAGTATAGTTAAAAAAATGAATACTTTGATTTTGAATTCCAAAAGTAGCTCTAAAAGATCTGTTTACAGAAATAAAATAGGTGCCTGCCTATAATTTATGAAGCCAACCACACCACACCTGGGAAAAGGCATAGGTAATACCTATAAAAATATTTCGCACACTAACTGCCTACCTAATAGGGCTGCCATCTCTAAAATATGGTAATTAGGTAAAATACATGAAGACCCCGGATTTTGGAACTTAGAACCCGGACTTGGACCGAGATTGGACATGGCGGCCCGGTGGTGTGTCTTGGTGCGCCCGGCGGAGAGAGGTGACTTAAAAACCTTTAAACCCGGAGTACAAAATGAATCCCCACTCTAACGCTCCCCGGACGCCCTCTAAACTAGGAAAAATCCGGGGAACCCTGGACGAATGGCAACCCTACACATATAACACGAATAAGTCTGACCAGTGATATCACGCGATTTAATACATTGACCTGCATTGTAAATTGGTACACAATGCATTATGTTCTATCTGATATGGTGCTGTATCGCAAGCAGTCTTGTCTTGGTTTCATAACATATCATCACGCCTGGCTTCCGCAACGGGTTAGGCAGAACTATATTGATTTACAGCCATAGTTCACAGGTCTCAGTTAGGTAATAGAGAAGTGAGCCTATTTTCCTTTAACCGGGCACAAATACAAACTCTGAACTGCTACTGAGAATTTCATAGAAAAACCCAATAACACTGCTCGAACTGGGAATAGTGCTGAAAAATAGGCCGCTTAGCAGTCGCGCTTAAGTCCACTAGACAAATGAGGCAGCCTATTACATTTGACCAGGAATAAATATACCTAAGCTTCGAGCCGCTACTGAGAATTTCATAGAAATAACCCCCTGCCATAGCAACTCGAGCATTGTTATAAGATTTTCTATGGCATTTAGCTCAATAAGGTTAACCTAATTGAATGATAAAATTAAAAATAAACTATTATGTATGTATTTTTTTAATCACTACTTAGCAACAATCATTCAAAGGTTTGTTGGTATAAAACCTTTGAATGATGAAATGAAAAAGGTTTTGAGTTAAGCTCGCCTTTGTAAGTAGGTACTACATTGTTTGTTTTGTAAATATTATACCTACGTTATTATACTTTCTGTATACAATAAAGAATAAAGTAAAGTAAAGAATAATTGTAACAGGTTTTTCGCATTCGCAAGAGCATTCAGTTACAAAATTTACAGCTATTTTCCCAATAACAGCACGTTATTAAGGATCTTAGTAATACATTTTGTGATAACGTAAGTGTTGCATCGTGATTCATTAAAATTATTGATTATGACATTAAATTTTAATGTGACGAATGATGAATTGATTACCTACATTAATTTGATAACCACAGCAGTTAGTTTAGAACTGTGAACCTTCGAAACTTCCTGTGAATCCTTCACAAATCTAAATAAATAACCAGTACCTACCTCATGCTACCTTATAAGCACAGAATGGATAGCAATGATGGCAGTATTTTATCCAATTATTATATTTTTAATAAATGCCTCATTAGTATAGTGGTCGTTTGCGCGACTGCTACTCTAGAGATCCTGGGTCCGACTCCCAGGTCGAGCTGCGTTTTTGGGGTTTTCTATGAAGCTCTCAGTAGCAGCTCGGAATTTGCGATTTGTACCCGGTTAATAGCGAGCCTAACATGGGACCACGCAAGATTGAATCGATACATTTGCAGATACCTCGACCAGTAAGTAATTATCACGAACAAATACTCACACTTCCACTCACCCAGGCACGCTCGAGTCGATACAACGCTAACCTAGACTGAATTACCACACTATGTCGTACAACTAGGAGATGGATGTACATTAGTACACCTTTGACTAACCCTTTAGGCAATCCTGGCGACATGGTAATGGTATTATCTATACTAATGCTATAAAGAGGAAAGATTTGTATGTTTGTAACGAATTGGCTCAAAAAATACTGGATCGATTTCAAACTTTCTTTTGCCGTTACAAAGCTACATTATCACTGAGTAACATAGGCTATGTAACATCACGCTACGCCTCTTAGGAACGGAGCAGCGCGGGTGAAACCGCGAGCGGGTCGCTAGTTGTTAATAAATAAACTACTTGAAAATTTGGAAGCATGTTAGTTTATACAGCATGTTGATTTTTTTTACGGGATAGGGGGGCAAACGAACATACAGATCACCTGATGGTAAGCGATTACCATCGCCCATGGGCACCCACAACACCATAGGAGTCACAAGTGCATTGTCGACCTTTTAAAAGGGGATTGCCTCCTCACTCACTCGGCGAAACACAACGTACGCCGGTTTTCTGTGAGGCCAATTCATGCCAAAGCATAGCTCTCCCACGTAAGATTATGACAATTTCTAATAAGACTTAGTGCACGCTTAGAAAAAATATTAAGAAAAAAACATAAAACACTCGGCATAAATAAGTAAACGTCCTTAAAGTGCGCACTAGGCCAGAGAAGGAAGTAATTAAATCGTTCAGCTGAGCAAAACCGGTGCGACAACCTGAGACATGATTACTGTCTCGGATCGAGATGTTTTACATACCTGAGTACCTATCATATCTCGGAAAGAGAAGAATCTCGAACTGCCTCATTCATTAGTCTAGTGATCCTAATCGAGACGGCTACGCTAGAGATCCTGGGTTCGATTCCCAGGTTCAAATAGACAGCGTATCAAGATGAAACATGCACAAGATTTTAAGAGTCCGGCGGACCGAATTTCTCTTACAAATGTACCTAATACAGAAATAAATCGTAATTCAAATAATACAATTTAATCAAATTGTGTTATCCAATTCCGATTCTGATACCGTTAATCTAGGTTCCTACGATACCATTTTGTCCAAAATACTTTACTGGAAATAAATATAAGCAATGCAATTTTTAATAAAATTACCAAGTTTGGAACGATTTTCCAATTTTTTATTTCCAGTGAAGTAGTAGTAGACGAAATAGTACAGTAGGAACCTAGATTGACGGTATCCAAATCCGAATGATAACATAATTTGATAGAATATTGTCTGGATTAAGTACGATTTATTTTGGTATTACGTTTTTATGGAAAATTCAGGCTCCGTCGGACCCTTAAGTTAGACTTCTAGCAATACATCGGTGAAAACTGCATTCAATTCCATGCAATATTTTTTGCGTGAAGCGTGTACAAACTTACATACTGACAAACATCGAGATCATTCAAATACGACCTTGCCTGGCGATCACCCTTACATACGTCGGAGTCTCTCGTAAAGCACCTTGGTGTGTGTTTCGACTTTTCCTGCCCTTCGGTTGCTGCAGCTCTGGCAGTCTGCAGTCCGTAGGAGCTCTTATGGATCGGCAACGCATCAGGAATTCCTTTGGTGTTGCAGATGTCCATGGGCGACAATGACTACTTGCCACTAGGTGGCTCGTTCGTTCGTTTGCCGACTATTTTTTTTTACCTATAAGATCCCACTTCGTTTGCCGACTTAACCAATAAAAAATAACCTTGAGTAGAAGTGACACATATTCAGGCGAAATGCCTGAATAATCGACACCCAATTTGCTAATCGATATAAAGTGGCTAGGTCGTGCCAAGTAGCTCGCCTAAAGTCTGGCGGACTGCCAAGTACTTGAGTAGATAGGTACCTACAAAGGTTAGTATTGTAGGTACCTACTTTAGCAAACAGATTAGCGAAAAGCTGACTGTCTTCTTCAGATACTTTCGTCTTTCTTTCTGTCGGCTAAAAATTATGAATAGGTAATATGATCCTCAGTCAGTCAGTCACATCAGCCTATTGCCTATATGATCCTCATTACAATATTTTTTATGATTTTACAATATGAATACCGAGGTTCATTTTAGCACATAAGGTACAGTCAACAGCGCTCAAGTTACCACAACTGTCAAATTTCCCCAATGGATAATAAACTCTATCATTTGGGGATTAGATTGAAAATGGATTGAAGAAATTTGACAGTTTTGGATACCTATCATGATGTCCTGTAGACCGTATTCAATTTACATATGTAATTCATTAATTAAACTCGTTCATTAATTAATTGGATTGGACTGGCAGTTATTAGCTAAATTGAATTCTATGATTCCTTAGTATAGGTACGTTTTATGTTCTAATCAGTATGTTACATGATTCATAATCAATTATATCCAGTAATGAGCCATAAAGATTATTAGTCTTTTTGGTATTTTTACTCATAATCGGTAATGACAAAACATTTACCTAATCTCTTAATTGCTAATATAACTTCCTCGTAGCTACACATTCATTATCTATGACTAAGTTTTAGGTAAGTATGTTTAGGTACTTTCCTAGGTACAGGCTAAGTACCTATGACCAATCAAAATATTTTATCTTGAAAATAACATTATTTTATTGAAAAATATATTCAATCGCGGGCATAATTCGAACCTGCGTCTTCTGGTTTGATATTCCAGACGCTCTGACCGCTAAGCCACCGCGAATCCCACCCGCCTGATCAAAATTTGCCTTCACATTCTGAATTTACATCATAAGTTGACGTTGGCGACGTCTATTGAAAAGCAAGTTACTTTGCTTTTCTTCTCAAATTAGTTCAATGTCGTACGCTAGCTTTTTATGATTTTTTGCATTTTCCATGCAAAAAAATAATGCAATCGTTTCATGTGTGAATTCTGTACAAGCAAAAATTCTAATATGATCTAAAATAAATTATCATTCACCAGTCTTACTTTAGGATATCGGTAGGTATTGCCCATAAATTGGGATGCTAAGGTCTGATGGCATCGGCTTCGGGTAAAATACTTACATTATATTCAGTTGTATTTTACTAGAAAACCGGCGTGAAATAGGTAAAGCTTACGTCGTGTTTCGCCGAGTGAGTGAGAATACCGGCGGCCCAATCCTCTTTTAAAAGGCCGGCAACGCACTTTTGACTCCTCTGGTGTTGCAGGTGTCCATGGGCGGCGGTAATCGCTTACCATCAGGCAATCCGTCTGCCCCTTGCGCCATATCCCATCAAATACAAAAAAAAATTCAACCGCATCTGGTAGTACTGGAAGAGTATAAGCTAACCCTAACATACATATATGAGAAAATGATAAGAGAGTTACTAGACTAGCCAATATAATTAAGACAAACGATGACATCAGATAACGTCATCACCTAATATTACTTTGTTTCATTTCCAGTGGCCTTCCCTCTTCTGGCGCTAATATTGTGGGTGGAGCCGTACCAACGTGGCTACTTCGAAGATGACATGTCCATACGCTTACCGTACAAAGAGCAGATGATATCCGTCGGTATGCTCGCTGGGATCGGCTTCGCATTCATCGTAGCCACGGTACGAAACTAAAATTAAGCGGAGTGACCATTAGCTTGATAGAATTGTTGCTATATCTGTTATTTGCAGCGCTATGCTCGCGGGAGCAGCACGACAGCGCATTTTGCATTCGCGTATGTCTCAAAATTTTAGTATTACTCGTACAGGACAACTTTGAAAACGTGCGACAATTTAAAAACGTGCGTTATTTGGCTACGATTTTCTGCAAGGTGTAGGTACTTCCCCAGTCGGGCAGCTCCAATTATGAGTGGAATTATTCGATTCCACTATACCCTACCTCTCTTAAAGTTACTACGAGAAATAAGTATGGCAACGCTTAGCACTTATAATCATTTAGGTACTTAACCTATTTTTTTCATCTATCATTTACCTAGGTAATAACATCTCTGAATCAACAATGAAGCAAAAAAAATCAATTTTTCGCATTTGTCAACACCGTTGTTTGACTAAACAAAGAAGTTCTAATTAGACATAAGCCGCCATCAAGATAATCTATTCAAATAACATAAACCTAGTAATTTGCTAGCGAGATCGTGTTAAATAAATAAACATCGGAGATAAGCAACTAAAGGTCAATAACCTGAACCAAATGAAAAGAAAGTTTGCGCAAATTCATAGGAAAACCCAATAAAACTCTGCGCCGCCTCGGAATCTAGGAACCTCGCGATGTGACCACTAGACTAAGGAAGCAGGCTAGATATTTATTTAATAGGTTACAATATATAAAGTTTCCGCCTAAAAACATAGGCGAAACATGAGCAATATGTAGAATTCAAGAAAAAATATGTGATTTTGAAGAGAACATTTTGTGTCACGGATTGAGAATTAAAAAACGGGGATAAATATAATGACTACCAAATTTAGTAAATTGATCACCAAAATGCTTACCAAAATGGATAAATGGTCACCAAAAATTAGGTTTAGGTTACGTTAGAACTTATTTTGGTGATCATTTACTATTTTTGGCAATATAAAGTGATTTTTTGCCGTAACATTTTACTAGATCTGGTGGTTAGTTAAACATAAGCCTTAAAAACTCATTCGATGTGAGATTGACGATGAACTGATTGGCGATGCTTTGGAAAAATTCAATATGAAAGTTATAAGTAAGTACTTGTATTAATTTTCTGTTCAAATTTTCAGATACTGGTCGTAGAGATAGTCCGGGACAAGCGGGGTAAAGGTATCGGTGAGAAGTTCCTCTCAGGGTCCGTGATATCAGGCTGGGTGTGGGAGAGCTACCAAACCATAGGAGTGTTCACCTTCGGAGCTGCCTGCCAGCAACTCACCTCAGACCTCGCCAAGAACGTGATTGGAAGACTGAGACCACATTTCTATGATGTGAGTATCATTATTATTTCTTTCCTTCTTTCCTTATTGAGATATTACTTATAAAAAAATTAAATTAGTTAACACAAGCGTTTTAATTGACTTCATTTTATCACCAGTTACGATGCTAGACTGCCCTATTAGTCTAGCGTTCTAACTGTTCTAAGATCGTCTGCTTCACTAGAGAGTTCGATTCACAAGTCGAGAAGTGCTTCACTAGAGATATTTTTATTTTTTTATTTACGAGTATACACATACAACTTTACAGTTACACCAAAACCTATGTGCGGTTATCCTAAGAATTACTTAACTATTTGCAGGTATGCAGACCCATTCCTGTCGAAAACTCTCTAAATAACGCACTGGGCTACATCCAGGATTACACGTGCAGTGGTAACGACCAGGCTAGGATACAGGAAGCGAGGCTTTCTTTCCCCAGCTCACATGCCAGCTTCGCTATGTACTGCGCAGTGTTCTTCATTGTAAGTTAATACTGTTAACTCACCACAATATTCTTCGTCAACTTACTGTCCACTTATGGCGCAAGTTTTCTCTCAGAATGGGATAGGTAAGGTTATATCTCACTACGCTGGCCTGGCACAGGTTGGTAGTCTTCACACGCCGTCGTGAAAGGCTCACAGGTTTCGTAATTATATTTTCCTTCACCTTTTAAGCAAAATTTACTGGGATTGGATCCGAAATTTAGACTATCATTGCTAATAAGTGAAATAATCCTAACATTTTGAAACCCATTAATTTCTTACGCTTACACCAACTCTCGTGTAAAAAGGACAAAAAGTTCTAGCAAACATAGATATAGATATTTCACGTAGGCACTGTCTAATAGGTACTACATCGTCGTATTGATTTTGATCCTTAGTCCGATAATTTTGCTTGTCAAGACTTAGACTAAACGGCAGTATCTAAGTATATACTGAGACTAATAATCTAAAAATAAATACAAAAATCCCGGTTTTAATTTCCAGTTCTACGTGCAAGTGAAAGGAAAATGGCGCGGTTCCAAGCTGCTACGTCACGGCGTGCAGTACGCCGTCATGATCGCAGCTTGGTACGTCGGCCTGTCACGCGTCGTGGATCACATGCACCACTGGAGTGACGTGGCCGTGGGCTTCCTGATAGGAGCCACGTATGCTTGTTTAGTGGTAAGGATACTCTGAAACTTGTATGTGAGATGATCAGTGATATGTTAGCTTGCCACTTGTAGTGGATCTCATGCGCCACTGGAGTGACGTGTCGTTGGCTTCCTGATAGGAGCCACGTATGCTTGTTTAATGGTAAGTATACTCTGAAACTTGTATGTGAGATGATCAGTGATGTTTTAGCTTGCCACGCGTAGTAGATATCATGCGCCACTGGAGTGACGTAGTTGTCGGCTTCCTGATAGGAGCCACTTATGCTTGTCTAGTGATAAAGATACTCTGAAACTTGTATGTAATATGAATACCAATGATATAAAAACTTGTCACGCGTAGTGGATCACAGACATTGATTGGTTTCCAAGAAATCACTTATTCTATATGAGGCATGGTACGGCATCTTGTCCGAATGGTAGATTAAATGCTCCAGTAGTATGACGTAGCCACTGTCTTCATTCTAAGAGTCACGTATAACTGGTACCTACGTTGTGAGTTTGAGTTATTTATGAAACACGAAATCGAATCGCACACTATATGGAATGTGAATAACAATTTACTTGCTAACACTTAACCACACGTATACCACCAACCAGACACATTTTTCTTATCTTCCAGTTCATCTACGTCCTGAAACCTAAGAAGTATGGTCTACCGACAGCGTGGGTTGACCCTCCTGTGATCACCAACACTCTGCCGAGGGCAGCACTGGCGCGATGACCCCGATAATACGTAGGGCCTCAGAGACTTTTATTTAAATAATAAGTACAAATATTACGGTAATAGGTATTCTACTAAATTTTACAAAATAGTAAAAATAAAATAGTCATCTACAAGTATTGCAAGAATTGATTGATTTCTTTCGTTAGTTCTGTGTGTGAAAAGAAAAAACTTCGTCGCAATTCATGGGATTTCTTTATGGAAGGTGAGACTTACCTATAATAAAATCATTACACTACTACTAAATTAAAGTCTCCTTATATTATCTATGCCAAGATCTACTTTACTATAGTTTCCATGAATTTCTTCATTTCTATAAATGCATTTCTTTTCTGTGGACTCAATTAAAATTTAAATTAAAATAAATAGGTAAACTTTGTTAAGTACCAAATAATATGCAACTGAATTTTATACAAATTGTGAGTCAGTATTTAGATAGAAAATAATTATTTACAAAATAAAACCATTAGAGATATAAGTATTGAATGGGATGCGTACATTAAATATGTAATTAGTCTAATGAAATAACTGGCCAAATGGAGATATCAACGAAGGTCTCAAGATGACAACGCGCGAGAGATAGGTACCACTGGTGTTGCTAGCATCTATAATCTGCGGTAGCCGCACACCTACGTTCTGGCGGCCCGTACGTTTATTTGTCAACTTATTACGATAAAATAAAAAAGGATCATATTACGAAGCTTGGTACACATCTAAATATAATGAACTATCATTTGTTGCCAGTAGAATGTATTATATCAACGATGATAGATAAGATGTTTAATGTCAATGATAATATTCGTCCTTGTGCTATCAGAACAGAATTTTGTAGCAAATAATAAAGATAAATTTACTTTGTTGAGTAAACAATGAGTGAGATCTATTATATAATACAGGGACATTATAATTTATAGGAAAACTATAAAATAGGGAAGCACACTATGTTCACAGCAGGGCACATTTGTTTACCACTGAGTTCGCCACGTAATTATGGCTTCTTTATGTGTTTCTGAACACAAAATTGGGTTCTAGGAAACATGTTGCAAAACATGTTTCGCAACACCAGCAACATGTGCCCTGATGTTGATAAATCAGAGTTATTACAAATTACTCTGTAATTTCAAAAGTATTTTTCGAGTTAATTATAGATGTCTCAACACAATAAGTACCTACCTATAAATGTACAATAATTATTTTAGAGTTCGGCGGATCGAATTTCTCTTACAAACGTAATATCGAAATAAATCGTAAACACAATTTAATCAAATTCTGTTATTATTCGGATTCAGATACCGTTAATCTAGGTTCCTACTCTATCATTTCGTTCAAAATACTGGAAATAAACGTAATCGAATGCAATTTTTTATAACTTTACCAATTTTGGAACCATTTTCCGGTCTTTTATTTCCAATGAAGTAGTAGTAGACGAAATAGTACCGTAGGAACCTAGATTAACGGTAACCACATTCGAATAATAACATAATTTGATAGAATATTGTCTTCATTACGATTTATTTCGGTATTACGTTTTTGAGGGCAATTCTAGCTCCGTCGGACCCCTAAGTAAGGATGTTGATGTTTATTAAAGTTGAAAACATATATTTTTAAAGTTATCCTTGCAAGTTGTATTGTACTTTGAATGTGTTTTTATTACGCGTTTGAAATAAAATAATATTTTTGTGAAGTGTTTTAGTTTGACTGGTATTATGAAAGCAATATCTTGCCACAGCAAATTAGTATCTACATATAATAATTTTCTTTTTAGGAAAAGAAAACTTCAAGCATTTTGTGGTGTAAGTATTTCCAGAACCAATGGTCAGACATCAAACCAATTTATATGGGATCAACTAGCAATGATATATCAGATAAAAAGGTCAAAAGACAAAAATCGAGTCCCTAAGTTCAAAAGCTCATAAGAAAGAAGAAAGTTCAGAAGGTCCAATAGATTTAGGTGCCAAAAAACAAAAAGGCAGAATTACTTTCGCATTATAGTACATATTAGTGGGTATCGATGCTAAAGTATAGTATGACGTCAGCAAAATCAAAACTATTGTTCTTATCTGATCGTGTATCGCATGATTCTTCTAATGACGTGCAGCTGTGATTTTTTTATTACATAGTAGTTAAAAACATACTTATTTTTGCAGATTATTGTAGGAAATGATGCAATGTAACAAGTTCAAAGATTGTTTTGATAATATGAGAAATTGACCGCTAACTGATAGAAGTAATGATAAGAGATCAGAAAGGGTGACCATGCTAAATGTAACACACTTATAGTATATTTACCTATTTATTAAAAACTTTAATAAATAGGTACCTATATCTTCATATAAGTGCGGTCAACAGCACATCCACGTTACCACAAACTGTCAAATTTCCCCGGGGAAATTTGTAATAATAAACCCTATTCTTTGGAGATTACATTGAAAATCGATTAAAGAAATTTGACAGTTTTGAATATAACAAAAAGTAAAACCGCCTTCAAAAATATAAAAATAATTTTAGGTGCACAAAAGTTTCGGATGTCGGTGCCTTCGATTTGGTTTGAACTTTTGTTTTCGCCGGTGACTTCCGAAACTATTGTGCACCTAACATTATTAAGCTTTTGCATAGCTTCTATCGCGAGCCTTGAGCGTGGGGACCGAATCCAGAAATTCCGTAACGAAAAAACCTAACACGCTTGTCTCTTTAGTTCAGCAACCCGCCTTTAGGTGGCATTGGTTGTATTACATAAGTTGATAAAAACTAATGCCACCTAAAGGCGGGTTGCTGAACTAAAGAGAAACACGCTTGTCTCTTTAGTTCAGCAACCCGCCTTTAGGTGGCATTGGTTGTATTACATAAGTTGATAAAAAACGCTATACAATAGCTTTACCGCGGTAGTCCCCGAGTGCCACACGTCTCTTTTTATATTTTTGAAAGTGGTTTTACTTTTTGGTAAAAGTTATTTTATTTCAACATTTTTAGTAGCGGGTATTTTACGCATACCTAGTCGAAGTTATCATCTGTTTAATTTTTTTTTAATCCCATGGGATATGGCGCCACCCTTTTTACACATTTCTACGGTAAGCCTGACAAGTAAGTCCCAAAGATTCTAATTCTTTAATTTTTTTTTTTCAAAATCGACCTAAATACAAACGTAACTATTGTTATAGTAAATGTTGTTTCCTCTTATATGTTATCTGCATTTGTTTATCGGCAGATTTGTAATGTCAATCAAGTACCTACCTACCTACATAGTTGTAAAAATAAAACAAACTAACTTTATTTTTATGATCGGTATTTTTTATCTAATCACTTGTGTTTTATTGACAAACACTACACTACTTAATTATTTATTGCTTTACCGATAAAGGAAAATATATTTTTATGAAACTGCATAGCAAAGCTGAGACACGAATCCGCAATCGGTCAACATTAATCCCTTGAAAGTCACTTGGACCAATGATGGTCCAAAAACAATAGATTTTCTATTTTGTCTGGAATATGACGCTCGCCGTTATTAAAAGGTTGGGCAGAGGCCCACTAATATATATCGCACCCCCTCCTATCCCCTTTTAAAAGGTCGGCAACGCACTTGTGACTGCTCTGGTGTTGCGGGTGTCCATGGGCGGCGGTAATCGTTTACCATCAGGCGATCCGTCTGCTCGTTTGCCCTCCTATACCATAAAAAAAGTTATGTTTAGGTCCCATTATGAGGAAGCGAGTGTATTGAGGAAGTCGCCAGAGTTCCGCGAGGAAGCGTTGTGTTGGCAGTCGGGGGAACCGGTGGTGTTTTGTGTTTTGCATGTCTCCTATGCTGCGCGAGTGATACCTCTGGTGTTGCAAGCGTTGCTACGATAACCCCTTCCCATCAGGCGGACCGTATGCCTGTTTGTAACTTTTGTGGTAGGAACCTATAAAAAAAATGCCATTAACCGGTCACAAATACCAAACTCCGAGCTGGTACTGAGAATTTTACAGAAAAACCCAATTACGCTGCTCGACCTGGGAAGCTAACCCAGGCAACGAAAGAAACCGATTCTAAAACCTCTGTGCCCACCCTAGAAGAATCGAGTGTCGAAGAATTATGGGCTTAAGACGGCTGCCCACCCTATGAAAAATCCCTAGCTTAGCCAATGGTCTTGGTATGTCAAGAATGGTCACCCATCCACACAACGACCGCTGCAAGCGCCGCTTAACCTTGCAGATTGGTTGATCTGTTTAATTATTACTTAGCTATGAGTCTCTCTCTCAATGTAATGTAATATTACATAATTAACCCATTACATTGTCCCATTGCTGGGCACGGGTCTCCTCTCAGAATGAGAGGGATTAGGCTATACCAGCTATCACTAGTCCACCACGTTGGCAGACTTCACACGCCATCGAGAAAATCTCTCAGGCATGCAGGTTTCCTCACGATGTTTTCCTTCACCGTTTAAGCGCGTGATAATTAACTATTAATACGCACATGACTTCGAAAAGTCAGAGGTGCGTGCCTTGGGTTCGAACTCGAGACCTTTGACTTAACAGTCCAACGGTCATACCACTATGCTATCACTGCTGACTGACAATTTAATATTAAGTTATTTAATAGTAAAGGAAAAAATTCAATCGCGGGCAGGATTCGAACCCGCGTCTTCTGGTTTGATATACCAGACGCTCTGACCTCTAAGCCACCGCGAACCCTACTCGCATGATTGAAATTTTGCCTTCACATTCTGAATTTACGTCATAAGGTGACGTTTGGTGACATCTATGAGAGGTCTCTGACATCTATGTGATCTTTACTATTAAATAACTTAATAATCTTAGCATGGAAAATGCAAAAAAATCACAAAAAGATAATGTAATATTAATTACACACTCATGCCTTTTATTATATCGCAGCAAGAGCCACTCTTACTACGATTCTTGCATAGGTTGATACTTTTTTTACCGGAGTTTCGATTTGTGTACATTAGTACACATCTACCTAACAATTCGAGGAATATAAGCGTGATGGTATATCAATGATAACGAGATACCATATATTATATTATTTAAACCATTCCATAAACGGAATAGTTTGCTCGTGTGTATCAATATTAATTAAACCTAACCTAACAAGCAATTTGTACGGCTAGTTGAACCTGTTAGGGTCAAGAAGTCAACATCAGCTAATACACTGATGATTATGATCAAATGGCGTAAATGAATGAATAATCAATACATATATGTACTTAGGTATTTATTTTATTATTATGTAAAAGTTCTAATAAATCAAAATACAAGCATATAGAACTTATAGTTCCAATTAGGGATTGCAATCCAGCAGCATTTTCAATCCAGCTGGATTTTGCTGGATTATTACTATTATCCGATCCGCCCTGGATCCAGCTGTCGGATATTTAATGCACTGCTATTAACGGCTGTCATCCTCGCCAGCTTTCTTACACTGTTCGACACTACAAAGACACAATTATCAAGCACGAAATCTTTGTCTAGCTATGGCCGAAAGGCATCTAACTATCAACAGAAATCGGGAATGGTAGTGCCGTGTAGAGTGTGTGTGTGTGCCGTTATTTTTTAACTGCTGTTGATGTTTTTTAACTTATAACTGACAACATTTACGTATTAAAAACAAAACAGCTTACGGATTCTATCGCGTCAAACTCACATAATAATTATTTTGACGCGATAGAATCCGTAAGCTGTTTTGTTTTTAATATGTCGAATATTCACGTAAGTCTCAGAAATCAAAACATTTAATTAATTAACATTACAAAATATCCCACACCAACTGCTTGGTACGGATCTCCTCTGAGAATGCGAATAGGTCAGACTGCCAGAATGAAATGCTTATAACAAATCAAGAACTTTATTCTTCTTATATGTGTAAGTTTTCTGTTATGTAGGTACTTATTATTCTCTTCACTCTTAATTCCTGAAACGTGTATGTTTATATTCGGAAAATTATTAAGTACGTACCCCGCTTCCAACTCAGACCACCGAGAGAGCCAGCACTCTAAATTGCATCATCTAACACTGCCGTCAGCACTTCCCTGCTTACCCCTGTAGGGGCCATGCGATAACCGTTAAGATAAACCATAATTACTTATCACAAACAAGTGGCCAGTGACATAAATAGTCCGTTATCTGCACATGCGTCACCCAGCGAGCCGCGATGTGATTGACGCGTGGGGTGGGCGTGGCACGACAACTAACACCGGGTCCTCACGTCGGCCAAATAGTGGCGCCAAAGATGAGGTCAATGTATGTAGCCAGTGTAAAGATTTATAAAAAGACAGTAGGCAGCAGCCGGCTTAAAAAAATAATACATAAAATAAAAAAAATATTTAAAAAGAGATATAGATATATTTGTATTTTTTGGTTATTTGACAAATCATATAAGTACTTAGATCTGAATGTAAATAAAATTAATAGGTACCTATACATTATAGATTTTCTCTTTTCTTAACTGTAAGATTAGTTAAATAATAAAATAAAAGTTGAATCTAAATTCGTGATCTGACATCGCATTTATGCATTTTAATCAATAGGCTATAAGTATAAATTATCTAGGGTCAGTCTATCCTCTAGATTTTATCTAGGTACATGAAAATATTTACATAAGGAAATTTAAGCTGCAAGTCGTGGCTATGGCGATTTAGTTCATATAGTTCATATTATTTTGAAAGGATGTCAACAGCACCTACCACAACAGTGCTAGGATTTCGGTCAAGCCATTTAGGAGAAGAATTATGACACACGCACACTTGAATTTTATAATAAAGATGAGACAAAATCTACTAAATCCTCAATGATGTTAAAAAATACCTAAATTCAATGGCATGACAATAAAATTCTCTCTCCCTGTTTCTCTATATGGCAGAAATTAATAATTTATCCCTAGATTGTTTTTTCTGCTTAAAAACGAAATGTGAAATAATTTCTGGTGATTGAAATTTGAAATTATTTTTGTAGAATTTGGATCTCCATTATTTAAGAACACAATTAATGAGAAATAAGTTATTAATTTCAAAATAAAGTCATTTTTCACTATTCATAAAAAATATAATTTATTTGCTTGTAAGGTACCTGACTATGTTGTCACTTAATTCCTTAAGAATCTTTTGGCATCAAATATTCTTAATTATCTACACATAACAAACATTATGACCGCGACTTTATATTAGACTAGCGACCCGCTATATAGCTTATAACGTGATGTTATATAGCTTATAACCTTCCTCGATAAATGGACTATATATCCAACACAAAAATATTTTTTCAATTCGAAGCAATACTTGAGATTAACCGAACAAACAAAGTCTTCATCTTTATAATATTAGTGTAGATAGTACCTATAGATAGGTATCTTCAATAAAAACATATTTTTAATAACATCCCAGGCAGTGGTTGCGAAAAACTAGTTCATCATTAACTAAAAATAAACAAGATACCGAATAATCGGATCTTCAGTAATAAAAATAATATATATTTAAGGCTAACTACGAATATCTTATCACCTCACAGACAAAACACGTCCTTCTTAATTAGTGACGTAATAATGGAAATAGTAATATTATAACTCTTTAACTGCCTTGTTAGTCTAGTGGCCCCAAGTGCGACTGCTATGCTAAACGTCGGTCCTGGGTTCGATTCCCAGGTCGAGCAAAGTGTTATTGGGTTTTTATGTGAAATTATCAGTAACAGTTTGGAGTTTGGGATTTGTGCCCGTTTACTGGCAATAGGATCGCCCCCTATTACATGGGACCTAAACGTACCGGCGAACTATGAGTGTGCTGTACAGTAGTAGGTTCGCCTGTGCCTAAGCCCTCGGGGAATACCGGCGTGGTATGTTTAGTGAGTTGATGGATGTTATTGTTTGCTAGAGGTTGGCTTGCCACCTAATCGTAATCATCATCATCAGCCTATTACAGTCCACTGCTGAACGTAGGCCTCCCCTAATGTGCGCCATTTCACCCTGTCCTCGGCTTGTCGAATCCAGCCTCCGCCAGCAAGCTTGTGCAAATCATCACTCCATCTTGCCGAAGGGTGTCCTACGCTACGTTTGCCGAGTCCTATCCAAGGTCTGATATTAATATGTCAAATAAATTGTTTATGATTATGCGCCCTTTAACGTTCAGCAGTGGACGGCAATAGGCTGATTCGATTGATTGATTGATAACGTTTATGATATAATCGCCACAACGCGTCAGATGATGTGGGACGTTCATGGGATGGAGATGGCAGGAAGAACTGGATGGTTATTTGACAGACTGGGCGGAAAAGGGGTGGAAAAAGGTTGGGAACCCTTTGCCCTGCAGTGGGACCAGCTAGGTTAATAATAATATGATGTAATCAAACAACAGCCTTCGGAGATTACAGCCGTGATGGTAAGGTATGATAACCATTTTAGGGACAAACATAAAACTAAAAATTCATTTCGAAACCCCGACTAAAAAACAAAATTGTCGGGAAATTACTGCAGCGCCCCCTGATATGGTTAACACAATAACAAATTACCACAAACCCTTTACAGAATGCCATGTCTCAACCGGTCAATCTGTTAACTGGTTGAGACACGGTATTCTGTATTCTGTTGGTTGGAAATAAATGACAACGAACACAGAAACAAACAAACAGCCTCTCAGTCCGTGTCATGCTTGTTTCGTAAAACCAAAATAAATCGTAATTCTAACACAATTTAATCAAATTGTGTTATTATTCGGATTTCGATACCGTTAATGTAAGTTCCTACTCTATCATTTCTTCGAAAATACTTCATTGGAAATAAATGTAAGCAAATGCAATTTTTTACCGCTTTACCCAGTTTGGAACAATTTTCCTGTCGTTTATTCCCAGTAAAGTAGTAGTAGACAAAATTTTACGGTAGAAACCTAGATTAACCGTATCCAAATCCGAATAATAATACAATTCGATAAAATATTGTTTGGATTACGATTTATCCACCTGACCCTACACCGCCGGAGACCCTTAAACGCTAACACCTCCGTTCCGTCGCAGGTATAAACGACCTCGGACAGTATTCGTTTTTTGATATAGTTCACGATAGAGATTTGATCCCTAAAACAACAGACAGAGCGACATAGAATGAAGAAAGGGAGGCCTTTGCCCAGCGGCGGGAAGAAATGATCTAGAAAAAAAAATTTTGAAAATTAGCATGCGTATAAGCAATAATTACATAATAATTTTAATTTAAAAAACATTGTATCTAAATTAATAATTAAAAGCCATACTGACGTCAGAGGTTAACAGTTATCGTTTAACTAAAGCCACGCGACTAACTCATGGAGGCTTGAAGAAGATTAACCATTCTATCTAATTAATATCTTGAAATAACTACTTATTGGGTATCATGTGACTTTTCGACTCTTCGGCTGACCAGAGAGGTGAAAATCGCCATGGTATGATTGGAAACATGGCTACAGAACAAGCCATTTTTCCAGTATCCTCCGATCAGGCGGCTGTCTTGCCTAACGGGCCACGGCCCGACGGTGGATGTCGAGCGTCCGTATACACAATCAACATTTTATAATGTCCTAATTTGTGACGTTACCCCTCTACATCGTACTACCGTCCCTTTGATTTGATTTCTACAGATTGTTAGATGCCTTTCGGCCCCAGCTAGACAAAGATTTCGTGTGTCTTCGTCAGAGTCGTATCTAGTCATGTCGATCCTAAGAAAACTGGTCAGAATGACAGCCATTGATAGCAGTGATGGGTTGTGACTTTTCATTTCCACCGAAATCTATGAATTAAATATGATGGATTCGCGCTGGATCCAGCTGTAATTATATTAATCTAGCAACAATCCAGCTGGATTGAAAATGCTGCTGGATTGCAATCTCTAGTCCCACTGCTGGGCACATGTCTCTCTCAGAATTAGGCTATAGTCCACCATGCTAGCCTACTGCGGGTAGGCAGACTTCACACGCCGTCGAGAAAATCTCTCATGCATGCATGCGTTGTTGCATGGTTTCCTCACGAAGTTTTCCTTTACACGCATTTCATATTTTCCTTCCTTTAAGCGCGTCATAATTAACTATTAATACACACATAACTTCGAAATGTCAGAGGTCCGTGTCTTGGGTTCGAATTCGATATCTGTAACTTGGCAGTCCAACAGTCATATCACTAGGCTATTACTCCTTATACAGTCTGGTCTGTATATACTATGTCACAAAAACCCTGTCCGATGTGAAATTTTCCGGGTATTTAGGTATCCGAATCATATCACCGAAACATTAAATATTCATGACAGTAAACATATTAATGAAGCAATTCAGGTTTTTCGTTTTATAATTATTATTTTCAGGGATTTTTTTCATGAAAACTTAAATTGATTATATAAATAGTACCGGATCTCGATACCTAACAATACCTATACGGATCGGACAGGGATTTCTTAACACATTATTTGTGCAAGCGTTGCGAATGTTACTTGCGCGATTCAGGATTTGTTCGTCACGTTTCGTATGTAGCGCAGTAGATATCGCTATACTTAGAAGTCAACGTATATTGGATTGGATTGGAATAATTAAATCCATATTGTGCTTCATCAAAAGTGGCGAATTTAGCATCCGAGAGGGCTGACTTATTTTTTAATAAAAGAATTAGCATTCCGATTCAACACGGTAATGCTTGCAGACTTTAGAGGAGATACCTACGTGGAGTATTCCTCTTTCGGCACCAATTTTTTTAGCACCTAAGCTTCCTTATTGAGCACCGAGCTAATACTGGACTGGACTGGACTGGTGCTGGTGCTTAGGTGCTCAAAAAAATTGGTGCCGGAAGAGGAATACTCCACCTACGTTATCAAAAAATTACAGCGATGTGGAGGAATACTTTGAAGCCTGAGCGACGGATAGGTACATACATGATGCATTTTATACCTAGATTAGGCAATTAATAACATTTCAGTATTATCTACATAAGTAAATTTTCACAAATTTGACCAAATGTCCCTGCTGGATTCACGGTATTTGTCCACAGTACTTTTTTTTTGGAACAAGAAATTCAAGTAAATACCTACCCTTTAAGGCTCGGCTCTACTCCTATAATAGACTCAGACGTAAGGGTGGTCGCCAGCCAGTCACATCATAAGAGGTCTGCTCTTATCACCGGGCAAAAGTTACTATTAACATTGATATCGTATGATCTAACAATAATATTAATTTTAAATTTGTTATCTATGTTAAGATAGCAATGACGTATTTAATGAATTAAGGAGGAAGCTCCACAATTCAATTTTGTTAACGGAAATCATGATTTTGTTTTGTTCATACTGAATACAGAATACAATTTTCATATTTTATCAATTATTTATTCTCAACAATTCAGTAGATATTTTTTTTATTATTTATTTGGTACCTATGTAATTATTACTAATCAATCAAAATCTATAGTTTTCAACCTGAAAGGCAAAAATTTCGTAAAAATTATTTAGTAAGTGCCTTGCCTTTTTTTAAAATTATTTTATACCTGGATAAAACCTGGATAAAAAGTAGCCTATATGTTATTCCAGATCATTCTCTGTGCCAAATTTTATCGAGATCCGTTCAACCGTTTTGGCGTGAATGAGTAACAAACATCCATACATCCACACGTACCTACAAACTTTCGCGTTTATAATATTACTAAGGATTGGGGTGAATTCTACGTCCAAAAATAAAATAATTATCTAAAAAATCTCCTTTTGTATTCACAATATAAATTTGTATTTAGAACGAGAGTTGAAAACGTTTTTCCGCTGTAAATCAATTTCTTTGTTCCCACTTCATAAAGATTTTCAGTGAGATGAGAAAAACAATTATTCTTCAGTAAACTAGTAAAATTTTAATTAAAACTTTCATTTCAAAACAATTAGTTTATTACTTGAAAAACTGTTTAATAATAGTGTTTACATTATCTATTGGGGTTCTGTCCATACTATGATAAAACGCAATTTAATTAATAACATTAAATTTAAAATACCACCGCAGCATTACGTCATGGTTACCATGTTTTTGCAATATCATTGAAGATACAGGATACCAAATTTCATATCGATCAGACCTGTGGAAGTTGCTCACATCCCTTCATGAACCAGAAAAGAGCTGATAATCTTCAAACGGCTGGCCAGATTTTTTAGATCATAGTCGTCGTAATCATCTGTTCATTCCTTTGGGCGCAACAGACACACACAGATATCCAGACACACAGACACACACACACACTTATGACACCCCTCTTTTTGCGTCTGTGTACGAATAACTTTGGTTTTGTTTTCTTTTATTGAACAGAGGAATATGCTATAGTCTGAAAAACCTGTAAAATTAAAAACAACAAGACGTCAGTATTCCTAGAAGGGATAGGATAGTCCCATAGAGGGCGACACACCCGCAAATCCAAACTCCGAACTAGGTGAAGAGTAAGGTAAGGCAGTTACAAAATTGAGAAAAATACCTTGGAAAATCGTGAAACAATAACTATGTAACTACTAAATTATTGCTATTATGCTGTCTTATCAAAGTAGAATAATTATTATCATAAATTATTACATTAACTAAGGATATTACGAAAGCTTGTCTAAACAAAATAAATAAAAATCATTGATCGTAGGTTTTTTCCTACTATATTATAAGAACCACCATCATACCATCACGCCTGTATTTCCCTAAGGGTTAGGTAAAGGTTTACTAATATACACTCATAGTTCGCCGGTATGTTTAGGTCACATGTACCTAATAAAGGGGAGCCTATTGCCATTAACCGGGCACAAATCCAAACTCCGAGCTGCTACTGAGAATTGTATAGAAATACCCAAAAACAATCAACCCAGGATTCTTAAAATTCTGTAATAAATAAACTAACAGGCAGGTAGTTACTTTCGCATTTATAATATTAGTTTGAATTGAATATTTAAATATATAAATTACTAGCGACCCGGCTGCGGTTTCACCCGCGTTGCTCTGCTCCTATTGGTCTTAGTGTGATGTTATATCACTACATAGTATAAAACAAAGTCGCTGTCGCTGTCTGTCCGTCCCTATGTGTGCTTAAATCTTTAAAACTACGCAACGGATTTTGATGCGGTTATTTTTAATAGATAGAGTGATTCAAGAGGAAGGTTTTAAGCTATTATACATTACGCTACGACTGTTAGGTATGGAGCAACGCGGGTGAAACCGCGGGTGGGTCGCTAGTAGCCTATACTTAAACCTTCCTCGATAAATGGACTATCCAACACAATAATATTTTTTCAATTCCAACCAGTAGTTCCTGAGATTATCGCGTTCAAACATATAAACAAACACTTCAGCTTTATAATATTAGTATAGATTTTATACCTTTGTGTTCCAAAACTTTTTCAATCGACAATCGTTTTCTTTAATTTTTCGCGCGCTCTATTTTCTCGCACGAACTGAATCCACATTTTCCTGATCATATTTTCTTTAATAGATAATAATATAATGAAATTATTAGTGCGTGCGCAGACAGATAGGAGGTATTTAAGACGCGCTTTGCCTCCTACCACATCAGTGCAAGCGCCGTACCGCTGCTAAACGTTCGCGTTGCTATCGGATCGCGCTTACATTCGCGCATATAACGACGACGCGAGAAACGACAATCGGGGAAACACTTGTGCGACATTCGCGCATACCCAAGCAACGTAGATACTGTCAAACTGACGTCTTTCCTGGTCGACAGACGTGAAACGGAGGCACCACGACGTTCTTACTTAACATCTGTATTCGCCAGAAAAAGTCCAGCATCATGGCTCAAAATGAAGCTTCCATACATATCCTGAGGAAGTTAGTCATCGACTGTTTTCTCATAATTGGACGTAAGTTTTTTTTTTGTTTTTTTATAAACTAAATCATTTGCATAGAATTAGGAGTCACATTATTATAATTCGCGCATTAATTAAGATGGGAATTTTAGCATCATATTTATGCAAAATAATTAAATTAACCATTTGTACCTGCTACAAGGTTAAACAATTTACATTTTTCATGCGAATTTTCTGGAGATCTCTTTTCATACTACGTGTACCTAACTGAATAAGCGCAAGACCCAAACACGTCGACTAATAACGAGTCATAATTATAATAACGAAACTCTAGTCATTTTGAGACACGTAAGCATATTTTTTTTTCAAGAAATTAGTTATATCAGCTAAATGCAAAACTTGTGGCTGTGGCTAGAGTCGTACTCACAACGACCAGCATATCGGTGCGCGCACGCACACAATAACAATTTGCGCAAATAAGTTTCAGTTTTCCATAAATCGACCCACTGATGGATCAGGGGGCCATAATTTCAGGTATTGTAATTGTCTTTACGGGAAAAATTAATAGGCATTAAAAACCACTGTAATCGATTCAGGTCGAACAGGCCTAGCCAGCCAAATTGACATTGGAATCGGATCACGTTTGGATTGGTATTGTATTGTTTTCAAGAGTAAGCCTGCTGCAGTTTTTTAACTCGGCAATAGAATTTTTAACTGGTTTGTGTTTACTTTTAAACTCGTACGATATTTAAAATACCTATCACATGACACAATTCTTTCGCCGAAATGTTATCCTCAACATTCATTATAATTTAGTGTTAACTAAGTAGGTACGTACTCATTGTTATAAAAAACTGGTTCCTATACATTTAACTGACGATACGTTTGTTTGTTTTCGTTGATTGGTTAACAAACTTTTATCATTTTCTTTAGCTTCTGAGCAGTAATTTATGCGAGAAAATGTTTGCTAGATTTTTTAAATAGTGTTGCAATACATATGACTTATTGGCGGAGCCATCGACTTCCGCACCACGAGATAGGTGATTAGATCCCCACATTGGACAAATATTTGTATGACCTACAAGTAGTTGTTGGGAGGGTTTCGGTGTTTGTTTGACAATTTGTGTTTGTAAACGCAGCCCCCATGCACGAGAGAGGATCAAAAAGAAAATCATAGTTACAGAAAAAAAAAACGAAAAGTGTAACTATCAATTAGGGTATTTCAGTATATTACTAACAAGAACAGTTATCTATCCCAATAAAGGCAACGGATAAAAGGTAGATGATTATGAATTACCAATATTCACAAGACATAACACATCTTTTGTTCCAGTAACGCTCGGCATATTCGGCACAGGGCTGCTATGGCAGCCGTTCGAGAGGGGGTTCTTCTGTGGAGACCAGACCCTCATGTTTCCCTACAAGGGGGACACTGTCACAGTTCTCATGCTGAGACTCGTCGGCCTCGTTCTCCCCATACTTGCTGTAAGTACCAAAACTTGTATTCTTCATCGCATAATGCCAAGACGATATCAACGTTAAAATGTGGTGTTTGATGTGTCACAATGTGATTTGCATGTATTGTGCCCGAAATGTGGATGCAATTAGGGCGTTTGATATTGATCAAAGTACCTTCTTCTTCTTCTTATTGTATCAACGGTCAAACAATCCATGTAATACTCGTAGGAGGCCACTTCAATGGCGTTAGGTGTTAGGCGTGGTCGCGTAGAGAGCGTCCCTGGTGCAGGTGTTCGGGCATAGAGGACACACCAGTAGATGTGACATAGTTTGCTGTGGGTCGCCGCAGTGACATTGAGCAAGCCAGATTAGGATTTCTAAGCCCATTTGCCCATAGTTGTTCTGCATCTGCCAATCTGGGTGCAAAGTTGATTTAAAATACCTACTGATACCTCCTACTATGACACGAAAAGTTAGACAGTAAATTTAGTGTTGTTATGCAAAAGCCGAACGTCCAGCCGCTACGCCAAACGTGTCTTCATCAATTTTGTAGAATACAAAAAATTGCAAAATGTTTGCATATTCACATACCATTATTCGAGCTTTAGAATATTATGGGAAGCAGTTCCTCGCCTTTAGAAGAGGCAGCCTGTTATGGTCATAGCGAATGTCACGAATCCCATAACCGTGACTATAGGGTAAGAGAAGGTATGTACGGTTTTTAGTCGGTAGGTACGGTGGCGACCAAAAGTCCATAGGCAATCTCACAACGCAATGGCTTGACGTTTAGTTTGACTTACGACCTTCTATTTTCATGCATGTCGTTAACAAGTGACACGCACTGCGGCACTGGCTGTATCGAACTCGCTCGTACTATAGGCACGCTAAGGATTACATTGCTATCAATGTAATCCTTAGCGTGCTTATGAACTTTTGAGCGTTTACTGTACAAGTCCGACATATCCTGCTACCAAGAACCATACCTACACATAAAGTTCTTGCCTCCTACCTCCTCAGCAGGCTTACTCTTGAAAACAATACAATAGTAATCCAAACGTGATCCGATTCCAATGTCAATTTGGCTGTCGGGCGATTTCGTACTCTTGAGCACAAATCCGTTAACCTTGTTTCGTCCTTGTCGTTTCCCATTCCTATTTTGTTCACCCAATCACCGCTCGATATTGAAACAATTTGGCGCTAGTCTCGGATTCAAGAGTACGAAACTTGACGAAACGCCACAATTCCAATGTCGATGTATCGGAATTGAGTTCAAGAGTAAGCCCCCAGATAGCAGATGATTGTTGAGGAATCGTACTATTTAAAAAGGATGCTACTTTATAAAGCTAGGAACTTAAGTAGTATGACTCTATGAAAATATCATAATCAGCATTATAACCTTTTTTATCACCATTTTGTACTAGATTAGAATGTATTCTCTTATCTTAATAGCCAGCCACTCAATTAGTAGAACAAGCTATTGGAATCTCATGGCGTTGCACGTTACTGGAGTAATGATAATAAACCTCACGTGGATACCACACGCATTTCCGATTAGTTCGAGAAGTTACAGAGTAAATTAAAGCCTGTGTTTTGCCTATTAACTGGTATTAATCAGTGGATTTCATTTCCACCTGATATTGCATTCGAACTTTTGTGTCTGTTTATAGGTGCTTTGTGTTCATCATAATTTTGTATAAGTACCCCAAATATACTTAGATCGCTTTTACATACACAAATAGAATAGAATAGAATAGATATTTTATAAAAAGCATACTGTTTTCTGGTTAAATAATATCAATTTATAGCGAAAAATTCCCTAAAAAATATTTCAGTACTAGCTTCTGCCCCCGATTTTGGCTGCGTGAACTTCAAAATTGGATCCGACCTGGATAAAAAGTAGCCAGTGTGCTATTCCAGACTATAATCTATCTCTGTAATAAATTTCATCTAGATCCGTTCAGCCGTTCTGACGTGATTGAGTAACAAACATCCTTAAATCCCTACATGAGGATGTAAAGGATATAATTAACATAAAAAAATAATATTTGTTTATTTGTTCGTGTTTTACGTGTTCGTACTTATACATCCGATTACGATGAAACTTTGGCGAGTTAATTTAATTTACCTTTAATTTATTTATATTTTACATTTAAATGTGTCTGCTTTGCATATGTGTACCTACTAAGATAGAAAAAAAGACATTAAAAAGCTCGTGAAATAATAAATTATGATTGTGTGCGAGTTTCGCGCATTAAGTAGATACCTAATTATACCTACTTCGAAAAAATAAAACTATGTCGTTGGATACAGTCGTCGTCCCTAGAAGGATGTATGCTGGCATAAAGTTGTAAAAATAAACTAAGAATGAAAAAAGAACAAAAAATTCGAAGGGTGATGTCCTAAACTGGAAGATGCAAGTTCGAATTCTGCTTGAGTTCGAGTATTTCTTCCACAACATTTAAAAGATTACAATTCATTAAAGTAAGTATCTATAGCAAGTCTGCAGACGGACAGACGATCGATGGAGCAGACAAGTGTTAGAGTGAAGACCGCGTATCGACAAGCGTAGTGTGGGACACCCTGCGACACGATGGACCGACGATTTGAAGAAGGTGGCTGGCAGCGGATGGATGGGAGTTGCCCATGACCCGGACGGTTGGCGCTCTTTGGGGGAGGCCTACGTTCAGCAGTGGACGGCAAAAGGCTGTTATAACGATGATGACGAAGTACCTACACGTTTATTTATCTATCTATCTATATACTTATATAAAAATTAATCGAGAACGGCTGGACCAATTTGGATAATTTTGGTCTTGAATTATTTGTGGAAGTCCAGAGAAGATTTAAAAAGTGAATAAATATGAAAATGCTCGGAATTAAATTTTCTTTATCGATTGAGGCAGTACGAAGTCTGCCGGGTCAGCTAGTTATGTATAAAATCGCTGATCATCACTGAAAAAATCGCTGCTTAATGATAGTAAGCTGCCACTGTAAACGATATTCCAAATGACTGTAAAAGACGAGTACATAATATCTAACCGGTTCGTAAATAACTTGTGTCACATCCGGCGTTTGAAACAGTAACGAGAATGTACATAATACATTACACGTCATCGCAATTAAACATGATTATTTATATAGATACTTGGCAAAGGAATATGCCACTCAAATAACATACTTACTGCATGTAAATAAAACAATTATCGATAACTTGCACACATCCCTATCAAATATATGAATCAAAGACAGTAGGAAACAGTGATACATAAAAAATATTTTATTTCTAACATAACATAACATAACATACCATCACGCCTGTATTCCCCGAAAGGTTAGGCAGAAGCGTACTGATGTACACCCACAGTTCGCCGGTATGTTTAGGTCCCATGTTATAGGGGGCGAGCCTATTGCCATTAACCGGGCACAAATCCAGACTCCGAGCTGCTACTGAGAATTTCATAAAACCTAATAACACTTTGCTCGACCTGGGGATCTAACCCAGGACCTCTAGCGTAACAGTCGCGCTTGGGACCACTAGACTAATGAGGCAGTCAGTATTTTATTTCTTCTGCACGTATGTTCCTCACCTAACTCCTCCTAAACAGCTGGACCGATTTGATTTATATTTTAGTGGGTCCCTGGATGGTTTAAAATACAATTGTATCCGGTAGATGGCACTGGAATTGGGTTTATTTCAGGGCAGGACAACGTCTTCTGGGGCCGCTAGTATTTATATGTATAAAAATCAACAAAACCCTTGCATGGTCTTTGTAAATTTCGGTTGATTTCGTTTTTGGTTATTTCAATTTTGATAGTATAGAATTATAGACAGACATGCGATTTGATACAACTCCGCCGTTTTCTTGAGACGTTTCTGATTTTAAGGTTCCGTTAAATCGCTTAAGTTTATCATAGGGCCGATTTTCCATCTTCAGATATCTTTTAACTGAGGAATAAAATTGATGTATGACTGATTTTGTATAGAAAATCTGTCAAAAATTCGAATTTACTCCTCCGATAAAGTTATCTGGCGACGGAAAAATTAGCTATTAATAGATATTATTTCTATGAACTTGGTGAATGATTCTGTAGTTTGTTTCTTTTTATTAATTCATCTACTTTGAAGGGGTTAATTTTGAAATTGTGACATCATTTTGTGTATGAATCTAATTGCTTCGAAACGGTGTTAGGATCTTATGATCCACCTGGGTACTCATTATTCTAGAATAAACATATTATATCAATCAGAAACCACATCCTACCTACCTATATCTTAACAAATGCCCACACCAGTAATCCTCTTAGTTAGAACCATGTCGTACTTTCCCGCTTACCTCCTCCTAGCTACTCCAATACACGATCAGATCCCAGCACCTTTTATAAAGATTCCTACGCATTGTTTCCTCTAAGACTTGTTATAAAAATCACACGAGCATTCTTAAGAGATGACGATATGTCAAACAAAATGCACATATAACCAGTAAGGCAATTGTCCTATAACCAGTACCATCCAGGCTATATATTCAGTAATTGACAGAATTGCCTCTATTCTTCGTCTGGGCCTCCTCCGGCTTGCAGCCACTTCCATCCTATTGTACTCTAATAACGTCAGTGATGCACTTAGCCAATTAAATGGACAATACCCATAATAGTTGACAGGACCGCGACTCATCCTATAAAAACTTCATAATTTTTTTTTGCTATTATGGAGATAAAGGGACCTAATAAATGAACATACTACATATCATCACGCTTACATTCCCCGAAGAGTTATGCAGAGGCGTCGTATTGCACACCCACCGTTCACCGGTGTACATAGGCATATGAATGAAGCACAGTTAAAATGCATTTTTCAGGGACCATCCAAGGTTTTCCCATAGTTTAGGAAATGCTGCAATATTATGAATAGTTATCTAACACCGAGGTATTTAAGACTTCGTTTTCGAGGTGATACAGCCCTACTCATACCAAGTGACCAGAGACAGATCTTTGTGTGATCCACAGATATTTTTACTCCTAGACCGAGTGTGCTTTGTGCCTGTTAATAATTTAATGTCGCGGGGACTTGCTTACAAATATATAATTATATTTGTAAGCAAGCCCCCAGCGACACAAGGTAAAAACATTACATTGGATTATTTGAAGATTCTAAAGAAATTAGGTAGGTATCATAAGATCTTCAACATGAAACTTTGAGCCCTTCTAAAACGCCCATCTTTCTTACCTAAAATTAACCCTTCATCACTGATAACTACGCTTTCCCCAAATGGAATCCATAACCTAGAGATTTAAAAGGTACAATCTACGTCACAAGAAATGATGACGTAACCGTTATAAAGCATTGTTTAAAACGAGTTTGCTTTTATCCTATCGTGTGGAAACGTAATTACCTATTGTCATACTTACAAAGAATTTGTTAGCTATTGACGCCCTCGATTCTAATAAAAACGTCATCGTCCTAGCTAGCTGGAAAAGGGTTTTAAAAAGGCGGATTGAGTTTCAGACTACACAGATCGAGCAGTGTTTTTGGCTTTTTTTATGAAATTCTCAGTAGCAGCTTGGAGTTTGGTACTTGTACCCGGTTAATGGGATTAGGCTTGCCACCTGTTACATGGGACATAAACATACCGGTGAACTGTGGGTGTACAATGTAACGTACATCTCTGCCAAACCCTTCGGGAAATACAGGCGTGATGGTATGTAATATATAACATAATCAACCCATTATACTGTCCCACTGCTGGGCACGGGTCTCCTCTCAGAATAACGGGGATTATTCCACCACGCTGGCCTAGTGCGGGTTGGCAGACTTCACAAGCCATCGAGAAAATCTCTCAGGCATGCAGGTTTCCTGACGACGTTTTCCTTCACAGTTTAAGCGCGTGATAATTAACTATTTAATACGCACATGACATCGAAAAGACAGAGGTGCGTGCCTTGGGTTCGAACTCGAGACCTTTGACTTGGCAGTCCAAAGGTCATACCACTAGGCTATCACTGCGTAATATATTTAAGCATAGATATCCTAACAGATATCCTAAGGATAGACGGATTGTAAGCTTTTTGGTCTTCTGACTGCAACTACAATTATCATAGGTAAGGCTTTTGTACCCGACGCCTCCAGCATATGTTGGAGCACCAAGATTTCTAAGGGTTACTTGGAAGGAAAATTCACGATCAGATTGATAACTTCTACTCAAGCAGCAAACCAATCGACGAATGCCTTACAATTTTTACTCACTTCACCCTTCAAAATATCTTCTTCTTTTTGAACTCCAATCCAGCCAACCCATAGTGATGTCGTCTTTTTGCGGCAACCTCTACAGTACCGACGGCTTTACGTGCTCTCTGAGGCAAGGAGGGTTAGATCTATGTGTAGCAAACCGTCACCCAGCCATAGATTGACTGGGACATGCCCAGCTTAACCTTGTAGATCAATTGATCGGCCTGGTTATTAGTTAGCCACGAGCTATAACTATTAAAAACATATTTTCATCAAAGTGAAATTGCCATACAGTACAGAATGATTTTTTCAATCTATCGATTTTTAAACAATGAGTTCATTGTTTAAATGAAGTATAAATTAGTTATTTTAAACTGTATTAGTAATCGTTTCGCTTCAGAGGTTAACGTAATCGGTTGCTTATTAAAGCGGAACTATGTTAAGAATGGTTTTTTTAGCTATATACGTTGTATTATGTAAAAAAAGCGAATCATATCCCATAAGATTCGCTTTTTTTGGGGTAAGTACTGAAAATCCTCATGGATTATCTGCCTCATGGGGAGGTCGCAGGGTATGTCAATCATGTAGGTACCAACTAATAAATAAATAAAAAACCCGACTACCAAAATAGATAGAAACAAGATGCACTACCAACTCATGCAGTTTGAGACATATTACCTAAATAGAACTACAAAGACCTCATGTACACGTAGTTTGCAATAAACGATTTGATTTGATTTGACCTATTTATTACCTCCGACTGAGATTGGTCTTTGGCTCTTGCTTCCATGTCTTTGGCGATCGGGTTTTTAGAGTTTTTAATTAAGTAACTTTTTTATTATTTTACACTAGGAATTTTTAGTAATTCTCATTCCAAATTGGGCACATTTAAACATATAAGTTGTGTATATTTTTTTTTTAATCACTTTATTTTGATAGAAAGAAATATACCTATGAAAAACATAACCCTCCTTCTGGCGCAGTGGGGTAAAATCAACAAAAAAAGTAAAAAGATTCCCTTGCCCATAGGTGACCATAGGCCATGGAATTCACAACGTTCACCACGATCTTAACAAGCTATGGTTTGAGCGTTTGCAGGAGAATACCATCCATGTTGGTCTCGTTTTTAATCGCCTTTAAAAAATTAAGAGATTCTCAAGTTGACGAGTTCTGAAAAGGAAAAAATTCAACCGCTATAGGATCATATTTGTGTGTACGTTACGCGATCGCCGATCCTGATACGATTTACATGGATCTTTTTTATCTGATAGAAAATCTATAGGTACATCCTATCCTAGCCCATATTTTGATTGGTGTCTTCCTAGTGGTTCTGAAGGTAACCCATAAAAAGCATGAAGTGGGTTTAACTACTTAAAAAACAATTGTTGTTTATCTTAACATTTTAATCATAATTATAATGATCCCATAGACAAAAGTGTAGTTCTTCACGAATTGGAAAATTTCTTTCCATTTTTCTTTCCGTAAAAACCTAATTTATTACGAACAGTTTTACATAAAAATAGTCGATCTAGTCTCAAGAGTGATGCGCTTACTACCGAACATTTCAGCATTTTATTTGTATTTTTTCTTTATACCACTAAGGTGGCAAACAAACATATGGCTCGCCTGATGGTTACCGTAGCCTATAGACGCATGCAACACCAGGGGTATCACTTGCGCGTTGCCGACCCTGTAAATTAAGGAGGAATAGTTGAGCTGGCAGCATAGGAGACATTCTGCCATGCATGACAGCGGCGGTAACAAAACACCACCGGTCCCCCACACTGTCAACACAACTCCTTGCGGAGCTCTGGCGACCTTACTCACCGTAAGGAACACAATATAGCACGGAGCTATGTTATTTGGCTACGATTTTCTGCAAGGTGGAGGTACTTCCCCAGTCGAGCAGCTCCAATTGTGAGTGGAATTATCCAATTCCACTATGCCCTACCTCTCTTCATAATTTATATACTTAAAAAGATAAATCTATGTAATGTCCCATTTTTCAATAACCCAAAATCTACAATAAATTATCTATGTAAATGAAATGAATGTCGGTCAGATGCTGTAACATTGGCAATTGATTGTTATACTTAGGTACTGCGCGCGGACATTCGACCTCGCATTAAATATTATTAAACCCATGTTTAAGTTAAACATGACAATTCAATCAGTCTATTGGATATCCATTATCATGTTGATCTTATATTTTACGATCGTGGTTCGGGGCAAATGTGCTGCTGATCTGATATTGATCGCGATGGGTTTGACCTAGACGATTAATTATGCATGCATGACCTTCAGTTGGAAACGGTCTACTCAAAGCTGCTTTGGCTCTTCGTTCGACAGGCTGTAATAGACATTTGCTACTCCCTGACCGGACTGTGGCTCCAGTATGCGGCGCGCTAGTTTGTCACACGTGTGCCTTTAATTTCACCCATTTCTTTGCTCTACGACGATCCATTTCTTTCTTTGCTCTATAATTGTCATGGCCACGGGATTCTTGACATTCTCTACGACCATGACAGGCTATGGTCCAGCATTCGCTGTACTCCTTCAAAGAGTCAGACCTTATCTATTGTCCTACTCGAAGGAACCTAGGCGCCACCTACTGGAAAAATACATTTGTCGTTGCCCTGACTCATCCATCATCATCATCTACCTGCCCTTGTCCCAATTCATGGGGTCGACGCAGCATGTCCTTTTCTTCCATTCGTCCCTATGAACCGTCACCTCATCATTCACTCCCTTTTCCATCATATCAGCCTTAACACAATCCATCCATCTTGTCTTTGGTTTGGTACCGATACCTTTGCCCGAACTATGTGGCTGGAAATGGCCCTGAGAGTTGACCATTTCAAAATTATTCCCTGATATTTATACTTCCAATAACTTTAAATACCGGCGTTGTTTAAGCGGCGTTAAACAACGCTTACGTTGTGTTTCGCCGAGTGAGTGAGGTTACCGGAGGCCCAATTCCCTTTTAAAAGGTCGGCAACGCGCTCGTGACTCCTCTGGTGTTGCGGGTGTCCATGGGTGGCGGTAATCACTTACCATCAGGCGATCCGTCTGCTCGTTTGCCCTCCTATCACATAAAAAAAAACTTATGTCATATTTTACCACGCAGTTCTTGATATGCGAGTGGGCACTCCTGCGCAAGATGCGCGACAGTGAGCGCTGCCTGGGCGTGCACATACCGCCGTGGGTGCGCGGCTTCTACTGCGCATTGGCATCGTTCGCCATCGGTGTCTGCTTCGTCGAAATCTCCGTGAACATCGCCAAGAATACTATCGGAAGACCAAGGCCTCACTTCTTCGATGTAAGTTTTTTTTTCTACCAGCAATTTAGTAAGCGATAAACGATGACGTCTCTAAAGGTTTTCCTTTCCCTGTTTCTATAGTTGGCTACACATAAGACATAATTTTTAATATAAGCTGGTGACGCATTGTATAGCCTTTCCGTACAAGGAAAGGACAGCTTACGCTCTAAATATTATAGTATAGCTTGATTTGTAGAAGGTCGTACCTAATATTCAAGTCATCCTTATCCTGATAATTATTTTCCTCATTTATGTGGCTTTGCAAGAAGTGTATAGATAAACGGCAGATACTTTAATAAGTAAATTATTATTTCAATAATTAATAACAAGTGCTGTTATATAGATAATTTTGATCCAGTTAGTAGATAGTGCTATCTTGACAATAGTTACATAATAGTTATGTATGTTATCATTATTTATCGAGAGCAAAATACTAGTGTTTTTTTTTATTCTCCTTAAGCTTACCTTGCTTACCTTCTTGTTTTTCTCTGTAGACTGCCTCATTAGTCCAGTGGTCCCAAGCGCGACTACTACGCTAGAGGTCCTGGGTCCGATTCCCAGGTCAATCAAAATGTTATTGGGCTTTTCTATGAAATTCTCGGAGTTTGGGACTCTTGCCCGGATAATGGCAATAGGCTCGTAGGACCTAAAAATAACGGCGAAGTCTGAGTGTACATTTGTACACCTCTGCCTAACCCTTTGGGGAATACAGGCGTGATGGTATCTTATGTTATATGGATAAACTGATCAATGATCTTCTTATCTTCAGGTCTGCCAACCCTCCGTAGACTGCACCTCGTCGGAGTGGCAGAACCGGTACATCCAGTCATCTGACTACCACTGCACTGGCTCTCAAACCGACAAGTTCGAGGATATGCGCAAGAGTTTCCTTAGTGGACATTCCGCCTGGTCGGCTTACACTATGATCTATTTAGCTGTAAGTATCAGAACTTTTCGAAATAATGTTCGCATTTAAAATGAACTAGCTTGTGGTAGCGGCTCCGCTCACGCAGGATACCCACCTACCGAAAAAAACTACCTAAGTTAAAATGATAAAAAGTATCCTAAATGTTGACCAAGCTCATAATCGACCTGAGGGCCAAGTGTGAGTTTCACCGCGTTTTGTGTGCTGATTGGCGATTTCGTGACCTTCACCACTCTCCACCAATCAGTGAGCCGAACGCGGTCGATGCGTAAAACCGAGTCTATGAGCTTGACAGATTTCATAGAAATCTGTCAAGTAGATTAGGTTATAAAAGCGAACATACAGAGAGATTCTAAAAAATCTTTAACTTGGCTTCATTGTTGCTCAATTAGTTACCTCCATTTGTTTTTTTTTCCAATGTTTTGCAATTACAGACAAGACTTTTCTACTAACTTATTATATAGATTATCACTCGCTTAAACGGCAAGCGATAACATCGTGAAGAAACCTGATTGCCTGAGTGGTTTTCTCGACGGCGGGCGTGTGAATTCAATTTAAATTCAAATATTATTAATTGTTTAGAAAATAGTAATTTCATACTAGTGTGGTGGACTATAACCTAACTCTTGAATTAATGAGCGGAGACTCAAACTAAGGAGTAAGAGTCAAGAGCAAGCCCGTTTCAGCTAAAAAAAAAGAGACTCGCTTACCACAATCTGCTATTAGCGGCCTCATTAGGTTTAGGCCTGTTAGAATAGAGGTCCTGGGTCCGAGTCGCATAACATTCTGATTCTCAGTAACAACTCGGGAGTTGTTTTTAATAATGGTAAATAAATAAATTTTAAGTACTAGATGGCGCCGGCGTTACTTAACAAGGCACTGACCTTTTTGATGGATTAAATCGGTAAACGAGCTGATGAAGCACCAAGTAGTCATCATCGCCCATGGACACCTGCAACACCAGAGGAGTTGCTGATGCGTTGCCGCCAGGGTCGAAGCGACCGAGGGGGAACTGGCTCTCAAGCGCAAAAGTAGAAACACACCGCGGTGCTTTGCTTTGTGGTCGTCAGCCAGTCAGGCCCCAAAAGGTCCTACTACCGAGCAAATCAGGCCTCCGTAATACTATCCTCGAATAGACTATTACAGACCAGTGTGAAAACCTATATGAGATGATAAATATATAGTTAGTTTGATATAAAATATGTTAAGACCATATCTCTCATTACAGTTATATTTAGAAGGTCGCATGACCTGGTCGGGCACCCGCGCGCTCCGACACGTCCTGCAGTTCGGAGCCGTGATGCTGAGCTGGTTCACAGCTCTATCTCGCGTGTCCGACTTTAAACACCACTGGAGTGACGTGCTTGCTGGGTACACGCTGGGTGCTGTGTATGCTGTCGTCATGGTTAGTATACCTAATGATTCAGCTCAGGGCTTTCTTAAGTGGAGAAGAGATTAACGCAACTGTCTATGCTGGCGTTATGTGGGACAGAGAGACATACATAAGTATGTAATTGTTTTTTTTAATACACCTCCCGCATTATGAAGTAACTAATAAGAGTAACAAGCCCTAGTACCTGGAAATCGCGCAAATACCAATATTCCATAGAATAAAGTCATGTTAATTCGTTGAAATAAAGGAAACAGTTCCAATATTTACGATTAGATTAGGTGAGTCGGGCAAATTTGTAAAGTGTAGCTTGTCAAAGACCTTCCCTCATATCTCCATCTATATCGATCCTGTACCAATGAAATCCAAATTCCAATCCAATCCTGTGCCAATTAAATCCAAATTCCAATCCAATTCGATGGCAATTAAATCCAATTTTAGATCACCATCAATTTTTTCTTCTCTTCTAATTCTGCTTCGAATTTAAATAAAGTTATTTTTCTTTTTCCACAGTGGACGTGGGGCACGGATGTAGTTCTAAAGAAAAAAAAGAACCACAACTCGTTGCCTCAGCTCGAGATATCAGTGACCAGCCATTCGGTGCCACCACCTCAACGCTAAATAACTGTCTTTCAATGCTAAGTTAATGACTGTCACTTCACGAACGACTTTCTTTATGGGAATAATATAAAGATCTAAAGGTCTAATAAACTTATACAAAATTTCGAATAGCAAGATAGAAAAAGGCACAATACAACTCACCTCCTACCGGTTTCCCTTTTGAATAATTACTATTGCTTAACTTTGATAAGGTGATGGCAGCAGACATTAGTAAACAAAATTCACAACTAACTACTAAAACTTTTGCTTAAAAATCGTTATCTAAAAATTGCTTAAATTGACAATTTTGGCAGTTGGCCAATTTTTTAACATGATACTATAATTAATGGCGCGATGAATGCTGGTTTGTGCTTAGAATGTGCTACAATACGCGTAAAACTAGATAAGGTGGACGATCAGCCTTATCTAAGGTACTTAGGGCTGATTTTTCAATCGTTAGATATCTTCTGAGGAATTAAATTGACGTTTGACATATTTTGTATAGAAAAATGAAATTTGAATTTATTCCTCCGCTATAGTTATCTCGCGATGGAAAAATCACCCTACATTTTAAGAAGAATGCTTCCTTCTCAAAGTTAAGTTTTGAAATTAAATCATGTTTTTAAAAGTTAGGCTGTGTTTGCCCAGAAATATTTTTGAAAAATATTGTATATATTATACACAATAAGGTACAATGGATTTTTCAAAAATTTTGTTTTGTTGAAATGTTGTTTTAGCTCCGACTTCGACTCAAAATCTGTCATTATTATGCGATCTATTTGAAATAGCCAAAGACATTTAAAACATTACCCGTGATAAACGGGATATTAAAAACTCGTAATACCTGACACCCATTGCAGGTAACAAATCCAATCTAATGTCATACGTCAGCCTGACAAAGTAATTTTCGTCCCCCCTAATTCGTTCCCCTAGAGCAAGTAATCTTGAAGAAATAGTTACCTATTAGTAATGATAAGAACCTGTTATTTAAAATCAAGATGGCTGTGCATTTTGCGTTGTATCAACGTTTAGTTTCTTTATTGTAGTTTAAAATAAGGTATTTAATGTGATATAATATAGGTTAAATTATTTTAATATATTAATATAATTGTTTGTATAATCTAATATATAAAAATGAATATTTGTTTGTTTGTTCTCTGCGTTATTTCCTACACTATACATCCGATACCGTGTACTTAGTTGCAGCCAAAAACGGGCATGCATCGCATAGAAATTCTCAAATTCAATTCATTTTATGGAATAAAACTAGGTTTGTTTATTTATTTATGTAAATACATCTTTTGAGGGCACTTTTACAATTTAACAATTAGTTTTTTTTTCTTTTAAACTAGATGACGTAGGCATTTTCTGTTTGAAAATTTAAGAGAATTTAAACGCCAATACTAACTCAAAATTAACATTTCTTTTAAAGAACTTAGAATGAGCTATACTCGTAGACACTGATCTCTATAATACCATGGTATCGTAGGTACTATAAAGTATATGTATAGTATCGGTCCTGTTAAAAAATGTTATTGGAAATAATATCTACATTTAAAAATAATTTAAATCGATTCATAAAGTTCTAAGATATTAAGAACAGCTTTTGAAGTTTTTGGTGGGAATTGAATGGGGATGCTCTGTCCCTTTTCCGCAAAACGTCAGTATAGAATTTGTTTTGACGTCACAAAGTGCTATAGTACGCTCTCTATCTAGCATAAAGTTAAAATGCTTATAACTTCCTTATTTTTAAACCATTCTACCCACGACCACGGCTGGGCCAGTGTCAGTGTATAAGCAGAAACGCTGATGTAAAATGATATAAAAGGTAGTAAATATTGTGGTTCTATAATAATCGCTATTAGGATCAGTGTCAGTGTAATAATATTATCTTGGTTTATTTAATTGTTTGCAGTTATTTTAGTGTAATTGATCAAAAGTTTAGAATAACCTTGAAAACTTGATTACAACCATGGGATCAGTGGTTGTTGTCTATTTATGGTATGTGTTTGTTTAATGATAATACCAAAAATATGATGAAATTGGATTCACTAACAACAAAGTTATACGGAAATATACCTGGGTACATGAAAATCCTACTTAATATTATAAACGTGAAAGTTTGTTAGTATGGATGTTTGTTACTCTTTCACGCCAGCTGAACGGATCTGAATGAAATTTGGCACAGAGATAGATTATAGTCTGGAATAACACATAGGCTTTTTATCCAGATCGGCCCAATCCTGAAGGCCACGCAGACAAAATCGCGGGCAGAAGCTAGTTAATAATAAATGATTTAAAGCGATCCATTTATAATTGAAAATAATAACTATTAATAGTAATAAAATAATAACATAAAATACCGTCACGCCTGTATTCCCCGAAGGATAAGGCAGAAGTGTACAAATGTACACCCACAGTTCGCTGGCATGTTTAACCAAATCCAAACTCTGAGCTGCTATTGATATCATAGAAAAACTTAATAACACTGCTTGACCTGGGATTCAAAACAAGACGTCTAGCGTAGCAGTCACGCTTGGGATAACTATAGATACTAATAAGGTAGTACTGGTTTTATGAATTTTATCGAGTTATATTGATAATATTATTTAAATTCACTATGTTTCGGATCCTTTACTTAGAGGCATTTTTGATCGCCTGTGAATAATTTCATAGCAAATTGATGAACACCAACTTCCGGTTGTTGCTTATCTTTCAATACCGCGCCGTATAACCTTCGTAGCAAGACGACGTAAGTAATGTTCCTGCTGCCTAAGTATTTTTTTTAGTTATTTTAGTAAATGAAAAATTCAATGGCGGAGGATTCGAACCTCGTCTCCTGGTTGGATACACCAGACGCTCTAACCTCTAACGTCACTTTATGACGTAAATTCAGAATGTGAAGGTAAAATTTCAATCAGGCGGGTGGGGTTCGCGGTGGCTTATTATATAATCTTAGCATGGAAAATGCAAAAAAATCACAAAAAGATATATTTTCTTTAAATTTGCTAATACCTTTTTTTTATTTATTAACTTTAAACAACATTTACAAAACAGTTGTTTCTACATTTCTATTTAATAATAATAATAATAATATACTTTTTATTGTACACCAAAGTAGAAACATAAATAAAACAGACATTTTAAACTTAAAAATACAACAGGCGGCCCTAATTTTAATTCTATATACTTTTCTAAATGATGGATTTATTGAATCCCGTAAGAGACGTGAAAATATCTGACCTGCTCGGTGATAGGACCTCTTGGGGTCTGACTGGCTAGCGACCACACTTACGTCGAAGTTTGTCGTAAAGACCTTGATGTGTGTTACGACTTTTGCACGTAAGAGTCAGTTCCCCTCGGTTGCTGCGGTTGGCAGTCTGCAGTCCGTAGGAGCTCTTGAGTGTCGGCAACGCATCACCTCTGGTGTTGCAGATGTCCATGGGCGACGATGACTACTTACCACCAGGTGGCTCGTCAGCTCGTTTGTCGATTTATCAATAACAATAAAATAAAAAACATTGAAATATACAAAAACATTATTTTATATTATTGTAAGTTCTCTAGACTTGACTCGTCGAGCTATTAATATTTATGAATAATAACGTTAAAAACGAACTAAATTGTATGGATGGATTATTATCATTAATATTTCAATTATCAACTATTGACGTGTTCAAAGCGTTGCTCTACATTTTTTCCTCCTGCAAACACCCAGACCCGGAACAGCTATCTGTAGATTTTACAAAATATTTGTTGCGTACAGGGATCGAACTTACAACACGTAGCGTAAAAGCCGATCGTGCTGTCAAATTATAATAATAACAATATTCTATGGGATTTTTTGCACATGTTTTGATTATTACTAGTGTGGTCCATCGCAGGTTTTTTTCAACCGGAATTTTAGTAAAAGTTGCCTGGTAGGAAAGTTGTAGTACAGTACGCGCGACATAAGTTGTCCGGACTGAAGTTAGCTGTTTGGTTGCGCAGTACACAATTTTTAACGTAAACAATCCACTGCGCATTAAAACGGCGAACTTCACTCCGGCCAACGTATGCCGCGCGTACTGTAAGTAGACAGAATACAGTTGCCTGAATACAGTAGGACATTGTCTGTATCCTCTGCCTTTCCCAATCGAAATTTTTATATGCACACTATCTATTTTCCTACATCCATTTTCACATACCTACCGAACTTATATTTTAAAAAAAGGTTTTGATCAAAGTCATCCCGCAGTTTAAATAATAATTTCTTTAGTTCAGACTGCCTCATTAGTCTAGTGGTTCCAAGCGCGACTGCTACGCTAGAGGTCCTGGGTTCGATCCCCAGGTCGAGCAAAGTGTTATTGGGTTTTTTTATGAAATTCTCTGTAGCAGCTCGGCGTCTGGATTTGCGCCCGGTTAATGACAATAGGCTCGCCACCTCTTATGTGGGACCTAAACATACCGGCGAACTGTGGGTGTACGTTAAGTACACCTCTGCCTAACCCTACGAGGAATACAGGCATGATGGTATGTTATGTTCTTTATTTCAGATTCATGTGAATGAATCGGTTTCTTCTAAGCAAGCGCGCTCCATCTTAGATCACAGTGTCGCTTAACTTTAGGCGAACTGGTGGTCAAGGTTTAGAATACTGTTCCTCTCTGCCTTTCAGATAGGCATCCCGTAAGAGGCGTGAAAATATCTGACTTGCTCAGTGGTAGGATCTGTTGGGGTCTGACTGGCTGGCGATCAGCCTTACCTAGAAGTCGAAGTCTGTCGTAAAGCACCTTAGTGTGTGTTTCGACTTTTGCGCGTAAGAGCCAGTTCCCCCTCGGTTGCTGCAGCTGGCAGACTGCAGTCCGTAGGAGCTCTAACGAGTCGGCTACGCATCAGCAACTCCTCTGGTGTTGCAGGTGGTCATGAGCTATGATGACTACTTACTAACAGGTGACTCGTCAGCTCGTTTGGCGAATTAATCCATAAAAGAAATCTGTCAACCAGTCGCACCATATATGACCAATAGATAGCTTTAGCTTATCACGGCACTGCTTATAATTCTTTGGATCAGAAAGTTTTATTATAAGGGCATCGCACCATACTATTAACATACAATTAAACACAATAAGAAACGAATCCCTAGGCCTTACGGGGCATTATTCCACCGTCCACCATACCCTGACCATCATATTACAATACTTGTACAACACACTGATAAAAAAACAACCATATATTCATTAGTATAAAGTGCAAATCCCCTACAAACAGTTATTGGTGAATTTCCAGAGCTGGTATTTGAAATACAACTTCGTTACCCTATAGATAGGGTACAGTTTAAATTGTAGATGATGTGTGAAGAGGTTCGTGTAAGATTGGTAAAGTTTACTTTCGCCGGCGGGCGATGTCGGTCGGAATGCCCGATGTACCGACTAGCCACGGTGCCGTGTCTACCACCTGTCCATAGAATGTGCGTGGGCGCAGATAGGAAAATAGGTAGTAAACTATGAGCAAATTAGTTATGTACACAATTATTAGGATATTTGTGATCAATTTGATTATAATCTTAACACACTATTGCGAGTTACTTTACAAATAAATGTTAATAACACAATATTGTGAGTAAATAGATAAATATGAAATCCTATTTTTTTACAAATTATTAATAGTGTGTATCTAAAATAATCTGTTATGAAGGACTTTCGAAGTAGTTTTGACGTGATTTTATAAAATTATTCGGTACTAAATAATTTCTTATAATAAACCTTAATGTTGAAGATATGAATTTTAGTGAAAGAAAAATTCATTCAAATTTCTAACGATTTTATTGCATTAAAATATTTTTCACGATAAAAAAATACTACGGAATCGCTATTAAGGCCTCAGCCTGAAATAGCTGCAGTAGCAAGTCCTTTAAACCATTTTAGCACACCAACCAAATACATATAGCTAGCGAGGCATTATAAATATCAAGCGAAATACCTAGGAATGTACTAATTTTCGAAAAACATACAAGATTTATATAGTATTTGTAAAATCGCTAGGAATTCCGCAAGGTAGTTTGCTTGGCCCTTTTATGTTTCAATCTTGATTGATGTCTTAGTGGCTTATTGAGAGCCTTGCTTGATAATATCCTGTAAGATTAAATCATTTGTTAGTGTCCCGAAGTGTTACGTTGTCTCGTTGTCCTCATTTCCCCAGTATCATGAGAATTTCCCGAAATCGCGTCATACTTATGTTACAAAATGATCCTACCTATCCTAATTTTACCTTCCGCAATTTCGGTATTGCCAAAAAGGTTAAGAAGGAGTTATGTAGTAAAACGGTTCGTTAAAAACCCTAAGTTAAGGTAAAAACACACACAATTACATTTGGTATGGTCAGAAATAAATTATTACAGACTGTTGTGTCACTGTAATAATTTGTTTCTAACCTTATTGAATGTATGAAACCGATATGATTCTGATGCGCTACGACACGACAGCAGTGTGTTTCAGCCTTTACCGTTAATACTAACCAAAATTTACCATTCTCATAGAGGCTCTACTCACGTATCCACAAGTACGCGCTCTATCGAAAAGGTTCTTTGTAGAGTCGACGGCGAACCTACAGTAAACAATTGCGGACAGTCCTCGCCCGTGCCCCGCGAGAGCCGCGCGCCCGCAACGACACTATAAATGACCTACCTGACAGGTGTCTGTGATACAAATTTAAATATCGAATGAGAAAAAAAAGAAACAAGATTCGTTCGTTCACTTTTTTATTTATTTTTTCTCACAAAGTTTTAATGTACCGTTGTGGATGTTTCCGTTAACCGTGTGTATTGTGCTGTGAGATCCAATGGACTGTTCTCGTGGAAAATGGTTTTAGTTTGCTTGCATCTCGCATATATTCCGTTTTTGACGTTTACGTGACGTTTCTGGCTGTATGGAATAGGTTTGGATGTGTAACTTCTGACCTGTGCTTGAGTAACTTTTTTTGTTGCTCGTAATTTGAGTTTACTTTTTATGTACAGCAATTTATAGTTGTAAAACTATATCTACTTATGTGGTTATACTGTTTTATGTTAGTTAAGGTAATAAGTCAGACGTCCTTACAAGGTTGAGGTAAGTCTCTGTCGAGTCTCGTTGCACAGACTTGTAACAGTTGTTACAAATATTATTAACTACAAAATACCTATAAGTGCAACAGTTTAAATTTTTACCGTAACTACCGAGCGAGAGACTAATATCTCCAGCATCTTCATAGGTAGGGAAGAATCAGGCATTCCGGATAACCTGTTGGAAAGGTTAGCCTTGTATCCATTGGGATAGGTACCCATAATCAGGACAGTCCTAAGCCCTCCAGAGGCCCTTGAGCATACACCTATATAGGTACCTATTTATGTCTGTAACACATGCGTATCTAAGATTAAATATAATTTCTTTCCGTTGTGTTCTTTCAAAAGATGTCCTACTTAACATAATAATCTTATATATTCTAGATCAATAACCAACCTTGAATATAATACCATGGTAAGACATATATTATATAAGAAACACCAAACAGTAGTAATAAAATTCCTTATCAACACCCGCATAACAATTAAGTATGTAAGTATATATCTATGTCACTTAGCATTAGGGTTCCCAAGTATACTGTTAAAAACAGTAATATACCTACTGTTTTTCACCACATTAAACAAAACTAAAGTAAATATACAAAATACAATTTTCAGCCTCAAAATGACTAAATAAGCACACACTAAGTCAGTGCAGCGTAATCACAATAGTGGCGTATAAAACACTGTTATTTTTTATAAAAATCTGTTTATTTTCATTCTCAGACCTAAATATACTTTGTTTCTTGTATAAAAAGTTGGCAACCCTACTTAGCATTTATCGTAAAGTCGCTAAAGTAAATTGTTTTGCAACAATGTTTGCGAATTGTGTAAGATATTTCATTGAGTAAGTGTATGATTAATTTTTATATTCGAAGCTGCTGCATGAAGTTTTGCTTCGTTTCCCGGTTAGAGCAATTTCTTGTTATTCTTTTCTATAGAATTCTTAATACTTATGAGTTAAATGCAACTAAACGTACTCGTAATATACATGCTGTAATTCATCGAAGGCTTAGGCAGACTACTAATGTAAGTACCTACATCCGCAGTTCGAATGTTTTAAGGTCCTATGTAATGGGGCGAACCTAGATCTGGGCACAAATTCATACTCCGAGCTACCTACTGATAATTTTTTAATGAAATTACCATACTACATTTTATTTGACTTTAGATATAATTTAACCCAAAATGAATCATATTGTTTTATTGTTAATCCTATAAACAAATAAAACCTGCGGAGATAAATATATTGTGCAATATAAAAAAATGTCAGGGTCTTTGAAATATAAATTTTATCTCATTCAATATTATGCCGGATATTGTTCAAATATTGCACGAGATATAAACTTGATAATTTTGAGTTTTAGATTTATGTGGGAATGAAATGAATCGCGAGTTCCTTGACCTACATATTGGTAGCTTTTGGAACTTAACCATTGCTATAATATTAGTGATAAAGTCACTCAGATATTTGAGATGTAATCCTTACTAATATTATAAACGTGAAAGTTTGTGAGTATGGATGGATGGATGTATGTTACTGTTTCACTCTAGACCGGCTGAATGGATCTGGATAAAATTTGGCACACAGATTATATATAGCCTGGAAAAACACATAGGCTACTTTTTATCCAGGTCGGGCCCAATCCTGAAGTCCACGCAGACAAACTCGCGGGCAGAAGCTAGTAATTAAAATATTGACACACTTCACCCGTAAATTTTTGGTTTTATGCAATACTTAGCGCGTGAGCCTATTTGCCATTATCTGGACAAAAGTTGAAACTCCTGACTGCGTCTGCGAATTTTACAGTAGAAAACTCCATTAATACTTTAACTGATCTAGGAATCGAATGCCGTGACCTCTCGTAACCACTAGACCAACAAGGCAGCAAAAAATATATTTTCCTATCACTAAAAACACTCTTAACAACAGGATTAAGACCAAAGACAAATCGATTGGCGTAAGAATCATAAAAATTGGTCCATTCTTAGAGCGCCACAAAGGAACATACTAATAGGCTAATAAACACATTACCCTCCTTTGCGTCACACAGTCGGGCAAAAATATAGCGTTGAACTCTTATACTAGAGTCTAAGGTTGAACTACATATAAATCAATCAATATTCTGTGTAAATTGGTAGAAACGTGTAACGGATTCCATTCCATTTGGTTGAACCGTCGTTTACCTTCGCCTTAAAGCTGGGATGTGGGCAAACTGCATACCACCACAATGGCAACCACTATGCGTGTGCGCAGGTCGCTAGTGATGTGACCCGTATTTGTACTGACTAAGTTTTAACTTAAATATAATTATAAGTGAGATGTGAAAATCTTCTATTGTTTATTATTTCTGGATGAAAAATATATTCTATACCTAAATGTGAAGTTTCTATAAGGTGTTTATGTCAAAGTATTTTTTATACATAAACAGATATAAGCCTATCCCTGTCTACAGCATGCAGAAAAGAGCTTCATCGAACTTATCCGAGTCCGTTAGCATTTTTATTTTATGTTGACTTCAATATTTTTGGACCGAAAATGTTCAATCGGGGTCCGAAAATAGCGCAGTATCGCCTGACGGCTCATCATCATCATCATTCAGGGTCTAAGATGGAGCATGCTTAATTAGAATCTACTAATAAATACATTTTCGGGATCTGTCTCTCACAGACGACATAATTCAGTAAAAGTTACAACTATCAAGCATGTTTTGTTGGATTGACTTTTTAGTACATTTTTATAACACGCGTTTCATCCCAACTTGTGGAGAGGATTTTTTTTTATTCTTAAACATTATACAGGCGTAAAAATTGGGCCTCTAATAACCCCACATTTTCCAACATTAACCTGTGTTTGTCGTAGTGGGTGGTCATCTGGCTAACACCATGGCAAAACCCAAGGGATCCAAGTGGAAATCGAACCTACGATACCGCGTCAAGTGTCGTGGGTTCGATACCCAGCAGAGGCAAATATAGTGTGGTCCGTGTGTACTCTGTGAGCGTTATTAGTATGTGAAAGACCCCCGCGAAACACAGATGTTGTCTTTAAAAGATTAAATTTATATTTATCGCATTGGTGACAGCTACAATGTCGCTGATGTCCATGGGCGGCGGAAGTCACTTGCCATCAGGTGACCCGCATGTTCGTTTGCCCCTCTGATATATATAAAAAAGAAATGTATTCGGTATCACTCATCGTTTACAACGCTATAAGTAGCTACCTAGTCCCATCACTAAAAGTAAACGAGATCACTGTGTGACAACAGTTATGCAAATACGTGGCGATAAGCCGAACATGTTCATGAATATGTACGCGGATCATGACCACAAACTTGTGGTCGTGAACACTTCATAGGTACAGTCGACAAAAGTCTTTCGCTGCCTGTAAACCTAGCTCGCTTTACAGGCAGGGAAAGACATCTGCACCGTAAGATGGCGTTATAAATAATATCCGCTAAAGCTTTTGCTAAAAAAGCTAAGCTAAAAAACATACCAAAAACTTACATACCAAAAACCTATAAAAGATAGCAGGGTATTAGATTCGGATTATAAGATAAAACATCAGCACTATACGAGAAATGTAAGCCGAGGGAAAGTTCTTGCCCTATAGTCATGGCAATACGATTCATGATATTCACGACTAACGAACTAACAATCCTGCGTTTTAACGCATATTGCGTGATACATTATTATACAATCTTTATCAAAACACAGATGTTAGTTGCCTGTGTACCTAATTCTTTTGTCGACAGTACATACACGACAATGCAACCGCCAACGCAGTACTAACTAAACGTTTACCCCAGTTTAGTTAGAAATAGTTTCACTAGGTTATAGATAAGTAACACACATAGTTCTCCTTTTGTTTCCCCATAAATATAGTTACGTAACTATCTTAATGGTCTAGTAGTAGCAAATGCTACTATTATCCTAAGTTCGCGCGGGCGGCGCGCGCTCGTAGCGTGATACTCAAGAGGTGAAATGTACACTGGACAGTTCTTAGGATATGTGACGTCATAATGGTTAACGGTGTTAACGGTTATAATCATTTAACTGTCTGTAATGTCTTAAAATATAAAACACATAATTAAATACCACGGCACCTGTTCTCGTGCTCTATTAGCTGGTATTAAGAAATCTAAAGTAAAAGTAGTTTTTAAGGATCATTCATTGGAACCCACGCGCCGCCCACGTTGGCCGCTATCGGCACAACGTTGACCAACGCTGGCCAAAAACATCACCTACGACCGCATAATTTCGCTTTCAAAATCGATTGTATTAGCTCTATCGAATTTGTTTTTAGGGTACGGTGGGAAAATACGGATTTTGACCAATAAAATGACATGTTGAAAGAATGAGTGAAAGACGATTAACGAAAGGAATTTATAAGGCGAATGTAAGCGGCAGCGTCGGTAGAGGTTTAACGATACTGCGATCTACGATGGAGCGCGCTTGCCTTTAAACATACCCAGATTATACCTCTGGGGGAAGACCCAATCGAGAAGCGCATTCCACATTTCAGCGGTATGTATGCATTATAAAAGTAGACTTAAAGCGTTTCGTTCGGGTTTTCGGAATATCCACCATGAATCGATGTCGCTTTTTCGTGCTTCTGGTTGTCACACTCTCCGAAATGTATTCGATAAAAAACCGATAAGCTAGGAACTTTGCGGCGATGTTCCAGACTTTGGACTTTAGCCCGGACAAGGAAGTCATTGCCAAGGACATACGCTGCCGACCTGAATGGCGAAATCTTTCAAAAAGGTCAGGTGCGTAGCACTCGCAAACGGTGTTTAACGTGTATGTATGAATGTGGAAGAAGCAAAAGAAGTATGCAAGAATCGTAGCAAGTGGCGGTCTATAGTTTCTGCCTACCCCTCTGGGAGAAAAGTGTGAATGTATGTACGTATGTAAAATGACAGATTAAGTTTTTCTGAAAAATATTGGTTTATTAATTAAGCGTTATCGATTCAAATTATTCCGATAATCAATACACATAATAATCCTAAATTTATTACCCTACACACATAAATTCGGATTAGTATCTATAAGACTTGTTCTAAATTTTTTATGAAGTGAACTAGGCAAATGTTGAGATTAAAAAAAATATATGATATATATTATTATTATTATATACATATTAACGTAGGAGAGCCATACTTCGCCTCGAATGGACCAGCTCGACTGGAGTTATACCACGGCCTCACATAAAACCGACGTCAAACAACGCTTACGTTGTGTTTCGCCGAGTGAGTGAGGTTACCGGAGGCCCAATCCTCTTTTAAAGCCGGCAACGCACTGGTGTTGCGGGTGTCCATGGGCGGCGGTAATCGCTTACCATCAGGCAATCCGTCTGCTTGTTTGTCCACCTATCCCATAAAAACAAATATTGTAACACACAAAACATACCATCATACCTGTATTCCCAAAGGGTTAGCTAGAGGTGTACTAATATACAGCCATTAACTGGGCACAAAGTCTAACTAAAATATCATAGAAAAACCCAATAACACTTTGCACACCCTGAAAATCGAACCCGTACGTGACGCAGCAGTCGCGTTTAGAACCACTAAACTAATGAGGCAATCTTTATTCGATAATGTTACATTATAATAATTAATTGTTAAATTAATTATACCTATTGGTATTGGTATAAATAAATCGTATCATAGGCGCCCACGGAATAATTATTTTCGCCCTTAAATAATTTTATTTCGTCATCGGTGTCACAATATACGACTTTAACGGATTAATTATTTAAATTATGTAACTTATAATCAAGGCAATTAAATTAAGCGCTTATAATTATATGCAAATCGAATATTCAGTATTCACTAGGACTTTCCGGCTAGGCTTAACCTTAACCGGCTTTCAAATTATTTTCTTTTATTTTATTTTTATTAGTTTGCTCTATTGTAAGCCCACAGTCCGCGGGAATATTTAGTTCCATGTAATAGGGGGCGAGCCTATGACCATTAAACTTGGGCTTTTATCTAAGTAGGTATATAGGTACTTACATTAATGTATAACTGGCTTTCAAATTATTTTATTTTTCTTAGCTTGCACTATTTTAAACTGAAAGTCCGCGGGAATATTTAGGTCCCATGTAATAGGGGATGAGCTATGATTATTACAAATCCAAACTCCGACCTACAACTGACAATTTCATATAAAGCCCCAATAACACTGGTCGAGATCAACTATATTTTTTTATTTTTATTTGCATTTATTTCAGGCATATAAATGCAAATAAAAAAATATTATAGGTAGTAGTAATACCTGTACCTAACAGCACAATTGATGCAACGCTTCAATGGGCACCTATTCTGTGTTGGGCGATCTGAGAATCAAAACCAAGATCATTAGTGTAGAAGTCGCGCTTAGTACCACTGGACTAATGAGGGAGTTGTTGATTCATAATATATGTATTTTTCATAATTGGCATAGATTTGTAGCACACACTCATTACACTCGCACGTTCCAATACTTTGATGATGTCTTTGGTGTGTGGCATAAGTTAAAAGAGATTTACGACAATCTCAAGCCGGGTCTTAGAAAATAATTAAAGAAAATTTCTTTTAGATTTCCTCCCACTTTCGATTTCTTAGATCATCTCGGTTGACGAGATGATCTAAGAAATCGAAGGCTAACGATCTCTTGCTTAAAACTCGCATAATTCAATAGCGTTTACGTCTACGTTTGCACAAGCCCTCCCATAAAATTGCTTATCGACTTCTATGATGAGATAGGCTGATATGATGAGAAGTTTAGCTGATAGATAGATATTCCATGTTAGAAGACTTTCTTACTTAAAGCAGCAATTGTAAGGCCTACACTACGAATATTCAATGAAAAAGTAATTGTGTTTAATTACAATTTAAACATATTTAAGAAGATTTTGAGCATGCAAATTAATATGCATACCCACCCACCCGCTAAAATCCTCTCACTTGTACTGTACAAATCCAGCAGTAACAGCTAGCACGCGCATACGCATGGCTACACATCGATGTATTAAATCTAGTATAAGTTGACCTCTTATTATATGGAAAGCCTATACAGTACAAGGTCAACTTAGACTGGATGATTAGCTTGATGGGTACCCGTGTGTACAAACAACAATATAGCGGCAGTATACTGAAGTGCGACTAAGGAACTGTTGTGTTGCGAAAATTAACAGCAATACTGATGCAACGCTTCAATGGCACGGCGGCATGCGAAGCAACTGTTGTCCGGTATTTAGATTAGCGGATCGAAACACGCTCTATGTGGCACGACATGTGTCACAGATTTAGTAAAAAATTTCGTGACAAATAAAAAGGCACTATACACAGTAGGTAGTAGATTATACAGCGTGGAGTATAAAAGAGAGGCCTATACTCAGCAGTGGGTGCAGTCGGTTGCGAATTTTAGTGTTGAACAGCTTAACTTATATGCGTATCAGAAGATGTAGGGTTATATCGGACGCTAGCAGCTCATCACTTCGCTACATAGTATAAATCAAAGTCGCTGTTGCTGTCTGTCCGTCCCTATGTATGCTTAAATCTTTAAAACTACGCAACAGATTTTGAAGCGGTTTTTTTTATAGATAGAGTGATTCAAGAGGAAGGTTTTAAGCTATTTAACATTACGCTACGACTCTTAGGAATGGGGCAACGCGGGTGAAACCGCGGGCGGGTCGCTAGTACTGAATAAAACCATATTCTCAAAGCCCACCAGAGATACTTCCGCTCATGTAGTGTTCTCCTATGATCTTCCAGACTCATTCTATCGGATAGATATATAATTATATCTCTATATTTTTCTTCAATTTCTAACTCATTAGTTTGATCTATTATTTCTTTCTATGCTGTTTCGATTCAGTTCAGCAATTTAGACCTGAAGCAGTAAAGAAATACACACAAACTGACTTCTTTAATGTCAATATTAGCGAGGATGTTAGGTACACCAAAATGCGACAAGTTTTAGGTTAAGTATAAGTAAGTAAGTACTAACTAAATAAATGAACGGTCAATGTACCTTGACGGTTACTTATGAGGGTGTTTCTGGATCAATAAAGTCGCGTGACCACTTGGGGTGGCCATGAATTTGGATACGTACTTACATTACAATATTTTGTGAATCATGCTTGCAATTGCAACTCCCTAAATTATGTTTAGGTACACTATGACTGATGTACGCATTCCTAGAGATTTTATCAAATTAATTCAAACTATCGTTCTCAAAGGCCCATTTCCCACATTGTCCTACACGCTTATTATCTTCCATGCTTAGACTAGACATGTCTAGTCTAAGCTTCCATGGTATCTAGACTTTAAATCTTCAGATAGAAAAAGATCATAGTTATAAAAAATACTGTTACCTAATATAATAGATATTCTACATAAATAACTATTTACAAAAACAGAAATTATAATGCTTATTTTACATAATTTAGTTGATACTTAAAACTTAGATATAATTATGGACTTTGCGATATGGAATTTATTGATTTGATAAATACGATCACATCCACGTTCTGACCGCGGTAAGTAGTTTACACTGGCAGTTGTATTGAGATGCATTTCGAGAGCATACTATTTATTGATTTTATATTAAAACAGTACCTACTTAAAATTTTATCTTGTAATTATTTTATTTAATTAACCTACAAATTTTCACCCTTAAATCCAAGGTTAATCCATTAAAAGGTTGGTACAAAGATCTAACACTACTAAGGTAAGATTTTTCCACCGCCAGATAACTTTTTGATAGATTTTGTATAAACTGTAAAAATGGCGATCTAAAAATCGGCCATAAGTAAGTAAATATATAAAAAAAACAAATCAATAAAAGAAAGGTATTAAAAACTATATGAATAAAAACCTCATTTTCCACTCGCACTTAAATTAAGAATAATAAAAAAACAATTGTAATGCAACTGTCAAATGAAACGCCCACTAACCCCTTTACGTTATCAATTAGCACGGGTATAATTTATTAGACTCAATAAAGACGGTACCTACACAGAATGACATCAGATTATAAATGAGAGTAATACGAGAAGTAGAATTGTAAATGACGGTCAGATCTTCATTACGAAGAACGAATTTAACAAAAACACGAACGAATCTTATTTCAAATTCAAACAAAGGTGTCTTACAAATAAAAAATAAATCTCAAATTATTTGCAGGCATCCAAATGTGTGTTTAAAAGTGATAGTGAAGTGATTAACAGTGATGTGTTGAGTGTTGTTAATATGTCGTGAGGAGAACTTTTTTCACGATGTATCGACCGAATTTCTACGAGAGCACGTGTTTTCGTTGCAATGAGATTGTTTACCAAGTTGATAGGGTTGGCCCGCTGAAGGATTTCACCTTCTTCCATAGCGGATGCTTCAAATGTGCCGTGTGTGGGACTAAGTTAACTTTAAAGGTGAGTTTTTAATTAATTTCTTTTGAATACCTACTTTCACTTTACTTTTATTAACGGGTGCTGTCTGTCGTACTGGTCAGCTCTTACTTGCTGACACAATATTTTTTTATTTAATTATAATGAGTAAATCGTACACATCAAACTGCATAATTCTCAGCAACTATTTAAAACAATGTTGTAAAGCATAATATTGTACCTACTCATGTTGTTTTTACAGAGTATCTATGGACTTTCTTGCCGGCTCTTCTCACGTGGAAATCCACATTATCTCCAATAATAATATCTCTATTTAAATAATCGAATTCAAAAAACGAAGGAGTAGGTAATCGAACATGTTCTATGTTGGTGTTGGTTTCGTCAACTCTAGACCGATTTCAATAGTTCTTTTTTTACTCCCGAGGTGATCCCATTCAAATTTGGTGAAGTTCTGTTGATAAACTTAGAAGTAAATGACAATAACACGTACCGACCGAATAAACGACAACATCATCGAGGTTAGTAAAATTCTACTCGAGTCTCGAGACTCAAAATGTTGAAAAAAAATAACTTTTATCAAAAAGTAAAATCAGTTCAAAACCATAAAAAATTATGCTATACAGTTCAAGACAGTTTCGGAAGTCGGTGACTTCGATTTTTTCGGATCATTTTGTTTTTGCCACCGACTAGCGACTTCCGAAACCACACAACATTATATTTTATGTTTTTAAATGCAGTTTTACTTATTGTTATTAAACTATATCATTTCAATGTATACCTTCTTAAAACTTATTAATTTTATGACCTTGACTTTTATTTTTGGAATCTATTTCGCATATCATTATCCTTAGATACTTTAAAAGAATTTGTATTGGCTAGACGGTTTGCTATTATGTATATCTACTTAGAATATAAACCTGTTTACCGTAATATCACTTAATAATCCGAAACAATGATGTTATTTCCTACTTCTCTGGCTTGTTGGCCTTGAATCTTCGTAGCTTTGTGACCTTCAGCAAGCGCCGTTGGCATTTTGGCGACCTTCTTTTATCTTAAGGCTGAGTACTCAATAGTCTGTCAAATTGTTTTTTTTTATTTATCGCAAATTGCAGGTCTATAGTTTCTTAAAGAAGGTTCCATGGTCCTTAGGCCCGTGACAGGAGTGCTAGGGATCCACAGACAAACTAATCACTTTTGATATATTTAAGTAAAGGACTAATTAGGAAAATTAGGTAGTAAGACTTCAAATTAAAACAAGGAAGAGGTTCTATGTTCGTCTTTTTTTTTATAAAATAAATACCAGAGGCGGAGTGTTTTTTTTTATAAAAAAGCTTGGGTCGCACCTTACTAGTACTTATTCTTGTTAACCCCTCGTGCTAAGCTAAATGCTTGTGTTACGAGTGGGTTCACGTCGGTAGTGCAATGGGTGGGTTTCCACATGATCGCAAGTCGGACGCCCTAGCCATTAAGCTACCGCCGCTTCAAGTTTCTTTTTTAAACTTTACCTAGCAACTGTACTGTAATTAGTAATCTTGGATTTATATTTCGTATGTTGACATTTTAGCTTGAAATTTTTGATATATTAGAGGTATTAATTATCATAATTACTATTATGAACTCACAAATAACCAAATAAATATTAAATTTTGTGTGGTAATAGATTTAAAAGCCTTAAAAATATATTCGCTACACCATTTCTTGTTGTAATTAGTGAGATAACGTTATGTTTTTAGATAACTTAGCTAATGTATTTGTCGTAATAGAGGCTCTGTATCTAAAAACAAATCGTAAAACTTACTAATTTGGAATTAGAAACATACTTTTAAATATTTATTGCTTAAGCTTTGATAGGTAAGTAAATAGTCATGTGAACTGTGAGATATCAAACAGTGTTTAATATCTCATAGAATGCTTTTTGGCTCCTTCCTTCAAAACTAATAAACTTTCCTTAAGTCCTTGTTAAAAACCTTACTTATTTGAAACTGGCTGTGATACCACGACAATCTCATTTTTCCCAATCCTGTGGAATTTCTCAATACTTATCATATCCCCTAAAACTTGTATGAAAATCTTAAACTCTAAGTCAATATTTAGCGTAGATAACACACACTGTTAAGACGTGGATATATCTAAATTAGGAAACATTTAAATCTGTTTCTCAGTAACCTTTATCTTAAAATCCTACATCAAAAACATGTCCCCCATAGCTTAAAAAATATATAGTACCTATCTGAAATAATCTGAAATAAATATGCAAAGTAACCTCCGTTTTCGTAGTTAACTTTAGTGTTTAACCTTTGTCTGATGTAAAAATTACTTGTAAAAAGAATCCTTTTTTCAAGCACTCTTCAAAGGGCGAGGCCTTGTTTCTTATCCCACTCGAAGGCAATTCTGAAAAAGAATTCTGCAAATGCTAGAACCGTTGGATTTACCCACACACGATATTAATGCTAATGTTTTAACAGAAAAATGTAGTTGAATAGTCATGCATGGTACTCAGACACGTTTCTCTGGCCAGCTGTTTTACATATTCTTAACTTGATTGAAAAGTCTAAGCGATCTGTGAGTGATGTCATTACATTAATCTATTAAATTACTCTCGACGCGGACAAAGAGCTTCTGCAATCTGCATTGGCGTGATGTTCATACTTTTTGTAATCTTTACCCCATGTGGGGATGGGTTAGAATACAATTCCCCACTGCCATACAGGCGATGGCATCTTTAACGAGATGCCACATCTTGTAAGAGGCGAGAAAATATCTGGCTTGGTCGGTGGGTCCTCCCACCGTCAGATATGTTTTCGTTGTCTATAATCTCTCTCTCACCAGCTTTGTGTTTGACAAGCTGGTGACCACCCTTATCATTCAGGTCATTTTGCACTACTTGGTAATCATACCCAGAAACTCACGTTTCACAGCCACAGTTGCAATCATTAGACCAATGAAGCAGTTTCTACCTTATTTACTTGTCTTAAATAATAGGTCCATAAAAGCCATTTCCATCTCTTATCACAAACAACTTAGGTATGCACGAAGATTACAATCTAGCAATATAGACTTTATTTCCTATATGTGAATCCGGTTTACAACATTGTAATATTAAGGGATGCACACACCGAAGCGTAGGACTATTTGGTTTTACTAGAATTTTAGATCTCTGAAAGACTGTTTTGCACATACTTAATATTATTTTTATCGTTTTGAAGACGGATTGACTTTTTGTTAAAAGTACCTACCTACGTATTAAGCAGCTAAGTATATCCTGTGATCTTCAATACAATAATAATAATATAATCATGATGCGTGTACTGTTATCCACCGAGGAGTTTCCATTTTTTGTCTCGTACTCCATCTTCAGATTTTAACCAAATTTATATATAACCCGAAACCCGACAAATACAAAATATGATTATTTTGTATTCGTCGGGTTTCGGGGGCACCCTGGGAAAAGCCCTGTAACATTAAGCACACTGGTCAGTTCCATTGTCGTTGAGGAGTTCCGTTGTTTACCCGAAGGTCTTCATCAGATCTTCACCGAATTCGAGAAAAAAGAGAATGGGACCACGGACCACCGCAGTAATAAAACTTTTCAAACAAAAATGTGTATATCGTAAAAAAACGTTTAAATTGGTGCCCAATTGACGAATAAGTATTCTTAAAAAACATATTTGCATAGAAACCTTATTTTTAATCTCAGTTAAAAACTAATCCTTAAGTGACCACGACTTAAGCGTCATCATGAATCAAATCCATAAATATCTGACACCTAATATAGACCATAGGCCCAGGGCTGTGCACGGCGCACATGGCTTGTGCAGATAGTACTTAATAAGGCCGCAGATGGCCTTAAATACCATTACAGCTATTAAGTGCTTTATTTACCACTTACTCGTATGCAGTTAAGCGCTTTATTATACAAATTATATGTTAAATTATTAAGCGACAATAATAGAGAGCCGGTAATAGTGCTGAATGGCAGACTTGCATTACGACGTTGCTTACGTCGCAGCTACTTTTCGAAAGTCGTATCTAAACAACTGTCATTAATAAAGATGAATGCATCTTGTATCGTAAAATTCGAAGGATAATTCTGACTACTTCAAAAATTATCAAAATATAATTTCGATATTAGATATTTGAGATTAGCGCGTTCAACCTAACAAACAAACAAAGTCATGAGCTTTATAGTATTAATATAGATTGATAATGATTTTAATCAATGGCGGAATGAATAACTGCCTACCCTACCACGCATTCTGATGGGTATGATTCTTTAAAAGAGCACGTAAAGTAAAGATGATGAAAAAGAAAATAATTCATCCCTTTGTGATTTCTTTGAAAAATTCAATCGCTTGCAGGATTCGAACCTGCGTCTTCTGGTTTGATATACCAGACGCTGAATTTTTCCTTTACTAAAATAACTTTATAATCTTAGCATGGAAAATGCAAAGAAATCAGAAAGGGATGGTTGAGGGGTGGGGTGGCATCGTGCGATATCGAACTAACTGTAAAGTAAGTCATGTCGGTTGAGAAACAAGGTAACTTGCTTCTCGATAAATGTCGCCAACGTCACCTTATGACGTAAATTCAGAATGTGAAGGCAAATTTCAATCAGGCGGGTGGGGTCCGTGGTGGCTTAGTGGTCAGAGCGTCTGGTATATCAAACCAGAAGACGCAGGTTCGAATCCTGCCCGCGATTGAATTTTTCCTTTACTAAAATAAATAAAATAATTCATTTAAAGTTCATTCCAACAACACAGTATTTGTATACGTAATAATACATACGAGTATACCTACAAATTATTTGTAAATAAATAATATTGAGTCATAAGATGGGATCTGGTTGTAATAATGTGTCATCATGCGGCCTTATTCTGTTTCAAAGGACATATTCTGTGATTATAATAAGTGTTCTGTGAAGTACCTACCTACTATCTTTTTTAAGGATCTGAGGGATAAAATCCGCAACGAAATTAAGGCCTGCGTAGACGAGGGACAATCCGCGGCGTTCTTTTTTGTCCTTCAAAATAGATCTCTTTAGTGCGTGCACTGCACTAAATTTCCGACTTTTCCGAGCAACAAATGATCGTACACCGTATTGAGTCTGTGACAAGTTCTCGGCGGATTCCAGACTCAGGGATGCGCAGGTCGTTATCCGTTAGAGGACCAAAGTAACATGGCTCATAGAATTAGTAAGATGAAGCTAACATTTCTAGAGTGAACGCGTGTAGGCACGCGTAGCGTAGGGCCTCCGACAGTGACGAATTGCGAAAGGCGGAAAGTTGGCATTGACTGGATTAGGAAAACAGAAGATTGAGCTCTATGGCGTTCACTAGGTCTATATCCAGTAGTGGACGGATATGGACTGACCATGATGACGATTTATTGTTTTAAAGATTCTCGTCCTTTAGTCGCACTTAACATTGCTGAGTCGTGTGACGTTTGCGCAAGATTTTCAGTTTAATATTTGAAATAAAATGGAACGGGTTCACCCCTGAAAAATTATAACTTAAACAGTCTCGGTCATTATGACCAACATTCGTCAGAAACCCAAAAAAGCGTGACATCCAATAAATATCAAAAAATTTGGTTACGGAGGTCTGATTGGTCTGACAACAGTTTCTTATAAAATACAGTCTGTCTGGTTTGTTTAGACTGAAAGCCGAACCCAACATGGTTGGGAAAAGGTGAGGACGCGTCTAACTGTGCAGTTAAAACAACAGTCTGATGTGTAAGCGATAATTAACAGTTACGTGACGTAGTTTTTATGGGAAATGCATACAGCACTCGTAGTGTGTACAAATTATACTGATTTTTGCGTAGGAAGCACATATCAACGGCCTTTTTTTATAATGCATATGACGTCATCATATTTTTTTAAAAGGAGTATCTATTGAGTTTCATGCCGGCTTTTCCATAACACCGACTGCTTGAACCGTCCAACTAGTTCTGACTTTTGAAAAGTACCTTTTTTAGTGGTGGTCAAGAAAATATTATGTCTTAAGATTTGTCGTCCGCGATCGACATTTTCTTCTATAAAAATTGCAACTTTTGGTGTACTTACAACTGAATTCTAGAATTTAACACAGGCAAAATATCAACAATGATATCTAGCCTTCACAGTATTTACATAATTAAAACGTCAAGTTTGTAACAAAAAAAAATACAATGGATTATAAAAATAATAATCGGTTTTCTCAGTAAGTATATACTTGCATGTATATTATGTATTATTTACAAGAACAATCGTCATAGGTACAGCCGTGTGATACGTCGCGGCTTAGAGGTCATACCGTCTAGTATATTTAACCGGAAGAGGCAGGTTCGAATCCTGCCCGCGGTTGATTTTTTCCTTGACTAACATAACTTCGCGAATATTAAGTAGACATATTGAAATAAAACCACTTTACGGATTTTATCGCGTTATATTTACATTATTATATTTACAACAGCTCTTTCTACCCGTAACCAAAAGCTATAGAGAGTCCAAAACATCGGGATTATTAGGTAATAATTCATAGGTATAAAAGACTACAAAATCTGTACAATTTACATAATTAAAAACGAAATAAAGAAAAATGTATAGTGAATGTAGCTATAAGTTTTATATAAATAAGCTTTTATGTATAGTATTTTCCTATGGAGGTGGGATGAATATTTGAAAAACATTAGAACGTCATTAACTTCATCCCAAAATTAAGAATGCAGATGTTTAAAACTACAATTATGATAATTAAAACTTAAACTACACCATTGCCGTCCAGCAATAAGACAAGAATAAAAACACTCAGAATCAGAATTATGAAATAGAGAACTACTATGATGAGAAGAATGAGTTGTTAAATAATGTTCGGATATTCACGCGGTTTCATGATCGCTGCCCGATCAAACCCTATGTTACGTGGGAGAGCCATGCTTCGGCACGAATGGGCCGGCTCGACCGGAGTAATACCACGGCCTCACAGAAAACCGGCGTCAAACAACGCTTACGTTGTGTTTTGCCGAGTAAGTGAGGTTACCGGAGGCCCAATCCCCTTTTAAAAGGCCGGCAACGCACTCGTGACTCTTCTGGTGTTGCGGGTGTCCATGAGCGACGGTAATCGCTTACCATCAGGCGATCCGTCTGCTCGTTTGCCCCCCTATTACATAAAAAGAAACTCTTTTCTATTTAATAGAGATAAAAAAAAAACGAAATACCTACGTAGAAATTAGGTTGTTATAAGTTGACAATACGACTAAAATACAATAAAAAAGGGGAAAATTATGAATTATACGGACGAAGAGTACATCTATACAAAGTATAATTCAATAAAAACATTTACTTTGTCACAAATTAACTGTCCGTGGAGCTCCGACCTACTGTTAATCTTTTCATTGAATATCCATCATAAATTGACCTGCCATCCCTTTTCTGGCATAAGATGTCATGGGTCAGTTTAAATTAGAACTATTCTATTGTGTTTCATATAATTTTGTGTAAAATGAATCATCATTGTCAATAAATCGGTGTTGCACGTTATTTTAAATTTTTACTTTTGACATCACGCTTGTGTTCAATGCTAGTCATAGCCGTACTCATGTAAACACACAGTTCGCTAGTGTGTTTTAGGGGGCAAGCCTATTGCCAATATGTAGTCACCCTAGAAGGACGTCATTGATATTTCAACAAATAGATCTTTCCCAGACCTAATTACTACAACAATCGGAACTGGACTGAAGGTAATGATTGTTTACAAATTGACAAATTGCTCAGTGATTATTTTACAAATTGACAAACTAGTCAATTATTATTTAACGAATTGTCAATTTCATCAATGATTACTTAATATCCGAATTGACAAATTGGTCAGTGAATATTTTACAAATTGACAAATTAATCAATGATTTATTATCCGAATTGACAAATTGATCAATGATTATTTTCCGAATTGACAAATTGATCAATGATTATTTTCCGAATTGACAAATTGGTCATGTACTTCTTCCCCAGACGTACTACAACAATCAGCACTGGACCGAAGACAAGGAGGTGTACTGTTCGAGCCACGTGCCCAAGATCGGGCCAGGTCACCTGGACAACTCGTCCGTGGGCATCCGTAGCGCACTCAACGTCCCCCGCAGCAACAACTACGTCAACGAACAGATCCGGGGACTCGCCAGGAACAGCCATGACAGTGAATGTGAGTACTTACTTAGTTTTAAGCATTATTTTCTTATTTGAGATGTACCTACCTATCTATGGAGTTTGGAGTAAGCCTTGGGTTTAGGGGTTTATTTAGGGGTTAACTCAATGTATCTTTTTTCTTTTTTAAAAAAACGTTGCCCCACACTAGGATTTTCTCCTGTATCGTGGGTGCGTTTACGAACACAAATTCTCACAGACACAAACGCCCAGACCCGGAACAACTACCTGTAGATCATACAAATATTTGTTCCGTGTGGGGATCGAACCCAAAACACGTGGCGCAGAAGCCGATCGCTCAACCGCTACGCCAATCGTGTCGTCAAATATATGTGTAGTTCAAAAAGTACCACTTAGAAGTTTTTCCCGAACAATTAATTTTAACGTTGATTTTTCTTACTGGTTATTCTACGTAAGAAATTATTTTGAATGGTGCGTTCAACAGTCATTGAGAAAATTGGATTCTTGTGCCTGCATCACGGGAAACATAGAAAGAGAGACCTGCAGCTTATACAAACTCTTGTTCGCCTCTCTTTCTAGGTACGTACAAACTGCAGCTTGTATTACGCATCAATATAATGCACACGATCATAATTCTTAATTTGCGCAGTGAAAGAAAAATCCCACGTCGCATTCAAAATTTGTTATCGTTAAAAGAGCGATAAACATGCCTATGGGCTAATTGCAGTCTATAGACGCCAGAAACACCTCAACTGTTAAAAGCGTCATTTGCACAGTTATGTTCCTGTCTACATAACTCTTAAATAAGCACGTTATTAATTACAAACTGGAACTGAGTAGGTACTTATTTTTAGTACAAAGTTTAAAAATAAATATTAAATTATCAAGCCCAAGCTATAGCAATGGTCAACAAACGAGGACAATGGCGTCGTGCAAGGGCATCCATTGTTAAATGCATTCAGACATCAATCCAACAATGCCACGAGTCACCGGCTGAATCCAATCAATCATTCGATCGGTCAAACGGAGTTATATCTACTTTTTTTGTTTTGGGACAATGCTACACATTAAAAAGGGTTTTGATGGAATTGTCAACTTTGTCACTCACTGCAAAGGTTAATTTTTGAAATTAAATAATCAATCAACTTCGTAGGGTAAAAGGAAGTGGTTCTAATTCAGCTTACAGAGTATATCTACACCAACATACAAACATTGCAAGCTGATGAAAAGCTTCTACATAAAAAAATATGGCTCCTATTTGACATGTGTCACCTTTGCATTTTTTGAGTCAATTTTCAATCATACTACATAATATGTAAGTAACTTTTACTTTCGAATTATTATTGAAGTTTTAAATTTACGAGTCGTCTCTCGATTATTTAGGTTCAGAATTTTTATGTAGGTAGTAAACACAATATATAATATAATATCAATTCTTAATTGATATTATATTCGAACAAGATAAAGACGATTGGCAGAAGAAGTAAATTTTATTCAACTATCATTATACCCCAAGGACCTCGTATGTTCTATGAAAAAATTACAGTATACTATATCTAATGATTCATTGATGAACAATAAAATAACAGTTCAACAGGGAATGACATAAAACCTAATGTAATTACCATAACAATCAAACAGATGCATACAATACGCTTTTCAAAACGTTTACACAAACAAACCATAAAAGGTTAGTAACCCTTTACAAGTTGGTTCTATTCTAAAGGCCATAACGTTATTGAAATTTCAATTTTTTAAAGGAGATGCGAAAGGCATTACATTAGGTACCCTTAGGATTACCTAGAAATAGGGTTGCGGAGACCTGATGTTCAGCGAACCGATCAAAAAGGCTAGGATAGTGCTGATGATTGCGAAAATCTGAGCATCTTTTAGGCCTACTTGCACCAACTTCTTAAATTGTATTTAAACACAATTTTTTTAAGGAAAAATTGTGTTTAAATACAATTTAAACATATTTTAGAATTTGGTGCAAGTGGGCCTTACAGTTATAAATAAACTAGCGACCCGCCCGCGGTTTTACCCGCGTTCCAAGAAGGCATAGCGTGATCTTTTATAGCCTATAACCTTATAAGCCTTCCTCGATAAATCGACTATCCAACACACAAAGAATTTTTTCCCAATTCCAACCAGTAGTTCCTAAGATTAGCGCGTTCAAACAAACAAACTCTTCAGCTTTATAATATTAGTATAGATTACTTAATCTATATCAGGTATACTTATAATAAAATTGTAATATTAAAGAAAATCTCATGTGGGGGGTCTTTATTAGACCAACAGACGCCATGATATCAATTTTTAGAAATTTATCTGTCTGTTTGTATGTTTGTACGCGCATCACGCAAAAACTACTACATGGAATTAAAGCAGTTTCCGATGATGTATTGCTAGAAGTTTAACTTAAAATCTGGTGCATGTTTTATCTTGATATGCCACCTAGAATCGGACTTATAGTATGTTAATCTTTTTGGGACGTGAGTGAAACTGCGGGCAACAGCAACTAGTTAATTAATAAAATCTTATTTAATTAATTTACATATAAATAATTCTTCCTAATAATATGTATGTTATTAAAATAATTACATAACAGTCCTTGTAATCAGTGCCTTTTAATTCAACCAAATCACAATATTTACATATTTGTTAGTGATTACAAATATGTAAATATTGTGATTTGGCGCAGCAATCATAAAATAAATTCAAAGCTCTCCCATCTGCCATTAAATTCGGTGACAGGTGACAATCACTGCGCGTGCCTTTCTGACGTCATGCGCGGAATAACGTCACTCTGTCTGTAGTCATATAACATGAATGTACCATTTTATTGGTGTCAAGCCAAGCCTTAATGTTCATAACCTTTTTACACCTCTGATCGTGTTTTAAGATAAGGTAGATTTTGGGTTGAGTTTTGAGCATTTGTTTGTATAGTGAAGGTTGAAATTCTGACACTGTTTTTGGTAGATTCCGGCATCCAGTCTAGTGGACCTTATTGCGACTTCAACCTTAGATTCCCAGGTCGAGTACAGTGTTATTGGGTTTTTCTCTGATATACTTTAGCGACTCGCAAGTTTGGACCTGCGCATTATTCATAACATAGAACCTAATCTCGAATTAGATAAATTAGTTCTTATACGGCATTGTTTTATGGACTAACTCATTCTAAAAGTTAAGAAGCAGGAGCCCAGGTCTGCTATCTGCTAATACAAATGTGTCAGATTACACGTCCATCTTTAAATGACATAAGAACTGACAGATTTATAGACAAAACTGTCAAAAATTTACAATTCTGAAGATTGAATGACGATTTTGACACAGACATTGGATCCTGATAAGGAAAAAAAACTACTGTAAAAAAAAGTATTATGATTTTATTAAGGATCTGACATAACTTGTCCCGTTTAACGGGCCTCTTGAGGTTTTAACAAGATAAAAAAATAAAGCAACGGTATCAGATGATATCTACCAAACAGTTAAACTTCCACGGTAATCAACGCTTAAAGAATTTAAACAGGAATGTGCCTAAGCCGACGGTACAAGAATCCGTTATTTAACAAATAAAATGTCTATCACAAATCCGCATCAAAAAGGCATAAATAACAAACAAAACTTGCAAGAATCCAGTCTCACTTCCGAAGAAGGCACGATGTTACGCGAAAGCTCTTGAAGTTCGGCACCATTCGGTTAACTTCGGGTGGTAGAGCGAAGGTTCGGTGCATGAGGAAGGGAGAGGCAAGAACTTGTTGCAAAACAACCGGCCACATTCCGCTGACGGCAGCCCAGTGACCTAAAGCTCGGGTACCATTTTGGACCTACCAATTACCTACGTTAAAAAGTACTTGATATCGAATTTGTAAGAAAAAAATCATTATTAGAATTGTAGTTTCAACTAAAATATAATTTAATATTTCTAAAATGAAAGGAAATAGACAAATGACGCCCTTTAGAATTATTGAATACCTACCTACAGGCCGTCGTTTTAATTGGATCATCTTTTATTCGGCCTGCATTATAGAAACCAACCTATTTTTTTAATAAAAAATAAAATAACTGACTCCGAATTCCATGCTGCATAATTCTTTAATTGTAATCCCAAATAATTTAACTTAACTGAATTAGCAAATACACTCGCGTAAAAACCGCAAACTAGATACTTTAGCAGGCTGACTAGATTCTACTTATTAATTAACCAACTAAGGCAACTCCACAAAAAGTTCTTACATCCGTAATGAAGACAAAAAAGGTTCAATAGCAAGAAATAAACTGTAATTAATCGACTAGATTTAGGCACTACCAAACACCAAGGCATTTTGTTAGAAAACCGCAAAACTATTTTAAGACATTTTGTCCTGCGCTAAAAAGTGTGCAAAATTTTTGCTGGTAGACACACCCATATTAGTGATTCAAGGACGGTTTTCAAATTCAGATTCAGAAAGTGGTGTATGGTCCTTTGAGAAACCCTACGGCTTGCTACTGCCAAGCATTCAACATATGTGATCTAAAAAGGTATTTTAAGTTTTCTGAAAAATAATACATTTTTATACGTGACTCTATTTTCTTCACACCACCGGTAGATGTGTCAAATTCCCTTTGTCACTCAAATTAGTCAAACTCCCTTACATTTTGTTGGGGAATAAAGTCGCATTCATGGAGTCTCTTCCCCTTTCTTGACTCCCTCGTTATGCTATTTTAACCCATATTTTTTCTAGTGGTCTATTTGTAGACCACTATCTAAAAAAAATGGTTTCCTTAGATCTCCATTTTCAACCATGTTAATTTTCATTCGCTTTAGTCTATTTTAACTCTTTATATACCTACTCGAAGTGGAGCCAATAAAACTACTAAAACGTAGGCCTATGCCGTTTCTAATCTAAATGTTCTAAGTAAACGACATTTAAGAAGGTCGGTGACGTAAGGCAACGGTTTCGCAACTCACGACGCGGCTACGTTCTAGGTAGAAGGAACCCAGGAAATTGATAATAACACATGAATATGCAGGACGCACATTTTTCTTATCGTGTAAATACTTACGCAGGAAATTGCTATTAGCGGTATAAGTCAGGAAGTACCTATTTTCGATAGAGAGACTGAAAAGGAGGTTGAGCAAGTTAATGATGAAGTAGGTATTTAATTTGCAGCATATAAAAATGTACAATATTTGCCAAGTGGGACTTCGCCGATAGATATAATCTGGGTGTCTTTAAATCGCGAGTGAATAGGTTTCTTCTAGGCAAGCGCGCTCCATCGTAGATCGCAGTATCGCTTACCATCAGGCGAACTGGCAATCAAGCGTAAACCTATCACGAATAAAAAATTCATCATTCAGCAATGCTATTAACTTTTAAACTTTCCAAATATTACTGGCAATCATTAAACAAGTTCATTAATATTTGGATCCATACTCACATTTTGCAACGAATTAATTCACCCCTTTCATTTATTTAATTAATAACGTTTCTAAGCTTTCATCAGCTTCATCCATTAACTCACCTCACTTTCAAATCGCTACCGTAGTCATATGGTCTCGTACAGTTTTTAAATTATCAATTTTGGAAGTTTTCGAATCATCCATTACTCTAGATTTTCTTGCTATCAACCATTCATCCTGTATTTTTTAGTCCAATTTCATATGCAATATGTTTTTGGTTTGCTTAAAAAATTATATCTGAGTTTATTTCTATCTATCTTCCAGATCTTGCGTCCGAAAACACCAATCGCTATTTCAATGACAGTACGGACACAGTCTACCCATATTTGCTCACGTTGCCATATTTAGGGATAAGCGACACCAAATTGCCAAGCCGTTGCACCATTTAGCAACAGCTATGTATGTGTAACATTCTGCATAACGCAATACCCGAGAAAGGCGTTGAATGCATGCGTTTCTGCACTTCAGCTTACATCGTTTTATTTTAATAAACAGTGGAATTTTAAGCGGAATGTTATGCAGTGTGCTCATAATTTGTTGTCTCAATATTGGCATGTGTATTGCATAAGAATCTTACTTAATTCGATGTATACTTTCACTGTTTGCGGTGAACCAGATTAATATAAAATTTTCGGATTGTACTTTGGTAAGCTGATTGTTCCTCAGTTAAAGCAGCAAGTGATAGAGATGAGCCTATTGTCATAAACCGGTCACAAATCTAAACTCCAAGCTGCTACACTGTGATTTTCATAGAAAAAGCCAATATACTTTTCACGACATGGGAATGGAATCATCACTACTAGTGTAGGTAGTCAGTCTTATCTTGTAATTTAATATTTAAACGAAACAAAATAATTCTAACTATAAGGAGATCCGTATAGTTGGAATTATTTTGTTTAAGTCAGATGACTTATAAAACGTTAATTAGTAAGGCGGTGACTGTATAAGGACTCGCTAATGAGCCCTTATGAGGACGGAGCTTCATAATTCAAAGCACCCACCTCTGAAATTTCGAAATCATGTTCATATTCTTAATTATCTCGCGATTAAACGGTGACGAAAAAACATCGTGAGGAAACCTGTATGCCTGAGAGATTTTCTCGACAGCGCGGCATGTCAGGTCTGTCGACCCGCAATACGCCAGCGTGGTGCTCGTAATCCCTCTCATTTTCAGAGGAGATCCATACCCAGCAGTGAGACAGTAAATAATGGGTTCATTATTATTGAAACTATGTATGTTAAGATATAAGGCTAGACAGCCACGAATTTGTCCGTCTCCAAGGACCAAACCCAAAATATGAAATATACAAATTTTATCATCATATCATCAACTCCATATATATATAAGTTCCTGTGGTAGAAAATTCAGGTAGACAGAAAATTTATGACGGAACGGACGGGGTGCAGGCACTGTTTCTGACAAGAATTTATCACTCGTGGTGTGGCGTTTTATGCACTCAAACGAATGTATAACTGTAAACGAAAACTTAAACATGGTCACAGGATATTCAATTTAGGTATTCAATAACAAATACCTACCTCATTGTTTCTGCTCATGCTCAACGACCTTGACTAGTCTGCCACCTGACGTCGCCCAGACTTGTCAGCCCACTAATCCTGTGGTAAATTACAACTAGACAAAATCAGGGAAGATCACTATAGGGTATAGTGATCTTCCCTGATTTTGTCGTTATTTTCTTTTGGCTGAATCGTCTTACATACATTTTTTGAAATTATATTTAAGTAATTTGGAGAACAAACAGCACAGTTTTGTGTTAATCATCATCATCCTCCGAGCCTTTATATGTGTGAACAGACAGCACATCATTATTTAAAAAGCATAATAAATTAACCCATATTTAGTGTAAACAGATTTGTTTGAACACTCAACCCAGGAGAAACCTTTTTATGAAACACTGATACTAAATAAAAAAGTAATCACGTCTTTTTTTAAACATCGTGAGTGTAAACATTGAAATATAAGTTTAATAATTAAACGCTACATTTTACGCCTCGCAACACATGTTTTAAGTTTATTGTACTCACACTCCTAACAAAATACTGTTTTACCTACTTTCTTGTTCGCGCGGTTTTTACAAAGTTACTACCTACAGTTTAGGCGACCAAATAGTGTGTAACTTATGGAGTAACTCAGGTCATTGACACCATTCCAACGTTCCAAACATATTCAATGTAATTCCAACTTTATTCTTAAGCCATGTGGTACAGTTTTTTTGTTTGATTAGGTGTTATTATAACAACGATTTATAAAAAAGTGAAGTGAAATTAAAAAGGCTCTTGGTGTGAGGTTTTATGAATGAAGCCTCTAATTAAAAAAGAAAGAGTTATGTTTATTCAAGACTCTCAAAAACATTAAAAAATATCAAAATTCCAAATAGGCACCTACTTATACACTTCTTAAATATTGAAGGGATCTCAACCCTCAACCATTATACCATACTAATAGCGCCAAATAATATGGTGAATATTTGACCAAAATTTCAAAATCTTTTTTCAAATTTGCTCATGTAGGCCATTGTGTGATAGTTTGGGAAACCGTTAGATATTGTTTCACAAATAATGATATCATATTTTTTACTCAATAATATTTGCAGCAAACATCATAACAAATTACTGCAGGTAATTAAGCAATTATATTTTGCAAAAATAAGACTGAAATTAAATTTATTACAAAATGAGTACTAATTACCTAAACAAGTCTAGGCTACGAATTACATATTTTGTTATAAGTAATTATTCTTTACTCGCGACCCGCGCGTTGTTTCACCCGCGTTGCTCCATTCCTTAGAGTCGTAACGTGATGTTAAAAAGCTTAAAACCTTTCTCATGAACCACACCGTCCGTAAGAGAAAACCGCATAAAAATCAGCTGTGAGTTTATTGCGAACAGACAAACAACAGACGCGGCGGAGGACTTTGTTCTATAATATGTATTTATTATTATTTTATAAAGCTAGCTTTAGCTTCCTGCACTTGCGAATGCAATGGTTGTAAATATGAATGAATTCCATTAAGTGATTGAATCAGATGGAAATACAATTTTATAATCCGGTTTATTAACGTAACCAGACTCAGTATTGCTAAGTAACACCATAAATGGATAGTGTTTTTATTTAACTTTGTTTATTGAAATCACAGTCAGTTACCTGGTTTTTTTCAACGTTATTGTATAATGAATAAAGCTCCTCATTAGTCTAGTAGTTTTAAGCGCGACTGCTATTAAAGAGGTCCTGGTTTCGATCGAAAAAAGGTCGAGAAAAGTGTTATTGGGTTTTTCATTTATATTCTCAGTAATAATTTGCAGTTTAGAATTTCTTAGACCATATTACAGGGGATCTTAACATATCGGCGAAATGTGGGTGTACATTAGTACCTTCACCTCTGCCTAACCCTTCAAGGAATACAGGCGTATGTATGGTATCTACCGAACCCGAATATAATTTATGTTCATTGCACCATTACTACGTAGGTAAGCTGTACATGGTGTACAATGGTTGATATAAGAACAGTCCAGCTTACTTGCAGTAATATTGCCAAAATTGAAAACATTTCAAAATGATTAAACTACCAAAACATAAATATTGTTTCTTTGTTCTCCTATCCTGAGTTCCAAAACATTGTTATTTATTTTTTATATTTCTTCATTTCGAAAAAATAAATAAAAATCAAAAAACGTATGATGACGTCACATAAACTTACGGCGGAAACTGAGAAAATTTCAATTTTGTCGAATTAATAATAAATCAATAACGAAATAGTTAATGTAAGGTTATCAATAATTACTATTGATGCAAAACTGGCATAAGAAAAGTATTTAAGAGTCAGAAAAATGTACCCAGTTAACCGTACAAATGACGTCATTTGGCGCTTACGTCTATTTAGAATAAAAGTACTTCAAAGTCAAAAATAAATGTGAAAATTATTGAATATCGGTAAAATAAAAAATACCTATTTTTCGATCTAGTTTCAAATAGTTTCATATAATATATGGGTGTTAAAAAAATGAAATGTTGTCAATTAGAGCTATTCAAAATTAATTAAATAGGCACACTCGCAGCGTCGGCAAACTTAACAGCAGCTAATGAATTGACTGTTTGAATGCACCACGCACTACCCACGTTATTATTTATACGTTTATTACCAACATTTAAATGTACGCCGTATCTGTTTCACGTCATGAATGCCTGATCTCTGGTCCGCCTTGAATATAATAATATGCTAATTATCCACAATTAATGCTGAATGAACAACTGTACCTGCAATTACTTTGCTTATCTGATTATGATGTTTTGCTTACGAAATCAATGGGGCTTGGTATGAGAGGTTTTTTTGCTGATAAAGTGAAATGGTTATCTGTAGCCTCGGCGGCGGTCCGGACCTCAATACGCACTGTGCAAATATTATAAAAAGAGTTATTATTCGCTGCTCAGCGAAAATTCTCCAAAGTATTATGGTTCATTGCTTGATACACAGACAGGCATAACTCTTTTGCAAGACTGTTGAGCATCATCCCAGACTGATGATTCCATTCCTACTTTTACATTACCGCGTCTTATCTTTTTTGGTCCTAAGGTCATGCAGGCCAATGTGCCAAGGTCGTAACTTAGGACCAAAAAGTTAAAGTGTTATCAAGAGTTAATAACAACATAACATCCAAAAACAGACTATTTGGCAACACACGTCAGACTAGAGAAGTAACATGTCTATCAATGTATTCCATAGTTCTATGTTTATTCTACCTATTAGATAGAATAAACAATGCACAAACGTGTACAATTACTTGAATTGTAAGAATGTTTGAATAACAATGATAATTAGATGCAATACATTTAATGTTGGGCTTAATTATCACAAATGCACCTACATTATTACACATATATTATAGATAACTAGACTTCCCTTCCGCAGCTTCGCCTGCGTACTTAGGTAATTTTCGTTTCTAAAATATACTGTGACCATTGTACCTACACTAAGATGAAACCTTCTTAGTGTAGGTATCATAAAATGTGTTATGTCTGTAGCGACATCTACCGCGCTACATACGAACAAGTCCTGAATCGCGCAAGTGAAGTTTGCAACGCAACTTGAATATATACAACCGCCCGACATCAACCGGCGGGCCGTGGCCCGCCAGGCAAAACACCCGCCTGGTCGGAGGATCCTCCCTTTGGTGTGAGGGGCAACACACCTCGCCCCTCCACAGTGGTGACCCCGACGTGATCCCAGTGTATCCACACTGGGGACCCCGAGAAGAACACCAGCGCAGCCTTCGAAGACCAGCAGCTTCATCACACCGTCGTCTTCCTTCACTCACAGCACGAGCAGCGAGTCACACAGCCAGCCAGCACTCTTCCGGCTTCAACGGGCATCCTGACCACACGCCTGCAGCGAACGCGCATGCCTGGTCAGCACCCTCAGCCGACATCAAAGCAACTTGGCACAGCACACTGCACTTCGGCCGGTCAACAAGCAGAGGCAGTCTCTCCTGGTCGACGCAGCAGCCAGCCACTACTCAACACTGCACCACCTCGACTCACTGAGGACTACGCAGCATCACCCCGACTCACTGGGGCTCTCACCGCAACACAGTCCCGACTCACTGCGGACTACGCGGCATCCTGTTCCGACTCACTGGAACACACTCCACTGGCACTGGCAAGCTCTTCAGACGCACTGACCGCTGACTCATCGACACGACCATCGACCTCCGGTCTCGGGGGGGAGTGATGTAGCGACATCTACCGCGCTACATACGAACAAGTCCTGAATCGCGCAAGTGAAGTTTGCAACGCAACTTGAATATATACAACCGCCCGACATCAACCGTCGGGCCGTGGCCCGCCAGGCAAAACACCCGCCTGGTCGGAGGATCCTCCCTTTGGTGTGAGGGGCAACACACCTCGCCCCTCCACATGTCTATTAAAAAAGGAAGAAAACAATTGTCAAAATTGAAACAGCGAGTTTTTAACACCTTAGGGGTTGAATTTCCAAAAATCCTTTCTTGCAGTGCAAAAGGAACCAGCATGCAAACTCTAAGGGATCTAGCTCCTATAGTATCGGCTGTGCCTTGATACGTCAGTCAGTCAGTAGGTCAATCAGTCAGGTTCTTCCTTTATATATATATATTTACCTCTAGGCTGAGAAGATGCAAGATTCTATCAATCTAATCGACGAACGCCTTTATCCCACAGGGTAGGCAAGAACTACAGACCGCTCCTTGCTACGATTCTTGCATACTTCTTTTGCTTCTTCCACATTCATACATCTCATCATACACACGTGTCGATTGCAAATATTACGAACCAGACATTTTGCGACGATAAGGTCGACTTATATCCTCCTACGGCCTTACATGTAAGACCGACGCCAAACTGTTTTACTGTATTCCGTCGTGAGTAATGAGGGCTGGTACTTTACTTGAATTACATGCTTCTTTCATTTTAAGCAAAAACAGGGCGAAAGTAACGCCCTGTTTTTGCTTTCCACCAGACACAACTATGATAAACCGCATTGATGTTAACAATTAAAAAAAACTTGATAATGTGCTATTTTTAAACGAGTTAGCATAATTTCTTATAATTTCTGCTATCAACACTTATCGGTTATATACAAAATCCAGTTAACATAACAAGTAGCTATCGGTCCGATACACACGGGCGACTGTGCGTACGATGGCTAATCATTAGCTTGTTACATTTTCCGTTAGTGTGAACCGACGCTTTTGTGGGTCGGTGTTTTCTTTCAAAGACTGCAAATTATAGTTTATGGGCACCTTTACCGTATACAGCTTTGAATTAATAATGCATTAGAGGTGGTCGTATTCTGATGCTTAACTTGTCTGTGGTGATACCACCCAGACCATTGGCAAATAGGTTTTTGCCGCTAAGCAATAACTGTGCTAACATTATTTTGTTATGGTTTGATGGGGTGCTCAGCCCACCTAGGCTAGTCGGCATTTTGCCGGATCCCTGCTAATGTACCCCAAACAGAAGATACTTTTTGGTTAGAACAACTCGAGAATCCCGAAAGAATGACAGCATAAAGCTGCATTTTTCGTGACGCACCAAAGGCAAAGCACAGGGGAGCCACCCTGGTGCGTTCATTAGAGATCTCGAAGCCCCCATAGACGTGTGTTTAGTCGGTAGATTTCCGACATAGCTCTCCGCCTTCAGCCAAACAAAAAAACAGGCGTATGAGATCGTGCTTCATGACATCGCGCGAGTGACTGATATTGCTATGCTCAATACTCAATACTCAATACTCAATACATTTATTGCACTCCACAAGTTAAATAGATGTTACAATGGTATAATATAAGAAACATGTGTGGGCCTTGTCGGCACGGCAAGATGTAGGAGAGAGGAGGAAGTTTTATATTTATTTTATTATTTTCATATTTTACTTAAATTGATATTCATTGACTATTAGGTATATTATATAGGTAATTATTAAGCTGCGATTTCTATATATATATATATTATATTACTACAACTATTTTTATTATATGATACTCTATTATGTAGTTATAACTATATATAACTATATTGTTTTATTTATATGTAATTATATTTTTATTAACTATATATTATTGTAGTTATGTCATTATTATCAGAGTTTGTAATGCTACTGGTATTGCTGTTAATAGACGCCTAGACCGTGGTTGCCGCTTACCATCAAACGATTTAAACGCTTATTACATTACATTCTTTTATTGCAGTCAGTTTTAAAGCTGGCATTTGTGCTTGATTAATGGCAATAGGTTGACCCACTTGCATGATTCGTAAAACTGGCGAACTGAGGGTCTGTGACAGTGCCTAATCACTGCCTTACCTTTCAGAAATACTGGCGCGTGGATGATTACTTGTGTTGTTTTTTATCTATCTACTGATTTAAAATTCTATAGACAATATGTGGTTGTAATTCTAAAACTTGGCAATGTTTCTTACGTATATAGGAACGTTAATTCCAAATAGCCTGGTTTTTTCAAGCCTCATTAGTATTCACATGCAAGTCTATTGCACTGACAATTTGCATTACTGGATATACCTATAACTAACGACACATATAGTCTTACGAAGTAAACTCAGCTAAATGAAAGCTTTTAGCCGTTATCATAAACTACCAAAGACTAATTTACTTGCACTTTTTCGTCAAAGTTACGATAGTATTAACAGCCATATCTTCAAACATTACGGCCACTCTCCGACTCTCACAATTCGTTGTAGCGTGTAGCGCAAATGACGCACACATCTGCGCGTCTATGAACATCATCTCGCTTATGTAGTTGTAATAGGCATCGGAATAGGAGCGTATCCATAGAGTATCCGAGGTGTGCTTTTAGGATAGATACGTTTCCCCAATCGTCCATTCCGCCTGACCCCGCTGGGACTTTGCCAGGTTAAGTTATATAGAGATGTAACCATTCGATAGCTCCCTAGTTTCTAAACAAAAAAAGAAATACCGCCAATTTTTGTTTTAAATAACGCTGTCTCCACTGGGATGTTTCATCATATTCATAAAATTAATCTTTACAGTCTTGTCAACGGTATCCCCGACACGCACGACAAACGGGGGCAGCGCGCACGCGTCGCCTGCGCGGGAGTTGTCGCGCGACACGCCGGACTACCAGTATGGGAGGTTCGACGCCAGCGCACTACACATCGCGCATGCGCTTAAACAGACAGAGCTGCAGAAGGCATACCACAGGCCGAGAGAGAAGCCTATCGACTGCTATCTGGTAAGTTTAGAAAGTTAAGGATGTTTACCATTATTAAGGTGTAACACAGGTGTCCCCCTTGCCCTTTCTACTATCGGATGACCAGAAGCACAAATAAGTGACGTCGACTAATGGTGGACATTCCAAAAACCCACGAAGTCTTCGTTGGTCCTTAAGAATCCTTAAGAAAAATAAAGAAGATGCAATCTATCTCTTTGCCAAATGTTATCGTAATCAGAGCAGATAAACAGAGATAGTCACACTGGCATTTATTACATTAGTATGTATGCCAGAGATAGCAAAGCTAAGTACGCAATGTGCGCCTAAACGTTTACTGACTTTAAACTATTTGATAGTTTTGTTGACAAAGATCTGATAGGGTAAAAAGACCGCTTTTTAATATGATTCAGGATAGAACATTGCTTAAGATCTGCTATGGGTTTCTGAATATGCATTGATGTAGGGTGTTTAATTCAGCTTTTAAGCATGAACTTGTTTATGTATCTTATAATATATGAAGCACGTGAATTCCATAATTTACATCCAGACCCTTACGATAAGGAATTTCTAAAGGGTCCCGATTCCATAACTTGAGTAGGATCTATTTATTTATTAGTATTTAGTAGGCAAAACTAAATAATCCTTCTATGACATACCTACGCATAAAAAATCCTTATAATATCGACGACAGAAGGAGTCAAATTGCGGACTTGATTTTCTCGATTTAACTTCTTTTAAAGACACAATATCTATTGTCCGATCCCGAAACACTTTCCCAGTAGAACAACATGCAATGCGTCAGCCGAAATTTCGAAGTTCAATTTTCGTAGAAGGCCCCGAGAACGTCCGGTATTGATTAAAAAGCAGATCTTATTGGATAGGTTATCTATTTTAGTCTATAATTTTATAAATAATGGCGTCGTTTATCTTCCATGTTGACAGGTATTGCACACAAATCTATTGTAACACAATATTAGATTCGCATGACGAGATCAATAAAATTTACTCCGGTACAATTGTACCTACTGTTTGGTAATCCAGTGATCGTTGAGGTTTTACGAAAGCACCGCTGCTGTGTAATTGGACAAATTATCGGCGGACAATTTGGTGTTGATCTGTTTTTATGACAAACAAAAAGGGACTTGCTTTTTTTCCCTGAAGTGTAACAACTAAAGGGCTTGTTATACTTTAGCATAATGATGAGGTTTGTAAATCATTATCTGCCGACTATTCTGAGTAAAGCCAAAGCTATCATTGACACATCGTAAACATCTCGGTATACTATGTCAAAATAAAACCCAATCCGATCAGAAAGGGGCATATAGTTAGGTACCCCAATCACATCAAAATAAATATTCATAAAATTAAACATAAATTAAATTTAATAATCGCGATTGCCTTGCCCAAATTGCTATAATTACCCCAAAATCCAAAATTTTTTTAATGGTGATAAAACCGTCATCAGCCATGTTTGGCATCCAGGGACGATTCTCGTTTCATTTTTGTTTTTTTTACTTGTAAAGTCAATACATTAATATAAAGAAAACCAGATCTTCATACAGAATCAAAACCTCCATAGGACGTACAGGGTATTTAACAGATTGTATAAGAACAAAAATTTCCTTGAAAAATATTTTCTTTACCGAGAGCATGTAAATTAGACCCTTATTACCATTGAGCAAGAAAAACATTGTACTCTGTTCTAAATTACATCATTAACTAAATACCAAAAAATCACTTCTGCGTCTAAGAAGCTTTTTTGTAAGAGAATTTCTTTCTATTTCCGAATGCGCAGCTAAATATAATTTTATAACAGTGTTGATTGCCTGTTCCACTTATAACCTACAATCAATTGGCAATGTTTTTACTCGCCAATTACCTATTATAGCTTATTTTCCACACAACACGTTGGAGGCGGTGCAATATCTGCAGATCTGCCTCGCATTCCTGTGCCTTGGACTAGAACAGATCGCGTGTACTCGCGGAATGTACGCTTGTAGCGTTTGCCATAATTCACAGGCGGAAGCGGGGTAGAAAACAGTGCCTAGATAAAACGTTTTTTTTTATTATTTTATTAATGAGCTAATCATAAAGTTTAATTTACTCAAACACGCGTATTGCTGTCCATGAGTTACCTATCCATGAAAAAACAATGTCAGCGACTACCTATCGTTTGCGATTGAGTCAATGAATCGGTCATAAATATTTTGATTGTGTTACATGAGCTTTTTATAGTGATTTTACTATCTAGTAATTTAAACGCGTTATTAAAATAAAATGAAATTGTATATGTCGTATCTATACATTATATTTGCGAAAATATGCGTGTATGCTTGACAGCTATTCATTATACATATAGAAAATGTGAAATCATTTCATAATTAATTATATCTACCATTTCATGCCGCATTACAAAAGTATAATTGTAAATCTGAATTGCATATGCCACTAACTAAACGCACGCACTTTATTTATCGTGCGTGCGTATTGACATCATTTGTGTGTGGTTTCAAACAAATTGAAATATTGCTGTTACTAAATATTGCAATGGGATTTTCTTTGGTATATATAAACTTGATGAATTACGATATACTCATAATTATATTTCTTAGGAAAGTAGGTTATCTCAAACCCCTCGATAGCATACAGAATTGTGTAGAAATAAGAGGTTATGATTATTTCCCGTAATATAACATGTAGTCTTAATATATTCAAAGAGGTTTCTTGGGCCATTTGATCCCTGCAATCTACAAAATATAGGATGAAATGAACTATCTTACTCATAAGCATGTTTATTTAATCTTTCAATTTCATACCCGCTCGTAGCCTATAACTTGAATCAAACGAAGCTGCTCTCTCGAATCGGCAGCCATCATTTAGCAGCGAGAAATCTGCCGTGACTCGGCGATTACGTACGAATGATCATCGTAGATAATACTTGATGAGACAAAGGAATTATTGTACCGTATAGGTACCACAACGCCCCTTCACTAGCTGTCAGGAAATACCAATGTTTAAAGACGTTGCTTCACTGGTGGTGGTAGTATTATGAGGTGGACGATGATTGTTTTACCCGGCACTGCAAAACCGATGAAGACTAAGGGCCTAAATCACCCCCTCCGACTAAATTCCTGACAAATTTCATATAAATTCTGTTCCATTTTTTAATTTATTTGAGTTATATTATGTAAAGTTGCTATAATCATTTTATGTGCAGTAAGTTGATAAGCGGCAATATTATATAGCGGCGTTCCGTCGTGGGTAACAAATTGAATTGAATGGAAACACCAACAACATGGTGCAGTCAGTAGACTCCTTGAAATGGATACACAACCCTTACTAAGTACAGAGGTGTCTAGAAAAGTCTAAGGACGCGTTTCACCAAATCGGAGTAAATTCTGGTTAAATTAGTCAACAGTTTTCCAAACTGCGTTATATTTTTAAATTTTTTCGTACAGAGGTGTCTATAATACTCTAAGGACGCGTCTCACCACCTCGGAGTAAGTTCTCGTTAAATTAGTCAACAGTTTTCCAAACTGCGTTATATTTTTAAATTTTTTCGGGGAGTAGCGGCTACTTCGACATGGTGTAATGTGGCCTCAGAGAAAAGTTCTTTCATAAAAACCTTTTTTTTTAATATGATAGGAGGGCAAACCAGCAGACGGTACGCCTGATGGTAAGCGATTACCGCCGCCCATGGACACCTGCAACACCATAGGAGTCACAAGTGCGTTGTCGATCTTTTAAAAGGGGATTGGGCCTCCGGTAACCTCACTCACTCGGCGAAACACAACGTAAGCGTTGTTTAACGCCGGTTTTCTGTGAGGCTGTGGTATCACTCCGGTCGAGCCGGCCCATTCGTGCCGAAGCATGGCTCTCCCACGTAAATGAACTTGAATTTGTTAAATAGTTTTACCTCACAAATAACACAAATATAGGATCTATAACGCAGAACGAAATTTATGTTATAATATTAACTTGGTTTTACGCAATCCTTCATATACAGGATTCTGATTTAGTCAGTCACATGTGCATCCGTTAAAGTGATGATTCTATTGTAGAATCATCGTCGTACTGAACAAATTTTCCTAGAAAACCACAAAACATACATTTTCCTATACAAAGTAGGCAGACCACTCTTAAGCATGGTATGAAAAGCTATCTTTTTTTCACGTAGCAGTTATGAGTTTCATTTCAGTTCGTCAGTAATCGGATAAAATCACCCCTTTAACGCGTACAGGTGACTAAATCACTGTATAACTAACACGTTCGTTAGACAAGCATTCTTAAATTTAACTCCGACACACAAGTAGTTATTAATCCTTTCTACATTCAATGTGACTCACCGAATGACATTTCTATCTGGCGACCGCACCGACCGTCCGAGCCTTAAAAGTCGAAGATTGTTTTGTATTCTATATACAGTGTTTCTATTCACGAGTAGAAAACAAGTAGATTAACATAATAAGCGATACGTTTATAGATATGACGGATTATTTATAAGAGATGACGGAATGACTATAACTTGTTTCAAATTGACAGTCGTTTCTTCATCACGTTTTAGCCTTTTGTTAACTATGGTGGAGTTAGCCTCCGATATAATCGGACACAGCTCAATCCCCAGGATTGTGCCCTAACAGACGTTGCACAGGGGGGTTCTGGGATCGTCTTTTAAGAAGACTTAGTGGGCACTGTGGCACCTCTATGTGCTGATGGGACCACCGCGGTGATTTAAATGAGTAATAATGCCCGAGAAGACATTCGTTCGCCATTTGAAGGTCCCATGTTTGCGGTTTCATTCAGTAGCCGATACCGATTTACCAAGGATTACAAACTAGATGACTCTCTCTACTAATAATTTGGTAGAGGTATTGGTAGATAATATAATACCTATGTCCATGCAACTCTAAAGCACGGAGGACTCTCGATAAGCTATTTAATAGATGATTACACTTTCCTTGGTGACGTTTTATACATAAACATATCCAAAGGCTTTCTCTGATACGGCTCCATAAAATGATATGGCATTTGTTAAAAATATACCATACTTCATACCCAATACGAAGTAAGTAGGTATGGTTTATTTTTAACGAATTGAATTATTATTTTTAATTTAATTTAGGAAAAAATTCAATCGCGGGCAGGATTCGAACCTGCGTCTCCCGGTTGTATACACCAGACGCTCTGACCTCTAAGCCACCGCGAACCCTACCCGCATGATTGAAATTTTGCCTTCACATTCTGAATTTACGTCAGGTGACGTTGGCGACATCAATGAGAGGCAAGTTACCTTACTTCTCAACCGACACGACTTACTTTACAGTTAGTTCAGTGTCGTACGATGCCACCTTACCTTAACTATCTTTTTGTGATTTTTTTTTTTTGCATTTTCCACGCTAAGATTATAAAGAGTTTATACTTAGCATGGAAACTGCAAAAAAAAATCACAAAAAGAAAGTTGAATTATTACTTACTGAGTCAGTATATCACGATAAACCGTTAGCTTTAAAATTTGGAGTACGCCATGCATATTCCTCTTGGTTTCCAGGTAAACTTGATTGTACGCGGGCGAAGTTTCCCGCGTAAATTTTCCTGTTGTGAATGATGAAATGACGATTGCGCCTGCGATAGATACGATACGATATCTGTCTACTGTTTCATTGTTTTTGTATCTGATTTATTATATGTCATATTTGATGTGCAGTTCTGGACAAAAATACTAGATACCTATATCAGCTGCCAATTATAGTAATGTTTTGAAAGTAAGCTGTAGGTAGCTACCAAACCTCCACAGAACAAGACGATAACAAAGTCATAAAATCCAAACCATTACGTCTCACAGATCAATCGTATATGGTCATTACTGAATCCAAACGCCAGTGGAGTCCGTCCATAAATGGTTGCAGAACCAATCCTCTTTGTCACACATGTGGGAAGATTTTCTTAGTTACGTAACCATTGTACTGTTACTGAAGAGTGGGAGGCTGTGGTAGACCCAGTTCTTTGGCCGACAAAAAGTTTTGATTGTTGTTAGAAATTACGTAGTAAGCGAATCTTTCTCAGATCAGAATATGGGAGCTCATGTGAGTTTCACTCAAGAGGTTCTTCCACTAAAGAGTACGAATATGGTATTATTATGTTGCATGAATGGTGGTTGTCATTTGCCGGTCGCCTTTTCCTTTCTATGTTTTTTTTTTATGGGATAGGAGAGCAAACGAGCACACGGATCGCCTAATGGTAAGCGATTACCGCCGCCCATGGACATCCGCAACACCATAGGAGTCACAAGTGCGTTTCCAACCTTTTAAAAGGGAATTGGGCCTCCGGTAACCTCACTCACTCGGCGAAACACAACGTAAGCGTAGTTTGACGCCGGTTTTCTGTGAGGACGTGGTATCACTCCGGTGGAGCCGGCCCATTCGTGCCGAAGAATGGCTCTCCCACGTAAAGTACACTTGTATGTTAAGTACACTTAACAGAATGCAATAATCGCTTCATGTAAAATACATTCATATCAGCTTGGACTGGAAGCCCATCTCAACGTATTAGGAAATAGGCTAGGGTGATAATGATCATAGTGAACCACATCATCATCATCAGCCCATATCAGTCCTCTGCTAGACGTAGCCTCCCCTGATATGCGCCATTTCACACTGCTCCCGGATGAACTATTGAATCTGAAACAATAAATTGTTGCGTTACTTGAGTTTTTTAGTTTCGGTCATAGTTGTGGGAATTTAAAAAAACAATCAGATATCCAGATATTAACTGCTTCATTATTCTAGTTGTCTCAAGCGCGACTGCTACGCTAGAGGGTGAGCAAAGTGTTATTGGGTTTTTCTATTTAATTCCCAGTAGCAGCTCGGAGTCTGGATTTATGCCCAGTTATTAGTAATAGGCTCGCCCCTTATTAGGTACGTGAGACTTCAACATACCGGCAAACTGTGGGTGTACATTAGTATACCTCTGCCTAACCCTTCGAGGAGTACAGGCGTGATGGTATGACGAGATAAAATTGAATTATACCAGACGAATGCTCATCCAATAAGTTTCTCATTTGGAAAGTCAAGAACTTGGCAAAATCACTCCATTTGTACCTACTGACTTAGATACTCAAGTTTAACTTCTTGATTAAAAAAACCATCTCCAAATCTATTTTAAACTCTAAATGCATACACTCGGCAAGTACGTCACGTGCTGAATTAATCATGGCGACCCAATACGAGTGGATGATCAGTGATCGAGGTCATTCATGTCCTTTCCATTGGCACTAGCTAGTGAAAACCGGACCCAATGACGAGTACATTCGTCAGTGTAGGTGCATTTGAAAGGGACGCAATGGGGTATAAACCATCACGTCACGTCACCATCACGTCTGTGTGTCCAAGAAGGGTTAGACAGAGGAGTAGGTAGTTCGCCGGTAACACAGGCATGTTTAGGCCTCATGATATGGCGGGAGCCTATCGCCATTAATTGGGTTGAAAAAAAAAACATCTGTCTAGGCTGACAGATCTTTGGAAGGTTTACGGATACTTATCAAGATCTGTGGTCGTTAGTAATGCATACCAGTTGTCGTGAACCCTCTCTATGAAAGAGGACGCAGGGACAGAGTTGTATGCGCACCCCCCCCCCCCCCAATTAAAGAAAGAAATAGAGAATGAGACTAAGAAAGAGAACAGACTAATGTAAAATAATCCCTAAAGAGATTTCACAGAGGTCTTGAAGATGCGTGAAAAGTATCAAAAATACTCAACTTTTTTCTACCGAAATAAAGGCCATAGGACTCATCCTCATTCAACCCGAAATGCCTTTTTTTTTATTGTGCGGAAAATACTGGATCTTCCGTCGCCAGGACATGGTTTGATATGTCAGTCTAAAGTCAAACCGAATAAACAACTCTCTTGCTTTTACTAGTATCTAGATCTATGGGACATGTGATCACATTTACTACTAACTCTATGGTGATGCATGCCTAACATATGTTTTATTATTATTATTTAGCCGATGTCGTCCCACTGCAGGGCAAAGGCCTCCCTGCCCTCTTCCCACTCCTCACGACTCAAGGCTAATTTTGGCCAATCCTTCCAGAAGAAGTCAAGCTCATCTGCCGCGTTGTCCTGTACCATTATGTGGGAGTACTCGGTAGTTTGTTTAGCTCTTAACCCATAAGCCATACATATATATTATACTTATAAATTTGTTTTGTGTCCATTTCAATCTTCAAGTCTCAACAAATCTCGTTTATACTGGACATACCTCAGATCGTTGTCAGCGCTATGAATGGCGGTGTCGGGTGCACGGCCTTGCGCCTACGCAGCATACCCGATACCCCGCTATTGTACGTGGGTATCTTCGAGGTAATGTGCTGTCGGAAAACGGGATTAGCTTGCCCTTGCCAGGGAAACATACATAGGTACTTACATACTTTATTGAAGTGTTACTTCGAAGGTTACTGAAAAATGAGCTTTCTCACACAGTAACAGGAATATTTTCGGCTATCTTGGCCTGATAACTGGAGTTAGTACCTTCTTATTTTTCCTCCTGAATATCATATTACAGCGTGACATCTATACCTATGATAAAATTGTAACAAGCCGATGTCTGTAGATACATTATAGGTATTAAAGAAAAACTAAGGTCTCTAGTAGAGCAACAGAAGCCAAAATATAAGTTTTTAGATTTTTTGTCTATCTGTATGTTTGTACGTACATCACGCAAAAACTACTGCATGGAATTGAATGCAGATTTTACCGATGTATTGCTAGAGGTCTAACTTAAAATCTGGTGCATGTTTAATATTGATATGCCGTCTAGAATCGGACTTATATTAGGTATGTTAATCTTTTTGGGACGCGAGTGAAACGGCGGGCAACAGTTAGTATAAAATACAATACAGGATAAGGACATTTTTCTTGGATGAAACTATTATTGTATTAGTATGTTTTTGTGTTCTCTCTATTATCTCGCGAAATTGGATCGAAATTTTACAAAAATTACCTATATAAGTTGTATTAGGGTTCGCTCTAGATTTACCTTCATTAATATTTAATGTTCCTTATTTTATTTAGTGATGTGATTGGGATACCTAAATGCCCCTTTCGGATCGGACGAGGTTTGAGAGAGACTGTTAAGCAGTTATAGCCTAGTGGTATGACCGTTGGACTGTCACTGACGTCAAAGGTCTCGAGTTCGAACCCAAAGCACGCACCTCTGACTTTTCGAAGTCATGTGCGTATTAAATAGTTAATTATCATGCGCTTAAACAGTGAAGGAAAACATCGTGAGGAAACTTGCATGCCTGAGAGATTTTCTCGATGGGGTGTGAAGTTTGCCAACCCGCACTAGGCCAGCGTGGTGGACTATAGCCTAATCCCTCTCATTCTGAGAGGAGACCCGTGCCCAACAGTAGGACAGAATAATGGGTTGATTATGTTATGTAGGTTTCGCGCCAGCCAATCAATTCAATCTGGAACTATCTATAAACTTTCTTGAATTTCATATTTCGCCAATTAGGTAGATATAATTCGGAAGTCTAAATGCAATATTATCAAATGAGGGATGAGAGTAACCAACTAGAAACAAGAAAACTTAATGAACCCAACATTACTACCCACAATGGTTAGATGATAGTCATAAAATTGAACAACACTTTAACTAACGATTACAAACAGTTTGCTAACACTTTTACTTTCCAACCAACTTATAATTTTGCAGCGTCATTTAAATACCCTATTTCCGTCTCATTTCCTCTTATGAAAGCTCTGTATTGTGTGAAAGAGATAACGAATCTTCATTGTCGATACGGAAGGTGGGTTTTATCGTAAGGAAGACGAGTAACAATGGGGAATAGTTGTATAACGCTGATTAGAGCAAGATTAAAAGTTATATACCTACATAACTACATGACGTGCAATGTGCGACAAGACACCATAAACTACGGTCTTTACTTTTAACATGTGGAGAGAAAGGCTTTGTGAAAAGGTTTATCGAAAGTGCAGCACATTTTGATTGGAAGTAAACTGTTACTGATTTAATTTTTTGCATTATTGTAATTGGCATCTTTGAAGGATAACGGCAGAATGTAAATATAATAAGTCTATTTTTAGCTATCCATTATATAGATCTACTGACTGCCTCATTAGTCTAGTGGTCCCAAGCGCGACTGCTACGCTAGAGGTCCTGGGTTCGATCCCCCGGTCGAGCAAAGTGTTATTGAGTTTTTCTATGAAATTCTCAGTAGCAGCTCAGAGTCTGGATTTGTGCCCGGTTAATGGCAATAGGCTCGCCCCCTATTACATGGGACCCAAACATACTGGCGAACTGTGGGTGTACATTAGTACTACCTACTACTTGCCTACCCCTTCGGGGAATACAGGCGTGATGGTATGTTATGTTATTACATAGATCTATTTGAACCGTGCATACATTTCAGAGACAATAGAATAGGAAGGTACGCAGCTGCTTTCTACAGATGGTTAAAAAATCTTGAAGCAAGCCAAGACGCGAACCAAATATATGTACCTATTAGCTCGTAGTTTTTTTTTATTCGTAATAGGTTCACGCTTGACCGCCAGTTCACCTGATGTTAAGCGATACTGCGATCTACGATGGAGCGCGATTGCCTAGAACCTAGAAGAAACCGATTTACATGTGATTTAAAGACACCCAGATTATATCTATCGGAGAAGACCCACTTGGGAAGCGCATTCCTCATTTCAGCGGTAGGCATGATAAAAGTGGACTTAAGAGTCTATAGGTAACTACATTAAAAAATTTGTCTATAGACGTTATCGCATAGAAGACGAGATGAGAATAAATAGGATACTCTTTCAAATAAAAAAAGATTTTTTCTATTCGGTCCACAATTGACGAAAATATCAGTGAATATAATTACATTAAAAAAAAACATACATACAGACGAACATAGAACCTTCCCTTTTTGTGAAGTCTGTCGAAAAATAGCTCTCAAAGTAAACTTGCAACAAACTAAATATGTAACTAAAATTATAATGAAAACTGAACTTAACGGCAATTTTAACACGCGACTGAAATTACAACGGTCATTAATTTAGTCGAGATGGACTAGTGAAAGGCACGTTAGCTCGTAAAATTATTAGAAATCAGTGATCCAATCGTAATAAATCACTGATATATACAACAATAATAACGATAATTATGATTACTTAGTCAATAAATCTTTAAGATTGCATGGACATCTCCAACAGACATATACTTACCCAGGTTAGCAATAATTATAGATAACTAGCTTCTGCCCGCGACTTTGTCTGCGTTGACTTCAGGATTGGGTCCGACCTGGATCAAAAGTAGCCTGTGTGTTATTCCAGGCTATAATCTATCTTTGTACCAAATTTTATCCACATCCGTTCAACTGTTCTGGCGAGAAAGAGTAACAAACATCCATACATCAATATTTACAAACTTTCACGTTTATAATATTAGTAAGGATTAATAAAGTTTTACGAGATTTGAATATTGTTATGATTAACCATCGCCCATGTATTGAAATGTTTCTTTTTGTCATAGACCTTGCCAGGCACGCACAACTTGCCAAAGTTTCATTGCAGTCAGTCAACAATAAAAAAAAAAATATTGTGAAAATAATGCTGAAAATTCTCTATAAACTTAAATATCCCTTCATCATCAGAGAAAGTTTGAGTTTAACAGTACTGTTGTTCTTAATACATCAATGTGTATCACAGACATGATTTGTTATGTCCAATTTAACCTGTGAAGTCTATTTAATCAAGTTGTAAGACGTCCATTTACAAGATCTTACATTATTTGCATAATATTTTAAAAATAATAACAATCAAACTCATAAATAACCAAATAAATAAATCTTGAAAATAACTAACCTCGTAACTCACCTCCAATTCGCGCCAAAAAATGACAAACGTTCAATATAAATCACTGCCACAGATAAAAAAATCGAGTTTTTAAATTATAAAGGTAAAGCTCCGAAATTACATTGTTCCAACTCAAGTGTTTGATTATCTACAGTATATTAAACCGGATTTTAATTAGAACAACAATTACGCGCATTCACGGAACTGGGAAAAACTTGCCAAAAACTTGAATCTCTTCAGAAGGCTGGTGGCCTGGTGACCTTTCGCACTGTCAGTTCCCACGTCAGAATGTATAAAAATATACCGTAATGTCATAACACAATATACAGTTTTGGGTCAACCAGATAAGCTTTACTTAATTCACACAAAGATAGAAATTTTATCTTATAATTTCATCTTCAACAATAATGGATCTTAAAAACATGATAATTTCTTTAAAAGCAAATATAATTTTACGTCTGGCAATAAATCTAAAAGATTTCTGTTTATTGAGATATTTTTATGTAAAGAACTAATAAATTCTGAATTCTGACAAAATAGATTAGCAAACCGCATTTTATGAATATAGTAATAAATCCTAGCCATTTATATAAAAGCAAAATACCACACCCTGACTAATCAATCACGTCAGAAACTATGTATCTATATGTACATAAGTATAACTAGTGTAGTGTACAATATTTAACCTAAATCCTTAAAATTGGACACGTTGCCTTACAGCTATTAAAGTCTCGAGACTTCTGATCTGATAATAAGAAAACATTTTGCGGAAACCCCGATAGGGGTTGGAAATTTGTATGAAAGTCTTATTTATAAATCGCTTCCATAGTTCCATTATTAAATACGATACGTACGAGATTTACTAAATAATAATTTTACATCAATATTTTTTTTTTGGTATGAAAATTCTCTTGGATCATTTGTATCTGATCACCTGGAGAGGCGGCAGGGTTTCTCGGACTCGTACTACAGATTAAATAATAGTTATTGTTTATTTATTTATCTTCTATGAATCGCAAATATATGTAGGTGCATAACTTCCGATGGGCCGCACCAAATTGGATATTAGTTTCTACGTAACACTTAGCGACTAAGAACCGAACTTGCCTTTCTATGCCCTATAGCACGACCATGGGATTCGCTTATTCGTTTATAGGGGAAATCCCGCAAGATTCGTAAACCTATATTTTATTGCATGCACCGCGATAGAGGCACTAATGTTACAAAACTAATTTTAATTTTCGATACAGGGCTCTTAATACTGGTCTATGATACCAATAACGATATTACGTTAAGGCTATCGAATTGAAATAAGTATCACAAACCGATTTAATTCGGACAATATCTACAACCGTCGCAACTCACTGGTGTGTCCAAATCACAATACCGGATTAGGCAATCTTGAAACCTAAGAAATATCCAGTCGTCGGAATTCGATTAATTGAAGTTATAAGTTTATTTAGTATCTCATAATCTCAAAATGCACTTAATCCAGTTCTAGGGTACCTTGAATGACCGTAAAATTTATAGGCTAAAACATAATACATAGGCTGAAGGTAATATTTTAGTCTAAGCTAGTTGACTACCGTATACCATAACAGTTTGGTTATTATCTTTATGTGATTTTCTTGCATTTTCCATGCTAAGATTATTAAGTTATTTTTTAGTAAAGGAAAAAATTCAATCGCTGGCAGGATTCGAACCAGCGTCTTCTGGTTTGATACACCAGACGCTCTGACCTCTTAGCCACCGCGAACCCTACCCGCATGATTGAAATTTTGCCTTCACATTCTGAATTTACGTCATAAGTTAGTTTGGTTATTTCCTAAATTAATAAGAATATGGGCTAGAGTGGCGATGTTGAATATTGCCTCTAAAGACTTTAGTTTTATAATTCGTAAAATATCTACGGAAACCGTACCTAAACCCCAAAATAGCTAGTAACAACCTATGTAAATCCAAATGTATGGTATAAAAAATGCGAATGTAGCTCTATCTGCCTGTATGTTACGTTTTCACGGACAAACCGCTGAACCAATTGTGATAAATATTGGTATAGAAATAGATTAGACCTTGGAGTACAACATATGTACAGGTTGCGTGGCAGCACCAATGGGATCTTGGAAAATATATCGGCGATGTCCTATTCAACGTCACTGGGCTAAATCACTGGAATACAAGTTATTTCACTGTTTATTTTTATTACTATTCTCATGTTCTTTGTAAGTCTCTCTCATTAGTCTAGTGTTCCCAAGTGAGACTACTACACTAGAGGTCCTGGGTCCGATCCCCAGGTCGATCAAAGTGTTATTGGGTTTTTCTATGAAATTCTCATTAGCAGCTCGGAGTCTGGACTGGATTTGTGTCCAGTTAATGGCTATAGGCTCGCCCCCTATAACATGGGACCTAAACATACCGGCGAACTGTGGGTGTACATTAAGTACACCTCTGCCTAACCGTTCGGGGAATACAAGCGTGATGGTATGATGGTATGTATGTTCTTTGTAAGTGTATGTGTATCCTATGAATAACTTTGTGATCTGAAATAAAGATATATATATACACATTATATACTTAGGCTACCTTTGGTCTCCCAAAAGTCCTTTGAAATGCAAGTGAAACTGTGATTAACAGCTAATAACTTTTATAATTACGACAGATCAGGTCGTTTATCACAATTACGTAAAAGTAAATAATAGCATACACTATTAGTCGGGTTCCCACAAGTTCAAAGCAATTCAAATACTAGATAATAAATCATTTCGTAATTTATCAACAATAGTGAATGAATCCAAAGTAAAGGTTGGTTGTGAACTTAGGGAGAGTGCAGACAGTGCACTTGACTTCGCCGTGGGAAATATAATAACTGTTATATTAACAGTGTGTGCCGTTTTCGCAACGACAGCCGACGATTGTAAACAAAAAATAAAATATGAATTGGGGCTTATGTGAGAAGTGGCAAGCGAGCTAGAGGTCGTTCTAAGGAACCCTGGGTAGACGAGATCAAAAAGTATGCTGGAAACGACAGAACAAAGAAAGCAAAGACAAGACGCTTTAAGTCCACTTTTATAATCCGTAGGTACCGCTGAAATATGGAATGCCCTTCCCGAGTCTTCCCTGATAGATATAATCTGGGTGTCTTTAAATCACGAGTGTGTCGGGTTGTTTTATTCCCTACAACTTGGTTGAGTCGAACAACGCTGATACACACGTCATGCTCGTGAACGGGTGCTGTCTGTCGGGACTGGTCAACTCTTACATGCCATGTCAATCCGGATTCAGTTATGTTATCTTTTGGAGGGTAACCTACTTTTATCACTCACATCAAACTCCACAATACTCACATTGATAGAATAAAAAATATGTAAACATCAATTATTTATTTAAAAGAGTATCTATGGAGTTTCTTGCCGGCTCTTCTCCATAAGACCTACTATTTGGAACCGTGCATGTAGTTTTGACATTTCAAAAGTACCTGTATATGGTCTAATTGAAATAAAAAATTTGAGTTTGAGTTTGAGTTTGAATCGGTTTCATCTAGGCAAGCGCGCTCCATCGTAGATCGCAGTATCGCTTAACATCAGGCAAACTGGCGGTCAAGCGTAAGCCTATCACGAATAAAAAAAAGAAAAACCTGGACACCGTCGAATTTTAAAAAAACTTTGAAGTCTTTTAAGAGAATGTTATAACGATTTTTGTTTTCACTTTTGTTAGCCTAACTAGGTTTAACAGAGGAAACCTTTATATACATATATTATATTATAAATGAATTAATCAATTACTAGCGAGTATTTTGTATTTTTATAAATGGTCAAAAATAATATTATGTCTCGTAAAAGGAATATTCAGTTATACCGTACTAAATTTACTACAGATATACCTACTACGAATGGAGCAACACCTTTTTCACCTTTTGGTGTATACGAATAATTATGGTTGAATTGCGTTCAGAATTCATACTAATATTATAAATGCGAAAGTAACTGTGTCTGTTTGTTACCTTTTTCTGCCTAAAGCGCTGAACCACATATGACGAATTCTGGTATATGTACCTTGAACTTTGGAAAATGTCTTTTTTTTATCAGAATGTCTCCGAAAAGTATGTTCATAATATTTTACAATAAGTACCTAAGTCTATGTATTGTGTATATTGTTTTTCTGTATACTAAACGCAGGTAATTAGGATGAAACCCACATAGAGCCATCAAACCCACTCCGACTATTTGCAACAGTTTATAGTAAGATTCTTTTGCCAAGTTGATGTGCCTCGGCGCTATAAATTACCTAATTCTGGCATCCTACGTAATTCCCACACATGTACCTATTAACCATATTTTATTGCCTTTACGTATTGCTAGGGCTGCCATCGGTTGGGTTCAAGAACCCAATCATAATACCACTGAGCACTATTGTATAACGCAAAAACAACCATTGATAGGGCAGTTTTTTTAGTATCCGATAAATAACATTAAATAATTTTAAAATATAAACAACCACCGCAGCATCAAGACATGCTTACCGTGAAGTAACAGGATACCAAATTTCAGATCGATCAAACCAGTGGAAGTTCCTCACATCCCTTCAACTAGAAAACAGCTGATAATCTTCAAACAAAACATAGCTAAGAACACTCTCGATCAAGTCACCTTTCAGACAAAAAAAAATCAAAATCGATCCATTCGTGTGGGCACTACGATGCAATAGACAGATACACAGACACACACACACGTTGAACTTATAACACCCTTCTTTTTGCGTCGGCGGTTAAAAAGGGACTTTCCCTACCAACAATAAAAACGGGATGATGATGAGAAGGAAAATTAAAAATTAATTAGGTAACAGCATGATAACACCAAGTATCAATAGCTCGTTACGTAGTCATCTCAAGACCTCGGTTAAAGAATAGTGCCTCAGTTATTAAGTGTCAAATGCCCAGTAATTGCACTCAGTACATTGCACTCCAAATAAAATAAGGTTACTAAGTGGTAGAATAATTAGTAATGAGTGGTGCCACCCCAGACGAAGTCCAGCAGTGTCGATGGGACTGGAGAGTCAGTACGAATTCAGACCTTAAAAATTGGCCTTAAAACCGGTAATTTATCTCGCATTGTAGTAAACATTTCTTCATAAGTATACTGTTATTATGTACCTATTCGTTTAAGAAGTATCTTTTAGGCTGATATTTTCTAATACTTTTTATAGAAACGCCGCGGTCTGGAAATGCGGGAAAGCTCAAACTACATTGTCAGCCCTACATTGTGGCACGAGGATTCTCATTGAATTCATATTTAATACTTTATAGGCCAGTTTGAATTTTAAATCGGATTAAAATTTAATATTGGAATACATTATTATCTCGTTATGGAATAATGTAATTGAATGATGTCAAGCTTAACGTCAACTCGACGTTTTTTTTTACGCTATGATTGATCTTTCATTTTACATTTAATAAATAATGTATAACTTTAGAAAATAGTAGGAAACAAAAACGAAAGTGAACAAACTATATTCTTATTACGAAAAAAAACAACTGGAAAAGAAAATATCAAGAAAATATTCTTGTAACCTTTCTAACAAACACCTTATTTCAAATCAAGACATACATTTAAGATTTCCTATGAAATTCTCAGCCGCAGACTCACCCCCTATTAAATACGCGGGACCTAAACATACCGGCAAACCGTGGGTGTACATTCGTACCTCTGCCTAACCCTTCTGGGAATACAGGTGGAAGCCGTGGTCGCGTGCCGCCATGACCTATGGGTTTCAACACTTTTAACATTCGTTCATAATTAATTATTCAGTAAGTAGTTTATTCGTAATTCACAGAAAACCGGCGTTAAACAACGCTTACGTTGTGCTTCGCTGAGTGAGTGAGGTTACCGGAGGCCCAATCCTCTTTTAATAGGTCGGCAACGCATTTGTGACTCCTCTGGTGTTGCGGGTGTCCATGGGCGGCGGTAATCGCTTACCATCAGGTGATCCGTCTGCTCGTTTGCCCTCCTATCCCATAAAAAAAAATTTGCAGCGGCATGGGACCACGGCTGTGATTTGGAGACCACTGTAAGTGTTACTTAGCTGGGGCTCAAGTTTGCTATTTCAATTGCTACAGGTATAGGTAGAATTCACTTGCATAGCCTAAACCGTCGTGGTCCAAATAAGATTTCTAAACACAGACGTACGAATAGACACAAAAACTGGCATTACTGTGTATAGCGGTGTGTAATTTGCATCAGCCATTAAGTATGGCACTGGACGGGTGAGCAGAATTATAGGTGCAAGTAAGGATATTCCAAATACCTACTTTTAAAGAAAAATAAATATTATAAATAATATATAATATAAGAAAAAATATAAGATAAGATAAATCTTATATTTATATAGAAAAAATATAATATAAATCTTATATTCTTATAAAAATATAAGATAAATCATCTTCACAAATCATCCATGGAATTAGCAACACTAAAAATGGAATTAAATTACATATAAGATAAACAAACTAAGTCTACAGAAAACACCACTGATATAAAGAATAGAAGTAGTGTTATTTTAAAAATGCATAAAATAACCTCAAATAATAATATTTTGCGCTATGATAATCATAATAATAGCCATTTTTTTCTTCTTGGGTGCTTAATAACAGTTCTTAGTTTAGACATTTATAGGTTTTTCCCAGATTCGTTTTAGGGAATGTCCCAGTTTTCCAACACGTCTGGTCACCAGCTACATACTAACATAGTAGGAAACGCAAGCCAGGCATGTCCGTCCGTAGATTGCGGCCGAAGCTAACTCATGATGCCATAGTACATAGTGTCAGTACATAATATACTCACTACTACAGTATGCTACATAACTGTCCCTTGGGAAACTTAGGTACAGTATTATGTATCTATCAACTTTAATTCTTATAACCAACTTAAACTTCTGCTTTTTCAAATTGTTACCTTTACATAACGATTGACTTTTGACATCATAGCTACGTAATTGCCAAAATTGATAATTGGCAGTGCTCGGCTATTATCTAGCTATGATAATCATTTTTAAGGATTTAAAGAAAGTCTAATTAAATCTAGTCTAATAAAAGAAGCAGTGATAGCCTAGTGGTATGACCGTTGGACTGCCAAGTCAAAGGTCTCGAGTTCGAATCCAAGGCGCGCACCTCTGGCTTTTCGAAATCATGTGCATGTGTATTAATTATCACCCGCTAACGGTGAAGGAAAACAACGTGAGGAAACTGCATGCCTGAGAGATTTTCTCGATGGCGTATGAAGTCTGCCAATCCGCACTAGGCCAGCGTGGTGGACTATAGACTAATCCCTCTCATTCTGAAAGGAGACCCGTGCCCAACAGTGGTACAGTATAATGGGTTGATTATGTATGCTAATTAAATACTGTATCAAATATCAATCAATGAAATGCAAATCCTATTCAAACATTATTCTGTAATTTTTTGTCAAATCAAGCTATATCCCATTCTCCTTATGCTTAATAAGACGATTACAAGGTTTACACCGGTGTGACGTCATTGTTCCTAATTTAGGAATAGCTGTGTCGTGAACTCGTGAGCCAATTGAGCAGATTGCCGTATTTGTTCATTATAAAGAAGAAAATTCGCTGGAAGTAGTCACGCTTGCTTTTAAAATACGGTATCTAGATTTCTCTCGATGTTTAAATTAGTCCTGATGGCATAAAGCTTCAAAGGATATTATCATTGAATCAGCCCTTATTTTAACTATTTCTCTATCTATCTATACATAAGCACATATAAAACAGAATAGCTATTAGACATTGAAATAAAACTATTTTTAGATATAATATAGTGTCCATGGTCACATCCAAAGGCTCCGAATAATATCAACATGACGCGAAAAAATCCGTGAAACCTATTTTTTTTATGGGGTAGGTGGGCAAACGAGCAGACGGATCACCTGATGGTAAGCGATTACCGCCGCCCATGGACACCCGCAACACCAGAGGAGTCACAAATGCGTTGCCGACCTTTTAAAAGAGGATAGGGCCTCCGGTATCCTCACTCACTCGGCGAAACACAACGTAAGTGTTGGTTTTCTGTGAGGCCGTGGTATCACTCCGGTCGAGCCGGCCCATTCGTGCCGAAGCATGACCCTCCCACGTAAAATCTAGTTTTATTTCAACTGCAGGTACTGTATAGTTCCCCTGCTAGAGAGTTTAATTTGTTTATTCTATATCTTGGTTACCTTACCTACAGTAGAAGTATAGGACAGCAGGTGTTGGATTATCTATATTATATAGGCCTTCATAGGTCTTCATATTTTTAAGCGTTTACCGAGTCAATGTCAAGTTATGCTAAAAACCGTACCTAACATTCCCGTTCATTTCGTCGTCACCTAAATACGAGTTTTTCCGACAAATCTGTGAATAATCAGCACAATACAACAATAGAATAGTTGTAATACGGAAACCTTTGCACGCGACACAAAACAGGCGAGGGACAGAAAATCCACAAACGAAATTAGAAAACATTAAAATAGTTGATGGAAACCACAAAATTCCACATATTAATATTTATTTAAACTTTAAACCAAGAGAGAATGTTACCCTGGAATCTGTCGTGCTGCTATATTCTGTATCCATATCATAAATTCCTCTCATGTTACAATACTCTCTCACTCTTACGTAATTAGAGGTGATACGTAACGTCACGTTACGTTATACCTCTAATTCTCACACCTAACATTTCCACTAACTTCTTCTTCGTGTCGCCTTAGAAGGAAAATCCATATCTCGAAAGTCCATAAGCACGCTAACTACATTGCTTTGAACAGTACGAGCGAGCTCGATACAGCCAGTGCATGTCACTTGTTAACGACAATGATGATACATGAAAATAAAAGGTCGTAAGTCAAACTAAACGTCAACCTTTTACGTGTGAGAGCCATGCTTCGGCACGAATGCGCCGGCTCGACTGGAATGATACCACGGCCTCACAGAAAACCGGCGTTAAACATCGCTTACGTTGTGTTTCGCTGAGTGAGTGAGGTTACCGGAGGCCCAATCCCCTTTTAAAAGGTCGACAACGCACTTGTGACTCCTATGGTGATGCGGGTGTCCATGGGCGGCGGTAATCGCTTACCATCAGGCGATCCGTCTGCTCGTTTGCCCTCGTATCCCATAAAAAAAGCTATGACTTGTGAGATTGCCTATGGACTTTTGGTCACCACTGTACCTACAAAAGATTTTTTCGACGTTGTAGATCATTCAAAAATCCGCTAGTAGGTACTTGAAACTAAAGTAGGAAGTAGAAGTTAGTGTCAAATAGATGCACGTAATGATCTTAAATTAAAATTCTGAATCGCAGCAAAGTATGTTTCAAACAAAATATCGCCTTATTTATAGTAATTACATATTAGTTTTGTTTCGCCTTCTGACCAAGTGAACCTTCTCTGTTTTTCTTGTTGTGTCTGCAGCGGCCACCAAGTTTACTCAGATGAAGCCGGCGATAGTATCAGCTGTTTCCTTAAAACGTGACTCAGTAAGAGTGGATAGTCACCGTATTAATTACATTTACTTACTTATAATCAATCCTACATGCACATTCATGATTCTATAAACAATAGCTTGCGGACGAAAATTATTCATTGCGATCATGGTTTGCAATGGAGTAGGTATATTAATGGTACCTGTTGTTCAGAACCATTAGATAATTCGTATATGCTATAATATGTTTAGTCACACTAAATTACACTAATAAAAAATAAGTGTACAAATCAAAGGAGGAGAATGCATTATTATGCTAAAGTGGTGTTTTAATATTTCCGTCTACCCCTAGAAAAAGGAAAAAGTCGAGGTGAGTATATGTATGTCCTGCAAAATAAATTCATTAGTACAGTTCTCTTTTTTAGTTATGTTTTGACATTTTATTGGAATCCTAAGATTACGCTTAGAATCGTCTCTAAGTCTCAGCCTTACATAATGTCTAATTGAATGAATGTACATGGAATATCTCTAACATAGATCATTAAATTTGTAGCTAAACGCAATTTCTGGATTAATACAACCAAATCTTTATTGTTAAACATTTGTTGGTGATTAATAAATAAAAAATCTTACAAGCATTTTCTGATGAAACCAATCCTTTAGCAGAGAAAGCGGACTCCCCGCGCCATCAATTTCTCATCACACATTTTCAAACAATGGACACTGTAATGTAACAAAGATTTTTAATTATATTTTTTAATGTAAAGGCAACGTCAAGTCAACCTACAGCCTCGTTCGTTGACTCGCAGATAGAAAGTTGTTAATTAAGAACGCGGCTGATTGGCGGCCGATTGTGTAACCGAACGCAACAGATCAAGCATGTGGCTGAACAGGGAAATGCCTTTGCCGAGAAAAGTGGACACGTCATTTTCCTAGTGTGCAATAGGTATTTATGGTTCATTCAATCAATACTTATAACCATAGATTAAATAGGATTCACATCTGTTTTACTTATGATAGTACCGACAATGATTTGTCCAAAAGGCCTATCTCACACAGAGATCGTACCAATAAGAAATAATTGGCCTTTTAACCCGTGAAGTAACAAATTACAGACACAATGTAATTTTTTCGGGCTCTGGGAACCTAATGCTATTTGCTGAAAAAGATTGCAAAAACCAAAAGCCAACGTTACCCAGTTAGCTAAGAAATGAACACAAGTAACTATGTCATTATTATAATACTTAATGTCAATTTTGTCTGTGCGGAAAGCAGTAGGTAATTATACCACATTATATAGTTAGGTATTATTCAGACTCGTTACTCCTATATTATCAACTGATCATTTATCTTTTAAATTACAAACATCTATTCTTTTATCTAAACTATAACCAGATCGGGCACAACGTCCTCGCCAAGTAGAACATTGAATCAATTGTGCAATTGCAATTTCACATAAATATCAATCTATTAACTCAAGAACGGCACACCACGTCTCACAATGAGATGAGATTTATTGCAAGGGATCGTGTTGCAGGGAAACTGTACATTTAGCACTTGTGATGTATCATGGGGAAATAACTTTTAATCTACAATATTCTTTGCTCGAATGAAACAAGAATTATGTATTTGTTTTATAAAATACTAGCTTCTGCCCGCGACTTTGTCTGTGTGGACTTTAGTTTTGGGTCCGACCTGGATACCGAAAGTAGCCTATGTGTTATTCCAGGCTATGATCTATTTGTGTGCCATCCATACATCCATACTCACAAACTTTCACGTACCTATATAATATTAGTAAGGATAGTAAGGATATTTATTACTAGCTCTTGCCCGCATCCAATCTATCTCTATATTAAAATTGCTTCAGCTGTTAGGCGTGAAAACATAACAAACAGACAGACAGAGTTACTTTCGCATTTATTCTATTAAATGAATATACCTATGGATTAATTTCATGGATTTTTTCGCCTGAACAACATACGCATCTGACATCTGCGTGTTTTGCCTCTTAATGACTGCTACCACTTTTATTTAAATCTGGGCTATAGAAAACGCAGAGAGGATAGATAAGTAGCATAATATTATTAAGCTAATATAGTCTGATATTTTGTGAAAAATTAATGAATCAAATCAAAGTATTATATTTTTCCTTTTTATTTTACCGCCGATGACACGCTAAAAAGAAACCTGTCGACAGAAAACGACTACATTATAATATGTAGCTACCAACTTAAGTATAATATAACTCTTACAGTCCCCGTTCTAAAGGTCAGAGCAAACTGAACTATTGGTCGACTCGGCCGACTAAACAATCGGTAATGTGCGCGCGTGGAAGAGCGCCATACTGATTTAGCAGTCGGCCGATAGTTCGCCGATGGTTCATTTTGAAGGCAATCGTGTAGCTCATCGAACTTTTTTATCGGCCGATACCGAATCGTTATAATTTGCGCACTTGCATACATCTTCATACTGATTAAAAAACCGATCAAACTATCGAGCGATAGAAAATCTGTGGTCTGTGGGGATGTAAGCACACGGCCTATTTTAAACGCGCAGGTGAACCGCGGTTACCTACGCGCTTCAAACAAGATTCGAACCCGTTTCTATCATCAATACACAGCATCCATCATCATTGCTAAAACACGCGTCGTCTGCGCATTTTAAATATACGCTGTCTGTGCTTACGGCCTTATGAAGATTGACACAAGTAGAATGCAAGCCTCGCGAACTGTTTAAAATATGAGTGACAAGGACATCACTGACAGTGTGAATTGATTTTTATTTGCAACATGTTCATAATTTAAAGAATTAAGTAATTTCTTAACTCATCCATACACACCATCACAACTATATTCTTCGAGGGGTAGGCAGAGGTGTATTCAATGTACACCTACAGTTCTCCGGTATGTTTAGGTGTCATGTAATGGGAGCAGAGCCTTGTACAAATCCAAACTCAAAAGAAAAATTTCACAATGCTCGACTTGGGAATCGAATCCAGGACCTCTAGCGTAGCAGTCGCGCTTAGGATCACTAGACTAATGAGGCAGTCAATTATCAATCTCACAGATTTAGGCTTGCATATTACGATAGGATAGGTACACATCGCATTTTTAAATCTATGCAATACTACCGGGTAGGATAACATTTGTACTATCTACTATCTATTTACTAGCATTTCGACTGCTCATTCCATACCAGGTCATTTTAAAAAAGTGAAGAACTCAGAATCCGTCGTAACTCTCTTTCATTCATCAGAAACGTTCCGTTTCTCAAGAATTCTCAAGCATCTGTCCGCTACCTTCATTGCCAGTGGTAAAATTTATAACCTATTCATATGGGGTTTCAAGCCGGCTACTCACATTACATTATTCAATAACAGGTCTTGGTTGAGTATTATTTATAGTTTGGTGACTCATCAAGTTTTAAATTTTCTCCTATCCCAATATAAAGTGATACCTAAATATGTAAGAAAAAAGCACAAGAAATTGAAAAACACAATTTCAATACTTATACAGTACCTATGTACATTAGTACTAATAAATAAAGTATATTAGTACTTGCAAGTACTAATATACTTTATTTATTATTATAATTTAATGCCAAGGCTAGTCCGTACATAATTACCGCTTATTTGATACCGCACCGATAATTCGATGTCAAAATTCGAATTTTATCTTTTATGCCAAAGCTGGCAAAGGTGTTTACCCATACTGCCACAATGGCGTTCGGTTACACAATCATTGGCTGCTGTTATGATTTTATAGTATTTTAAGTATTATTTGAGGAAGAAAAACGCTTAGAAATGAGGCCAACGCCGTGTACTTGCCATACAGATCGGTAATTAACTCTGTTAATAGACTACACGGTTGCTCCAACGGATAGGTTTTCTTGTAAAGAATGCCAGTTAGAAAAAAATCACGCACGCGGCGACCGTTGCGACTGGAAAGCGTAAAATGGCGCAGTTCGATCGTAAGCGCGGACATATCAATTTTATTGTTTATTATTATGATTTACAGAGAAACTAGCGGCCCGGTACGTGCTTCGCTACGTATAAAGCGAAATACAGCGGACAGCGGACAAAACCATTCCCAGATCCCCTTGAACACACACAAAAAATTTCATCAAAATCGGTCCAGTCGTTTGATCTAAACTATTCCCAGATCCCCTTGAACACACACAAAAAATTTCATCAAAATCGGTCCAGTCGTTTGAGAGAAGTTCAGTCACATACACACTCACAGAAGAATTATATATATAAAAGATTGGATGCGATAAAGCTCATTTATACAAAGGCAAAGAAAACGAGAAACGGAACACGATCAAAAGATTCATAAATATACCTACCTACTTACATAGCCTATATTTAATAAGACCTTATTACATAGGTATTCCTCAACTGCTTATAGCTCCATTAAACTTATTTTTTCCATGGTCCTCCTCTATTTAATAAAAATACCAAGTAAATATTAAAAAAAGAAGATTTTTAAATAGCTTATTCCAATTCCCGTCATTATTAAAATAATAATCATTCTGTGACATCTCATTTCATAAAACAGTGTATTTTTTAAGCTTTACAATATCTTATTTTAGAATTTGAAGTTTTAATGTTATAATTTATAATTTAATATTTTAACATTATGAGGCACATAATGTTTCCGCATTCATTTGTTTTCCTTAATTAAATTATATTTTTAAATATTTTTACAAAACGTATAAAAAATCATTTAGCTTTTTAAAATAATGAATTGTTATTCGCATACGGTGAAGGATAATATCTTGAGGAAACCTAACTAAATGTTTGAGATTTTTATGACGGCTTCGAGTGAGGTCTACCAACCCCCATCGATCTAATAAGAGACCCGTGCGCAGCAGTGGGACAGTACAGGGGTTGATGATGATTTAAAATTAATTGTTTTATTAACATACCATCACGCCTGTATTCCCGAAGAGTTAGGTAGAGGTGTACTAATGTACACCCACAATTCGCCAGTAAGTTTAGGTCTCATGTAATAGGGGGCGAGCCTATTGCCATTTACCGGGTATAAATTCCAAACTCCGAGCTGCTATTGAGAATTTCATAGATAAACCCAATAACACTACTCGACCTGGGAATCGATCCCAGGACCTCTAGCGGAGCAGTCGCTCTCAGGACCACTAGGTTAATGAACCTACCATTAACGGCTAGAATCAAGATATAGCGTTCATCCATCCTAATATTACGAGTACATATAAATGCGAAAGTAACTCTGTCTGTCTGTTACGTTTTTACACCTAAACCGCTGAACTAGTTTTAACGAGATAGTTTGTAACGTGGGCGTATCGCATAAGCTTTTTAAGACAAAAAGTCCTTTACGATAGGCGTGAACCCCGGGTAACAATTAGATTTTTTATAAAATAACAGCGTACTTTAAATAAGATCTACCTACTAATAAAACATTGAACAGATAAATGATTCATTATCTGTAGCGTCGTTAAAAGGCAGGTATTATCAATACAATGTCGGCCTTGTCATCTAGACTAGATGCTAAAAGTGAGTGGCTGATATCCTATTGTTAAACTTGAACTTTGCTAATGGCAGCCGGGTCATTGTATCACATTTACATGTTATTAGCTCGCCGCCGGTCTCTTTATATTATTATTGTTCCATTTAATTGGACTAGCTATGAATTAGCGTCACAAAAACTCTTTCTTGTTAATTCCTCTTTCGGCACCAATTTTTAGAGCACCTAAGCTTTCATATTGAGTACCGAGCTAATATACCTACTGGTGCTGTAAGAGTAAGCTTATGTGCTCAAAAATTGGTGCCGAACGAGGAATACTCCTGTTATTCTTAACTAGCTTTTTGCCCGCGGTTTCACCTACGTTGCCCCGTTCCTAAGGGTCGTAGCGTGATGTTTAATAGGTTGAAACTTTCCTCATGAATCACTCTGTTTATTGGTGAAAACCGCATGAAAATCCGTTAAGTAGTTTTTGAGTTTATCGTGAACCAACAAACAGACGACTAGGGGAACTGTATCTAAGGTTTATTGTTATTTAGATTTTTTAGGCGAATTAAAAAAATATATAAGTATGTAGTGGTCAAAAATTAAACGCTACTTACCTCGTGTTGTCAAGCTACTCGTACATTCTTCGTGTACACTACACACATTGTACCTATATACATCCATCATAAGTAAAACTTAACATTATTTTAGTAAAGGAAAAAATCAATCGCGGGCAGGATTCGAAACTTGCGTCTCCTTTCCTTTACTAAAATAACTTTATAATCTTAGCATGGAAAATGCAAAAAAAAATCACAAAAAGATAAAACATCACGCCAGTGCTAGGCAGGGGCGTACATTAGGACACCCACAGTTCGCCGGTATGTTTAGGTCCCATGTAATAGGGACCTATTACATGGCACCTATAGGAACCTTTCCAACCATTCAGCGGGCACAAATACCAAACTCCGAGCTGCTACTGAGAATTTCATAGAAACACCAAATAACACTGCTCGACCTGGGTATCGAACCCAGAACCTCTGCCATAGCAGTCGCGCTTGGGACCACTACACTAACGAGGCAGTTAGTGATCAATAGTTAGTAATCTTATGTAATGGTTACACATAGGTAGGTAACATAATTTTGCCTAGATGTAGGTTACCCAATTGAGAATAAAAAAACAACAATAAAAAGGTGAAAAAGTAAAAATTTATTACTAAAATAAATTACTACGGCGCATATTTACATAAATGTTGTCATTGAAATAACATCTGTGATAATAATCAATTGAGTATAAAGAATGTCTTATTGAATATTATACAATAAGCTGTGAATACTTCGATAACCTGTGTACCTTCCTAATGTGTATACTAGCCTTGGTAAATGTATTACAAACAGTACATTGTCAGTTTGAATAGAATTCTGCGTTGAACTGCGCCGTACTAAACCCGCAGCGCAGACTGTCATAATTTTGTCGGATCGAGCTTTTTTTCGTCTATAAAGAGTGTGACAGATTATAGAACCGTGACCCTTGAGAGGGTCGTAGCAATTAAGTTATATAATGTGTTTGCTAATTTTATTGTTCCTTGGCATAATGTGCAATAAAAGTTGCTATTTCTGATAAAAAATCGCGATCCTTGCCACTAACTTCTTTGAAACATTGTGACCACAAACTTTACTTAGTTTAGCCAGCTTTGAAATCCTAAAATATTGACAGGTGAAAAAAACCTCACACAAAACTAAATCACACTCTCAGTATTAAAAATAACAACACTTTGGCATTACTGACCTTGATCTTGACTTGACTTTAAAAACGAAAACCTTAAAATTAAATAACAATTATTATTTCATGTTCATTATAATGAAGTAATTATTTTTAATATTTTGTAAGTCCTCTAAATTGATAATGAGGAGGTGTGTTTGTTATCGTCGTAGATAAGTGGAGTGGAAACGTCTTATCAATTAAAAAAATCTGTTCTATGTTGCTTAATTAACAAATAATCACAATGAATTCAGCCTTAGCAACCTCTACCTATCAGTAAAGATAAGATACTTACGCATTTTATATCGACAAACTTAATTTTACCATTGGCTACATAGTCAGCTGAATATAAATCATAGTAAATTTAAAGAAAACAACAACGCTAAACCTTTGTAAAACTCGAAGTAACAAAATCACTGTATCGTTCACACATAATTACTGATAACAATATATTTCGTCATCCGTGACAATGCCTTTATCACTTCACATTCGAAACACACCGAATTTACTGTCTCTAAATGGAGCATTTAATGCCGCAGAAAGACTAAGACCTATGACTTTTCTGGTGTCCTTAGGAGCGATCACCCCATCATCCCATAGTCGCGCAGTACTATAATAAGGTCGACCTTCTTTCTCAAACATAGCTTCTAAAGGTGCTCTCACTTTCTTTTCGTCCTCATCCGTCCAAGGTTTGCCATCTCTAAGCGCCTTATCTTTAGCTACAAGCGACAGCACTGTAGCAGCTTGAGGTCCACCCATCACTGATATTCTGGCATTCGGCCACATGTAAAGGAAACTAGGAGAGTAAGCCCTTCCGCACATTCCGTAGTTTCCTGCACCAAAACTGCCTCCAACTAACACTGTAATCTTAGGACCTTTAAAACAACTGACTGCTGTCACCATTTTAGCTCCGTTTTTCGCAATACCTCCGGCTTCCGCATCCTTGCCGACCATAAAACCAGTAATATTTTGAAGGAAGAGTAAAGGAATCTTTCTAGCCGCGCAAAGTTGAATAAAATGAGATCCCTTCAATGCTGCTTCTGATTGCAACACTCCGTTGTTGCCGATCACACCGACAGGATGTCCATACATAGATGCGAAACCACATACCAAAGTGTCTCCATAGAGTTGTTTGAATTCATGGAATCTACTTCCGTCAACAATCCTAGCAACTACTTCTCGCATGTCAAATGGTCTCTGAATGTTGGCTCCAACAATACCGTGAAGATCGTTAATGTCATGAACCGGGTCGTCCACTTTCGGCGTATGAATTCTAGTTCTCTGTTCGTTATTCCAATTCAAATTGGCTACAACGTTTCTAGCTAAATTCAGTGCATGCTCGTCATCCTGAGCATAATGATCCGTTACTCCAGACTGTCGACAATGCAGATCTGCGCCTCCCAGATCCTCAGCAGACACTGATTCGCCTGTGGCTGCCTTGACAAGAGGTGGTCCGGCCAAGAAAATTGTTCCTTGATTTTTAATTATGATACTTTCATCTGACATGCTAGGAATGTATGCTCCCCCAGCAGTACAGGAGCCCATAACTACTGAAATCTGTGGAATGCCCTCAGCCGACATGTTAGCTTGATTATAGAATATCCTTCCGAAGTGTTCTCTATCCGGGAAGACATCAGCTTGATCGGGTAAATGCGCACCTCCGGAGTCAACGAGATATATGCACGGAAGACGACACTCTTGCGCAATCGCTTGTGCTCGCAGATGTTTTTTCACTGTCACAGGGAAATAAGTGCCTCCTTTAACAGTAGCGTCATTAGCCACAATCATGCAATCACGACCGTGAACTTTGCCGATGGCGGTGACGATGCCGGCGCTCGGCACTTGGCCTTTGTACATATCGACGGCAGCCAATGTGCTCAGTTCTAAAACGTCGCTGCCCTCATCCACCAACCGGTTAATCCTGTCCCTGACGAGCAGTTTTCCTCTCGCTGTGTGCCTCTTTACAGCGTCCTCCGAGCCGCCTTTGATGGTGTCACCGGTTCTCTGCCGTAACTCGTCGACGAGCTCGTCCATTCTGGCCTTATTTTCTTGGTAGTAAGGATCTGATCGGTTCGGCTCGGTGCCGATGAACGTAGCATGGTTGTGCCGGCATTGGTTCAACCGCCGTATTCCTCTGACTAGTTTGAGCATTTTTAACATATATTTAAGTGCAAAATAAAACACGACCGGTCGGCGAGTCGGAGTCGCGCTACTGCCGATAATGTTGTCCCGTTATCTACACGATTAACTCGTACAAAAACAAATTCCTCGCTCGTCGACCCTTCGCGGCACGATAAAAATTATGCATTATGTATGAAATGATAATATGTATCCATTGTTACTCAGTGACTATTTACGTAATATTTACATGTAGTTAAGCTTCGGTGGGTTCATTCATTCGATCTCAAAGACGTGTTAGTCGTGCTAAATAAAATGGCAGTAAATAATATTGTAGTCGTGTTGCTCTCGTTATGAATAGGTATTCAATGATCCAATGATCGAGTCATGACCCACTTACAGTAAGTTCATGTTACTGGTGCCAGGCTAACCTTGAGTTTTAAAAATCCAATTTTTTGTAGGCATATTGAATAAAATTATTTAAAATCCTCATCTGGTAATATAATGATTACTAATGAACTATTGTCTAATGACAGTTTAATTCACAATTCATGTTTAACTATTAAATTTATTGCGTCGTCATGAGAAATTTTCTATTTTGCAGTTAACATTAAAAGCATTACCTTTTATGTGTTGTCTGTAGCTTAAAGCAGCACTAAAAGATAACAACATGCTATAATACAATACGAGAGCGCCAATTGAAACAAACGTAATAATACGTTAAATGAATATAAGTATAGGTACATACTGGCGTATCTAGTCCAACGCCTGAAATCTCTAATGGCCAGTCCCAATATCAAATCAGTCAGTAGATTTACTTACCAGAGATAGAATTTTGACATAAGGTCCATACAAGCAATGTCAAAATCCTATCTAAAGTAAGCAAATCCATCGTCAGATTTGATAATGGGACTGGCCGTAAGTGATCAGGATGATGAATAAGAATACTCAACCTATTTCCCGTGAAAATAGGTTTAGGTAATTAGTATGTTATTCTATAGAACCTAACTACACACAATATTATGTACATAGGTTCTTTTAAATAATAGTGTGGGATAGGGCAGCTGTTCTCCTGGATCTTGACAGCGACTTTGTACCCTTCAATCCCCTTGCTGATTTTTTTTCCCTTCCCTATGAAACTTTTGTCCCGTAATCACCCAATATCTAGTTTTGCACATGCACCCGTTAATGGGGTGATTATACCCGCGTCTTAACAACTTTTCCCATAAAGTCAAAGTCAAAGTCAAAATGTTTTATTTCAATTAGACCACTAAATAATAGGTACTTCTGAAAAGTCAAAACTAGTTGCACGGTTCCAAAAAGTGGGTCGTACGGAGAAGAGCCGTCAAGAAACTCCATAGATACTCTTTTAAAAAAAACTTGATTACAATATTATGTTTTACAACTTTGTTCCTATTAAACGATAAACTATATAAACGATACCCTATTAAAATTACACAGACCATAGTTAAGCATATAAGAAACGTCGTATTTTTTCGTATCAGTAATCGATTTCGTATAGGAATCTGGTCAGTATGACGGATAGAAACTCCTACTAATTGTATCTATACCCCTGTATGTACATAATATAAAAGGCCTTTTAACACTCAAATTTTAATGGAAACCGAATGTCCACGTTGTTGACCGGTGCTTGCCTCTCAGACTTCGCAAACTGCCCTACAAACTTTGCTAGCCCACAAAAAACTTTAGATATTCGCGCCTATGATTGACAACGGTTATACGATTATATTTCCATTCAATATTATAAAAAAAGAATCATTAAACCAGAGACGGGCATCGCTCAGTTACTTCTGATAATGGTTACTGTTACTTGTAGCAAAAAATCTCATCAGAAACGATTCCATCTTACTCTGGCTGGACATTAGTTTACAGTTGTCGGTTCATATGATATTAAACGAGCAATATTAATTGCTTTTCAGTATGTGTGGATATTGCTATATTGGCAATCATCTTCGCAAACATTTTTTTAAATAGCACCTAATGAAATATGGTTCGTTTTCATGGTGAAGGCGTTCACTTGGGTCGACAAAATCAATTTTTAATTGATTTTTCGAAATTTGTAGGTCTAAAACACACTCTAGGTACAGGACAACAGTATTTGTGACATCAACTGTACAATATCAACAACTCGGTACTAAATCAGGCATCGTTGGCACTCTTTTTGACAACTTTTTCGAATGTTATATGTATTTTTAAGAAGGGTTCTTAGTTATGAATATTGTTTAGTTGATGTCGCTGTTCTCTGCTTAGAATGTGTTAAAGTATTGTCGAAAAACCTAAAATATATTTATTTGACGGGCTAGATGAACAATCAGAATTGACAAGAAAAGTTAATAAGCCACCAAAACAAAAATACTGTTTGTAAAGATGAAGGATAATCTTTTGAAAGCAGTGTCACTTATGAATGCCCAGGCGATAAAACTGGTAATATAACATGACATAACACAGACGCGATACAACACACTTTACATAATTATGTGTAACTTGTAGAAAGTCATTATTAGATATTTGTCTAGTAACATACCTCCTTACTAGGAAATTACTAAACACTTTCAGATTTATGATACCCTCAACAACTTATAAACTCTTCCGGTAACCACGGTGCCGCAAAAACGTTAAAAAAAAAACAAAATTGCTGTGAACACTGATAAACCTGTAGGCGATCTATCAATAAATGATCGCTTGCGATCAGCCATTTATCCACAGAACAGATACGAGGCTGCAGAAGGGTGACTCCTAAGATCCTAAAAGCTTGCTAGTGAAATGCCTACGTTAAGATAGTTAAGATGCATGGGAATAGAGAACAAAAACGCACCAAAAAAATAACGCACACATTTTTATTCTTATTAAAAAACGTTGCCTCACTCTACGATTCGTTCGCGTCTAGGAAATAAGGTGGCTATCTATTTCTACATCTCCATTGCTAAACTAAAGAATAAATTGTAGTGAAATGGCATTTAGAGCCCTGGAAAAAAATATATCTATACTAATTTTAAAAGCTTTTCCTCGAAAGTTTGTGAGGTTGTAGATGGTAATCTCTGGATCTACTAAACCGATTGTGAAAATTCTTTTTGTGTTGGGTAGTCCATTTATAGAGGAAGGTTATAGGCTATATACCATCACGCTACGCCTCTTAGGAACTGAGCAGCGCAGATGAAACGGCGGGCGGATGGCTAGTTAGGTACCTATAAGTTCTTTAATCCTTTATGAAGCTACTTGTTGGCATAAGAACTGTTATTCTTTATTAGCTAACTTTACTTACTTAGGCAACTTACTTAGACCCTTAGGCAACTAAGTGATAAGTAGCATTTTGTAACACCTACACTGTCACTCATCAAATCAATAATGCCTAACTAAGCTTAGCTGCTCAGCTAGTATAAGAAATATACAATAGGTAATGCGTGTGCTCATTATGACCAATTGTTTCCAATAGGCATTCTGAATATTTTTATATTCTATGATCTAAGTAACTAACTTGCGCGCGCGCAGGTGAACGACACAATCGTTTCACTTTCCACGACGGCCACCAGGTGGCGACACTTTCCATCGTGACGAATGTCTAATGAGAGCCGTCGTGCCGTTAATCTTCGCTGACATATCGCTAAGCTAAATTAGATTGATTTAGATACGCTCCACACTTGGGTATGTCTGTGATAAGTACCTACAGTGGTAATGGGTGCTTATCCAATGCAATCTGAAAGGTTGGAAAGTTGTAGATTTATGTTGTACTTAATTGTCGTTAAATACATTAGGGTCAACGGTCTCATGAAGTCCCATTCATTCAAATTAAAAATATAGGTAGGTGTGCCTTAAAATGATACCTAAATGAAAAGAAATGTAAAATAAGCTTTATAAACCCAAAAGAACTATGAATTGCGAATATACAGACGTAGCTCAAATAGCTATAAAAAGACTCAAAATTCAAATTTGGACACCTTTACAAGATGAAGCATTATCGTTAATTTGTAAGCATTTGATTCAAATCCTGATGAAAAGCACAGACAGGGTCTAAGAGCAAACAATTCAAATAAATACCCTTCAGGCACTGGCACTCACATTCACATACGAGGAGACACAGTTAGGTCTTACATTTATGTCATGTAGAGATGGTAGCTTAGGTAAAGGTTGCCAGCGTTTTTTTACAAGAAATAAAGTATATTTAGGTCTGAGAAGGAAAATAGACAGTTATTTTAAATAAATTAACAGTATTTTACACGCCACTATTATGACTACGCTGCACTGACATAGTGTGTGCTCAGTGTTAGGCATTTTGATGCTGAAAACAGTATTTTGTATACTTTATTTTTGTTCAACAGGAAAGAGTAAGTATAATGTAGGGAATATATTTATTACTGTTTTTAACAGTATAGCTGGCAACACTAATGCAATGGTAGCTAGCCAGACGGTTCATTAAATCCCACCACTTAACGATAATAAATTACTCATATAAATGTTTGTTTCCAGGATCGAGATGAACAAACCAAACTAGAAATGAAGCACCGGCAGGAAGAAGATGACTTATACAGAAAGTTCTCCAAACATCGTGAAGAAGAAAACAGAAGAATACGAGATGAAATACAGGTAAATGACGATATTTATTTCTGTAAATAGATTCTTGAAAGATACAAGTCAATATAATACATTTTTTTACTAGATGGGTCGACTTCCTAACTGACTACCTCTTAAAAGAAATACCGAAACAAACTCGGAGAACTATGGTCTCTATAAATACCAAACTTTAAAATTTTATTCTAGACTAGTTGCTGTTACCCCCTGTTTCACTCACGTCCCGAAAAGATTAACATACTATAAGTCCGATTCTAGGCGACGTATCAAGATGAAACATGCACCAGATTTTAAGTTAGACCTCTAGCAATACATCGGTAAAAACTGCATTTAATTCCATGCAGTAGTTTTTGCATGATGCGCGTACAAATATAGAGACAAAAATTTTAAAAAATGTTATTTTGGCTTCTGTTGCTCTAATAAAGACCCCCATATTAGTGTTTCTTTCATATCTATAATGTTCAGGCATCGGCCTGTTACAATTTTATTATAGGTATATATCAATTGTAACGGTTTTATTTGAATTTAAGTATATTTTGTTCATTTTGCATTTCGTTTTGCAACGAAATAGATATCGCCGTGAAATATCAAAATTATCGATTGCAATTCTTTTGTCAATTGCCATATTACTTCTCATGCCAAACCAGTCTTTTTTCATTCCTTATTTCTTCGTTTCAGGACGAATGGGAACGCGAACTAGAGAGGCTCACGAATAGGTTCCAACAAGAGATGCAAGTCAAGAAGAGAAGGCCGGAGTCAGAACTAGGAGCCCTAACGTTACGTCACCAACAGGAGAGAGCGGACTTGGAGAAGAACATGACGCTGAGAAGGGATAAGAAGAAGGAGAGCCTTACTAGGAAAATGCTGGAACATGAAAGGTAGGTACCTCTGTTTAGAGATGGATTTATGATCAAATGATCGTCTTTCTATCGTTGACATAGACTGAAATTTATTTAGGTATTCTTGTGCCTCATTATTCTAGTAGTCCTAAGCACAATTGCTAGAGGTCCTGGGTGCGAATCCCATTTTTTCTATGTAACAGCTCGCAGTTTGAAATTGTGTGATTTGTTTGTATCCTTCGGTGAAGACAGGCGTAATTATATTTTCATTACCAATAATCGTGGTACAACTTCTTCCGTCTTCAGTGCTTAAAGATTGATCGATCAGAACTCATTCGTGGTCTTATTTTTCACTCCACGTACCGTAAAATATCACTTCGAGAACATAACACCAACTACATTTTATTATTTCAGGGCAGCGACGGCAGCACTAGTAGAGAAGCAGAGTCATGAGATGATGGAGTTAATCCAAGAGCGGCGGTCGGAGTACATGGCGGCGTCATCGCTGTTCGTGGACGGAGAGGAGGCGCCTCCGTATCCTGCGCGCGCGCCGCCGCCCCAACCGCCGCTTGTCTCCAAATTCCACATCTACACCGATCCCGCCGAGTTCGCTGATGTCGATAAGATTGCTATTTCGGTAAGTTAAGACTAGACTAGGCGAGGTCGGCCTAGAAGACGTTGACGAGATTATTTCAACCGCTTTTTGCCAACTTAGTGTGAAGACGCAAAGAATAGAAAATCCTGGACTGAGTTAGCAAGCAATACTGTCAAGCAAGCAATTCTTAAAACCTGTCTTCAAAAGCCGCTACCCAAGATTCTTATTATGAAACTAAGTTAAATAAGAAATAGAAATAGTAAATAATAGATATTCTCTGCCAAAGAATAAGCTATAAATAATGGATTAGAACATCGATTTAACAAACCATCCTTATATAAATGCTTCTTAAAATTTACATAATTGGCAACCAATTCGAGATTATTTTATGACAGTCAACGTGACACATACAAATGAGTGGTCCTTTACATCTTAATTTTCTTATTACCCAGCTTCACATCAAAGTTCTAAGGTTCCAAAAAATATTGACAGCTAAGCGATATTGAATAACCAAGGCACCAAAAGGACATTCTATATGTTAGGCAATCTTTTTCAAGCTGCCAATCCAATGCTGGATGTCTTCTAAATTACGTTTTTATGGATGGTCTCTCCATAAAAACGTAATTTAGAACGATCTTGGCCTTTCTGCATGCAATCCTTTCCAGCCACCTTGTTACCCAGAACCGACGTTTCTGCGCCCAATTCGTGGTCTCTGTAGGACTTTGGGTTCCCACCAATTATCTCTACGTCATTTGTGAACCGCCCAGTGCCACTTCTTTCTCGCGATTACCCTGGCTATGTCAGTCAACTTGGTAAACTCACGGTTCTCCGTATTCCGGACTGTATCTCGGAGAGATATTCCCAATATGCCCGCTCCATGGCTCTCCGATTGATCTAGGTACGCTTTATTTATAATCTACCTACTTAGAAAGCGTCCAAGTCTCAGCGATAGGTATACCTATACGATGACAGGTAGGACCATTATTGAAATTTACGGAGCTTAATACCAATACCAATCAATACCAATGTATCTCACATTGGTATTTCTCCCATATGTTGCCAAAAGCACTCCGATCCATATTACTTACAAAAACTTTTATTCCATCCATAGCTTTCAACCATTCTGATTCTAGGTGGCACAAGAAGACCAAAAAACCTTTACGGATCTAGTCCGACAACTAGTGGGTAGATGCGCAAGCGACGTGGAGAAAGCACGAACAATATTCCGCTGGATCACCGTCAAGAACCTGAACAACATCCAGTTTGATGACAACCTGAGAGGAGACTCGCCGCTCGGTCTGCTGCGAGGCATCAAACACGGGACCGAAAGTTACCATGTACTGTTTAAGAGATTGTGCAGGTAATACCTACAAATGTAAATTTGTTATCCTTTTCATTTACGTTCTAAAGAGAGTTAACGCAGACCTGGAAAGTTTTCTACCATCCAACTACTTCTCCAATTGCGAAAATATTCTATGAGCTCTACGGATTTTTCATTATTTCTCGGGTCCTTATAATCATTTTAAATATAGCGATATTTTTAAAAATAAAAAATTACCCATACAGATTTGCATCTTGCCCTTTTCGCTTATCGTATTGTTTTTATAGTACCTACTTTCCATTAAGTACTTGTCCCATAACCGGTTATTTTTCGCATCTTCAGCTATGCAGGACTCCACTGCGTAGTGATCAAGGGCTACAGCAAGTCGGCGGGCTACCAGCCAGGAGTGCGCTTCGAAGACAACAGGTTCCGAAACTCTTGGAACGCGGTGTACGTCGCGGGGGCGTGGCGCTTCGTGCAGTGTAACTGGGGGGCCCGGCATTTGGTAAACGCTAAGGACGCGCCCAAGCCCGGCAATAGGGGGAAGAGTGACAGCTTGAGGTTCGTGGAGGTGGAAATTTTATCGGATAATATTATACTCCTCCAGTTTTCTGTTTGTTTTGCAATTGAGTTAAATGGTTCCCTTAGGAGTTAGTACATGCAAAGCTTTAGTGTGTCGGCTTTTCTATGGTAGTTTCTAACTTAAAGAAGTTGCAACGGTTAGAAATAGTGTGAGAAATACTTTTTCATAGAAAAAATATGAGGTTCTGAAACGAGAGAGATATAGACAGATAAGAGATAAAATTAGACAGAAACCATTGGCAAGACCTCGCTCCAATCGAAATATTTCAATCATCGTTGCGACATGTCGCAGCGACACGTCGTCTGAAGTGGCGTCGTTTCGAACCCAACTTCAGATGGCTGCAGCAGACCTATATTTTTCCAAATATTATATTTTACGACACCGTTTATATAGTTTTTGTCAGATGTATCGTACAGTGCAGTATATTGGGCCCCATAGTTTGTCAATTTTTCTTCCTCGAAATCGGAAAGACTCATTTTTGAGACCCACTCACCCACTCGTAGTACCTTTACCCTATTGTAGAACCTACTTTTTTTAAAAGTCAGTTTTAAATTACCTTTAACTTAGATCTTGCTCCAATAATATAGATACATTCTTCGGCCCCAGGTACGAATACGACGACCACTACTTCCTGACGGACCCTCGCGAGTTCATCTACGAGTTCTTCCCGCTGCAGCCGGACTGGCAGCTGCTGAAGACGCCCATCAAACTGCACGACTTTGAAGAACTGCCCTTCGTCAGGTCTCTGTTCTTCAGATACGGACTGTATTTCAGCGACCCCAATACGAAGGCTGTTATGTTCACCGATTCGACGGGTAAGTGTGGCATTTTCTGTGTCAGTGTTTCAATCAATCAAATTTTGTGTTGTAAACGCTTGTTGCGTTTACAACACAAAATATGACAACTTTCCTCCGGTGACAGCCCAGCTTGAGAATTCAAAGTTAAGAAAAAATAGAGGAAAAAGGAAAATAGGTATGTCTTTATCAGATTCAATATAATGCAGAATCGAATAGAAGAGGATAAGTAGATATATATTCTGTGTGTGATTTACAATTATTTTATTCGATCGATTTAGTTGCTGTGTTTTTTCTAAATTTTAATTTCTGTTCATAATTAGCAGCTGTTGATGGCTTACCTGGGCCTTCTGGGTAGAGTTAATTGTTAGCATAATATCAGACATTTAAGCTGGGCGACCAGAGGAAAGTGTCTTTTTGTTTTGTGTTATAAACACTGGTAACAAAAGTTTCTATAAACGTAAGTCTCCACTGAACAAAAATTAATTTTAACCCATCATCCAGCTTTATATCATGTTATCATTCGCAGGTGCGGCGACTATGCGCATAGCCATGCCCGCACACATGCAGAGCTCGCTCATCTTCCACTACAACCTCAAGTTCTACGACACAGAAGGCGACGGCTTCGACGGCGTCAGTCTCAAACGATTTGTAATGCAGGTAAACAGGCTTACAATTATAGGTTAACAACAAACAAGATTTTATGTATGTTTATACGCGCATCACGCAAAAACTCCTCTACAAAATTAGATATGGTATTCAGTTCTATTGCCTTAGAACGCGAGAGAAACTGGGAGCAATAGCTAGTAATTCAATAAAATGTCATTATGTGAAGATAATTTACTTATTATATTGGATTTTTATTTATTTTTTAAATACCGGGGAACTGTGGGTGTACCTTTTTACACCTCTGCTACCCCTTCGGGGAATAGTGGCGTGATGATATGTTTTTTTTTATTCGTGATAAGCTTACGCTTGACCGCCAGTTCATGCCGCCTGATGTTAAGCGAGACTGCGATCTACGATGTAGCGCGCTTGTCTAAAAGAAACCGATTCACTCGTGATTTAAAGACACCCAGCTTATATCATAATAATATAAAATAATATGATATTATCTTATATCATATAATCAGGGACTATATTTTTTGTTATGGTTTTTCCCATAGTCGGTGGTAGGCAACGTGGTGTCGTTCCGCGTCCACGCGCCCTGCAGCGGCGCGTTCCTGCTGGACATCTTCGCCAACGCCGTCACGCCGCGAGAGTACCTCACCGGCGAGCCCATGAAGTTCAAGAGTGTTTGCAAGTTTAAGGTACGTACGGTATACGAACTGCAAATATACACGGCTACATTAATCAAGCTATACTTTTCCACTATTTATATTTCAATTACTTTCTTTCACTCCCGATACATATACAGACATTAAGGCGGATCGTTTAGCTGAGCCCGCGAAATTCAAATTTCAAGTGATTTTTTGCAGTTTGTAGGTCTATAACAAGTTCTAGATTCATGGTAGTTGTAATTGCGACATCAACTATACAACATTCACAACTGAGAACTAAAACCTTTACTAATACATCCTTATCTAGCCAAATCTTGGCGCAATCTGTGTAATTGGTCAAAATTGACATTTTACACTACTTTTAGCTCCAATAATGATATTTAAGCAATGGTTTTAGATAAAAATTGTGAATTTTGTATAGTTAATGTCGCAATTACCATTACCATGAATGCAGAACTTATTATAGACCTACAAACTGCGAAAAACCACTCGAAATTTGAATTTCGCGGGAACAGCTAAACGATCCGCCTTAATAAAAATATATACCTACCCAATAATCAGCTGTCCCCCCGGCATGTGTTGCAATGCCTGTTTTTTTGTCATCAACGTTCCCAACTCGCCAAAGTTCAATCAAATGAACTGTATGGTAGCGTGTGAAATACGGAAACAAACATTAGTTTTTTATCCTATCCGTCGGATTCCAAAGGGGCTTATAGGTATCCGAATCACATAACCAATTAATAAAATAAGAAACGTTAAATATTCATGAAAGTAAGCATTTTAATGAGATACACGGTTGTCGTGCCCAAATTGCCGCAGTTACCCCAACATCTAGGATTTTTTTAATGTGACAAAATTCAGTATTATTGCCACCCAGGAACGGTGTGACTGCCACCATAAGTATTGCCATTTTAGTTTCCTCGTTTTATAATTGTTTAATCGAGTTTTTTTTTCTTGCCGGATTTCGATACCTATCCACTATCCACATCTACTTTCACGGATCGGACAGTGTTTTCTTAACATATTGTAGATAACTTTTTGCCCGCGACTTCGTCCACGTGGAATAGTTACTTTGTTCCATATGAACTTTCATCCCCTATTTTATCCCCTTGGGGGTAGAATTTATCAAAATCCTTTCTTAGCAGATGCCTACGTCATAACATCTACCTGCATGCCAAATTTCAGCCCGATCCCTCCAAGTGGTTTGGGCTGTTCGTTGATAGTTCACTGTCAGTCTTTGAGTTTTATATATATTTGTAGATATAAAGTTATTTTAGCAAAGGAAAAATTCAACCGCGGGCAGCATTCGAAGTTCCTGGTTGGATACACCAGACGCTCTAACCTCTAAACCACCGCGAACCCTACCCGCCTGGTTGAAATTTTGCCTTCACATTCTGAATTTACGTCATAAGGTGACGCAATTGAATTTTTCCTTTACTAAAATAACTTTAAAATCTTAGCATGGAAAATGCAAAAAAAATCACAAAAAGATATTGTAGATGTATTAGATAGTAACTACCAAATACAAATTTATCATACATAAAGAAGTATAAGTTTGTGCTTCAATTTGTCTTCATCAGATCTCTAAAGACTACGATGTTACAGATATGTTGTGCCGAGCTGCAAACGGTGATGGTACCTCTACCGGACTGCGCTAGCGGCGAGTGGGGACCCACGAAGGCTACCAGACTCTTTGGACTAGTACCCATAACGCATCAGGTAAAGCTTAAACTACTTATATAGGCAGCAACAGCGCGAGACGTTCATCGCCTTTTACTCATTGATTTAATTAAAACCATATTTATGAATTACTACGTGAAAACTAGAGGGGGTTCTTGGCGTAATACTACGGTTGGTCACGTAGGGGGGGGGGGGACCACCTAAAAAATGGGTCACGTAGTATAACGTTCCCTTACTATCAGGTAGTTCGTCTGTTTACTGACATAACCATAAAAATAATAAGACACCTAGTTTCAACATTTTCAAATTGAATAAATTATTGCAATGGGCCTCAATGTACGCCTTGGTTATAGGAGTGACGGGCTACAGTTTCCGTGCAATGAAAAAATCTACATATTATAGACATTAGGTATAGCCGCACCTAGAAAAGAGCCAAATACCGTTACCGTTAATATTATATTTTCTAAAAACACATACTTACTAACATTATCCATGTCCACTCCAGGAAGCGTTAGTATTCGCGGGTCGCGAGCTGGAGATCCAGTTCCGCATGTCGCGCCCTCTGGCGGACTTCATGGCGACGCTGCACAAGAACGGAGTGGAGGAGAAGAGACTCTCCAAGTACGTGCAGCAAAACGTCTCCGATGACATCGTGTCCTTCTACATCACATTCCCTGAAGAAGGTACGTTGATAGAAATTATTTGTCATTAGATAGGAATTAGGATTGAATGATCCGCTAGCCAAAACCCGAAATGTCATTTATTTTAATTATGTACTCCATCTGAAGCTGAAATGTAGCAATCCTTTTATTCAAGGGTCTTATTTACTCACATAACCAATGTCAAAAATGTACTTTATGTCTAGGGTCATAAAATAGATTATTGGTATTAGCCATCAGCGCGTTAGATCATTGTTATCGTAATTAATAAGACCTCTACATAAACTAAGGCAGGTTACTTTTACTATTGATCATTTCTCGATCCTGGTTTTTTTTATATACCACTAAGGTGGCAAACAAGCATACGGCCCGCCCGATGGTAAGCGGTTCCCGTAGCCTATAGACGCTTGCAACACCAAGGGTATCACTCGCACGTTGTCGACCCTGTAAATCAAGGAGGAATAGTTGAGCTGACAGCGTAGAAGACAATAGCGTGATGCTTATCCTATCTGCCAACACAACGCTTCCTCGCGAAGCACTGGAGACCTTGCTCACTGTTAGGAACACAATATAACACAATATAATATGTTATTTGGCTACGATTTAAAATCACTATTTAAGATATTTTCGTTCCGTGAATCATAATTATTTAATTTTATAATATCAAAATTAGACTAAACAGGTTAAACACGTATAATGAAATTTTCCCGCGTTTCCCAGGTCAATACGGACTGGATATCTACACGCGCGAGCGCGGCGGTCCGACAGCTATCCACCAAAACGGCTCCACTGAGAAGGAGAAGCACCTACTCACGCACTGCTGCAAATACCTCATTAACAGCAGTAAGAGGAACTAACGCCTATAACGTGCCTATTGACGTTACAGTATGCCTACAAGTGGCATGACTGTGTTTACCCTATAAGATGTTTTGCACGATAGATATCGCTCATCAATATTCTTACTTAATACTACATTAACGGCCGGTCCCTATAACAAATCCATTTGCTTACCAGAGGTAGGATTTTGACATTACTTGTATGGACCTTATGTCAAAATCCTATTTCTAGTAAGGAAATCTATCAACGGATTTATTATAGGGACCGGTTTATGTACCTAAAAATTATACCAATTGTCTAATTCCCATTTAATTTGAAAGACTGTTTATTAAGTCTCCAGACTAAAAATGTATTCATCACTTTCTAATTATCACAAAGAGACATAAAACCTGGATTTCTCCAGGTTATCAGGAGGAAAGTAATTACACTACATCTCTTACAATCTATATTGGAAAAGGACAGAAATAGTATTGTCAAGTTAGTATCTGCCACTATTATGGAGTAGTAATAAAATAATCTAAAAAACTAGAAAAAATAATAACTAAACCACTGTACACAAAAAACTGTATGCCTAGTTACATTTATTATCACAAGACATATAACGTAAGGGACTCCTTTAATTTGACAGAAACTTTGGTAGAAACTATGCTATGTTTGTTAGACATCAATAGGCATATATTCAGTTATAAGTTTAAGTTCGCTGTAAGACAGTATCAATCGTGTTCAGTAGCAGAAGCAATGCAATAGTAGTATGTACACTTATTTTGTCACAACCATTGATGCTGCGTGTTTATATGAGGCGTGATTTATTAAGTATTTAAAACAAACTTTAAATTCATATAAGACAACGTTCATATTCCATTGCTATCAACATTGAGAACAGTTCTCTTCATATGGTCACACAAAAATCAACTTAATACTACATGACTCCAAAGTCCAAAGTAAACATTTCAACAGCATAAATCAATATTGTATGTAGAAACCTATGTCGACACATTTTCTTACTAACAAAGATTGATCATTATCATGACTTCGTTACTTTTTCTTCTTATTTCGAAGGATCCTTTTATAAACATGCTGCCCAATCAAATCAAACCTCCATTATGTCAATTAAACATTAAAATATACTCAAAAACAGAGAAGCGAGGTTGTGGAAAAGACGTATTCTATAATAATATGTAATGTAAGCTATTTTATACGACTTTTACCCAAATGTAGATACGTAATAGATTAGAAATAATATCCGTCCATTGATATAAAACATTTATTACAATAAATTTAACATAAAATTTTATACATAAAACACATTTTGTAAATGATAATGATTTGATATTATTTGAATTTAATTACTGTAAGTACGGAATAAGGTTGTGCCGAAGCAATCTAATTGCTTTTTTGTACGTTTTTTTTTATAATTTTTTAAATAATTTGTATAAAGGTTAAGCGTTTTAAATAAGATATGCACGTAATCTGCGATGGCATATTATTATTGTCATCGTCATTGTTTTACTTACAAACTAACATATTTAGCTTTTATTATACATATATAACGTTGTTTGACAAATTTACATCGTTGGGGTCAGATAGCATTGCTGTAGAAGCTAGTAACTTTTCTCCCTTACAGTTCTTCCATGATATAGACTGGTTTTCGAGGCCGAAGCTTGGTGTTAATAATTAGTATTATTCAATTAATGGATAATGAGATTTCGTTTTCTTTTCTGTCCGACAAGTGTTAAATAATTTCAAATTCTCAATAAATAGATATAGATCGTAGCAGCGTAAACAATGCGTAACTGACTCTATAAACTTATTCCATGCCACGCAATGTTGAAACGGAAATGAGTTAAAAAGATTTTTAGCGCCAACTATCCACGTGAAAGAAGACCTTTTTGGAAGTTTTTTTTTTATCTAACAAACTAAAAAGGTCCTATATCTCAAAAGTACAAGTATTACAGTAAAATCCAAGCTATGACCTCGTCAGTGTTCATACTTTTCTACGATCTAAGACGGTGATATACGCTTACTTATAATGTGAATTAAAAAATAGATTGCTCTATTTTATTAATATATTTTTTATTTACCTGTTAAACGCACAAAATGAAATGTAGCAATTTATTATTACTTAAAGCTAGAGTAGATTTACCGTACATTTAATTTATATGACAATATTATTATTTTTTCTATTTAATAAACACGAAAAATGTATGTAAAATTTTTATATAAAATATATGGCATGTTACTTTTCTAAAAGTATGTTTTTTTTTCGTTTATCAGATCTTAGATTAGTTAATAATTGAGCACCAAATTAGGAGGGACGGTAGTTTTTCTTATAATTGTATAAACATCATAGGTACCTTAAATACGTTAAACTGGATAGATTATTATAATAAATACTTCTATTTAATTAAATATTTTCTTGAATCATTTCATTTTAAATCGAGACTCATTCAAAAAAATATTCGCGTGTCATAGCTCAACTTTTTTATAAGAAATATTTTTACTATTGGACTCAACTGACCAGTCAGCTATGTTAATAAACGTTGTATAAGTTAGGAATAACGCTATATTTAATAATCCATACATAGTATAGATTATTAAATAAAATAATACAACTATAATAAACTCGTACAAGTTATTATTAACGTTAATAATAAGTTCTATGAGATTATTAACGTTGTTTAACGTTGAATAAGATCATACAACATTAACCCGAGTCTGTAGCACGTCAATATAGCTGGCATAAAATGCTAAACTGCCATCTTGCTTAATGATGCAAGTAGCATAGTAATCATCAGTCATAAAGCAAAAGTAAAATTGACAATGTTACTTAAATGTTACAGAGATTCATGTATGAGAAAGTCTTTAGTCAAAAAACGTCAGACTGAAAAATCACAACCAATTAAAATCAGTATATCTAGAGTGAAATTAAAGCGGGTCTTTAAGTACATTATCAATCGGTGGGTGAGCTTGTGACACTTTATAATGTTAAACGTTTCACTTACATTTAATTATGTTTCAAATCATAGAATTCATTTATCCTTCAAACAACTGATTACGCATTATACAATTAATTCGTATTGTCTTGGCATTTCTTACTAAATTAGTAGTTTTCATTACAATTATTCCTTTGCGAGCATTTTGACAATAAATGAAAAACTAAGCATTCATTGCACTTAAATTAAAAGGCATAAAGTGGATAAATTGACGAAGTTTTTAAGAAAAATATTACCTCGGGCAGGATTCGACCCTACGTCCTGTGGTTCGTTACACTAGACGGTTTAGCCAACTAAGCTATGGAGATCACTGTGATGTCGAATTTCTTCCCTACATTATGCATCCTAAGGTGACGTCAATGAATGAAGTAGGTATGCCTCGAAAAAAAATTGACGATATCAGAACAGTCTTATAGTAAAGTCATATGAGTAATGTCAACAAATCACAGTGCAAGTCAACAAAAAAAACAGTGCATACATTTAATCTTAGGAAAAACAAAATATACACATAATTATTATACTCTAGCAATCCGTCTGCATCACTTGTAACCTCTATATTGCTTAGCTTAATTTATATTTATATCTCCTCCAATCGTAAAATATACAATTCTTACCACACAGTAGCCGGATATTTACGTAACTATTATTTCAATTCATCACACTAAACCCTTGGTGGCGTTGAGCGTAGCTCTCTGCTCCACCCCTCGTATTAACGTGCCAAGAAGTCCTTCCATTTCGTTGGCAGTCTCGCGCAGTTGCGTGTTGTCGAAGCATGAATCTAAAATAACATACATACCATTACGCCTTTATTCCCCGAAGGGTTAGACAGAGGCGTACTTAATGTACACCCACAGCTGTTCGCCGGTATGTTTAGGTCATGTTATAGGGCGCGAGCCTATAGCCATTAAGCAGGTTCAAACCCAGACTCCGAGCTGGTACTGAGAATTTCATAGAAAAACCCAATAACACTTTGCTCGACCTGGGGATCTAACCCAGGACCACTAGTGTAGCAGTCGCGCTTGGGACCACTAGACTAATGTGGAAGATCACATAAAAATGATGTTCGCAATCTAACTGTCGTTAAAAAGGTACTCAAATCTCTTATCCGAAAGTACCTAAATCGGTTGTAGATTTTGTATAATTGTCATTTGTAACCAATTACACAGAACTTAAACCCAAATTTTGGGAAGTCATATTTATGATAATAACCTTGACCAATTTCTTTTTAATATTTACAAATGAGTTTGACCCTAGTTTTGCCTGGATCGTAGAACAGGGTCTAAAATGGAATACGCAATTCACGGACCCTTTCGGCTCCCACTCACACATGGTAGCTAGTCAAGAGCACCAAGCCTAGTGGGTTTTAGTGACACCCAATGGGAGTTACTCACCATCCATCGCGAAGTTATTAGTGAGTATTTGCTGCAGCCTATCCAGCACCGTGTCCAGGTCAGCATTCAGCTCCTTCATCTTGTCGTTGCTGTCCTCCACGGAGCGTATGTCCGCCGCGAACTTCTGCTCGGTGGCGGCCAGCGAGCGGTTGGTGTCTTGACGAACCTTTGATATTCGTGAACGCTTGTCTGGCATTGATTCTGTTTCTGAAAATTAGAGATATTTTTAGTGCTTAGTGTTTCCCAATGATCTTTTGCTGTCATTTTGGGGTAAGCTACTGTAGAAGCTGCCGCGGTAAATATGGCTGGTTATAAATCAAGAAAAGAATAAACAATCATTTAAATTTTAATTTTTTAAATATAGTCCAGATTTTGCCCGCGGATGTATCTCAAGGGCTTTGACACAAAGGGTAAGGAGATCGGAGTTTGGATTTGTACCCGGTTTATAAGTATAGGCTCGCCCCCTATTATATGGGACCTAAACATATCGGCGAACTGTCGGTATACATTAGTACCTTTGCCCTAACCCTTTGGCGAATACAGGCGTGATAGTATAATAAAGCATGCTTACCATTATACCAATTGCTAATATCATTCATAGACACAGTGGATATGCTGTCGGAAGTCGCATGTACAACGACAGGCTTCAACGCGTCTCCGGACATTGTCATCAAATTCTGACTATCATATTTGGACACAACAGAGAAGTTTCCAGAGTCCAAACTCAGTACCCTCGGCTGATTCTTAATATCTGTGACTTTGGACTGTTTCTCGGTTTCTATAACAGGTATTGGGCTGAATAGGTCGAATGCTTGCGGTCGCTCCTTCTTGTCCACTTTGGAGGCGTTTTCTGCTGGTATCGTGGACTGGTTTGAACACAGATTTTCCTAAAAATATTTACTAAAATACAATACTGACCAACCAGTAACATAACTTACCTATAATCCGTGTGACGTACTAGGTGCTTTAGCACCCATATAGGAAATTTGCCTTTGTCAAAATTCAGTAATCTACTAGGTACAGAATATTTCTAAATTTCTTTCAAACTATAATCGGAACGCAGGACCTGACACTGCAGTTGCAACAATCGTATTAAAGAAGTGGCAGATAATCCTTATAATCACTTAGAAAAACACATGTACAATGTGTTAAAAAAACCCTGGCCAACCTGTGAAGGTATTGTTAGGTATCGGTTGATCAATCTGATTCTATTTTCAATTTACAAAAAAAAAACCTCGAAAAAAGTCTTATAATTCGAGGAAACTGAAATGACAATACATATGGTGACAGCAATTTGTCCAGTTAAGATCGTCCTGCCAAATTGCCACAATTACCCCCAAAAGCCGCAAAATTTTTTAAATGTTATAATACCATCATGGGCCATATTATGTTTGGCCAATTAGGGCAGGATGAACTTCAATTATAAACTTGCAATTATATGTTTACTTTCAGAAATATTTAATTTATTTTATTTAGTGATGCGATTTATTTGTTTATGGGATAGGAGGGCAAACGAGCAGACGGATCGCCTGATGGTAAGCGATCACCGCCGCCCATGGACACCCGCAACACCAGAGGAGTCACGAGTGCGTTGCCGACCTTTTAAAAGGGGATTGGGTCTCTGGGTAACCTCACTCACTCGGCGAAACACAACGCAAACGATGTTTAACGCCGGTCTTCTGTGAGGCCGTGGTATCACTCCGGTCGAGCCGGCCCATTCGTGCCAAAGCATGGCTCTCCCACGTAAAACATTATTTAAAACATTTTTTAACATAGTGTATGTCTCTGGATATCCATAGTATCTGCCTACTACGGATGATTTTTTTTGTGATAGGCTTACGCTTGACCGCCAGTTCGCCTATATTAAGCGATACTGCGATCTACGACAAAGCGTGTTAATATTTTACCTCTGAGTATTTTACCTTCAATAACTTGAGTCTGTTGATTTGTGTCGACATATGACTCCAATGTGCTTCAACTTTGGTCCGGAGTTCGTCATTTTCACTATTTTTCATTTCACTTTCGTGGAGGTTACAGATCCTTTCAAGCTTGCTTGATAGATCTTGGAGAGATCTGCGAAAATACCATTTTAATAATAATATTACATAGGATGAGTTAGATCATTCCATTATTTTAATAAAGTTATGAACTAGGATCAAATTTAATAGTTTATTTAATATTTTTTATGGTTTACTTAATACAAGCACGTAAGCCTTGCCTTATTACACTGTTATTGTTAGTAGTACATAATGACTTATATATTGTTGATAAAAGGCATTTTTTTACTTAATCAATTCAGTAAACCATAATTTTTTACAGATGATATAAAACTGATTCTCATAAGTATGTTTTTACAAAACCTTGGATCCGAGCCTTTCTTCCTAACCTTCCTATAGGTTAAATAATTTTAGGTTTTATCAGAGGTAAATAAAATTATTATAGGTTTTACCTAATTGCATACTAAAACTATTTACTGAAATAAGTAAACAGACTCACTTATGCTGTGTTTCCAACTGCATTATAATATCTTGTAGCATAGTGGCAGGATTGTTGCCATTATTACCAGACGCTTTGCCCACTGTCGACGTGAATATAACCGGCTTGCCATCCTTTCTTCTCCTCACAGAGCTACCTTCTGCGCTATCTGCTTTGCTCTTCTTAGATCCCTTCTTCAGGCCTTTCTTCTTAGTCTTAGTACAGAAGAATAATCGCTTCATGCCATTTATAAAGTTCAGACATTCAGATGACTTGGCCTGAAACATAAAGTATCATCACGCCTATATTACTCAAAGGGCTAGGCAGAGGTATACTAATGTACCTCCACACTTCGCCGGTATATTCAGATCCCTTGTAATAAGAGTCGAGCCTATTGCCATCCAAACTCTGAGCTGCTAAGAATTTAGTAGAAAAACATCATTACACTGCTCGACCTGGGAATCTAACCCAGGACTAATGAGGCAGTCAGGTCTGAATTAGACACATTAAACTACACCTTTGAGTATAAATCGATGTACTTTGTATCTGTTAATTGTAAGTTTTTGTAGTTCTAATTAATGATGGCCTAATGTGCGACATAGGGTTTGTTCTATTGATGCAAATTGGTTATTTTCTTTCATTGTTAAAAAAAGATGTGTTTTTATTGTTGACTTTATTGTACTCTAATACATACTTGTCCATCCATTAGTTCATGCACCAGATGTGTCTTCTTGTGTCCGCTGACTGTAGTCAAATCTTTGTCATACAAGTAACATTTCTCACAAAAGTATGTGTTACTACACTTTGAACATTTGAATTTCAACACCTGAAACAACATATATATCTGTACAAACAAATACAACAAAGCTAAAGTTTGGGACTACAGAGAGAGAGAGAGAGGAAAAAACTGACCCAGCTAGGCCAGGAATACACGTTCAGAGGCCGTATTATGACATGTTAACGCCATCATTTTTACGTTGTGAGAAAGAAATGCCACTCTACATATTAAATAGTCTCATCTCTTTCTTACAACCTAAAAATGATGGCGTTAACATGTCATAATATGTCCCCAGGACTGTCTCAACCTGTCTATCGAGACAGATGAGACAGTCGACTCTGATCCGACTATCGGGAGGCGTTGCCGCCATATATTGTTCGAACACTCAATACATATCCGATCCGATAGTCGTACATCCAAGTCGGAAACAGTCGTAAAGCGTTTACGATTTCATTGACTTTCAAATTTTCTAAGGCACACTGCATAAAATAAATTAGTTATTTTTTTTTTATAATATTATGCCCCACACTAGGATTTTCTCCTGTATCGTGGGTGCGTTCACAAACACAAACACCCAGACCCTACCTACAGATCATACAAATATTTGCTCCGTGTGGGGATCGAACCCACAAAACGTTGCGCAGAAGGAGATCGCTCAGCCGCTACGCCAAACTTGTCGTCAATAAGATATATAGATATAAGATACATAAGATATATACATATGTATAAGATACATAAGATATATACATATAAGATACATAAGATAGATAGATATAAGATACAGCCAGTGTTGGGCAAAATGTAATCTAACTACTGATTACTAACTACGACTACATAAAGTAATAAGTAATCATAACTACAAACTACATAAAAAAATCGAAATATGTAGTTAAAAATTTTGACTACTAACTACTAATTGTAGTTGCAATCACGATTACTTGATTACTTTTTATAACTACAGATTTAAAATGATGTTGCGTCATTAAACAAGCCAACACGCGCGATATTCGTTCATGTAAGTACATGAACGACTATCGCGCGTGTTTCGACTTGTCGTTTGGTAGGTACAGTACGCGCGGCATAAGTTGGCCGGAGTGAAGTTCGCCGTTTTAATGCGCAGTGGATTGTTTACGTTAAAAATTGTGTACTGCGCAACCAAACAGCTCACTTCAGTCCGGCCAACTTATGTCGCGCGTACTGTAGTTAGCGCATCGCGTTGTAGTCGCGTGTGTTAGAGCAAGAGCGCATTACCTTCTTTGGCTCCAGTGGAAAGACTTTTCATACGCAACTATGATAAACCATCCCAAATCCCACAGGCTATCGGATGAAATGTTTGAAAAACGTGTAGTACTAAAAGCTAATTTAAATGATTAACCCAATCAACCTTTTTTGGTTATTTATTTGATTCGCAAATAATTTGAATCAAGTTGATGTTTGCTGAGTTTTTTTTTATTACAAGTCAATAAAAAGTAATTAAGATCTGATAAGTACGAGTATAAGTACATAATATCTACGACTTTAATCCTTGCAGCCATATTCCAAAACATATAGTATTACTTCACATTACATTTATTTTTTTGTTTATTTAATTGCAAAAAATAATAATAAAATAATAATCAGTAATTATAACTACTAGATTGCAGCAATCAAATTAACAACTACATAATGTAGTTTGATTACTGTAGTTAAGTTACATGTAATCATAACTACATGTAGTTAACTACTTTTAATCGTAATTAGTAACCAGATTACAAAATTGTAGTTAACTATGCCCTACACTGGATACAGCAAGTGATAAAATTTGCTGAATGTGATTAAAAGTTAGCTGATAGCTCTGAAAGTTTACAAAAAGCCGGACAGAAAAATCGGACGTATGTGAAATGAATACGATCCTACAGAATGATCAGACAATCGGCAACAAAATCTGACGTTTACCTTTTTTCGGCCTTACAGTTTCTTAGAATTCTCACCAATAAAAGTGGAAGTGGTGAATATTCTAAAAAGTGCAAGTACAGATGTATACGTGTCAGTACATTATACGTCTCAATACATCCACGACACGCAAATCCTATTGTAGAAACACTCGTTAAGACAAAAGATCAATACGTAATTTTTACGTGACCCTCTCTTGATACGTTTTCCCCTGTATTCTGGTACTATATTAATCAAAACCACAAACAGAGTAACATATCTATAATACACGTTAATTATCACTGCGCTTCTTGAATATTAAAATTAAATGTGTGAAAATGCTGGTGCTAAGTTGAATAGTGGGCGGCCCGCGCCGGGCGGCGCACTGACAGGTTAAAAAAAAGTGTGTAAGGTAGTAACGGAAGGCAAACAATAGCAGGTAGATATCGTAAACTGTGACACTTGTGGGTAGCAACAGGTTGATGATACAATGGATGGCAGGTTTCACTTTTATACAACCATTTATAAAAAAAAAATAGGAAATATTTATAAATCTAAAGAAATATAGTAAATATTTAACCATAGACTAATATTAAAAATGCGAAACTTGCTGTCTGTCTATTTGTTACCTTTTCACGTCTAAACTGCTGAATCAATTTGATGAATTTCGATGTAGAGCTAGCTATATTGGACCTTTGAAAAGGACATAGGCACATATATCATCACATTTTTGGTGACGATAAAATAACATAAAAACTAAGTTATGGACATTTTTACAAGTGCTATAATAAATAATTATGTGTATGTGAAAGTGTGGCACAATAATCGCATTGAAAATTTGAAACTGAAAAGATTCGCCATTCAAACTGTGTGTGAAAGAGGACAGCTACAACAATAATAAAAACCCATTAATAAACGGGGTGGGCGCAGTTTTAATTTAGCTGAACAAAATCAAAATAAACATACCGTCAAGCCTGTATTCCCAGAAGAGTTAGGCAGAGGCATACTAATGTACCCACTGATCGCCGGTACGTTTAAGTCACAAGTAATAAGCGGCGAACAAGCCTATTATAAATAATAATATAACTCTGCTCAACCAGGGAATCAAACCCAGATCTAGACTAGTCAGACAATAATAAATCCCGTTCTTATAGAAAGTAAGTAGGCGTAATTTTAATTTAACCAATCCTTACTAATATTATAAATGTGAAAATTTGTGAGTATGGATGTTTATTACTCTTTCACGCCAGAACAGCTGAACGGATCTGGATGAAATTTGGCACAGAGATAGATTATACAAGCTGTTACGGAAAGGTTATATACATATCAAGTGCACGGCTTCTTTGGATCATAATAAACTATATTGCAAAGGTTTTTAAATCCTATATCTACATGTTAGGAAGATATGAGGAATGAAACCAAAAACCCAAACATTTCAACTTGAAATTTACACATCACTAGCAACCAAGTCAGCTGATCGGTGTAAGTAGGTTACTCACGATACATTCACCTGTGAAAACAAACCTCTTATGCTCTTACTCCTGGTATTTTTGGATAATGGGTTCCGGATATTTTATTTTGTTACTCACTTTTTCTGACAAAAACTGATTATGTTTGTGAACAAGCTAAAATACAAATCCTTTAAAAATTAACAAATCATCAATCAATCATCAGTAAATCATTTGTTAGCTTGAAAATGATATTGAATTTAGGTAGGTACTTAATGAAGGGATTAGTAGGGATTAGTAAATAATACTTAGTTACCTATCTACGTAAAACAATCTAATAACAAACATAACGGAGTATGTAATGTGTGAATCTACGTAATCATTGAAATTAAACCACAGACACAGAATTTGAGTATCCAACATTTCTTTTTTATGTTGGTTGACATACATAGGTACTCTACCAGAAATTAATTGCTTAGGTAAATACTGCGAAAGAACCTAATGGAACCTAGAACAGAAACAGGATTTCGTAACATAATTTATTTTCAAATGAACCCTAAATAACTTTCCTCCGCAACTTATGTGTGTCCTAGTACATAAATAATGCTAAAGGGTTCTGTGTTTACTTTAAATTAAATAATTAAAAAACTAGGATTGTTTGTAAACAAGTTCAAATGCAAATGCTTGTTTGCAGCTTGGAAAATTATTTTAAAACTTAGGCTGTAGGTAAGAATAATAATACTTAAAGAAAAGTAACAAGAATTACGGAGTAGGTACCTAGTTCACGACTTTCGGTGAACGTGTAAATGTAGGTGCCTAATAATTATGCACATAGTAACTTTCTGCCACATTTTTTTTACCTCACAATAACAACAAAACGGGATAAAGGATAACGATACGAACGATCCTTTTAATGTTGATTTTTTTATTACCATAGTAAGTAACTAACTAAAAGATTATGCAATTAGAAATGTTACAGACAAAAGATTTTCTAACATAATTTATTCAAAATGAACCCTAAATAACTTTACTCTATGCAACTTATGTATCTCCTGGTAGAAATAAAATGTCAGTGTGAAGTGGGTTCCGTTTTTATTTAAATAGGTAGGATTTTAAAATTAAATTATGTTGGTAGTTTTTGCCATTCTAACACGCACACGGCTAAACAACTCGCAGAAGGCCAGCGTGATGAACTAACCTTAACCTTCTCATTCTGAGAAGAGGTCCGTGCCCAGTTGTGGGACAGTAATGAGTTGATAATTATGATGATAACAACACTAAATTACAACTGAAAACATTTAAAACGTATCAGAAGTTTACATTTTGTCGGCGGGCCCATTTGACTGAGACATGGGTTTTGGCTTTTAGTAGGTAGTACTGAGTCTTTATTTGTTTAATAAAACACAATAAAAAAATAGGCCGCAAAAATGTATTAAACTATGGAAATAAATTGTTAAAAGTACTAGGACCTCATGAGTATCGAGAGTTGTTCGGACAGCATTTGCGAACAATAATAACTGAACCCTAATTTCATCGGGGGTTACACACACAATGATATTAAGGGTAAATGAGCCAGTTGCAGGTACATAGTCATAGTCGTAGTGATAGTCTTAGCTGGTAGCCTTCAATAAATAAATAAATCGAATCAATACTCAACTTATCTGTCGCTATTTTGATTAATCAATACTTACAAATTAAGACTATGTACTTATGTAGGTACCACCCCCACAGTCCACATCAAATTATCTTATCGGTTTCGTTTGTCAACTCAGCTCATAGGTTTTATTATTTAACTGATGCCCTGGCCTAACTCTTCTTTAATCGGTGTGCTTCAATCTATTAAATTTATCACAGTTTTCTTGAAATTATTATTAGGTCGCTGGGGGGAAAAGCGATACTGCGCGGTGCTACGATTACTGGATGCAAAAGGTGGGAAACCGTGTGTTGTTTGTGGCGCAACTTGAGAGAGGCCTATGTCCAGCAGTGGACTGCGATAGGCTGACTTGATTAGTAAATTAATTTTAACAAAAAATCGAAAATAAATTCAAAATGTACAATAATTGGGCCAGCTACCCTATTACTAGGATATTAGAAGAGTAGAAGTTTTATTTTTCGGTTCTTCCCCACAGCTTCGGAGCTTCGTCAGTTGTTTAATAATACTCGTGTGCTTCGGTCGCTCCCTCTATCTGATTCAGTGTACCTAGTTGTGATTTCGTGATTGTTAAAAAATGTCGTTCAGTAATAGTGAATATTACGAGATGATGATGTGTGTCGGAGCAGTGGACGGTAGTCTGCGAGCTGCCCGAGAGTTGTATCGTCACCGATTCATCCAGGATAGACCAGATGCTGAGCGTCGGCAGCTGCCTTCGTTGGCGTGTTTCAGTCGGATGACACATCGTCTGTACCAAACCGGGTCCTTCCACGCATCTGCTTCGGAAGGTCGTCCGAGCAGAAGCGATCCAGACTTTGAAGAAGCCGTACTGGAGCATTTCCAAAGGAATCCACGCACTAGCACACGTCGAGCTGCATTAGCGCTGGGTGCCTCCAACCATATTAAAGTATGGCGAGTGCTGAACCATGACGGCCAGCATCCATACCACTTTCGTCGCACCCAAGAACTGACACCGGCAGATTTTTTGCCTCGCGTGACCTTCTGCGAGTGGTATCGAAGCCAGATAGAAGCTTCACCAAGTTTCGGTTCAAAAGTGCTATGGACCGATGAAGCATCATTCACGAGAGCAGGGATAAGTAATACCCATAATGAACATTTTGGTTCGTCAAAACATTTTGGTTCGTCGTTTCGTTTGGTCTCACACGAATCCACATGCTTCGACAGAGTCGTCCTTCCAACACCAATGGCGACTAAACGTGTGGGCTGGTATCATCGGAGATGTTGTCGTAGGACCAGTTTTCTTTCCGCAAAGTTTAAATGGCCAAAATTATTTAAACTTTCTGGTTAATGAATTAGACGATGTACTCACTGTGCTACCCGTATCAAGTTACGTGGATCTCGTGATGGATAATAATATGGTATTCCAACACGACGGTGCACCGGCACACTTTGCACGTGATGTACGCGCGTACTTGGACGTGCGTTTCCCTCGATGGATCGGGCGCGGTAGCAGGAGCGTGGCTTGGCCTCCGCGGTCCCCAGACCTAACTCCGTTAGATTTTTTTTTGTGGGGATACATTAAAAACGTAGTGTATGCAGTGCAGTGTGATACAGTGCAAGAAATGCAAGTGCGGATCGAGGCCGCCTTTAGGACAGTAACACCCGACATGCTGCGAAATGTTCAGTTGTCCATGAACAAGCGCGCGGCCTTGTGCATACAATACCAAGGGCACCACATCGAACCCCATCTTTAAAAATGTAAGTTAATTTGCTAAATTTAGCATGGCTCTTAGATTTTATTGTTTACGTAATAAGGGATTAAAACAAGCTTAGTAGCTACCTACCTAAACCTTGGGTGTGAATTTTTATGTACTTTTTTATTAACTTAGGGGATGGGTCGGAATAGTTGTTGCTCCACTGCAAGTCGACCAGCAGTCGGCAGCGTGGAGCCTTATTTCACTGCCATCCTTTGTTGGGCAAGAGTGTACCATCGTAGACCGCACCATCCTTTAACATCAGGTCAGGTGGCGGTCAAACACAAGCCCGTTCCTTAATAAAAAAATTAAAATTAAAAACTTTTTACGTCAGTTTTTTTAGTTAAAATCGTAGGTTATTCTGGGTCGATATTAACGTGTATGTAAACCGTAAATAAGTAAGTAAATTACGTATTGCATTATTAGTTTTAAACCAAGGAGTACCTAAATGCCTAAAGTATGTTTACAATTGCGCACACGCGCTCGCATTGTCGGCTCGTGTGATCCTGTCAGCCCGCGCCGACACAGGGCGGCGCGGCGGCACACTACCTACAGCGTGTACTAGGCGCACAGATCGCGAAAGAGATTTAATTTCAATATTAGGAAATGACGTGAAAAGTTAATGACCCTCGTAGTGCAGTGACACGTTTGTTATGGTTTGATTTTAATAAACTTACGAAACCAAAAGTTTGGTATGAATTCTTTGAGTATTTTTTTTTGCGTGGAAACTTTGGATAGAGAATCTATACCTGATGTAATCATCACCCCTTTTGGATGAATATGATCTTTCCGTAACACGTTGTATAATAACACTTTATTGATTGTCTGGAATAACACATAGGCTACTTTTTATCCAGGTTGGACCCAATTCTGAAGTCCACGCAGACAAAGTCGCGGGCAGAAGCTAGTCTAATATAAATATAATACCTGTATAAGTGGCTGTGCGCAGAGTGCACACGTAGCGGTGACGTTGGCGCTGTTCCTGCTGGCCACCACGCGCTGCACCACCGGCAGCCAGCGCGCGCTGCTGCAGCGCTGCACGCCCCACTCCGACACCGCGCGGGCGCTCACGCCGAGCATGCCGGCGCTCTGAACAATCCCGATTAAGTGTAATGATAAATAAATCAAACAAAAACGAGACATTCAAAAGAAGGCAGTCATTGTAGTACTTCAAAGACAATTAAGTATTATGAGCTATACTGGTGAAATATTTTTTATTATTATCTTTGTTTTTGAGTGATAACTAATTGCTATGACTACAATTTTTTTTTTGTTTATTTTGGCAAATGAACCACCTCATGGTAAATAACTGTCATCGCCCATTGACACCAGCCACACCAAGGGAGTTGCTGTTACATTGCCGAGGTTTAGAGCCTCTATGGACTAGAGGCTGCCAGAACCACAGCAACTAAGGGTAGAAAAATAAAGTTCTGCAAGGTCAAATCATGCCTTAATGGCATGACCAGTTTAGGATGAGTTAAAAACTATTACATGTATATTGTGCAAAAGCATCTACATACCTTGTCAAAGCAAGCCTCAACATCTGCCTGAGCATAGTCACAACTGACTCCAAGGTATGCAGACAGGGCAGTCACATGGGCCAACAATGCAGCCAGTCTCCTGGGTGACACACAGCCATTGTGGTCAATACAACAGTTGGCCAGTGCTGCCCATTTATCTGATGCTGACTCTTCACTTAGAATTATGAGGAGTGTTTTGGCTGCTAGAACCCTTATTGGTTCTTTTCTTTCACTGTAAGATTTATAACAAAATATTAAAACCACTATATTTTATTTTTCATGAAGACATATCCTGAAGCTGAATTAAAATTTTCGAAATTGTAGGTAGTTTTTTGGAGGTAAACCTCAGAAAACCTCCATACTTATAAGATATACATGTTTCTTATATGTAAGTATTGAAATTTGATTAAGGTCTTGAAACACCAAACCAAACATCCATTGAGAATTATTATTTTACATGTCAAAAAAATGTAATTTGGTACATTTGAATATCCTGCACCTATAGTGAGAATTATTCCCAATTCCCTCTTACCAATCATAAATATTGAGCAGCAGATTGATCAACAGGTCTACTGCTAGGTCAATGTCCCCTCTAAACAAGCCCTCCTTCTCCGCAGCAAAATATATGTCTGCAAGAACCGACTCCAGCTCCACTGTGTCCAAGGATAAACTGCTTTCAGATAAACTGAGCTGATGTCTGGCGAACACTCCTGAACTGATGCGAAGCGGAGGCACTGGGAAACAAACATTACATATAATTTTTTTTTAAAGCTTAGTTACTGCTTTAACCCGTCAAGTATCATTTTTCAAAATCTATTGTTCTTGTGCTGAATTAATGGTCAGGTGGTCCAAAGCACACTGCGGGGATTGAGATTCTGGGTACTTGTAACATGTTTAGCAGTTTTATTTGAATTTTCTGTATAACTCAGTAGCATCTTCAATTTGGCCCAATTAATGATGTTAACCTTGCCCATATTAAACAACATCTACATCTAAATGACCGGAGAATATCTTAAATCCTGGTGACATGAACTATATAATATACCAAGTCATAATTATAAAGTTCTATAATATATAGTCAGAGTGTTGCCTTAGGGATGCAGCACATCACTATCAGTTATTTTGTTGCAGTGGCTATCCTCAAATTAGTATGAAAATATTTCGCAAAAACAGCATGTAAGCATTCTAAACATAATAAACTTTAAGTCACAAGGTATTTTCGTTAAAAAGCTACGAAATTTGCAAGGGAACGAAAATATCAACAGGTTGCACCTACCTTTCATGTGTTTTTGTAAAGCATAAATCTTAAATGCTACGCGATAAGCGTTATATTTTATCCCATCATAGTCTTCCAGAGATTCCATAATCTTTCTGAATTCCGGGTGATCATATTGCTGCTGTCCTGTCGCTTCGCTAAAACAATAAAAAAAAGTTTTCGAAAACTTTTCAAGTTGAGAACTGGAGAAGAGAACTTGAATCGGTGAAAGTTACGTATACGTACTCGATGTAACATGGATAACCAGCTTCGTTTTCCACTTTTTTCCAAGTTTTTGAAGTCATGGTTTTATTTTCTATTACATTAACATAAATCACAATAAAATGAGTTAATCCGTAAATTCAGTTTACTAATAAAAAAATATTTTATCAACCGTCCTAAATATTCAAAAATTAATGAATTTTCTAAAGAGTTGTAATAAATAATAGGGCGAATGACTGTAATGCTTGTTACAACCTTTACGTTTCCTATTGGTTAAAAACTAAACAAGCACTTATTTTATTGGTTGCTTTAAAAAAAGGGATAAAAACAAAGACAAGTATTTTTTAAATAATTTGCTTTGAATTTATTTAAAATAATGACTTCTCATGATGTATGTAAGAATTAAACATTTATCCAGGTATAGTTTTAAATAAAAAATAATTATTACATTAATTTTATATAAAATAAATTTTATACAGAATTTTCTGTCTGCGTATAACAAAACGCGGTTTGATGACATTAGCTTGTTCTCTTTGATTGAATAGAAAATAGATAGTTTTTCAGCAAATCAGAATTGAGATAGTTTTGTTTACGTGGTGTTATAGCCAATCAAAGCGGCGCATAATATAGAATTTTAAACTGCAATTTCCTTTTGTAACGGAGACGCCATTTTGCAAGCGTCACTTGGCGGCGTGTCGGGTTCCCGCATTTTGACCCGAAATACCTCTACTAAAATCATAATATTGTTTTGTTTCATATAATATGTCGTACCAATCAAGTGTAGCGCAAGACTCTTTAGCTGCGGCACAATTAGAAATGGCCGGTAACCCCAATGCATTGGCGTTGCGTCGGCCATTCGACCCGGTGGCGCACGACCTGGAAGCGAGTTTTCGTTTGACACGATTCGCGGACCTAAAAGGAAGGAGCTGCAAAGTTCCTCAAGATGTTTTGGGAAAACTGGTGGAATCGTTACAACAAGATTATTCACAACAAGATGACCAGTTTATGCATGTGGCGATCCCGCGCATCGGTATCGGCTTGGATTGCTCGGTGACGCCGCTCAGGCATGGAGGCCTTTGTTTGGTGCAAACTACGGACTTCTTCTACCCACTAGTTGACGACCCATACATGATGGGAAAGATAGCGTGTGCTAATGTACTGAGCGACCTATACGCGATGGGTGTGACTGAATGTGATAATATGCTCATGCTGCTTGGCGTGTCAACAAAGATGACCGAGAAGGAACGTGATGTTGTAATACCTCTTATAATGCGAGGATTCAAAGACTCGGCCCTGGAGGCTGGCACATCTGTCACTGGAGGACAGACAGTCATTAACCCTTGGTGCGCTATCGGTGGAGTGGCTACTACTATTTGCCAGCCAAATGAATACATTGTTCCTGATAATGCTGTGATGGGTGATGTACTTGTGCTAACAAAACCTCTAGGTACCCAAGTAGCTGTAAATGCTCACCAATGGCTTGACCAACCTGAACGCTGGAACCGAATTAAGTTAGTTGTCTCTGAAGAGGATGTGCGTAAAGCATACCATCGTGCTATGGACTCCATGAGTAGACTGAACCGTATTGCTGCTCGTTTGATGCATAAGTACAATGCCCATGGGTCTACAGATGTTACTGGCTTTGGTCTGCTTGGCCATGCACAGAACCTGGCTTCTCATCAGAAGAATGAGGTTTCATTTGTAATTCATAACCTACCAGTTATTGCTAAGATGGCGGCAGTAGCTAAAGCTTGTGGCAACATGTTCCAATTGCTGCAAGGGCATGCCCCGGAGACGTCTGGTGGACTACTCATCTGCTTGCCACGTGAACAAGCTGCTGCATACTGCAAAGATATTGAGAAGCAAGAAGGCTACCAGGCTTGGATCATTGGTATTGTGGAAAAAGGCAACCGCACAGCGCGCATCATTGACAAACCCCGAGTCATTGAAGTGCCCGCTAAGGATTAAATTATGTTCAGTTTGAGACTATTACAAATTTTATATCTTTAATAAAATGACATCTAGAAAACTGGATAATTTCAAAAAGTTGATTTTGAATTTATTATGTATAACTTGATCTTAAATATTTTAGTTTGATCTTTGGTTTCCAATGTTTTCTTGTAAGATAACAAGTTTACAATTTTAAGATTGAAATTGATGTAAGGAAGCTTTTAGGAAACTCATCTAGTGACTATTTGGTGTTTATAATTTTAAAATAAGGTATCATAAATGAAAATAAGAGAATAATTCCATTAGGTACACATAACCTATTTGTTTGCAGCTTGTGGAATGTTTCTGCAAATTGTGAGATAAGTATAATAATTATTAGAATAAAGTTATTTTTCAGTCACCATGTTGTTTTATTTCAATACATTTCTGATCTATTCATTAGATATACCAACTAGAACCTTCAAGAATACCTTTACCTCCTTTAAAGTCGTTTAAAAAATCACTGAACACCTTATCAACAGACAAAATACCATAGTTTTCTGTTAGATTTTAAAGCTCCCATTCCTCCAAATATAGTAGGGACTGACTATTGCTTCTAACCAAAATAAAAACCCATGCAAATTGACACTGGGAATCGAACCCAAGACCTTGTACTTTGTGGCTACGCTAATGGCCGCCAGACCAACAAGGAAGCAACACAGTAAATACACATACTTATATAATTAGAACTTTTATTCACCAGTGTCTAGGAAAACAATGAAAATCAGCTATCATCATTCCACAAGCCAGGCTAGGTACAATAAATGTTAACTTACTGCCATTTACTATAACAATAGTGCATGCTATTATAACAAACTTTTATATTTATTTACATTTATTGCTTTGAGACACATGGTCAGAAACAAATCATGATGCGCCAAAATTAGTCAATCCACATATAACATACATTCACGATCTTATACCCCCTGAATGGTTGGAGTTGGTGTACAAATGTACAAATACAAATCGCCGCCGTTTAAAGGCTCCATGAAATAGGAGGCGAGCCTATTGCCACAAATCCAAACTGGGCTGCTTCTGAGATTCCCATAGAAACACCCAATAGCACTTTGCTCGAGCTAGGAATTGAACCCAGCACATCAGGGTAAGCAGCCACGCTTGCTATCATTAGACCAACAAGGCAATCTCAATCGACTATCCGAAAAATTATGCCATCTAATTAAAATAATCTGTATTTTTATATAGCAAAGGCTCATTTTATTGCCACCAAAATAGGAATAACAGCTTTCTTGGATTGAAATCTTTTGGCACAACAAAGTTCAGTTGTGATATACTTAGTTCAAATTATAGTAACAGCTTGAATAAGAAGCAATTCTATTTTCAAAAGACGTGGTGGCTCAAAATTCGTGATACATCTATTTAAAATATACTATAATCAATTGGAAAATTTAGCAATCACACATCATTATCAAGTACACATCAATTACAAAACATTTTAGAATTGAATTTTCTAAATATGTACTACCTTTTTCGTGAACTTATGACATGGTAAACATAAACTCCAATAAGTTTGATATTGAAAACGGAAATACATAATGTAAGTAGCTGCAGCATGTAATATTTTAGACAATAGTAATAAATAATAATTAAAATTATCCAAAACATAAAAATATATGGGAGATTAGTATGTTTGATGACTCAAAAAATTTACTTCAGTTGTCCCTGTTTGAGATAAGATTTTCAAAATTAAGATTTTCTTAAATTTTTTTGAATTAGATACTTAGTGCTGTGCTTGCTCAGTGCTGATACTAGTGCTGTATTTAATAACATGTAATTCATTCTCATATACATACTTGAAGCCTGACTGCTTAGTACACCCTAGTACTCTCACGGCATTTTACGAATTTCATCTGTTGTTGTTGATCCAATATTTCTTACATTCTTACTCAGTAAAATAATACTTTTATATTTAGCTATTTATAAGATTGTAAGGTGTTACATTTTTAAATTAACCACAATTTTTATTATTTTTATTAGTCTGTTATTAAAATTTACTTCCAAAAATTATGATGCTATTTAAAAATATACAAGGATTCTATAGTGGCACCATCAAATACTGCATAACACAAAGACATTTCCTCCTTAAATTATTGAACACATCCTTAAGTAATTTAATCTTTTTTGATGTTGTTATTTATACTATCAGGTAATTTTAATGTCAAAGATATGAAACCTCGAAAGAGGTTTATTATTGAATAAGAACTTAATCATATAACATGGAATGAATATAATTCATACATTGCTTTTCAATTGTACACTGAAATTTAAATTCAAACTTACAGCCATAGTTAGAACTTACACATAGTGAGAACTATGTTCAAAGATTTTTGTAATGGCACTTGACTAATGCTAGCAGTATTTTTCCCAAAATACGTGAGACCAATGAGTTTCAAGAATCAATGTATAGTTTGACCTAAAAATGTGGAATACAAATATTGATACAAAAATGCCATACACTCTGTAAAGTCTGTAACTGAAGCACAATCTAACTGCTGGCTTGCCTTCAAGTCTTCAGTTGAGTGGAGAGTTAAGACATGGCCTCTTGCGAGGTCGAGTGTCATCACCATACTGTTCAATGTGGCTTTGGTCACGTTTCTTAGGTGAATTGTTATTCTGGAATTGATAATAGAAATTCTTGAGAATTCATATAACACAAAAAATATACCTATACAGTTATAATTATAGTTAGGTTTTAGACAAAATCTTACATGTAACTAAAAACCTACTTTGGGAAAACTATATAATTATAATTACCAAGATAGGAAGTAAACTTTATATAGATTTATATAAGTACTTTGAAATATAGAAACAGCAAGCAGGGTTTTACTTACTATTCTAAATAATCAGTGCTCATCATAAAATGATTAAGATAATTTCGAGCTATTGTATATGTCCCTAATAAGTCTACAAATTAATCAAATATATATTTAATTACTACAATAAGTGGCAACATTATTTCCTTTCAACAGGTATGTAAGAATAAAAATATTACCTTTTTCTCCCATTGCTGATGTAGATATCTTAACAGTATATTTGTCTTTTCTGTTACAATAACTGAAAATAAAAAAAAACTTATATTAAAACTGCATACAAACACACAATATTATCATAAATAACTTGTTAACTTCATTGTTATATTCTTCACAACCTCTTTAATAAATTCTTTGTTTATTTTAATAAAGAATCGTATACTCAACTTTGTTCAGAAGGTATATCCTTAGTTGGTAAATAAATTGACGGTCTTTTAGAACAATTTCTAATCCCATTATCCGTATTGAATAAGGTGAAGTTATGCTCGTCGTATGACGGCAAATCTTTCAGGAATTCGTCCATCACCGACTGTCGAAATATAACAAATAATCAAATCATTATCGAAAGTCACAAAATCAAGATTCAAGGCCCACCCAACCCAAGCATGGTGCGCATTAGAATCCCGAGGGTCGAAATGTAAACGCAGTATCAGTACTCACCATAGTGCTCCTATAATGATATAGTCAGAACCTGTTACTTAACAATCAATAATTTGATAAATCAAACAATAAAGCCAAAATAATCAAAAATAAATCCCTAATGATCGCCTGCAGGCAGGAGCAATCAGATGAGAGAATGACAGATTGAGAATTTTAGAATTTGACAGAATGGAATGACACCCAAATGACGTACTTATGACATTGACGGCTAGATACGAATAGTGCTGCTCTCAGTACATACTGCTACCTTAGAATTTACCTTAGATTATCTGATACTTACCGATAAACAACAAAATAATATTACAACAGCAGCTGAAAACAGCAAAATACTTAAATTACCTGTTTATCAAATACAGGCGCCCATCCACAATAAGAATTATATTTTTCTGGTAGAATAATTTATGGAGTTGATAATGTTTATTAAAACATTATGCCGTTGGCCAAATAAAAAAATACTATTACAAAATTAAAGCGGGAAATTAAAAGTCCCTCGTTCTTAAATTTTCCAGTTGCTGTAAAAGTTGGAAATAATCATACAAAAATATTTCATTTTATTTCAAAAATGTACAGTTTGATAAACAACAACTTTAGTAGAACATACAATCCCAGTGGAAGACAAAATGCTTTGTCCGATATAAAAAAATTGCTGACATCCCGGGATACAGCTGCCCAGAACAAAGCTTGTGGCTATTTGATAGAAGTTATTAGTCGCTATAATAAAAATTCTAATGAAGGGGCTCGTATGGTGGAATATTTGCTCGACAATGATATTACGGTGTTCTTGTGTGAAGCTACGTCAAACTTAGACTTCGCACTTTTTAGGTAGGTATGGACTTTTCGTATGAAATAGACTTATGTAGATAATAGTCAAACAATGAAATAATGGCTAAGTACTAATTTAGGCCACCCGCATAAATCTGTCTAGGATTCGGCAGCCAGTAGGTATGAGTACCTACGACTATGTAATGCCTGCGCACTTGGCGGCCAAGAATATGGTCAATAAAAATGCACCTACGAGTAGGTATAGTCTTATCACAATGATTAGGTAGGTACTTATTGTAAATAAATGACACCACTGCGTAGGTATGCAGGTATTTATTTATTTAATTTAAAACACTATAAAATAACAAATTAATATTATTTAATATCTATATTGGATCTGATTCTACGGAGTTTCTTTATTTCATCAGGTCCCAGAGAGTACATGTTATGAAAACGTCATAAATCCTCAGGTCTATTCTAACATGTCTGCGTCTGCTGTGGCGGTCGCGGCAATTCTTTTCGGACGAGCACGCTGCGCACGCGATGACGGCGGTGCTGCGTGCGCTTGCGCACTACGCTGGCAGTGGCTCCAAGCCTCCTGTAGATGCCTGCCTACATTTCTTGTGTGATCTACTAAACGGGTAAGAAAAATATCTGCCTAATACCTTCTGTAGTGATTAGTTAGGAACTTTGTGCCTCATTAGTCTAGTGAAAGTGGTCCTGGACTGCTACGCTTTATTGGGTGTCAAAGTCAAAATTGATGATGATTACACTAAAATAGGCACTTTTGAAAAGTCAAAACTAGTTGCACGGTTCCAAAAAGTGGGCCTTATGGAGAAGCCGGAAAGATATAATAGATATAATCCATAGATACTTTTAAGTGTTTCTATGAAATTATCAGTAGCAGCTCGGAGATTGGAATTTGTACCCGATTAATGGCAATAGGCTCGCCCCCTATTACAAGGGACCTAATCGTATCGGCGAACTACGGGTGTACATTAGTACGCCTCTGCCTAACCCTTCGGGGAATATAGGCGTATGTACAGTAAACGCTCAGAATTAGTCCATAAGCACGCTAAGGATTACATTGCTATGAACAGTACGAGCGAGCTCGATACATCCAGTGCGTGTCACTTGTTAAGAATTAGGTCGTAAGTCAAACTAAACGTCAAGCTATTGCGTTGTGAGATTGCCTATGGACTTTTGGTCGCCACTGTACATTATTCAAAACATTGATTGCACAGCAAAGAGTATAGTAATACATTAGGAAATTGCACAGCAATGGAGGAAGATAAGAGTAAAGTAAGATTACATTTAAAATCCGAAAAGTGCTTCAATATGTTCGCGTAACTCTCAGAAATCAGTAATAAGGGATTTCTATAGCTAGCCGGGACCTTTATTCGAATTTTGAATATTTATTTCAGCATATCCACCAATAAAACCACACCACCTCTTTCCTACCAAAGCGCTTACAGCGCTCTTCAGCTATTAGCCTGTCTAAATACCCTATATCCCCACATAAGTACAAATCCGAACACGATCCTGTCCAGTGCTTTAGTGCTTCATGCACTAATATCTTATCAACCAGAGAACCTAACGATCAACACTAGTACTGCCAACGCCTTATTGGAGGTCTTGAAGAAATGGTTCAGTTTGCTTATGGGAACGTTAAACCATTCCATGTTGGTGGGTGATAATGAAGTTTCTGGAATGTTCTACGTCGTTATTTGTCAGATGGGATTGGATGTTTTCGGGTAGGTAAATGTTTTTTAATTTATGTACTTAATTGAAATGTAGTGCAAGTAGATTATGTGGATACCGAAGGTATCTACGCCTACCTAAGCTACGTAGCAGCACACTTGTATTATAAAATTCCAAAATTTAATAAAACAGTTATTTGCCGCACTATCAAAATTGCTAAGTAGTTTTTTTTTTATATGTGATAGGCTTACGCTTGACCGCCAGTTCGCCTGATGTTATACGATACTGTTATGTACTTAACTTTACTATAAGGTTTTACATTAACGTATACTAAAAATCTAGATATAATTAGTAAGAGAAAAATTCGATATCAAACAGGATTCGACCCTGCATCCCTCGGGATAAGGGTATTACATTGCCCAATGACCTTGAGGATTTAGTCTGTGCTAGTATTTGTTAGTTATAGGTATTGCAGGGGTGCTTTACGCGGGGTGCTAGTGGGGTTTCAGGCATTTCTTTATTATTTCAAAATATTCAAAGAAATAAGAAAATAAAAACAATACAAATTGTTAATTACGTAATGACAACTTTTTTGGTATAACATTAATGACTAACTATTAAGCCGTTAAAGAGAAAAAAAACAAATTAGGTTAAAGAAGGCCTATTTTCTTCAATTATTATCGAAAATTGGGGCAAATTTATAAAAATTTTAATCATTACAATTGATATACAACACATATATTTTTTATATGACAAACGCACATAAGGATTCCACTAGAAACGTCTTTAAAGCTAGGGTATTTTTTGAATTTGGGCGATGCCGATGTAATGCCCTTAGGTACAACGTTCGGTTCGAATCCTGCCTGAGAACCTATTTTCACTATTTATATCTTACATTCAGACCAGTCTTAGGTAGTCATACTCAGTATTTTAATTCCGAAATCCAAATTATTTATTTTGCTTTGAATGTAGGTACAAACATAAGAGGGTATGTAAAAAAAACCAGTCCTGATACATTCTTCCTTACGATATGCAAAAACAGTTATCATATATATGTATTACATGGAAGAACTGAGGAACATAAAAACATTGCCGCAACCTAATTAGATATTTTATCAAAACATAATATTAATTAATATAAGTAGCCAGGCTATGTTCTTTTATGTTTCATCATCATCAAAACTACTGTCCCACTGCTGGGCACGGGTCTCCTCTCAGGCATGAAATCATGATATTAAAATTTATCAATACACACATGATTCCGAAAAGTCAGAAGTGCGTGCCTTAGATTAGAACTCGAGACCTACAACTGAGCGTTTTTAAATCACGAGTGAATCGGTTTCTACTAGGCAAGCGCGCTCCATCGTAGATCGCAGTGTCGCTTAACATCAGGCGAACTATCGGTCAAGCGTAAGCCTATCACGAATTAAAAAAAAACTTGGCAGTTTTTTTAGCCTAGTGACTAGCCCGGCTATTACTGCTTTTACGTTTACAATCCGTAAAAAGTACCTAACTAACACTATTATTTACCTTAACCGTAATAACAATTTTTTAGACTAATACAACTCGTTGGCGGCGTTCAGAAAGCAGACTTCGTTCAGACGATACTGAGTGATGATCACGAGATAAACGCTTTGCGACAGTGCACGGTGCACTTAGAGGAAGCTGTCAGACTGGTTGTGACTGAACTAATTATATTTACTAAGGTAAACAAAGATTGTCGGTTCGATTAGCTTGGCTCGGCTTAGAATCGGCTTGAGTCAATTGAGTACTTATCATGTACAGTACAATGATGATGATTGGTCCGACCGGTTTCGGTCACGACGACTACTTCATAGACTCTGTCGTCCCTGGTGAGCTCGCATGTGGCTTATGTAGCGAATTTTCTTAGTAAAAGTTCTAGAGCATTGCGGGCATGTGAGCTTGGCATGTGGCTTGTACAGTACAATATAGTTAAAATAACTGCGTATGTTTTTGTGCCAACATATCGAAATTATTAAGGACAATATTTACGAATGCGAAGTATTTACAACCCCAATTTTTTGACACGCGGAGTTTTTATATTAAAATTTACCGCGCTTATTGCGACCGAAATGTACAAGTACTAAGTACTCGAAAAAACCAAGGAAATAGAAAAGACCAACATTACGTCCACTCGACTTGGCACTTAAAATCCAATTGGCACTTGGCAATTACGATTTGGCACTTAAAATCCAATGGCGTGCCGTGCCGCCAGTGGCCGTCGAGCCTTATGCTAAGCTTTTTCGAAACTTCTAAGCCGATTCCATGTCGAAAGTGTGAGAAAACCCTTCGTTAACGGTTTATCGGTAATAATAATCTTTTAGGAGCATCAAACTCACATATCTACTGAAGAATACAGCGTGTTCTTGAAGTTATTACTTAATTGTTTCTATGGCAACGCGAACAATGAATATTTACCAGAAATCTGCGACACGCTATTCTCTAAAGGGTATCTCATGATGCTGCCACAGGTTCAAATAACTAGGTGAGTACCTGAATGTATACCTACATAGTAGATGCTAATTTTGGCTGGAGCTCCATTTCAGAAAGTATAATATAGATAGATAAGTATACCTACTCTGTGATCTATTTCACCAATGTTTGTACGCCATGTGCCTATATAAGATAAGTCCTTGCCAGAAGACTAGAATTTGTAGACCCTTGAGAATTTTAAAATAAATTTCAAAAATATGAAGTGCCATTTCAATCATGCAGGACCAGAAAATCGGACCCAGTATAGCTCCTTGCGCATCCCCATATGTTACACTACATCTAAGTACATACCGTCAGAGCTATGGATGAGTTTTTGTCCAGACATTTTGCGCGAAAACAATAAACCTGCCATAAACCCATTTTTAGAGTTCGATGATTTTTCTTTAGTATATTACTTATCATCATAATAATAACATAATGTTCTTGTGGACCGTAACGATCCAGGGTCGTTTTAATCATCTAGATCACTAGCACATTAATGTAATCGTGAAAATTGACCAGTAATTTAACTATGTACTTAGTCACATTTTCACTTCACGACAGAATATTGGGCAATGGCGCAGACTAAAGATGATAAACAGAGTCCTGCCATCTGACATCTCAATTCTGTTCAAATAATCCACTATTACTTTCAGGAACGATGTGTCAGTTCGCAAAGTAAGCACGTTAGTTCTAGGCGAAATGCTGAAGGTGCTAGCTGATAAATATCTCAATGTTAACGACGTTCAAGACAGTGATACATGTGCTAAAGATATTCACGTAAGTTTTTCTCGTCTTGCTTGGTAAGCTATATAGGCTAGACTGGTAGAAAAACGAATCCGATTTCAAAATCTTTATACGTGAATCATTTTCATAGAAGAAAATCATAATACCTACGATAAATATTATACAATATAGTCGTAATAACGTATCAATAATATAGTTTCTTATTGTACCTACCGTCGAAGTGCATTCTTTGAGACAGTCTTGTCTGATCGAAAGAACAAACAGGAGTTTAGTAAGTCCAATCCCCTAGAGGTGCTCTCCAAGTTTTCCATACAAAATATTTAATAGATTCGATAGCCACTGTCGCTCAATATAATTAGAGTCTAAAATGGTCATGAACACAGTTCAAGTAAATCAATTGGCGTAGCGGTTGAGTGATCGGGTTCTGCGCCTCGTGTTGTGGGTTCGATCGGTTCCCACGGAGCAAATATTTGTATGATTTACAGGTACATAGTTGTTCCGGGTCTGGGCGTTTGTGTATGTAAACGCACCCACGATACAGGAGAAAATCCTAGTGTGGGGAACGTTTTAAAAAAATAGAGATAACTAATATCATAAAATAATTTCTTCAGAAACTATCAAAATATTTTCTGATGGAGATGAATAAAGATTGGTTGTATTACAGATGGGTCTAGTAGAATTACAGTACGGTATAGAAAAGCCTCATCGCATCGGTTCTCAGCTCCAGAACCAACCATACAGTTTGCTCATTTACATCTACTTTTACTGCCAGTCCTCTGAAAAGTAAGTTTTTGGGAAAATGTTACCAAATTGTTGTAATTTCTCAGTCTTAAATTTTATGACGTCAACATCACGTTAGCTCATATACCTACATTTAGTAATTTACTTTTCTTTACAGACATAATTTTGAATTTAAATTTAAATTTTCAGTATAAATATTATCTAATTACGACTGCTGCGCTAGAGGTCCTGTGTTCGAGTCCCAGGTCGAGCAAACTATTATTTAGATTTTTCTATGAAATTCTCAGTACCATCTCGGAGTTTGGTATTTGTGCCCGGTTAATGACAAAAGGCTCGCCCTCTATTACAACATGGGACTTAAAGCACACCCGGCGTACTGTGGTAGTACACCAGTACACCTCTGCCTAACCCTTCGGCGAATATAGGCGTGAAAGTACGTGTATATCTATGTAATTATCTAATTGTTTAGATGCATTGTCAGGGACCTATCAAATAAAAAGTTAGTCTGTTGGAAAGTTGTGAATAACTAAACTTTTCCAACATCAAAGTTTGCATTTGCAGCGCCAAAAAAAGATCCATAATAATAGCTAGCGACACAGTAAAATTACAAATAAAAGAATTAGAATAAATCTGCTTTCTTTCAGTCCTGAAGAAGCAACAGCACCGCTCCTACCGTACCTAGTGGAACACATACTTAAACTTCCCAAGTCATTCAAGCCACCTGCGTATATTATAAAAGCACTGTGGCTCGTGTTTGCTGTAAATACAAACTTATTCATCTTCACCCACACAATACATAATGCTCCAAAAAAAACCGTATAATTAATTAATTAAATATAATGATTACATACTGACCGCAATAATAATGGCCTCTAAGTGCGTTTGCTGTTCTGCGTCCGATTTCCAGGTGGAGCAGTGTTATTGGGTCTTTCTATGAAATTCTTATTAACAGCTCTCGAAGTTTGGATTTGCCAATAGGCTAAAGCGCAAGCTATTGCGAGGGTGGCGAGCCATTACCTATGCCATATGGGACTCCTTGAGCTATTCTGTAAGAACGTTTTCCATCCATCATCATCCGTCATCCAATTCGTATTCTATAAAATTTGATAGAGTCAGTAGCGCCGGTACATCGAATGCAGAAATGAAATTAGGTAACTGTCAAGTGTGAGATTTATGAAAATTTTAATTTATGTATGTTTTAGTACAACGAAAGTCGGTTCAATCGATACCCAAGTTGAATGAGACTCGATATTGAAATTTTATAGAATAGCTCTACAGTACGTTCACCTCTCTGCCTTACCCTTAGAGGCATGCAGGTGTAATGGTACGTTATGTTACTCCACTTGGCACATAACTCCTCAACGTTAAAATAAGACAAAATATCCTAAAATCCCTATTTTGATAGATGTCAACGGTATCAAATGGCTCACTAGAATCTCTAGACGAGCGGGTATACCTCGAGAAGGCGACGGACCGTCTTGTGACCATGTTGTACCCTGAACCATCAGTTTATTATACACACAATCCAGCTATATTGCTTTGGGCCTTTACGTCGCAAAGGATCTCCAATTGTGTGAGATTACATGTAGTAAGTTTTTAAATTAAATTATATAGCAGTTTTTATTTAGCGCAGTGCAGACAATGTCACTATTATCTGCATTTTATAACCTGAAACCAACCTTTTTCATTTCGCTTATTTATCAAGAGTTTATGGTGAGGGATGATTACTGGCTTATCGCTTGCACGTGCTACTGGTATAGATCTCGATTTAAATAAAAAACTTCATTGGTACACGTTTACACACGCGCGAAATTTAAGAAATTTTCTTCTGATACTCGTATTTCCTAAATATTTTCCTATTTTTGTCAAATATAAAATTTTGGACAAAATGAAATAGATTAACTAACTAATTAATATTAATGTTTTAGCTGTCCCAATGGTTTAAATCCGAAGACTCCTTACCAGCCGACCTTACAACCCAACCTATAGTTTGGGAGCTTCTCCTGAACATCTTGATACAGTGCACTGACAAAACTATAGTGCGAAACTGTATGGAGGCTTTGCACATTTGTTTAGAGGATGGAGACGAGCAGTCTAGGCAGGACTTCGCAGCGCTGATATGGTCTATGCTGCCCAATGTTCTGTCTAAAGTGTTGATAGATACTGAGTATCAAATAGGTTTTTACATTTTCTTATTTTAATTTTTTAAGTGATTGCCGTTATTCAGCTATGGTTTGCTAGATATGACTATATTAAGCGGTAAAATCTCTTACTTGTCCCTTACTTCAGTTACCCTGGATGTTTCGCGAAATTGATATTAAGTATGAATTTCTTGTCACAATTTTTATTTATATTACTTTATATAAATTCTCCGTTCCCTCACATCTCCTCTCCATCATCAGTAATAATGAATTATCTCTTTTCTATCTATTCTATCGGACTTTACCTTGACCGATTAATTATTGTTCAAGATTCACAATTGTTTTTTCAGACACAAATATTTGCCACTTCTTAGACTTAGCAACGACTTTGCCACCGTTAGAAATCGATCAGACAGTTTGTCTGAAGACAGCCGTTCTTATTACGGCCATATATTCCAAGAATATTCCAGATCATTGTAAGGAAATTACCAGACCTTATTATGAATATGTTTGTTTGAAACTTGGCCTATATCTGCTAAGTCTGGCTAATAATCAGAATGATCATAGAGGTGAGCTTTAAACTTAAGTTTTTCTCTTGGGCCTTGACAGATCTTTCATACAAATTCTGTTTTTGACTAAATTTATTCACGGACATGGTGAATAAATTTGGACAAATAGGCCCGTATACTTATAAATTACTGATATGCTTGATTTTTTAAGTATCTAAACCTGCGTTATCCCTAATCCAGCAATCATAGATTTTAGACGGTATATGTAACAGAAAATTACAACGGGATTTACATACTCGTATAAGTATTTTCATTCCAACTGACCTACCAAACCACATCACAATTTATACCAAATATGGTTTAAAAAAGGCTCTTTTTTCCCTAAAATCCTATATCGTATATTTACAATTACAATAATATTTCTTAGTTCTATTAACATATACGAATCGAGCGGGATTCCTGCAAGCCGTATTAGCTGCGGCCGACAGTACAGATGAAAGGGTCGCTTGCGCAGCCTTGCAATTACTCTCCTACGTGATACATTACTTCACCAAGAATAATTATCAAGTAAGAGTTGTCTTTCATTTTTACGCTATAATTCTTCTTTTTATCGTGGCAATAGAGTTTGAGTAATATGAGACCACTTCATTGGCGAAGAGAAACACACAAATTCAGGAGCACTTTCTCAAATCTCACAAAAGACAATTTTTACATCTCTTTTCAGCCAAAATCAATACTCCAGATCCAAACGCACTTGATCATAAAGTCATTGAAACGGGACAGCACTAGTGAGCGGGGAGCTTCTCTATTACAACTAGTGTACATGGTTTTAAATACTGGAGCCTGTTCACCGCTGGCTTTGGCATTCAGTGTGGAGGAGCAGCCAACGGTCAACGTGCAATGTAACGCGTTAAGAGCATTGATGTTTAGGATACAGTTGATGCTGTGTTGTAGGGTACGTTTAAATGTATGTTCACCACTTCTTTCAAATATCTTAATAATAAATAATGCACTGGAATAGTATGCTCCCGCGAAATAACTTGTATTAGTATACGTATAACTAGAATGTAAAATTAAAAAGTACCTTATTTTAATGACAATATGCTGCTATTACCTACATGAGACCTATCAGACCATCGGAACTGAAGATGTCATTTAGTTGCACTTTATGCTTACAACAATAACAAAATTTAATTACTATTGATTGCATTTTGTTCGAACTTTCACGTCAGCACTTCTATGATTTAATATTTTTATAGGAATCTAAAAACCAGTCGTCAGCCGGTTGGAAAACGCTCAGCGCAATTTTCAAACACGCAATAGTAACTAAGAATGATACAAAATTAATAGCAACACTGACTTCTCAACCGTGGACACACACATTGATACACTTCCAACTAACACAAGAGTTGACACCAGAATTTCTAACATTCACACACAATTGGCTCACGTTATTAAAGATAACGATAAAGAAATGTCAGGAGTTGAGTAAGATTCAGCTGTGCAAGCAAAGTCTGGTCATCAAAACTATGGTGTTGATGAAGAAGAACCTTGTTGAAGATGGAGACTTGAAAGAAATGAACAAAAAAGTCCTTATGATCGTCGATGAGATTCTGGAAGATTCTGGCATCAAGTCTAATTAATTTTTTTATGGATTTTTCAAAAGATGGATTTAAAATACTTATGTATAAATGTTTTGTATTTCATTGTCTCAACTGATTAATTTATTGTCCGTATCCGGACACACACACACATTAATTTGACTTCCAACTAAATTACGACTTGACACCAGAATTCCAAAATTGTAAGTATACCTACTTATTTTGTAGGTAAATGATAGATAATGATGATAGATTAGATAAAGAAATGTCAGGAGTTGAAAAGTCAACTATGCTACAGTTTGTGACGTGATGTCTATTGTGGAGAAGAATCTGCAAGATGAAGCATTGAAATTAAAATTGACAAGAAAATTCTGATGATTGTTGATGAGTTTTTTTAAGATTCTGATATGAAAAAATAAAAAAACGTATATTTTTCATAATTTGTGATTGTTAAATTACCTGGTTAGCATTTCCTATTTTGTTTCCTAGATGATTAAATTCACGAGGTTTGATTAACCTGTATTTTATTCTTAGCCTAATTTAATATTGATTTCTGAAGTATCTAAGATACTAATATATTTTACGTAAATTACTAAGCTGTCGATACAAACCACACATTCATTCAGACTGGACGATCGATATTCGGTTGTGCAATCCTTGACAACAAGATCGCCCTTATCGAAAGGGACACCTCAATTACGAACTTTTACATTATAAAATACATTGTATTCATACGTAACGTGTATGCAAAATTACTAATTAACTTTCTATTTTAACGATTGTCCAAAATATTCCGGAACCACTTTCCATGAAGCGCTTTCCAAAGGACGAGAGAAATTATATCGTACAAGCCCATAGGTGTTTGGTACTCGTATTGAATAGAAATGAACGTGAAAAGCAAAGACAATAGATATTAATTTATTTATCGATGCAGTTAACGCTCGCGTATTTATATGCGCGAACGTTTTATACGGCATTTATCATATCGGTGGTAAGGAGAAAGCAGATGTTATAATACCTTGATTCCTGCGCTGTTAGATCGATCTTAAACAGATAATGATTGTTTTCTAAGATGGCTATAGCATGATATTTCTGGGCCTTAGTAATCATGTCGGTCTTAAATGGCATACAAGTAACTGTTACAAGAACTGTTTTAAGAATAGATTACCTATGTTTAGTAAACATAGGTAATCTATTCTTAAAAGCAACCGTTTTTACATTCTTATTTGCTGCAAGAGCAGCAAACAGCCGAATATTTACTGATATGGTAATCCATTTTGAAAACTTTGCGACGATTCTTTTAATATTCAAGTAAAGCCTGAAAATAATTGGCGTTTTATAATTAGGTCATCGTAATCTACTGAAAAACAGAAAATTATAGTAAACAACAATTTAACTTTAGAATTTAACTATAAATTTCAAGGAGACTGGTCGACACTTCACGTGACCAGAGGGCTGGCTTGTTCCTAGGACAGCGCATAAGCATTGCCATTCAACGTGGCAATGCTGCCAGTCTTCTGGGCACCTTCCCGGACGACAGCGATACCGAGGAATACTTTGACGCTTAGTCACGCCTGTCTTTTAGATTTATATATATAGCTTTTTTTACGTTCATGTATTTTATGTAAATAGTGTATATAGTAAAATAATTTAATTTAATTCAGATAATTCAATTATACAATATAATACTTACTTCTAAATTATAAAATCACTATAAATAGTTAAAGTTAACTACTTAACATGTATACATAGTTAAATAGTATCGAAATAAAGAGAGAACGTGTGTTATAACTTTAAGATTATTCAAAAATGTCATAGACGTAGATGATGACCTTAAACTTAGCAAAGAGTGTATGGCATTTTGTCATATCAATGGGCTGGAGAAAGCAGATGATAATGCCTGAAGCGTGAAGCGTTAATGTTGCTTGCAAATTCTGCAAAGGTACGCTTATAATGATTGTGATTTGTGATTCACTGGCACCGATGTCATTCCGAGCTTGAAGCTTATTAAAGCTGACACCACGTCATGTAGGAACTGTTTTAATTACTTGGGTTTATTTCATTGGTGTTAAAATAAATATTTTCATGTTAAGAATGCATGTTTTATTGTAAATTATGGGAGTAAATCCTATAATTTTTATATTTTCTGTTGTAAATTGATTAAAGGTACAACTATGCTTTTTTGTGTTACACCACGAGCTGTTTGTACCACAGTGTGAATGTGAATCGCTTAAGGCGGATCGTTCAGCTGAGCCCGCGAAATTAAAATTTCAAGTGATTTTTCGCAGTTTGTAGGTCTATAACAAGTTCTAGATTCATGGCAGTTGTAATTGCGACATTAACTATACAACATTCACAACTGAGAACTAAAACCTTTACTTATAAATCTTTATCAAGCCAAAAACTTGGCGCAATCTGTGTAAGTGGTCAAAATTGGCATTTTACAGTACTTTTAGCTACAATAATGATTTTTGAGCAATGGTTTTAGATAAAAATTGTGAATTTTGTATAGTTAATTTCGCAATTACCATTACCATGAATGCAGTACATACTATAGACCTACAAACTGCGAAAAACCACTCGAAATTTGAATTTGGCGGGCTCAAGTGAACGATCCTCCTTAAAGACCCTTTTTGAATTCGTTGTTTAATGAATCGGTGAATATCATTATTGTACTTGGAAGGATTGGAAGTTGACTGAATTGATCAGTGAACAAAGATTGTTAAATAGTAGAAATCTAAGGGAAGTTTTGGAACATCCGTTTTAAAGGTAGACATGAGTATAAGGCATCTACTACTTATAAGTAGCTAGTTCACTTTCCATGATTTCTTTTTACGGAAACACCACAAATTCTCAGTACGACTTGTAATATGTAGTTACATAGAAATAATGTTTGTTATTTGACTACGTGCAGCAGTAATTATGTTACATTTAAGGGCTTATGGACCGGTTCAAAGCACTGCCGACGCACTCTTTATCGTTTTCTAGGTACTAATCATGATCTTGCACTTTTTAAGATTAAAGTTGGGCCGTATTAAACAGCCAATCATAAAGTAATTTGATACTTAGTTATTTTTAGAAAGCTGTTATTAGGTACCTACATAAAAAAATGTATAGGTATGTGCCTTAAAACTTTGATGAAAAAGAAGCTTTCATCAAAGCTTTTGCTCGGTGGTAGGACCTCTTGGGGTCTGACTAGCTGGCGACCACCCTTACGTCGGAGTCTGTTGTAAATCATCTTGGTGTGTGTTTCGACTTTTGCACGTTTTTTTTCGTAAGAGCCAGTTCCTCTCGGTTGCAGCGGCAACTCTCAGCTCTGGCAATCTGCAGTCCGTAGAGGCTCTTAAGGGTCGGCAACGCATCAGCAACTACTCTTGCGTTGCAGGTGTTCATGGGCGACGATGAGTAGGTACTTACCACCAGGTGGCTCGTCATACTCGTATGCCGACTTAATTCCATAAAAAAGAATTTTTATTTATGTAAATATATATTTTATGAATATTTTTCATCATCAACCTAGGAACCAGGGAGGAACATACCCTGTCCCTCTGGTAGGATTAGGCCATAGTCCACCACGCTGGCCTAATGCGGCTTGGCAGACTTCACATGCCGTTGAGAAAATCTCTCAGGCATGCAGGTTTCCTTATGATGTTTTCCTTCACCGTTTAAGCAAATGATAACTAATTAATAATATCTATTAATACGCATGATTTCGAAAATAACATTTTTAAGAATATTTTTGTTTAATACTAATGAAAACATATTATTCTATGAATCTTTTAATTATTGAAAGACAACGCGTATGCGTATGCACAGGGATGAGTTCTTAACTTTCATGCAAACAAACAGTAATTAACGATTTACGCAGAATAAACAAATTTCAGTAATTATCGATTTACGCAGAATTAATGTTTACATCTTCAGCAATTTCTCTTGACGTGGTTATACCACAATGCACTACTTACATAAGTGGAGGGCTTGTTACGTAGTCACTTTGGTACACCCTATGTTGCTTCAGGGTTCTCGGGAAATTTGAATATTTTGGGCCCAAATGTCATAACTTTTTAAACCGAAACCGAAATCTTTTTAAACGGTTTTACTCCTATGATACCTCCAAAAAGCCCAGGCTTCAATAAAATAAGCTGAGTGTAATCATTCGATGTATAATCATCGAATCGAAGAAGTAAAATTTCCAATAACAACAAATACCTGTCATGGAATAATTTCATTTGGAATAATTTCTTCCACGTTTAGACTTGGTTTGAACCCTATACAAATGTAAAAATTTACGATAATGACGTCACAAACCTACCACTATTTTTCGGTGGAAGTGTCTGCTCCCCCGCCGACAGTAGCGAATGGAGCAGTCTACCGCAAACCGCTGAGCAAGCGCCACTTTCCACCGATCGACTTCTGCGCAGCCTCAACTGTACTAGTGAAGCCTACTGAATATTTTGTGAAGTGACAGTGATGCAACGGTGTGCATATTTGTGATCGATATGTTTTTATTGAGGACTTTTCGCAGTGTTAAAATGAATGGTAAGATTATTTTAAGTGTGTTACTTTTTTTACGGTATCGTATAGTTGATTTTATACCTACATAGATAAGTATTTTGCGTGATTAGAGTAATTTAATTTACAAACAAAAAATCTAACTAATAATTAAAGATGTTTGTGCAGTTTTAAAATAACTATAACTAAAATATTTCAAACCTAAATAACAACATTTCAATAGTAATTCATTAAGTAGGTACTAACATAACAAATACTAAGTTACCTACTTATAGAACAAAGTAGGTGCCTACGGAATAAGTATAACATTGCTTAAAAATAAATTAATCAATTATTAATTCCCTTGAAAGTAACTTAGAAATATATCGTTTATTATCTGGACATTTGTTTACATCATTAAAAATATATAAACGGACGTATGCGTAGGGTTCCCAACTGTATCGTTAAAAACATTATACTGTTTTTCACTACATTATACTTTTTACTGTTGAACAAAAATAAAGTATATAAAATACCTTTTTCAGCATTCAAATAATTAAAATTAAGCACACCCTAAGTCAGTGCAGCGTAGTTACAATAATAAACAAATGTATTATAAATTTATTATTCTTTATAGTGGCGTATAAAACAGTGAATTTTTCTAAAATACTGTTTATTTTCCTAGACATATAGATACGTAACATAATTTAATGCAAAAAGTCCCGTTAGGATCAGTGGCGCGTGCGCATGCAGTTGCCCATAACCAGAAGAATAACTAGGTCGGATGCACATATCAAGATAAGTAGGGTTGATTTTTTGTCCAATTGATTTAATAAGACGATAGACTGCGATAGACTGCCTCCGTGTAACGGTTTGACGGAATATGTACCTATACAACTTTTTATGACTAATTATTTTATGGGCGTCCGGGTCCGTTCGTGAGATTTTGGTTGTGAAATTATGTTGACACGATAATCTCAAGGAAATCAATTAATTAAGCCTTCCGTTACAGTTCTATTCGACTAGGTATATTTGAAGTCGGTTTATATATTGAAATGAAAGTAGAGCTTTTGAGAAATGCTTTTATTTTAGAACTTGCGACCAGAACGCGGTTTCACCCGCGTTGCCCCATTCCTAAAAGTCGTAGCGTAATGTTAAATAGCTTCAAACCTTCCTCTTGAATCACTCTATCTATTAAAAAAACCGCTTCAAAATCCGTTGCGTAGTTTTAAAGATTTAAGCATTCATAGGGACGGACAGGTAGCGACAGCGACTTTGTTTTATACTATGTAGTGAAGATTAAGAATTTTGAAATTGATTCATCACGCTAATATCTCCCTTGCCTTAATGAGCTATTTACAGCTTTGAAGTGGAATTTGCTTCAAGGTAGGTTTTCGCGATAGATCTATCTTACGCCTACATCGAAATTTCTGCACAGAAGATATTATAATGATTGGTTTGGGTTCCACATTGTTATACTCGTACATTAGTGTCTCAACTGCTACAAGGGTTTCTTGTTCTCAGCAACGTGCACCGATGCACGTGCACCTGCATGGAGGAGGGCTCGGGCATTTTAACCACCAAGCTGAGAATTACACACACACGATTAAAAGGAGATATATTAGGTTTATTATAATTATTATAGATGCAGGACTGCCTCATTAGTCTAGTGGTCCCAAGCGCGACTGCTACACTAGAGGTCCTGGGTTCGATCCCCAGGTTGAGCAAAGTGTTATTGGGTTTTTCTATGAAATTCTCAGTAACAGCTCGGAGTCTGGATTTGTGCCCGGTTAATGACCATAGGCTCGCCCCCTCACACCGGCGAACTGTGGATGTACATTAAGTACGCCTCTGCCTAACCCTTCGGGGAATACAAGGGTTATGGTATGTTAGATGCAGGTGTACTTTTGTACTTTTCATAACTCACGTGAGATAGTGCTTATCTGTGGATGCCAGGCGCAAAACACACAATCTAGCCAAATATTTTATGATGCACAATAGTGTGCCTTTGTCTCGACATTTTTGCTGTCTCCGTTGGGAAAAATAGAAAGCAAGTCGTGATCGATTAGCCATTTTCACTTTTATTGTTCTCTAAAGTATACGAAATTAGATTCAATTCGCGCGTTGTTTGTTGTGCGAGAAAACAAACTAAAATGACCTACACGGTAGATCTTTAGGTTTTACGTTTGAAAATGAATTTGGTATAGAAGTTACAGGAAAAGATAGGATGATGAGGATGAATTACAAGCCATAAGTAGCTTAACGGATTAAGCTACTTTGGCTTGTAATTCATCCAATTCATTCAATATATAAGAAAGGTGCCAAAAATATATCATTGATAATGAACGTAGAGCTATCTAAGACGAAGAAAATGGGAGATTTTTTACAAGAAATGGTCAATTTATGTGACAGGTGCTTTTTGTGATCTAGATAGAGATTGATCGCGTAAAGAATCATGTAGGTAGCCTGAGAGAAAACGAGCAGCGTGCCCATTTCCTAGATTATCAATTGATAGATACTTAGTGACTCCAAGTTAATGTTTCATAAACGCTTGTTAAAGCTTATTTGAAACTAGCTTTTGCCAGCGACTTCGTCCGCGTGGAATAGTTACTTTGTTCCCTAGTTCTTCGCCCGCGGTTTCACCTCCGTTGCCCCGTTCCTAAGGGTTGCAGCGTGATGTTTTATAGCTTGAAACCTTTCTCATGAATCACTCATTTTCCCAACATTTCCCTTCACTGCTCTGCTCCTATTGATCGTAGCGTGATGAAAAGTATACTATAACCTGCCCAGGAGTATGAAGAACAATTGTACCAAGTTTCGTTGAAATCCGTCGAGTGGTTTTTGTTTCTATAACGAACATACAGACAGACAGACAGACAGACAAAAATTTTACTGATTGCATTTTTGGCGTCAGTATCGATCACTAATCACCCGCTGATAGTTATTTTGGAAATATATTTCATGTACAGAATTGACCTCTCTACAGATTTATTATAAGTATAGATAGATAAAAACATTTGTACTTGAACTAGGCTCCTAAGCCGATTCTCTGACCAAAATCTATAAACTTATCTACGTACTCGTAATTAATCGTTATTGGATTATTAGCTGATTCATTAGGCACATAAATAATGTTATTTTTTAGTGAAGGAAAAATTCAATCGCGGGCAGGATTCGAACCTGCGTCTTCTAGTTAGATACACCAGACGCTCCAAATCACCGCGAGTCCCACCCGCCAGATCGAAATTTGCCTTCACATTATAATGTGACGTTGACCAGAAGACCCAGGTTCGAATCCTGCAAGCTTTGACTGCACTTTGACTAAAAAATTACTTTATAATCTTAGCATGGAAAATGCAAAAAAAAAATCACACAAAAGAAACGTAAGTAATGGTTCAGCTAGCCTTTACCGGAGGTATGGTTAACGGAATTGTCATGCATTTTGCTTTACGGTAATTCTGTCTGAACGATCACACTTCTTAGATGCTTAAACATAATAAATCGCAGTGGGAAAACAATTCGAATTCAGTTACACTGTGCCTTAAATCTAGAATATGGGATCTTTAACGAGAACAAAACGATCAAACTTTCTTTAAAACAATCCAAAGAACACCATGGCTATGAAAAGCTATATAAGTAATATCCAATTATGATTGGAAAAGCTTTCAACCGCAACTACTGGTAAATGGATCAAATTACTACGATATGGGTTACATTGTCGGAAGTCGATTACATTTCGATCACTGTGTTTATAAGTTGTTCTTGTTATACAATAAAAAAATGTAGGAACGCTTCGGTCGATCACGATAGCCAAAGCGAAAATAATTGAAACATTATAAAACATGTAGGCACGTACCATCACGCCTGTATTCCCGAAGGTTTAGGCAGAGGCGTACTAATGTACACCCACAGTTCGCCGGTATGTTTAGGCCCCATGTAATAGGGGCGTGAGCATATTGCCATTAACCGGGCAAATTCCTAACTCCGAGCTGCTACTGAGAATTTCATAGAAAAACCCAATTAGAAACTTTGTTCGACCTGGGAATCCAGGACCTCAAGCGTAGCAGTCGCGCTCAGGACCACTAGGCTAATGAGGCAACTTAACTTGTTATGAAATTCGACAACGTCAGTTGACATAGGTACTTAGGTATTTGTCTGTCTAAGTAATTACTAGCTTACTCTGATGACAGATATGTGTGCCTACATTGGGGATTAAAATTGTCATTTTTGATGAATCAAAAAAATGCTTCACGAACACACTACTACACAACGTGACCAGACTTCCGTCGTCCAGTAGGTATCACCTGGCTTCTTTGTACCTACATGAAAAGCCTATAGGTATAATGTAGACAGCATATACTGGAAATGGCCCATTGTGGAGCTTTGTCCCTGAGTCTTATTGTGATTTATTGATTTTAGCATCCATGTGCATAGTGCGTGGGTATCGATATTTAAGTATCTATTAATACATAGATACCTAATTAAAATTTATGATGAAAAGCAAAACAGACCCTCAGGCTAGCTGTACCTTTGAAATGTACTGGGGCCCCTAGATGGTCAAGTAAGGATGAGAAAAGAAACCGAAATACTATTTGGTAGTGTTCCAATTTGTTTGGCCAATTCGCCATCTGTTCTTCAAACAGATTAACAAAAGTTAAGACTCTTTCTCGGAAGATCTAAAAATAATGTAGTCGACTCAATAGGTTAGACAGAATGCATGTTCGTAGACTAATGGTCGGTCCCAATAAGAAATCAATCAGTAGATTTGCTTACTAGATAAAGATTACTAGAGAGAAGATTTTGACATAAGGTCCATACAACTAATGTCAAATTTCTATCCCTAGTGAGCAAATCTATCGACGGATTAGGTATTGCGCCCGGTCGTAAGAGAAACAAACATTTAAAATGAGTTAATTAAACTACAAGACATCATACAACAGACATGGTAAATCCCAGAGTCCACTAGTCCTTTCAGTTCAACCTGCTTCCGTCCGTGGAGAAGTCCACGCATGCTTTCTAATTATAGAGGTAAAGGAAATGCTTCCGTTGTGCCACGCTGTTTTTCCACACTCTTAGGGTCTCATTTACTTTCCTTTAACTACTATATAATTTGACACACAATACGGAATTGTTACGTATGTGAAACTGAACTAAAATTGTTATTAAACTGTATTGAAGAAAGCGAAGTTTCCGGTCTGAAGTTCAGAACACCTAAAATGGTTACGTCTACTTTGTAAATTGTATTATCCTGTTATTATTTAAATTTTAAGATTTTTAAAGCATTATCACGTTTATTAACATAAAAATTTAATAGAATATTTTAGTTTATATTACGAACATTATTTACTGCAGTTAACTAAAACCATGTACCAACATAAACCGTTTCATAGTTTGCTAACTAAACGGTAAAGTCGCTTGCGCAGATCTATCTATGTAAATTAGACTTGAAACGGGGGAAGTATTTTACTTGTGGATTCGATAAAAACTTTCGATTTGAAAGACTTAGAACGAAAATGAACAATATAATTTGAGTGTAGGGATAATACATACCATCACGCCTGTATTCCCCGAAGGATTAGGCAGAGGCATACTTAATGTACACCCACAGTTCGCCGGTATATTTAGGTCCCATGTTATAGGGGGCGAGCCTATAGCCATTAACCGGGCACAAATCCAGACTCCGAGCTGCTACTGAAAATTTCATAGAAAAACCCAATAACACTACTCGACCTGGGGATCGAACCCAGGACCCCTACTGTAGCAGTCGAGCTTGCGACTACTAGACTAATGAGGCAGGATAATACGCACGAGATAAATAATAAGTTCGCCCCCTATAACATGGGACCTAAACATACCCGGCGAACTGTGGGTGTACATTAAGTACGCCTCTGCCTAACACTCCGGGGAATACAGCCGTGATGGTATGTTATAAATAATAAGTACAGAACTTGTTCTATCTCACGAAGGCGGGTGAGCGATCAGCAATGTATCTACATCCAATAAGAAACTTAAAAAAAACATATATTATCATTTAACTAATTAGCAGAAGAACTACCGGTTGCCTAAAATAGAGTCAACAAAAAAATATAGATTTCGCATGAAAATAGACAATTATATGAACTGCATACTTTACAACTGAAATTTTAAACAAAGAGATGTTAATCATTCTAAGAATTCCTTATGTGGTCCGTAATTAACTTTCACTGCAGGAAGCGTAGGGCTAGAATTGGTGTTGTTCTTGATAATGGTGTTAATTGTTGCGTGGTGTTATGAGTGTTATATACTGATATGCAGTAACTGATATTGTGACGTAAGAATATTAGTAATGGGCGGTAAAACGCAGTGGTAACTATTTACTTAAGTAACTGTAGTTTTTTTATCTCTCAAACAATACTGACATTAAGTGGGTTGCCACTTTTTTGCAATTCTTAAATAGTGATGTGCCACTTTTGGAAATTAACATTAATTAAATAAAGTATCGTTTTAATAATAAGTTATTCTGAAAAAAAGTGTAGGAACTTATTTAAAACGTATACATAAAAAAACGGACATAAAGTAACTTTTGACGACACGTTTCGCGTAGGAAGCGGCTGAGAGACGGCTTCTGCGCCACGTGTTGGTTCGATCCCCACACGGAGCAAATATTTGTATGATCTACAGGTAGTTGTTGCAGATCTGGGTGTTTGTGTACGTGAGAATTTGTGTTTGTAAACGGACCCACGATACAGGAAAATATCCTAGTGTGGAGAAAAATAAAAAAAAAACTACAATGGTCAGAGTCCCCTCATAGGACTTCCCGCACTAACACTAGTAGGTAAATTCGGATTTAATTTCCTAAAAAATATAATATATCTATATTAATCCACATTCATGACGAAATTTCATCATCATCATTTTCTAACCCAGTGCTGGGCACGGGTCGCCTATCAGAAAGAGAGGAGGCTATAGTTCACCGTGCTGGCCTAGTGCGGGTTGGCAGACTTCGCACGAGCCCGCGGGAAAATCTCTCAGGCATGCAGGTTTCCATAGGGAAATTTATATTCTAGACAAATTAATATAAATAAGATAATAATTGGTAATAGACTCACCCCCAATACATGGTGAACCGTTAATGTACCTACATAAAACCATCTCTACTTAGACTTACAGGAATACAGGTGTGATAGTTAGATATATTCAGTTATATAATTTATTTTCTCGTAAAAATAAAAGTAACTTAGTCATCGCCTATTACGTATCATAAAATATAATTTAAATACATTCATCCTGTCTGATGCTATGCTAGATCCTAAGAACTTTTACATATGTTTAAAAAACATATTGTTGTAACTGTCAAGTGTCAATCTGACAATCATATGGATAGGTTAGATTATAATTATCGTCTACCTACAATGAATACCTATGTAGTTACTTTCATTGATTTATGAAAGTTATACAGGAATTATTTTTACTGTAGCTTTTATGTAACATGAAATCTATCCATTTGATTGTCAGATTATTACAATAAGTTGAAGATGTCTGAACTATGCAGGTTTATACCGTTATATAAATATTTTTTACATGATTTTATTCCTGCACGCTGGATATACCTACTTAGTAACCACGATACAATTTAGTTCAATAATATATAATATAATTAAGATTGACAGCCCACGCACACGACCACAAGTCCGCAATATTGATGAATTCAGATTTTTTTAGAAAATGACCGATTTTCGATATAGTTACATATTGTATCAATTTGACAATAATGTTTAAAATGCACTTTGGTTTAGATCTTAATGTCTGAAATTTAAAATTTGGCCGGTCTTTGAGATTTAGGTAACTCTGTAACTTTAGATCATCGGGTCATAAGCTAAAATTTAGCATTTTTTTTTATTTTATGCCACCAATAATCGAGGTGAAATGGAAACCAAAACCGTATATGGAAAAAAATACACTGGTAAATTACTTAGACTGGCCTAGCGGGTCACGCACTTAGAGCAAGAGATTTTTTTTAAGAAAAAGCTTCCTAGCAATGTGGGTCGCATATTACTAGTATTCTTGTTAACCCCTCGTACCTAAGCTAAGCTAAGCCTAAACCTAAGCTACATGCTTGTATTACGAGTGGGTTTACGTCGGTAGTGCAATGGGTGGGGTTCGAACCGGCAACCACATGATCGCAATTCCGACACGCTAGCCATAATGCAACCGCCGCAGGAACATATTTTATTTTCATTAGAAAATAAATGTTTCCTAGTATTACACAGTACCTATTGCTATGTTTCATTATTAGCTAATAACTATGAAATGAACAATTGCTTGCATGCAAACTATGCCCTTATATAAGGTTCATACATGTACATTGTACATTTAGTAATTTAAGTAAAAGTAGGTAATGCATACGCTCACGCTACGCCGCTAAAACAATAATTAATCCACGCATAGTACCACTTCGTAGTTTAAAAAGCTCTAATGACCATACCTACCATTTATTCGTAACGAAAGCCTTTGTAGTAAGCTTTTATAATTGTTATTATTGTTTCCAGTTCGATCAAAAAGCTTGACATTGACACCACAATTCACTAAAAGGTTAGTTAATTACTATCTGTCATAAAAGCATAACGTTTGTTTATAGAAATTTAGGGATGTTTACGCTAAAGCCTAAGCCCCGATAGCCAGCATAACCTTCAGTAACCTCAATAATTTTAATAAAACCATTGACGAATTAATAAAAATACATTCTAACCATCACTTTCATAGTACTTTTCCTTTTCAAGTCCCCCATAAGAATGCAAACAAGTGCGTATTACAAAACTGGCATTGAGCAAACCCTTAGTAATCAAAACAAAAGAAAGTATTGTACATCCGTAACGGGAGCGCAGTATTCTGCCCGCGTCGCCATGGAAAGTGGTGACGTCAAATGGTCTCTAAACGAAGGTCACGGCCAGTGAATGGTAATGAAATTACCTTACCATGCCGCAGTCAGTACCTACTTGAAACCACAGATGATTGCAGCGAATATAGACGTGGAGAATGCGTGAAGTTTGCACATCCTCAAATGCGGTGTGATGTTTTCTTTTTTTAATCTGCTTTTTTCTGAAGAAAGTTACGCTAAAATTAGTATGGCGTTAGCGAAACATGCGTGCCATTTTATTTAGTTTTTTTTTAACTTTTGTTCGGTAGTTACCATTGTTTTTAGGTTCTTAATTCTAAAATCGTTTTTAAACAAAAATATAATACAATCTTTATAAGCAGGGAAATATTTTAGTGTTTTAAGTCATAGGCAACATCGTAGGTATATTTTGTGACAAGACTAAAGTAGTGGATATAATTATTTTTAAAATGCCTTGTTTGTCTAGTAGTAGTACGCTAGAGATCTTGGGTTCGATTCCCAGGTCGAGCAAAGTGATATTGGGTTTTTCTATGAAATTCGCAATAGCAGCTCGGAGTTTGGACTAAAGACCGGTTAATTGCAATAAGCTCGCCCCTATTACATGCGACCTAAACATACAGGCGAACTGTGGATGTATATTAGTACATCTCTGCCTAACCCTCCAGGGAATACAGGCTTGATGGTATGTTATGTTAAGTTTTAATATTATTTTTAGTCAAGGTCTAACTTTGACTTAGCTAAAATAGGGAGGTCGTAGTTTAAAAGCAAAAGGAGAAACCAGTATAAAACCCACAGGCGACAGTATTTACAGTACAGTACGAATTCAAAAAATCTCTGCCCATAGACCAAGGGCGACGAGGGAAGCAGGGCACTAGGTACTGTAGGGATCGAATCTAATGGGAAGGCGCAGCTAAACAAACTTGGAAATTAAATTAATACTGTTATTTATTAAGAGGCAAAGCCTTATTTCTTAAACACACGTCTGTCAAGACTCTTCTTTCAGACTAGACAGTTTTTACGTCAGTATTAAAATTCAAAATGATTGTTTATTCTTTAATCCTTTCCAACCAGCAACCCCACAATTATGTCGCCTCTTTGTAGCAATCTCTACATCAGCTACGCCCACCAGTATGGATAAGTCTAGTAAGAGTCTTATCCATTCAGAATAAACAATCATAGCCCTTCCTAAGTCCTAACCCGAAATATTTACCTTTTCTCGAAGCGTTTCTTCTTATTTTTTAACAACTCCCATAGCTTCAGTTACGTATGTAAGTATATTATTCTCTCAATCATCGTTTTGTTGTCCTTCAACCCAGACACAAAGCTACATAATTACGCTGATAAGAAAAAAACACCTACAATAGGTGTTCCCACAGACAGACTCATCAAAGTAAGTAAAACTTTTTTTATAAGGCAATGAAAGTGAATGATTTTTAGTACCTAATCATTGTAGCGATGTGAAGTTAATCGATTGTTGATGTCGTGTGAAATTATACATTATACAACAATTTGATGTTCATTGAACCGTCCTCTTGTCATACTATATACCTACCTACCTAATTTGTTAAGATATTTGATCAATAAAGTTTTCTTTGGTCTCTCCAAAGCCAATTTATGGTATATTCCTAGATTTAATTTTGGATTATGTTTAACTAACCACTAGATCTAATTAAATGTATCGGCAAAAAATCACTGTATATTGCCAAAAGTACCTAGTAAATGATCACCAAAATAAATGCCCATTTTAGCGTGAAATTAGAACCAAAAAGTTTACAACTTGCGATCCTACTTAAAGCAACCAACTCCAAATTATGATCGTCTAATCCAAATAAATTCACCAACCAAGTATAGGGGAGATGTAGGCTCAGAGTCAGTTCGCAATGGTGATCACCACTGTGCTATGTTGTGTTCCTAACAGTGAGCAAGGTCGCCAGAGCTCCGCGAGGAAGCGTTGTATTGGCAGATAGGATAAGCATCACGTTATTGTCTCCATGCTGCCAGCCCAACTATTCCTTCTTAATTTACAGGGTCGGCAACGCGCCAGTGATACCCTTGGTATTGCAACCGTCCGTAGACTACGGTAACCATCGGTTACCATCAGGCGGGCCTAATGCTTGTTTGCCACATTAGTTGTATAAAAAAAAATTATAGCAGGTTAAAATTTTACTGTGTAGATATGTGTGTCAGTTGCCGACATTTTAATGGCCAATAACATTACACACACAAGTCACACAACATACCTACACTTTATAGCCAAATATCATGACAAAATGCTATAATATTACATACATACATACACACATAATCAACCCATTATACTGTCCCACTGCTGGGCACGGGTCTCCTCTCAGAATGAGAGGGATTAGGCTATAGACCACGCTGGCCTAGTGCGGGTTGGCAGACTTCACACGCCATCGAGAAAATCTCTCAGGCATGCAGGTTTCCTCACGATGTTTTCCTTCACCGTTTAAGCGCGTGATTATTAACTAAGTATTTAATACGCACATGACTTCGAAAAGTCAGAGGCCTTGGGTGCGAACTTGAGACCTTTGACTTGGCAGTCCAACGGTCATACCTCTAAGCTATCACTGCTTATTACATGCCTGCATTAATTTACTAGCATAATGTAATTGTTGTATGAATTAGTAATTTCATAAGTAGGTATCTACTTATTTAATTGTTGTAGGTAATTTATACTGAATTATACCTACTGGTATTTTTAAGTATGTACATACGTAGGTATCTATAGTATAAAGTGACTGAAAATTTGGAATTATCAATTTGAATTTTTACATGGAGGGAATTTCAGATTTCCAGATCAACCTGATTGTATTTATTAAGATTTTATTTTTTTATTGGATAGGTTTAACCATTATGTCATCCGAGTATGTCGGCCGAAGGGGAGAATAGGGAGAAGCGTATAAAATAAACCATATCATTTTGTATATCAAAAATCAAAATAAAAAAACATATCCCTTCTTCTGTAGCAGTTGGGTAAAAAGTATCTAATGCTTTTTTTCGGTATCCTGCCTCCTGCAGAGTTCGAACCTTATAAAATCAAACAAAGTAATTTTAATTTCTATTGTAATATGCACATTTATTTTAGATCTTGTCGTACGCATAAACTGACGGCCGTAAAATACACGAGTTAATCTATGTTAAAATAAGTAGGGCGTGGCGCTCTCTACACAACTAGTTACAAGTTCACTGTTTACTTACATAAAATAACATCGTTACCTTCGAGTATGCTGTACAAATATTTACAATGTCTTGGCCACATCTTGACAGGGCATAGAATAAATAATATGAGAAGATACGAACATCTATGATTCGTTAGTCAAAAGATCTAAAAGTATGACACGCAGATTACCATTAGTAGTTATATGGTATATCTAATCAACCCATTACACTGTCCCACTGCTGGGCACGGGTCTCCTCTCAGAATGAGAGGGATTAGGCTATAGTCCACCACGCTGGCCTAGTGCGGGTTGGCAGACTTCACACATCGAGTAAAATCTCTCAGGCGTGCAGGTCTCCTCACGATGTTTTCCTTCAACGTTTAAGCGCAGTATCACAAGCAGTGATAGCCTAGTGATATGACCATAGGGCTGCCAAATCAAAGGTCTCGAGTTCGAATCCAAGGCACGCACCTCTGACTTTTCGAAGTCATGTACGTATTAATAGTTAATTATCACGCACTTAAACGGTGAAGGAAAACAATCATATCTACTTATAGCAATATTGCGACTGGCTGAATTGGGTAGCATAGTTATGATAGCAGTCTTGTGTATATCTAATACTGATATAAGTATTCAGCGTCTGGTTGGACTGGAAGTCTGGAGACTAGATACCTTTTACCCCGGGACGGGTTAGAATACAGTTCCCAACTGCCTGAAAATCTCTCTCTCGGTAATAGGACCTTTAGGGGTCTGACTGGCTGGCGACCACCCTTACGTCAGAGACTCTCATAAAGCACCTTGGGGTGTTTCGACTTTTGCGCATGAGAGCCAGTTCCCCTCGGTACCATATCGTAGTACCGTAGGAACCTAGATTATAGGTATCCAAATCCGAATAATAACATAATTTGATAGAATATTGTATGGATTACGATTTATTTCGGTATTACGTTTTTGTGAGCAATTCAAACTCCGCCGGACCCTTAAAAGTCGGTAACGCATCAGCAATTCCTCTGATGTTGCAGGTTTCCATGGCCGGCGATGTCTCTGCTCGTTTGCCGACATTTAATAATAAATTTAAAAAAACCTTACATTGTAATTGGAAAAAGGCTAGGATGATATCAACGACATGATGTAGATGTCCGTTAAATGAAAGTAGCACTTCTACGCTTTAAGTTGCTAGAAAAACGTCAGAATTTAGGAGTAGAGTGAGCTGTCCACTTATTGATGTAGGTTTTCCCGCATTTAGGTAGTATGTACTACCTAAATGCGGGAAAAATTATGAGGCGCCATGACACCCTTGCGTTAAATCCAAGCTCACTTAACCCTACCAACCACCTTATGGGTATAATTTTGAGATTATTTTATTCTAAAATGACTGCCTCATTAGTCTAGTGGTCTCAAGCGCGACTGCTACGCTAGAGGTCCTGGGTTCGATCCCCAGGTCGAGCAAAGTGTTATTGGGTTTTTCTATGAAATTCTCAGTAGCAGCTCGGAGTCTGGATTTGTGCCCGGTAAAATGGCAATAGGCTCGCCTCCTATTACATGGGACCTAAATATACCGGCGAACTGTGGGTGTGCATTAGTACGCCTCTGCCTAACCCTTCGGGGAATACAGGCGTGATGGTATGTTATGTTATGTTAATTTATTCTATGGTACTGTGCCAAAGATTAAAGAAAGTACGGGGATTCTAATAAACCACAACGTGCTATCTCCATTTCACCAATTTTAAAAGAACCGTGACCTACAAAGTGTTAAAACTATTAAGCATAAAATTTTCTCACAATAAAACAAGAAGTCTATTTAAAACGTATAAATAAAAACACAGCTAAGTAAATAAGGCAATTTTACGCGCTACCTACTGGCATAAGAAGAAAAAAACGTACAAAAATGGAACCGCTCCGCTTTGCTGGAAATAATATTTAGTTGGTAAAAATCAGACATACTTATCTTGTATAACTGGTGATGGATAACCTCGTGAAGACCTACATTTTCTCAATGGTAGGTACATGTAGACCAGAAGAATGGCGATTTTCATTTTCAAATAGGTACAAATAATTATAAAATATCTATAAGTGGAGTAGACAAAATATAGTGGTAATATTGTATGTCAAAAAATAAATTAGGACATTAACATACATTGAAACATACCATCACGCCTGAATTCCCCGAAGGGTTAGGCAGAAGCGTACTAATGTACACCGTTCGCCGGTATGTTTAGGTCCCATGTAATAGGGGGCGAGCCTATTGCCATTAACCGGGCACAAATCCAGACTCCGATCTGCTACTGAGAATTTCATAGAAAACTCAATAACACTTTGCTCGACTGGGGATCGAACCCAGGACCTCTAGCGTAGCAGTCGCGCTTGGGACCACTAGACTAGTGAGGCAGTCTTATTAGGACATTACTATATTTTATAGTCATTTAATTGCTAATTGACTAAGCGTTGAACATAATGTAAACATATAGCATTAAATATCTATTAGAAATGCATTACACGTTCAGCACGCAAATAGACGCTTGCGATGCGCACATAAATCGCAGTAAAGTGCAATTTAAAATAATTTCCCGAGGCCAATAATCTTTACACCGAAACAACGGCATCTAACTACTTTAATAGTATTTACATATAGATTTCGTGTACATAAAACGATACGTGACGATACATCGAGTGCATCGACCCGAATCTTCAAAACGAAAGCACTTTTATTTTCATGTGTGTAGAGTTTAATTTTATTTGTGTTCGGCTGGACGGTGGTTGAATATGCGGTGTGCTCTCTCGAGCAAGATAAAAGCATAAAAATGTGGTTGGTAGTGTTTTCTCGAGTCGAATAGCTGTAGTGAAACGGGCCACGGTCCGCGGAGCAGGCACGAACGGTCACGTGGAGCACCGTTCAACAACTCGTTCTTCTTTGAAAAACTCGCTTCACGCAATCCTCTTAAGTTATGACAACTGGTTTGGAGTCGAAACAAGCTATTATTGCATAATTGCAGATACGAATAAGTCAATCACGTTTGCAAATGAACACGCGCCCCAAATTACCATACCGCACAATTCGCCACTCTAAAGTTAATTGATGTAAATGTGAGATAATATTAATTGTAGGAGCAGCTGGCAATTATTAATCAACTCGTATTTATAAATACACAATTTCAATGACCTATCTGCTTATTGAGTGAATTTCATTTTAAAAAAATCTATGCGATACAGCTTGTTCCCAATAACTACCAAAAGCTTATTAACAAAAATTAGGTACCTTAATTAAATATATAGGTAGTTAATTTTTTATAGTTTATGCAAACATAAGCCAGTCACCACATATCTGATGGTAGATCGAAAGGAAGGAAGCGAACCGAAACGGAATTAGGCGCCAAATTCACAATTTTCTGCCGAAAATTGCAAATTATCTCACGGAATGGTTTCCAAGTTTAACAGAATTTTATAAACGAGATAGAATTTGTTATGCTTTCCGTTTTTAACTGAATCAACCTCTTCAGAAGCTTTGGGAGTTTAGTAATCATTTTTATTGTATTAACAATGTTACGTAAAATATCCATGAATAGCTTTAAGCTACACAAAGATTTTGTGCGATGGCTATGCTAGGGGAGCAGCAGTCGAGGAGTGATATTGGGTATTTCTATGAAATTGACAGTAGCAGCCCGAAGTTTGGATTTATGACCGCGGTTAATGGCAATAGGCTCGCCCCCTCTGACATACGACCTCAATAAACGGGAGAACTGTGGATGTACATAAGAACACTTTTGCCTAACCTTTCGGGGAATACAGGTGTGATAATATGTAACAAAGAACAGCAAACACTGGTACATATAACCTTCAGGTTGCTGTTTCTTATGTGGGTTTTAGTGTAGCTGTGAATTTGTGTTTGTAACAACACAGAAGAAAACAGTATGGTACCTACAAGTTTTTACAAACTACTAAACCCTTCATCATTCTTCAAGCGGCATCATCCAGTTTTTTTTAAAGCTTCCTAACAATGTGGTTTATTACATTACTAGTATTCTTGTTAACCCCTCTTGCTAAACTAAATTCTTGTGTAACGAGTCGTTCACGTCGGTAGCGCAATGGGTGGGTTGCGACCCGGCAACCACATGATCGCCAGTCCGACGCCCTAGCCAACCGCCCCGCTTAAGTTGAGACAGATACAACGATTTTTTATATTAATATCTTGTCCCCACAAGATAAAATTTCTTTCTTTCTAAAGATCCATCATAATAAGCGACTGAACGGAAGTAGATAAATCTCTTACTTATTACGGCATAGTTACTCCAACCACTGGTTACGCTGTCACTCTATTGTTCATCAGTTAGGTACCACATGATATCATACGCGGAACTGAGCGCGGAACACAGTTGTTCAGGCTGCCTACTCCGGCTAAGAACTGTCACTGAATCAGATAATAGACAATATTATTATGGTGGTCGGACCTACGTTGCACAATAGCAAATTCTCAGAACCTACGGATAAGCAGTACCATTATAGATGGTGCCGATTCAGTCACCCGTTAAAAGGGTGATTATACCCATCGCACTAAACAACTTTTACTACGAAATCCATACCGAGTAAACAGTCCACATTGGCACCCTTCAGTGTACGACAGAAATTGACCCAAAGTTTAGTTCTACTTCTGTAAGTTAGAAGCTTCTTAATGATTTTTATTGACATAATTTTTTTAAGAATAATTCGTCGTCAGACAGTATTTGAACCTGCGTCGTCCGGTCTAAAATCTTTGTATATTCGGTTCTTGGGTCCAGTACAACGTATGCTTTACGGCCAGTCACAATAAATCAAATCTGTCGATAGATTTGCTTACTGGAGATAGGATTTTGACATTTCTCGTATGGACCATATGTCAAAATCCTATCTCTAGTAGATAAGCAAATCTACTGACTGATTTGATAATTTGATACTAGATTTGGGACTGGCCGTTAGCCAACTAAGCTACTAAGACTACTGCCGTTTTGAATTTCTCCTCCACATTGTCCGTTTGGTTTGACATGCGTCTACTATGTAGAATTAAAAAGGTTAACTTCCTATTAATGTTTGATTGAAGGCCTGTGCATTAGGCACATGTTAACAAACTTTAATAACAGAGCTAATCGTTTTGATAGCGCCGTGTGCAGATTTTTTTTTCGACTTTTGACAATTTATTTCCTAATTTTGAGCTAAATCATTATTACAGAATGCTAAATCATGCCAATAGAAAACTTTTAATAAACTTATATGTATGCTTCCGCTTATGAAAGCAATAAATTTAAACGAATAAAACTTTATTAACAAGACAATTATTGGATGAATCCCACATTACTTCAACAAAATACCTAATGGTCAAGTGACATTTGCCGGCACTTTCTCTACCTAGCTCCATAAACGCTTCTACTACTGTCATAATCGTCCGTTATTTATTATTTGAATGTTTAATAAGGACTCCATTTAAGGAGTTTGTCTTGCCATTAAATATATTATCACACTCTTTATATGCGTTTTATAGCTGTGGTGTAAGAGTTCGTGCAAGATGTTATGAAAGAATGAACCATGGGTGTAGGTAATAGATAAATTATTATAATTTAAAATAACTTCCTCGCATTTGAACACCGCACGGCTTTAATTAACATCAGTATTGATCAAAGGGGAGGGAGGGCTATATTTTCGCGCCCGAGAATGCCCTGAAGTGAGCTGCCGTTGACGAGGTCGAATTTTGTTTTTTTTTTGCAAAAATACGTATGTGTCGCTATCTATTCAAGGGCTATGTAAGTGTTTAGTTAGTTACAGTCAGTCAATCGACACGGAAGAAAAAAAAGCTTTCATATTATCACGTAACCACTCATAAATTAAAGCTAAGCTTTTCTCACGTAATACCGCTTGTAGTTTTGGACCACCCCATAAAGAAAAGCGTTCACACCATAAAGTTACGTCACACATCCATTTAAAGCAACTGGACCACAGGTGGACATGTCACAATTGGAATTATGATAGAAAACGGTACGTGCTCCCTAGCGGCCGCATATAAAGCACGTTCATGCGAGGTAATGGAAAGTGATACCTACACACATATACAATTACCTGAGTCACCTGTGTGGCCTTTCTACTAGTTTTCCACGAAGCTATTGAAATATTAATGTAGATTCTGGACCGTGGACACGTCTCTTTATGTGACAGTTTATTGTTTGAGCTAGGGTTTTTATTGAATACCTAATGGTTTGACTTCACAAATAATTTTTGTTATAGGTGTAGAGCCTGGGAGACTGTTTACTAACTCAAATTACATAGTTTCAACAAAAAGATCACGCGTTTTTCTACCACAAAACTGTAGGACCCCATCCATATGATCCCGATTTCACATAATTCACTATGGGCTTACTAGCTGATGCCCGCGGTTTCACTCCCTCAAAAGACTTTTTGAAATAAAAGGTAACCTATACACAGTGTTGGGCATTAATCAATTCAAATAACAATCAATTAATTTCTTAATCAATTGCAATTGAATTAATATTCATTGCAATTAATTTTTTATCAATTGATAGATTTGAAATTTTTTATGCCGGACACTGCCTATTATATCCTTCTACAAGGCCCAATCTAGTTCTACAATTAAATACAAATTGGATCAGCTGTTTAGGCGTCTAAACATAACAAACACACAGACGGACAAAGTTAATGTTGCATACAATTCATAATTTTCGTTTGGATAGTTTGCTTGGATTGACCCAAGAATTTCACATAATGTTGGCACAACAAAACCTTGGTAAATTGCAGAATCATATTTCCCATGTTTACTTTTAATGTTAGGTTTACTTTCCCACAAGTTATAATAGAAGATAATTCAACTCAATTGTCAATGATACGACAACTTTTTTGTTCCGATGTAATTCGTACGGAGGTATTGCCTATTTGTATCTACGCAATTGGTAGAAAGTACATTTTCTAATATATATAATTAAGTAGAAATACATTTTCTCATATACATTATTGAGTAAAAATTTATAGGTACCTACTACCTACAGAATAAAATTGATTACAGTGACCCATGGCAAAGTGCATTGTGTTTTTCCTACGCTGTCCTACTTTCAAATAATAAAAAGCTAAGTTTAGTTCATTGTAAGCACGATGAATTGCAAACATATGATTGTGGTTTACGAATTACGATAGAAAGTACCTTATAACTTAAATTGACGTACACAGAGGTCAAGAATAATATTGTCATTACTTTCACATTAGTTTTTATATATAATACCTACCTACCTAAAGGATAGGATAATCCCAGGTGCCTGTCCCTGTAAATAGGTACAAGATTCAGCCAGTAACATAGGTAATTTAGAGCTCAGCCAATAGGAACCTATAACCTTAGACAATAAAATTGTAACAGGCCGATGGCTATACATTACCTATAGATATTAAGGAAAAACTAATGAGGGTTTTTATTAGAGCAACAGAAGTCAAAATAACAATTTTTAGAATTTTTGTCCGTCTGTATGTTTGTACGCGTATTACTCAAACACTACTGCATGGAATTGAATGCAGTTTTCACCGATGTATTGCTAGAGGTGTAACTTAAAATCTGGTGCATGTTTCATCTTGATACACCGCCTAGAATCGAACTTATAGTACGTTAAGTTATTTTTTAGTAAAGGAAAAAAACCAATCGCGGGCAGGATTCGAACCTGCGCCTTCTGGTTTGATATACCAGACGCTCTGACCTCTAAGCCACCGCGAACCCTACCCGCACGATTGAAATTTTGCCTTCACATTCTGAATTTACGTCATAAGGTGACGTTGGTGACATCTATGAGAGGCAAGTTACCTTACCTCTCAACCACAGAACAAAGAAGTAATGTTCCGTGCTCTCAACCGACACGACTTACTTTACAGTTAGTTCAGTGTCGTACGATACCACCTTAGACACTAAAAACCTTTCCTTTCCTAAACTTTCCTTTACTAAAAAATAACTTAATAAACTTAGCATGGAAAATGCAAAAAAATCACAAAAAGATAGTTATAGTACGTTAATTTTTTTGGGACGTGAGTGAAATAGCCGGCCATTTTCGCCGTCGGGCGGACCAACTAGTTTTCAATATAATTATTGGATATCATATTCTAACTGTGTGAAACATGTTCATGAATGCCTTTCGCTGGGGAAGACGGAGGGTTGTGTCAGACTCCCCCTAAATAACAGACAGTGGCCCACCGTTATTCGTCGGGGATTGTGAAATTCGCGTGGACATACCTTCCACAGTTGAGAAATTTGCAGGGCTGAAGATGATGCAATTCACATTAGAGAATTGCTAAGAATCTGTCTGGAATTCTGTAAAATAGATTAATGTCAAAGGAATATCTGAATTTAGCCCCTGTGCGAGCTTTATCTTCTTGTAGTAATAATATTACATGAGAACCGGATGAATTGCGTATTGGATTAGGTATATTTTTATACTCCCATATTTTAATTAGCTAGTAAAACGCCAGTAGAAAACCATTGTAAAACCGACTAATCTCACATCCTCTGCAATAAAACAACATCCGGTTGTCAAAACTTAAAAAAAACCGGACAAGTGCGAGTCGGATTCGGCCACCGAGAGTTCCGTACAAATTTGTAGGTACATATTATAAATAATTACAAATGTCTTTAGATTTTTTAGAGTTTTTAGATTTTTCCTTATACTTGTAGTATAAGACGGTATTACTTGCCAAATTTCAGTCTTAGGTCAACGGGAAATACCCTATTAATGTTGATTCCCTTGAGAGTGTCGAAATATACGTTTTTTACGGAAGAAACGAGCGTTTTTTATGTTAACTTAGGAGATTGATTTTTTTACAGCTTCAAGGGACTTTTAATTTCAACTCGATACCTCCACGTATTCCCAAGATAAAGGGTCTTGACACACAGACGGACGGACAACAAAGTGATCCTATAAAGGTTCCGTTATTTCCTTTTGAGGTACGGAACCCTAAAAATGCCTAATGTTCAATACTATTTTACAATATTGTTACAGATTTGCGGTTATGGATGTTTGCGGCCACACTGCAGGCACTTCTTTTGTCTGCCAGCTGTGGCAACCACAGACGCTCCATGGGCACACAAGGGGTAAGACATTAATAGAAATTAATTTAAAATCTAGCATCCAAAGCAATCTTTCCATGAGAATTTTCTTAATTTCAGGGTCTAGGATCAAAAGGTGGTTGGAGACCAGTGGTCGGTTCTGGAGGGCTACTGTATGGATCATTTGGAACAGCTCCGCTACACGCGCCACACTACAAAATACCCGTTCCAGTTATTGATCAATACCAGTACCAATCGTCCACACGTCCGCTAGCCACAAAGGATGGAAACAAACTGACTTCTATAGCGCAGTCATACCGGCCCACTACCTTAAGGACAGTATCTTCAGCGTCCGCTGGCCCTGCTATCAACCAACCAATCAATACCTACCACAACCCATTTGCCTTCCAAAACAACGGTTTCCCGAACTACAAATTCGTTCAAAACTTCCCAGTAGAAAGCGTCCTTGTCAGAAATCCTCACAATCCATTCAATGGACGCCCCATGTACTCCAAATATCCGAATAAAGTAAAACAAAATAACCATGGACAGAATATTATGCTGCAGCAACTGACAAATATACAGCCTATACAATTTGGACAGTACCAAACGGCGAAGCCTGTGGATATATTCGGGAAACCGGTTGAAAGTTACGCAAGACCAACGGAAGCTAAGAAAACGCAGTCGAGTGGTACTGAGATTTATAAGCAGGAGTTGTACAAGTTGCCAGACAGTGACACAGCCCCGCAGTCGGTCAGTCAACAGCAAGTGAAAACTGCGCAGCAGCAGGGCTTGGTTGGCATCCCAAATATCGTCAATCCTTATTCACAATATTCGTTCCAGGATGCACGTTTCCCACCAAGTATCTTAGGCAAGTCCTAGATCTAAATTGACACTATATTTGGTAAACTACGACATATTTTTAATCTAATATGTATCTTGTTCCAGGTTCATTTGGCACATTCGGACTACAATCAGTGAAGGGAAGAGACCCCGTGTTCCAGTTCCCAACGACGAAGACAACGTACTTACCACCTCAACCGACGAAGCAGACAATATTCAACTCGTTCAGCTATTCCCCCAATTACAAAACAACCCCCACGATATACGATTCAACCACTCCTAGATTACCAACTACACCAAACCAGATTCACTACGCAACAACTTACAATGATTTCAAAATAACACCAACCCCCCAAACCAAGTTATATGTACCACCGAAGATCGATCCCAATGCGGGCGTCAAAGATAACTTCAAACCAAGTCCGCAAGACCCCTTCATAAAGAACCACCAGAGCAACTTTAACAAGGTTGCTGTAACCACATACAACCCGACTGTTGCGACGACCACGTTAGCTAATAATTTCTACGACTACAATTTCCCCGCACACCAAAACCAACAGGGCCAAATTTATCATGAACCACAGAACGTAAACTTCAATTACGAAAAAAAGAAACATAAGATTCACGACAGCGTCGCAGCCGGCGGTAACCAGCAAACGTCGAAACAGTATGTTAATGCTCCCTTGAGATCAGATTCACAGGAATCCCAAAATTCCCCTCACCGACCCACTTACGAAGTTACTGAAACTACGGAATCTGATATCAATTCACAATCGTCTCCTGCACCTTGGACATTTACGTCACAACCATATGACTATAACCACCAGAAAACTACGGAAGAATCTCCAAACCAACATGACTATTCAGATTCTTTCCGAAGGCCCGACCCTACGCCCGTGCCAGACCTCCCTGAAGAGTTTGCTATCGTAACCGAGGCCGAGAAGGGCCATGAAAACTCTTTGAGCTACGACAGTAAAGTCGAATCTCAAAGCAGGCGGCCTCTAGGAGACGACTTCGAACCTATCGGCAAACACAAGCTTAAAGACTACTATTACAAAGTGTCAACTCCTTCATACGATGACTACAGCACGTCAAGACGAACGAAGAAGCCGACCGAGTCAGCAAAGTACACTGCAACACAGGAGACTACAACACAGTTGAATAATAACAAAGATAATGGCGACGTACAAGTTGAAGCTCTCCCCACGCTCCCGCCTAACAGGCATTTCAAGCGCCCGAGCTCACCAGACCGTAAGAGAAACAAGATCAGGAGGCGCCGCCCTCCTCTAGCTAACATTAACCGCAATAAGGAAGAAACAACGAGCACAACTAGCACTCGCTCGTCCACATTCATCGCATCTACCGAGCCGACGCCGACCACAGACGCAGATGAGGTTTACACTATCAGACCTAGAGTTAGGCCGACCAAGTCTCAACCAAACTTAACGACGCCAACCGTAACTACAGATTTAACAACTAGTGCTTTACCGACAGTTACTCCAACTGTACCGACTATAGTTAAGAAGAAGCTAGCTCATCGTCGACCGGTGACCACGCCCGCGGACAGACCAGAAACAACCACACTAACAGTCGCTAAAGAAGACTCTAACAAGGATTCACAGATTATGAAAATCTCAAATCGTCCACATTTCCCCAAACTTAACGGTTATGATTTCAAAAATGATTTCACACATAAACAAGACGAGAAAGACACGCCTACAAGCGATGTCACTGTAAGCTTATCAGATACTTTGAAAACCACCATAGAAACCGAACAAGATTTTTCATTCCATAAAGATGTTAAGCCAATAGAAGCAAAACTAGAACCGGTGAAAGCATGGGAGACGACAACTGAGTTTTACAAAGACGACTCAACTGATTACACGACCACACCTCGATCAGACATTACAACTACAGGCCGACCACAAAGACCTAGACTGCGAAACAAATATAACAGAAACAGGTTTAATGTCAAAGATTACAGGAATAGACTAAGTTCAACAACGAGCACAACTGAAAAACCAGCTGAGAACACACCTAAAGTTCGATTCCCGCAAAGAAGAGTGCCATACAGCGAGAACAATGAAAATGAGAACACGACTGAACGCAAGAGATTCACACCTAAAGATCCGCGACACAAAATAGGTAACGGTGAAGAGAACGAACAGACAGAGAAGGAAATACATTCAATCAAACCAAACAGACAGAGACAGACAATAGAAAATGTAGAAGCAACTACAATTCGACTATCTGCCCGAATTCGTAACGGGCAGCGCCGCCCGAGACCTACGACGGAAGAACCTGAGACCACTACGCCAACTACAGTCCACAGCAAAAGGCCACTGAGAAAGAACATCAAAGACTCAGAAATCGGAGAATCCGTCCAAGACATATCGGTAACAGAGACAACAGTGTATGACAGAAACGAAATAACGTCTGAAAGGACACGATCAGAGAGCGCTATCATGAAGATCGCCGACAAAAAGCATCAGGACCATTTAGAAAATTTGTTCGAACATTCCAAAAGAGTTTCGGACTTAACTTTAGCTGCCAGTAAAGATTACAACAAACCGGGAATGTTTAAGACTGTGTCTTCAAATAGTAGGCGAATACCAAACTACTTTACGATAGCAACCGACGATCCTATTCTGCCTATAGAGGCGTTCTTTCCCCAGTTGAACCAAAAGAAGGAATCGTAACGTTCCTGGGTAAGTTAATTCTAAAAACCAAATCCTCTTCACTGCCAAAGTTTTTCTGTAGGTCTCTCACTAATAACGGAAGTTTAACTTCAAACTGCCACAAGTTTCAGTTCGTTTAAAAATATGTTGATACAACACTACATTTTACGTTAAGTATTGTTTAATCCTCACAAAGAGATTTCGCTAGTGATACAATTATATAAAAACAATATATTTATCATAGACTTCCACAAGGATCGGTTATATGCCGATTGCATCCAACTACTCTCAGCGACCTTTATCAGGTCGTCAGTCCATCTCGTTGAAGGCCGTCCTCGGCTGCGTTTCCCGGTGCGCGGTCTCAACTCTGGAACCTCATTATTTTGCAATTGATTTCATATTGAAATTGCTAATTTGTTTGTCGATTCTTAAGGCATTTATAGTTTTTAGCAAACACGAAATTTTAATCTTTATAGTGTAATATGATTGTTTCGACATGACAGCGTGAATTTTACATTTTAATATAAAATTTACACATAAATTATAGTTAGTTTTCGTAATTTGCAAGAACTGACACTAGGTAAGACTATTTACATATATAAAAATAATATATAATATAAACTTTTTGGAACCACTTTGTTCTCTATCGGTGCTCATTTAGTTTGTAAGTGTTATATTATTATGTGATCTGATTGTTTGTTTAACATTTGTTACAACATAATAATTATATGGTGTATATTTGTGTGTTTCACATTTGTATTAAAAATCGTAAGCATTTTTTGTACACAGTATTAAAAATGCAAATCTAATTAGGTATGTATGTATATTTGTTTTAGAAAGTAAATACGTGTAAACGCGCGAAGAATGAATGTTACTATTAAAAATTAAAATATTTATACTCTTAGTGAATAATTGTGTAAATAAAAGATTTTTTCTTAACAAACTTCTGTGTTTTATTCATGTTAATTAATCGTTAATGGCCGAATTCTACAACATTATTTTGTAGATCGTGCCGAACTGTAAGGCACGTAGGTATTTGTTACTACGTAAGTAGCGTTTGAGTGTGGTATGTGTATAAAATAAGATATCCACACTTAAATTAGATAATTATCAATTTTTGGAATTACTTTGACAAATATATTTAGGATCTTTTCATTACATTCCCGTAGTCACTCAAAAATAAACTTAGACTACGTAACACTAAAGCACATATTTATTTAAAGTTTACAAGTAGATATAATAAAAAAAAAATTAAGGACGCCCTTATAATATTAGTGTTTCTGTATTCGACCATTCGATTGTAAAAGATATAAATACATTAAATAACTTTATGCCGCGTTGGCTTGTGTCATGGACATCTTCTGAATACATTTAGCAGCTGCTTGATGGATCGTCTTCTCCAATGAATCTAAAAAAAAAACAGTTTTGGAGTAAGTTAAAAAACAACAGATTTGCAGTGGCGAAGGCTACTACTCTATACAAATCGATACCGGCTTTCCCTTTTAAACACTATTAGGGTCTCATCTTCAACATTTCAGCTAACAGAGGTCTACTGCTGACCAAAGACCTCCCCAATAAACTTATTTTATTTTATTTTTATAAAAGCTTACTAGTAATGTAAGTCGCATATTGCTAGTATTCTGGTTAACTCCTCGGGCTAAGCTAAATACTTGTGTTACGACTGGGTTCACGACGGTAGACGGTAGTAAATATACCTTGATTTGCAAGACAGATGTCAGAGTAACATTTCTAGGATTGGTGTATTGTTCGAAAAAATTTAGCTATTTTAAAACCTATATTGTCTTCTATTGCCAAATATCAAGTAAATGTAACTATTTACTCCGGCTACACCTTTACCGAAACTTTACCATTCGCTAGTGATAGTTCACTTTAATTAACACTTACATATTTTATGTGCGCCTTTGATCGGGAACCGTAGCCTCAAGCTGATGGGATTGGAGCAAATGAACACGTATGGACTGTCACTTTCTCCGCCAGGATACCTGCAAATTAAAATTATGCAATACTAGCGACCCGCCCGCGGTTTCACCCGCGTTGCCCCATTCCTAAGAGTCGTAGCGTAATGTTAAATGGCTTAAAACCTTCCCCTTGAATCACTCTATCTATTAAAAAAACCGCTTCAAAATCCGTTACGTAGTTTTAAAGATTTAAGCATACATAGGGACGGACAGATAGCGACAGCGACTTTGTTTTATACTATGTAAAGATAAATTAAAATAATATTAATACAATACACTATTTAGTCTAGTGGTGATAATCGCGACTGAGTAAGTGCCTGAGTTCAGTTCCCAGGTGCAAAGCAGAGCAAAGTATTAATGGGTTTGGGATGTTCACATATTTAGCGCGTGATAATTTATCATTAATAATAAATTAAAAATATACTCACTGTTTCTGATACTCCTCTTGCGGCAGACAATCGTCCACATTGACACAACCCAGCAGGCATCCAGTCGGGTAAAACGACGGGAACTTTACTTCTTTCTCTGTTAATAAATCCAAATACGAATAGAGCAACAAATGTATCATTTAAAACTAGCTGTTGGTAAAAGTTAGTTGATGTTCTTCTCCAAGATCAAATCTATCTCTATGCCAAAATTCATCAGAATTGGTTCAGCGTTTTAGGCGCCAAAAGACAATAGACAGACTGAGTTACTTTCGTATTTATAATACTAGCTTCTGTCCGCGACTTTGCCTACGTGGCCTCCGTGGAGAATTGGGTCCAACCTGGATAAAAAGTAGATCCATCTATCCAAGCTTTCGCGTTATAATTAATAGTATTTAGTTATAGTAGCAGGTATGGATAAATATTACCTGGATATAGGACCCTGTACTGGTTCTCGATGGCACGCACGATCTCTTGGTCGGGAGGCTTCACAGTGGACGCGATCCACAGCCGGCCGCGGTGACTGGAGTACCATGTCCGACCCTCGTGACTAAAATAGGACACATTATAAGGTACTATTCTATCGTACTTAGCACGAAATACCTCATTGCCTTAAGACAAAAGTCTTTAACCACTGTGTTACAACTAATGATATATATGGCACTATCCAAATCATAGGAAAGCTCAAGGTCACTCAGTAAGCTATAGAGAGAGCTATGCTTGCAACTTCTCTATGTGACCGAAACAGAAATAAGGAGACCCGTAGAAGAACCAAAGTGGATTGCTGCTAATCTCAGTCAAAATCAAAAGGTTTTATTTCAATTAGACCATTAAAAAGGTACTTTTGTAAAGTCAAACTAATTGCACGGATATAAAAAGTGGGTCTTATAGAGAAGAGCCGGCAAGAAACTCCATAGATACTCTTTTTAAAAATAACTTGATTACAATATTAATCTTTACAACTTTGTTTTAAATAGTTTGACAATTATGCAGTTTGATGTGTAACATTTATTCAGTATAAGTAGGTGTTATATTTAAAAAGAAAGGGATTGCCACAGCAAGTAAGAGCTGACCAGTCCCGACAGATAGCACCCGTTCACGAGCATGACGTGTGTATCGGCGCGGTTCGACTCAACCATATTGTAGGGAATAAAACGACCCGACACACAACGCCACCGTCAGCAGGACATTTAAGTGAGCATGACAAGCTCAGACCGCGGGCACAATATTTTTATAGATAAATATATACTTACACAAATTGTTACATCAGTAACTTTTGAGCTATGTAGGTAAGCTCAAAGGATTAGCACGACTATTCCCACTAGCAGCTCGGAGTTTAGTATTTGTGCCCAGTTAACGGCAATAGGTTCGGCCCCTATTACATGGGACCTAAACATACCGGCGAACTACGGGTGTAGATTGGTACACTTCTAAATACTCACAGCTTGATGCCTTCAACGAGGAGCGAAGCCCAGGGCTGGTGCATAGACAGACAACGACCAGTATCGCTCATCTCCTGTAACTCATTATCCTGGACGCGCGGCGCGTGCTGGCCAGGGTTGCTCCTTGGCACAGATGCACTGCCATGAACTTCCACTGATGGGTCAAACTGGAAGCCAAATACGTCTTGGTTATTGTCGTTTAAAATTTAGGAGAGAGGTTAGGGCCACCACGCAGGCCTAGTGCGTTTTGTGTTAAGAGGTCATCCATAAATTACCTCACATCTCACTGAGTACAGAAGTGTGACATTGTGTGACAAGGGTAAGGGGTCTTTAGCTTTGTGATCAAAAATCTAAATTATTTCTAACTGTAAAAATACAAAATATATGACGTCAAACTAGAAGGAGGAGGACGAGATGTGGGAAACGATGACGACGTGTGACATGGGCGGGACAGGAGTAAAAAAAAATCATGAAATTTGTGTGACGTAATTTAAAGATGGCCCCTAATCAACCCAACAGTAACATCGCGACATTCATGACGTTGCCGTGAGCCATCGCGGGAAAAGAATTCGTAGGCTAATTCGCGTAATTAAAGCAGTGCAGTTACAGTGCAGTTTCTGATAAACTCTCAGATAAACTCGCGCCAAGTTCGCGAGCGCAATAACGGCAGTGCCGATTTCAACTTGATCGATATTCTGTTGAAACGTAATCGATTATCTACACTAATATTATAAACTAGCTTTTGCCAGCGACTTCGTCCGCGTGGAATAGTTACTTTGTTCCCTAGTTCTTCGCCCGCGGTTTCACCTGCGTTGCCCCGTTCCTAAGGGTTGTAACGTGATGTTGTATAGCTTGAAACCTTTCTCATGAATCACTCATTTTCCCAACATTTCCCTTCACTGCTCTGCTCCTATTGATCGTAGCGTGATGAAAAGTATACTATAACCTGCCCAGGAGTATGAAGAACAATTGTACCAAGTTTCGTTGAAATCCGTCGAGTGGTTTTTGTTTCTATAACGAACATACAGACAGACAGACAGACAGACAGACAAAAATTTTACTGATTGCATTTTTGGCGTCAGTATCGATCACTAATCACCCGCTGATAGTTATTTTGGAAATATATTTCATGTACAGAATTGACCTCTCTACAGATTTATTATAACTACTATAGATAGGTAAGATTTCTATTTTTGTATATAACCGATTTCAAAAATTCTTTTGCCGTTAGAAAGCTACATTATCACTGAGTAACATAGGCTATATTTATTACTATAAAAAATTAGGGGTTCCGACTAAATCTTCAGCACGGGCCGCTAGTATTCGATAATTTGGTAAGTAAATATCTTTCTCTCATATAACCACCCCGTGTAGCCGCATGTAAAATAAGCGCTTTATCGTGGAGTTGCGGAAAATAGCCTGCTAACCAACAACCCCGTAGGTAAGTTTGGTTAGTCTCATTAAATGCAATTCATATTTTGAAAAAGAAAATTAAATCAGACCAGCTAATAAAGTTCCAAGATATAAGCATTAAAAGTTTTTGTGTGGGGATTGAGAGGGATGTTTTGTCCCTTTCCCGTAAAACTATTATAGGATTTGTATGGCGCAGTGTAATGTGACATCACAATTCTCTATAGTACGTTCTCTGTCTAGCATAAAATTAAAATGCTTATAACTTCCTTATTTTTTAACCGATTTTGATTTTGTTTTTGTTGATGGCCTCTATTTACGCTAAACATTTTAGTCTTCTGCGCATAAGCAATATTGGACTACTATAGGAAACTCTGTTAGCTCTTCTCCCTTACCTGTAAGAGTGGGGCGTTAACTCCCGGCGCCACATCCCTGTCGCTGGCCACGCCCACAAACATGTCGTGCTGCAGCTGTCTAGCATTACTGCTGCCGCTGCTAGTCATCTGATTGATCTGGTCCTCGTCCGGCTCGTAATCTATTGTAGTGTCTTCCACTATTTGACGACCTAAGATAGAATAATGAAGATAACATATTTATCCACCTCCAAAGGAGAGATAACGATTTTATCATTTGCTGTTTTATCTGCTTTTTAATATTGGTTTGTGGCGGTCTTTCAGTTGGTGACGTTCTAGGTTGGATTTCTTGAGAGGCACAATTTAAATGCTCACTGAAACAATTTTTAGACCCAAGGACGTGCCGCGGCAGCGGGCGGTGAGTGCCACTGAATCACTTATTACAAATTTGTAATAAGTGATATAATTGGTCTGAAACTAACTTTAAAGGCGTTTAAAAAATATATATTTTTAGTAACACAAGCCTTTCCAGAAATGCCTAAAATGCCCACTGCTGAAAACCACTGAAATATCATTCACGGTCACACTGCTACATGACGTGGTATACATTGTCAGTGTAAGCTGACCCAATCTTGCGAGATATCGACATTTTTGAGACCGCGGACAATTAAAAAAAAAAGCACTTAAACAATAAAAAATGGGTAATTTAGGCAAAATAATGACACATACACGACGATTAATGGAAGGTATTTATAAGGCGAATGCCTAGAGATCGCCCTAGACAGACATACGGCGATCTTATTGGCGAAATCCTTCAAAAAGGTCAGGTGCGCAGCATTCGCAACCGGCGTGTAACGTATATGTATGAGAAGATGTATGAATGTGGAAGAAGCAAAAGAAGTATGCAAGAATCGTAACATGTGGCGGTCTATAGTTTCTGCCTACCCCTGTGGGAGAAAGGAGTGAATGTATGTATGTATGTATGTATGTAATGAGTACAACGGCACAACTAAAACAATTACGTAAAAAAACAAGTGCCTGTACGCACGCGGATATCTCGCGCTCACTCACTCCACACAGGATTAAATCATCTATCCCGCTCGTCATCCGTTGCTAATATTCGTTAATATATAACCGGGATACTTTGCTTTCACTCTTCCACACTCCCGGCAGTCGATCAGCGCATTGCTCGCACATCGAGTAGACGTGTGTAGCGTCGTTGACTACTGCCGCCTATCCCGTCAATCGAGCGAGATCTCGTAATATTATGCTTCGTGATTGATCCCGAAAAATGACACGAGATCTCGCGAGATCGAGATCCCGTCAAATTGGGATTGCATTCCCTAGTAATCAGTCACTCATGTCTGCTGTATATATGTGAAAACTCACCAGCAAAGTCGAAGGTCATCTTCTTGTTGAGCCTGGAGCCGTGTTTCTTGTCGTGCAGGCTCTGTTGGTACTTCTCCAGCTTGTCCTTCTCGGCGGAGTTGAGCCAAACGCTGTTAGCGCTGAAGTAGTCGCTATCGTCGTCTGTGACGCGGGTACGACGCTCACTATAAACATTAACAACCTACAGGTGACTGGTGTTTGATTTATAAAAAAAGGGGTAGTAAAATTATAATGAATATACATAACTATATGATTAGCCTAGTATTGAGCGCGACTACTACGCTAGCTAAAGGTCATGGGTTCGATCCCAAAGTCGAGCAAAGCGTTATTGGGTTTTTCTATGAAATTCTCAATTCTCAGCTCGCAGTTTGGGATTTAACAGAATGCAGTTGCAGTATTTACACTCATCGTTCGCCGGTATGTTTAGGTCTCATGGAACAGGGGGCGAGACTATTGCCATTAACCAATCACAAGTCCAAACTCCGAGCTATTTTATCTAGAATTTATTGAGAAGGTTGGGATTTGTACCCGGTTAATACACCGTAGTATACTCGCCCTGTGTTTGACTGACTGCAGTGATTTGATTTTTCGATGAAATTGCCAAACTCAATAACACTTTGCTTGACCGGGGAATCAAATCTAGGGCGCGTTTATGACCACTAGACTAATTATTTTTATGCATTACCGGGAGAAACTGTTTTTTTTATGGGATAGGGTCAAACGAGCAGACGGATCGCCTGATGGTAAGCGATTACTGCCGCCCATGGACGCCTGCAACACCAGAGGAGTCACAAGTGCGTTGCGGAACTTTTAAAAGGGAATTGGGCCTCCAGTATCCTCACTCACTCGGCGAAACATAACGTAAGCGTTGTTTCACGCCGATTTTCTGTGAGGCCATGGTATCCCATTGAGACGGCCCATTCGGCCCGAAGCATGGCTCTCCCACGGTTAAAGCTGTTTTAGCCCATTTTAAAAAAAAATTACTATCTTACCTGGTACGGTCGTACTCTAACAGTCGGTTCCTGTGCGACATGGCAGCCTCCCACCCCTTAGGTCTGCTGCGCTCCATCAATGACTCCATCAGTTTGGCGCCACCTTTGGTCTTTGTGTTTATCTCTTTCTGTTCTTCTGGTGTGCACACCTAGAAAGAATTACCTTCTTATGTGTTCTTGTATTAGAGCTGTATGTGGTAATTTGAAAAGAGTGTACAGTAAACAGACAAAAGTCCATAAGCATGCTAAGGGTTACATTGCTATGAACAGTACGAGCGAGATAGATACAGACAGTGCGTGTCACTTGTTAACGACAATGATGATGCATGAAAATAGAAGGTCGTAAGTCAAAATAAACGTCAAGCTTATTGCGTTTTGAGATTATAATATAGCCTAGGACTTTTGGTCGCTACTTTACCTGCCATAATTACGAGGCCTTGTCCCTCCACAAGAGCACACCAGTGTGAAAGGTACTTACATACCATCACGCGTGTATTCCCCGAAGGGATAGGCAGAGGTGTACCAATGTACACCCACAGTTCGCCAGTATGTTTGTAGGTCCCATATAATACGGGGCGAGCCTATTGCCATTAAGGGGACACAAATCCAGATTCCGAGCTGCTACTTACCGAGAATTTTATTAAAAAACCCCAATAAGACTGCTCGACCTGGTGATTGAACCCAGGACCTCTGGGATAGCAGCCGCGCTTGGGACCACTAGACTAATGAGGCAGTCAGTGTGAAAGGTAGTTATGATACTCAATCGCCAATCAAGGAAGAGGTGAATAGCAAACTTGGATAGGACGACAATCGAACGACTTCTGAACGCCAACGATTTTTCGATAGTGTGTGAATCTTGAATCGGGCTACGGGGGCCCCCCAAATCTCGAGAAGTCCTTTCACATTCGTGGCAGAGCTTAGTACTAATAATATACCATCAGTACAAGCTACATTTAAAATGGTTGTATTTGATTTGTTTACACCTATAGAATCTAGCAAAGAGTATAACGAATACTTTAAGGAGTGCATGTACAGTGGCGACCAAAAGTCCATAGGCAAACTCACAACGCAATAGCTTGACGTTTAGTTTGACTTACAACCTTCTTCCACTGGCTGTATCGAGCTCACTCGTACTGTTCATAGCAATGTAATCCTTAGCGTGTTTATGGACTTTTGAGCGTTTACTGAACATATAGAGGAGACTGTACCCAGCTGTGGGACAAAAAATAGGTCATAAAAGGTCAAGCATATTTACCAGATTGCCACAGAACAGGCACGGTCCAGACCCCTCCTGTCTACAGACGACGCGGCCACATTGAATGCAGTTATTGACCAGCTCATGCTTGGATGCTTGACAATCACAGCGGTGTCGACCTGAGAAGAAATAGATGAGCTACACAGTCACAACTCATGAATTCGGAAAAAATATCAAATAAAATAAATTTATTTGAGAACAAAAATTATCCATAGATTCACATTTCATATCACTTAGATTAGAGAAACAGTTACATATTAACAATACAAATAACATAAAATTGAATTATGTTTAGATTAAATGTAAATATATTAAATTACTTAATAAAATATTCGTAATACTTAAATTGAGGCCAAAAAAATCAAAGGTGTAGGGATAGGTAAAAAATATTGATATATATGTTAATATCGATATTTTTAATCGCGATATTTTTTTTTATAGAATAGAAGGGCAAACGAACAGACGGATCGCCTGATGGTAAGCGATTACCGCCGCCCATAGACACCCGCAACACCACAGGAGTCACATTCGAGTGAGGTTACGAGGATTGGGCCTCCGGTAACCTCACTCACTCTGCGAAACACAACGTAAGCGTTGTATAACGACGGTTTTCTGTGAGGCTGTGGTATCACTCCGGTCGAGCCGGCCCATTCGTGTCGAAGCATGGATCTCCCACGTAAAACTGATACAAAATTTATTTTTAGAATAAAATTCCAATTGATATCAAAATCGATATGTTACTAGATATCCTTTTTTAGTCCTTACATGTTCCTCGTATATGTATGAATAATATGTATGAATAATCATGCAAAAAATGATATGTCAATACATCGATATTTTTCATTTGATAATTATCTGTTTAAAAAAATTGATACAATATCAATAACTTTTTTTATTTGCCCAACCTTAAGTATACCACCCAATCATATGTATAAAAAATTACATAAATAAGGGCCTCGTAAATCAAGTGATTCTAACTGCTACTATGCTGAAGATCTTGGGTTCAATTCCCAGGCCAAGCAGTATTATAGGGTTTTTCTATGAAATTCTCAGTGACAAGTTTGAATTTGTTGCCGGTTGCTGGCAATAAGCTCACCTCATATGGGATCCAAATATAGTTGCTAACTGTGGGTGTACACCTCATTCTAAATATTCGGGGAATACAGGCATGATGGTATGTTATGTTTGTATTTGTTTTTGAAATAAATGTTGCCTCACACAAGGAACTTCTCCTGTATTGTGGGTGCCTTTACATATTTTTTAATTCTCACATAAATGTAACACCCAGACCTGGAACAACTGCATACCTGTAGATCATAGAAATATTTACTGAATGTGGGGATTGAACCCACAACCCACCCGTGGTCCATTAACTGATTACTCAGCTGCTACGTCAAATGTGTTGTCAATGTAATGACATACTAACCTTTCAATAAGACAACCTGAGCATTCTTCCCCTCCTGTGAATACAGGTTTACATACTTAGTCTTCTTCTTAGACTTGGCATCAGTTTCCACAGGCTCTGACTGCTGCACCGGGACTTCTGCACTGATGAAGTCAGGCTGCTGCTTGTTCTTTGATATTTTCTTCTTTTGCTGCTTAGGCAAAGAGCTTCCTGGAAAATAATAATTATAATTTACAGGTAGGTACTTAAAGTTACTCAGATACGTAAGATAATAATTATAAAAGTGTAATTTGGAAATAAACTATCTACAGGAAATGTAAAAAGTATAGATAAAAAAGTATGAAGTTACTTGGATTTTAATTATTTAGGTGATGTAAAAGAAACAACTCATCTGTGTCTCATTGACCATTTATTGTAAATATTGTGCAATAAATGTAAGTACAGTTCAACCAGGGCAGTTGATCAATTTTAAGCTTTATTTTCATACAATAAAGCCCAAATGTGGTCAACCCTTAACTTAATTTACCATACCAACTCAAAAATATTGCTTTTTATAAACTTACATGATGATAAATGACTACATGAATAAAGCTGAAGACTGGGCCCTGTAGCCTTTACTAAGAGGCCTACATCTAGCAGTAGATGAATACAGGCTGATGATGATGAATGACAATGTGTATTAAATTCATAGTTTATACCTTTTGGGAACTTCTTCTTGCACAGCTCCAAGAAGAAACCTTTATGTTGAGTGTTGTCAAAGTCTAGCAACGTTTTCATGTATTCATTTAGATCATTCTCATTTTCTATGGATAATATGTATCTGAAATTACAGATAAAAATAGGTTTGATTAATTACTAGGCTGTACACATCTTAATAAATTATAGATTAAAATAAAAGCAATAATTTTAAAAACATGCTGGATATTATTGTTTTTATCACATAAACTTACTTTATTAAGTCATCCGGTATCTGAAAGTCCAATATTTTAGACAATCCTTCACTGACCCACTGTTCCATGTTAAGTAACGAGTTACTTATTATTTTTATTCACGGATTTTAAATTTATGAGTATGAAGTATCGCAATTCGTAATCGTAATTTTTTTTCTGACAATTGAGGCAGGCAAAATCATCTGGTTTTGACAGTTCAGTTACACTATAGCACAGAGCACAGACTACTTAGAGATTTGTATCGAAAATTCTACCATTTTTTATCATCAACCAACATCGGCAATACAGTTCAATCCGTCATTTCATTATTTGTCAATTTTGTCATCTATGATGACATCTATGATCTGTCAAACTTGTTTCCAATAGAATTTAAGGCTATTCTTTATTTGAAAAATACACGGTAAATACTTCGTAAAACTATACAAATCAAATGCTTTCATTTGTTTTAATTAACACAATTAAAAGCGCTTCATAAAACATTTATGAAACCATCCTAATAAGTTAGATACAGATGTAATTTGTTTACGTAATTTTGTAACCTAAATGTTTTTATTCAGGATATTTTGCTGTATTTTTCAGAAATAACAATGTCGATTTCACCGTTTGTTCGCACGCCGTTTACGGATATAACTGGGGGTATGGTTTCCCACCAGTTGCTTGGCCGTTGCCAGAAGGAGGAAGGTCGCTATATGGACTGCTTGGAGGCCTACGGTCTTGAGCGTGGAAAGGTCAAGTGTGCGCATTTGTTTGGTGATTTTCATGAGTGCCAAACGTCAATGAAACAGTTTAAACGATTCGTGGTAAGTAAAAGCAGCAGATTTCATTAGAATATTATACTTGCATAGTTACATACTTGAAACAGTTAACTATTATCAGTTAACTGGGTACATTATAGTACTGCTCAATCTGGGAATTCAAACCAGGAGTAGCTCTTGTAACTTAAACTTGCTAATGTGTAGTAAATGTGTAATGAACTTGCTACATCATACAATATTGACATTTCCTGATAATTCTTTATTGTCATTCCAGGCAATGCGTACAGAACGCGACAGACAGATTGCTGAAGGCAAGCTGAAGGATGATAACCGATATGTAACACCAAAAATCGATAGCTACTAAATAGTAATGTAGTGCAATTACTTCCAATAGTCATATTTAATTCTACCACACAACTAATACTGGTGTAAATAAAATAATTACAAAGTCAAAATCAAAGTCAAAGTCAAAATGTTTTATTTCCATTAGACCATTAAAAAAGGTTCTTTTGAAAAGTTCTCAACCATGTTATAGGGAATAAAACAACCCAACACAACACAACCATCAGAGTCACATATAAGTGAGCATGACAAGCTCAGACCACAGGCACAATCTTTTTTTAGATAAATATACTTACACAAATTGTTACATGAATATCTGCATGATCCTCACACTTTACAGTAGGCCTGTATTCTAATTAGGAAAGTATACCATATTTTTATCATAATGTGTTTATTATATTGTATGTTATGTTCAATTAAATAACTATGCTAACAAATTATTATAAAAAAAAAATTATTATGTCATCATCAAATATAATATTACGTGTAAATTGGGTATGTCAAATTGTCTACATTGAAAATTATCCAAAACATGATCCTGCGGAGCTGGACCAGCAATTTGTCAAACATTTTTATCCACAAGACAATCTTCCTTGCCTGCACAGAGTAAACTTAATAATATTTTTTAATTTGTTTTCTGACAATTTTAAAATGAAATTTGGAATTTTATAAAATCTTAGTAGGTAGTACACTCACAGTAGGTAACCATAAAAGAAGTATGGACTTTTAATGAGACGAAACTGTGGCTGCATTAATTTTGATTTATGTCTAGTATTATAATTATGCAGTTCACATTTTTTTTAATTAAGGTTAGATTTTTTCTTACGTACATAATATTCTCATAGATGTACAGAGAAGGCACTGTCATTATATTTATTTCTTTAAAGAGTTCTCTGAGTCAATACGTAGGTACAACCTACGTATTCACAATAGCTCTAACAGCTCTTTTCTGCAGTATAAAAACAGATTCTATATCTGCAGCGCGGCCCCATAGCAATATTCCGTAAGACATAATGCTATGAAAGTAGCTAAAGTAAACTAGTCTTGCAGTTGCGATTTAGTTTTCTGTCCATTTAATACTAAATTATTAACTGTGAACCACTCATGGACCTTAAGAAGTTATTTTACATGGTCAGTATTAGGTGTACGCCTGTTTAGTTTAAAAATTAAAGAAGTATCATCTGCAAATAACACAATCTTCGCTTGATCCTCAAGCATGTATGGTAAATCATTTAAACATACTAAAAACAAGAATGGACCCAAAATGGAACCCTGAGGTACATCTATTTTCACCTACGTGCCGGTCGATTGAACCCTATTTATTTGGACTTGTTGCCTATCCCGCAAGTATGATTTGATAAGTTTCAAAGACTGGGGCTTCAAACCATAATGCTCTAATTTAGACAGCAGCAGAGTGTCATGAATTCCGCAGCAAAGGCTTTCGAGAGGTCACAGAATATACCGACCGCATCCTGAGACTCTTCCCAGTCATTAACAATGTGTTTAATAAGCCTGATACCCGCGTCAGTAGTATAGTATTACGCCCTTTTGTGAAGCCATATGGTCATGAAAAAGTCTATTTAAATTGAAATGCAATAAATAGCATTTGGTTGATCATGATCTTTTCAAACACCTTGCTATGCACAAGCAGAACAGTCACCGGCCTAAAATTGCCAGGATCTTGAGAATCACCAGATTTAAACAAGGGTATAACTTTGTTGGACTTCATTAAATCTGGGGAGGTTCCTTGGTCGAAACACTTGTTAAATAGTATCGCTAGGTGTGGTGCTATAGTGTTAATTATACTTTTGCAAACATTTACCGATAAACCCCACAAGTCTTCAGTTAATATAAGTTTTATTTCTATAAAAGATTTTATATTACACGAGCGGCGAACATGCTTGAATCTAAATGTTACAGGACAGGGAGCTACATTCCGTTTCAGTAAATTTAATCAACATAAACATATTCAAGGTCTATTTTTCAGGGGTCCTGAATTGTTGGTCACTATGTGACACTATAGCAGCTTCATATCATGAACCAGCTATATTCTTGATTCTTGATTCACATAATCCTATTTTTACTACATACATACATCCAATTTTTTAAGCTTCAAAAAAGGTGAGCTTATTTACCTAAACTTCGAGGAACAGAAACAAAAAATGGAGAATGCCTTACGACAAATATTTTTTACAACATTGTTTTTCCAAATTTCAATAGAGAAGATGTCTGGGTCTTACCACCTGCTTGGAACCCCATTATAGATTCCATAAAATCAAAATCCAAATCCAAAACTGCAAGACCGAAGGATACGGTGAGCTCGTTCTGCGTGAATCGGATCGCCAATAATTAACAAAAATGTAAGGTAGCTGTTAGTAATTGTAACATTAAGACGTCCAACAACTTAGTCTACCCGTGACCATGGATGCTGTAAAGGATCCGAAACGTCGGGAATCAAATAATATCAATACAACGCGATAAAATCCGTAAAAAGTAGTTTTATTTCAATGTCTAATATTCGCGTAAGTGTCAGAAACCAGTAACATTGTTTTTCGATAAAAATGTATCTGGTGTTATTTTTTTCAATTCTGGGAAACAAAAACCTGAATTTAAAAAAAAAGTTGTCATGTGACCGCTCCACTTTTCTTTCTGTTACCTACTTGAAGTTTATAATTATGTAGGTTATTATAGCTGACCTTTTCAGATTAGTGGTTTAAATAAGGATGCAGTCACTATGTTACGAACTCATTTTTCAAAAGAACAACTGTCACTTGTTCGTCAATAAAAAAAGAGAAAAAGTATAACTATCAACAGCTGTACCTACAAGAAATAGCAGCCATATTAATTTTAATGACGAAAAATAGTAACAACAATGCATAATATTTCGCCATTTTTCCGCTCTGTGTTTACTGATATGACGGGAGGTATTGTCTCCCATCAATTGCTGGGCCGATGTCAAAGAGAGGAGATGGAGCTGATGGACTGCTTGGAGGCATACGGACTGGGCCGCGGTCTCAAGAAGTGTAAACATTTCGTCACAGATTTTCACGAGTGCCACACCCTGCTGAAGCAATTCAAAAGATTCTGTGTACGTTGATTTGACAATATTATTGTGTCTATTCTCGGCACAGAGTGGGTACCAGAGACCAGTTGACTTCTTAGAAGTCAGTGAGGTCAGCTTAAACGTACCAGCAACTAATATAGTAGTAGCTGCTACTGGCAGTTGCGTAGATTGGGGGGGGGTCCTAACTCCACCAGTGTTAGCACATGTCGGGGTCCTTGCAGCCCGGGGGCCCCGTATCAGGGTTAGGCAGAAGCGTACTAATGTACATAGGTGTGGGTGTAGTTTTGTACACCCACAGTTCACCGATATGTTTGAGTCCCATGTAATAAGGGGCGGCAAGCCTATTGCCATTAACCGGCAACAAAAAACACAAAATCCCAAACTTCGAGCTGCCAATAACTCAATAACGAAAACCCAATAACTCTTTTCTCGACCTGGGAATCGACCGCAGTTGCTCTAGCGTAGCAGTCGCGCTTAGGACCTCTAGAAGGTAAAAAAGTTTCTCAAATCTGTATCATAATATAAGTATTATTTAAAGATAGGCGCTTTTAGTTCAGTCTCGCCAGTTCATAGGGGGTCATGAAACCCCCCCTAAAATCTTACAAATTTAAATAACAAATCCTATCACTTACTATGTCCCTGATTATGCCCCAATAAAGTAAAGTAAAATAGCACAAACTAATCGATATCTTTGTTTCCTTAGGCAATGCGCGATGAGCGTGACCGTCAGATTGCGTGCGGGAGGCGCTGCGGCAAGAAAATGTACTGCACACCTAAAATTGATAGCTATTGAACTTCTAGATTATTATGTAGTGACGTTTTAGGCCCACATAATTTTGAAGGGGCCTGTTTTGCACGAGTAGGTACTTTTTCAATATATCTTGTATCACTTGTATGTCGCAGTTGGATTACTCTTTTACGTAACCGCTAGCGTACACAAAACAGCTCTGTTATGTAAAACAGCTGAACCAGGTTTTGCGGATAATCATGATGCCTGAACTGTAGGTATAAAACACTGTTTTACATAACCGCTGGCTGTTTTACAAAAATCAGTCAAAACTAGTCTTGACTGTAGATAGGTAACAAATATGTATTTTTAAATTTCATATCTTTCTTACACAAAATACCTACTTATTGTGACTGCAAATTAAGTCAGTCTACAAACAACTAAGGTACCTACTTAGGTAAGTAGGTATTTACTTAGGTATCTACTTATTTTTTTACACAGGTACCTAGTTAGGTACCTGGTGTCATAAAAATAGAAAAGTCTTTTCTATTTTAATTTCTTAGTGGCCTATTAGACAAAGTCTTTGTAGAATGTTCGAGACCTGGAGTTGAAATGATCTTATTGTGGTAACTTGATATTAGTTAGTCAAATAAATACATTACATAGACGCAAAATGCTTTTCCTCTTTTTCTCAAAAGACCTCGCCTCGTACTACCTAGGTATTTGTTCGACCTCTTCTGAAAGACAGCAAGATCAATATTATTTATCCGTCAAACGAAATAACTCCTTATTATCATTCGTAGATTAAGCTTTACAGATCGATATCTATCGAATTATCTTAGCAAGTTCAGTATTCAATACCTTCAATGTTTTTTGCGTGAAGGAGTCACGGTCGTTCGGCCACGTTTTTGTATGGAATTTTGGCGCCAAACTATGATACAATTAATCATTATGTATTAGTCGTATGTCAGTCTATTGATCGATAATCGGGAATTAAATATATAATTATGTTTATTTAGTAGGTAGCAGTTCTCCTACGCAGGTGTGGTCTACATAGGTACCTACATAGGAATGTCGTGACATGTTTTTTGGAAGCTGCGCTGTGTTGTTTATCACTTATTATAAAATTTTTGTATAGGTATATTTATGAGGGGCCTATATAGGTGTGAAACTGAAAAGGTGCGGAAGTTATACTACCTGGTTATAAAATCATGAGCATGATTTGTGTTACAATGCCGATTCAAAATATCTAGGAAAAAAGCACCTACGCAGATGCCTAGATAGGTACCGATTTATATAAGTAGGTATAAGTAGTGATTGACTATGCCAGCACTAAGATATTACCTAATTAGTTTATTAATTAACTTTTGGTCTAAATTCCTTTTCCCGATTCTTTTAACTCGATTTTATATTGGCGCAGGTACCTACTTAGGTAGGTACATCAACCTTTACCTACCTTTAATTACCTGTGATTGTTCTTGCAAAACAATCTCAAAGATATTGAATTTATATAATTATGTAAATTAAATCCAATTAAACATAAGATAAATTAAGTACGTAAGTAGATGGTGCCTACTTATTTCAAATTAAAATTACCAAGAAGCAAAAAGTATTTGTCACGCTTCACAGGTAGGTAAGTGACATTTATTTCTAGAATAGTTACTTATTTAAATTAATTGCAAAATAATGTCGTCATTACCTTAGTCAATGAAGTTCAATGACCGTCTATTTTCGTGACGAAATATATTCGAAGGTTGTATCAGACCTCGTCAAGGTAAACCAACCGTGGTCCTTTATAGAAAAAAAAACTTTTTTATTCTTCCGGAACTGATTACGATCAAAGGTCCACGACCCCGATTAGATGTCTTAACCATTTGGCATCTTATATCCTTTTTACACTTGGGGTACGTAAGTAGTAGGTAGCGGTAGGTAGATTCAAATAATAATAATAAATTCTTTATTCAGATAACTAAGATCCAATTTGTTAGTAAATTACAAGACTTACACCTATGTTAGTATAGTGACACGACATATATTTAATTAATTAATCACCTTCCTAATCATTATTTTAAACATTGGAGAGGTAACATCCTCCCCTATTATTTTAAGGATGCTGTTGTTAGTCCTCCGTACTCTGCTTAGTAGAGATGCAGTTTTTTTGCGAATCACCGCATGAAAACCATCGGTTCGATTACCCACAAACATCTCTGAAGCGCTACAAAAACGAGGCCTTCGCAACAGCATCCTAAAAATATTATTATACTGGATTCGCAGAGCGTCCATCGATCTTTTGGCATACGCGACCCACAGATTTCCCGTGTAGAAGCTTTGACAATATGCCTTAAAGAGGGTGATTTTGACATCTACACTACATCGGGAACAAAGGCCGGCCAACAACCCTCGCGTGGTCTTCGAACTCGACAGAATGCAGAATTTGTATCAAAAGGTGCCAATTTTATTTTACCATAATGTGTGGTGTCCAATGCTTAGTAGGTAATCGAAATAGGTACTTAGGCACGTCGCATTAAGCTCCGTGATACCAAGACGTAATTTGAGTAGTCTTTTTATTTTTTTTCAATTTTTTCGTATTCAGTAGTAGATCTGACTTCGACTAGTCTGACCGATTCAGTTACCTACCTACTGACATGTTTACATACGAACACAGTAAGCCAGATATTCTCCCTTGGGCACGAATCTCCACTTAATATGATAATCTCCTCATCCTCAGAACAAAGAATTTAAGCTTTGCTCGGTGACAGGACAAAAACAATATCATCAATATATCATCATCACCATCATCAGCCTATATTCGTCCACTATTGGACGTAAGCCTCTCCTAGTGAAAGCCACAGAGCCTTTGACTTTCCTCATCCAGTCCCCGCCAGGCGCCAGGCGCCTTCGGCGAGTCGTCTCTCCACATAGCCGGCGGCGCCAATAAAAATAAAAACAATATTATACGCTTTCTACTCTACACATTGTCAGTTCATTGGAATTGTCATCCTAGCCCAATTTGAAGCCGGCTCCAATCTATCTAAATCTAAATACCTACCTACAGTACGCGCGGCATAAGTTGGCCGGAGTGAAGTTCGCCGTTTTCGCGCAGTGGATTGTTTACGTTAAAAATTGTGTACTGCGCAACCAAAAACTGACAAACAGCTAACTTCAGTCCGGCTAACTTATGTCGCGCGTACTGTAAGTACCTACTCATTATAATTTTACAAGGCTAGGAGCGACTGCCATATTAATTTCTGCCATCTCTAAATAAGGAATAACTCAATGTTCGCTCCAAAATTCTTTGGTGCACGTCTAGCCGAGAAAGAGTGATAAGCTTAGCCATGGGACTTAAAATCATTCCCACGAACTGTGAGCGTGCATCATTCATTACACTTCTGCCTACCCATTTGACGATACAAGCATGATTGTACCTATAAATGAACTTGGACAGTGGACACAAGGAATTTATATAAGCACCGGATGTGAAATCGTCCAACTGCGCTGTACGTAGGTACCTACTTATCCAAATTATCACATTTAGGGCCACCACGCCCACCACCTCCGAGTAAGTTCCCGATAAATTCCTTGGCAGTTATTTTCATAGAAATTCTTATTCCGTTCCATTTCTGTATTTTTATTCGCTGAGTAGGTAGCCGCTACTCAGACATGGTCGAAATAAACCTTTAGCCTTCAATGAGAAGAATCTACTAGGAGTGCTTTGTCGTCCCATAACTCCTACTGAGACAGTGGCAACTGTGGCAAGACAGATGATGCGACAACAAATTTATATCGCAGGACGCAATGTTAGCTGATCGCTGGGAGAGGAGTTGTGTTTTATTATTATCATAATAAAACACAATAAGTAAGTAATACCTGTTTTTTATGGATTAAGTCGGCAAACGAGCTGACGAGCCACTTGGTAAGTAATCATTGTCGCCCATGGACACCTGCATCACCAGAGGAGTTGCTGATGCGTTGCCGATCCTTAGGAGCCCCTACGGACTGCAGATTGCTAGAGTCGCAGCAACCGAGGGGAACTGGCTCTTACGTGCAAAAGTCGAAACACACTCCGAGGTGCTTTACCGCAGACTCCGACGAAAGGGTAGTCGCCAGCCACTCAGACCCCCAAAATGTACTACCGCCGAGCAAGTCAGATATTTTCACGCCTCTAACGGGATGCCTATCTGAAAGGCAGTAAGGAACAGGATTCTAACCCGTCCCCACACGGGGTGAAAGTTAAGTTAAAATAAAGCTAGAAATAGACAAATATTCGACGTTCAAACTGCGAAATAAAATTCAACGTAAATTAGGAAATAATATGCCTATCTTAGCAACACGGTCACCGCTTTTAAATTAATTCCACGTCCGTCAGACAAATCCATCTTTCAGAATATTAACATCTTATCAGGGACAAACACCGTTACATTATGCATGCTACGATTGATCCTGATTTGCGAATGATTTGTTTCAGTGTAACTCGTTTCCATTATTTCAGGCACCCAAAGTCATACTCGTATTTTCAGATATTCGCAATTTGTGTTTATTAAAAAATACAGATTTAAAAGCTCTATCGACCTCTCATATAGATGTATTAGGTATACATAAGTTATTACTACTATACTACATAAAACATACATAACATAATCAACCCACTACATTGTCCCACTGCTGGGCACGGATCTCCTCTCAGAATCAGAGAGATTAGGCTATAGTCACCACGCCAGCCTAATGCGGGTTGGCAGACTTCAAACACCATCGAGAAAATCTCTCAGGCATGCAGGTTTCCTCACGATGTTTTCCTTCACCGTTTAAGCGCGTGATAATTAACTATGTATTAATACGCACATAAATTCGAAAAGTCAGAGGTCTTGGGTTCGACCTCGAGGCCTTTGACTAGGCAGTCCTATGGTCATATCACTAAGCTATCACTACTATACTATCAAGCAATAATTTCTAAATACCGTCCTTTTTCTACATTATTAGGGAAACTCTATGTCGGCGTAAAAAAGCAAGCGAATTATAACCTCGTTGACTCATTAAAAATGGCCATCAGTCACTTTTAAAAGACTTCAACGCATTGTAAAAATAATTTGTTCCATGCCTGCAAATGCATGTATATTCTCATCCCATCTTTCTTTAGTTAGCTTAGATTACCAAATACGTAAAAGAACGGATCCTGATAGGTAGCTCATGTCATCAGCATCATCTTCCTGCCCTTGTCTCAATTTATTTGAGGTCGGCGCAGCATGTCCTTTTCTTCCATTCGTCCCTATCAGCCGTCACCTTATTATTCACCCCCTGTCCCATCATATCGGCCTTAACACAATCCATCCATATTTTCTTTGGTCTTCCTCTACCCCTCCTTCCCTCCACATTCATTCAGATAGCTAGCTAATCTATACATACTTATTCGTATATATTAAAAAGACAATCCATGGTAGATAATACTTATTATAGTTGCGCATGTAGATAACTGTCCGTCTGTCTTTTGTTTGTTTGTTATGTTTTCGCGCCTGAAACGCTAGTCCAATTTATTTTATAATTTTATAATTATGCTACCTTTTATCTCAAAAAGTCCTGTGGAATGCGACACAGCGGGCAAAAACTCTTATAATCTAGCTAGAGTAAGTACTTAGACGTAATGAGTGGGTAGACATCCGTCACCCTAAAATGTAGTAAGTACCTAAAGACAAGCGCGCGGACGTAATATCTGTGTAGTTACCCATCTAGTTCTAATGATAAATCACTTAATTATCTAAGTTAATTGTTCCTCTAATGAATAAAATAGAATGAAATTAAAAGTAGATAAATGTAACTTACCTATAATATTGCGAATATCAACCAATCTATCAACATAGGATGCAGACATATATTTATTTAAATATCTACCTACTCAGTTATTCAAAACATGCCTGTACCATGGCATCGAGTTTCTTAGTAATTAAAAGAGCTTTCATGAATTGGCAATCATTTTGATCTCAAGATTGTAATCGTGTTACTTACGAAATCATCGCAAGTAAGTACCGTAGCCTTAGCACGAACAACTTGCGAAAAAGTATTCGTATCGTCACGATAGAGGCGCTGGTCCATATCTCATACAAATTGGTCTCCATGACGATACGAATACTTTTTCGCAAGTTGTTCGTGCTATGGCTACTGAACAGTAGCCTTAGCATCGTCATGGAGACCAATTTGTATGAGATTTGGACCAGCGCTTTTATCGTGACGATACGAATACTTTTTCGCAAGTTGTTCGTGCTAAGGCTACCGTAGACCAATCTCAGTCCGTTACTTACGGTCCAACCAACTTTTCTTTTACTCAAATTCAATAGCGTTTAGAAAAATAAGAATCATTTTTTATTGTAAGTGACAGGTGATAAGTCGTCGACCTATACCAATGTCAAATATTTCATTCGTCCGGCATCGAGGTGTGCGGACATTATAATTTCAAAATCTAGAGTTTTTGTGGGGCCCGGCGCCGTTCGAATATTTACCAGCTACACATAAATAACTACTACATTCAAATCTAGAATCTAGTTCTATAACCGATATGGTCTTTTAAATGTCCGCTAGAGGTCGTCGTCGAGTCGCTACGACTTATAAAAAAATCACGACCATAGAGATGTCGGTGGTAATTACGAATTATTATTTTCAAAATAAAAAGAATATCGTACCTATGTACCTATTTCATTAATTACTTATAAATTCTTAAAAAAACTAACTACGATAGAAATGATAGATATTTAATAAAAAAATGATTTAATTATTCTTTTAGGGGTACCAGATGATTCATTCAGATATTCTAATGGGGAGCGTAAGCGTAGGGCCTGCCGGCAGTGAACTCTCTTTATGGCGGTCACCAGAGGTCATGCGACGCTTTTTTATTCTTCGTGTAACGTAAAACGGTAATTTTATGAAACTATGGTACGCGAATGTACCTTTTTATGTGAACTCGTTTGCAATTGCAATATTGATAAATTGAGACATTTTAAAATTTTTACTTTACTTATATACCAACGTTTTGATAAGGTAAGGTTTAGGGAGTTTTTAAGGACATAATTTTGACAGAATCTGTATTATGTAGGTACATTTCGAGATGTCTTCATACGGTTAGTATTGTTTACCTCAACTGAACCTGTAAATAAATGTGTGGTAAGTACATAACTACATTATGGCATGTCTGAGTGGACACCTAATTTGTATACTGCTTTGATGATGTGTGTATTTTACCGGGTTTATTTTGGGTAGTTCATTTATTTTCCTACAATGACATCAAATTCTCAAATACTGAGAACCTTTTTGTAATTATCGACTTTGGTCTTGATATCGAAATATTGTACCAGTAAGGATTGTAACACCATATATTTTAAAAGAGTGTCCATGGAGTTTCTTGCCGGATTCTTCTCCATAGGATCAACCTTTTGGAACCGTTCAAGATTTGGAATGGTCTTTCTCTTGAGGTGTTCCCACTGCGCTATGACATGGGGATCTTCAAACAGCGCGTATACAGCCGGCAACGCATCAGCACCTCCTCTAGTGTTGCAGATGTCCATGGGCGACGATGACTACTTACCATCAGGTGGCTCGTCAGCTCGTTTGCCGACGTCTAAATATTTAAAAAAAAACGTTCGACTAGAATCATAACGTTTCATAAACACATGTAAAAGGTTACCTATTTGAAATAAAAACATTTGAACTTGTAACAAAATTATTGTCAATTTATAAAATTCACATGTAATAAGTATATATAGGTAGGTACTATACGTAGGAAGAGAGTTTGCCTGATTTTTTTTTAAACTCGCAGTTGGACAGAAAGTTTAACTGCATAAAATAATTTCTTAATTAAATTGATTACACACGTAATTATTTAAGGATTTATGAAACACTTGACATATCTAATGTAACACTTTTTAAACTCCCGACGAAAAAGAGGGGTGTCCCGCCTGGTCGGGAGAACCTCAGAGGAAAGGGAGAACCGATTTTGCTTCATTTTTTTATTGAAATGTGCCTCAGATTTATTTTTATACCATACCATCACTCCTGTATTTCCCGAAGGGTTAGGCAGAGGCGTACTTATGCACACCCACAGTTCGCCGGTATGTTTAGGTCCCATGTAATACGGGGCGAGCCTATTGCCATTAACCAGGCACAAATCCAGACTCCGAGCTGCTACTGAGAATTTCATAGAAAAACCCAATAACATTTTGCTCGACCTAGGGATCGAACCCAGGACCTCTAGCGTAGCAGTCGCGCTTGGGACCACTAGACTAATGAGGCATTTATTTTTATTTAGGTAGCTATATAAATAATTGTCTCTGCGTCGTTTACTCGTTGTTCATTATAATCCAATGTTAATTTAATCACGTTGGTTGATTATTAGTTCAGTCGCATTAGAATAAAAAAATCACTTGACTTCCCTTTTGCCAGTGTTAGTTCTCAAAGCTCTTCTCAAAACTCTTCTGAAAACATAAAAGTTAAAAAACTATAGGTACCAAAATATACTATATTATACTTATACTTATACTATATACTAACTTAGGTTTTAGGGATCTACTACTAGAACTAGAACTATTGGAAATAAGCATCAGTGTCCTAAAAGCACCTACTGCGTGCTATATCGCACGTACCCAAGCTATAGGACGTAGTAGGTACATTAATAGATATGTCTCGAAGGACCAGTATTCTTTTGCATCTGCGGCGCGTGATCTCCTAAAGTTCATTGTTATATAATAATAACCTATATAAAAAAGTCTAAATGTCAAGAAGATTTATTGACATTATCATAATATTTAATACTAGAAGGTGGAATGCGACTCGAAGGTGACCGCTACGATCTAGCTACCTTTATCCTAGTTGACCAAGACACAAGTGTGAAGGGGCCCGACTTAATTATAATATTATGTGCAGCGACCTTATACACAAATTACACGTTTCAAATGGAAAGGCAGAATGAACGAACATAAGACAATTTATCGCCTCTAACCATTTATCAGCATTTATTATATTAGTATAACAAAATTGTAACCGGTCGATGTCTGTATGAGAGCAATGAATTTGACGACACGTTTGGCGTAGCGGCTGAGCAATCGGCTTCTGCGCAACGTGTTGTGGGTTCGATCCCCACACGGAGAAAATATTTGTATGATCTGCAGGTAGTTGTTCCGGGTCTGGGTGTTTATGTTTGTGAGAATTTGTGTTTGTAAACGCACCCACGATACAGGAGAAAATCCTAGTGTGGGGCAAAGTTTAAAAAAAAAATTGAAACCAAAACGATTTCTACAATTTTTGTTTGTCGGTCAGTTTGTAAAAATTGGGCAAGTGCAATATGTAAATCCTTTTAGGACGCGAGTGAAACTGCCGCCAACAGCTAAGAGATAAATAAATAAATAAATATTATAAATAGCCTAAAATATACTTACTAGGCCAAAATAGATTTACCTAATTTATTGCCAATACTTGGAAAATGCTAATTCGGAACGAAAAGACCAAAAGTCGAAATAGGGACCGAAAAGACCAGAGTAGAAAATAAAAACATCAAAGACATGAGCTGACAGTGCCACTTTAAAACTAATAAATTGAGATGGTAATCGATCATCTTTCTAAACTAATGTCTGTATTAAAATTAATAGCTTTTTGATAGCCAGTGTTTAGAATAATATCTATATTTACAGACATGATAAAATATATGATTACATGTTTTAAAGAAATGAAAACTTAAGTGTTGGCAATATCGACGGTTTTAAAATCGAGAGTAATTATTGGTATAACAGCATCACGCCTGTTTTCCCCGAAGTGTTAGGCAGAGATGTAGTAATAAGTATATGTAGGTACAGCCTCAATTAAATTTGGAGATCCAAATAAATATATCAGGGGCGAGCCTATTACTATTAATAGATATTAAATAGATAACTAGATAGAATATTCTAAGTCATAGTAAGTAAATCCTTTTGGCACGGGAGTGAAACCACTGGTAACTGATGATAGAGAAGATAGAGAATTCTAAATAAAACCTTGCCTTGATTTTCTTCTTGAGATCGTAATGCAGAAGCTCTCAAAAAAGGTCTCAATGCTAATAAATGAATCATGCACTGAATCAAATGAATTATTTATAGTTAGGTATTAGATTTAGAATTACAAACAATAATTAAGCTAATTACGTCACAAAATATCTAACAGATTATACAGACAGCTGGACATTAAAAAGGTCAAAGGGTCATTAAGTTACAAACTAAAGTAACTATCGGTTTACGTATCATCTTCTCTCCACATCATTCTTTATTAAATAAAGTCATGTTTTTGACCTTCACGGTGGAAGCGTTAACAAACACATTTTTTGGCATACACATTATAGACGGAATGGGAACGAACCCACAAACCGTGGCGTAGAAATTGATCACTCAGCCACTATACCGAACGGAGCTTAGCCGGCGCCGGCGTTTTTCTTGCCGATGATCTCTGTCAAAAAACGCCAAAACAAATCAGAGAATCATGGATGAAGCTAGAATAGAATAGAATTATAATAATATGGCTAATAATCCTGTAATTAATTGTGTCAGACTTAAAACTAATACAACAATAATTCGCATGGTAAAATGATATTTTTGCCTGCAAGTATTATCCATGTGTAATTAAATTACTGAATAAATCGGCATATTTGCAGTTAAAAAAGGCAAAAAAAGTTATTATTATTTCGACCTTTACCTTTTGCTTGGTAAAAATTAATTCTGAAAAGATCAGATATTGTAAGAGCTTCAATAGTAGTTCATGAATTTATTAATACTACTAATACAATACTATAAGACATAACCAACTGTAATAATTTCAAATTTAAAAAAATATGGTTATCAATATAATTAGAGACATCGGCCTTTTTAGAGTCATTAGCCGACTTATTAATAATAACAGCCTCTGATTGCGCAATTACAATAGTTCAATAACTTCCGCGGGATTTAATGTATTCAACAAACAAACATTCGGATCACGTAACCATATCGACGGATACATTCATTAAATATTTTGTATGTGACGTGTTTACTACGAATTGTAAGATGAATCAATTTTGATAAGCTTGTTTTACTTAACGTGATGTAATTAAGGCATATTATTGTGAAACTAGGAGAGAAATAAAATCGTAACTCTGTATTACGATTACGACGTGTCTCTTGTTTCGTCTGTACAAATACAAAACTATCATGTGACTTGAAAGATCTAATGCACATTTTTTCCCTGCATCTGACACCACGACCCGTAATAGCAGAGGACAGACTATCTGTTGCGCTGACTAGGAATCTAATACTAATATTACCTATATATTTAAGTATCTACTTTATTGGTAATATTTGCAAAATGCTGGTTTTACAAAACAATCATGTACAAACGCTCAGAACTTGAAAGGTCTACCACACATTTTTTTCCTTGCATCAAAATTGTAGCATAATTAAGCCCCGTTGCTGCGACTGCTGTAAGGTATCGAGTGTCATTCATTGGTATTGGGGTATTGCGAAGATTTCTCATAGAGAAACTGTCTTATTGATCTAGTTGTAAGCGCGACTGCTACGCTAGGGTTGCATGCTTGGGTTCGATTCCCACGTCGGCGTCGAGATAAGTGGATAAGTGTTATCGAGATTTTCGTTTAAATTTTCCAAAGCAGCTCAGTGTTTGCATGTAATAAAATGACAATTGACGCGGCTCCTACATGGGACCTAAACATACGGACGGTGGTAACATATATTAATGAGGCAAAGGTGCCTCACCCCACGGAGAACACATGCGTAATGGTACTTATATTATGTTTAGGTATGTCTATGAGAAACATTAGAATCCAGAACCTCTCATTCAGCAGCCACGCTTGAATTCACTTGTCCAACGAGAGATTTAAATATGCAAGGCACGGTACAATCAATCACGATAAGACAGACGAGTGCCGATGTACAGAATAACTTTAGGTCATCTAACATGCCTACTGGTCGTCAGGTGTTCACACGTTCAGAACTGCACGTTCGCTCCATTGAATCGACGAGGTCGAATGAACCCAGTCACCTCTTTATATACTTAGGTTTATATTCAAATAACGATGAACAAGGAGCTTTGATCTTCTTTAATTGGTGTGTGAATATGACAGTTTCCGGTAAAGATTACCGCGAAGTACCTACTACTTCCAAAGACCTTTATGTTAAAAATACGAAAGTAACTCGGACTGTTTCTCTGTTACCTTTTTTTTTTCTTTTCTTTAAAACGTTGCCCCACACTAGGATTTTGTCCTGTATCGTGGGTGCGTTTACAAACACAAATTCTCACAAACACAAACACCCAGACCCGGAACAACTACCTGTAGATAATACAAATATTTGCTCCGTATGGGGATCTTACCCACAACACGTTGCGCAGAAGCCGATCGCTCAGCCGCCACGCCAAACGTACCGATTTCTATAACTTTTTGCAAGGGAATAGATTATAGCCTAACAACAGAAAGTCCTTTATTAGTATAAGCGTAGTAGCACTAGCAACTAAGGGCTCATTGCTCAAATAATTTCAGAAAATCTCTATTCATTGTTGTTCGGTCCTTCTGTACGGAATTTCTTCAAATCAGCCTGGAGCTTCGATTCGTGTCAGATAATAAGGCAATGATTTACCCTCTACTTATGAAAATTCTTACCACTGAAACGTGGAAAATGAAACGCCGCTTTCCCGCGGACCTTCCATGTAGGACACAAATGAAAAAGGTTCACTCACGGCAGAGGAGTCAAATTGTCGGTTTTTAATATGCAAGTTCTCTGTGAAAATTTCGTCATCGAAGTTTATCCTCGTAGCCTCATTAGCCGTATCTTTTTATCAAAGGACTAAAAGCTTGAATGAAACGATTGACGTTGGTAAAGCGCCAAACTAGTACGAAAACTTTGGAAGCACCCTACGATACGGTGATTCGTAAAGCTCAGTGGCTCGACGCCCCAGTTACAAGTCGAGGGGCGGCGTGAAGGCACAAATTCCGCAGCGCTGCGCTACCGCACACGACTGTCTATCGGAAGAAACTGTTCGCAATTTAAAAATATCGCAACCTCTTTTAAGCTTTATTTTTATGATATTAACAATTTGAAAGGCGCTGAATAAAAATTAAAAAATTGGATTTGCGGTTCAATAATATTGCGTTGTATCGTGATTTTCTGTTGTTTTGCAAAAACTACATGTTTTTAAACGAGTTAAAATGTGTTACAAAAAGTTTGAACAGTACTTATTATTATGTTTGATAAAACAAATAACTATGATACCGTACGTGTGTGGCAGATCGTCGAACGGTGAAGAAATGAAATTAATTTCTGACTGCCAATTGAAGGAACTGGCGAATGATGTGTGTTCCAGTTTGGAGCTTTACTTAAACGTGGTAAGATTACATTTATCTATATTTAATTTATCATACACTATTTTGTTTAACGAGATTGAAAAGAATTACCTATACTTATTTAAATTCCTGAAACAATTACTGTAATAACCTCCACATTTTTACAGTTTTTTCATTGATCAATTTCAGGTTGAGTTTACAATTTACCTACATTATTAATTATATAAAACAGTGTTTTTTTATTTCACCGATTTTAAAACAAGACAAGAAAAAATATTTTCGCCGTTTAGAAAAATCTTGAAACAAGAAGCAATTGACGCCTCCCATAATGGTCCTTTTATACTTGGATAAAATCAGCGTAATTAAATAAATAAAAACTTTTTATTTGCTTGGAAGATACCTACTAGAACTATTAGGAAAATGTGTTTTGTTTAACAACAGGAAGTTTATTCTGTTAATTGCATAAAATTACCCTGGTAGTTTTGGCAACTACCATAGCAAAATCCCAGAACATACAATTTGCACATTTCACAACATACACAATGCATTTGTAGAAATCTTTAACCATGATACGATAACAAGTACCAGTTTAAAAACCACACACAAATGATAAAACGATACCAAATTGCAAGTAAACAAATACGTGTGTGCGTAAATACCCGACTTCCGACAAAAAAGTGCAATGCTTATTTTATAAACAATTTTAGCAAGCTAAAGGTTACATTTATCTGCGATCGCTCTCCCAAAAATGTACCTACCGATATCATGGCTGTAATCAATAAACCGAAATATTGACTGCAGTAAGTGCCTACTTATTGGTATAACGTAGATAATACATAATGGGTTGTTTATCGTAGTACTCGACCGACATTGACACTGAAACACGAACTTGAACGTTGGGTATTTTCGGTTGCAAATGACGAAAGCGATAGAGCTTCGTCTGCACATTTTATCGTTCGTATGTATCGCGATATGGTTTCGGCATAAATCACGAATTCGATGTAAGTATGATATTCATAATAAAATAAAAAAAGACGAATTGAGATACATAAGTATGCATGTATGCATTTTACCCGAAGCCATCAGACCTCGGACTATCTTTTTCCCTGTGTGGGGACGGGGCAGAATACTGCTCCTCACTGCCACTCAGATAGGCAACTCGTAAGAGGCGAGAAAATATCTGACTTGCTCGGTGGTAGAACCTCTTAGGGTCTGACTGGCGACCACCCTTACGTCGGAGTCTGTCGTAATCGTAAAGCACCTTGGTGTGTGTTTCGACTATTGCGGGTAAGAGCCAGTCCACCTTGGCCGCTGCGGCTCTAGCAGTCTGCAGTCCATAGTGGTTCTTGGGTCGGTAACGCATCAGAAACTTTTCTGGTGTTGCAGGTGTTCATCGGCGACGATGACTACCTACCATCAGGTGGCTCGTCAGCTCATTTGCTGAGCAATACCAATTTTTTTTAGTTTCGTGTGGAAAATCCTCATGGACATCCGCCGCCCGGGGAGGCGACGCGGCGTGTCGGACTCCACCCAGAGTGAGTGACCTACCGACTAAAAACCACACGGTGTTCCCTTCTGCACCTGCTGCGTCGGGGGCTACGGGAAATAGACAATTCGTCCGCGGCCCCCGACTGGTGCTGGCCCATCTATACATATATAGAGGGGGAGTGAGGCGTTGGACTCCCCCCCATCGCCATTGAGGGGCGCGCGTGGAACACTACGCGCCACCGCCTCGGGTTCTAGAAGGGAGGGTGTGGCGGGCGTCCCCGCGCCCACCACTCCCGGAACCATTTAGGGAGGCTGGAGGAGGGCGTTATCTGCCCTCCGCCGACGTCTCCCGGTAATACCAATATCAATACTCCAAGTATAGACTGGTTGTCAACTGTCAGACTTTTTAAGCTTCTGACTACAACTAACAGTTGTCACATGTGTTCATATGACAACCGGGACCGACGGCTTTACGTGATCTGTGAGGTACGGAAGGACGGGACCATTTTGACATCTACAGAATAGCCTCTAAAGAAGATCGCCACTTTTAGTAAAGGCACTGCGGTAACTGACCTAACCTAATTTTATGGTAATCCCGCGGTTTATCCCGCGGTTTCCTCCGCTATAAATGACTAAGAAGGACTTACATACAAACTGTCACCACGTCCTTTCGGGTTTGAATTTCCAAAAATCCTTTCTTAGTGCTCGTCTATTGTGCAAAAGGAATCAGCATGCAAACTTTCAGGGATCTAGCTCCTGTAGTTTAGGCTGTACGGTGATACGCCAATAAGGTTTTCATTTTATACTAGCTTTTGCCAGCGACTTCGTCCGCGTGGAATAGTTACTTTGTTCCCTAGTTCTTCGCCCGCGGTTTCACCTGCGTTGCCCTGTTCGTAAGGGTTGTAGCGTGATGTTTTATAGCTTGAAACCTTTCTCATGAATCACTCATTTTCCCAACATTTCCCTTCACTGCTCTGCTCCTATTGATCGTAGCGTGATGAAAAGTATACTATAACCTGCCCAGGAGTATGAAGAACAATTGTACTAAGTTTCGTTGAAATCCGTCGCGTAGTTTTTGTTTCTATAACGAACATACAGACAGACAGACAGACAGACAGACAGACGGACAAAAATTTTAGTGATTGCATTTTTGGCGTCTGTATCGATCACTAATCACCCGCTGATAGTTATTTTAGAAATATATTTCATGTACAGAATTGACCTCTCTACAGATTTATTATAAGTACTAGCTTTTGCCAGCGACTTCGTCCGCGTGGAATAGTTACTTTGTTCCCTAGTTCTTCGCCCGTGGTTTCACCTGCGTTGCCCCGTTCCTAAGGGTTGTAGCGTGATGATATATACATTGATAGTTTGAAACCTTTCCCATGAATCACTCATTTTCCCAACATTTCCCTTCACTGCTCTGCTCCTATTGATCGTAGCGTGATGAAAAGTATACTATAACCTGTGGTTTGGGCTGTGCGTTGATAGATCACTATGTCAGTCAGTCAGTCACCTAACGTAAGAGTAGACAAATATAATCAGAAAGCTCCGAACTGCTAAGCTATCGGGAGTTACACGTGTTATTGTGAGTCAACCATAGAAGATAGACATTTGCTGTCGTGGAATATTTTTTATATAATTTTAAGGAGAACATTTCCGTCATACATGATTTCTGTGTAGCTTTAACCATTAAGGCTGCACACGCGACGGAAGCTTAAAAAATGGAGTAAGTTCTCCTGTTTTCCCAACATTTCCCTTCACTGCTCTGCTCCTATTGATCGTAGCGTGATGAAAAGTATACTATAACCTGCCTAGGAGTATGAAGAACAATTGTACCAAGTTTCGTTGAAATCCGTCGAGTGGTTTTTGTTTCTATAACGAACATACAGACAGACAGACAGACAGACAGACAAAAATTTTACTGATTGCATTTTTGGCATCAGTATCGATCACTAATCAGCCGCTGATAGTTATTTTGGAAATATATTTCATGTACAGAATTGACCTCTCTACAGATGTATTATAAGTATAGAAGAAGAAGATAATAGATAGATTTCAAGTAAAAGTCCGCTTTGTGTGAGTCATATCTACTGAATTATAATTCAATACTAGAACGGGTTCTAAATATAAATAAATTATGAGGAAAATTGTTGAATGTGGTCAAATTGGGAACTTCCCACGGGAATATTTCCCAATGCCTTGGGAATATTTAATAATCCTCACTACATTTATCATCTTGGCGGGCACACTGCTAGTATTACATTATATTATACAAGCCCTGTTTGTGCAAACGGAACTTTTTTATTCACGTGTCAGAAATACTTCAAACTGCATCGCTTGCGTTCTTTCCTGTGAAACTTATGTTTATTAGATAAAATAGAAACAAGCGCAAGCGTTCTTTAAAAAATTACCTACGCTGTAGCTTCCTCTCATACTTCGAAAACATTTGCACTTTAAGCGAATTCCCTAAAACACCGTACATCCCGGAAACAACTGTATCACTAGGCAAATTCCTTAAAAAAAACAAAATTTGATATTTTGTTTGCTCTGTGACCACAAATGACAACTAATTAGAAACATAAATGCACATAGCGTAAATGTCTACTATGTACATGTTTAGCGGTGACATGTTTAGCGGTGTGACTTGTATATAATTTGCTTTTGAAAAATTACAATGCAATGAACGTTGAACTTTCTCTACAAGATTATGTCATGTTAGAGTGATGTACAGTCAACAGCACATCATAGTTGTGTTTACTTGATGTGCTGTCGACTGTACAATACTGTATCACACATAATATCATATAGATAACATCGATAATTAAGCAATCTTAAAAGGACGCCGTTTATCGTTGATCATCCAAAATTAAAAAAGTTGCCAGGTTAGTCTACGATCAATGTATAAGCCAAGATATCTTACATGGCCACTGTGGGGTAGAATACATTGGTCCAGCTTTACAGGTAGGCATTCTCACTTTTTAAGAGTGAATGTCACCTGTACTGACTGCAGCACTAGCCTTTATTTTCCATTTTTGAAGGCATTCATTTACTTTGTTAAGGCCCTTCTGCAAGTTTTCTGATGCCAGTCTTGAATCTTCATTACTTGCTAATATGGCGGTGTCACCCCGACGTTAATCTCTTGGAACTCAGATGTGGATTCACCTTCTTTCACATAAAATGTGCGATTCTCAAATATAGGAGTGGGATATGTTCTGCTTGAAGTACCTACCTCAAATTTTATTGTTGTAGTAATGTAATAATGAACAACTCTATTTTTACAATTTCACCCCTCTTTTTGGTTCGGGGGTTAAAAATCGAAATAAAAAAATAAACAAAAAAATTAACAACAGAAGTCTCTTACTTGAGCAAGTTTCATTTGATGACGGGTGATCATTCTTACCACATCAAACCCCTCTGTGCCTCGGACAACATGTGAAGCCGTCGTCGGTCCCGACAGTCAGACGCCTAAAAAGCCTGACAACCAGTCTTTCCTCGGTATATTGGTAGAATGGCCCGAAAATTGTGGGAGTTTTTTGTATACCTAGCATAGAAAATTGTCTCGGATCGTCTACCTCCTTGGAAGGCAGCAAACCAATTAAAAACCATACTTGCCTTCCCTTTTCTTTCCTTAGTCACGGCGATGGGATTCCTGACGAGACTTGAGTAGTTAGTTACTACAGTTTTAGTAGCGTATCATTTTCTAATTAGTTATAATTAGAATCTCCTTTATTGCCCGGAGGTGTGCCAGTTCGTGGTATTTCTGTGTGTTTGTTGACAAACTGTGCATCGTGGCAATGATTCAATCGCACATATTGGAACGTGTCGCCTTGCATACGTTAACAATGGCGCATTTTGAATATGACGGAAAATGTGTTACATAATAATGACAAGATGAACACAAAAAACATGAAATAAACCTGACAAGTTCTGTAATTCATATTTAACTTTGAATGGGATAACTGGGTATCGTAGGTTCAATTCACACCCGAAGCAAATATTTGTCTGTTCTACGCATATCTACTCTGATTCAAGTTTTCGTTGTTGTTGTTCCGTTGTTCCCTAGTGCGAGCGAGGTATCTTCACTACATAGTATAAAACAAAGTCGCTGTCTGTCCGTCCCTATGTATGCTTAAATCTTTAAAACTACGCAACTGATTTTGAAGCGGTTTTTTTAATAGATGGAGTGATTCAAGAGGAAGGTTTTAAGCTATTTAACATTACGCTACGGCTCTTAGGAATGGGGCAACGCAGGTGAAACCGGGCGGGTCGCTAGTTAAATAATAAAAGGAAATTGTGTCTGAAATTTGCTACTAATGTATTGATGATAAACTTGTGCCCGGAAGTTTTCTAGACGGTCGAAATCCCAATGTCTATTGATTTCTTCCGAACACAATAAACAGTTTATAAAAAATTGAATCACTTAGTTTTTTATCAGTCTGGTCTAGCACTCTGGATATTTTTATATGCGCCGTCTAAATAAGCGTGAGTCGTGATTCATTTCTATTACGTTTGATTAACATTTTTTATAATAAATGTTCCTTTAAAATTATGATTAATATAGGTACTTAATATAACTTTATTGATGAATGAAGGGAATTACATTAGAACTTTTTTTTAAATATCTATTATCTAAATATATAAAAAACTCAAAGGTGACTGACTGACTGACATAGTGATCTATCAACGCACAGCCCAAACCACTGGAGGGATCGGGCTGAAATTTGGCATGCAGGTAGATGTTATAACGTAGGTCTTGGGGGCAAGCCTATAGCCATTAACCGGGCACAAATCGAGACTCCGAGATGCTACTGAGAATTTCATAGAAAAACCCAATAACACTTTGCTCGACCTGGGAATCGGACCCAGGACTTCTAGCGTAGCAGTCGCGCTCAGGGCCACTACGCTAACTAGGCAGTTAAAAAAAGTTCTATTGAATGTCATTGCTCCGACAAGTGAAGGCTATAATTGCTGTTAGTCAGTTACGTACGGCCAGGCACAAAAGTCGCTGAACACCGCCAAATTTTTTAAACACTTCTCAGTTGATTCGGGCAAAGGATAAAGCATATACACCGTTACATTTAAGTCGTTTTAATACCGAAAGGACGGTATTATACTCATCACTAGGAATAACTTTTACTATGGAACCAACCCTGAAATCACAAAAAAAAACCAGCTGTTCCATACACTCTGACGAGTTCAGAGTACACAAAATGTATTGGAACAGATCTTTTTTTTTTCGTAATTTTAGGGTTGGTTCCATAGTAAAAGTTATTCCTAGTGATGAGTATAATACCGTCCTTTCGGCATTAAAACGACTTAAATGTGACTGTGTATTTATCTTACATATGCAGAGAACTCGTACTACCTTCTCAGTCCGGGAACTACTAGATAACACAGATTTTAAAATGTATTGAATATTCCATCGTGTTCCGCTACTCTGCCACCTACTGTACGATACAAAAGGGATTTTTTCATAGATGTTATATGCTTCTTAGTTCTACCTTTAGCAGACAATCAAGCATTTAAGTACATAGTTTATAAATAAAAGATAAGTGAACGGTAGGAAATAATAATTAACGGCAAGCAAATGTTTTTTTTTATTCGTGATAGGTTTACGCTTGACCGCCAGGTCGCCTGACTGCGATCTACGATGGAGCGCGCTTGCCTAGAAGAAACCGATTCACTCGTGATTTAAAGACACCCAGATTATATCTATCAAGGTAGATCCACTCGGGAAGAGCATTTCACATTTCAGCGGTACGCGTGATAAAAGTGAACATAAAGCGTTTCGTTCGGGTTTTTAGAGTGTCCACCATGAAGCGTTGTCGCTTTTTCGTGCTTCTAGTCGTCCAATACTAAAAAGGGCTAGGGGGAATAAGATCGTGGAGATCTGATGCACACTCACCGAAATTATTATACAGTATGACAAATCGGAATGGGAGATCCCATTCCGATTTGTTATCCTGTATAATAAATAATCTGTATATTAATTAATCAGTAATCTTTATCTTTTGATTCAGATTCATTACTTATTCATTACAAAATGTAATTTCAATAACCTAAACTGTCCAATAAATATTCGTATTTTTATCTTACATGGTGTAAAACTGCAAACTAAGCTATTATCTTCAGGTAGGCATGAATGGCCGATATTTAACTAAAACACAAACATAAATAATATTATTCAAGTAAGTATCAAAATACGCGCCTGTTCAATCCATTACGCAGATAGTGACTACGTGAAATATTAACGCTTTTTTTCTGTTCACGTGAAAAGTAGCAGAGGTACACGAGACGTTGCCAAACTCTCTTTACAACACTATAAAGTTTTTAATGTTAGTTATTTTATATTTTTGTGATAGTTATTTTATTTTCCTTAATCACATGTTTTAAATTTTCTAGAAAGACTCATAAATATATTTTAATTTGTCACGTCTATTAGATAAATTTCACCCTGTAATTTAACGTGATCTTTCTTTTTCAGACAGTGAACATCTGCGAAGAAAACTTTTGGGGTCAGTATCCTACAATCAATAAATATTATCACGCACATGATTATTAGGTACACAGCCGCTTCTAGGTATTTGAACAATGTTATTAAAATCAACTGATAATAAATACCAATGCAATAACATTGACTGAAAGGGCATTATTGCCTGAAGTATTGATTACACACAATAGTAAAAGTATTTTAGGTATAACTATCTATGCCATAACAACAATTTTTAGAATTTTTGTCTGTCTGTCTGTATGTTTGTACGCGCATAACGCAAAAATTACTACATGGAATTGAATGCAGTAAAAGAAAGGAAGGAAAATATGAACAGCATTACTTACATACATACAAACACTCATGCCTTTCTCCTACAGGGGTAGACAGAAACTATAGACCGATACTTGCTATTCTTTTGCTTCTCCCACATTCATACATCTAAATATATATAAAACTCAAAGGTAACTGACTGACTGACTGACATAGTGATCTATCAACGCACAGCCCAAACCACTGGAGGGATCGGGCTAAAATTTGGCATGCAGGTAGATGTTATGACGTAGGCATCCGCTAAGAAAGGATTTTGATAAATTCTACCCCCAAGGAGATAAAATAGTGGATGAAAGTTTGTATGAAACTTTGTCAATTTTAAACCGATCGGGCTGAGACTTTGCATGCATATAGCTACTATGACGTAGGCATCCCCTAAGAAAGGATTTTGATAAATTCCACCCTTAAGGGGATAAAATAGGGGATGGAAGTTTGTATATTAATAATAATACTTCTTAACGCGAGCGAAGCTGCGGGCAAAATAATTAATAAATTTCGACCTATATAGGGGTGGAATAGGGGATGAAAGTTCATATGGAACAAAGTAACTATTCCACGCGGACGAAGTCGCGGGCAAACAGCTAACACGCCGGTTGCGAGTACCTGTTAGTTGTTATAACATTCATATGCTTCCCCAGGTCCTGACCCCAGTATACCAAAATCAGCGGTGGTTAAGATAAAGTGTCAGACGAATCTGACTATCAAGTTCCAGATAGAGCCATCAAAGAGTTGGCAGCTTGTCGCGTTGGTGCCGCCCTATAGCGACCAGTGTGACACTGAATATAATCCTGTAAGTATAAGCAGTGAGCTAGGAACCGAAATACAGGCATTTGCTGGAAGGGCTTTCAATTAAGGGTATTACATTGCCCAATGACCTTGACGATTTAGTGTTTGTGCTAGTATTTGTTAGTCACAGGCATTGCGGGGATGCTTCACGCGGGGTGCTTGTAAGGTTTCGGGTATTTCTTTATTATTTTAAAATGTTCAAAGAAATAAGAAAATACAAACAATACAAATTGTTAATTACGTAATTACAATTTATTTGGTATAAAATTCATGACTAACTCTTAAGCTGTTAGGGGGAAAAAATTTATATAGCGTGGTGGATGGATTATATATACCCCTATAATTTTCAGAGGGACCTCGTAGTGCCTCATCACAGTAAATATCATTTGCACGATTCATAGAAAGTGTTGCATCTGGCTAGAAACATACATTTCGATGCTAATATGAGTTTTATAAAGATGTTATCATAATTGAGCATCATTGAATCTGTAAATTACTAGGGTAGGACTAGGTTCCATAAACCTCGAATTTAACACAACTGTAATCTCATAAATCAGTAGAATTTATCCGCGATGCGGGTTTTTAACGTAGATAACAAGTGAACTGGCGCGAAAGTGAATTAATTTGCTGTTAACACAATCTGTTCCACACATCGATTCTAGACCGTTATATGTAAAGCACCAGGAAATGGAAACATCTCATTGTAATCGTGATTGTAGTGGGACATGTGTTTGCCAGATAATGATTTCCAACGTAGGGATGGCCAACACGAATAAATGAATGATACTAAGATTCCACTATGTGGATGGCACTGCCATTACACGCGGCATCTACCGAAACAAATAGGATATGATCTAAAGTATTGTGTATACTTATACGCTATCACACCCGCTAGTGAAGTTAACATATTTATACATCAAGTTATCATAAAAATAACAAAACCATAACAACTGACTAGCACCTCCTTCACCTAGTGGTCGTAAGCGTAGCTGCTGAGCGTGTAATTGTTTTCTATTGGGTTTTCTTATTTATGAAATTCTCAGTCGCAGCTCGAAAGTTTGGATTTGTGCCGTGTGGACATATTCGGTCTTGTCGTCTATTAGATGGGATCTAAATACACGGGCCAAATGTGAGTGTAGGTACATCAGAACACCTTCTTATTTTAGTAACCGATCTTTACTAAAACCAGGCACGCCGTAGGAATGCATCACATTGTACACGCCGCGTGCTTTGCAATGCTTATGAATGACGCCTAACCGAATAGATAGGAATACGTTAAGAGGCAGCTGCCTCTCAAAACCATCGTTTTCTTATGAACGACAGACAGAATAACTAGTGCATATATGTACATATTCCAAACAGTTTACATTATATACATTTTCAGGTAATCTTCAGTGTTATAGAGCCTCACGAGGAGTACAGTGAAATATATACAACGCCTCCAAGGAACTACACAATATGGAGCACTATACTCGACGAGGGGTCACCTGTGATGTGGCGCGGAGGAGCCAAAGTACCTATCTACAACGAGTCGGCGGTGCCCGAACATAGAACTTACAATATAAACAGCTCCTTTTACCGTAGTGAGAAAAATATGAGCTCGGTTATCAATGGACGCTTTACTTGGAACACAAGTGGTGGTAAGATATTTGTTAGCCTTGAACTATTATTATTACGCGGATCGTTGTTGGCTCCTTCGAAACTTTCTACATCATTCTAAGTCTATTCCAGAATCTTTGTAACCTATCTTCATAGCTCTAGATTTCGGAAGATTTAACTGGACGTGTCTGAAGTCCGCTAGTGGTTGCACATTGGTAAATTTCAATATTACTGGTGTAAAGATTTTTTCATGGATTAAGTCGGCAAACGAGGCGATGAGCCACCTGGTGGTAAGTAGTCATCGTCGCTATTGGACACCTACAACACCAGCGGAGTTGCTGATGCGTTGCCGACCCTTAAGAGCCCCTACGGACTGCAGATTTCCAGAGCCGTAGTAACCGAGGGAAACTGGCTCTTACGTGCAAAAGTCGAAACACACATCAAGGTGCTTTGCGATAGTCTCTAGTCATAGATTACATTATGATTAATTAATAATTAATCATAATGTAATCTATCTAATCAATTACAATTTAATCAGATGATAATTTTTCTATAATATAGTTTTAAATTACTTATTCATTGTATTTAATGTTCCAATTTCAATAATTTATAAATATGCTATATGCATATATGCATATATGTATAAAGCCGCTTTCTGTGCATGTGGTGTTGACCTGTAATTAATTGTTGCACTTGTAAATGTTACTCTAGTCATTAAATCAGAAATGTATATAGTGTAAACAATTGTTGGTCAACCTAAATAAATAAATAAATAAAATAGTCTCCGACGTAAGGGTGGTCGCCAGCCAGTCAGACCCCAAGAGGTCCTACCACCGAGAAAGTCAGATATTTTCACGCCTCTTTCGGGATGCCTATCTCAAAGGCAGGAACAGTATTCTAACCCGTCCGTAAAGATAGTTGGGGTCGTGTGTTTTACATTCGTGATTGTTGTCCTTATATAGGTAATTTATACACTTTTGCACAAAAACATTTTGAGACATGCACAATTCTTTCGCGACCTCAGCGACCTCTCTAAACCTCTCAGCTTCTTTCTAATAAAATAATGTCAGGAATGGATAAGCTATGAATGGATAACCTACAAAAGTAATCTCCGCACTTTGGCAAGAAAAGTGTGTTTTAAAGGTCAACAATATCTAATACCTAGGATCTAGTGATCCGCCTGGCAGGCTTCACGTGTAGCCACTTTGCCTACCGGATATATATATTAAATCTAACTATATTTGAACCGTTTGGGGGGCCCGAGTGCTCGTCTCCTTTTCAAGAAAATTTCAAGGAGACTGGTCGACACTTCACGTGACCAGAAGGCTGACACGTTTCTAGGACAGCGCATGAGCATTGCCATTCAGCGTGGCAATGCTGCCAGTCTTCTCGGCACCTTCCTGGACGACAGCGATGCCGAGGAATACTTTGACGCTTAGTCACACCTCTGTCTTTTAGATTTATATATATAGCTTTTTTTACGTTTATGTATTTTATGTAAATAGTGTATATTAATAGGTCTCTTTTCAAAATAAATAATATTTATCCTTTAAAAAAAACTATATTATCTAACTTCATCAAAATCGAACCTCGGATCAGTTACGGATTTCGCCATCCACGCTCACTTGAAAAATTCATCCTGTACATTACAGTCTAATCTATTTCAGATGGTGATGGATGCTTCATTGTGTTGAACTCTTGTGATAATAATGGTTTCGACTATATTACTGTGGGGGTAAATATTCACATTTTACAAATCTTATTTCTTTATGATCTGATCTGAAATGAGATACTCTGATATATCGGACCTCGCCGCTTCTTTCCATCTAAAACATTTTGGTGCGGTGAATGGCGGATATTTCTGTGGGCTGTCTGAATTTATTTATGAATCCTACCTATACACCCTTCAAGTACCTACTTAATTACAGACACAATGCAAATTTCTATTGACTTGTATACCGAGGTCCTTACAGGCGTTGCAGTATTAAATTATAAAATAAAAATATAAATGCCTCATTAATCTCGTGGTTCAAAGCGCGACTGCTACGCTAGAAGTCCTGGGTTGGATTTCTAGGTCGAGCAGGGTTATTGGGTTTTTCTATTAAATTCTTAGTAGCAAATCTGAGCTTGGAATTGTGCCCGGTTAGTGGCAATAAGCTCACCTCCTAAAACATGGGGCCTAGACATACCAAACTATGGTATATAATGTGGAAGAGTCCTAACACAGGCATTGTTTGTCTAAAAGGAGGCTCTATATACAATCAAATGTACTAGAAACTTTTTGTGAAATAAAAGATTTATTCATTATAATTTATTATTATTACTATAACCTACCTAGTAGGTTAGTTTTTAACAAATGAGTGTAGAAACTTGAAATAGGTCTTTATGATTCCAGCCCAACAACAAATATCAAGCACAGGCAGTGTTTAAAAAGATGTTAGTGGATGACGAGTGCTACATAGAAGTGAAGGGCGTGTACGGATCCACCAAGCTTACATACCGAACGCCTTTTTGCGACGACAAAGATATTTGTATAGATAGTAAGTATCTACCTACGTTATAACACTTATAACACAGCTATTTAATAGTAAAGGAAAAAATTAAATCGCGGGCAGGATTCGAACCTGCGTCTTCTGGTTTGATATACCAGACGCTCTGACCTCTAAGCCACCGCGAACCCTACCCGCATGATTGAAATTTTGCCTTCACATTCTGAATTTACGTCATAAGGTGACGAATCCTGCCCGCGATTGAATTTTTTCCTTTACTATTATATAACTTAATAATTTTAGCATGGAAAATGCAAAAAAAATCAGAAAAACATACTTATAACACAGTTATAAAAAACCCCATCAAGTCGTTTTTACCTTGTTCTTGCAATACCTATCATTGAAATAACAGGATACCAAGTTTCAAATCGATCAGACCTGTGAAAGTTGCTCACATCCCTTCATGAACAAGAAAAGAGCTGATAATTTTCATACGGCTGGCCAGATTTTCTTAAATCATAGCTAAGAATACTCACGAGTTCACGACCAAGTCACCTTTCAAACTAAAAAACTGAATCAAAATCGGTCCATTCGTTTGGGAGCTACGATGGAACTGACAGAAACACAGATACATAGGCGTATCTATGTATCTGTGTTTCTGTCAGTTCCATCGTAGCTCCCAAACGAATGGACCGATTTTGATTCACGTTAAACTTTTATAAGATTTCACCTCTCTTTTTTGCATCGGGTAAAAATTACATTGTACCATCTAGCCTGTATAAGTGCGTCCATTGACGACGCGAAAGCTTTTCAGTTGGTCAACTGGCGGCGGCCGCGCGATTTTCACGGCGGTGGCCGCCCTAAGGGTTGGGCTGCTGTAGGTTACACCCATTGTTTGCCGGTATAATTTAACAATCATTAACTTGGCACCAACAGTTCATAGCGGCATGACGACTAATAACTGGACACCAATGTCCTCAGCCATAGGAAAATTTACTTCTTTCGTACTTTTTAGATGATTTTTTTCGTTGCGGGGTTTTTTATCTTTAGTTTTTTTGCATTAACGCATGTTAAACATTTTCAAAGAATATATTAGATATAAAATTTTAATTAAAGTAAAATTCTGTCTCAGGCATAAAAATACGATTTTTACAGGTGCAATTACCTATTGTATTAGTAAGATAGTCCATAAGGTTAATAATAAATAATATCTAATAATAATTACCTATATCTTTGATCAGAAAAAATGTCTTATATTTTTGTATTTTCTTACAGAGAGGTTAAAACCAGAGATAGTTGACAACATAGATGTCTCGGCGACTCCAGACTCGCTGAACACTTGGATGGTGCGCGTGAGTTGGTCGCAGCCGCAACTTGAACCCGAATCGTACAACGTCACTCTGCGCACGAACGTCACACAGACTATAGTGCTACCTGGGGTGGGTATCAACACCTAGTTATGTAAATATGTTTTTTATAGAACAAAAATGGGAAAGATTAAAAGAAACTTATGTACCTACCTATTTGATCAGCTCTGATTATCAGAAAGGATAGAAATGCAAGAAATGACACCATAGTGAGAGATGCATTAGTAACACTAAATGCGAGCACGATTTCAAATTCGAATTGATCACATTACATCAGTGGTTCTTAAACTTTTAGTGATGCGGACCATTTAAGAAATGTCTCATGAACCACGAGCTATAGAGACAGGAATATAAATTCTTGACGCACCGCGTCGTTGTCAACTCATCGCCATTAATTGATTTCACTAGGATGAGGTCCATTTCGCGTGCTTTCAGGGACTAAGTAGATACCAGTGGTCCACAGCCCACGGGTTAAGAATAGAACATTCCTAAATTTTTCTCATGATGGTTTTGGCTGGTAATGAAGTAAATGATATTGTACAGGATGCAACAGAAGCTGTTTTCTGGAATGTAGTGAGCGACGGGATGTACTACAACTTGTCGGTGTACGCGGTGCGGGGCCACATCGCCGCGCACACCAGTCGGTTGGCACGTTTCCCTGGTAAGTCTTTTGCCTTTTAGGGCAGGCCAATAACTACCTGAAAACCACTTACTCTTCATACTATTACTATTATAATACTCGTGCGCGATAAGTTTAGACTGGCGTAGAATGCGACTCCGCCCGCTTCCCCTCTCACTTCCCCTCTGGCGCCCGTGTCGTACTGTACACATACTATAATAATCACAGAACAAAGAATTATCGTCCATTTCTAATTCAAACAGTGAATAACATTGCAGTGTTTAAAGATTAATATAAAGTTGTGCTATTCCGTGTATAATATAGGCAAAATTAAAAAAATAGCGCAGTCGAAATCACGGGCGGAGGTTTGTTGTGATATTTTTGTGCACTGTACACTTGTAAGTGTACAAGCACACGTCTGTGACGTCACTGTGCTCAGGTCTGTGACGTCACTGTGCTCAGGTCTCAGCTTTAACTGGCTCAGGTAGTACAACCTTATTTTTTATATATACAGTAAAAAAATTAAAGGGCTAGTACTCATCGATATGAACAATTTGTACTACTTGAAAACGTGAAAAGCTTTTAGTAACATGCTGATAAAACATTACTTAAACGGTTGAGATTTGGTAAAAGGTACAGCCTAGAAGGAAGAAGTACTTAAATATTTTTTAATTTCCTGTAACGTTACGTAATAATGTAGATAAACGCTCAAAAATCCATCAGCACGCTAAGGATTAGTGTCACCTGAAATGACACTGTTAGTAATTGTAACATTAAGACGTCCAATAACTTAGTCAACCCGTGGATGCTGTAAAGGATCCGAAACGTCGGGAATTAAATAATATCAATACAACGCGATAAAATCCGTAAAAAGTAGTTTTATTTCAATGTCTAATATTCGCGTAAGTGTCAGAAACCAGTATATTAGTGTTACTTGTTAATGATAATGAATAGAAGGTCGTAAGTCAAACTAAACGTCAAGCTATTGCGTTGTGAGATTGCCTACGGAGTGTTGGTCGCCACTGTACACATAAGAACTCTCTTATTACCTTTGCAGAGTCTTTTTCATACAGAGTGTTAGTCTGAGTTCAAGCCTTACTTAATTGGCATCTCCTATACTAGTTCATGATTAATGATTCGTATACGTCGCTAATATGACCACGACATCATTCACACATATAATAGGTAAGTCTGTAGAAAAGTCGTGTCTGTAACATACATTTAACATACCATCACGCCTGTATTCCCCGAAGGGTTAGGCAGTACAGTTTGCCGGTATGTTTAGGTCCCATGTTATAGGGGGCGAGCCTATAGCCATTAACCGGGCACAAACCCAGACTCCGAGCGAATGAGAATTTCATAGAAAAACCCAATAACACTTTGCTCGACCTGGGGATTGAACCCAGGACCTCTAGTGTAGCAGTCGCGCTTGGGACCACTAGACTAATGAGGCAGTTCAAAATGTTCTATTGAATGTTATTGCTCCCACGAAATAATAAGTGGAGGAAACTAATTGAACGATACTGAAGCCAAATAAATATTTCTTAAAATTGTTGTCCGTCTGTAGGTGTGTCCGAAAATAAGTCAAGATCTATTTGACGGATTTCTATAAATCTGGTTTACAGGTAGATTATGAGTTTGGTCAACATTTAAGGTTACCTTTCATCGTTTTAACCTTAAGTTGGGTTGGATCGAGTAACAAATCTTTCCCATCCGTACCCAAAATACGCGGATTGTCGTGAAATTGCGGAAAATAGCCTGCTATACCATACTATAGGTAGGTATCTACTTTCTAAGGTACATATGTTATGAGAGCGAAGCCGCTGGCACTGGCAGAAGCTAAGCGGTATCATAATATATAAGATCATCCTATTTCCTTTAAATAAATCATTTATTTAAATTATGAAGGATGATAACATTTATTATAAATGTTTGGGAAAGGTGACCTATATGTAGTATGTACATACTATATGTAGTATGTTGTGGACTGTATGTGAGTGTGTATAAGGTGGCATAGTGTTGCATGTGGATGTGGGCAGAGCGTCGCTGGGGCGTGTGGCGCGGCGGCGGCGTGGGCGGCGTGGGCGCTGGGCTGGCGTGCGCCGCCGCCGTCGCGCTGGCGCTGCTGTGCCGCGCACGCCGCCGCCGACATCACGCTGCCGTGCCAGATTACATAGCGGTAACTAACACTCTTTATTTGGCCATCAATTAATTCTAAAATTATCCTGTCATACTCTCAAACACCACTGGTACGAAACGTCATAAATATGAAAATAGTGTTTCAGATTAATTTACGACGATTTTCTTTCATTTCAGGACGACAAACCTCCAAAAGACAGGGAGATGGAAGTGCTAGAAGTATGGAGCGAGCCAGAAGACCGATGGGAGATACGAGCAGACAAGCTGGTGATGCACGAAGTTATTGGAGAGGGAGCCTTCGGCGTTGTACGTAGAGCCACGCTCGCGCCGCACTCGAAACTAGTCGCCGTTAAGATGCTAAAAGGTTAGATAGACATAAATTCAGTTACCTCTGTTATATTTTGGAAGGTTTTTAACGTGGGAGAGCCATGCCTCGGCACGAATGGGCCTGCTCAATCGGAGTTATACCATGGCCTCACAGAAAACCGGCGTCAAACAACGCTTACGTTGTGTTTCGCTGAGTGAGTTAGGTTACCGGAGGCCCAATCCCCTTTTAAAAGGCGGGCAACGCACTTGTGACTGCTCTGGTGGTGCGGGTGTAATCATGTGCGGCGGTAATCGCTTACCATCAGGTGATCCGTCTACTCGTTTGTCCCAAAAAAAGGTAATTTATTCTCATCATTACACCATACTCACATTAATAGAAGAAAAACATTGTAAACATCAATTACCTATTTAAAAGAGTGGATCTATCAGTGGATTTATCTATGGAGTTTTTTGCCGGCTTTTGACAATTTAAAAGTACCTGTATGTGGTCTAATTGAAATAAAATATTTGAGTTTAAGTTAGACAACATATTTACTTAGGTACGGTCAACAACACATCATGGTATTCAAAACTGAGAAATTTTTCATTAGATTTTATATTAAATCTCCAAATAATACAGTTTTTTATCCGTTGGGGAAATTTGTCAGTTTTTGGTAATTGTATGTGCTGTTGACTATATGACATCGTAAGTATACAATTTTATTTGAGTTTTTAATAAAATAAAAATATCTTATAACTGAATAACTCCCTCATTATTCTAGTGGTCCTAAGCGCGACTGCTACGCTAGAGGTCCTGAGCCGAGCAAAGTATTTATTAGATTTATCTATGAAATTTTCAGTAGCAGCTCGCAGTTTGAATTTGTGCTCAGTTAATGACAATAAGCTGGGCGAAACTTATACCAGCATATTTTATGAGTTACATGACTTCTACATAATACTTAGTAACATGAAGCAAACTTACCCCATTTCTATTTGATCTCTTAAAGATTTCCCATCGTTGGAGGAGATCAGGTCATTCCGGTCAGAGATGGAGCTGATGAAAAGTGTAGGCGCTCATCCGCACCTCGTGAGCCTGGTGGGCTGCTGTACTGGGAGGAGGCCACTCATAGTTGCTGAATACTGCAGCCGAGGAGACCTTCTCAGTTACTTAAGGTATGTGATACTCATAAAAAAAGAACGGTAATGATAACTGACGAAAAGAAATATGTAAGCTATAAAAAATTATAATGGACCTACTATTGAACCCTGAGGAACACCTATCTTGAGCGCAGACAATGAAGGTCTTTTAGTCCAAGAGATCTTCTGAATTTTGTTTGACAACACACTACATACCATCTACCATTGTCTCGTTTCTATTTCATCTGGTATAATTCCTAATTATCATAGAGTTAGTAGAAATATTTCTTGACCTGATACAACAATTTCGTTTTCGCGGATGTCACAGATCTCTTGATTTCTCTTGTGTGAATATGTTACATAAATATTTCAATTCCTATTACTTCTAGATGCACCTGGGACTTAATGTTATCCAAACGCAACGCAAAATACTACAACAATAATATAGATAGCTCAGACTACAGACACGACTTGTTCAAGTGTACAGCGCAGATGGAGAGCTCCAAACTATTCGTAAACAAACTTTATGAACTCCAAGATATCTGTGATAAAGAACTTACAGCCTTAGATCTATTGTCTTTCTGCCGTCAAATAGCCATGGGCATGGAGTTTTTATCTGCGAATAGAGTAGTACATAGAGATTTAGCAGCTAGGAACGTGTTAGTGACAGCGGATAGGACGTTAAAGGTAGCAGACTTCGGACTGTCGAGGGATGTGTATGAAGAAAACCAGTATAAGCAGAAAGGCAATGGCAAGATGCCCGTCAAGTGGATGGCCTTGGAATCGCTGACGAGGAGAATATACACCACGCAGAGTGACGTGTAAGTTTTCACTAAATAAATAACTTTTGTATTGTATAAAATTTGTAGAATAAAGACAAAAACAAACAGGTGCCATATCTGCAAACTTTATTATATAATGTTTGTATATAATGTTTATGATATGTAATGAAGTGCATTAGCAGTGATAGCCTAGTAGTATGACCGTTGGACTGCCTAGTCAAAGCTCTCGAGTTCGAACCCAAGGCACGCACCTCTGACTTTTCGAAATCATATGCGTATTAATAGGTTGATTATCACGCGCTTAAACGGTGAAGGAAAACATCGTGAAGAAACCTGCATGAGGAAGAATTCTGCCAACCCGCACTAGGCCAGCGTGGTGGACTATAGCCTAATCCCTCTCATTTTGAGAGGAGACCCGTGCCCAGCAGTGGGACAATATAATGGGTTGATTATGTTATGTATGTTTATGTTATGTTTTAATGAAGTGCAGTCGGGAATCAAGAATTAATCAAAATTTGTATCCAAGAATTTATTTAGTAGGAGGTACGAGGTCTGGACCAGAGACAATAAGTAAAAACTTCATTTTCATCCCCCAATAACCAGTGACCCTTCGATTTGTCTTGTTGGGAACTAGAGGCCTGTAGTGACATAAAGCTGGTGTGTTGTCAGGTGGTCTTTCGGCGTGGTGGTGTGGGAGGTGGCGACGGTGGGCGGCGCGCCGTACGCGTGCGTGCCCGCCGCGCGCCTGCCGCGTCTGCTGCGCGCCGGGTACCGCATGCCCCGCCCCAACAACTGCAGCCCGCTGCTGTTAGTACTACTTACCCGCCACACTTAACACATACACGTATACATATAACATACTCGTTTATTTCAATTATAATTTTAAAAACATTTCCTTTAAGTGAACCTGCTAATTTCTATCCTATACATAACCCTAAGGTCGACTGATAGAGAACGCTTTTAGCATTCAGTCTGCCTGCCTATAAGTCTCTGCCTGTTCTATAATTGTGCATAAAGAATTAAATAAATAAATGCCTTCCAGACTTGTTAAACACTTTTGCCGACTGTGATTGCTGCACCTGACCTTTTTTGAAGGACCTTACCAGTGATCGGTGTATATTTACATACATTCGCTTTATAAAACTTTTGTAAAAGATATTTTCTTTAAACACCCATGAAAAGCCTTCCCTATGTGTAATTCTTTGTACATTTCTTCCCTAGTTATGACTTAATGCTGTCCTGCTGGCGGACACATCCCCGCGACCGGCCCACATTCGCCGAGCTACATCAGCTACTGGACGACTTGCTCAGCAGCGCATGCGCCAACCAGTACCTGTCGCTAGAAATAGAACCCGACGACGCGCCCTCAACGCCTAAGCAAAACAAATACATCAAGATGCTCACCAGGTCAGGTCTTCACTAATCAACATAACACAGACACTTTGCACTGTGTTTACTGCGGATTTTTTCATCAACAAAACTAATTATTTTTTGACAAATCACAAATATTAACATTAACTTTCGACAATTCATAAGTTTCGACCCTCGGATACCAAATTAATTAATTATAATTATGCTTATATTATATGTACAGAGGCAAACTGAACTGGTCACGCGGTGAGAACTACGAGCGTCCGCTGAAGACTCCGTCCAGCAACCACAACCACTACACGTCGCCGCCAGACTCACAATCTGCGCACGCGCATCCCGTGTAACAAAGAAAGATAGACAACACCGTATGTACTATTTTGTTTGTGTGTATTTTGAGGAGCCGGGTTTATGCAATTTAAATATTAAAGTACGAACCGTAATGGGTGTAAGACAAGCTGAATTGAATTCTAATATCTGCATTGAAATTAATACAGTTATTTCGTTTACATGTTGTGTTATGCTGTGATATGTATCTATATTTATATAAGAACTAGAATTTAGTATGATGAAATTAGTAGGTCTTTATCTTGGCATCTTCACTACATGGTGTGAAATCATAGCACCTACCAATCTGTTCATAAATGTAAAATATAATCATTTACATGTATATATTGTACAACTTACAGTATTGCCTGACATCTAAGTAAGAAATTCTGATAATATTAATATCAAATTCTTGACGAATTTATAGAGATAAGTTACTTCGAGTGTGAATATTATATTAAGATAGAGAATAGATTCAGTATACGAAATTAGTATTAGATTAGTTTATTAGTAAGTGCGTAAAGGGCTCATGTTCCAAACTATGTTATTTAGTGATTTAGTACATTTTTGTAAGATAAGGTTGCAGTATTCTGCATTGTACAGATATTTTGTATTTGTATGTACTATGTGAAATTTGCCAATAAATTGAAATAACTTCGACCTTAAATGTATTCAGGTTACTTGACAGTTGAAGGGTTACTAGTTTTTAACAAAAAAATTATAGTGAGGTGGTGAAAGAATGAATTTAAATTGAATGAACTAATTAATGTACTTGTATCCTAACTTTTGTTTTAAATTTAATAACTTGTCCTAAAACACGATGTACACTATTAAACATTGTAAAAGTTTGTCAAAGGAATGAAAAGTAAAATTACATTATTTTTATTCTTAGTCTATTTCTCTTAATTTTTACGTGGGAGAGCCATGCTTCGGCACGAATGGGTCGGCTCGACCGGAGTGATACCACGGCCTCACAGAAAACCGGCGTCAAACAACGATTACGTTCTGTTTCGCCGAGTGAGTGAGGTTACCGGAGGCCCAATCCCCATTTAAAATGTCGGCAACGCACTTGTGACTCCTCTGGTGTTGCGGTTGTCCATGGGCGGCGATAATTGGTCACCATCAGGCAATCTGTTGGCTCGTTTGCCCTCCTACCCTATAAAAAAAGTAAATTACTTTTAGGTATTGTTAATTATTAATGATACGTATGTTCCACATCTTATATACGGTTTTCTAAAGTCTTATTCATATTAAACCATTTTTATCATTCGTTCACAAAATCATTCACTACCCCAACACTATTATTCGTAGTATGGTATCATTATTTTTCTTTGAACTGTCAAGTTACTAAATAGGATTAAAAGTTGAAGTATAGATGCAAGTTTTGTTTCATTAATATGAAAATTATAGATGAATCCTAAATGTGTTGTACTTAGCCTGGTGCCTTTATACGGATAGCTTATAGAACGAACTAAAGATGAAAACGTGCCGATGGCTGCTAGAGAACATTACCGTTTACGTTCTATTTTCAACTCTATAAGGGTGATAATGAATAAATAAAACAATAGTACAGGTTGATATATTAACTTCGTATATTTTACAGCAATATAACTTATTTCTAGATATAAAAATATCCATTTAATCACACCTCGCTTATCCAACATGGTGCCTATCAGTATCGCCATTCGCAATGCGATGTGTTCTGTACTGTGCAAATATATACTAGGTTTTTAAAATCTTCTTGCGTATGACGTTTACGCAACAATTTTAGAATTTCCATGGCATAAATAAGATACTTTGATCTATTTTGCTTGAAAATCTTTAGAAAATCTCGGTACCAAAGTACAAAATATAGAACACATTTGCAACACGACCATTCAAATTCCTTTTTATCGAAACTAGTGATGTACCAACTATCAAAATTAGTCGATTATTTTAATTATTGCCACAAGAAAAATAAACAACGAAGCTTTGTACAGAAGCTTGCAGCAAATTAAACCATAATTAAATTTGATTTTAATTATGGTTTATAATATTGGAATTCGACTGAGGACTTTAGTCGGTACATACTTTTGTTAAATATAACTATAATACATTATATTTTAGGACGTACTCAATCAACAATGAGCGAACTTAAGAGCATATTTCTATAAAGTAAAGACGCCTTAGAGCCCTATGATATGACTAAATCAAACAATAATTTTAACTTTTTTACAGTATTATCACACATAATTTTGATGTAAATAAGTAACATTAATAAAAAAGTAGCATTTATATTTTTTAATGATATATTACAAGATATTATCTGCTTTCTACCGTTTGGAATAGATTTAAGTAATCCATTTATGGAGACATTTACTTAAATCTTCAATAAAATATACCAACTTTTTAAAAATGTCATAAGATCATAATTCGACAAACACCTGATTTATATTTTCCCGAACGCCTCAGAGGCCTTGTATAACTAAGATTTATTTTAGTGCCAAAATTAAAAAAGAAATCAGTATATTTCAATGGTTTCAGTCTCAATTAACTAAATATGGCAAGATAGCCTTTACGTGTATAATACACACATAAAAACTGAATACCAACGAGAACTATGTCATGTACTCAAAGACTATAGACATACATTAATATACATTAAATCCTATCTTCTTATAAAAGTGCGAATTCTATATTATTGACACGAATAGATGAAACATTTAGCACAATAACCCAACCGTTTCTTGAAAAGTTCAGACTATTTTGATTCGATGTGATCTTATGAGACACAGAATAATATTATAACAAATGATAGACGTAGACAATCTGGTCATTTAACGACACAATACATTATTATTTCTGTTTTAATATTGCCATTTTTGTATAAGAATTAGTTCATAAACAGCAGGAAATCGTGTATACAGACAATAATTTTATATGATTAATACAAATATATAATGACGTGAATTTGGAAAACGAAAAATAGTTGTATTTTCTATTCTAAATTCATAAAAAAGTGCGCATCTTAATAATTATAAAAAATCTTATGTCGATAACGTATTTAGGAATGATGTAAAATAATAATATTTGCGTTTCGTTAGAGATCAAACTTTTATAAGTTATTTTAAACGAACAACAGAAGTAAATACACAAAAGTAACTTTGGCTGTTAATACTTCGAGCGCGCCATTCACTAGTGATGTTAATGTGTAAATTAAAATTATCTTTACATTTACTATGAGACACATCGATACAACTTGGACTTAAACGGCAGCAGCTTAATTATATTTTTACATAAGTACAAATATGAATTTGCCTAGTACTTCAATTAATGGCTGAATGTACACATACAATAATTAGGCTGGATTCATACGACATTGTCCTGCACGTTTTTCGTAGTATTTTATTTTACATTCAGTCTGGTGTGCATACGGTAGATTTTATGTCGTGTAAAATGAATAGCCGTGAAAGAGAGCGTGAATACGCCACTGCAAATCGAATATGTTAAAGTTCAGTCGATTTTCTTGACAAGTCCGGTGAGTATTCGTATAAACGGAGAACGATTTTTTAAAAGACGTGTGATCTGTTCTAAATACCATGTGTGTGCCACTATTCATTCGTTTAGACGCATAATGCAAAAAACGTGCAGGACAATGCCATGTGAACCCAGCCTTACTTTATCCCACAAATGATTTCACGCAAAATGTAATGTTTAAGCGTATTAGAATTATTGCTATAATACATTGTAATGAGGAAACATCTTACACCGAAAATATTCACTGGCAAATTCGATGATACCGCTAGTTTCTAGATAGACTGGCCAAACTGAACATTCAAATATTCACAGCTAGAAATGTAGTCATTCTTGTGATGAATTTCATGAGACATTGAGTAATTTGTTAAATCACTGTTTATTATAGATTTAAGGCGAAATATCACTTTAGAATTTAGATTCAACATTTATTTTTAATTGATCGCTGTTACTCATTCTATAAATTTCAATTGTTTACAAAAAAATCTAAATTTAAAAACACATGAATATTCATTTAGGTTTAGTGATGAAATCTCTTAATTTTTTTTTTATTGATTTGATCGGCAAACGAGCAGAGCCGCCCATGGACATGGAGTTGCTGATGCGTTGCCGAGCTTTAAGAGCCCCTACGGACTGCAGACTGACAGTGCCGCTGCAACCGAGGGGGAACTGGCTCTTACGTGCAAAAGTCGGAACACACACCGAGGTGCTTTACGACAGACTCCGACGTAAGGGTGGTCGCCAGCCAATCAGACCCCAAGAGGAAACAGTTCAATAAAAAAATCGATCAATTCAAAGATCTCACGTAAGGATTCACAGAATTCAGTCAGCTATGGCTTGCCTGCAGTAAGGTGGAGCGTGTAGTGAGGCGGCGAGCGGGCGGGTGCGCGTGCGCCGGTCAGTCGATGGGCGGCGGCTGCGCCGGGATGCTGGACGGCGGCGCCGTTAGGTAGCCCGCCGTGTGAGGCGCCGCTGTAGTTATAAATAAATAAAGAACAGCTAAATGTACAGTTTACTAAATGAAAACCAAGAGAGATATGTGTATCGAAATAAGTCGACCATAATCTCTATTTTGAAACATTTACTTCAATTGTCTTTACACCGAATTTTATATTACAATTTACCACTGCAAAACCACTTGCGGACAACTTCAGACACGCACAGTTATCTTGATCGTACTGTAAATTAAAACAAAAATACTTTGGTGTATGTACCTGTGAGTGAGTTGTTCTGCGGTGCAGCAGTGATGAAGAGGTCGTGCCTCTGCGCGGCGTAGTGTTCCCAGCAGGGCGAGCGCGCCAGCACGGCCTTGACTCGCTCTCCGTGCGCAGGCGACCGCGCCATCGCCTTCAGCGCACGCACTAGCTGCGCGGCCGTCGCGCCGTCCAGACGTGTCTCTAGTAGAGACAGTAGCTCGCCCACTAGATCCGTTTCTAACGCCTGAATAATTATAATTGGTGATATAAAAAACGAATTAATAATTAGCTTGTACCAGCAGCCATGTCTGTGTGGAGGATAGGAAAAAATAATTCTCCTATTTATGCGATATACATCATTATGTATGTGCCAATTTTAACTGAAAAACAACTTAGAACAGCACAAAAATACTAATTTCACTCAACTTATATTTATACAAAAAAAGAACATAGACCTAAAAATTCGACATCATAGTGATTTTTTACACAAAACACAATAAAACGTTTATTATTATTATTACGTTAAAAATTCCAACTATGTATATTTAGCAAAAAGTATAGGTTTTATGTGCTTTAGAATTACGCGTTGACATTTTAAGCCATACAGATGCCATACACATTCATAAATAGCGACAAGTATGGGTAATTGTCTAACCTGCAGTACGAGGCGGTCAGTGTTGGCGTTGCTGGAGAAGATGAGCGCGAGCGCCTCGCAGGCGCAGCCCACCACCTCGCGACACGACTGCAGCGCGGCCTTCACGCCCGCCATCACGTCCGTCTGCGACAGCGCCACCACGCACGACTGGAATATTATACAAAAGTGCGGTTACAGAGCGCAAACGCGATGTTTTAATGTTATTATTGAATGTATGTCTAATCTGGAAATACACATGTCATTTTTTATAGCATTTTAAAAAAATGTCTTTGGTAAAAATATTAATATTTCATTTTAAAAATACCTGTGTGGGCGCGAGCGCGGCCAGCACGGGCAGGGCGAGCGCGGGCGCGGCGGGCAGCAGGCGCGCCAGGCGCGGCACCTCGCCCAGCTGCGCGCACAGCTCGCCGCGACTGTTATATAACTAGACGGTGTATGTACCTGTGTGGGCGCGAGCGCGGCCAGCACGGGCAGGGCGAGCGCGGGCGCGGCGGGCAGCAGGCGCGCCAGGCGCGGCACCTCGCCCAGCTGCGCGCACAGCTCGCCGCGACTGTTATATAACTAGACGGTGTATGTACCTGTGTGGGCGCGAGCGCGGCCAGCACGGGCAGGGCGAGCGCGGGCGCGGCGGGCAGCAGGCGCGCCAGGCGCGGCACCTCGCCCAGCTGCGCGCACAGCTCGCCGCGACTGTTATATAACTAGACGGTGTATGTACCTGTGTGGGCGCGAGCGCGGCCAGCACGGGCAGGGCGAGCGCGGGCGCGGCGGGCAGCAGGCGCGCCAGGCGCGGCACCTCGCCCAGCTGCGCGCACAGCTCGCCGCGACTGTTATATAACTAGACGGTGTATGTACCTGTGTGGGCGCGAGCGCGGCCAGCACGGGCAGGGCGAGCGCGGGCGCGGCGGGCAGCAGGCGCGCCAGGCGCGGCACCTCGCCCAGCTGCGCGCACAGCTCGCCGCGACTGTTATATAACTAGACGGTGTATGTACCTGTGTGGGCGCGAGCGCGGCCAGCACGGGCAGGGCGAGCGCGGGCGCGGCGGGCAGCAGGCGCGCCAGGCGCGGCACCTCGCCCAGCTGCGCGCACAGCTCGCCGCGACTGTTATATAACTAGACGGTGTATGTACCTGTGTGGGCGCGAGCGCGGCCAGCACGGGCAGGGCGAGCGCGGGCGCGGCGGGCAGCAGGCGCGCCAGGCGCGGCACCTCGCCCAGCTGCGCGCACAGCTCGCCGCGACTGTTATATAACTAGACGGTGTATGTACCTGTGTGGGCGCGAGCGCGGCCAGCACGGGCAGGGCGAGCGCGGGCGCGGCGGGCAGCAGGCGCGCCAGGCGCGGCACCTCGCCCAGCTGCGCGCACAGCTCGCCGCGACTGTTATATAACTAGACGGTGTATGTACCTGTGTGGGCGCGAGCGCGGCCAGCACGGGCAGGGCGAGCGCGGGCGCGGCGGGCAGCAGGCGCGCCAGGCGCGGCACCTCGCCCAGCTGCGCGCACAGCTCGCCGCGACTGTTATATAACTAGACGGTGTATGTACCTGTGTGGGCGCGAGCGCGGCCAGCACGGGCAGGGCGAGCGCGGGCGCGGCGGGCAGCAGGCGCGCCAGGCGCGGCACCTCGCCCAGCTGCGCGCACAGCTCGCCGCGACTGTTATATAACTAGACGGTGTATGTACCTGTGTGGGCGCGAGCGCGGCCAGCACGGGCAGGGCGAGCGCGGGCGCGGCGGGCAGCAGGCGCGCCAGGCGCGGCACCTCGCCCAGCTGCGCGCACAGCTCGCCGCGACTGTTATATAACTAGACGGTGTATGTACCTGTGTGGGCGCGAGCGCGGCCAGCACGGGCAGGGCGAGCGCGGGCGCGGCGGGCAGCAGGCGCGCCAGGCGCGGCACCTCGCCCAGCTGCGCGCACAGCTCGCCCAGCGCCGGCCGCGCGCGCAGTGCTGCGCTCAGCGCCAGGGCGCACGTCTCACCGCGACTACCCTGTTCAATCAAAACACATGAACAACTAGCTGTCGCCCGCGGCTTCCCTCGCATCTCAATAAAATAAAGTTTTGAAACAAAAGGTAGCCTATCTCATTCTACAAGGTCATCAAATCAAAGCTTAGCTAAGCTTCGGTGTCAGAGTTCAATATCTATGTAAATTGTAAAATAATTGACAATAAACTATGAACTATATTTGTGCAGTGATCATCAAGGAAATACTGTTTAATCATGTTTTAGCTACTTGAATTAAATTATTACTTTCCCGAATTTTTTTTTCTAAGTATAATTGTTCTCTAGTCAATCTACTTACCTCGGAGGCGTCCTTGTTGAGTGCGGCGATGGTCTCCGTGAGCAGTTCCTGCAGGAAGCGCTTGGGGCTCCGCAGGTTCCAGTGCGGGTTCTGCAGGTACAGCTTGAGGTACACGCCGTCTACCACCACGTCGCCAGGCGGCGCCCAGCTCACCTGCCCGCCCGCACAACGCTCCAACGTCTCCCGGTCCTCAAACGTCGCGTTTGGCGAACGTAGCTGGTCTGACTGATGTCTACAATTAATAAAATAATTATTGTAATTTACTTAGTGGTAGAACCTCTCGGGGTCTGACTGGCTGGTGATCACCCTTACGTCGGAGTCTGTCGTAAAACACCTTGGTGTGTTTTTGACTTTTGCGCGTAAAGCCGGTTCCTCCTCGGTAGTTGCGGCTCCGGCAGTCTGCAGTGCGTTGGGGCTCTTAAGGCGGATCGTTTCGCTTTGCCCGCGAAATTCAAATTTCAAGTGATTTTTTGCAGTTTGTAGGTCTATAATAAGTTCTGCATTCATGGTAATGGTAATTGCGACATTAACTATACAAAATTCACAATTTTTATCTAAAACCATTGCTTAAAAATCATTATTGGAGCTAAAAGTAGTGTAAAATGTCAATTTTGACCAATTACACAGATTGCGCCAAGTTTTTGGCTAGATAAGGATTTATTAGTAAAGGCTTTAGTTCTCAGTTGTGAATGTTGTATAGTTGATGTCGCAATTACAACTGCCATGAATCTAGAACTTGTTATAGACCTACAAACTGCGAAAACCCACTCGAAATTTGAATTTCAGCCAAGCGAAACGATCCGACTTAAGGGGCGACGATGACTACTTACCATCAGGTGGCTCGTCAGCCCGTTTACCGACTTAATCCATTTAAAAAAACTACTTTTTACGGATTATATCGCGTTGTATTAATATTATTTAAGTCTAAACGTTTCGGATCCTTTACAACATCCATGACCGTCCCGTGACCATAGTTTTATTTCAATGTCTAATATTCGCGTAAGTGTCAGAACCCGGTAAATAATATGGTATGGTAATTAGATCCTCTGAAGCGACTGTCAATCCATAAAAAAAACAGTAGTATTTCTACAGTTCTTTTTGTAATCAGTGCATAGTCAGATATTTACCATCAGGCAAATTCTTGTAATAGTGTAAGTAGCATAATTTATTCAAAAATTACATTAAATTAAAAAACCACCGAATGTTGTGGGTTCGAACTCGAGAGCTTTAACTTGGCAGTCCAACGGTCTGGCACTGAGCACTAGGTTATCTGCTAACTAGCTAGCTAACTGCTGTAGTAGCTATATATATACTCTTTTAAAAAATATATAAATAAATGAGTCACCATAACCTAATAAAGTAAAAAAACAACATAATATCAATAAATTGAGTGGAACACTAACTTGTCCTTGAGTTGCGCGATGTGCGAGGAGAGTTTGCGGCGGGTATCCTCGGTCCACACGAGCTCGGGGTGCTCGTGCTGGGCATCGAACATGTGCACCGCGTTGGCCGCGCCCGACTCGCGCATCGCCTCCGCGAACACGCCCGGCACGTACCGCGATATTGTCAGACGCACCTACACCAGTACATAACATACCACCACACCTGTATTCCCGAAGGGTTACGCAGAGGTGTATAATACTCGTATGTATACCCACAGTTCGCCCGTATGTTTAGGGCCCATGTAAGAGGGGGCGAGCTTATTGCCATTAACCGGGCACAAATGCAAACTCCGAGCAGCTACTGAGAATTTCATAGAAAACCCCAATAACCCTGTCCCTAATAATGTAGTAGTCGTGTGCGGACCAGTGGCGATCACAATAGACCGACAGCGGTCGCAGTGATACTATGGCCACAATTTAATAATAAAAAAAATACCCTGCCACCTAGATCCATGAGGATTTTCGTACGAAAAATGTAATTCAAAGAGGCATACGCACCTTAGGTCCGTGCAGTTTATCCGCCATCATCCTCGCGAGAAGCTCGACGGCCGCCTCCCTGGTCTCCGGTAGCTTACTATTGCAGAACAGATCTAATAGGTATATCACAGCACCTGTACAGTGAAAATAAGATTTTAACTGGGCTATATTAAAGCTACATTTCACCAACTCAGAATAAGTTCCGTTCCGCTCCGACGAATCACTCGGTAATTGATTTCATTTATTCGGGGAGTGCAAGTAGTGGGGGACAGTTAAAATTAAAACATGCCCAAATTCAGTAAAGAAAGTAACGCCATCTAGTTTTCTTAACGGAGAAATGCTGATATCTAATAGTTTATAAAGAAACACCCATAGCCGGAACAAGTACCTGTAGATTATACAAATATTTGCTCCGTTTGGAGCTCGAACCCACAACACGTGGCGCAGAAGCCCACCACTCAGCCGTTACACCAAATGTGTTGTCAAATTATTATTATTAATTATTTTAAGAAGTAATAAGAACATCGATTAGGTATTAACAGACCTTTGTTGAGCGCCTCCTTGACGAGGGTAGTGTTGGCGAGCAGCACGGCGAGGGCGGCGAGCGCGTGGGGGCGCGGCGGGCGGTCGGCCAGCAGCAGCAGCAGGTGGCCCAGCACGGCGCTGGCCGCCACGTCCTCCACGCACTCGCGACTGCCGCCCGCCGCCAGCACGGAGCGCAGCGCCGCGTCCTGCAGCTGCGGGTGCGCGCGCGCCGACACCAGACCGAAGATCAGACCGAACTGACCTATGCATTGGATTTCTGCGCCTGGAAGGAAACACATAATGAGATATGGCATTAGAACTACAATCGTCCAACTCCACAGTAAGACTACCCTTTCGTCTTCTATTTTGCAGTCTGTTTTCAAGGTCGACCTAAAATCCTGCGGTCGTGAAACACAACTCCACATGAATGTTTCATCATTCAAATTGTTCACGACACGACAATAACTGTTATAACAAACTCCATAACAATTTTTTATACAAAATAAACTAGCTTCTGCCCGCGACTTTATCTACCTGGACTTCAGAACTGGGTCCGACCTGGATAAAAAGCCTATGTGTTATTCCAGACGACAATCTATCTCTGTGTCAAATTTTATCCAGATCTGTTAAGACTTTCTCACAAACTTTCACGTTTATAATATTAATAGAGTACTATGTGCTATCGGTATCGGCATGCTTTACGTGGGAGAGCCATGCTTCGGTACGAATGAGGAGTGATATCATGGCCTCACAGAAAACTGGCGTCAAACAACGCTTACGTTGTGTTACGCCGAGTGAGTGAGGTTACCGGAGGCCCAATCCCCTTTTAAAAGGTCGGCAACGCACTTCTGACTCCTATGGTATTGCGGGTGTACATGGGCGGCGGTAATCGCTTACCATCAGGCGATCCGTCGGTTCGTTTGCCCTCCTATCCCATAAAAAAATGGGGTATATTGCCACTTTTTATACAAAAACTAAAGTTTATTGCAATTGATACAGGAACGTGTAACACCCATTTTTAATAGAAATAATAGAAGATAATATACAGTAGAATAGCCTATCTATATAAATATATAAAAGAAAAACCTGATTGACTGACGTATCAACGCACAGCCGAAACTACAGAAGCTAGATCCCTGAAAGTTTGCATGCCGAATCCTTTTGCACTGTAGACAAGCACTAAGAAAGGATTTTTGGAAATTCAACCCGTAAGGTCGTGAAAAGGGAATGTATGTATGAAAGTCCGCACACACTACCATGCATTTGACATACACGCACATAATATGATTCCATAGTACAGCTGTCATTCGCTGTTGACATTTTGACAATTGTTTTCTTCCTCATAAATTAGATTTAACACATTTTATGATTACGAAACCTCCATGGTGTAGTTACAGTGGGCTAAGTGTATTTAAAAACGAAAATTATTTAAGTACGCAGGTGCAGCTGCGCACGGGAAGTCTAGTTATAACATACATTGTGTAATACATACCTGGATTTTTCATGATGACGTTGGCGAGAGCAGTTAACGCTAATGTAACATGTTCCACTCTCTCAGCAGTCATGTCGCCTTGCGTCTGCTCTTGTATGAACTTCAGCAAGTCCAGGATGAACTGTTGAGGATTCTGTACAGGACATATATGGCATTAGAGTACAAATTATCTTTTTTGAGATACTAAAACATACGTATCAGCGTTGTATCCCTAGATACAACCATGGTTCGTTAATCAGGCACAAATCCAAACCTGTACTGTAAATTTTAAGTTTTGTAGTGCTTCTACTATAAATTCTCGTAAGAGAAAAACGTAGGAATAAAGCATGTTCAGCGCTAACAATAACTAGGCCAATGGATTTTACTGCAATAACACATATATCCAAAATAGCAAGTGACTGTACGTGATCAAGAAAGTCACCTACGTAAAATAAGGTATATTTCCACAGAGGAGCCTTTGCCTCGCCCTTTGAAGGAGTCTTGCGCACGCTGGACCACAGCCTGTCCTGATTGAAGCGAATATCTCGGATCCATGATTATTAGGCAAGGGATAACGATTGCTGTCATTAGTCGGTACATATCAGACCCCTTCTACCACCCTATGACGATATTCCACACGCCAAAAAAAGATATTGAAAGGAATGTATAATCAACTAGCGACCCGCCTGCGGTTTCACCCGCGCTGCTCCGTTCCTAAGAAGCATAGCGTAATGTAATATAGCCTATAACCTTCCTCGATAAATGGACTATCCAACACAAAAATATCTTTTCAATTCGAACCAGTAGTTCCTAAGATTAGCGCGTTCAAACAAACAAACTGTTCAGCTTTATAATATTATAGTATAGAGTATAGAAGTAAAAACGCTTACCTCAATAGGGAAGTCGGGCTGCTCATTATAGATATCGATATAAACACCTCCGACGGACACGATGCCCTCGTGCGCCGAGTACGTGAAGGGCTCGACTAGTGGCCCGTCGCCGTCCACAGTTGCGCGAGAGTTGCGCAACACGTCCTTGAGCTCGGCGCGAGTGCTGTTGTCCCAAACTAGGTACGGCGTCCGCCAGTTCGATGTTAATGTTTTTAGTAGCTACAGAGAAATTAAAATAAAATTGACATAACAACATCACTGCTGTATTCCCCGAAAGATTAGGCAGAAGTGGACTAATGTATACCCACAGTTCGCCGGTATTTTAGGGTCCTTTATGTAATAGGAGGCCAGCCTAATGCTATTAACTGAGCACAAATCTAAACTCAAAGTGTAAAACCACTGACACTGACCTGAGAATCGAACCCAAAACCTCTATCGTAGTCGCGCTGAGAACAATACTAGACTAATGAGGCTAGAATAATGTTACTATAATGTTGTAGGATTAAATAAGATAGATTTTTTTAAACTTTAGTGGAGGGTTTGAGCTCTTAGTCTACATAAGTGAAGGGTCCGCCCAGTGGCGCAAGAGCCTTGATAAGAATTCAGCTGTCCCACATTAATCTGACTGTTAGAGAGTAGAAGGTATGTTTGGAATAATAAAACTAATTTGATCATTTTAACTATGAGACCATGTTCTATTAGTGAGCTAAACTCGATTTCCGACTATATTTAACCCACCTCTATAAATGCCTACTATTAAAATCTTATCTAAAAACATTATAATTTTGCGAAGAAAGTGATTTTCGTATAGCGATAATTACAAAAAAAAAATTGGTCCTTCCAGCCGGTTTGCCTTACCTCATGCTGGTCGGGGTCGGCTAGCTTTCCGCACAGGTACGGTGTGAGTAGGGTGTGCAACGAGTTCCGTATGTTGTCGTCGTCCGGTGACGCTTGTGTGTGCGGACCGTACATCGCTGCTAACGCTATTATACACTGCTTTGCTAGTTGATTGGCGACCTCCTGCGAAAAGAAAGATATTTAGGAACATACTTATTGACTACTCTCCATAAGTTATTGGTGAAGGATTCAAAAACGTAAAAAGTATATATATTACTAGTGACTCGAGCACAGCTTCACCTGTGTAAATTTTCCTATCCAAATTTCCCATGATTACGGTGGATTTTCAGAAAGATTTCAATCAAACCACGTCCTGACAATTACAAGACACTTGACCTTTATCGACAAATTAAAGTTGTAATGTCAACAAATATGTATTCAAGCTTGGCTTTGTACAGTACATTGTCCGATAATTTTTATTCGCCTAATAGTTTATCGATATAAAACTCCTTAATGAACATTGCGGTACTTTAGAAATAAACAAACAAAATCTCCACGGCGGTATCTAGCCGAATGCACAATCGGTGTAATTGATCATATTTGAACCTTATTATTAGGTGCATAAGGTAGAGAATAGGTTGTCCATACCTGTTTGTTGAGTTGTGCATCGGTTTCAACGCCGGACTCAGCGAGCGTGTAGTCATACCGCAGCGCGGGCGGCAGCAGCGCGTGCAGGGCGGCGGCGCGCGCCAGCTGCGAGCGGCACGCCGCCTCGCCGGCCAGCGCGCCCACTGCCGCTGCGCCCGCGCACGCCGTCTCGCCTAGGTGCTGATTAACATACAAACAATATACCATCACGCCTGTCTTCCCCGATCACTTTTTCTCTTTCTAGACTCTATAAAGAGAATGTTGTATCTATAAAGTGCTCAATTTTATATACATAGATATTACTGAATCCATTAAAATTATTAACTCATTAAAAATTCATAAATTGTAGTTTTATTTTAATGATAAAAAAATGTTTAACGAGGTCATAAAAAAATTATCAAGAATAATGTTAGGTTGACAGCTAGGCTGACTACATTAGCTTACGCCGGCACATCCTTACTAATAAACTAAATACGTAAGTAACTCTGAATGTCTATCTGTTGGTCTGTTAGTTGTTATTTATATAAATGCACTCATAAAGGCGCATTGTGTCCCATCCTCGAGCCGGCCCGCGCCGAGGATTCATTCGGTGCTTCGCTACCAAGTCCGATTACATTGTAAAAAATCCCTGAGTTAACAGTTGCAATACATGCCAATATGCATGGCATTAGCTGTTGATGTAGGGAATTTTAACTGTACCTACCTATTAGCAATTACTTGACACCTTTTCCATCATATCTACTTATATTATTTTGTGTTTTTTTACAAAGTTAGATTGCACGCGTTGTCGTTAAGTGTGTCAGTGTTACCGTCGAGTTCCAGATACCAACCGGTCGTTTGAGCAGCGGCACCAGGTCGGGGCACAGCTGCGGCATGTCTGCGCAGAGGGCGCGGCAGGCGGGGAAGGCGGCCGCCACCGCGAAGCAGCGGGCGGCGTGCGCGCACACCTGCGCGCTCAGGTCGCCCGCCGAGCTGGCCTCCGACAGCACCGGCACGCACCGCGCCATGGCCTCGTGGAGAACCTGATTATATACATACGTTTCAATCAATCAATCAAACAAATCAGCCTATTGCCGTCCACTGCTGAACGTAGGCCTCCCCCAAGGAGCGCCAACCATCCCGGTCTTGAGCAGCTCGCATCCATCCGCTGCCAGCCACCTTCTTCAAATCGTCGGTCCATCGCGTCGTTTACATACGTTTACAATAAATTAATCCTTCATAATAGTGATACTGTATTAAAATTAACAGTTTAGTTAATTTTACGGTTCAAAGAGCTCCATTTACTATTAGCATCACTACATAGTATAAAACAAAGTCGCTGTCGCTGTCTGTCCGTCCCTATGTATGCTTAAATTTTTAAAACTATGCAACGGATTTTGAGAAAGGTTTCAAGCTATTTAACATTACGCTACGACTCTTAAGAATGGAGCAACGCGAGTGAAACCGCGGGCGGGTCGCTACTTTTATATAAATAATAATAATATCAATGTATTAAATTTCATGTACTAAAATTCACACAAAATTGGTCGACGACCCCTGCCTATTGTCGACCCCTGTATTAAAGTATTTTTAACCCCCGAAACAAACTTAAAGTTTAAGCAAGTTTAAGTTTAACGTGTGTATTTGTGTGTCTGTCTGTTGCATCGTAGCGCCCAATTGAATGGACCGATTTTGATTAGTTTTTTTGTCTGAAATGTGACTTCATCAAGTGTTTTTAACTTTGATTTAACAAAATCTGACCTGCCGTATGAAGATTATCAGCTTTTTTAAAAAAAGTAAGAAACATTTAATTGCCATAAAAACAGCGACAAATACAGTACGCGCGACATAACTTGGCCGGACTGAAGTTAGCTGTTTGTCAGTTTTTGGTTGCGCAGTACACAATTTTTAACGTAAACAATCCACTAGGCATTAAAACGGCGAACTTCACTCCGGCCAACTTATGCCGCGCGTACTGTACTTACATACAGAACCATTTCTTGTTTATGATGGGATGTGAGGAATTTACACAAGTCTTCCACAAATCGATTGGATTTTTTTGTATCCTGTTAGTTCAATGACATTGTGAGAACATGGTAAGCATGTGTCGAGGGTGCGGGGTACCTGCAGGCCGCCCTCGCGGCGCAGCTCCTCGGCGTTGAGCGCGGAGCAGCGCACGGTGGCGTGCGCCAGCTCGCACGCGGCCGGCAGCAGGGGCGCCGAGCGCGCCGCGAACAGCTGCTCCGCCTCCGCCTCCAGCCGCGCCGTGCGCAGCAGCTGCGGGTAGCCCGCGTACTTGTACGGCGACAGCACTGACAAACATTACACAGACTATACACATCTACCACCTTGAAGAAAACCATAAACAAATAACATAGCTCCGTGCTATGTTGTGTTCCTAACGGTGAGCAAGGTCGCCAGAGCACCGCGAAGAAGCGTTGTGTTAGCAGTGTAGGGGACCGGTGGTTTTTTTACCGCCGCTGTCCGCTTAGGATGTCAATATCGCCCACATAAACAATAAAAAAGGCCACCCCTAAGCAAACACTGAATTAACCGGTTCACTTAAGACCGGAAGTTCTACTGAATGTTTATAATAGTAAATCTATTAATAAAATAAATTAAATAATTAAGAATAATAATTAAGCTAATGACGTCACAAAATATCTAACAGATTAAATAATCCTTAATTTACGAGACCGACAATTCATTGTTACATACTAAAAATTATACAAAAGTTTATACTATTATACTAATTTTATACATTATAACTACATAAATAGACACTTACCCTCAGAGTACCTCTGGAAGAGTATAGTCTGCGTGCGCAGGATGAGCACGATGTTGTTTGTGTTAGGTCCATCGCCCGTCCAGACATTACGACTGCAAAGGAACTCGTAAGCTTGGTTCACGGCCTCGAAACGATCCTGCACAAAACATACTTATTACAAATAACAAATTATAAACACAATGCAACATCTATTGTGTGGGCGCAGTTTGTATCCATAATACAGATCTTATGGATCGCCAAAACACACATATCGAGCGGCCCATAACGATTGCCAAAAATCGAGAATACCTGTAGACAACATATCGAGTGGTAATAACGATTGCCAAGAATCGAGAATATCTGTAGACAACATATCGAGCGGCAATAACGATTGCCAAAAATCGAAAAAACCTATGTAAGCAGCCTACAGATTTATATGTTGTTTTTTGAAAATCAATAAGACTATTGTACAAAATAAGACTATTTACAGATTACTACAATTCATCAAGTGTTACTATCGCCTCTTACTTGTTCAGTAAATATACATTGATTTATTGATGGACAAAAACAATCCACAGCGGCGATATCGATAATATGTTGCTAGCACTTTCACTATATTCTGTATCATCTAAAATCGAGCTTTGCATAATTTGCCAGTCAGCTTGAGCTTCGGCACACTGACCCGTCCTTCGGGGTTCTTGTCGGGATGGTACTGCTGCGCGAGGCGGTAGTAGGCCTTGCGCACGGCGGCCTCGTCGCGCTGCGCCGCCAGCCCCAGCGCCGCGTACGCCTCGGCGGCCGTCATCGACGGAGGCTTCTTCTCCACCTCGCGCCGCCACGCCTCCAAAACATCTTTCAGTAAACCCACCTGATAGACACAACAGAACTTGTATATTACAGTGTACAATTATACCTGTGACCTAACCTTGTTATTCTTATATTATTATTATTTTTTAACTTGAAATGGAATACCTTATGGTGTTAGGAAATTATATTCTTCCATTTTGTCACAATGTGGCGTTTATGTTTATTAGGATTACCTAATGGAAATAATAATGGTTATTTATTGGAGACTATTAGTCAATCTAAAGCTTTTGAAGATCTGCCGCTTGAACAATTTTATTAGCCTATAATCAGCTAATAATATTGGAACAACAATTAATATGAGCAACAGAAGCATAAATGGAAGGGGGGGATACTCTAGACAGAAAACTACATTCTCCATGCGGTAGGTGAAATAGAAATAAAGAAAAAGTTGTTAAACTATTACAATGGCTGCATAAATATGGTAACTGGCAACACTACCGGCTACCAAAGCTACCAACACAATTTATGCAACCAGCCAGGAATGTAAAAATCATTGCGAATCCAAATGACATGAGTTTGAGAATCATTAGTCTAAAGGATCATAACCGAAACAGCTAGTTTCAATTTTTTTATAGCATTAAGGTGGCAAACAAGGATACGGCCCGCTTGATGGTAAGCGGTCACCGCAGCCTATGGACGGTTGCAACACCAGGGGTATCACTCGCGTGTTGCCAACCGAGTAAATTAAGGAGGAATAGTTTGGCCGGCAGCATAGGAGACGTACTGCCATGCATGACAGCGGCGGTAACAAAACACTATCGGTCGCCCACACTGCCTACACAACGCTTCCTTGCAGAGCTCTGGCGACCTTGCTCACCGTTAGGAACAACATAGCACGGTTAAGTTGTTACTAATTGTCCAACTGATCCAATTTGACAATTAGTGTTACAATTACAATTAGTGTGACAATTAGACAACCCGAAATGAATTCAAGGTTACGGCTTTGTGATGGATAAGCCATAGTAAAACACTAGAGAGTGTAAGACTCACGGGGTCCGGTATGGGCCATTCGGGGAAGCGCTGCGTGTCGCACAGGTGTCTGAGGTAGAACATGTTGCAGAACAGCTCGTGCTGCAGCTGCGGGTAGCGCACGGCCGGGATGGCCAGGTACGGGTACCGCGCCGCGATGTGCGCGCGCAGCCGCGGAGTGAACTCGCCGATGTGCGCAGACACTTTCATTATTAACATCCGTCTGTGGATAACAATATTATAACCTTAAAATTATACTCGTCCAATGCTCAAATATCGTTGGTCGCCTGGAAGAAATCGCTATTGTACACTGCTTGTAGATATTTATATTTTAATTTGTATTTTTGGTGTACAATAAAGTGTGATATAAATACACTAGCTGTACCGTGCGTTTTCACCCGCTTTGCCGGGAGACACTTCCATCATCCACAATATTACGAGTTTAATTCTTTTGCACAGATTTAAAATCATTTTTATTTTTAAAGTAAGCCTACTTTTCTCCATATAATAGCTATCTGCTAGTGACAGTGCCGTCCTTATTTGCATAAATGTATAGATTAAAGTCTCCACCGCGCTGAGTTTGTGTTTGTTCGCGCTAATCTCAGAAACTACTGAACGAGATACGGTTTCACTAAAGAGTGATTTTTATCAAGGATGTCCAGGCCAACCAAAAAGAATACTAGACTGTACCCACTACTTTTTATGCAAAAATAATTATTTTACACAGCTATAACTACAGAAACTCACCTCATCTCAGAGTTCCAGATAGCTTCAGGAGTGTCCCACTCGCCAAGGAATATCTGCGCGAACTTCTCCGCACCGTGGTTCTCTAGGTAGCACACCATCGCTTCAGGCAGCAGCTGACCCAATATTGATCGTTGCATTATATCTGAACTGGACTGGGAAATTAAAATATACGATTTATTTAAACGAAGAGAACACAATAGCGTTGGATAATTTTGATTGGCACAATCGATGAATTAGTTGCCTAGCTATGAATTACATGTTCCATTTTATAATAAGCTAGGAAAAATGCTCCAACTACATTAGTAAGAATTGAAGACTTTCATCAACCCCCGGAAAGATATTTGTTTACGTAATATGTTTGCTAGTTACTTCATGCAGTAAGGAAGATGTTTGTACATATATTTGATAGCAAAGGCACTCATCTATACTAATATTATAAAGCTGAAGAGTTTGTTTGTTTAAAGGCGCTAACCTCCGGAACTACTGGTCCAAATTGAAAAAATATTTTTGTGTTGTATAGTCCATTTATAAAATTTGCTGAACAAACCTGATCAGCTCTAAAAGCTTGTTTCATGTGCGTTAGCCTGAGGAACCTGGCGATTGGTAGCAGGTTGGATCCTGTATACAGTAACATGAAGTAGAACACGCCTGTCAGGTACAGCTTCGAGATCTCGGGGTTATCTTGCATCACCTCGTACAGCAATGTTGCTACCTGCAATGTTTTAGCTGTCATTGAAAATGTTTGAAATTGTTCTGTAGGAAATTCACTGATAATCCATTCAACCAACAAAGACATTTGTCTCTGGAATGTATCCAAAACTGTCAAATTTCTTCAATCGATTTTCAATTTTAATCTCCAAACATAAAAGAGTTTATTATCCATTGGGGAAGTTTGACAGTTTGTGGTACCTTGGTGTACTGTTGAATGTACCCACTTACCTTTTCTACAAGTATGGGGTCAAATGTAAGTAACAGCTGAACGACGTGCGCTAGACAGGCAGGTTCGGACAACATCCGTTTTACTTTCGGTAGCGGCCTTATGACTGCATCCTCCTCATCCCTGTAATATAAAAATATTCATTGGACTGATTTTGGATTTACGTATTATTATGAATTAGTATTTGAACTAAATGAGACAGAGTGTAAGAGTAAAAAGGATAAATTGAAGAGTATTATAATTCGTCATCATCCGTTCGGATTTTCCGAGCGAATGATCAGAACATAATAATTATAACGTAGCAAGGCCTGAAAGAGTGAACGAGATAGATAAATAGACAAGACAGCACGCGAAGATCACATTGCTCTGACTTACGTCCTGCCATACGTCTCGCCTTTTTCATCGAAAAATTGAGTACTACGGAGCTACTTGCGAACAAGTTCAGACACACTATGCAAAACAGTCTATTAATTAATTAACTTATCAATGTAAATCGGTGTAATAATATCTTGTTTTATTACTCATGTAGTATGTCTGACTTGTACCGACTAAAAACTCCAATTTCCTTTGCTTGCCCTGTGATCGCAGACATGGGATTCGAAATTACATGCGCCACTGCCCCGATACAGTCCTCAAGATGTAATAGGTGGTACCTGCTGGGGTAGTATCTGGCGCAGGTGATGAGCAGGTCAAGCACGGTGGCGGCGAGCGCGCTCTCGTCGAGCACGGCCGCGCCCCGCGCCGCCAGCGTCCACTTCAGCTGCGCCACGCCGCCCACGGCCCGCCACCCCTCCATACTGTTGGCCCACGCCTTCGTCTTGTTGTTGATCTCCCCCGATTTGTATAGATCTTTCAGCTACAATGAGGTACGTAGAAACAAAGGTCTCGTTAAATAACTAAGCAAGCGACTTCTGCGTTTTAAGCAGAACGAAAAAAATATTTCGCTTCCCGGTAAAAGTGTTACAACGCAAAAACAGGTCTTATATGTGTTATGATATGACGCTTTTTTGGGAAGATTACAACTACAGGTGTAAAGAATGATATTTCTGTTAATAGAAATTTTACAAGACACTTATACATATCAATGTTTTTTAGGTGTTTGTGTATGAGAGAATTTTGTTTGTGGGCACACCCACATGATACAGAAGAAAATCCTAGTCAACGTTTTTAATAAAAACATACAAAAATATAATTGTATAGTCGCCTGTACACCCACAGATCACCGATATGTTTAAGGCAATTGCCATTAACCAGGGAAAATCCAAACAGCTACTAAGAATTTCATAGAAAAACCTAAAAACAGTCGCACTAAGGATTATTAGACAGAATATATTTTCATAAAAAACTTGCTTTTTCTTCATACATTTTTCGATGTTTTAATAATTATTCTGCTATTCGGGATGGGGGGGGACGAATCCAACATAAGAAATCATAAATCTTAAAAATCGATCCAGCGTTCTTACCTAACCGGACTTTGTTATAGGACTACATAGTATAAAACAAAGTCGCTGTCGCTGTCGCTGTCTGTCCGTCCCTATGTATGCTTAAATCTTTAAAACTACGCAACGGATTTTGAAGCGGTTTTTTTTAATAGATAGAGTGATTCAAGAGGAAGGTTTTAAGCTATTTAACATTACGCTACGGCTCTTAGGAATGGGGCAACGCGGGTGAAACCGCGGGCGGGCCGCGTAGTAGTAAATAAAGAAAAAATATAAAGTTTACCTGTTGGAAGCTGACGGGCCCCTTTCTCGTGACCTTGTCGGCTTGCTCCACGTTGTAGTACCACTCGCGGTCGCCGCCCGCCTGCTGCTGCGGGCCCTCGATCACGTTGCTCTGCGCCGGCACCGTCGCCCGCGAAGTGTGCAGGTGGGCTAGCGTCATCAGTTCTACCAAGATCCTGGTGGAGAACAGTTGTCATCATTATAACGTACAATATACGTAAGTTATTAAAAAAAACGAACAAGTGCGAGTTAGTCGTCCACCGAGGGTTCCGTACAAATTTGTAGTTACATATTATAATTACTTACAAATGTATAGTTTTCAGATTTTTTCCTATACTTGTAGTATAAGACGGTATTACTTGCCAAATTTCATAGTTGAAATGAAATGAAATGAAAATCGTTCTAGATCAACGGAAAATACCCTATACATTTTTATTCCCTCGAATGTCGAAATATAAGTTTTTTGCGGCATAAACGGCCGTATCTTTTTTTTCGATAACTAAGAACTTTGATTTTTTCACTGCTTCAAGGGACTGTAGGATTAAGTATATGGTTTTAATTTCAACTCGATACCTCTACGCGTTCCCGCGCGCGATTTTTCAATAATCATGAATGCGTAACATTTACGACCGCAACGGTCTTTACACCGAGTTTTTATATTAAAATTTACCACGGCACAACCACTTGCGGATAACTTCACACGTGCACTGTTATTTCGGGGTTACTCTACGTCAAGTCGAGCTCTGTACTAGAGAATAAGAAATGACTAAGCTAGATTGATTCTTTTTTTATTGGTTATGTCAACAAACGAGCAAAGGAGCCACCTAACGGTAAGTAGTCATCGTCGCCCATGGACAACTGAAACACCAGAGGAGTTTCTGATGCGTTTCCGTGTCTTGAGAGTGCCGGAGCCGCGAAGCCGAGAACTGGTTTTATCGCGCAAAAGTTGAAACACTCACAAAGGTGCTTTACAACTGACACAGTTGAAAAAAGTGCACAAAAAAGTATCAGTACTTATTAGAGTGCATAACTTACGTTCTATTTGCGACTCTATCAGAAATTTAAACTTGAGAATGTGACCTATGGTAGAGCAAATACGTGTGCAGCAATGGGACAGTATAATGGGGTGATGATTCATACAACGCGATAAAATCCGTAAAAACTACTACTATTTTAACTCAACAAGTAAAGCTGTCTGGGTTAACTTAAAAAAAAAAAAAATTAATTGTATATTTGCGTACTCACCTAATACCATTCCATTCTAATATATCACTGACATTTCTTCTGTGTAATATCAATTTAGATAAAAACTGTACTAGTCTGTCTCTTTCCATTCTATCGCATGTCTGAAATAAAACAATCGCATTTAAAAGCTTAAACAGATGTCAGCAGACTTCTAGGACAACCAATCAAAACGAGTTATGTTGACATTAGCAATGATGTCAAAGAACGTTCCGCCAATAGGATTGCATTGGATTGCATCATACAGTGAATTGATAACGTATTGTAAGTTAACCCTGACAGAGTTCCCAATTAACATTGGTAGTTTACAGGAACACTTATTACAGGATGCAGATAATTGTAATTAAAAAATATAAAACTGCAAAATTAATGAAAGAGCAATAAAACCTTGTTTTTGTGTTTTGACTTTTGAAACACTTTGTTGATTTGCTCGAATGTGCGTACCACTACACGGTCCTGGTCACGCTGATAATAGCGAAAATTCTTTGAAAAAGATCGACTTTGAATGAATCGGCTCGAGACATGTGTCTTTATTAAATTACTTGACCGTCACTGGAAGCTTTCTATTGAGATAGCATATCCGTTTCCGTCGATTTGTTACCAGTTTTAGTACTTCTATTGACTTGCTCAGTGGCGACACCTGGTGATCGCGCGCCATTTTAGTTTCATAAAATGTGACGAGTGATTTTTGATTCATTGGCGTTTCGTATTCCGTCGAAGCAACTTGTGCGCAGCAGCTCCGCTCTTGCGACCATTGCAAAAAAAAAAAAAAATTGAATCTACTGTCGCGTAGAATCAGTAAATTCAAATAAAGTATTTTCGTTGCAAAAGTGATTGAATTAGGCGAAATCTGGACCGGGGAAAATTGTAAGTACCCTCCTAATAATACATTTTGACCTAATTCATAAGTGACACGTGATCATTACCTTTAACGGTTTTTTCCGTTCGGATCACTATTTATACTAATATTTACCAGTTATATTACTGTGTACTTACTGTGTTGTAAAAGTGAATGCCCTTAAATCGGGTATTTTGTGCAACTAACAATTTCCTTTCATTAATTATGAATGATCATGAAAATGACCCGAACACAGAGCCGCAAGCTGTGGCTGGTCTGAGCAAAATTCACAAGCGAAACCGAAGCAGTTCTAGCAGCAGTACCACAAGCAGCTCTTCAAGCTCATCATCCTCTTCAAATCAACGAGGAAAACGATCTCGCCGTTCTCGCCATAAGAAAAGTAAGCGCGCCCGACGTTCTAACCGGATGATGGACAAGCTGTTTAAGGAAGTAGGTGAGCTCCGCAAACATATTATTACAAATAATATTGATACATTTTGCAATGATGATGCATCTATTTGTTCTGGGGTTAGTGGAGAATTATATGAGAACAATAACATTACCCAAGAACAAAATATGGTCAACGATCAATGTCTTGATAATGAATGTCAAAACTCGAAGCAAGATTTTACGCTGAATATAGAAACCAAACTTAAGGAACCATCAGTTCCAAAAACACCTGATAGCTATTTAAAAATGTTACTCGATGTTCAGCGCTTTGGCAGTACGTCTTGGTCAGATGTTAGATACGCTGATACACAAAAATTGTACAATCATACCCCAGGGTTCACTGACTTAGAGACTAATGAAGAGGTTAAGGTATATGATACATTACGTCACCTTTCACATGCTGATAAATCATATGCCGCTTTAACATATTGCATTCTTAAACAAAAAGAATCGCTGCAGGAAGGTATTCGTAACCTTCTTTCTTGGGCTAAAAATACAAACGTTGATTTTGACAATTTGAGCGAAAAGGTGGAAGATATATTTCACAAAGGTGATTATAGTAAAATCTCTTCAGATTTGTTACAAATTGTTTGCGGCCATCGAGCCGAAAGTATAGAAATGCGGCGAGAGACCATTACTAGTCAAGTTCGAGAACCATTGGTAAAATCTGCTTTAAACAAAATACCACCGTCATCAAATTACATTTTCAATCCTGCGCCTTTCACAGCAGTTTTAGAAAAGGCTGGCGGTATCCGCAAAGCTTTTTGGCCCGCAAAAACTGATAGTGGTTATCAAGGAAAATCTAATCAAACAAATCGCCGCCCCTCGCGGGGGCAAGGCATTCATAAACAGACAACAGTTCCATCGCGTGGAACTCATTGTAACTATAATGAACCAGACTTTCCTATGTATATGCACACCTGTAATAATCCACCCTCGCGGGGTGGATACCAATATTCCAACTACCCATACAAGAGTCAAGTTCAACCCTCAAACTTTCGGTACGATCATTACAATTCCGTTGGAAGAGGTTCATTTCACAACCGAGACTCGCGGCCCGACCGTGGAGGAAATCGAGGACGTTCAAACGTTCCAAGAGGTGCTAGAGGAAACCAAACAACAAAAAGACACAAACAATGACTCGAAAACTTTTCAAGCAGGCCAGTTAACGCACTACCAGTCACAATGGAAGGAAATGGGAGCACCGGAAATAGTACTAAAATTAATTCAGGGATATCGCATACCATTCTTCCAAAAACCTCCGCTTGTTTATCCAAATTTAACCAAAAGTTCCATTCAAACTCCAATTTCAGAAGAAATGTCTGCAATTGTAGACAAAATGAAAATGCAAGGCATTCTAAAAGTTGTCCATCCCTCACCAAGTTTTATATCCCCGCTATTTTTGGTACCAAAACCCGACGGATCAGCCCGTCCAATATTCAATCTCAAAGCACTAAACAGCTATGTAAAAACAGAACCATTTCACTTGATAAATATGTATCGCATTCCGAATTTCCTGCAACCTCAAGACTGGATGTGCAAAGTAGACCTATCCCAGGCATATTTTCATTTAAATATAAAAAAGCCACACAGGCGCTTTCTACGCCTGATATACAAACAAGAATTGTTAGAAATGACCTGCCTTCCATTCGGACTAAACACAGCCCCCAAAACCTTTTCCATTCTTACAAACTGGGTAGCTCAAATATTACGAGAACGATGGAATGTAAGAATAATCGTTTATCTCGACGATTTCTTGATAGTAAATCAAAATGCACATACGCTTCAAAAGCATGCCAAACTCGCAGTCAAAACTCTACAGAAACTCGGATGGCAAATAAATTTCGAGAAGTCAGTCCTTTCCCCCCAGAAAAACATAACATATTTAGGAGTACTCTGGAGAACTTGGGACAATCTAAAATCGTTACCAAAAGAAAAGACTTCTACAATAATAAAGAGAGCAAGTCAAGCTCTCGTACTAAGGAAAATATGTCTCAAGGAATTACAGAGAATAGTAGGGCTATTGAACTTCGCCAGCTTTGTTGTCCCACGAGGTCGACTCAATCATCGGCAATTACTAAAGTTCATGAATTCGCTACCAAACCCATCAACCAAGACCTACCCAGTACCTCAAAATGTTCATACAGAATTGAATTGGTGGATTCAAAATTGCCAGTCCTCAACACCTCTACATTACCCTCCTCCAACGCATTTTCTGACAACGGATGCATCGGATCAGGCTTGGGGAGCACAACTGAACAACATGGCGCTCTCAGGCCCATGGTCACCAGAAGAACGAATACTACACTGCAATCAGAAAGAGATGTTGGCCATACTACATGCCCTCCAGAACCAAGCTCATCTACTTCACAACAGCTCGTTGCTTATACAATCCGACAACAGAACAGCTGTCACTTATCTACAGAAGGAAGGAGGTACGAAATCTTTACCCTTGATAGAAATCACTTTCAAAATTCTAAAATTACTAGATCAACATCAAATACACTTCAGCATACACCATCTTCCAGGAAAATACAACAATCATGCCGATCACTTATCGCGCTACCGCCAACCTCCAGAATGGCACCTAAAACCAGCATGTCTGAAAATGGTATTTGCGAAGTGGGGAACCCCCGTAATAGATCTGTTTGCTTCAGCGACAGCCCATGTAGTATACAATTATGTATCTCGAGACCTGAAAGACCATCAAGCATTATTTCACGACGCATTCAGCATCCCATGGAATTACCCACTCGCATGGGTATTTCCACCACCGTTTCTCGTCCCGAAAGTTCTGACACATCTAAATCAATCCACGGGCATATTCTTAATAGTAGTACACCACGATGGAAAATGGTATTCTGGCGGGCGGACCTCAAATCCCGAGCCCTTGCAGCACCATTAACTCTGAAAAATCTACAGAAACATCTAGTCGACACGTCCACGGGTCTTCCACCGCCACAAATCGAGAATATCATTCTCGAGGTCTGGAAATGTGGGGGTGGACCGAGGCGATAAAAACATGGAACACTGAACAGCAATCGTTGCTCAAAAATTCCTGGCGAAAGTATACCTTAAAGACTTATGAGGTGGCTTGGAAACGTTGGACTTCATGGTCTAATTCTAAAAACGTAGACATAACAAACCCCACAGGTTCTCAATTAGCACAATATTTATGTGATTTATATTTAATTAATAATTTATCATACAACACAATACTGCTACACAAATCTGTTATTTCCACATTGTGTAACGTTGAAACTTCAAGTCATTTAAGTTCACACGTTCTTGTAAAACATGTCTTAAAATCGATTGCTTTAAAAAATCCAAAATCACCTAAGCCACCTATTTGGGACGTTAGTAAATTAACTTCATATTTAACTGGTTACAGTGTAGATGAAAATAATATTTTTCAAACATCACGTCACACTGCAATTTTATTATTACTTTGTTCAGGCAGACGAGTACATGACTTGACATTACTAACAATAGATCCCAACCATTACATAAAATCGAATGATAGTATAATATTTTGGCCTCGATTCGGCTCAAAAACTGACAGCAGTAATTATAGACAGTCTGGTTGGAAATTACTCTTAAATTCCAATAACCGTAACCTAAATCCTATTTTCTGGATAGAAAGAACCATAACATTATTAAATGAAAGAAGAAATTCTTCAAAATCATTGAATTTGTTTATTACAGTTAGAGGTGTGGCTAAACCCGCTTCACGCACTGTCATTGCAGGTTGGATAAAAACGCTATTAAAAGAAGCAGGTATTACAGCTACTCCAGGAAGTATCCGATCAGCTGTAGCTTCAAAAAATTGGCTAGAAAATTATCCTCTAGATGAAATCTTATCTCGAGGAAATTGGCAATCAGCTAATACATTTCAAAACTTTTATAGACGAGAAGTATTACGAATTAATGATTCAAATTCAAATGTCGCACAATTATTTAATCCAATAGTATAATTATTATGCACCTATATAATTGAATGTTAGTGTTCTGATGGTTAAATTATGTACTCATAAAGTAATCATAATATAAATACAATTAATACTAAATAAATAATTCTGAGTATCACATTGGCGTTAATTTGTAAAATATTTAAAATTCTACTATATGCTCTAAGTGGCGTCACCAGGCGATAACAAACAGGCTCTCAATAGAAAGCTTCCAGTGACGGTCAAGTAATTTAATAGCAGCGTTTTACCTGAAATAAAACGCATATTAAATACTTACCTCACTGGAAGCTTTAAGTTTACTTCTGCCTGGCGAAATTGAAGCCAATGAATCAAAAATCACTCGTCACATTTTATGAAACTAAAATGGCGCGCGATCACCAGGTGTCGCCACTGAGCAAGTCAATAGAAGTACTAAAACTGGTAACAAATCGACGGAAACGGATATGCTATCTCAATAGAAAGCTTCCAGTGAGGTAAGTATTTAATATGCGTTTTATTTCAGGTAAAACGCTGCTAATATTATTTTGTTATAGTATTTTATATTTTATCATATATATTGCATTATATATTATTGTATGAACCTTGTTGCCTGAAATAAATGAATAATAATAAAAAAATTGGTACGTAGCAGTACACAGATCAGCGTCCACACCAATAGCTCGCTACACCATACAACATTCACCCGAAATTCCATGTGCGGCGGTTCCATCGCGAGATGAGAGATGGGTCCTATGCCACCCACCACATCTCACGTTTATGACAATTTCTTTATGAGGACCCAGCTTAAGTCCACATATACGAACCAAATCATGTTCGAACATCCCAGAAAATTCTAAATGGCATTAGGAGCTGCGCTTAAAGTATAAATTAAAAAAAATCTCTTACCCTATCCAGCATTTGCACTATGTACTTGGTGTCTGCGAAGGGGCCAATATCTTCAAAGTACCGTCCGTAAACTATAGTCATTGCTTGTAGGCACATACACTTCATTTCGACCTTCGGCGTCGACAAGAACCGGTGATATAGGTCGTTGAAGAATTCATAACTGAAACAATAAGAAAGTTGTGTCAGCGCAGTTTAGGAACAAAACTGAAAAGAAAAACATCTTTATCCTAATTCTATAGTTGTAAAAAGTGTACAAAAAATATCAATATTTAATAGATATGATGGCTTGCGTTCTATTTTCAACTATATGTGAAGTGTATAATGATGATTTTTCATTACCAATGGGCTAAGAAACTAAACTTGAGAATTTGGCCTATGGTAAATTTAGCACTATCAAGCTATCTATCTATAAGCCATAGACTTATTTTGGAACAAAATATTGCAACAACAAAAAAATATATATTTTTGTATTTGTTGTTTTAACCTACAAGTATAAATAGAAGTCTCTGTAACCAGCCGGATAGACATATAAATATGAAATGATACATACCTAAAGTATAACTATTTACGAAACTGTGCTGTGGCAACACCAAACCGGTTCTTTCGAAATATCAGCGTCGATTTGTCGTAACTGACAATTCGGCATTATGCTGACATTGAACCGTTTGGTAAGGGTTACTTGGGTACTTTTCACAATTTATTTATTAAGTACCTAGTTATTATTATTTTCAAACGAAAATGTATGTATGAATAAAATATATAATTTCTTTTTTTTTCACACAGTTGCTAAATACGAATTTCCATAAAAAATAAGTACACTCACGACTTTCTAATGGGGCTGTCGTCATTGTCCCTCTGCTCCAGCAGTATCCGCAGGTAATAGTCGCCGATCTTGACCTCATTCTGCAGGCACTGGTAATGCACCTCCAGTTCTGCATGGTTCCATGACGTCAGGGTGGTGCCCGCTACCTCGCGGTCCGAAGTAAATGCGCGAAGCTCGTTCTCTAAAGCATTGCGGAGTTCTTCGCGAGTCTTTGGAAATAAAATTAGGTGAATATTAAGAAAATTTTCACTTATCAAGCCTGTATCCCTGAAGGGGCATGCAGAGATGTACTGATCAACACAGGAATATGTAGCGAATCTGTTATAATTAACAAGACACAAATATAAGGAAATGTGGTAATAATACCAAATCCAAATAGGAAATCTTAAAATAACACACAAAAAAGAAACTTAAAAAATATTTAAAGAGTCATAATGCAATAATTATTGAATATGATCACCATTAACATTTTGGTTAAAATATAATATCGATATACTTTTCTTACACTCGACTCATTAGATTTTTATTTGGCAATGTCCTTTAATGACTAGTGTATTAAATTATCTTACCAATTAAGGTAAGCCCGTAAAGTCAAGGACGTTATTAATTAGCCAGTTTCTAATAGATATTTCAAATAAGTAATCATGCAACAGTTAAATTTTCATTGTAACTGAATATAATTTCTTCTACATCTTCTTTTCTTTTCTATATAAATAAAAATGAATCGCCGAAATGTATGTACGATTGTACGCGCATATCTTCCGAACGACTGCACCAAATTGTATATTTTTTTTTGTCTGGACAAGGTTTTTTTACCGCCCGCGATTTGTTTTTTAAAGTTACGCACGAGTCGCTATGTTATGATAATGTCTTCTTCAAAAATATTGTTCAATGTTCAGTATATTGAAATGTTACGTACAGTATGGTTCCATATGAGGTTGGGCAGTGCGTGGTCTTTGTGGAACTGGTAGTAGAAGAGTGGCCAGTTGGCGGTGGACTTGACGCGCTCTCGACGTCGCCGCAGTACGACGGGGCGCTCCCGAGTCGCGTCCCGCCGGTCCGCCGCCGGCCGGCCCAGCCGAGCCGCCCAGTGCTGCAGGGCTAGCTGGGCATAGTGCTGGGGGGAATGGATATTTTTAAGAATGCTAATAAAATGATGTATGGTAATGGTAACATTTGAATGCGACTTCTGAGTATATTGAATAGATAACCCATAGGCATATAATTCATAAATCTAAAAGTATTTTTTTATTAATATTATGGTTTCTGAAAGAGCCCCATTATATCAGCCAAAAAACTTCTCAAATTAGTGAACGAAAGCCTCCTCCCACACTTCCATAAGGCCCGGTTATATGTCGTCTGTCCGTCTGGAGGTCGTCCCACACTAAGACTTACTTCTAAATGCTTCTCTACGTATTTAACTTGTCGTTCTAACGCCTCCCAGTGTTGCGCGCGCGGCTTGACGCTCGCTTGCGCTAATGACAGGTTATCTCGCTCCGGTTCCAACTCGCCAGCTAGTGCAGCTGCTGGTGGAGCCTCTGTAGACTCCAGGAAAGCCAGTAGGCCTGATGGCTGGGTGAGAAACGTCCAATTTAGCTTATGAAGATTGAAACTGCCATTTATTTCTAAATTATCTTCATAATTTAAAATCCTCATTTATAAGTAGTACGTCAGACTACCTAGGTACCTTTCTTTTTCTCACAAGTCCATCCAAAGATTGTCTGTGAGAGATCGCCTATTGTACAATTATATTATATGATTTATAAAATTGTTCTTTGCATTCGTTTTTGGTGTGCAATAAAATATAGAATAATTTCATAGAATATTCTATGAAAAAATAGTTGTTTTTTTATTGCCAATCGAGAATTGTAACAAAGCAATTGGCCAGTAACTTCATAAGTACCGTCATTGTCATAATAAAATTATTTAGCAACCAGTTACTACTTTACATCAGCCCCTTTTAACATATAGGGAGGAATATAAGTTGTATTCTTCTACTAGGTAATTCTTTAAAAATAGAACTTGATGTTGAACTACTCACCATGATCCTGCGCAGTAACGAGTGCGCAGCCGCATGTTCCACGAGCCAGAGCGCTACCAGATGGCGCGCTAGATGGCGATGGTGTAGTCGCGGAGGCGCGTATAGTGCCGATAGCAAGTGTCGAGGTAGTGCGGCTTCAGCCAACGCTAGCGTCTGCATCCGTGTTCCTACACCCTCACCCCCCTCCTCCACGAGGGCGCGCATCACTAGGCCCGCGCCCTTCACTATAGCCATTGACTGATGCTGCACAACAAAATATAATTCATCACATTTATCAGGGGCGCAAAAGCACTAAACAGTCGCTCATATTAAAAAATACCAGTTTACGGATTGTTTCGCGTTTTATTTTAATATGTCGAATATTCGCATCAATCAAATCAATCAGTCAGTCAGTCAGTTGGACAAACTTTCCTCCGTTTCCCCCATCAAATAAGGAGTATTTCTCTAGCCTAACTCGACTGAAAAGTACTAAAACATATTGTAATAAAACTTTACAGTAACTTACCTCAAACAGTTTGCGATTGAATTTTTTCCTTTACTATTAAATAACTTACCTCAAACAGTTTGAACAGCACCCGTCCCTTCTTGGAGACCATTTCCAGTAGTTGGTCGAACTGTTTCCCGTCGGTGGTCTCACTGTACGGCACGCACAGCGCGAACGTTAGGAAGTCCAACATGGCCGCCACTACTAACGCACCGCTGCCTGCGGTCTGCGAGCAAAATGAGTTTTTAAATAACTTGGTAGAACTCTATGGCTGAGTTCGTTTGCTTGCGTTTCTAAATAAAATAATACTTAACATACCATCACGCCTGCATTCACCGAAGCTTTAGGCAGAGGCGTACTAATCTACATCCCCAGTTCGCCGGTATGTTTAGGCCCCATGTAATAAGGCGAGCCTATTGACACAAATTCTAAACTCCGAGCTGCTACAGAGAATTTCACAGAAAACCCAATAACACTTTGCTCGACCTGGTAATTGAACCCAGGACCTCTAGGGTAGCAGTCGCTCAGGACCACTAGGCTTATAAAGCAGTTATCAGCAGTGTAAAACGTCTGAAAATTGCATAGCGGCAGAACACTTGACAATGTGGTGGTACCAACCAACATACCATGACGACTGTAATACCCGAAGAGCTAGGCAGAGGTGTATTCATGTATATAATGCTTTGCTTGACCCGTGATCGAACCCAGGACTTCGAGCATAGCAGTAGCGTTTACGACCACTAGACTAATGAGGCACTGAGTATCCAGTAGTAATTGAAGATAGAACTCATAATCTCTCACCACATGGTCAGCCCACATGGTCAGCAAGCCCTCCAGGAAGGTGGGGGATGACAGCATGCTGGCCTTGTTGAGCTGTTCCTGCCGCAGGTCGGGCTCGGCGTGCATCGGCTGTAGCAGCGCGCACACCGCATCTAAAGCTGCGTGCGCACACGCAGATGAGCCGCGCCGCAGTGCCGCCACTGTGGCCGTGCCGATCCACTCGCGGAAACTGATAACCAAATTATTTGTAATAAAGAACGGGGCAAGTTCCAACGACGCATCCAAGGACAGGCCATGACGTCATGGAGGTCATGACCCCCATCTAAGGTCAGGTTAACAAACCTGACCTGGTCACCTATTTTAAATCTGATCACCACACATGACATGACACATAACTCCATTTATAAATACAGGAAATCGTTTCACTTAAAAGTTGTATCCACGCAATATTACTCATTGCTGATTGACATCAATATACTTTCAGATAAGATAAAATAACAGTACAACTAAAATACTGGGAGACTGGTTTGATTTCTACAGTAAAAACTAATCAACTTTTGGGTTGCAAGATTGGGAATTTCAGAAAAGATTTTTTCAGTTAAAACAAACTTACCGAACATGAGATTTTACGAAACTCGTAGAACAAAAGTGTTGTGACTTACTAATTCAGCCCCAGAGTATTCCTAAACCAGTCACCAAGTAAAATCAAAGTAATCACAAGTTACTTTAATTTTAATTGGTAACTAAGTAAGTTTGGATGCGGCACGAATGGGCCGGCTCGACCAGAGTGATACAGAAAACCGTCGTGAAACAATGCTTACGATGTGTTTTGCCGAGTGACTGAGGATACCGGAGGCTCAAACCCTTTTTTTTAAAGGCCGGCAACGCACTTCAGAATCCTTTGGTGTTGCGGGTGTCCATGGGCGGCGGTAATCGCTTACCGTCAGGCGATCCATCTGCTCGATTGCCCCTATCCCGTAAAAAAAGTAAAAGTTATATTAAAAATCTCACCCGGGTAATGCAGTGAAGGCAGCGAACCCAACTTTACTAGCGCAAAGTCGTCTCAACGCATGAAACTGTGCTTCCAGCTCGCGGGGCGTTAAGTTGCTGCCGGATGGCGCGCTGCTCACCAGCGCGGTCAGCGCGCCTGTGATCAGCTTCTCCTTGTTCTCGGCGAACAGTCGCTGCGGTGCAACATTTTAGTGCACTACGTTTTTGAATGTTGGACCACGATTTGAAAGGCGTAGGACGAAAATAGAGATGAGATTGAGATTTTTGGTTTAACGAACTTTTTTATATGCTTAGTGAGCTTCGAAAATTAAATATAGTAATAATTATTACCTTCGTTATTGATATATTATGAATTATTTTACGTTACAAACATCAAGAGATTTTTAAACTTTCCCGGACTTTCAAACTGTGACGTCAACATTACTAAATAATGTTCTATCATACAGACCAGATATCATTTACATAACTTAGTAAATATTTACAACATCCCAACAGTTAGTGTAGATCGAATATAATCTATGGTATTTACAATTTTACGTGAATGCAGATGAATTTTAATTCATGGCCTAGAAAGCTCTAGAAATAAAAACCTAATATATTTCTGTTCCCTCTACCCTAGCTATTTAAGGACGGAAGCAATGTATAAAAAGGTTGTAAAATAATAAATTGACAGGGGACTTACTAGATCCCACGTAAGAAACAGCCACAACAGGGGACGGGCCTACAAGGCACACAAGGTACATTAATATGTCCCAGGAATTCAACAAAATAGAAAAATAAGCGTTATATAGATGATTGAAGCTTATTGGAATATAATAATGAGATCTGATTAAAAAAAATTACAATCTAAATAACAGATGCATTTGCAGACATTCACAAATGTGTGAAATGAATGAAACATATGAATGAAAAAAACATATGGTTATCTGTTCAATCATCAAATGCAAATTTGATCTAAATTGAAATGTTACTAGCATCCAAAATGCAAACTAGCATATCGTAACTCATCCTATTCAATGCAAATAAAAAGTGTTAGGAGAAAATGCGACCGTATTACAAAGCATTTAAAGGATAATAGTATGAGAGAGAGAGAGATAGCGCTATACAAAAATAATAGCGCCATCCCTCTCTTACAACGAAACACTACTTCATAATACGATCTCTGAAATGATAAATATAATAAGTTAGTATAAAGTACCTATGCAAGTATAGTGCAGTTATATAGCTAGTTATATTAAAGCGTCTTACGTCTTGACTGACGGAGTATATAAGTCCGCTGTAGCCGACGTTGGCGTTGAATCTCTCTATCACTTCAGCACGAGTCATCCCTACTGGGTTTTGAAATAATCTGAAAAGAAAATTAACACTTTTGTGGGCTACAGCTTAGGGATGGTATTAATATAAGCAACGTATTTAAAAGGCGTGACAACACAATACGTAAAGAAGTACGGCTGCGAAGTACAGTCAAGTGTCAAAAGTGCAGTAGCACCTCAACATTCATATTCAAACATTAACGTGTCATACAGTGTAGCTACGTGCTGGTCAACATAGATAACAGTACTAATGAAGAAGGAGTGTGGTACACATGTGTGTGAAATGTCATTATGGAAGAAGGTTATAAGTAAGACTAGTGGGACTGCTACTGAACTTATGCACCCGACAGTACATATAAATGAAATAACAACCTTCCTCTATGGTCAACGTTTTCGTTTATATTTTACGAGTACACACCGAAAACATATTATCTGAATCTCTAAATACTATAATGCAAAGTCGCTGTTTTCTTCTGTCTATCTTCTAAAGAGCGCAACGGATATTTATACGGTTTTCACTATTTTAGATTTTTTCCGGAAGGTTTATAGGTATAACTAGCTTCGGCCCGCGACTTCGTCTGCGTGGACTTCAGAATTGGATCCGACCTGCATAAGAAGTAACCTATGTGCTTTCCCAGACTATAATCGATCTCTGTACCAAATGTCATCGAGATCCGTTCGGCCGTACTGCACGATTGAGTAACCTACATCCATACATCCTCACAATCTTTCACGTTTATAATATTAGAAGAATACATGCATACAATGCATATTATAGCAGGGCCCGGTCGCTAATATGTAATAAACTTTACATTTAGAAACATTTAGCCAATGAAGCAGAAAATTGCAGATACATTTTAATTACAATATTTTTAATAGCAAGCATATAACACCAGTATGTATTTAAAGTAACCTGAGGTGATTGGACTCGGTCTCCTCGTCGACAGGCTGGTACAAGGGCCCCAGCCGGTAGCCCCGCGGCGTCGGTACTGACCGCACGTGGACGTCGCGCTGGCCCGCTGACCGTACGCCGTCCAACAAAGATGCTAGTAACGCGTCTCTGTTCAAGTATGAAGAGATGTTATAATTTGGTGCATGGAGGGATTTGAGGAGAATCCGGCAATGTCCCCACTGGTCAATGTCGACCGTGGAGGTCAGTCTCAAATCATTGTGGAAAAAAGTTACAGCTGAAAGATGTAGAAGTACATTTCGGTCGAAATAACTGCACATATTTGAAGAAAGACGTTCCAAATCGCCGCGTAGGTAAAATAATTTATATGTACAAATGTTTGTTTGCAAAAATATCGAAATTAGAAAGGACAATCAAATCACGAATACGAAACATATACAAAAACTAGAACGGGTTAGATCCATATGCATATTGGAGCTCAAACAATCTTTGTGTATTGCTAGTCAAAAATCAATGGAGACTTCTCTAAATTATTTATTTATTTATTTCAACAACTTAATACTACCTTTACAGGGATTCCCCAATGCGATAGCTAAGAAAAACCTATTTATACATTAACTATAGGTACATGTTTATTTATACATCTATTATTCAAATAAATTATTATTCTATATTGTAACATAACAGTAAATGCCTAGTAAATTCACTTAAACTACATGTGAATACATCAATTCTATAGTGTAGTTCGTTGTAGTTGTTTCTAAGTAATGGCCATGTAACCAAAAATAGTACTTGGTGATAAAAATCAGTACATTTCCTATACAAGTTATTGATTAGCTGAATACAATGATGGAAATACCTTTCTCCTGCTAAATATGTGCGTGTTTGTCCGTTAAGATATTCGATGGAGAACTTTTGAGGATGCTCCGTGTCCCGCACTAACGCGAACACGTCACTCAGTGGGCGCAGACATACCACCTGAAAATAATATATCGTTGTCTTGTAATCCTTTCCAAATTAGACGCAATCTCGTGCTTTCTCTGTCTCGCATAGTACTGTACTGCTCATTTTCGAGACAGATGGCACAAGATTAGCATTTTCATAACACCATTCTTTAATAGCGCATCGAAACTTACGGAATACGTCTGAGGATCCCTTTCCAGTATACAGGTGTCAGATAGACAGAGTGTTCGACGCATCGGCTCCATGTGACGTGCGGGATTCACTTTATGCACGATAAACTCGCTCAGAGATGTCTGATGTTGATCCCCACTGCAATAAAATAAGTCCACTACACTGGCAACTTAGGGAGGTCTCTGCCCTGCAGTGGGACTTGGAGCTTGCTTTTTTATGTTAAAGAGAATGTCTAAAAGGTTCCAAGGCGTCTTAGGTTCCTTTAGACTCCTAGGTTCCTAATCATCTTAAATCACAATCCGAAATTCCAAAATCTCTCTCTTGAATATTGAATTGAATAAGATAGTGTAGACATTTTTACGTGGGAGGGCCATGCTTCGGCACGAATGGACCGGCTTGACCGAAGTGATACCACGGCCTCACAGAAAACCGAGGAAAGAGTAAGTCAGGTTACCGGAAGCCCAATCACCTTTTAAAAGGTCGGCAACGCACTTGTGACTCCTATGGTGTTGCGGGTGTCCATGGGTGGCGGTATCAGGCGATCCGTCTGCTAGTTTGCCACAGAATCATGAAGGGACAAACAATCATACAAAATTTGATATGTCCATATAATGAGTGTATCGCGTTAGATAAATGGGTACACAGTGAAGGTCATATGAATCAGTCGCTAACAATCAAATGTTATTATAACATATGGGTGAACAAAAGCAGTAATTAAGCATACGGCTAATTTACAATATGGGATGGTGACATAATTATTATTATTTGAGTTTAGTATATATTTACACATTCAAACATGATTTTTTTGCGATATTGTGATGGAAGTAGGATTAACAGTTTTTTGAAGGAAAATTCTATTCCGTCATGCATGCAGTTGTTGGGGCACACTGAACACCATGTCAAAATAACGAGACTGCATAGAATACAGTTGTTAATGTATATTGAATAAATTCAAATTCTTTATTTGCAGAATATGGGTGGGCAATACGGGTGTTACAATTTAGAAATATATGTCGCCATACTCAGGCTCTCACCATGCAAATTTTCAAGCATCATTATTAATTACCTACAATAGAAATGTGAGAGAATGGCAAGCTTACAATACTATCTATTTAATAATACAATTAATAGAACTGGAGAATAATAATATAAATATGTCAATAATGCAAGAATAGTCAAACAAATAATGAAGGAAAAAGTACGAAAGTATGTAGCCATCAAACTACAATTACTTTTTTATAGTTATATCCTAAGGCAGTGGTCGGCCAATATTTTAGACAAGGAATCAGATAATATCGATTTTTCAGAAGCTCAAAGAGCTGCAGTTTTCTGTTTCAGATTTTTCACTGTATACCAAACCTTGGCTTTGAAATTCGTAATAAGTACATTAATTTAATTTTTAGTGAGCTCAGGTACCCGACTGTTAAGGCGTGCGATTTTCAAACACGTCAAATTGAGAAGGGTTTGAATTAACTCTTTTGAAGAGCCACAACTGACTCTTCAAAGAGCCGCCTGCAGCTCGCAGACCGCGGTTTGCCGACCCTTGTCCTAAGGAACCTTCCTTTAGGGCTTAGAATATTCAAATAAATGTTTCCAAAATATATTAATTCATATCATAAAAACTCACCTATACTTCCCAAATCTCTGATCATGATAATCATCCAAAGTAATCATTGTAGACAGGACTTTGATGCTTATACTCAGTGTTAAGCTTGCCATTTCCAGCATCTTATTGATGATGATCTGATGATCCATGGCATTGGAGAATAGGTGGAGTCTACTGTACCCTCCCACAGCTAGGACGAAGCCTCCAGGGACGTCGCGAACAGGCAATATTCCTTGCACATCGCAGTATGGATAGCTGGCTAGTAAAGTGTGGGTAGATGGGTCTAATTGGTCTAGGGCACAGGGCCCAACTTCAAGCATGACTGGGAGGCGTGTACCACTCCAATGGTGTTTGTAGGCTTGGTATCTCTGTAAATGAATTCATGTTTTAATACAATGTAAATAAAGTATTGTTTATAATGTACCATGCAAGATTGTAATAGGTGTTTCTAGTTAAATTATCCAATTATTGCAAAAAAATATTGTGATAAGGTTCATGACTAATAATTCCTTTAAAATATTTAATCTATTAGCAACTGTTACCTCAGTGACTGTCTAGTGCCTTTGAAGTTGAAGAAATTTCGTCAAAGTAGAGGAAATAATTCAAACTAGATTTCAATACTTACGTAAATATCTTTAGGTTTTTCAGCAAATGAATGCCTGTACTTAAAAGCCTCAGTGAGAATCAAACATTTGTGTTCTGAAGAGAATTTCATGGAATCCACTTTTTTATCCTTTTTCATGGCCAGGGTGAAGTCATGGTTGGCTGCAGAATTCGAGTGTTTTGATGACGCGATGGTGACCACATCTGCATATAGCCATTTGTTGGTCACCTCCAAGCGGTCTGGATTGTATGTGGTGATACCATGGGTGCCAATGGAGAACACCCTCTTGTACTTGCCCTTCCATGAGTGCTTAGTGACAAGGAATGATGCCACATCCTGGTTATCTTTTAATGGAATCATCTTAACATTGCCTGTAGAAAAACATATGATATACAGAGTGTAAAGCAACAGAAGAGTATTAATGACTTATTGGTCCTCCTTAGATATTTTGGTAGCTAACAGCCATGTTATTTAACATTTTTTTAAATAGAAACCTAATAACTTATATACACACATTAATTATTCATTCATCTATAATTATTTATCAATGATTCCCCACTCACTTCCAAAATTTATTTATTATATTATCATATTGCAGAATTTGTTAAAAATATTATTTTTATAATAATAATATGGGCAAATTACCATGAGATTAACCTAATGGTAAATGACTAACACTACCCATAGATGTAAGTAACACGATGGATCTCCTCAATGAGATTTTGTGTTATCAAACTTTTAAATAATTTAATGTGAATGTTCTTGTTTGACCCATTTATCATACTTTAATTCATTTATGGATAATCATAAAAATTCTCTTGGTGATAGGATGTAGTAATCTGCCTGGTACAAGTGGCAGATCCAGGATGTCAGTTTGGGGCTAATAATAAGAAAGTAGGATAATAAAAAGTTTAAGTTGAGTCGATGATTTGTCGCCAGAATGAATGAAAATGTATTTGGGCCACTTAGCAAATTGGATCTGGTACTGCATGGTACCCTCATGTGTAAAAGTAAAATCGGCTCCAATCAGTTTACTGAATTCTGTCAGGATGTGACAGCCAGAGCCCGAAAGGGAACTGCATACATCATTTTAGTCTGTTTGTACTTTCCATCAGGAAATATTAGGGTCAAACATCAAAAAAACTTGGTGTGACCTACATTTGACTATTATACACTGAAGTTTTTTTTTAATGAGAACTCTTACAAAATCCAAGTCAACCTCCTTAATAACATTAACAAATAGTTTTTATTTAACTCTCTAAAAATGCATGTGATGCAATTTTGCATTACCTAATAATTTGGTGAATCATCACCATCGTCTATGCTTTTACTTAATAATTTAGCTGACATTGCCTTGCGGTTCAGGTTATTATTAGATATTATGGTTTTAATCAATAAAATTATATTATTATTTGCATATAACTGTAACTATGTTTTATAGCAGTAAAAAATAACAGATGCATTTAAATAAAATGCTTCTCCTGTTCTACTTCATCATGAAAATCTGTGTATGTAGAAATATATTTGTTATCTTTATATCACATCATAAACATCCACTTGAGGACTCCAACTCCAACAGACAAATTAACTGTATTGACTGTATGTGAGATTTATTTAAGCTTGCTCCCTTGATTCAACATTCCGTTGAATCAAGCAAAAAAAATATATGTGGAAATTTATTGTAGGACTAAAAATTGTTTTTGCCGAAATGTAAATCTACACTGTACACTTGCAGCTTGTAAAAATTACATTTTATTCTATTTTGTTAAAATAAATTATGTATTACAAGTCTATGTGGTTATTAACATGTTAGCCATAAATTATAAATGCATTATGTAAACATAAATAGCATAATGTTCCAAATATTCCAGGAAACCCTAGAGGCCAAGTTCTTATCTCAATTATAACAGTCACAGTTTTATGAATCCAGATTGCTTAGAATATAAGCCAACACAGATTTATAACTAGTATATTTTTTATAAATTGTCCTGATTGAAAAAATTGTAAATGTGATTAGGTCATAACCGGCAATACATTGTAATATTGTATGAATTATGAACAAGTGGGTTACAAAAACAAACCCGTTTATTAATTATTTTTGACTGTAGTAACTGGTAATGTCTTCAAGTGTCGTCTAGAGGAGTAAATCGTGATATTTCATGCCCAAAATCATTCCACTGAAACTTAAACAGAAATAAATGAGAACAATCCTCCCCTTTGTAAATAGATCGGGAAACCATTGATATCGAATACGTGTAAACAAGGAACTATGCGAGACATTTTTGTCCGAGAACCTCCGTCAGAACCTCCAAATAAATACTCACAAACTTTATGTGGATAAACAAGCTTCAATACTCTCAGCTGGTATCCGATAAGAGCCACATATTATACAAATAAACGTAAAAATCTGAACAAGGGCTCGAGAAAGGACCGACCAATCGTTCGACAAATTGACAAATTGACACTATCATTTAGTGTGGCCAAAAAAATAAAAATACTACTCTTTGATAAAATAAATGGAATGGAACGAAGACTTCAGGTCATAGACTAAGAAAGAAGATAATTATATTTATATTCCATTAAATGTATATTCCATTCAAGAACCGAACTAAATCTATACTTTATTAATAAGAAGAGGTAAAGGTTGTGAGGTTGTAGGGGGTAAAATCTGTATAGAATCTACTGAACCGATGTATCACATGTATAACTTAGCACATATTAACATCACGCTACGCCTCATTTAAACGGAGCAGCGCGGGTGAAACCTATATTTTAGGGACGCTAGTATATTTTATTAAATAATTTAATATAATTTTATATGTATAGATATGTAATTATGTATAGTAAATAATATACCATTCCACTCCACAATTCCACATCAGATTTTATGAAAAGATAAGGGAAGATTCATAGAACGTGCTTTATTAGCTAATTTGCTAAGAATTACGTTGAAAATGAAAGGGCTAACTTTTGTACATATCCTGAATTGAATTCTCTAAATTATAAAGTTATTTTAGTAAAGGAAAAATTTAATCGCGGGCGGGATTCGAACCCGCGTCTTCTGGTTAGATACACCAGACGCTCTGACCGCTGAGCCACCGCGAATCCCACCCGCCTGATTGAAATTTGCCTTCACGTTCTGAGTTTACGTCATAAGGTGACGTTGATTGAATTTTTCCTTTACTAAAATAACTTTATAATCTTAGCATGGAAAATGCAAAAAAAATCACAAAAAGATCTCTAAATTATTTTTTATTCTATCTAATTCAAAACGAAACTAACTCGGTCAAAAATATGATGAAACGTCAACTCACTTCATGTCATGTCAGGTGGCATCCGTTCAAAAACCTAGTTAACTATATTATTAATTACTGTCGATTGATACAAAGAAACTGAAAAGTTTTCCTAAGAGGAAGCTATATAACTAATTTAAAGTATTTTTTCCCCTATCAGCACATATTTTATATAACAATAGACTCCGTTTACAAACCATCATTAGAAATGTAAATTGTTGTATTGTATTCATAGTCAACTTAATGAGAATAAGATTTTAAACGTTTCCTCTCTCTTTTGCCGCATGCAGTGCTACGTGCACTGTCTTTTTTCTTTTAGATTTTTTACAATAAATCTGCTTACGTACCTAGTACCGCAACATGGTGCTTGACTTAGACTTATTCCGTGCCGATAAAGACGGTAACCCAGACAAAATCCGCGAAAACCAGCGCAAGAGGTTCAAAGATGTGGCCCTCGTTGACACCGTGGTTGAGCAAGACACCCTTTGGAGGAGATTGCGCCACGAAGCTGACAATTACAACAAGTTGAAGAATGTTTGCAGCAAAGAGATTGGTTTGAAGATGAAGAGCAAGGAGCCGGTTGGCCCAGAAGACCAGCCAGTACCACCAGAAATAGCTGAGAAGTTGGTTGATCTGACTGGAGATGACTTGAAGCCTCTCACTGTTAACCAGATCAAAAAGGTAACAGAAAGTGTAGTAAAAATCAATAGAAGTGGGGTATCCTCACCAATGTGCCCTAAAGGGTTAGGCATAAGTGTACCCACAGATATTAACCAGGCACATCAGGGAGTTTTCTTACACCTACTTTGAATTTCATAAAATAAAACCCAATAGCACTGTTTGATCTGGGAATTACACTCTGTATCATGCACACAGCCACCCTATTAGCAACCAATTAATAGTCTAATGAGGCAGTCAAAGTATGTATCTATTATTTTTATTATAAGTTAAAAGTTCATTCAGTACTTACATTAAATGTTAAATAAAATGTTACAAGTTGTGGCATGTAGTCGAATAATTATAATTGTATTGATTTTAGTGAGTCATGTAGATTGATTACCATTGCATCATCTCATGCAATACTAATAGGAGTGGTTAGTTTTCATGGTTCAATAAGCTGTTATACCATCAAATGCTAAATCACAAAATGAATTGGTCTTGAAAAAAATGTTGAAATAAAGAACTATAATTCCAGGTTAGAGTATTAATAGATGAGGCCATAACAAAGAATGAGCAAGGTCTCATAGCAGCAGAGAAGGCTCGCTCTGCTGCTCTCCGGGAAGTAGGTAACCACTTGCATGATTCAGTTCCAGTGGATGATGACGAAGACAACAACAGGGTGGAGAGGACACATGGAGACTGCAGCTTCAGAACCAAATACTCCCATGTGGATCTTATTTGTATGATTGATGGTAAGATCATTTGTGTTTATATGTCTAACCCAATGATTTCTAAAGTGAAATCCATAGAATAAACACTGGCTGTACTTAGTTTAAGATTTCTACTGTTACTTATTTTAAATTGCAGGCATTGCATAGGTAGGTTTCATAAAATAAAAGAAGTTTCTTGAGTGTTAAAAGCTTAGGAACTGCTGGTCTACCCTCTACACAGCTAAGCTGAATTATAGATACATACATATTTAATAGAAACAAAAAGTATATGAAAATTATTGACTATTGATAAATCAAAACTCATACACATAAGTTAACAGATACTTTCTAAAGATCTTACAAAATTTAAATTAATTTAGTTACAATCATATTATTAAGTCTATTATCAACTTCTACAAGCCCACACAGGATTTATTATTTTTCTTTTCAACCACACTTGTGTAAACACCTACACTAAGTACAGTCTTCACGATTTTGCTATAATTTATGTGTGATAAGAAATTTTATATTCATTTGTGTACACATTAACCAAAGAAAAGGCTCATAATATGCTAACAATTGTTGTGATATTTTATATACCATGATGGTATAAGAAACATGGTTGATTTTAGACTAGTCTTAGTAGAATTTGGTTTATTGTTTACACCATACTTATTATTTACATCACCATTATTTATGAGTGGAACCCACACCAGTGTGTGTGACTGCCATCTGGCCTCTCCGATCCAAATAATGGGCAAAGCCAGTATTCTAACTGAAAACTCTACTTATTACTATATCATTAAATTAATCTCAATTTAGTAACTTGATATTATGTATATATTATACATAAAACTATACATAACGAAAATGTAGACTACATTCAAGAAAGCTACTTAGGCACTCCACTGTTCACAAACTCTGTTTTATGTCAATAATTTTAAATCTATTAGGTATGGATGGCGACCGGGGTACCGCGGTAGCTGGTGGACGTGGGTACTACCTGAAAGGCCCAGCAGTATTCCTGGAGCAGGCCCTTATACAACTGTCCCTCAGGATACTCCTGAATAAAGGCTACACGCCACTATACACTCCATTCTTTATGAGGAAGGAGGTAAGTCACAATATTACTTCCCATAAAGAATCCATACTCTACTAAAATTATAAATGCGAAAGTAACTCTGTAACCATTTCACACCTAAACTGCTGAACCAATTTTGATGAATTTTGGTAAAGAGATATATTATTGTACCCTACATAAGGACATAGGCTAGATTTTTCCATTTCATTGAACCCAAAAAGTGAACTGTGGATGTACATTAGTACACCTCTGCCTAACTCTTCTCTGTAATGGCATGTATGAAACTTATTTCATTTTCTAGGTGATGCAAGAGGTAGCCCAATTAGCTCAATTCGACGAAGAATTATACAAGGTAGTAGGAAAAGGATCTGAGAATAAAGGCGACGCTGCCGTCGAGGAGAAGTACCTCATCGCCACCTCGGAACAGCCCATAGCGGCATACCACAGGGACGAGTGGCTGCCTGAAGCTTCATTACCAATTAAGTAAGTTGTAATATTCAACGTTAGATTAAGAAAAGTAAAGTTGTTATTTAATGTCTCTGGTCCAGAGAACCCTCTGAAATAAATTTCGTCTCTGGTCCAAAGCTTGGAAACCTGAACCCCTTCGTAGCGGCCTTACGCTCAGTATTCACGTTTGCGGCCTTTATGAATGATTCAAAATCAATATGTATATTGTTACACCAAATTGGGTAGACTGAGGAGTTTAATGAATTTGGATTGTAGGAATCAAACTCAAATCAAATCCAAATTCATTAATGCACAATTCCTATGCACTGTACACAGTTTTGAACAATAAACATCTTTGACTTTAATTTTAGCCTTTAAACTGCTTCAGGTATGCGGGTCTGTCTACATGTTTCCGTCAAGAAGTAGGATCTCATGGACGTGATACTCGAGGTATATTCAGGGTACATCAATTTGAAAAGGTGAATTAAATCGCTAAATCCGCATCTTTTTTATCATAAATTAATTTAAGGATACTCCAATTTCTACTTTATACCGGCTTTTCTGTCCTCAGCACACGGCACTGACATTTTAACCAGGAAAATTTTATCACGTTCACTGGTTGATTTTGAGGTGCCGTGTTTGACTGATGCTGTGAACGCTTGGAAATTGGCTTGTCCCAATACAGCCCTGCCCGTCGTCCCATCTTCCCAAAAACAGTGGGACTGGCCGCTGTGCAGTTTGACACGGAAATATATGATAAATACGTCAATCAATACTGCCGAGCGCGCTCGTCTGCTGGCCGTGGGTGAATGGGAGTCGGGTCTTTGGCTTCAGGCACTTCCATCACCTAATATAGGGAGCTTGTTGGATGACACTACTTTTCGGTGTGCTATTTGCTTACGCCTGGGAGCCCCTTGTGTTTCTCCACATCGGTGTCACTGTGGTGAAGCAGTCGACAGCCTCGGACACCATGGCTTGTCTTGCTGCAAGAGTGCAGGGCGCATAGCACGGCATGCCAATATTAATGACATTATTCGTCGTGCTCTTGTCACCGCCGGTGTGCCAGCTGTATTAGAGCCCAATGGCTTGGCACGCGACGATGGGAAGAGACCAGACGGTATGTCATTGTTGCCATGGAAGTTGGGCAGGCCTTTGGTGTGGGATGCAACTTGCGTCGACACCCTTGCTCCATCCCATGTTCCAAGCACGGCGGGTTGTGCTGGCGCTGCTGCTGCAGCCGCTGAGACCCTCAAACGGCGTAAATATAGCAACCTTAATGGAAGCTATAATTTTGAGCCGTTTGGGGTGGAAACGCTCGGGCCATGGGGTTCGAGTGCGCGCCATCTTTTTAAGGAAATCTCTAAGAGACTTGTCGACTCTTCGCGTGATCAGAGGGCTGGTTTATTCTTGGGTCAAAGAATTAGCATTGCCATTCAACGTGGCAATGCTGCTAGTCTTCTGGGTACGTTACCAGATGACAGTGATGTGGAGGAGTACTTTGACGCCTAGGTACGACAATTTTTTTATTTTTTTTGTTTATCTGTACGTTATATTTTTATAGTTATTATTTTGGTAAAATAATGCTGTAAATATTTCCATGTTGTTTAAATTTATTTTTGAGTGACCATATTATGTAAAGAAACGATCCTAAATAAATATAGTGTAGCAGTGGAATGTGTACCTTATCACATATGTCATTAAATTTAGAGTTTCAAAACTTGAATATTATAACTTGAATATGAATTTTAGTAAAATTCTAATGTATAACTGTTTATCCCAGGTAGAACAATTCGTGCTGACCTCCCCTCACGATGACGCATCTTGGAAGATGATGGACGAGATGATATCGAATGCAGAAGAGTTCTACAAAGTCTTGGGCATTCCCTACCGTGTCGTGAACATTGTGTCTGGTGCCCTCAACCATGCTGCAGCTAAGAAACTGGACTTGGAGGCGTGGTTTCCTGGCTCTGGCGCCTTCCGCGAACTGGTGTCCTGCAGTAACTGCTTAGAGTACCAGGCTAGGAGGCTGCTTGTTAGGTAATTGGTGGGCTAGTCATACAATATTGATTGAAGCTGCGGTAGCCTAATGGGTAGGGCGTAGGACTTGCGATCATGTGGTTGCCATTCATTGATCATTTAGCTTAGCACGAGGGGTTAACAATAATACTAGTAATGTGTGTGACCCACATTGCTAGTAAGCTTTAAAAAAACTTGAAGTGTGACCACCAATTCTAGGATATTTCGGGAAAGGAAATAATTCCGGATTGTTTCTTTTTTAGACATTTTATCTCATGGAGGTCGTTAAAATATTGTAATTTGTAATTATTGAAGCGACACCGATACCACATTTATACATCTAGTCATACACGCGCACCAGCGGCAGCGTCGGGAGAGGTCTCATTGTCAAATGAGACCTCTCCCGACGCTGCCGCTGACATTCGCCTTATAAATTATGGTGCATATTTCCTTTAGATACGGCCAAACAAAGAAAATGAATGCGGCAACGGAGTTCGTGCATATGTTGAACGCGACCATGTGCGCTACCACGCGCGTCATCTGCGCCCTGCTCGAGATTAACCAGACTGAGGAGGGTATCAAGGTAATTAATATACATAATGGAGAACGTAAATTTGTATTGCTTGTCAAGCAGTTTTGTCCCATTAAAATAGAACATGTAATCCATTATTGTAAAACACCATTCTTTAAATTATTGTATGCTCGGCACGGACTGATTGATGTTACACTCATATATGCATGTATAAGAACTTTATATACTCAATCAGAAACAATAAAATTTACTTTACTTTTACTAAAAATGCTTGACGGGTAAATTACTTGTGAAAATGCTTGATGAAAGTTTAGCTAGAGGTCCACAACCTTTTTTATCTCATCGACCACTTCTCACGTTTTTCGGTTTTGGGTAGACTGTAACTGTAGTAACTATAGTGTAAAAAACAAAAAGAAAACACATGTTGTGTTTTATAATATGAAAGTCTAATATAAGTAAATAGTTACCAAAGGTAGCCAAATTAAATTCACGACCTGCTTAAAGAAATCCACTATCTTGGACCCCATTTACATCTCATGGATCTTTGACCCTTTGCAGTTCATCACAGATATCAACAAGTATTGAATAACCGCTGGCGTAGTTAGCTGAAATTCATTTATATAATGATTTCCTCATTTGAACTTATCTCATGTTGTACTCTACGTGTGATTTCTTTTAACCCACAGGTACCTGAAGCCCTCAAACAATGGATGCCTGAGCAGTATCAAGACCTGATACCATTCGTGAAGCCAGCCCCTATCGACCTGGAAGCCGCCGCTGCAGCCAAGAAGGGCAAAAACAAGGACGGAAAGAAATAACTTTGCCAGCTCAAATAATGTTCATTCCTGCACATGAAGCATTTTATTTATTGTTACGCTAAAATTTTATTTGTAAATTAAATGAACGGCCTGACTTTTTTTGTATAATTCCATTACCTTTCGTAAAATAATGTGTGGGTTTGAAATAAAACCATTTTACGAATTTTATCAGTAATTGTGTGAGAAATCTGTTTTATAATTTGTCAGGACAGTATATTATCATATTTTTTTATATAGATATCCTCCATCTGGGGGTTATTGAGAGATAGGCGTTTTCCTTCTGTCAATTAAAAATCACCGTATTATTAATAACTATTAATAATTATTACTATTAGAGTTGAACGCCAGTCGACATATGTGTAGTATCAAATATCAGTTACTTATCCGGTATTTAGCTATTGCCAGGAAATCTTGTTTATGTGGTATTTGCGGTTTTTGTTTAGTTCACCAACTCAGAATGTGAGTCTTGATGGATACTATATTTTAAAATAAAACTGTGTGTGTAGGTACCTATACGAAGTTGAAACCTAACTTTCAACGTTATAGAGTGACCAGATTAGTCGATTCCAATAAAATCATAAATGTCGCTTACAAACGACCGTACTGTAAACAATGTTAGTTGCATATAAATCGGTTGATTGTGAATTTGTGACGAATGGAATTATCTTATCAAATGAGGTTTAGTTACGTACGTGACTAATGAAACATCATCTTGCTATTTTCGCATTTATTGTGACAAATATCAGTCAGCGCCGATTATATGTAATGCAAACTTATACTATTTACATTCGTCAAGATAAAAAATTATTAACAATAATCTCTCAGAATGTGGTTCCACTTCTGCATTGGGAAAGGGCATCTAAGATCGGTATATTACTAAAAATATCTTATAGATACCTACTATATATGTATGTATATATTCGTTTGTAATTATGTTCACGAAAACGGCTGTATCATTTTTGGTGAAATTCGTTTGCCCGTGTTTTCTCGTACAAAACAACAAAGTTGAATTTCACACAAAATAGACCTAGTTAGACGGTTTACATCTGTTCGTATGATGTACGTATTGCACGTCCGTCTGTATATTTTTCCTCCATCGACAATATATGTAACAAGCTGTAAATGACGGACTTTCATACAAATACTTTCACCCCCCTTTTCACCACCTTAGGAGATGAATTAAATCCTTTCTTATCAGATGCCTTGCCTACGTCATGCAAAGAACACACCCTCCAAGTTTCAGGTCTCTACGATCAGCGGTTTAGGCTGTGCGTTGATCCGTCAGTCAGTCATTCAGGACAAAAAACATATATGTATAGATTGTTGTAATCCAAATTCAGTTTCCCAAAACACAAACGGAACTCTATGACGGACGGGAGTTTCGCATGACAACTAATACAACAATTAGGTGATTTACAATTCGGTACAAACTACTTAGTGTAAAAAAAAAACATTCGACACGCGAAAATCCCGTCTCCAAGCAACACATATAAATATGATACATAGTCTGTACAAATAAGGAACAAAGCAAACCTCATACCAAATCGATTAAATAAATTGCATTTATAATTCTACAACTGTGATACTGGTTTCCACAACACCCGCTTACAATATGTGGGGGACAAGACTTATCCTCAAATATAAAAAATTGTAGTATATTTATATATATATATATATATTAACTCCTCGACAAAGTTCTACAAAAATTTTCAATGAGTAATATACATGCGGAATATTTTTTTTTTACATATAAGATGTTATTTACACAGTCTTGTGGTGCAAAAACGTAAATAGGTACATAAAGATAACTCGATATTACAAACGTGTAATTATAATAGGCAATAGCTGACACCATCGAACGAAATTGCGTGCAAGCCTTGGATACTAGATATAATTGTTGATTATTAGATTCAAGAGAATCTAAGACTAACATTACATCGATTCTACAGCGACCTATATACCTATCTTTGAAAAACGATTTGCTTAGTTACTTAATTAATACAATATTATGTACTAGCTTTTGCCAGCGACTTCGTCCGCGTGGAATAGTTACTTTGTTCCCTAGTTGAATCACTCATTTTCCCAACATTTCCCTTCACTGCTCTGCTCCTATTGATCGTAGCGTGATGAAAAGTATACTATAACCTGTGGTTTGGGCTGTGCGTTGATAGATCACTATGTCAGTCAGTCAGTCACCTAACGTAAGAGTAGACAAATATAATCAGAAAGCTCCGAACTGCTAAGCTATCGGGAGTTACACGTGTTATTGTGAGTCAACCATAAAAGATAGACATTTGCTGTCGTGGAATATTTTTTATATAATTTTAAGGAGAACATTTCCGTCATACATGATTTCTGTGTAGCTTTAACCATTAAGGCTGCACACGCGACGGAAGCTTAAAAAATGGAGTAAGTTCTCCGGTTTTCCCAACATTTCCCTTCACTGCTCTGCTCCTATTGATCGTAGCGTGATGAAAAGTATACTATAACCTGCCCAGGAGTATGAAGAACAATTGTACCAAGTTTCGTTGAAATCCGTCGAGTGGTTTTTGTTTCTATAAAGAACATACAGACAGACAGACAGACAGACAGACAGACAGACAGACAAAAATTTTACTGATTGCATTTTTGGCGTCAGTATCGATCACTAATCACCCGTTGATAGTTATTTTGGAAATATATTTAATGTACAGAATTGACCTCTCTACAGATTTATTATAAGTATAGATAGAAGATAAATTATAGGAACTTGCATACAATTTCCCACAATATTCAACATCATCAATAGTAGCAGGAGTTTTACATTTCCTACAATGTTTTAATGTGCAAATTGATCGATACAATAATATGACTACAACATCGAAATCTTAACCATGACGCGATACGGAAGGCGACACGGGTACGGTGTACATTCTACAAATACATAGAATTTAGAGTAAATAACGTATCCTACACACGTTGTCTTAGAATATACTTTATAATAATAAAAATCACTTCACTTTACCGAAAGAAGCAAACGGCACGCAGCAGTTGAAAGTGAGTTGAATTTTTCTCACAACATAATGACTATAATCCAAATCATAGCTCATATATATGTAACTTGTATATTGGACTTATGTACAGTTATTCCACAATTAAATCTGATTAGAAAATTGAAAGTGTAGTACCTACTTTAACATTGCAATATGACAAAACGATAAATATTCATTACACTATTCCTCCCTTGCCTCAACATGGCACAATGATTTACAACCAGATCACAACGCCCAATATAGCACTTCAGAATTTCGGATGGTGTCTAATTTATTGTCTAGCACTTTTATACAAAGTGACAACCCTACCTTTTGTACTGGCAATGAGCACCACCAGCTATTTCGACACTCGACCATGGCATTAGCTACATGTTAAGGCTTTTAGGCCTTAGTACACGCGGCTACAGATAAAGCTATTGGATTCCAGTGTAAGCTGAGCTCTCGTTGTATAGAAAATCTAAACGATTCAAGGTATAGTGTATATTAGATTCGTATAGCTTGATGTGTAGCCGTGCACCCATCCTGTGGTCAGTGTTTTTGGACTAACGTGTCTCTCCCTGCCACTGCATCTCTCAATTGCCAACAAAATCGAACACAAAAAAAAAACTCTTCAACTATGTTATTCAAATAAATAAATGTAATGAACTAATTATGATAATAACCTGTCGACCTCACCCTTATTTTCTTTTATACTATATTTCTACATAATTAATGTTATGCTATATATTTTAAGTTAAATTACTACAAGTGCATGTTAGCTTGAGACTTATGACAACACACTAAAACTCATATTACCTCATCTAATCATGTAGCTGTCTATCTTAAGGACTAAGGATCATTGTGAGGAAAGGAAGCACTATAAGAGATGAATACCCCCAATCCTATCTTACAATTATACAACAATGGCGAGACAGACTGGCAGAAAAACTATGTTTCAGGCTCTATGACCATATCACTGCAGTGTCGATGACATCACATTTTCATAATTATTATGATTGTTCTGACTTTGAGATAATACAATGCAAAAGTACCACTAAGTCTCAAGTTAATGAACACAATTCACCAACTTTAAAATCGTAACTTTAAAGAGTAATATAATATTTAGACTAATATTATTTTTATTATAATATGCACAGTTTCTTTACATAATATTCCTACATTTTGTTTACATTTATGAGTAAGATACATGAAGATAACCAGTGATAAGTTCTACCTAATGTTTAATCAGAGAAGCAAGTCTTATCTGGCTGACATCAATAGAGCTTCTGGCTTGGACTGAAGTAAAAAAAATGCCAATGAACATTGACTTACATGGACTTAATATAAACTCAGAAAAAACAGCCAATTACTAAATCAGGATCATGACATGAATAGCCAGATATCTTTAGCTTAGGCAGAGTCATGTAAATGCAGATACCAAGTCTAAACTATATAGATTCATGCCTATGTGTAAACAAAATCTACCCATTTCAAAATAACTAGTGTACTAAAATTATTTATATATTTATGTCCTATTTTCAAATAGGGCAGATGATAACGCATATTTTGAGTATACATCCTGTTGGTGAAACACAATAACAATCATTGTACAGTGCAGGTAACATCAAATCTTTGCTTCTCTAAGTGCAGATAAGCTAACATAGTAAATGCAAAAAACATGGATACATAATGCACTATAATAACATGCTCCTAAGCTTATGCAATTTCTTGAAACAGTTAAATCACTATTTAATGGAAATTTATGATAATATGAGTTAATTTATATGTCTACTTCCATCAAGCCATTAACTTACAGGGTATCTTGATTATAATATCTATCATTTCTTACTAATGGCTAAATACTACACTCTTAATCAATTTTAAGATGCCAATCTCATGTTGTTACTGTCAGTGTGACAAAGTGATAGAGACAGCAGGAGACTTAACAGTATCTTAAAACTCAGTAGCATTTGAATATTTTGCCATAAAGACCTTTTGAATATAATGGATAACAAAGAGATTTTTTTTATAGTATAATTACATTAAAATTACATTATTTATATATTTTTTTAGAAATAAAGGATATACAAACAGCAGGTGCCATCACCATTTTGTAATATGATTGGTTTTTCCACATCAGACTTAAATACAAAACAATTACTATTCCATCACATTACACCTGCTGCATCCTAGGCCTAAATTTAAAAGATTACACACAGGGAAAACTTTATCAAGCCAGGGTCATAGTTCTGAAGATGATAACCACCACAGTGTGATGCAACACTGATGTATGAATCATCAATTACAAACAAATCACAGAGTATTTCATTTCTGGCAAGTACTTAAGGGTACATTGCCAGAAACGACGCCACTATTAGCACGCCAGCTGAGCCTTCTGCCGACACTTGTGCATCAGGGCACGCAGGGTGAACTGCCGCCGAGCCAGGGTGCGCACTTGCTTCAAGAATGTATCCAAATCAATAACTTCCTTACGCAGAGCTTCTCCCATATAGTAAATAGCATCTTCTAAAGTAGCTTCTTCAGCAAAAGCATTTAAAAGCTGTGAGTACAGAGGAGCAGTAGTCACTACAGCCTCATCCACATCTATGCCCTCCTGCTCTTGTAAGCGATCAATTGCAGTATGCAATTCTTTTTCTTTCTCCTGCAGAATAGTAACATTCTTGTCTAACTCTGCCCTCTCCCTCTGTAGTCTTGTAAGAATATCCTCAAGTCTAGACTTCCCTTCTCGAAGCTCTTGCTGTGTGCGGCGAAGGGTTTCCAACTCTGCTTGAGACTGTAGGGACTGCTCCTTGAGTCTCCTCCGTAGCTTATCTTCCACAGCTGACAAAAGAGACGCTTTAATATGTTCCTCTGTGATAGTACCACCAGCTACATCTGTAGCAGGACCATAGCCTGCTGCTGGTGGGTAAGGCGTAGCAGTTGCAGCTGGTGGGTATGGCAAACCATTAGTGCTTACAGCCCCGGGATATGGAGCCCCATAGCTAGGGTAGGGCAGATTCGATGTTGTTGGATAAGGAGCTGGCGTAGGATAACCTGGTTGTGGAGCACCTTGAGGGAATGGGTACCCTGTAGGCTGCGGCATAAAAGAATTTACTGGATAAGGCGCTCTGGTTTCGTTGCGCGGTTTAGAGTAAACCGGCGGTAGTTCTCCAAAGGCAGTGGTCATACATTGAATGAGCTTCTGCAGTGTCGAGCCATTCTGCATCCACTCGTGTAAATACGGTAGGTACACTTTGCCGTTGCTATCCACATATTTGGAAACTTTGATAGACATGTCTGACGTGGGTTTGACGAAGCAGAGCGGCGCATTTTGAGGATGAGTGTCCATTAGCCAAATACACACCGGGATGTTATAATATGCTCCTTTATAATTCACGGGAATGGTGCCCTCGAGGTTGAGCAGGTCCTTTCTAGCGCCGTTGTTGAACACAAAGGCTTCCAAACGATAGGTCAAACTTCTGTACACTTGAATCAAATTTACCACCTCCCGAGCCGTATAGTCGCGATGTTTATATTTCGAAAGATACTGCTTAAGCACGACATCATCGTTAGCCATGATTTATCGGTAAGCAAAACCAGTTAAACAGCGAAATATAGCGTTAATTTGAAGAAAATTACACTATTAAAATTCTACAATCAGAAAATTACAGAATCACATCATCATAGACTATACAGACCGAGACCATAGAGTTGATAAATAGAGTATAGACTTTTATAGTGATGGGCTGTGGTTATAGGGTTATGATGTCATCATCATGACACTAATAATTAAAAAGAGGTAGACACATTATCATATCACCCTTCAAACGCGAATTTTGTTTTGTGGTCAATGTGGTGTAATTTGTAGTGTGTTCCGTACAATTTATTTTATTTTCTTCGTTGCATATAAAATTTAAAATGAATGAAAGAGTCAGCGCATGCCTTATTAGTATGAGAGAAAGGGACCCAATACTTTTTATGTTAGTGACCTACATACCGACAAACTATGACATATGAAATGTGTCATAATTATAAGACGACTGCTTAGTACTATTTCTGTTCATCTTATTATGCTGCCTGTATCTATGTTCGCGCTCATTAGGAAAGCCTAAAATGTTTAGTTTTTTAAGTACATGTAGCGCGACTCAATTCTAAATGACATTTACTATGAACAAGGCGAATTTAATAGTATTAAATCGTTGACCCAACCCTAATGTGCGCCATTTCACCCTCGGCTTATCGTTATCGCATCCAGCTTTCACCAGCATAATCTCGAAAATCATAGCTCCATCTTGCTGGATTATGATGTCATTTTCATGGGCGTACCCAGCGTTTTTTAAGGGGTTGGGCAGAAATAATACACTAAGTATTAGGAAATTCAAAATGCTTTTTATTTACTAGGACTAATGTAAAATACGTTTTATTTACTGCAAATAATGCCCTACAATTTATTTAGTTTTTAAAGTAGGTACCCAAATGAACATTTAATTTTGTCATGACATAAATTAATTTTGCATAAAAACTATTAGCTTCGGGTCAGAAAGTAGGGTGGGACAAATGTCCCATCTTGCCCCACCGTGAGTACGCCCATGGTCATGTTAGTCATTAATTCACGATAGATATACGAGTAGACAGTCTTGATCTTGGTGTTATTTTTTAAAGGATTTAGTACTAGTCAGATGTGAATATAGTAGTTATTGACATATTGTCGCGAGTATTACTATCACAAAAATGTCATGAAAGACGGGTCTTTACCTGCTAAATACTCTTAAATTTCGAAAAACTAATAAAAATAGTACATATAGATCCAGTTCGAACAACTTAAGGCGATTCATTCAATTAATGATTTCGTTGGGGAATCGAACCTGCTATCACTGTCACAGGGGTCAATCGCCAGTTACTACGCCGAACTTGCCGATTGCCGAATATTCCAAAATCCAGGTCCTCTTCCTGCAAATAACGTGTAGAGATTTTAATATAAATATTATGATTACTGTACTAGTATATGTATTATTATATCAGTAAAAAGGCTGAGCTTCCATGTTCCTATATTATTACTATACTCTTTGGCTTCCATTCTATAGCCCATACTGATAGTAAAAAGTACTGTTTTCTTCTTAGTCGGGCACTCTTGACAGAGTAGTCGTGGCTGTCGATGGACAGGGTTGCGTCCCAGCATCACCGCCGGCTTCAAAGGCTGCTGCACGTCGCGCGATGTCCCTCTACTTCTGGCAACTTTCAGCACTGCGAGCACACTAAACTGCGGTGGATTGCGTAACTTTGGTGATGAGGTCAATCCAGCGAGTTGGAGATCGACCACAAGGTCTCCTGCCTTCTATGCGGCCTTGTACTACTGTCAATAAATAGCTCTTCCAAATCTTCTTTTGTTCTTGCAAGAAAATTATAATAGAATGTTTATTTATCCATATTATAAAATGTACACATTTATTACAGGTGTTCTTACAATTAAGATTAAAACATAATTCATAAGGACATAATTAAATGAATTAACTTAATTTACTTAAGACCTCCACACCTAGTATGGAGGTCTTAAGTTAATTTAATTATGTCCTATGTTATGTTATGACGAGGCTGTCGAAGAGTAGCATCATAGGCGTATCATTTTCATACTAATGGCTTAAGGCGGACCGTTCACTTGAGCCCGCGAAATTAAAATTTCAATTTATTTTTACCAGTTTGTAGGTCTATAATAAGTTCTACATTTATGGCTATAGTAATTGCGACATTAAATATACAACATTCAAAATTTAACTAAAAAAATCATTATTGTAGCTAAAAGTAGTTTAAAGTGTCAATTTTGACCATTGACCTAGTTTTTCGCTTGTTAAGCATTTTTTATGTAAAAGTTTTAGTTCTCAGTTGTGAATGTTGTTTAGTTAATGTCGCGATTACTACTGCCATGAATCTGGAATTTGATATAGACCTACAAACTGCGAAAAATCACTTAAAAGTTGAATTTCGTGAGTTCAGGTGTACGATCAGCCTTAACATGGATTTTTACAAAAATGAATAATCATATACTAATGACTAGGCAGCATGGTTTCTGACCTTAGACTGTTACGTAAGGAACAAAAAAAAAATCTCTATGGACCAAGTCAATGACTGCTACTGTCAAATCAAGACATTTTCTTTTTCTGGTGAGCTGTCAACGTTGCGGAACGTTTGATTTCAGTTCACCTTTTTAATCCAAGTTAATCAGCTTGGAATTGTTTGAAATACGAAAGCTTGTATTTTAAAAGTACATCAAAATGCCGCCTAAGTTCGATCCTAATGAAATTAAAATCGGTAAGAATTCTCATCTGTGCAAAACATTGCCGGTTCTTCAGTGTCTGTGTTCTTCAACTATGTGTGTGTATTTTTGCAGTAAACTTGCGATGTGTCGGTGGAGAAGTTGGTGCCACATCATCTTTGGCCCCTAAAATTGGTCCTCTTGGTCTGGTGAGCATAAATATATCTACTTTCGTATAGTTACAATTGTATTTCTAACTTAAATTGTTCGCATGGCAGTCCCAAAACCATAATATCATAACAGTGAACTATCCATTGATAGTATAGAAAAGAGACCGCTAGATATAGGTATTTGCTATTTTATTTTGGAGCACAGTTCTGATCGTAAGAAATTAATGAAATTAAAAACTTCACTTTGGAGTAACCTAAAAATCTAGTTGTCTCGTTACAAAGTGATCATCCTGGGGGGTGCCTCCCTACCAGGCGCGTCCTTCCGGGTGGCGGATGGAAGGAACCCGCGACTCAGGATAATTTCCCTGTCGCGGCTACTCCGAATGTCCAATAAGGAGTCGCGGACCAGGCAATGTGACTGTCATGCTTTCTAGGCACTCAGGATACACATGGGATTAAAGTAAGTTACGAAGTTGAGGTAGTAGTTTATTTTCATTTTGAAAGTAAAGAAAATTTGTTAGTTAACACACATGTTCCCTATGACTTGAAGTCTAGATCAGTCAGATTACTTTAATACCCTAAAAAGATTTTTTGGGTATATAGGTATATTCACCAAATCTGTCGAATTCAATAAAGTTTTACTAACATTTATCTCCACTCACAGTCCCCCAAGAAGGTTGGTGATGACATTGCCAAGGCCACCAGTGACTGGAAAGGTCTCAAGATTACAGTGCAGCTGATTGTACAAAACAGACAGGCCCAAATTTCTGTCGTTCCATCTGCAGCTGCCCTCATCATCAGAGCACTGAAGGAGCCTCCACGTGACCGCAAGAAGCAGAAGAACAGTATGTACCAATATAATAAAATCATTTAATACACTATGAATGAACAATGCATAATGTATTGCCTGAGTTCAAGATTGAAACTTTAAAGATAAATACTTTTTAAGCCAGTTAAGTTACTTGAATTTACAATTATTCATCAAAACTATTTGTACAATAATTATAGACTTTTAAATCAATATTTCATCAGATTTAAATGTAATTTAAAGATTTAAAAATTTAAAATTACAAAAGAAAAAATTGTTTAAATAAAAAAAAGAAACTAGTAAATTGTTAGGCACCGTAATCTTGCCAATTATTGTAAAGAATTAACTTTTACAAGTTTTACCTTAGCAATGCTGAGTCTTAATAACATTCTATTTCCTTTTCAGTTAAGCACAACGGCAACATCACATTGGAAGATGTAATCTCCATTGCCAAGACCATGAGACCCAGATCAATGGCCCGCTATCTCTCTGGCACAGTCAAGGAGATCCTTGGCACCGCCCAGTCTGTTGGCTGTACTGTCGAGGGCAGGCCTCCACATGACCTCATCAATGACATTAACACTGGTGCCCTCACCATTGATGAATAAACTTATCTAAGTTAAATTAATTGTTGTTTTATTAGTACAGTAGTATTTTATTTAGCCACAAACTATGGCGATTAAGCCTACCATGGTAAGCCTATCATGAATATGTGTACCTTTTTATGTGGGAGAGCCATGCTTCGGCACGAATAGGCTGTCTCGACCGGAGTGGCGTAACCGGCGTGAAACAACGCTTACCTACGTTGTATTTCGCCGAGTTAGTGAGGTTTCCCCCTTTCAAAAGGCCGGCAACGCACTTGTAACTCCTCTGGTGTTGCGGATGTCCATGGGCGGCGGTAATCGCTCTTACCATCAGGCGATCTGTCTGCTTGTTTGCCCCCCAATCCCATAAAATAAAAAAGAGGCCTTTACTCTGGTTTTGACGGTACTGATACCATCACGCCTGTATTCCCCGAAGGGTTAGGCAGAGACGTACTTAATGTACCTCCACAGTTCGCCGGTATGTTTAAGTCCCATGTTATAGGGGCGAGCCTATAGCCATTAACCGGGCACAAATCCAGACTCCTAGCTGCTACTGAGAATCTCATACAAAAACCCAGTAATACTGTTCGACTTGGGGATCGAACCCAGGTCCCCTAGTGTAGCAGTCGCGCTTGGGACCACTAGACTAGACTAATGAGGCAGTCACTTCATCATCAGATTTTTAGGAAAAGTCAAAACTCAATGAGTAAAATGAACTCTAATAAAAACAATTAAAATTTCTAACTATAAAGTCTGTAATCTTTAAAGTTATAATAAAATTGACAATTAAAATCCAAAAACACTGGAAGTATTTAATCGATAAAATTAGGTCTTCTTATCTTAGAACATTTGTACGAGAGACGGCATAGCCGGATTTACCCCTCTGCCAAAGTATATTGGCCTTATGACCATGCACGATATTAAAAAAATAGTCCAGTCGAGATTACTGCCACTGTCAACTGTGTATCGTACTTTAGTATATACATAATCTTATGTATGGTGTATCGCAAATAACATTTAAAAAAAATAGGAAAATTATTATTAATTAAATTATTATTATTTTGCGGTTTATTCTTGTAAAAAGAGATCTACTCCTTCAAATCTGCGAAATCATGGTGTTTCCTATCTATACCTACAATAAAATCATGGTTTTTAAAAGAATAAAGTCAAAAAAAATAATCTTTGTGCCGTTAACGATAGAAAAATACAGTGGCACTGTGCAGGGGTGATGCGGATATTTGCATCCGCAAATGCGGAACATTCAAATTAATTCAGGCATTTGCATCCGCATCCACTTCAAACGATGCGGAGATTTTACGTATGCGGATTTAAAAGTGCAATCGAGCAAGTAACAACATCTAAAGAAAGTGGGTGGGGCCAGAGTACCACGTGTTTCAATAGGGAAGCACAAATTGGTGACAAGATCCTACAGGTTTTGTGTTTTAATGTTTTAGTAATTGATTTTCAATTGATTGAAGAAATTTGACAATCTTTGATAATCTTCAAATGTTACATTACATTTTCCATTGGGCAAATTTGACAGCTCCCACAAACTGTCAATTTTTTTTTGTCAAATTGTGACTGTACATAAAATTGAATTATTAAGTTTATTGTGAAAAATATGCTATCCGCAACCCTCGTACTGTGGTACAGGAATGAGATTGATTGATTGAGGAATGAATTTATTTATTTATTTGCAAAAAACAACACGCACTAATGCGGGTAAGCGTGCACCCATTTATCGTTTACTTGAATATTACAACCATTACTTCAGTCACATTCATATTAATGCGAATAGTGTGAATGCCTATAGAAGATTAGTACTTGAAAGACTACAGAGCTTGGATACTAACAATATAACATAAATATTATCAATTTATTATAAGCCACCTATATGTATATTGACTATTACTAACCAATAAAAATAAATAATAGTAGTATTGTTAAAAAAAAAAAACTGTAACTATAAGACTCATCATTGTTTTGCAACATGTTGTACTTGCTCTCGACTTGTATACGAACGACTACAATAAATATACCTACTTGTGGCAAACGGTGTGGATGTCACAATTAATCAATGTACAGTACCATATTATTTTAAGCACTTTTTATTGTGATATTGTTTGTTTGTCCAATAAACTAAAAAAAAAAAAAAACATGGGTATTATAAATAGATATTATCAAAGTTATAAAGTTCTCCATATTTTGCCGTCACATGAGCTTGCAAATTTCAGAAAGTTATTATTATGATTTAATTAATAGAATAAGAATGAGATTGATTTGCATAGTTCAGAGCAGGACAGAAATTAAACTGTTCGTCTTTTTTGTACTATGATAACTTATTAGCAGGCTTGCATTGCGGCAGGCTTGTTACTTCGACTTTATGAAAACCGTTCACCTTTTTTTTGTATAGACTTTATAAACCATGACGCGCTTATTGACAGCAACAAAGTGTCAGGCCTTAGCACGAACAACTTGCGAAAAAGTATTCGTATCGTCACGATAGAGGCGCTGGTCCAAATCTCATACAAATTGGTCTCCATGACGATACGAATACTTTTTCGCAAGTTGTTCGTGCTAAGGCTAAAGGAATGATAAAAGTAAATGGTTTTTCAGTTTCACATATTAGTATGTTCATTAATAAAAGTCTATCTAACTGGTTGTATTGGTTTATTATTTGTTTTCTATCCTTTCCTACTTTTTAATGTCTTATTCTGTCTCTCTCTTCTATGTCTCTTACATTAGGTTCGCAACGAGAACAGTGATGTCGAGATTCAATTCTAGATTATAAATATAGCATGACAGTCACTATTTGAGTTTGGACACCGTTCTATAATACGAGCCTAAGATATACCACCATCCCATGTTTGACTATCATGCATAGGTTTTCAGCAATTTAAAGCGTTATTCCATTTTGGGCACAGGCTCAGCAAACGGGCACATAAAAAAGGAACACATTCATTATTTTCCATAATAAGCTTTATAATCGTTATCGAGTGACTTGACGACACGATTGGCGTAGCGGTTGAGCGATCGGCTTCTGCGCCACGTGTTGTGGGTTCGATTCCCACACGGAGCAAATATTTGTATGATCTACAGGTAGTTGTTCCGGGTCTGGGCGTTTGTGTATGTGAGAATTTGTGCTTGTAAACGCACCCACGATACAGGAGAAAATCCTAGTAGGCCACTCATTATAGGAGAGGGAACTGTCAACCTATCTCCCGGTCCACAGTAGAAGTACCGGGCGTAGGAGGGCGCAAACAGATGTACCGTTTCCATGACCCTGCCTGCGGGTAGCTGACTTGGGAGTCCGTTTTCTGATCAGACAATGGCCCCAGTGGGTGGCGCGTGTGTGCCGTACACGACTCGACAAGGATGATCACAGCCTGTCAGAGTCGTGGCGCATGTTATGAATCCCATGGCTGTAACTATAAGGCAAATACGGTTTTTAGTCGGTACAAGTCCGACATACCCTGCCACTTCCTAGGTGGCAGACAATTCATGAGAACTTTCCGTGCTAGAAAAAAAGGCCACTCATCATAATTTTTTATTTGGGAAATACAAAGTATTGGTATTTTCTATGCTAATTTGTCGATGTGTTTGTGTTTCACTCTGTCTGTGTGTAACTGTCGAATTTTTATATTCACTGACCTCTTTATTACTCTATCATAGAGATCAGTGGCTGTCTGTATGTGTTTACCTCGCCTCAGTCGCCTCTAAAGAGTATATTATCAAATAGTCGTGCCCCATTATGTGGCAGAAAAAGTTGTTCAGTCAGTAATCTCAGAGGAGAGAACGCATTCCTAGACCGCCTCCATCTATCTATCTATATCTTCTATTCTATCTATACTTATAATAAATCTGTAGAGAGGTCAATTCTGTACATGAAATATATTTCCAAAATAACTATCAGCGGGTGATTAGTGATCGATACTGATGCCAAAAATGCAATCAGTAAAATTTTTGTCTGTCTGTCTGTCTGTCTGTCTGTCTGTCTGTCTGTCTGTCTGTCTGTCTGTCTGTCTGTCTGTCTGTCTGTCTGTATGTTCGTTATAGAAACAAAAACCACTCGACGGATTTCAACGAAACTTGGTACAATTGTTCTTCATACTCCTGGGCAGGTTATAGTATACTTTTCATCACGCTACGATCAATAGGAGCAGAGCAGTGAAGGGAAATGTTGGGAAAACAGGAGAACTTACTCCATTTTTTAAGCTTCCGTCGCGTGTGCAGCCTTAATGGTTAAAGCTACACAGAAATCATGTATGACGGAAATGTTCTCCTTAAAATTATATAAAAAATATTCCACGACAGCAAATGTCTATCTTTTATGGTTGACTCACAATAACACGTGTAACTCCCGATAGCTTAGCAGTTCGGAGCTTTCTGATTATATTTGTCTACTCTTACGTTAGGTGACTGACTGACTGACATAGTGATCTATCAACGCACAGCCCAAACCACAGTTTATAGTATACTTTTCATCACGCTACGATCAATAGGAGCAGAGCAGTGAAGGGAAATGTTGGGAAAATGAGTTATTCATGAGATAGGTTTCAACGCTACAACCCTTAGGAACGGAGCAACGCAGGTGAAACCGCGGGCGAAGAACTAGGGAACAAAGTAACTATTCCACGCGGACGAAGTCGCTGGCAAAAGCTAGTAGTTATATAAATGTATAGTCTAAACTTATTACTGGCTTGTAATTTGTAAAAACTTAGATGAAAATATTTCTGTTTTTATCTTTAGAGTTAAAAGAGCAACTTTCATTTTTATTATTTTAGTTCAATGTCATAAGTTAAAAATAAACAACTTTTGTACTTACTATTTTGGTTTTGTTATTTTTGTATTTTGTGGTCATATACTAGTATCTCTAAGTAACTACATAGTCTGTGGTGGTTCTCTAATTTGAAATTGTTTGTGCAGTCACCTTTGAGTAAGTCTGGCAACATCATTCCCTCCAAGCAGAAATGTCAAAATGGCGTCAACGCAGGACGCTTGGTATATTTCTTTACTTGGTTTAGCAGAACATTTTCGTACATCGAATCCTCCTGACATAAAAAGTTGTATCCAGTGCCTACAAGCCGTATTTAATTTCAAACCACCCCAAAGGGTCGAGGCCAGGACACATTTACAACTTGGAAATATTCTTTTGACACACACCAAAAACATCGACTTGGCGAGAACGCATTTAGAGCAGAGTGTAAGTTTTTTTTGTGGATATTCATATAATTGGAAAGTGTAGTGTGTTTTGCAGAAGAAGTGGTTCATATAATTGAGTATAATACTTGTAAAGAATGTATATTAGTTGGTAAAAGAAATACCACTTTCTCAAAGTATGTAAACAAAGTTGAAGTGGGTCATATGGTGATAATACAGTGTTGTGGTTTCAGTGGTGCATGTCTCAGACTATCAATGGGTTTGACGACGTAAAGTTCGAGGCAGCGAGCGTCCTCGCCGATCTGTTTGAAGCCCAGGGCCAGCCATCACATTCTAAACCCATTCTACGGAAGGCCATTGAGTTGTCACAGCACAGTGTTTACTGGCACTGCAGACTTATATTCCAACTGGCAGTGAGTAAACCATATTTGTTATTCTATAAAACATGATTTATGTTACCCATTGCTTTATCTATGTGGAATGTTATGAATGTTTACTGAATTATCGGGATCACTTATATATTGTATGATAAACAGTTCTGATGTTTGCCAATTTGCAATAATTCAGATTCAAGTATTTATAACAATGTTTTACTGCATATTTTTTAAATCACAATGAATAACATGATTTTGATGTGCAGGGGAAAATTTTTGCTATTTTGATCAATTAATTTCAGTATACTTGTTCTTATAAACAGCATTCCTTGTAGAAGTTACTGTCAAATAGATAGTAGATTACTTAGTTTATATTTATACAATACAATTCAAGAATATTTTTGTTATTCTGTTGGATTTATTATAAATAAGAGCCTTAGTGAAACATTAATTAAAAAAACATAACATGCACTTGTATTTCTCGAAAGGTTAACCTGATTCAAATCAAACCTTTGAAAATTTTATAGAAAAACCTTGTAACACTGATCAACCTGGGAATTGAATCCAGGATCTTTAACCTAGCAGTTGCACTTAGGACCATTAGACTAATGAGGCTGTTCTATAAGTCATAATTATATTGAAAAAATAATTAAAATTGACTTGTAAAGTTCTAAGATATACTTAGTATTTAAAGGTTTTGGAGGGGAGAGGGGATGCTGTGTGTAAATTGGTTATTGGTAATTAATGTTGTCTGGTAGAAAATGCCTAATGGCATTAAGACCGCCTTTGTACCAACAGTGCATAAAGTATTAATAAATAAATAAATTGTATCTATATATTTTGTCTGATACACCAAACACTTGACATCATTTCTCAATATAAGTCTCTGTCTAGCATAAAATTAAAATGCTTATAACATACATACATAGTTACATACATACATACACTCACGCCTTTCTCCCACAGGGGTAGGCAGAAACTATGGTTATAACATTCTTAGGTAAAATTGATCTGCTTGCTACAGTCTGTCTATGATGGGTGTCCTTAACACATTGGAGTACTATGTTTCAAAGAGCATGTTTAATGATCGGTCATCAACGTTTAAATTTGTTAGTGGTTCTCGGAAGCCTCACAACATATTATGTCTTTAGGACATATAAATTGCCAAGAAATTGGGTTGCAAAAATCCGATGGCTTAATGTAACACTGACCAGATTGACATTATGTACTTTGCTAAATAAATAAATACAGCATAATAATCTCTGGGTCTGTTGTTCAAGTAAATAGTGGCACTAATAATTTAGTATTAATTACATTCAGTTTCCTATTAATAAATTATACATTTTGTTGATTTAAATAAAATCACTAATTTGGATATATTTCATAACCCAACAACGTTTGGAAACCAAAATACCTTCTACCTTCTAAACTTTGAAAAGAAATGTTGAAACAAAAAAGCACTTATGTAACACAAACAACTGGTAGAAGCCCTGCACAACGCTAAATAGCTTGTTGTTCATAATCATAACTTAAAAATTATCACACTCATTTACAAACTTTCAAAGAACCTTTTGTAAGAAGTGCTGAAAAACATGTTTTTATTAAATTTAGATTGGAAAATTTTTCATTTTGCAACTATAAATTGCCAAATATAAAACCAGTCAATTGTGTGTCTGACTGCACACAGTGTAGAGTACCATAGTTGCTGTCACAATATTCATATTTAGAATGGAACTTTTTGATACTATGATCTTAAAAAGTAAGTTTACGGTTTATTTGATTTATTGGCTAAAGTGCTATCATCATCATTTTCTATGGAAGTATTACAAAATGTTTATTTACTTCTTTAAGTACATTTTTATAAGTCAGTTTACTATTACTTGTTAAATTGTAAAGCCAATTTAGCTGTGATAGTTTTTCTTTTAGTTTTTATATACTTAATACTGTTAAGTGCCTGTTTCACTACATGCTGATAAACTGTCTGATACCCTATCCACAACTTTGGCAGATAGTGTTTAAATATCTGTTTTACAGGTGTCTAATAGATGTTTTTAGCTGAATTATCAGCTAGTTCAAGGAGTTGTTATTTTTCTTAGAGAAAAACCTTTGCCCACAAAAAAGTTTCAGTATATTAACGACTGTCTTCAAAGTAACAGTGTTTTAAGTGAAAAATCTACCTTTTTGAGTTTTCAGAAGATGAGTTTGACGATTTTTTTGTTTTCCACCCACCCCATGCAATATATATATATAAATGCACTACCACCCCTGCAAAACCAGCTCAAAGTACCTACCATCGTAATGCTAAATTGAAGAGTTAAATCAGGACATACATTCAAAAAGAACAACTTCAAATATGTGTATGCTCCCACGAACCTGACGCAATTTTCCGACAAAATTCACCGTTTTCAGTCTATCCAGACATGTGGTGGAAGCCTTCATTAATTGTTTCCCCATTTTCAGCAAATCCATGCAACTGAAAAAGAATATGAAGTGGCGAGCAGCTTGCTCGGCGTCGGCGTGGATTACGCACAGATATCCAATGTTGCCTACACACGCGTCCTCTTCTTACTCAGTAGGGTAATGGTAAGTGTAGTTTAACAGATTATGTATTTTATTAGTATAAGAGGTTCATTTTAAGGAGTAATACACAACATAACATACCATACTACCATACTTACATAACTATTTTGTGATAGGTACTTAAACATTTTGATGTCAAGTTAGAAAATATAAAAATGCTACATCAATGAACACCTTGTTTACAATCACAATCAAATTACATTTTAAACACTGTTTGTTGTTTGTCTTCCCAACATAGTACAAACTTTCTTATCAATAGCTGCTTAGTTGACGTGCAACTACACAATAATAACAATTGTAATGTAGCCCAGTTAACCAACTAAAACTTCCATATACAAACAAATTGAGAAAACCTGTATACATGGTTTTGTTGCCTGTTTATACATTGGGATATATAGCTCTTAAGCTGCAATCTGTATTTTTAATTTATTAAGTAATTCAGTAATCAGCAGCTTCCAAAAGCTGCGTTAGCGGCAAGCTTACTCTGTTTGATTCTATGAAACCATTTGAAGGCGCATTTACAAAATATTATGAAGTATATTGTATATTGTAGCGATCTGTGATGATGATGACAAACGAGCAGACAGATCGCCTCATGGTAAGTGATTACCGCTGGCCATGGACACCCGCAACGCCAGAGGAGTCACAAGTGCGTTGGCGGTCTTTTAAAAGGGTGTGTTCCCGCGGTATACCTAATAGAAAAGGATAATACCACGGTAAAGATATATCTTTACCATGCCATCACTATCCCTCCTTGGTGGAGGAGTTCATTGATATGGCAACATTTTATGTTAAGAAAGTCAGTCGTCTCTCTGACAGATCTCTGGCCTCCATGAGCCGTGGCCTACTTCGAATAGGATACAAGGCAAGGCCTTGACCGTGGCAAAGGAAGCCAAGTGCGTGTCTGAGTTGGTACGAGTCCAATATATCCTGCCACCTCCCCAGATAGCAGACAATCAATGACGATTTTCCGCTTTCCAAACAAATAGGCGTTTCTCTGACTTGAAATGTAAAAATCTAATTTGATTGAGGTTTTTGTTAAATTGGCGGGCCTAAGGTAACTAATTAAGTTAAAATTTCATTTTAAATGTATAAATTTATTTCAGCTGTTGTTAATAGACAAGAGAATTACGGAGGTGTTGCCGTTACTGAATCAGGCGGGTCACCTAGTGGACTCTTGGATTGGTAGTCCACATCAGAAAGAGTACCTCAAAGTGTTCTTCTTAGTTTTACAGGTAATATTAAATACCTTATTTATAATCTATACTAGAACAATGAACAAAAGAGTATCTTTGTATGTAGAATAAGTAGTCTGATAAGTTCTTGCTTAAACATACACTTTAATGAATATCACAACAATGTCACTACATTTTTGCCTTCCCTCCAAAAAGAATCTAAGAATTTGTTTTTAATTCTAGGTGTTCTTTGTATCCAGTAATTATATGTTGTAAGAAGCTGTCCCCTCACACAGACACACGGGCCATACATTTCTGATTTAGCATTATGTAGGCTTTTCATATACTTAGGGCTGAAACTGCGTTAAACGGGCGCCCGCGACGGGCACCCGCCGCGCGTTGGTTCCGTGGGTAACGCGTTAAAATCCCTAAAACGTAGTTTTATTTGCCTATGCTGTACACGGGAACAGTGAACTGTTATGTAACTTTACTACAGGCAGTGATATTTTTTGTTTTGTTGGCAGGTATGTCATTACTTAATGGCGGGGCAGGTGAAGAGTGTGAAGCCTTGCCTGAAGCAGCTGCAGCAGAGCATACAGACTATCATGGGGCCGCAATGGCCTGATGATGACAGTAAATATAACTTATTATTATTTTACATCACAGCTAAAAAGCCCGAGTAACACGTTGGGTAAGTTTGTAAGGAAATGGTCAAATTACTCATTATTTCTGTTGACTTGTTTATGACTCGGCTTTCTCAACTATGTTCAGATTGGTTGGAATTTGTTTAAATCTTCCGTATCCGTCTTTACTTCTCTTTTCGAATGGAACTACACAATGTATAGTTATTTTAAACATAGTTTGATACACATGACAGATATCAGAGTGTCATTACTAGGATTGGGGTATTGTCAAAAAAAAAACGATTATCATAATCATGATATTAAAAAAAAACTGTCATCAATTAAATCATAGTATAAATAAAATTGGTCATATTGTGACTTAAAACAAAATAAAACGAAAAGAATAATAGAATATAGAATGGTAGATTATTGTAATTTTTGGTATATAAAACGTTTCCATTCGTTTCGATTTATGATATTTTTATAATCGATTTACTATAGTCAGACGATAGATGACGCAATGCACATCCCTTTTTGTCAATAAAGTATAACATTGTCTTGCGTACATTTGGATTGTAAATAAAAACTGAACTTCATGCTCGTGATCTTGATAACAGGTTTCGCGCGTATCAAGCTATCTAACAAACTGCAGTTAATATCATGTTGCCAGTTAGGTTCATTGCTCAGGACTATCAATGTCAATCGTAGAAGCTCTATTTTTCCAGCCCGTGTGTTGGTGTAACCCAAACGAAACATGAAAATATTGAACTATAACATATTGAAACTTCATATTAATTAAAAAGAAGAATGTAAATTGTAAATAATGTAAATTGAATTTGAATGATGGGTGGTGAGCTGATCACTAATATAAAGTTATTTGTATTAGCGGTGTGCGGCAGCGTGCAGGGCGAGTCGTTCGTGTGGATGTCGCGGCAGCAGCTGTACGTGCTGGTGTACCTGGTCACCGTGATGCACTCCGCGCAGGCCGGCTACATGGAGAAGGCGCACAAGTACACTGAAAAGGCGCTCGCGCAGATCGATAAACTTACTTGTGAGTACTCATTGCTACTAATTTACGAAATTTCAGCCTATGTAGCATTAAAATAAATGATGTAGGAAATTTTATGTTATTTTTGCTTTTTTATTGATACATTACGCTGGGTAATGGCTCACTCCCTATTACATTGATATTACATTACATTGGACCTCAATATACCAGCGAACTGTGGGTGTACATAAGTACACCTCTGCCTAACCGTTCGGGGAATACAGGCATGATGGTATGTAGTTGTTGTTTTGATCCTCTCATTTGGGCGTTGTAGTAAATATCATTTTTTTTATGGGATAGGAGGGCAAACGAGCAGACGTGTCGCCTGATGATAAGCGATTACCGCCGCCCATGGACATCCGCAACACCATAGGAGTCAAGTGCGTTGCCGACCTTTTAAAAGGGGATTGGGTCTCCGGTAACCTCACTCAGTCAGCGAAACAGAACGTAAGCGTTGTTTAACGCCGGTTTTCTGTGAGGCCGTGGTAACACTCCGGGCGAGCCGCCCATTCGTGCCGAAGCATGGCTCTCCCACGTAATTACACATAATAACAATAATAAACCATTTAATTCAGATATCAAGATTATATCCATTATCCATTAACGCGTTAGTAAGTACTTAGGGGCTATGTTAGTGAATAACGAATAGTGAGTTGATTTGATTTTCACAGACTACAGCAAGGCCTTTGATCGTATACATCACGAGATCCTGCTCTCAAAGTTGCAACTAGCAGGAGTGTTTGGAAATCTACTTAAATGGTTTAAGTCGTACCTAAACAATCGCACCCAGGTCGTTGCTATCAACGGATTTCAATCAGCATGGGTTTCCATCCCATCTGGGGTACCACAAGGCTCCCTTACTGGCCCACTCTTGTTTATTATTTTTATAAATGATATCATGCAATGCTTTCTACATTCTAATTTCCTTTTATATGCTGATAATATGAAAATATTAAAGCAAATCAATAATTTCAATGACTGCTTATTATTACAAGAAGACCTCATCCGATTGGAACACTATTGTGCGAGTAATAAATTGGACCTCAATGTTTCAAAATTTTTCTCTTTGACTTGTACTAGGAAACGTAATCCAATTATTTTTAATTATAAACTTGAACATAAAATATTGTCCAAAGTCAATCATATTAGAGATCTGGGAGTAGTTCACGATTCGAAATTACTATTCGATGAACATGTTGATTCCATTGTAAAGAAGGCTTCAAGGGCACTCGGATTTGTCATTAGGTCTGGTTCAAATTTAAAAAACATAAAAACTCTAAAAATTTTGTTTTGCTCGTTTGTCCGAAGTATTCTGGAATACGCTTGCCAAGTGTGGAACCCCCAGTATAATGTGTACCTTACAAAAATAGAGTCTGTACAAAAAAGGTTTTTAAAATATTTAGAATTTAAAACAAAAATATATGATGATTGTTATGTTGCTCGCTGCAGGAGACATCACATACTTCCTCTTTACATGCGTAGGAAAACAGCGGACATAACTTTCTTACTTGACGTAATCCACGGAAATATAGACTCACCCGACCTTTTGAGCAACATTAATTTACTTGTTCCCGGCAGACTTCTAAAAAACCATTCTTGTTTAGCCGCCCCAATGGTTGATACAAACTATCGTTCCAATGCATATTTTCCTAGGACAGTTAAAAATTTAAATAATTGTATTGGAGACTTTCATATCGACATTTTTCAAACCAATGCCCATCAGTTCCGACGACTTATATCGCATAGGTTCTTCAGTTCTCAATCCGTCACTTAAAATTATTCTTTTTCTCTCTGCTTAGATTGATCGTGTTTCGTTTGTGTCTATAGGCGGAAACTATAGGCTTAAGTTTTAAAATATTGTAATCTATTATTAAGAGTACTAAAAGCTTTTTTTTCCCTAACATAAATAAATAAATAAATAACACACAATCAATGATATTTGTTATTTAACTTATTTAGCAAAGTCGAGCGATAAGGACGACAAAAGCGAGAGAGGCGAGAAGGCGGACCGGGAGGAGAGAGAGCAGAGTCTCAGTCGGAAGGGCGCCATCCTGGCGTGGCGCCTGCGCATGGCGCTGGTGGAGCACGCGGCGCTGTGCCGGCTGGTGGCGGGCGGCAAGGCGCACGCGCTGCACGAGATAGCGCGCGCCGCGCATCTGCTCACACAGGCGCCCTCGCGTGAGTACACACACCTAGCCCCTAGCCTATACTCCTGCACCTGCTGTGGCCCCTGCATACTTCAATATTATACGGCTGCTTACTTGCCACTTTGGAAATACAATTATTCGATATTTTTTAAACTAATGAATTCAAAGTTAATTGTACCTATGTATCATAGATCGACGTAGTACGTCCGTATACTTATTTTTTATTTATTTATAAAATTTAATAAATAACCAACTTAAATTTAGATACAAAATCGCTCAACATCATGTCCTGTATGGATATGATAGTGATTTTTAGCCAAACTCTATTTTTCTTATAATAGGGACCTCTACTAGCATAGCGGCGCCAGCGGATTTATTTCTTGCCGCGCGGATTTAAGGCTCATTTTTGCTTGTTGCAACTTGGCAGCACATCGGTAGGATTTTATTGCAAACTATACATTAACAGTGCAATAACTAAGTCCAAAATCGCATGCCTGCGATCACAGTGTAAAAATTTTATGTGTCGTCGTGTGGCAGTGACGACGACTTTTTATTAATGCACTGAGTAATATTTGCAGCGGCGACGGCAGCACTACACACGCCGCAACTGCACTGTCTGCTGGGGCTTTATGCGATGTCCATGAACTGCATGGAGGCCGCAGAGGCGCAGTTCCACACAGCAATCAACGTAAGTATACCTTGGCCCGAGTACAAGTGGCCCTCTATTACACATGACATAAACATACTGGGGAACTGTGAGTATACATTAGTACACCTCTGCCTCACTCTTCGGGGAATACCAGCGTGATGCGTATGTTAGCGTATGTTATGTTGTTGTTGGCTTGGATAGCTTTCCTACCTACATTATGTTAATTTCCAGACATGTGTTCGTGTTTATGTAAAACGCGGGTGGATCAGGCTTGGCCGTGGTGAATGTCACGAATCCCACGGCCTTGACGGTGACTTTGACGGTAACTTTAGGGCAAAGGTAGGCAAGTACGGTTTTTAGTCGGTAAGAGTCCTACATACCCTGCCGCTTCCCCAGGTGGTAGACGATCCATGAGAATTTTCCATACTATAAAAATAAAGGTGGAGCAGGTTCACAAGTCCATCCAAAGATTGTCTGTAAGAGATCGCTATTAGTGATAAGACCGCCCATTGTACCTTTCTATGACTTATAAAATTGTACTTTACATTAGTTTTTTGGTGTGCAATAAAGAATACTCTATTCTATAAGACTGCGTCACAGTTAGGGAATGCAATCTCGACTCGAGATCGCAAATTCGAGATCTCAGCTAGTTTTCAAAAAATATTGTTAAATTCGGATGACTAAAAAGCGACAAAAACTGGTGGTGATTAAGAGGTTAATTAAGGTAAAATATTTATTAAAAGAAAAAAATATTATTACATAAACAAATATTGGTTCGCTGAATACTGGCGCCCAATCCCGTCAATCTCGAGTGAGATCTCGTCATATTATGCCTCGGGATTGATCTCAAAAAATGACACGAGATCTCGGGATTGCATTCTCTAGTCGCAGTAATAGTTAATGCATTAAATTGAGATTTGTGTGCGAACTTTGAGTGAAAAGCACAATCGTTCAGATATAACTATTGCAATAGACGAGAGGCAGCGACAGATATTTTTTTGGTCCCAAGGTCAAGCTCAAGCTTGTTGGAGCAATTTTTATGATCTTTGATTTGTCACCACCCCGAATACAATACTAGATTGATTAAAACATCGGAAAAAATCACGAACAAAACACGGGAAGCGAGTGAACCTGTGGGCAGCAGCTTGTTATAAACTAAAATTCAACAGGTGTTATCAACGTTTCGAAAACTATGAAATTGTATCATTTTAAATGACATGTAACACAATGCGATCATTCGATAAAAAATAGTTTTTTTTTCAGATGTCACAAGAAAGAGATTTATGGATGTTTGCGAAATTAAATCTCGCTATTGTATATTTACGAGGGCGAAGAGACAGTGAGCTCACGGTGCTAATGGAACAAGTAAGTCATCAATCTTAACTTCACAGTCCTAAGTGACTATTTATTTTTTTTCAAACTGGCCAAGCATTTTTTTATGTAATAGGCTCACTCTAGTGGGACCTAAACATACTGGCAAACTGTGGGTTACATCAGTACGCTTCTGCCTATACCTTCAGGGACTAAAGGCGATGGTATGATGATGGTATGTTTATTTTATGAAAATAATAATTTGTTTCACAGGTGAGGCCCGAGTCGTTGCCACCGTACGCGCACGGACTGCGGGCCGCTTCATACTACGTATTAGGACTGCAAGCATTCTTCCAGGCGCGGTACAACGAAGCCAAGTAAGTTATTTCTTACATGCATACTATACACAATGAGTTGGCTTGTTCCTGACTAATACCGAAAAATTAATACCATTTTTAAAATTCCGTACTCATACCATTTCATATGCTTGACTCTGACCACTTTCATTAAAAATGGGAAGAGATTATTTTGATCGAAAAATTATATACCTGATTCACACTAAATCTATTTTCTATACAAATTTTGTACAGACAGCAACTTAAGTGACATAGTTCTTTTTATTATTTTTATAATTTGTATGAAACAATTTAGTTGTACCTACATCAAAGGACAACAATATAATTGGTAATCTTATACCTAGTGCCTGGCCGCAAACATTTAATTTGTAGCTAAGTATATCTTCGTGAATACCTTGGTAATGAATACTTTGGTACTTCATGTTAAGCCGAAGACATTTCATTGTGCTGTCAGTAAACTCTCACTTCAATTCATTTTATCCTCGTCAGTCAGACATTGAGTGTAGTGGACATGTTAGCACACCTCGCAACGCCATAGAAACGCTGTGATTCCGATGCCTTACTACAAGCAATAAGGTACCTAAATCACGTTTGTACACGGATAGATGTGTGCGTAATCTGGTTTAGGTGCCGACGGCACTAACCAAAGAGTTATAATATAGTTAATTGTACAAGAGCGCCCGTTTGGGCCAAATCGATGCATCCCAATTGGAAGCGTCATCTGCATTTATTAACAGTAACTAACGCTCTATATGTAGGTATAGGTAGATAGGTGTATATATACATATATAAATAGGTAAACAGTCTGTTACCTGGAGACCTAAGGCAACAGTTGGAAATTGGGCGGGAAGCATTTGGTATCGGTTTTTCTTACTGCTGCACAAGCAGACTCAGAAGACAAGGCGCTGCACACGCTTGTGGAGTGTGCCGCTTGGGAGGTGCCGCGCCGTGTCCTCGTTGTTGCGGTAAAAGACGACCTGTCGCTGTCGGCCGTCGTTCGCGCACTCTCTTCGCGTCTTTCGCGCGCGTTCAATGGTCGGCAGCGCGGTCTACGAAACAGTCGTCTCGCAGAAGGAAGCTGCGGAGTGGGATAGGGAGAGTGGCAGCACTTACCAGACCCGCAGCCGGCGCACCGGGGGACGTCGGAGGAGGACAGACAATGCCCACTTCCTGCCTCCCTAAATGGGTCCGGGGGTAGTGGATGCGGGGACGTCCGCCACACCACCCATTCTTGGACCCGAGGCGGTGGCGCGTAGTGTTCCACGCGCGCCCTTTAATGGCCCCTATGTATGTATAGATGGCGCCCATCGCGACGGGCCATCACCAGTCGGGGGCCGCGGACAAATTGTCTGTTTCCCGTAGCCCCTGACGCAGCAGGTGCAAGAGGGAACACCTTGTGGTTTTTAGTCGATAAGTCGCCCACTTTGGGTGGAGTCCGACCGAGGCTGATCCTCATGAGGATTTTCCACATTAAACCAAAAAAAGGGTAATGAGTCAAAGTCGGATTAAACTAGTTGACTGATTTATTGTATAATATTTACACCTTATAAAGGTAATAACTTTACCAGACGTTTCGCATCCTTTTCTTCTTCCCTTTCAAATAATATCAATACAACGCGATAAAATCCGAAGAAGTAGTTTTATTTCAACGTCTTATATTCGCATAAGTTAAAAAATTTAAAATATCGCAAATACATAGCCCACCGGTGCCGGGAGCAGGGTCTAAGCTACCGACGGTCAGAGCTCCAGAGATAGAAACTAGGTACCTAACGATGCGGGCTGTGTCCAGGAGTACCACTTTCTGAGTATTTCTTTCGATACTATAAGTATGTATTAATATTTTTTTCTGTCCCCTTCTTTATGTTTTGCCGGCTATATTATGTTATTTTTTCAAAAATTCATAGCCTATAATGATTTTACTGCAAAGACGAATCAATCGACACCTTATTTGCTAAAATCTGATGAGTAGTTTTTGGGCTAGGATCGAACATCCATACGATACATACATACATACGTAGACCATTAAACTCATTACCTTTCCTTTTTTCGTAATCGGGTAAAAAGAATTATTGCAATTCGATTTCTTGTTACTGAGAAATACGTGAATAAGCGTACATAAGTACATATACATACCTACACTTGTTTAAAAGCTCACATAGATTTACATAATTTTGTACGAATATTGTGCAACATACGAGTCGAATTGTTTACCTCCTTTTTTGAAGTCGGTTAATAGAAGAATTTTCTTATTATTCTAACCATACTTTTTGACAGTTACAAAAGTGGTATGAGATAAGACATTATTTTAAAGTGGTGTGAATTAATAATTTTTTGACAGCAATTTCAATTTGGGATTAATTTTCGGTATGAGTCCGGAACAAGCCAATGAGTTTTCAAATAGGTCCATATTTTCCCAAGTGGCCATCACTTGAAAATTCAACCCGTATGGATTTAAAAAAAGGAGGAGATCCTCAATTCAATATCAATAGACGACACGTTGTAGAAGAACCGACAACCGCTGGGGTAGACGTGTTCTTGAGTGGAGACCGCGACTTGGCAAACGTAGCATAAGACGCCCTCCGGCAAGATGGAGCGATGATTTGCGAAAGGTTGCTGGCGAAAGCTGGATGCGACAAACCGAGGACAGGGACGAGGCGCGGGAAATGGCGCACATTGGGGGAGGCTTACGTCCAGCAGTGGACTGTTATAGGCTGATGATAATGATAATGATGATGATGATGATGATGATGATGATGAGACGACACGTTTGGCGTAGCTTCTGCGCCACGTGTGGTCTGATCCGTGTGGGTTTGATCTCCACTACTGGTAGTTGTTTCAGGTATCGGCGTTAACGTGATAATTTATGTTTGTAAACGCACCCACTATACAGGAGAACATTCTAGTGTGGGGCAACGTTTTATGTGTATATTTTACCAGATATATTCGTCGATCGTGGATTCCTTTTTAAGGAACATGATACGTAAAAATACGTGACCCGAGGTTGGTCACAATTGAAAAATGGTTTACGTAGTATAAGTATGGGTATGTGATACATGATTTGTAATTTTATCTTTGTGTACAGGAGGTACCTGCGCGAGACATTAAAGATGGCGAACGCAGAGGACCTAAATCGGCTCACGTCGTGTTCATTGGTGCTACTGGGGCATATATTCCTGTCCATCAACAATTCCCGGGAGAGCATGAACATGGTCACCCCGGCGATGCAGCTGGCCAGCAAGATACCCGACGTGCATGTCCAGCTGTGGGCCTCTGCTATACTGAAAGGTAATTTTGCCCATCGAATATTAGTTTATGAATATAGTGATATATTTTTTTAGTTTTTTTGATGACCACACTCCAAGACGTTTCTTGGACGGTGGTTGTTGGTCTAAAAAATTTAAAGATTTGCGATAGCTATTGAACTTGATTGATTTCTTTAATTATGAATACTAGAACAGCATTCTTAAAATGTAACTGTTATACGACAGACTTGTACCGGTTGGCGGGCGACACGGAGCGCGAGAACGAGGCGTACCAGATGCACTGCAACTTCTCGCAGTCGCTGCTGAAGGACCACTTCCAGGCGACGCAGCTGCCGCAGCACGCGCTGGTGCACTGGACCAGCGGCGCGCCGCCCGCCTTGCCGCCGCTGCCGCCGCTCGACCGGCACACCTAGTGCGCCTAGTGCGCATAGCGCATGCGCATGCGCATATTCTCCATTCAAGTACAACACGAATCGATTTATACTAAAACTGTTATTGGCCTAATGGGAAAAAAAGACATTACCAGACAGTGATATTCCACGCCAGTGACTTAACTGACATTCGATAGTGATACTGTGGGACATTGTGAATGTGTAGACGTTTACGATCTGATATAAACGTGAACATTTTGCGCGTGTCTGTGTGACTGTTTCCAGATCCGGGGCCGAGGGGATTCAACTAACTTAGCTAGTAATGAATAGATAAAGCTTGATTTATATGGTCAATTAACATCATCCTCATCACCACATACTTACATTCGGGGTTTTTAGACATGCTGTCGTTAAGGCTGTAATTTATGGCAATTTACATTGCTCAATATTGTATCCCCTCATTGCCTTCAGTCATGGAAAGTGCTATTTCAACCTACTTTCACCCCTTTGTCTAATTTCCCTTTTTCTGGGATTATGAAACATTAGGGTGATTATCAGAGATCGGAATAGGTAGAGAATATGTACCTAAAGTTCGAGGAAGTAAGTAATGTAGAGTTGATAATACGAATCATAAACACGGCAATTAAATCCTTCCTTGATTACTACCTCGATCTTTAGGTAAATGTACTCTACCTATTCTGATCTCGGATGATTATACATTGGTTTTTAATGATAATTACATGACAGAATGATAAAATTCCTTGTCATCTTTTGAGTGATTGTTGAGTAAAAAGTTGTGACAATAATATCATATCAGACTAGTACGTGTCTGGGTGCGTCGTGAGTACACCACACCAGTGTCGCTAACAGACACTTGTTTTAAATTGGTTTTCATAATTATTACGTCTGATCTCATTCATTTATCATCACATGTGATGCGATGCTGGGAGGAGAGAAGTACCGTTATCAGTATCAAATTAAAATAACAAATGACATTTTATATTTAATGGACTTTTTATTATTGGATTAGATGCATACAAAAATATCAATTCTTCTGAAATGGTTACTGAGTGTAAGATTCCACCATATTAGGCGGAGACATTGTCGTCCTGATAAACATGTCATGTGTATAATTGGCGTATATATTTCAATAGGACTGAAATCTGTCGGTATATTTGTCGGGCGTTCAGCCACTATTTTCTGTAAGGTCGGTTGTTATTGTCATATTTTGTTTTGCTATGCCCCTCACACTTGTCGGGCCGACACATACTCGCGCGCAACGGGTGCAAAGTCGCGTTCGAAGAGAGTGTGCTGAACTAGCGTGTTCAAATTATGGAGGACAAGATAAATTGTGAGTCTAAACTAGTGTGAGCCGGACTGCATATTACTTGCAAAATGTTGTTCTAATGGAATTCAATTTCGATCGACACTGGCGTCATTACAATCACAACTGCCATACCATGTTTCGATATATACAGGCATTTATGCTTACAGCATTAATACTGAATATAGTTTGGAATTGGACTTGCAATCGACCTGCATGTTAGAAAATGACGCAATCCAAACAAATATTGATTGATGTATGTATGTTGCTTTCTTATCTTACCTAAATGTTATCAGTAATGGCAGACGTGTAAAGTCTCGTGGAGCAGGGGGTACAATAAATAGTGAGCGTAATAAAATAACTGGTGTTCCCTGTCTGTGGGGAAGGGCCACCTCTACGAATATTCCACATGTCTACAACCCTGTGAACCTAGACAATACGCCAAAGGAGAGAGAGCATAATAAATTGTCTTATTTTGCACAATACACAGTAAAATTGGACAAATTTTAAAGCAAAAGTGTTTATGCAGATAATACGGACTGATAAATAAATAAATTGTACATAATGTGTCAAAATATGAACTTGAGAAAGAACAAAACGTCTCATATTTATTATTATTAATATTAATTTTTATTTTATTAATTATTTTCTTAGTTAACTTGTTAGGAGTGAGCGGATGTTGTTGATATACTGGTTAATTAATTTTATAGTAGCATTTGATTGTTGGAGTCGGTCTCAATAGATTGTTTCACCTTAATAGTCTTTGTCACAATAAGTGTTGAAATCTTTCCATGTTCATAATATTTTTGTAATATACTGTAGAGACAACTGCTTGCTTTACCAGAAACCATTCTATTGAAATCGAATCGCGACATACCTTTCACACAATCTTTCGAAAAACAAAATTGGAAGTAATCTGTACACATTTTTTATTTTGGTAATTTCCTTTCTAACAGTTAGATGTGTCCTAAGACAAGGGGGTACACTTGCTGTTGTTAATATGTAAATAAAAGTTGAATTATTGTAAATAATAAAATTATAAAATATATGTTTTTTGCTATATTTCGTCTGTTATTTACACAGTTCAAACAAAATAATAATCCTCGCACTATTGGTAAATTGAGTTTTGTGGCAACAGTTATAATGGTACCGGATTTGATAAGTAACAGGATTACCCGCATAAGTATTTTGTATCCCAGGTTGGGGTCATTGCTGTTCATCATATGCAGGAGGAGGAGGCTAAGCCAGTACGTTGGAATGTTTCGCGTTTATTAGTTGAAGTTACAAGAGTACTCGCTGCATATGGAGAATTGACCGCCGCTGGGCTGCGCGTAGTGCGGCGGGTCGGGCGCGAGGTTGTTCTTGCGGTAGAAAGTGTGCCGGAGGATGAAGGAGCGGCCGAAGTTCACGTCACGAGCGCGCTGCTTCGCCTGCTTCTGTTGCCATCCGTAGTCCCAGCTCGTTGCTACTCGGTATAAAAATCTGTAAGTGCGTAGGTATGTGGCGTTTATCGTCTCAACTCAGCAATTTTTTGACTGGTCTGGACCGATGAGTCGGATATTGTCAAGATTATGATTCTCCTAACATCACATAATTAAGTGTTGGGATAAGTGATCAGATTTATTATTGTACCGGTTTATTATTATTAATATAAGATCCGGGGACCTCGCAGCCATCGTCATTTTTCAGTCTAAATCTTTTTTGTGTTAAAATTAAAAATAAGTTAATTTTTATTACCTACAATTGTTTCAACTCTAACGTTGGTAGTGGTTGCCAACGGATTTATTTTGTATCGTAAGGCGACAAAAAATGAAGATTACTAACTTGTCCTCCGGCGCCTTCTTATATCTCTCTTTTAAATATCTTTTGACAGCACCCTTCTCCGTGCTTTTGTGCAGTATATTTAGTACTTTTGGCTCTACAGGATTCATCACGCTGTCTTCTTTCGTCGGTATCAACTGAGGCATCGGCACTACAACGGGCGGATCCAGGGGCTCATTTAATCTCTAAAATGTTTTGTCCCTACGTTGTAATCTCGATTGACGATGATAATCTACATTTGTTTCAGATTCAAATAGAACATATTTAGGAACACCTTGGGTTGCCGGGTCCAAAAATGGAAAAACCGGACAGTTTCACATTTAGCCGGACATTTGCTCTGAAATCCAGATACTGGTTTGTAAAAGAAAATATTTTGACACTACTATTTTTTTTTATTCATGATAGGCTTACGTTTGATTGCCAGTTCGCCTGATGATAAGCGACACTACGATGGAGCGCGCTTGCCTAGAAGTAACCGATTCACTCGTGATTTAAAGAGACCCAGATTATATCTATCGGGGAAGACCCCCTCGGGAAGGGCATTCCACATTTCAACGGTATGCATGACAAACTGTGTCGTTGGGCTGTTTCGCTGGGCGGCATTGACCAAAAGCCTAACATAGCCGGCAGGCCGGACTTGTTTATATTTATGGCCGACTAAAACGCCGGATATGTTGGAGTTTTTAGACACAACTCAAAGATACAAGTTGTATCAGAGATGATTTTGTAGTGTTAAACTAGTACAAATTTAAAAATGTCAAGGGAAAGTGTGCAATCGTCTAAAGAGGGTCTAACTCTACAAATCTCTATAACAAATAGGTACCTTTACGGCGCTGATGTCATAAATGTTACGATTACATAACCATACATCTTGCTAAGCTACATAAGTATTTTTAAATCTATAAAATATGTTAGGTACTACCTAGTTACCTATTGTTCTCTGCGATAGGGCCTGAGAGCAACATAAAAGCCCAACTCAGAAATATCAGTAAATCATCTATGGTCTTATACATGACCAAGATATACCAAAGTTAGAACGAAATGTGTATAATATGTATGTTTAAAAATAAATAAATGTAAAACTGCCTCGTTAGGCTTGAGCTCGATTGCTACGCTAAAGGTCCTGGGTTGGATTCCCAGGTCGAGCAGTGATATTGGGTTTTTCTATGAAATTTTCAGTAGCAGGTCGGAGTTTGTGCCCGCTTCATGGCAATTGGCTCCCCCTATTACGTGGGACCTAAACATACTGGCGAACGGGGGGTGTACGTCAGTAGGTACGGCTCTACCTAACTTTTCGATGATTACAGGCGTGATGGTATGTTTAAAATATGTAGGTAATCTTTGAAGATTGGAAGTCCGTTAAAATTACTGCTGGCGACCACGCTCTCTTATTGCGCTAGTAGGTAATACTCACAACGACGAAGTATGTTGGAGTGTTGATAGCAGTTCGCATGGTAGCAGTACTGTTTGCATGTGAACTGGCTGGTATCTTCCTTAGCAAGTAAGTGTGTACCTGTAGGTATAATTCTCAAAACGAAATACATTTATAGTCGAACCATACCCGCATAAGCTCTTCAGCGAGTACAATCGAAGCGTCGATCTCCCTCACTTGTTTCTCCTTGGCCGCTTGCAATGCTTTCACCAAGTTCTGCTGGTACCACATTCTATTGCGGCGGTTCGACCTCGCAGCCGCGTCCGCGTAAAAGGCGTGAGTCATTTTGAAATAGTTATAGTTTAAAAATGTTCGATAATTTAGAATTTAGCTCATTGATATAGGACACAACACGAATTTTGTTCTATTCTTTTTTCTAGTTGCTAATTTGCGAGTTTTGTCTCTTTAATTTTGAGGTGCCATGTGTTATCTGTCTTTGTCAGTCTGGATAGTGACACTTCTGTATTTTTTTGTCATACGAACAACAAAGAGGCAATATGTATTTACATCGAAGAGAGTATACTATATAATATTCGTAATATACCACCCTTAAGATACATTCTAATGATTCTTCAGGTACAAACTCTAATATTATTTGCATTGCATCTTGTTCAGTACATTAAGGGTCCGGCGGAGCTTGAATTGCCCACAAAAACGTAATACCGAAATAAATCGTAATCCAGACAATATTCTATCAAATTATGTTATTATTCAGTTTTGGACATCGTTAATCTAGGTTCCTACGATACTATTTTGTCTACTACTACTTCATTGGAACTAAAATACCGGGAAATATTCTTACCTTGGTAAAGTTATCAAAAATTGCATTCGCTTGCAATTATTTCCAGTGTAGTATTTTGGACAAAATGAGAGTAGGAACCTAGATTAACGGTATCGGAATCCGAACAATAACAGAATTTGAAGAAATTGTGTTTGAATTACCATTTATTTTGGTATTACGTTTATGAGAAATTCGGTCTGCCGGATTTTTAAGTAGGTAGTAAATAATACACAGTAAAATTCGTCTCCATAGTATATTAATAACACAGAATTCAACTTTCACAAAATAAAATTATAGGGAATGTTTATTTACAATATTATAATATTATATACTTACCTACTAACTTAAATATTAATTTTGGCTGTGTGATCTACCGGACTTTCTGCCCATCACAGGACTGCCGCCCATTTGTCGTAATAGGCCACGGAGGCCTTTAGCTTCGCGCACCCCACTCTCGAGTTGCTCAGACGGTACGGCGCAGAAGTCGTCGACTAGAGGCAGGGGACCGCTGAGACGCTCTGAGTACTGCGAGAGACGAGACTGGTGACCTATAGGTGAAGTCGTCTCTACTGCTGGCTGTGATTGTGTCTAAAAAAAATTTTTTTTATTGTTTAGCAGATTTAAACTTAATCCATTGCCCAGGTGTCACACACAAAAGAGGGTATTTTTTTTAAAATATACTGTTGATCAGCAATCAGTCTTCTTTAACTATAATCAGATGAGTTATCTGTGGCCATATTATGATGTGTTAATGCAATCATTTTTACGTTGTGAGAATGATGTGCCACTACATATTTAATAGCCTCATCTCTTACAACCTAAAAATGATGGTGTTAACAAGTCATAATATGGCCCCTGTATTCCTTTAGGAACAGCTACAGTCTAGCTATACTGTAGATTCATTACATTTTGTGTAGCTTTATGACATTTGTTTAACTGCTAGCTTGTTGGGGTAATGTTTTAATAAAAAGAGGATATGATGGAATATGTAAAAATATGATTGTGGATATACAATATATACATGTAGGCACAGTAAAATGTTGCAGCAAAAATGCAACAGCTTGATTAGCTGCTCATATTGTATTATTGATGTGCCAAATAAAATACAATTTTTATTCAAACCTTGCCAGAGACTGCAGCTAGCTTGTCTTGGAGTCTCTTCACCATGGCAGCATCACTTTCATAGCTGGTCAATGTGGGCTGTGGCATACACTGGAACACAGTGGCTAGAAGATTGTGCAGGGACACTAGGACACTGTCCTGCCATGCCCGGGTGAAGTAGAGGCTGAAGGAAGGGTTCTCCTCTGGTTTCTGGATGAAAGGCAGCACTGAAAATGTAATAAAAGAAAACATAAGGTAGGTATTTGAAACAATAAGTCTTCTCTCTGTGTACTTTGAGTGCTTTTTTCTAAAACATTTGTGATAAATTCCAAAACAAGAATAATATTTTTTCAGAAATGATGCAACTTACATAAATAATGAGATAAAGACAATTTCAAATGTTTGTATTAATTTATAATTATTAAATAACACAAGTAGCACATTAAAAAACTGAGATTGAAAAAGTATGTCTTAAAAAAGGTCTTTGTTTTGGATCTGATAAGGCCTCAATGATAATGATTGGAGCATATATTTGAGGCCTAATAGTTGGTACATTTTATGTTATACCTACTTGTTATGTTTGTGTGTAACTGTACCTACACCAGTACAAGGTTCAAATTCAAATTATTTCTAGGCATTCATAAAATGCAACACCTATATAATAATATACTTACTAAACCAGTCCCTCCATTCATTCTGTCCTTGCAGCTCAGGTAACATTTTAGATAGAAAGTCAGTAATTCTCTCATTTCGCACTCCAGCAGTGCTTTGCGAAGCCGTCACTAAATATAATTTGTACAGACTATATTCCAATTTCCGCACAGCTGGAAAGACACTTTATTTCAACATAATGTGCAAATATTGGATCAGTGGGGGTTCTAGTAAAATCGTATTTAAATACAAACCAGGTTGTACGTGGATCTCCAACTTAGAGAAAATAAGAGTGTCCAGATGAGACCAATAATCTTTCAATCCGTTCAGGTCGGACACATTAATATAATGAACAATTTGTTCTACTATTTTATCAACTCTAAAACCTTTGTCTTTATCTGATTTCAAATCATTGTCAAACGCTTTTACCGTCGATGTAAAACCTCTATACAGTAGATATTCCCGCACTAATTCATCCACAAATTGTATATGAGCCATTTCCAAACCAGAACTTAATATAGTTATCAAATTAAATGAAAACCAATTCAGTATGAACACCCAAGGCCTGTTTATTTTTTGAGAAGACGAGACATTTGTTGAGATGAATGACAATGACATTGACAAAGTTACACTCACAGATGACAGACTGAGCGACGACAAACTTGGAAGTGTAAGATGACATGTATTTCTTCCTTTTAAAAACATTATATATTTCATTAAAGAGAACAATGAGATGCTGGAAAAACACCGATTAAACTTCAAAAGAAATAACAGTAAAAACATTTTTTATTAAATAGTTTTATCAAAATGTATGTTCATACTTTTATGTTACCTGAGTTTTCGAACGCTTCTAACTGCGAAAATGATTACAACAGAGTTACCAACATAATTTTAATTACCAAACAAAACATATCAATCTACGCAACGAATGCGTTCGAAATTATTTTTATTTAATACTCACTCAATAAAAACATAATATTACATTGTTTGCGTGTTTCTAGTTCTACAATTTCTACATTCTTAATATTTATATTTTGATGTATTGATGAGTGTATTGTAAGAGTAAATGAAGGGAAAATATTTAATAATTATTTATTACTATTAATCAGTCCAGTCTTCTGTCATAGAATTTTATTCAATAATTACCAGACAGAACGCACGTAGACTGGTAGATATGAGCCAACATAATAAAACAAAATCGAAATGTCAGTCGCTTTCAATCAGCTGTCGATTTTTTTATTGAAGAATCTATGATAAATTTATTTGTTTATAAACCAAAATGCACATTGTTAAATGAAGGGTCGGTGCTAGAGTTGTGGTGTGATAACATTCGGCACGGTGGTGTTAGTATTTGGCGGGGGCGTGTGCGGCGGGCGATGGCGGTGGTTGCGGTGTGAAGGTGGCGGGCGCGGCTCTAGGGCGCAGGCATGCGGCGGCATGGCGGGCGAGGCTGCGGGCACGTCGCGCGGCCTCCGAGTCTACAAGATCGTGGTGCTGGGCGACGGCGGTGTCGGCAAGTCCGCTGTCACTCTGCAGTTCGTCAGTCACAGCTTCTTGGACTACCATGACCCCACTATAGGTACTTGAGAATTAAACCATTAAGAACTATTGTTAGCATTCGAAAGTAACTATTTCTTGAAGATTTCACATTAACAATCCATATCTATGGTGTCTTGAAGGCACCATATGGATTCAGTTTAGTACTGACATTTGCTGTTTGTTTAGTTTAAATTAACTGTATGCAGAACAGTCACTCTTGTTTTATAAATATACCGGCTGTGGTAATGTTTATATAAGAAATGATCATTCAGAACAATACTGAAAAAAAATATTTTAATTTTTATGTTTTATATACATTGATAAGAGAGTTACTATTACTATATGGACACAGCAATCATTATATAAGTAAGTTAGAGGTCTTTGCGAAAAAACAAAATGGATACATAATTTTATTTCAGTAATAGTATCAGGCCTTCCAATCAGATTACAAATAAAGACCCTATTCCAGTTCTATATTTTCTGTAAGTGCACAAGCCCTTAGCCCCCTGCTTGTAGGTACTTCTAAAAAGAATCATAAATTCATTCGAATATTTTTTACTTTCTAAAAGGGTACCAATTTCTGATGCTAAGCCTAATATTATACATAGACATATTGAAATAAATCTGCATTATGGATTTTTTAATAATGTATTTAAGTATATATTTATCACAATTAAATTTGTTATTAATCCTTATGAACAAAACCTATAGGCCATGGGCAAAGTCCGAGTCTGTGTGGAGAAGGAAAATAATTATGGACAAACAAATACCTACATATATTTCAAATAAGGTGATAATAACAATAGGGATAAATACAGTTCTCTACTATTCTGTATACCAATTAAAGATCAATTAATCAGTTTTTTTTTTTAAAAAAGGTTACTACTGGCTATGTTGGTCACAAATTACTAGTATTCTTGTTAACCCCTCATGATAAGTAAATGCTACGACTGGGTTCACATCTGGGTTCACATCGGTAGTGCAATGGGTGGGGTTCAAACTGGCAACCACATGACCACAAGTCCTACGCCCTAGCCATTAGGCTTACCACCGCTTCTTATAAAAGTTATGTGAAGAAGATATAAAAAATTTTATCTCCTTCACATAACTCTGTAGTATTGACCAGTGTCGATTTCTGGCAAATTGGCATTATGCTGAGATTGGACAAATTTATAAGGTTACCACAATTTAGTTAATAAGTAGTTATTGACTGCCTCATTAGTCTAGTGGTCCTAAGCGCGACTGCTACACTGGAGGTCCTGGGTTCGATCCCCAGGTCGAGCAAAGTGTTATTGGGTATTTCTATGAAATTCTCAGTAGCAGCTCGGAGCCTGGATTTGTGCCCAGTTAAGCTTGCCCCCTATGACATGGGACCTAAACATACCGGCGAATTCTGGGTTACATTAAGTACGCCTCTGCCTAACCCTTTGGGGAATGCAGGCGTGACGGTATGTATTTAGTTGTTATAATTTTCCTTCCTGTATTCAGCTGTACATACATAAAGTGTATGTGTATGAAGTACTTAATTTGACATGCCATACAAAATCTATCGTCTTGTACTCTGGGTTCCCTATGGGCTTTACTGAATTAAACCGTGGTATAAGTGCAGTAATACCTATTACTGCACTTATACCAGGTTGTGAAATCTATTTGCCGTAGTCCTTACAGAAAGTAGGTATGTACTTTCATCCATGGTTCAAGTTCAAATATTTTTATTTAAAATAAACTTTTTGTTTTGTCTAAACATTGTTGATAAATTGAAATCTTTAATCTCATTAGTTTATTTGCCTGTCTTTTTGTAAATCAACCGTCAGTAAGTCCATCAGCAAGTACCTTTACCTAATTGTTGTTTTATTAGACCTATTAATTTTACAATCATTTATGAAACACTAACTGTTGCTCGTGTTTTTACTTTCAACCCAAAGCACTTATAGAGAAAAGGTAGCCTATGTCCTTCTCTTTTATCACTATACCTACCCAAAATCTTCAAAGTTGATTCAGCTATTTCGGTGTAAACATGTAACAAACAGAGACAGTTACTTTTGCATTTGTACTTTCAGTAAGGACTAGTTGTTCCCTGCGGTTTCACTCGCGACCTAAAGTGATGCTTGAACTTTCATCCCCTCCGCCACCCTTAAAATGAGAAAATCAGAAAACTTTTTAATGCTTGTCTACAGTGCAAAAGGAACCAGCATGCAAACTTTTAGGGATCTAGTTCCTGTAGTTTCGGCTGTGTGTTGATACGTCAGTCAGTCAGATTCATCTTTTATATATTATATAGATATAGATTATGAGTCTAGTTGCATGGTTCCAAAAAGTTCAGTTCCAGCACCTGAGAATAATACATTTTCCTATAGCCTGTATTTTTTTTTTATTCGTGATAGGCTTACGTTTGACCTCCAGTTCGCCTGATGTTAAGCGATACTGTGATCTAAGATGGAGCGTGCTTGCCTAGAACCTAGAACAAACCAATTCACTCATGAATTTTGTTATTGACACAAAAAAGAAGTTAATTTATAAAGTTGTAGCCTTCAAGTCAGTTTGTATGTAAACAGTAATGTTATGTTTAATTTTCAGAGGATTCCTACCAACAGCAAGCTGTCATAGATGGAGAGCCAGCCTTGCTGGATATACTGGACACGGCAGGACAGGTTAGTGCACACATGCAGTAAAGCAATGCAATATTATAGCAAACTAGCTGTTTCTCACTGTTCATTCGCGACCCAAAATTATGGCATGATAAATATTTACATAATAATGTTCCTTTTAAAAAACTGATACTACCGGGAACACTAAATTTCACCCATTCCCCCTAAAATAGGGAAATCCTACATTCCTGAAACACATCTTTATTTGTTTGTGATAAGTAGCTACAATTTAATTTTCTTTAAAAAACCAATACTTCCATACAAACTTTCAACCTCAATTTCACAGCTTAATTCATTATTTTATTCAAGTTCCTACTTTTAATTTGGAAGGAGGAACTTGAAAGTTTGAATTGTGGTATTGTTTTTGAATTTTCTCATTTCAGTGGGAGGTGAGAGTTAGTATTGGTTTTTCTTAAATAGGAATTTCAAAAATGGCAATATCTATTTGGTTTTTGCCCTAGGATTAGGAGATATGTGATTAAAGCGAGTAACACTGTACTGTCGCTCCGACCACTTGTATACATGTAGTACTATTGTAATTTTAAGCCAAACTAGTGTTTCTCAGTCAAATGAATTTATGCTGTATTCTTTTGAGAAATAAATGTCCTAACCAGACACATCTACTAATTACTAAAAGTGTATGTCGTCTTTAAAATTAATAATACCCATGGCATTCCAAACAGGTGGAGTTCACAGCAATGAGGGAACAATATATGCGGTGTGGAGAGGGCTTCGTCCTCTGTTACTCGGTGACGGATCGGCGGTCGTTTCGCGCCGCTGCCGAGTACAGGAGGCTACTGGCACAGGCCCGGCCCTCCGAAAGGCTGCCGCTGGTACTGGTTGGGAATAAGCTGGATCTGGCCCCCAGGTTTAGACAGGTATTTAAGAAGTATTACAATTTATCATTCATCATCACCTTTCTGCTCTTATCCCAATTTATTTGTGGTCGGCGCAGTACGTCTTTTTTCTAGACATCTCAATCAGCTGTAATCTCATCATATAGTTCCAATTAATAATTTATCATTGCATAAAAAAAAGATTTACTTTTGTAGTGCAAATCTGGTCTAGGTATAGGAGGAGCAGCAGGGCACTTTTACAATATGCTTTGCAACCGTAATATTTCGTCATTATTGTAGGAATAACCATATTTGCGCAGGTAACGACAGAAGAGGGTAAAGCCCTCGCGACGCAGCTCGGCTGCCCGTTCTTCGAGACATCGGCTGCTCTCCGACACTTCGTAGACGACGCCTTCCATGCACTTGTTAGGGAGATACGACGATTGGAAAGACAGAGACAGGTAGTTTTTAAATTATATTTAATAAAATATGTGCACGGCAGAGTGGTAGCTAAGTTCGGAGCATTTCAGAGATGCATTTGTATTTCAGGCATCAATAATGGGGACAGGTATATCAACGAGTGGTGGTCGCAGACGTTGGAGGCGATTACGCAGCATCTTCGCTCTAGTCTTCCGACGGAGAAGACGGCACCACACGTCGCCATAACCACCTCAATCTGTAAGATATAATTATTATCACTACTGAGAAAGAACTAAAAATAACGTGGAATATATTAAATACGGCATTTAGATATATTGGGACGCGACGCAAACTAAACGTACCATAAGTAACATAACTTTTGTTATGTATATTGGGTATGTATAAACAAAATTATTGAAATTGATTACGACGAACTTATATTGATAAAGCGTAATAGAAAATAACGTACTTATTAAGGATCGTTCATTCACTAAGTATATTTTTTTAAATAGAAATCTTAACTCTACATTAAAAAAAACATTTTATCGTCTTATATCAACTAAACTTAAACTATTTATGTAATTCAATCTACCAAAAAGCGTCCAATGGACGGTCCAATAAGATTTTATGCCTTTCTAGCGTAAAATCGATTGATTTTTAATGACCCTTCTTCTACCTCATAATGATGCTATTATTTATGGTTCCAAGGAAAAATTGAATTCAATGTCTTATTACAATCTAATCTTATTTTATTAAAATGTTAAAGGATCAATACAATGCTGTCGTCCAAATGTTATTCAAGTTTATAAATTTGTTTTTGTGAATCCATTGACATAATGCAAGTAAAAGTGTATTTGGCAAATAAAATAAGATAACGATGGAATAAATATGATTGAATACCTACCAAGATTACTAATTGTTTGCATCAATAGTAATGTTACACTTACTATATTAATTTCAGTCTATTCCACTTTAATTTTCTTAAAAAAATGCTCAAAGGCTGTAAAATTGAAAAAAGAGTAAAAGCAGCAAAATTAAAAAAAAAATCTTAGTCTTACAGTTTCTTTTAGTTTGGTTACTATACGCTGTATTGTCGAGCGAGTTTGTAAGAGAGGCCTAAAATGATTGTAAAGTGAGATGCTCAAATGTCACGCTACTGTGAGTTCCTAGTCGTCTAACCATCTTAAATATTGGCGAAAATCCTAATTACAGTGCCAATATTACATAAAATTAAATTATTACATAAAAATCTAGACTTGGCGGGGGCACTATCATGCTACTCATTACTTAAGAAGAATCGATATAATCAAAAAACCTGTTTCAATTTATTTACCCATCTATTTTATCGACCTTCCCAGGTACTCCAATTTTGATATTTCCTTAATCATAAAAATATCAGTGTTGCCATAGTGTATTTAGTGGCCATAATCAATGCTTTATTCCATGCATTTAAATAATCTTGCCATACAAATCTACTCCAACAAATATACCTGGGTCCTCTACCTCTCAAAGAATTCCTAATTAGATAAATTGGATTTACTAGTATATAATTTATTAGAATCCCATTTATAGTAAGTAATGTAAGAAGGAAATTAGGCCTAAATTGTATATTGATGTAGATGTTCATTTGTGGCAATTTGGAATGTCAATGTCTACGCCTTTGAACTCTTATTGTTATACCCTATGACTTCCACGCCTTAACATTTTTAATGTTTCTAAAAATCGCTCCAAAAAAGACGAGTTTCCCCCCAACTGACAATGTACTTCATTCAATTTCTTTAAATTGGAAATCTACTTATTTGCCCCCTTTTCTTTTCCCCATTTTCCTTCCTATTTCCTTCTTTAAATCTTACATGTAATTTATATACTAAACACAATATATTTCTATAGTACATCATTACATATTTGTACTATAATTTTGGCTTCAGTACCTAATAGTAAAAACATGTCTTCCCAATAACGGAACCCGCAAAAGCAATAAGTAAATGTAGAAATTGTTTTACATTACTGTTGGTTTATATGTATGTTTTTGGAGTTTAAAAATTTACCTTATATAGTTAGATATGTAGGGTAGGGTTAGTCTGATAGCCAACTGGGAATCAAAATTAAAATATGTGGTTAATTACTAACTGAAATTGAAATTGATTTACTGAAATTGATCATTTGTATAATTAACAGATTCTTGTTAATATTGCAGTTAAGATCCCAATCTTGCACAATATCTAGCACAGTTCAGTATGCAATGTAATAGCTACAACCACTATCTAGATATTCAGATTCATATTGTGTCAAATTGTTACTTGGCCTCAATATCTCCTAAACCGATTGCAATGAAATTCGGCACAGAGCTTAATTTCGACTTAAAAATCTGAAATATGGTGTATTTCACGATAATTGTCATCAAGACGAGCAATGCTAAGGGCAAGGAGCTAGTAATAGTTTGATCATTAGTTGCTTGATATATACTTTAATCAAAGCGATATTGAGGACTAGTCTGGACTAAGATTTTAGATTAGAAAATATAGAATTAGTATAGAAATATTATTATAGACAAGTAAAGTTTTTGCAAAGGGCACATTTCCTAGTTGACTTTCAGACTGGGCAATAAGTCACCTATTTTGTACGAATTATAGGGGACCTCGTAGGCAAAATTGAATTTAAAATTGTATCGTACAAAGGCCATATTCGTGTATGTTTATCCCAACCAAAGCACCATTTTTATTGAATATATTTTTTTTATATTTTCATTTAACCTTGGAGTACAATTAAGTAAATAAGTGAGATGTGTCGAGCTCTTCTTTTATCTGTGTAACAGATACAGCAATAAGTATATGAAGTGAAAAAAATATATTTATGTAAAACTTTAGTATGTAATCGGTGTATGTATTATTGAATTACCTTTAGTGTTGTGGGAAGCTGTGTGAATTTGTATAATGTTAGGATCGATACGCACAAATATTAGTGTAGTTATGTGTATGGTCGTGTGTTCGTTTGTGTGTGGTAGCTTCGCGGATGGAATATTTGACTGTACTGAAGATAGGTTAAATATATTAATATATAAAGAGAGATTCCTGAGCAATATTAAACGCCTAATATGGTAACTAATTGTGATGTGGATGTTAGCTCGTGTCTACATTTAATTCATAAGTAGTAATTGTTTATTCCGGAAAACGGTTTTATACCCTCTTTCAACGTAGATTTTGATGTATTTCTCGTGTTTTTATTGTAATATATTATGTATGGTCAAATGTTTCGTCCGGGAACAGTAAGTGCATGCCGGGGCGACACTGCACTGTGGCTGGGCATGCACAGTGCAATAACGCGGTTTCCAACTAAGTCGTTTAATGACGCGTTGAAGACGTAGCCTCGAAACGAGCGAACAGAAATCATGCTCTATATCATTATATTACATATATCTATGATGCCCAAGCACAATTTATTGTGACGTAAAGTTACGTGAGTATTTGCAAATTATTTAAAAAATTGCGATAAGAATGTTCAAGAGTTTAATTGGCTTACGTTGACGATATGTACTGTCGGAATAATTCGTGCTACGGCCTGATTGATTTAGCAAAATATTGTATTGTATTTGAAACTACGAAAGTGCTTGGCCCATTAGATAAATGCCATTTAATTTATTAACGATTTCGTAAGTGTTCATATAAAACTACACTAACAAAAATATCGGGCTTCCGTAAACCTATTTTTACTAAATCACTAATTATCCTCTCTCGTTTCGAGGCACCAACCGCTCGAGCTTTGCCGCAAGGCAACAAAACCTACTTACCCTAATGAGGGATTATATAACTATCTAACATAATCTTTTACGCTATATAAATAAAGTACAATTTCATTTGTATAAATTGTAAAAGATAATTTGGTGTTATCATTGATTGTGTTGAGTATTCTATAGTAACGTATCGATAGGTTCTAACTCTAGTCATTATTATTTTGTATAGCTGTTAATAGATGTTCATCTTAACCTGAATGGTCTGTTGGTAAAATGAGGAACATGGTTGGCCTAAGAATTTTAAAAACTTGAAAGTTTCTGCTGAAGATTGTGGTCGCGAACAATTTCGCAACGTGTGCGCATGATTTACGAGTAAGACTAATTTTGTTACTAATTTTAAAGTAACAAAGGGTTTGCACTTATGTGAAAGTAATTTGTTACTTTTATATTATTGTTCTCTTTAAGGTATGTTTATGTTTATGATCCCTACGAGACGGATATGTTAGTGAGTTCGACTATTAGCTTTAGTCTTAAGTTATTTTCATTTTCGGGCTTATTTTCGAGTCTATTAAAGATCTACTTGTGCTCTTAGAGAGCACGATGTTCCCCTTCTACTAATAAGTGTCTTATTGTACGTTTTTTAGAACGTTTAAGTTAATAAATGCCATTGTTACCCAATTTTAGATAAGTCTTTTTTAATGTTCCGGGTCAAAATTGACAAAAAGGAAAATTGATTATTTATCATTTTATTCGAATATGCCATGATTTTATAAGTTATAAATGGTTTGATGTGTGATTATGACGTGAATGTATTATGGCTGGAGGCCAAGCTGGCCTAAATTTAGCCGGCTTTAAATCGTCTTGATTTTGAAAGACAGACTTTCTTACTAATTCTTTGAAGGATCTAAGGATCCGCCTGGTGTGTTTTAAGGTGGGCTTTAAACTTGTTTTAGCCGGCTAAACCCTGCTTTGGCTTATTTATAGTGTAAGAATTTCTATCTTCATTTTACCAGCTAACCAACACAATATTATTAAATAATATTGTAGTATTAGAGTTATTCGGAACAAACCCTCGTTGTTCACTAGTGATCACTTTGCCACGAGTATCTACTAATAATCTAATTATCTTTTGGAATGCGAACTTTTGGGATTTTTTACTTTTCTTTGCGTGTTATGTCAACTTGGCAGAATAATGTGGTCAGCGCAGATTAGACGGAGAATTGCCCGAGCATTTTCCCAAAGATTAAAATTCATACTTAGATTATTAAGATACAGTTGATATAATAGAATGAAAGTATTCATTTATTTTAGTACACATTGGTTGATTAACTTGTATACTATTTTAAACTTTCTTTCGATTAGATAAGGCTATAGAAATAAATAAAAAGAGAAACACCACTCTCTTACATCGTGTAATAAAATTGTAACCTGGGGATTTCACAACTACACGCTGATATCACAGACATTTATATATCAATAACAGAGACTAATTACGCAAATAATTCCGTGCTGAATTCACGACTTCACGAATAATTTTAAAGCTTTTCAATCCAGGTAATATCAATAAATCCAATCTATGCAGTCCTCTCAAGAAGCTGAAGCCATATCTAGTTTACAATTTCAATGAATAAGAATTACGATAAATGGATAGCGAACGATGAACGATTTAATATGTGGGAAAATGATTCAACAATCTTCCGCCTTAACTCGGCTGATCATGTATGTTTGAAAATTCGTGTTCCGTGTGATTGTATAAGTTGACAGAATAACAGGCCTAATTTGTTATGTATATGTCGTATGTATTTATTGGTATATAGCTATTTATTTCTATTTCTATACGAATTTTAGCTCTTCCATTTATAATGTTGGCAACATTCGTTTGGAAAGTCGTATCTACTTTAAATTTGAACGGGTGTTGCAAACGTTAATTAAGGGTGTCTGAAATCTATGCCAGCTCACTGCCATTATCACCCAGGTGGTGATTTTCATACATTTTAAAATTTGGCATATGCCACTACAGTACGGAGCAGAGAGCCAGTCAGACGACTACAAGGGAGCCTAATAGTCGTCTGACTGGCTTATTGTGAGTGCTTTGGGCGTTTTGTGTCTTATGCCACGTGAATGCGGGTGCGGGTGCGCACGCGCAGCTCACTCTTGTGAGTGTTCGGGCGCCTTTTTTTTATTCCACTAGAATGAGGATCCGGCGCATGAGGATGGAATCCACATCTTGCCTTGTATAAGGCAGAGCGCCCTTAAATGTATTGTCGTATGGTATGTAACAGTAAAGAGCGCACTTATTAGCGTTAACTAGTAGTTCAGAGCCCGTAGTCAGTATGTATTTAAAATTGACGCTTAAAACGTATTTACATTTAACGTTTAATTAATATATTCCATAGATTAGACGGTTATTAAGAAAGTATATTATTACCCTACAGTAGGTGATTTGAACAATAATAAATAAAAATATTTCGTGTTTTTATGTACAAAAATTGTATTTGTTGAAAAATTGTTGTAATGTTTTGTTCGGTCGATATATTTATAAATACATATTTAGATATTTACCTATTTTGTTATGTGTAATAATTTATAACACCAAATAGTACCTTTCAGATTTGTATTTATATTTAATGCAAGAATTGTAAGCAGTGTGTAGAGATTTTGTTGAATAAATGTCATGTTTCGAATATTGTGTTCCATTTTTGATACACCCTACTTTTTATAAGGTTAGTTCATTTTGACAGTGTATTTGTATTCTGAGCTAACGCACTCGGCAGTGCGTCATTTTCAGAAATCGAACGATTTCAACCCACACATCTGTAGCTTTAGCGAATGACTGACGGCTTGACCTCGTGACGCGCTGACTTGGAAAGCTTGGTACCTTTTCGTTTCACTGCTTACTAATCAGCGCTTAACTCGCTAAAAAACCAGCACTCGTTGAAGTTAGTAACAGACTTATATTAGTCTTATTCTTACTAGGTACCACATACCGCTGTCAGGTTACCTTATTTTCCTCTTCATTTAGCCGTTTTTATTTTGTCTTTGAAGGCTACGAGTTCTTTCGTTTAAAGATATAGGTAACACGAATACACAAACATCCTGTATGTAGGTCATAAAGCGATGACACAATTTGTGTAAGTGTCACCTATAATATGTGTCGAGTGGTCAGTGAGTAAACAGTTAACGGCGTTCAGTCGAGGGTGTCGTAAATAAGTTTATGACCATACCGAGGCTGCTAACACTCGCGGGTACTCGAGATCTTAGCTCTGATTTACTGTTTGTTTTAGGGTTACTATTGTTACAAAATATGTTTACGGTTCCCTGTTTGTTCTAAAGAAAGAGAAAAAAGAAAGAAATTCAGTTATAAGAAACCAGTACGGAACGACTGCCTCATTAGTCTAGTGGTCCCAAGAGCGACTGCTACGCTAGAGGTCCTGGGTTCGATCCCCAGGTTGGGCAAAGTGTTATTGGGTTTCTCTATGAAATTCTCAGTAGCAGCTCGGAGTCTGGATTTGTGTCCGGTTAATGGCAATTGGCTCGCCCCCTATTACAATACAGGCAAATCTATTATGTGTTATAGTCCAACAATTTACGAACATCCTTACCCCTTCACAACATCTTTTTTAAACAACAAAACCTTTTTTTGAGTTTAATCATAAAATAGGTTTCATGTTTCTGAAGTTTCCAAGACTATAGGTAAGTACCTAAGGAACGAAAGTAGTTAGTAGAGAGAGCAAACTCGATGTAGGTAGATACCTATTATGAATGAAATAGTCCTAACTTGAATTTCAATTTAGAAGCCCAATTTAAGCTTAGATAAGGTAGTTGTTTTCGTCGGAGTAGGTACACACTACCTATTGTTATTCCGGTTTGAAGATGATTGGATTCGCTTTCACAATTTTGTTTTGATTTGCGTTCTTTTGGATCCGACTCGAATTGAATCAAAATCAAAGAAAAAAATGGAACTGGTTAAATTCGGTTACAAGACCTACAGAAACGGAAAACGTCTGTGACAGACAGACATAGGTACACCAACATGATCCAATGGGAAACTAAAAATTTACCTACTAATACTGATAAATTCTTCTCCTAATTATAGGTACCTATATATCAACACTGTATGGCGTAATGGCAAAATTTAATAGCATTATTATGAACACTCGGACAGCTCGTAAAGTGAAGGGATTTTGGTATCTTTTACGTGGTAATTACTTTCTTAGGGCCGACACTTTATGGCAAGAAATCTTCAAATAAACTCGCCTCTTATTCCTGTCAATATTTTGTGGACTTATGTAATATCTATACATATTAATATATAGTGAAATAAAAAAACTAGTTAATTGTTACCTATGTATATTTTCTATATAATTTAAAAGATAATCTACTGGCCCACTGCACTGTTGCGTATTATGAGCCTACTCGAAAATTGAGAGGGATGTACATGTTGGACCAAATGCCTAGTTGAGACAACTCAGACAATGCTGGGATAGAGCGAGTTGGCAATCAGTACAAGAATGTATATTTAGGCCTTTTTTGGGTATTTTATGACCGGATAACTTAGGCCTCAAGTTCAAGTTCAAGGTCAAGTTGGGTCAATTCATTTTTGTAGTAAAATAAATCACGATTAGCAGGTTTCCTAAAGATGCTTTCTTCACCATTACAGCAGTATGATAAACTGACATGACTTGGATATGACAGTCTATGTATACCAAGGTCTTTGTCGAAAACTAGGCTGTCTAAACATTTTCCTGAATCTATTTTATATTGTTGACATAGCGTCCGCAGCTTTATAATTTTGTTTGAAATTGCGAATCAGTAACGTTTAGGGATTTAGGATTAAATTTACCTACCTACCCTTAAAGTGGAAGAGGGTCGAATGGGGAATGTAATTAAAATTCCGTTAACGACCCCTTTATATTGACGCAATCATCAGATCGGAACCTTAATTTAAAGGAATTGGTTTCCGTTTCTTATCGAATTTCGATGATAGGAAGTTCTCAGTAGTAGCTCTAATTTTGGATAATCCATCACTAGAGGGAAGGTGGGGTAAGTTAGACTTTTATCTACTAAAAACGACACTTACGACGAGCTCATGATGGTAAACAGTCATCGCCGCCCATGGACCTGCATCACCTGAGGAGTTGCAGATGCGTTGCCGGCCCTCAAGAGCCCTGTATATACACCCGTTGAAGATCCCCATCTCATAGCGCAATGGGAAAACCTCAGGAGAAAGACCATTCCAAATCTTAGAGGTACGCGGGAGAAAACCTCGCGACGATCTAACATTCTTTGAGACTCAAGTCTCCAGAACGTGAAGGTGGACCCTACTTCTGAGGCGGGTGTTGCGGTGATTAAACTATGGTTAGAGCTATGTGACTTTGGATGACACGTTTTACGCGACAAAGAATATGTAAGGAGATATCTACCGACTACCCTATTTAGGCAACAACATAATAATTCATGCAAATTACGTTTACCCACATTCCGAAAAGTGTCCTTGATAAGCGGTGTCGATTATCACATGATGGCGTGAATAATATCTTGTACGTAGACATCAAGATATTTTATATTGTTTTCCGAATAATGATGGAAGGTTTTCGTTCTTAGACCGGTTAAATCGTCTAAGCTCTCGTTGTTCATTATGTCATTTAGATGTATATAAATAAATATATAAGTACTAATTACTAGATATTTTCATCGAACTGCCTCATTAGCCTAGTGGTCCTGAGCGCGACTACTACGCTAGAGGACCTGGGTTTGCTTCCCAGGTCGAACAAAGTGTTTTTGGGTTTAGCAGCTTGAGTTTGGGATTTGTGCCCGGTTAATAGGTATAAGCTCGCCTATTACATGGGACCTAAACATACCGGCGAACTGTGGGTGTAAATTAGTACGCCTCTGCCAAATTCATCGGGGAATACAGGTTTGATGGTATGGTAATGTTATTACTAGACATTATTATCTAAGTACTTACCTCTCACGAATTTTATTTACCTAGTCAATATAAACCTGACCTTGTCTCAGAACTTACTGTAACAAAAAGATGGATTAAAAACGTCTGGTAGCTAATAACGCAGGCGTCTCCTGCATAAGCTGGCGATTACACAAACATTTATGCAGAATATCTTCACCATTGTTACGTCGCGTCAGCACAATTTGACGAGGAGGCCGTGAAAGCGCTGAAGCTATTGTAGTTACGCTTTATTTAACACAATTTACAATAGGTATTAAAAAAAATGGCATTAAATACCACTAACCTAATCGATTCAGTAATCGATTCTGATAAAACTACTTTCAGGTCTTCCGCTTATTCTGATATTAAAAAGAGAAAGATACCTATTATATACAATAAATCAAAACTGGAGGTCCTTATGCCAAATGTTTGTTTTAGTATACAAAAGTGTTATACCCCAACTTGTGACCTTCGATTCTAGTTCTTCGGGGTTGTAGTTTATTTTTAATTGTTAACATCTACGTAGCCTACGATCATATCAAATAAATAAAGGAGTCTTTAATAATACTGTTACAGTTACGCGAATATTAGATATTGAAATAAAACTACATTTTACGGATTTTATCGCGGTGTATTAATATTTTAATTCCTAACGTTTCGGATCCTTTACAGTTTACGGCATCCATGGTCACGGGAATCGGACCACGGGAATTCGGGAGTTAAATAATATTAATACAACGCGATAAAATCCGTAAAAAGTAGTTTTATTTCAGAGTCTTTAATAATTTAGATAGGTACATTACATTACCCTGTGTAACAAAATTTGTATATTATTTAGCTACATGTGGAATGACCCCAATCATACACTTATGTATACGCAGGTCTAAATATCTCCTTAAAGTTTTCAGGATTCGTCTCAATTACAGGTCTCGAGAAGGGGTTGTGTGGAGCGGGATAATGGACCTGTTGCTCACCCAACCACCCCTTATTATTTTATCTTGTGTTATTCAGTATTCCAGTCAGTTGCTCGCCATACAGTTAGCGGAGAGGACGTACTCCCGTTTGGCTGGATGTCGCGAAACCTTTGCCGATAATTCGTACCTACCGCAGTTTACAAGAAAAATAAAAGTTTCGAGTAAATTTTGTAACGAGGTTTAATGTGTGTTGACGAGTGATTCTCGAACGCTTTAAAAACGCATGATTATTTAGGATTTTCATTTATTTTTATTTCAAGTTTAGGTATTCATTTATACCATTTAAGAAAATATTTCTTCAGAAATATAATTATGTAATTTGATTTTGTAAAAGAAATATAAGTAACTTAACGTAGTCAAGAAAACATTTATTGTTTAGATTTTTTTAGGTGTGTTGATTTTATCTATGCTCTGGTTTGGTGGCAGAATTAGCAAAAAGTTGTATGCTTATGATCATTAATTTTATTTTGATACCACTGCTTACCGATAACATTCAAATCAATTCAAATAAAGATCTAATTATTCAAAGAATAACGTCACATCAACAAAATCAGACTTCAGAAAAACTAAAAAAAACTATGTTCGAAACTTAAACAGTGCCAAATCAAATACCGTCAAAATGCATATCCTACAACTGTCGTGCATATTTCTCTTCGTGCCAGTTCTTTCTGGTTCCGTATCCTCCCGAGTGGTGTATAAAGTAGGGGTCCTCATGGCCTCACGCCTGGACTCGCCATTTGACCTAGAACGCTGCGGCCCGGCTGTGGACTTGGCCTTGGATAAGGTCAATGAGAAGTTTTTGGCGCATCATGGAATTGAACTTCAGAAGGTACAAGGCAGGTACGTAATTAAATATGCAAATCTATATCTCCTTAGATTAAATTTAAGTTTTAAACTATGCTAATATGCAATTGACTCGCCCAAAATAATCTAAACAAGAGGGTAGGTAAATACTTGTAGAAGTATCTTGTAACGGTTCTTGCATACTTCTCAAGTTCATACATCGTGTCATATAAACGCGCCAATTTCGGGTACAATGACTTTGAAGTATTACACCGAAATACGCAGTTTACTATCAGACGATCAGAAGCACGAAAAAGCGATATCGATTCATGAACATTCCAACAACCCGAACGAAACACTTACACAACTTTTATCATGCGTACCAAAGAAATGTGGAATGCACTTCCCGAGTGGGTCTTCCCCAATAGATAAAGCTAGGTATCGAGTGAATTCGTTTCTTCTAGGCAAGCGCGCTCCATCGTAGATCGCAGTGTCGCGCTGGCGGTCAAGCGTAAGTCTATCATGAATAAAAAAAAGTATCCAATGAGATGGACAGACAACCTGGTGGATGCGGGCGCTATATAACTGGACCTTGTGAAAGTTTATGGGGGAGGTCTGTGTTCAATAGTGGACCTCTTTTAGCTGATATGATGATGATAATTAGTTGTTTGACATGTAAACTTTGTCACTGGTCAAAAACTTGTAATAACGTTTTAGTCAGTTATTGTTCTGAGGTACAATAACTGTGTAGGAGTTATGTACTACGTGCGGCTTCATCTTGACACTCTCATCAAGTTTCATTGATACTAACATAACATAACATACCATCTCGTCTGTATTCCCCAAAGGGTTAGGCAGAGGTGTACTTATGTACACCCACAGTTCGCCGGGATGTTTCGGTCTCGTCTAATAGGGGGCGATCCTATTGCCATTAACCGGGCTCAAATCCAGACTCCGAGCTGCTACTGAGAATTTCATAGAAAAACCCAATAACACTTTTCTCGACCTGGGGACCGAACCTAGGACCTCTAGCGTAGCAGTCGTGCTTGGTACCACTAGTATAATAAGGCAGATATTTCTTTGATACTGTCAAATAATCATTATACCTCTAGCCTTTTCTCAATTATGTTAAGGTTGGCAGATTAACTCAATGCAGCTGAATGTTATGAATCGACGACCATCAGACCTCCGCAAACCAATTTCTGGGCAGTACCGATGCCCTAAGGAGAAACTGATTGTTACTCTTTCTGGGCTTCTAACTATCATCGACGTTTGTAATCAAGAACCTTCTTGTTTGTAAAAGGTTTAAGTGTATCAAGGAAAGAGTGTTAGTCTGAATATAATAATTACCTGGGACCGTATTATGACGTGTTAACGCCATCATTTTTACGTTGTGAGAAAGAGATGCCGCTCTACATATTAAATAGCCTCATCTCTTTCTTACAACCTAAAAATGTTGGCGTTAACACGTCATAATACGGTCCCAGATCAGAAAAAATAATGGTAAAAATAACGTTTTACAAAGCTCATAAATAATACTCAACAAAAAACATTTCCAAGTCAATTGTATTCGTTATCAATAAGTCTGACCTTTGCAAAGTTTTTGATAAATGTGTTTTGTTATATTAAGTTACAGTTAAAAGATGGATATTATTTTGCTATCGTACCTTATAACTAATTTTTAAATTGAATCTTTTACAGCTAGTTGAGTGCTCTCTGTCGGTTTCACTCGCGTTCCAAACGGATTGTTTACTTTATGAAACAAAAGAGCCCACGTTCTTCGCCAGGATTCAATCTATCTCCTTGTCAAATTTTACCGTAAGCTGTTCAGCCGTTTAGCTGCTAAAATAAACAAATCCAAACTCCGAGCCACTAAGGAATTCCTAACAGAAATCTTTTGAATCTGACCCGGACTCGAATACAGGCTCATGCTTTACGCCTATAACTACTAGATCGATGGGAAGTAACTTATCTATAAACGATGTAGTGCAATGTAAAGAATGGAAGGAGGGTAAGGAGGCCTTTGGCATGCATAAATGAAAATAAAATAAAAAGTCAAAATTATAGAATTAAGAGTGGAATAACTGTTTAAAAATAAAATGGTATACATAATTGTGCTGCTATATTATACATTATAACAAGTAACGTCCAAAAATCTCGAGGGAAAAGCTAGTAATACAATCACTTTTTTTAATGCTGCACTTTAAACTACGCAATGTAAATAAAACTGGTCGGGAGACGCGAGGAACCTTCTGACATTTTCTCTTTAAACTTTATACTGTCGTAACCTCACGTCTTGAGAGTCATCTCTTTGGCATTCTGCTCGTGGAGTCTTTAAAGTGTCTATTATCTACAGATGTCTTAATAAAGGCCTATTCACATATAAGATGCTGAGTGGTATTTGCATGAATTTGCTTTATACGTGGGAGAGCCAAGCTTCGTAACGAATGGGCTGGCTCGGCCGGAGTGATACCACGGCCTCACAGAAAACCGGCGTTAAACAACGCTTACGTTGTGTTTCGCCGAGTGAGTGAGGTTACCGGAGGCCCAAACCCCTTTTAAAAGGTCGGCAACGCACTCGTGACTCCTATGGTGTTGCGGGTGTCCATGGGTGGCGGTAATCGCTTACCATCAGGTGATCCATCTGCACGTTTGGCCTCCTATCCCATAAAAAAATTAAAAAAAAATGAAGTTTTACAGCCTAACGAGAATACAGCGTACATCATTGGCGCGAAACAATTTTTGCCAGATAGCTGGCGAAAATCAAGATTTGCTACCCATGGCGGTAGCGATATCCACTTAGGTTTGAACAGTAGATACCGCATATCTACACGAGATCCGTAGGATCCGCTACATAGCGGAATAACGAGTAGGTATGCCCTTTGCCTGTGTAATCGCAGATACGTATTGGTATTGGAGAGGTCGCCCTTTGATAAAGAAATAAGAAGAGAGAGTCCTATTTATATGCATATTTTTTATTGATTTTGCTTTTTTTTGTAAAGGTTATAAGGATTGAGTAGCTACCTAATGTAGGGATAGTTTCAGAGGAAATATTGTCACTGTGCTTTTTTTATACGTACCTATGACCCGTGTAAAGAATTTGCTTACAATGATTAACATAACATAAAATAATTTACCATCAGGCCTGTATTCCTATATAGGGTTGGGCAGAGGCGTACTTAACGTACACTCACAGTTCGCCGGTATGTTTAGGTAAAAACTTTACTCGAAAACCGCGACTGCTGCAAACGAGACTTGTAAAATATTCGTTATTTATTTATATTTTATTAGGTAATTATTTATCTGAATGACTGACTGACGGATCAACGCACAGCCTAAACCGCTGATCGTAGAGACCTGAAACTTGGAGGGTGTGTTCTTTGTACGACGTAGGCATCCGATAAGAAAGGATTTTTGGAAATTCAACCTCTAAGGTGGTGAAAAGGGGGATGAATGTTTGTATGAAAGTCTGTCATTTTTAGCGGGAGAAACCGCGGGTGTACCCCGCGGTAGTAGCTAGCATTTTATATGAAACTCATCAGTGGTATTTACATAATAGATATTAATATCCCAACTATCACCTAGTTAGATTTAGTTTTAATATTAACCTGAAAATATGTTTGTGTTTTTATATGCACCTATGTTTTTTGTTGTTGTTGTACAGACTAAGCAGCTACTAATCGTACTTTATTGTAAATGCCATGTACCTACGCCTCAATTGTCATATGCATTCGTCCTAGTTATAAAAAATATACCTACTTAGCATAAGTTTAATGCATTTGATGTGGCAGTACTATTTAAATAAAAAAAAGACGTGTGGCACTCGGGGACTGCCGCGGTAAAGCTATTGCATAGCGTTTTTTATCAACTTATGTAATACAACCAATGCCACCTAAAGGCGGGTTGCTGAACTAAAGAGACAAGCGTGTTTCTCTTTAGTTCAGCAACCCGCCTTTAGGTGGCATTGGTTTTCATCAACTTATGTAATACAACCAATGCCACCTAAAGGCGGGTTGCTGAACTAAAGAGACAAGCGTGTTAGGTTTTTTCGTTACGGAATTTCTGGATTCGGTCCCCACGCTCAAGGCCCGCGATAGAAGCTATGCAATAGTTAAATAAATAAATAGAGGTTCAAAATCTGATATGTATGCCAATTATAGAATATAATAGAATATTCTTTAATGCACACCAAAAAGGAATGTAAAGTACAATAGGAATACAATAGTACAGTATAGTTATACACAACATTCAAAACAGCGACATCAATTAGTAATTAGTAAGGTATTTAGGTATACATAAAAATCCTAAGAAAAACAATAATTAACATTTTAGTAATACTACTGAAACGAGCACACAATATATTTTTTTTTAGGGGATAGGAGGACAAACGAGCAGACGGATCGCCTGATATAAGCGATTACCGCCGCCCATGGACACTCGCAACACCAGAGGAGTCACAAGTGCGTTGCCCGCCTTTTAAAAGGGGATTGGGCCTACGGTAACCTCACTCACTCGGCGAAACACAACGTAAGCGTTGTTTAACGCCGGTTTTCTGTGAGACCGTGGTATCACTCCGGTCGAGCAGGCCCATTCGTGCCGAAGCATGGCTCTCCCACATTAGAGGAGCATATTATAGGTATAATGAAGCAGCTTGTTGGTTGAATGTTTTAATTTTATGTAGTTAAGCTTAGATACTGACTGTATATAACTTCAAGTGCGTAGTAAAATAACGTTAAAATAAAGTAGGTCTTTGTGAACATAAAAGTGACCTCTTGCTTGCAACTTCAGATGATGAAATGATGAGCACACAACAACAATTTCGAAGTCATTGAAAGACATAGGACTGCCTCATTAGTCTAGTGGTCCCAAGCGCGACTGCTACGCTAGAAGTTCTGGGTTCGATTGCCAGGTCGAGGAAAGTGTTATTGCTTTGTCTATGAAATTCTCAGTTGCAGGTCGGAGTCTGGATTTGTGCCCGGTTAATGGCAATAGCCTCGCGCCCTATTACATGGGAGTCATGGGGCCGAAACATACCGACGAAATGTTGCTAATCCTTCGGAGAATACAGGCGTCCTGGTGACTGGACCTTCGGTGAATGAAAGACAGGATAAAGTAACAGATTTGGAGCTCAGAACCATGTGTATCACGTTTCTAAGTAGTGTCCACGGTGTGACGTAGTTTAAAATCTTCCAATTGTCCCGCAGCTACCCGTCCTGCTCCGGGGCCATAGCTCCAGGGTTGGCCGCGGACATGCACTTCAAGGACGACGTGATCGCCTTTGTCGGACCAGCCTGCGCCTTCGCTCTAGAGCCGGTGGCCAGGCTTGCCGCCTACTGGAACACGCCCATCATCACCGGGATGGGGGATCAGGTAACATTACTTTGATACTTATCTACATATTTCTGAGACTTACGAAAACATTAATTACTTATAATAATAATTTATTTTGTAAAAAAGGAGATTTTAGTGAAACTACAATCTTTTAGGCTAATACAAGTTGTGATAATACATTTGTAGATACAATCTTGTGGGTGAAGTTCTGTTACCCTAATAGGTTATACAGTAGTCGTTTTTTTATCGATTAAGTCGGCAAACGAGCTGACGAGCCACCTGGTGCTAAGTAGTCATCGTTGCCCATGGACACCTGCAATACCAGAGGAGTTGCTGATGCGTTGAGAGCCCCTACGGACTGCAGAATGCCAGAGCCGCAACAACCGAGGAGAACTGGCTCTTACGTGTAAAAGTCGAAACACACGCCAAGGTGCTTTACGACAGACTCCGACTTAAGGGTGGTTGCCAGCCACTCAGACCCCAAGAGGCTCTACCACCGAGCAAGTCCGATATTTTCACACCTCTTACAGGATGCCTGAGTGGCAGTGAGGAACAGTATTCCAACCCGTCCCCACACGGGGAAAAACTTTTAACTTTTAGAGCGTCCATGATCATAGACAGCGGGAAAACGTCAGGATTTGGTCATTGAGGATAGCGCAATGAAATCTGTGAAGTGGTTTTATTTCTATACTAGCTTTTGCCAGCGACTTCGTCCGCGTGGAATAGTTACTTTGTTCCCTAGTTCTTCGCCCGCGGTTTCACCTGCGTTGCCCCGTTCCTAAGGGTTGTAGCGTGATGTTTTATAGCTTGAAACCTTTCTCATGAATCACTCATTTTCCCAACATTTCCCTTCACTGCTCTGCTCCTATTGATCGTAGCGTGATGAAAAGTATACTATAACCTGTGGTTTGGGCTGTGCGTTGATAGATCACTATGTCAGTCAGTCAGTCACCTAACGTAAAAGTAGACAAATATAATCAGAAAGCTCCGAACTGCTAAGCTATCGGGAGTTACACGTGTTATTGTGAGTCAACCATAAAAGATAGACATTTGCTGTCGTGGAATATTTTTTATATAATTTTAAGGAGAACATTTCCGTCATACATGATTTCTGTGTAGCTTTAACCATTAAGGCTGCATACGCGACGGAAGCTTAAAAAATGGAGTAAGTTCTCCTGTTTTCCCAACATTTCCCTTCACTGCTCTGCTCCTATTGATCGTAGCGTGATAAAAAGTATACTATAACCTGCCCAGGAGTATGAAGAACAATTGTCCCAAGTTTCGTTGAAATTCGTCGAGTGGTTTTTGTTTCTATAACGAACATACAGACAGACAGACAGACAGACAGACAGACAGACAGACAGACAAAAATTTTACTGATTGCATTTTTGGCATCAGTATCGATCACTAATCACCCGCTGATAGTTATTTTGGAAATATATTTCATGTACAGAATTGACCTCTCTACAGATTTATTATAAGTATAGATAACATTAATGACCACCTGAAGGTGAATCTTGAATAGATGTCACTGCAATTCTAAGTCTACAATACTGGACATGTTATTAAGTTAAGCTTGATCGGTGGTAAGACCTCTTGGGGTCGTGAAGCACCTAAATAATCTTTGTTCTTTCTTTATGTCATGCTCAAAATCTGATATAAATCTCTTTATTAAAGCCTACTCGTGTAATAAAGCACTATAAATAACAGGCTTATCGCCTGAAAGTACTGAGTCACCTCATTCTGCAGATATCAAGTGAAGTGACTTGCAGAAATATATTTTTGGAACGTTTTGTGCTAGCGGCGACACTGTCTATAAATAGCCTAACTAATATTTACATGGCCTCTCTGCACGACGTCTAGTCTTTGACATAAGTACCCTTACGCCATTGCGCTCATCGTGTGGTGAAACAAATGGACACTTACACAAACTGATGCAGAAAGCTAATGACAAAAGTGTATAAATATAATTTCTGCGTGATTATGTCGATATAAATGGTTTTATGCACAAGTAATTTTGCTAAGAATGCATTAAATAGTTTGCCTGCATTCACTCGCATCCTAAAGTGCTTTAGGAGTCAAAAGCCAACTTATCATTTTAGAACATAATTTTATCATAATTAGTTCAGCGGACGTCGAAACGTAACAAAGAAACAAACAAGCAGTGTTATTTTCGCATTTTCTTTTTTTCTTTCTTTCTATACATAGTGTGAAAGTGTGGATTTTATTGCGTTTAAGAATTATATTTATTTATCCTGTTTCTAAAGGATTACTTTTTAGCTGGTAATTTTCTTACAATCCTAACTTTTAAACTATCGCGTTGCATATTAATATAGAAAACGAAACAGGTATTAACGCGCTATAAATACCTTTAATTTTGCTTGACGTTTCGACCAGGTTGCACTGATCGTGGTCACAAGCAGACTGATGCAGCGAGTTCACTCCGTCATTGCGTTGGTAGATTTTTCTTTATCTACCCCCACATTTTTATTATAGTTACAAAACCCGCGACACACTACACTCACTGTGTCCGTATTTTTAACCGACTTAAAATAGCGAGGTTTTGATATTTTATCAGTCTGCTTGTGACCACGATCAGTGCAACCTGGTCGAAACGTCAAGCAAAATTAAAGGTATTTATAGCGCGTTAATACCTGTTTCGTTTTCTATATTAATTTTCTTACAAACCTGGCAGGAGTGACAGCCCACTACTCATCGTTTGATGTTGAGTGTATTGACATTGCTAGTCCCAATTTCGAGTCATGTAAAGACTTAAAAATAGATTTTAATTAATAGTTTTTCTTGTACATTTGGGCACAATTTTAGCCTCTAAAACTATGTTATGTTTGCTTAAACCTTAGTAAAAGTTGAAGATGAAAGGGATTTAATTAAAAGTGTGTGGGATTTCATGGGAGGCTTATGACCCTTAATGGGTTAAGAGATTATAAATTAATATTAGTTATATTATACCTTTACATAATATAAATGTGTAAATTGGACTGTTTATCATTTTGTCTATTACCTTTAAAGCTTAAACCATTGAACAGATTTCGATAAAATTTTATAAGATCATGGAATAGGTTACCTTTTGTCTCAAAAAGTCTTTTCTTTATTAACAGATTTTTACATTTGTATATGTACGAAGAATGCCAAAAAATTTTTTCGTGCATTGCATTGGAGATGAGATCTCGTGGAGCAATATTTACAATATTCTCCTGTGATGTATTTGCAGGAGTATTCTTTTACATCTGTAAGAAGCCCAGGGAAGAGGTTATCTACTTGTTATTATATTTTTATTGAAATTGCAGGACGGAAATTTCTTTTTACTCATATCATCACGCCTGTATTGTAAGGGTAAGGCAGAGGTGTACTTAATGTACACCCACATTTCGCCGGTATGTTTAGGTCCCATGTTATAGGGGGCGAGCCTATAGCCATTAACCGGGCACAAATCCAGACTCCGAGCTGTTAATGAGAATTTCATAGAAAAACACAATAACACTTTGCTCGACCTGGGGATCGAACCCAGGACCTCTAGTGTAGCGGTCGCACTTGGGACCACTAGACTAATGAGGCAGCACTTTTTTTTCTCAAGTGATAAAGTTGCACTAGGTTGTTATGGTATTAATTCTTTCCCTTAGAACGTCATAGTTAAATATCGGCCTCTTATGGCAATCAGATCATATCAGTAGCCGAATACAGATATAAAAGAGTAATAAGTGTAAGTGACGTAAGGAATATAATCATAAAAAAAAACTTTGATATAAACACTATAACTACTCCAGTCTAATAGTCAGAAGCAAGGCTGTTCTTCCCAAATCGAGCAGTGCTATTTAATATTTATATTTGTGCCCGGTTTATGTCATTAAAGTTATCCGCCCTGTTGCATGGGATATAAGAACACTTTTTTGACGACACGATTGGCGTAGCGGTTGAGCGATCGACTTCTGCGCCACGTGTTGTGGGTTCGATCCCCACACGGAGCAAATATTTGTATGATCTACAGGTAGTTGTTCCGGGTCTGGGCGTTTGTGTATATGAGAATTTGTGTTTGTAAACGCACCCACGATACAGGAGAAAATCCTAGTGTGGGGCAACGATTTAAAAAAAAATAAAAAAAATAAAAATAAAAAAAAACTTCTACATTACCCTTTCGGGCTATAGGCATGATGGTCTGTTAGGTTATAGAAACAATCAATAGATAGAAACAAGCACTTAGCTAATTAAGTGGTGCATTATTGTTTTCGTAGTAATATGCTACGCACGTAGTACGTAGCTCGTAGCGCGCGTAGGCGTTGTCTATGGAAGAGGTTTAGTGAAATTGTTTATTGCTACAAATGTTTAGGACGACGCTCCCATTTATTCTGGGTTACATGAAAATATGTAAAGTGTGATCAAATTAATTTCGTGTTACATACATATAAAATAGGGTAACTTTAAAATGTACGTGAGTAAAAACTAAATAATAAAATTACTGTGCTCTCGAATATTATATTATTAATTTCGTTTGAGTCTAATCATACGCCTGTATTCCCCGAAGGGTTAGGCAGAGGTGTACTAATGTACACCAACAAATCGCCAGTATGTTTAGGTCTCATGTAATAGGGGGCGAGCCTGTTGCCATTAACGAGGCAACTGGCCATACTCCGAGCTGCTGCTGAGAATTTCATAGAAAAACCCAATAACACTTTGCTCGACCTGGGGATCGAACCCAGGACTTTTAGCGTAGCAGTCACGCTCGGGACCACTAGACCTATGATAAAATAGTATTCGACAGCACATTGTAATTTAGTTCAGTTTACTCACGTGCATTACTGATAGATACAATAATATTCAATTTAAAATTTTAAAAATCCCCGCTGTATCACGACATGGTTACCATGTTCTTGCAATATCATTAAAGTAACAGGATACCAAATTTCACAAAAACTTAAACAATTGCCACAGAAGTTGCTCACATCCCTTCATGAACTAGAAAAGAGCTGATAATCTACAAACGGCTGGCCAAATTTTCATAAATCATCAGCTAAGAACACTCTCGAACAAGTCACCTTTCAAACAAAAAAAACTGAATCAGAATCGGTCAATTCGTTTTGGCGCTACGATTCAACTGACAAACACAGATACACACGTTAAACGTATAACACCCCTGTTTTTGCGTCGGGGTTAAAAAGATTATGGTTTGATTCGTTAATCGCGGAGGAATGAAATCTCACTCCCGTAACCCCAGCAAAAAGTGGTGAGGCGAACCACCCGTGTGGTTATAGTCGGTAGGTCACCCAATCTGGGTGGAGTCCGACACACCCTGTCGCCTTCCCCGGGCGGCAGAAGTCCATGAGGATTTCCACAGCAAAAAACAAATGGTTTGATTCGTTAATCATAGTCTGAGAGAACTGCGTGTTAACGTAAACCCATTACGTCCAGAACTAAGTTAAGTAAGTTACGTTAAGGAGAAGTACTAACACGACGTTGCCGAGAGTAAACTTGCTAAACTCGACCATTGTTTGTTCTACCTTAGTCTTGTAATAATTTCATTATTCTAGTGGTTTCAAGCGTCACTGCTACGCTAGAGGTCCTAGGTTCAATTCCCAGGTCGAGCAAATTGTTATTAGGATTTTTTATAAAATTCTCAGTAGTAGCGCGGAGTTAGGGATTTGAGCCCGGTTAATGGCAATAGATTCGCCTTCTATTACATGGGACTTAAACATAGCGGCTAACTGTGGGTGTACATTAGTACACCTCTGTCTATCCCTTCGGGGAATATAAGCGTGATCCTATGTTATACCATCGCATTCTTTCTTTTTTATTCATTCCAGTTTGTTTTTTTGTGAATAATTTCAAACATAATACATACACGTATATATTTTTGAGAAAACGCTACGCCTCGCAAAACGTTTTCATGAAAGCGTATTTTAATAAAGCTTTCTCTCATTTTAATTTATAAGCACGGGGGTAAGATCGTTGAACTTGCACTTGAATACACATTTTGGTGCTCGTTCATTTAAAATTATACATTATTTAAAGCAAAAGATCTTTCTTCGTTAAATAATGCTGGCGGCTATTTCTAAAACGTTACCCCTTAAATTAAAAATTGAGTTGAATCTAACTTTTACTAATATCTACTATAAGTTAATTAGTTAAGTTACATAAGGGATTAGAGAGATAGGAATTAGAAATACGAGCGAAAAATATGACCATGCTTTTATTTTGTACAATCGACTAATGAATTCTTAATATTGAGATATAAGTATTTATATAAATCATGATGCTGTACTAATGCAACTAATACAGAATCTCTAATAGTCATAAACCCTCAATGTTCAAGACCTTAATAAAATGATACCTTACGTCAGCTGCGAATAATGACCTCAGCAGCAACGATTGAAAATTGAAAGCTCATTCGTATTTTCTGCTATCGCAAATTGCGATCAGATTAGAATCGGCTACAGGCCCACTAACGCAGCTGATTGAAACTACACGAGCTGACCCTTCAATCTTTATTTAGCCTTTCAAAGGGTTATCTAAAGGCCTAATGGGTTTTCCATCCATTTTATAGTTCAGAACTCAATTTGTCAATGTAAATATTTACTTTACAACTACGTTTTAATAAATGCGATCCATTTGAAACCAATTTAATAGATTTAAATTTTTTACTGGAGTTATTGATACCTACTTAAGCAAACATCATAATTTGAGAAATGCTTTTTAATTGATAGTGCTTTTTTTAACAGATATTTTAACTTGGAATTAAATAAGCATGTTTATAGGACTATGTATTATTTTGAGTTAATTTATCCAAACTTTATAATATTTTCGATAAAGTTTCTGATGTATGAGCCTGCTCAATCTTTCGCAATATGCTTTTAATATTATTAAAATGCAAAGGCTGAATCATATAAATTTGCTAAGATTACTCCAGATTCTCTAGACTCTAGATGAATAAAATACCTTATTAAACTATGTTGTATAAGATAATCCAACAGACATTCTTTTAAAGTGCCTTGGTATTCTTTAATAAATATCTTGCCTTTCAGGCACTTTCACATTTCTTTGATTTAAAGATCTAAAGATTTAAAAGTAGGCAAATATATTTGTATATATATTTAAATATATTTGATATTTGTGATTCAGGTTTGGAATTGTTCTGGGTCTGTTTGTGGTGTCTGGGGTGTTTGTTGTCAGGAGAAACTACAGTAGCTTAGTAGGAGTGTGGTTGGCTAGTTGGTTATGCTTCCACTGCAGGCTAGAATATTGGCTTACGTTAGCTGACAGCCATGATGTTCCTTCTGTGCATGAATAGCGTGTGCAGTGTTGAGCTACGTAAAAAATATATCCAAGTTGGCCACGCGTGTAACGTAACCACCCACGTATTCGTGCATAACGTGCGAATTACAGCCATAATAAAGAGAGCACCTTACAGAAAACAACTTGATACCTTTTGCGTATCAAAATATCGTCTTATATCCAGAATATCTTCATTTCAATACACCAGCAACTTTAAAGTCGATTAGCATAATTCAGGGCCGCGTGCCAACCCTGATTAAATTCAAAGCATTAGTTGTCGTACGGACTCTCATTATACTAATTAAATTCTTCTAACGATTGTATCTCTAAGGAACAGCTAAGGTTAAGGACGGGCCCATCTCATTGAGTGATTAGAGCAGTTAAAAGGCTCGTGTAACCGATTTGTTAGTAATGGACGGGACAATTAGAAATACCTTGAGGTTTAAGATGGGAGATTAATGTCCCGTCCAGTGGGTAAGGCTTTGACCTTCCCAATCCCTTTGTACCTGACCTTTTGTTTTATCTTTTGTTTCCAACACCATTTTAATTGTAACAGCTTTTCCTTTGTTACATAGCGGGTTTTTTGACAGGATAAATGGCTAATGTATTAAAACTAAGTATTTTGTGAAAGATATTTTATTTTAATAATTCTTTTTGTTTTATTTATTTATTAAATAGTACAACCACATCATACATATTAATGTATCAAAACTTTATAATACTGACTAGGTTTTACATCTGATATGTATGACACTTACTACTACACGTTACAATGTACTCGTAGTAATGTGTTTAACATTACTACATTATAACCTCAAATACAAACCTAATTGCCTAATTCAATTACAATCATAGTATGATATATATTCAAAAATTGCTACGCAATTACAACGGGTTCTAAATATTAATTGTTTTAAAGGAATTGTTATATGCCCTTGTCGCCCAATTGTTCTATTTTCGAATGCAAAATTGAATGTGATACTATCCCTTTATGGTCGTGTGTCCACTTTCCAGTGACATGTCCTTATGGTCAAGGGTACAAACAAATCAATGAGAGAGCTCGACAACTGGCGAACTTGGCATTGAAGCGGAATGGGATTGGATAGCAACGTAATGAGGCACGAAACAGTATGTTTTAGTACTTCGGTTTCTATTTTAAATGAGATTTTGTTGTATGTTTATTTCGGCTGTCGGCTAGATTGATTTGAGTTGTGGTAGACAGATTCAGTTGAGAATTGAAGGCTAGGTTTTATAGTTAGCAATTTCTGTGAAATCAATTCAAATTTGGAACCCGTTGGCAATCTAAGGAATTTTCTCCTGTAAATCATATTATAATTAATCGACAACGACCCCTTTATGATGGTCTTATGAATTGAAAGGTCCAAGTGCTTTTTTATGAAAATAGCTAGATTTTTGTTAATATTATCTTTTACTATACAAAAACACATTAAGAGTCCGGCGGACCGAATTTCTCTTACAAACGTAATACCGAAATAAAACGTAATTCAAACACAATTTAATCAAATTCTGTTATTAATCAGGTTCCTCCTCTACCATTTCTTCCAAAATACTTCACTGGAAATAAATTTAAGCTAATGCAATTTTTGATAACTTTACCCAGTTTGGAGATATTTCCGGTCTTTTGTTTCCAGTGAAGTTGTAGTAGTTGAAATAGTACCGTACGAACCTATGTAGTTAACGGTATCCAAATCCGAATAATAACATAATTTGATTACGATTTATTCCGGTATTACGTTTTTGTGGGCAATTATAGCGCCGCGGACCCTTCACAAACTTCATGATAACACTATTCTCAGTAGCAGTTCGGAGTTTGGGATTTGTGCCTGGTATGGCAATAGGCTCGCCCCCTATTACATTCGGGGAATACAGGCAAAACGGTATGATACTTTACTTTAATCGTTACATTTTTGTTGGATCTAGATGCCTTTAACACAAAATGTTATAATAATGATTGGATTTAGTAATATTAGCCCAAACATTTTTGGTGTAAACTAAGTAACTGGGTCTGCACAGCTGCGATGCTGCTATTTATTACAATTACATTAATTACCTACTATACAATATTATACAGCACATACTGTCAACCTATGTCACAGTGATTGATACTTTGTAAAGTTCTCTTACAGTAAACTAAGTTATAAATAAAATGATTGATAATTTACAATCCGCAGTTTTTAGAAAGACTACGACCACGTACACAATACAATGTCCACGAACAGTGGTATCCAGTTTATAGCCGTAGTCAAGTTAAAAAAAACATTGGTCTTGTAAATCAAAATTAAGTTATTAACTTTAAAAACTTTAAAAAGAATTTCTTTATCATTAATCTCCAACATTATTATTATTTTTAAATTCTTTGATTTGAAATAAGAAAATTATTTATTTCAACTTTAATAATGCATACCGTAATTATAATTATGTTTGTACCTACAGATTATAATAACAAGACGCAGCCACGGCTATAAATTGGATACCACTGTTCGTGGATATAGAATTTTTTCTTGTTTTTAAATACTTTTCAATTGATTTTTTTCGAAATCGGGTTTCAGTTTTTTACGCTTTCGTTTTTATTTCTCAGAATCACATTGTTGTCCCATTACAAATAAACCTGTGTCCTCTGTAAAGTACCACAAATAAAACACGAATTAAAACGTGGATTAAAAAGCTTTTTCAGAATTCGGGATAACGAAATTGAAAAAAAATAAACGAATGAAACAATAAAGCTATGTACTCAACGATTTAATATTGTATCTGAGCCTGAGCCAATTGATCGCATGTATACTCTAATGCTGGCATAAAAAAATGAATTATGGAACGATTGGAATAATTTTGAATGGATATCGAACGTGAAAGCGATTGGAAAATAATAATGATTCCATTTCGTTTTATTATCTGCTTCAATCTGCCTCGTTAGACTAGTGGTCTAGTGCGACTGCTATACTAGAGGTCCTGGCTCCGATTCCCAGGTCCAGCTAATTGTTATTGGGATTTTTCATAAAATATTTAGTAGCAGCTTGGTATTTTGATCTGTTAAAGGCAATAGGCTCGCCCACTATTACATGGGACTTAAACATATCGGCAAACTTGGGGGTATAAATTAGTACACCTCTGCCTAACCTTTTGGGGAATATAAGCAAGATTGTTTGTTATGATAGTTTTATTTTATTTTCTTCAAAATAAAACTAAATAAACATCTTTTCTCACCAGCCTTATAAGTTATTCGTTCATTGTGTACAGGGAAATGAAAATTATTGATTGTTAAATATTATTATTTTGAGAAGGTATCTACTCAAAAAGTTGTTGAACAAAGGTTGTTCCTTATCATGCGTAATGTATCACCATTTTAGATGGGTGTTACCTTACCCAAATAACCCGGTGTATACATATAATTGTATTGTCGATGTTCAGTAGCGGTAGATCTGGTTTTTAGACAAACGAAGCGGATATGGGTTACCGAGAGCCGTGACGCAATGTCGCATGTATTTACTTCTGTTTGTAACTTAAGCGTGTTGGAATTGGAATAAAGTACCCCGTTTTGGGACGGGTTAGAATACTGTTCTTCACTGCCTTTCAGATAGGTATCCCGTAATAGGCGTGAAAATATCTGACTTGCTCGGTTGTAAGACCTCTTGGGGTCTGATTGGCTGGCGACCACCCTTACGTCGGAGTCTGTTGTAAAGTACCTTGGTATGTATTTCGATTTTTGCACATAAGAGCATTAAAGATCGGCAACGCATCAGCAACTCCTCTGGTGATGCCGGTGTCCATGGGCGACGATGACTACTTACCACCAGGTGGCTCGTCAGCTCGTTTCCGACTTAATCCATAAAAAAAACGTTTTCGACGGCGCGTTTTGGTTTTATTTGATTAAAGTCTCTCTTTTAATAATGTTTTTATCTGGGTCCTGAGTTTGATTTGGATCCAAGATAAATATTTGTGTGATTCACAGATACTCGTTTTGAGTCTGGGTGTAATTTGTATCTTGTAGAGTCTTATTTCCAAGTGCGAAACTGACTTGATAAAAAATATTTTCTTTAGATTACTTTCCGTAATTATCAAATTTATTCATTTTTACATCATTTTTACGTGGGAGAGCCATGCTTCGGCACAAATGCCCTTTTAAAAGGTCGGCAACGCACTTGTGACTCTTATGGTGTTGCGGGTGTCCATTAGCGGCGGTAATCGCTTACCATCAGGCGATCCGTCTACTCGTTTGCCTTCCTATCTCATAAAAAAAATCATACTAAAATAATAAAATTGTAACTGGCATACATCTGGCTCTACATAGGAGATCATTAAGAAAAAATAATATAAGGGATCTTTCTATGAGCAATAGAAGCCAAAACAACTATCTTTAGAATTATAAGGTGTATTGCTAGAGGTCGAACTTCAAATTTGGTGTAGGTATGTTTCATTTTGATACTCCGCCTAAAAGCAGAGTTGAACTGAAGAATTTCGTAATATAAAATAAGAAACGATAGTTTTGGAGAAAAACTATTATAATTATCCTTAGCACAAAACGAGTACAACTTTTACAAAAAGAAACGGTTTCTAGATAATTCGATGCACAGCCACAGAATAAAAAGGCGGGAAAACTTATGCTACAGTAACAAGAATATTGTTAATCTGTGGTACTATGAAATAAGGTTGCGTTCCAACTCTAATATGGACTAAGTAAACCTTTTGGAACAAGATAATAATCTATTGAAATAACTTAATGGTGTATATAAACATACCTTCACGCCTGTGTTCCTTGAAAGGTTAGGTAGAGATGTACTCACCCACAGTTCGACGGTATGTTTAGATCCCACGTAATAGGGGACGAGCCTATAAATTTCCAACTTCGAGCTGCTACTGAGAAATTCATAGAAAAACCCAATAACACTTTGCTCGACCTGGGAATCTAATCCAGGATCACTAGCGTATCGCACTCAGGACCACTAGGCTAACGAGGTAGATTATATATATACATACATCTAGTAAAAAATATAGGTCACCGATAGTCGGTCATCTAAACACACATAATACTAGTTGGGACTCTTTGGTGATACTGATAAAAGCAAAAGGCATGTTATTGTGGCCATGAGATTTGAATAGCTTCCTAATGATGGCCGACAGTCCGACACATTTTATACACAAGCCTTATTTGAAATGCAGAGTGCTCAGATGGTCATACAATTTACGTAATTGAATATAATTGTGTAAGGGGCGAATTATCCATCGCCAGATCAATTATAACTGAGGAAAAAAAATTGACGATTGATCACGTCTGATACTGCAGACAGCAAGCTAGTAAAGTATATATGTTTTAAAATTGGTTGGTTAATTTGTTTTTTTTTTGTCAGCACTGATAGCCTAGCGATATGACCGTTGATCTGCCAAGTCCAAGGATTCGAGTTCGAATCTAAGGCTGACTTGTGCGTATTAATGATTAATTCTCACTCGTTTAAACGGTGATGGAAAATATTGTGAGGAAACCTGCACGCCTGAGTGATTTTCTCGACGGCGTGTGAAAACATATATTTTTATAACGTCGAAATATCAAAATATATATACAACATAATATAAAAAAAGGTCTTACGGTAAAAAACATTTATATAACTTACTTAAATGTAAACTGCCTATTTGTTATCATTATTATATAAGCAGGGGTTTTGCAAACATTTGTCTGACGTGGTTTTCTACACAGGGTAAAATAAAGCATATAATATATATTATTATGATATATTATAAGCCGTATGTAGCAGCTGTATGCAGTTTCACTCACGTCCCAAAAAGATTAACATACTATAAGTCCGATTCTAGGCGACGTATCAAGATGAAACATGCACCAGACTTTAAGTTAGAACTCTAGCAATACTTCAGTGAAAACTGCATTCCATTCCATGCAGTAATTTTTTAGTGATGCGTGTAAAAACATACAGACAGAAAGACAGACAGACAGACAGAAAGACAGACAGACAGAAAGACAGACAGACAAAAATTCTAAAAATTGTTGTTTTGGCTTCAGTTGCTCCAATAAAGACCCCCATATTCTTTTTTCTTTAATATCTATAATTTACGACATCGGCCTTTTACAATTTTATTGTAAGTATAGATATAAACTAGCGGTCGAAATTCACTCACTATAACCACGCTATAACTCGGCTTCTAGGACAAAACAAAAAAGACAAACAAATCACCAAACTTTAAGTTACATTTCCAGCAATAAATCTGTGATAACCACATCCAATTTCGTTCAGTAGTTTCTGCATGATGCACGTACAACATACATATAGACACACACGGACAGACAAATTATTAATTAAAATTATTTTGGTTTCTATTGCTCTTATTTAAAGACCCTTCATATTAGTTTTTCTTTAATATCTATAATGTACAGACATCGGCCTGTTACAATTTTATTATAGGTATAGATGTGTTTTGTTTATACTCGTAAATCATAAAAGTTTTCGTAAATTACATGAGTGAATTTAAGACACACAATATTACTGTGTGTATGCTTAAAAGAAAACATTTGTGATTTAATTAAAAGTCAGTTAAGTGAACTGAAACAATTAATTGAAACTTCTTTAGTGGCAATGAGATCACCCCCGATTACATGGGACCTAAAACATACCGGCGAACTGTGGGAGTTTGTTACTACACCTCTGACTAACCCTTCGGGGAATACTGGCGAGATGGTTTGTTATGTTGTGTAACTTCTTTTATAATGTCTGCTAAAAGTTTACTATTAAAGAATTCATGACTTACTAGCTTCTGCCCACGATTTTGTCTGCGTGGACTTCAGGATTGGGTCCGACCTGGATAAAAAATAGCCTATGTGTTATTCCAAGCTATAATCTATCTGTGTGCCAAATTTTATCCAGATCCGTTCAGCCGTTCTGGCGTGAAAGAGTAACAAACATCCAAACATACATACATCCATACACACAAACTTTCACGTTTATAATATTAGTAAGGATAAGGATAGCTGTGGTTTGCTGTGTTAATGATATTGGCCTTCCTTTTCCCATGGGTATTTCTAAAACAAGTAGAATAGGGGAGCCTACGAGCAGCAGTGGAGTTATTTATACTAAGCTGATGATAACTTTTCAAATCCTTTTTATCTAAACGCCAAAATGCTTCTTATCTAAATGCCAAGCGCATGTTTTTAAGTTAACAAAACCGAGTAGAAAGAATGTTGTGCGAAAAGGATAACGCTATTTTAAGTGTAGAGCGGCATCTCTCTCTGTCTCAATCGCAAAACGATTGTAATAATAAGCTGCGGTACGGCCTCAATTTTCCATAGCCATCGAAATTTTAACCAACAAAATCAAACTATACGATCTATTTTCGTTTGGTGTACAATGAATATCAGGTTGCGTTCCTGTTAGCTTTTTGCACGTTGTTTAGCAAATAAACCTTTCATATTGACATTTCTTACCCTACCCTATCCGTCGTGGTCGTGATTAAAGGTAACGGCACTCGTTTGTTTTGTCCTTTTTGTGAAAAGAATAAATTGTTTTTGTTCTCCAAGCCGGGATTGAGAGAGGTCTTATTTGCTCGGGGAAAAGTTGGTAACAGGAAAACGGTTCATGGAAGATACTTTAGTGTGATTTGTATGATAGACAAATATTTTTACACAATAATAATATTTCTATAAGCTCTTTTTTACTATTGGCACATATTTCTTGAATACTTTTACTGCTTTTTAAAATACTTACCTACCATTTTAAACCCTGAACTTAGGTATGGTTTCAATCTTGCAAAACGAAAGTTAAAAGCATTGACGTCAACATTATAAATAAATAATGAAGATTGCAAAAAATATATAATAAAATTCCAATTTATAATCGTTCTTAAGAGTCCGGCGAACCGAATTTCCCATACAAACGTAAATTTGAATAAAACTTTATCAAATTGTGTTATTATTCGGATTCAGATTCCGTTAATCAAGCTTCCTACTCTAACATTTCGTCCAAAATACTTCAATAGAAATAAATGTAAGCTAATTTAATTCTTGATAACTTTATCAAGTTTGGAACGAATTTCCGGTCGTTTATTTCCAGTGAAGTAGTAGTCGACGAAATCGTATGATAGGAACTTAGATTAACGGTATCCAAATCCGAATAATAACCGAAATTTAATAAAATTGTGTTTGGATAACGATTTATTTCGTTTTTGTGGGCAATTCAAGCTCCACCGGACCCGTAAGTTATTTTTTTTTACTGTAATGAACTTGGTTCATTGCAGTATCGATATGTGTTTAAACTCTATTCAAACACAAGTTTGAATAAATCATATAAATCTTTGTAATTGAATTGTTCTTTCACATAAAATATGCCGTATCAATCATATTATTATTTTATGCTAATTCGTAAGCACTTTGATTATTAAGCGTTTATGTGCCTATTACGTGCATATGTGATTATCGTTCGGTAAATTTTATGGTTATGTTGATTCACACGATTACGGGGTTTTGTAGTGCAAAAGAAATGTTTTTATTCAGTTTTTAATGTGTCTGAATAATTACAGTAGTAGCCATCACAAAATTAAGGCGCGCACACAAGTAATCTTTCATATGTTATAAATTTCAAATACCAAGGTAGACAATAATACATTCATACATACACTCACACCTTTCTTCCACAGGGGTAGGCAGAAACTATAGACTTGCTGCGATTCTTGCATACTTCTTTTTCTTTCTTCACATTATTCTCATACATATGCGTCGGTTGCGAGTACTACGCACCTGACCTTTTTGAAGGACTTCGCCAATAAGATGAGCGTATGTCCTTCTAGGGTGACCGACACTGCCGCTGTCTGATATGAAATGTTATTTTTTATAATTTTTATGTAACTATTTTTTTTATAATAAGATGCAAGCATCACTTGCTTGCATCTAAGTGAAAGTAAGTGAGTAAGCGGCAGCCGCAGCCTACTTATAGACGCCAGTAACAGTATCACTAGCACGTTGTCATCTTGAGACCTTAAATCTCATAATGCCTAACTATTTGACTTGCTACATTGCCCTTGAAACCGGAACACAATAATTTTGGCTTTTTGCCTTTTTCGGATTATTGCTTAGCGACAGAATATTCTAGACCAGACGAATGTCAGCAGCAGACTCCTACATCCTTTAAAAACTTCAACATAATATTACTTTAAATTATTATATTTTGTTGCAGCCTCCATCGGAAGGTGAATTGGCTGCACCAGCGAGCGTCGTCAGTCGTATGCATCGACTCAGAAACTTGCGAAGAGGCACTCGGGTAGGTTCCATGATAACCTGCGGTTTATCTTGTTTAGGTTTATCCAAATATATTAAGGCTGATATCTTGGTTAATTCAAATAGGATACCAAATTATATACAGTATTTATTGAGTCAATATGTTGAATTTTTAATACTAGATGGCGTTGGCATTTTTTATCTGATGACATGAATTGCTGAAACAAACTCGTGTTGATAGGTACTTAGCATGGATTCTGACGGATTCTGATGGATGTTAACCATCACGCCTTTATTCCTCGAAGGTTTAGACAGAGGTGTACCCATGTAATAGGGGGCGAGCTTATTGCCATTAACCGGGCACAATTTCCAAACTTGAGCTGCTCCTGAGAATTTCAAAGAAAAAACCGATAACAATTTGCTCAACCTGGGAATTAAACCCAGGACCTGTAGCATAACAGTCGCGCTCAAGACCACTAGGCTATTGAGCTAAATTTTATGAGTTTCATTTAATAAGTATTCATGTAGTTCATGATCAAGGCAGTGTATGATTAGGAGAGGTTTATGTCCAGCAGCAATATTCTGCGGTAGGTTGACTTCATTGATAACTTAATTACTACTTAGTTACACTAATTAATATTGTCGTCCCTCTAGCCTCAAACACTATTCAACGACAAAGGCAAATACCCGACTCTGACCCGCATGTCGTACTGTCAGTGTCGGTTACCGCGCGTCTTCACTAGCGTGTTCGAGCGTTTTGGCTGGGCACACGTCGCGCTTCTGCTCGACAAGTCTGACCTGTTCTCTCTTACAGTCGGTAAGTGACCACAGGACAAGTATCGACTGACTTGCATGTCCGAATGCCATTGTTGGTAGTGCCGTCTTAGGCCATCCAGGGGCATAGCATTGTTAGGTCCTCATTGGCATTTACAATATTAATTGTTGACTTTCTTAACTAATATTATGAAACTATATCAAAGGAATTCCACGAGATATTCTATAGAATTCACTTAGATTATATGAAAACATTTGCGATATAAACACAGAAGTCTATTATTTCCATAAATATACATATACAGAGACACCGTCAGAATAAATGGTTATTACAAGTTCTTTAGCATAATTGGGTGTTTATTCATTTATTAGTGGTGAACGGAATCCTTAATATTACATTCATGTGAATATATCTCATCACTGTTTTACTAGAGGCTTTGAAATATTAAGCTCGATTTTCATTTCATATTTTTTTTAATGATCTATCTGTGGTTCCTACCCTGACGGACTGAAGTCTGAATATCAGATACTTCGCTGTTTTTTTAATGGTTAAGTCTTCAAACAAAACAGACGAAGCCTCATGTATGTATTCATCACCACCCATGGACACCAGCAACACCAAAGGAGTTGCTGCTTCGTACTGCAAATTGCCAGTGCTGCAGCAACTGGAATGGAAATTGGCTTTCACAGTCAAAATTCGAAACACAACAAGGTGCTTTTCGTCATAGTCCGACGTAAGGGTGGTCGACAGCCAGTTAGACACCGAAAGGTCCTACCACTGAGAATGTCAGATATTTTCTCGCCTCTTACGAGTTGCCTATCAGAATAGCACTGGGGGATTATATTCTAATCTGTTTCCACATGGGGACGTATCTTATTATTATTTATAGTAATGTGATAAAATATCTGTTTTTTGTTGCGGTTTCGTTTGAAAAAGTTCTTCCTATCATGCCACTTATTTTGTGATTTTGTTACGTTCAGGTAAAAGTTTGGAATGGGGTCTTCGAAAGAAGGGCGTGCTGAAAGCAGTGAGGGAGCTGGATGGCAACGAGCGGGAGTCCTGCGAGGCCCTCCTCAAAGACGTCAGCATGTATGCGAGAGGTAAACAATCATATATTTATTTAATTTGGAGAGGCCTTTTAGAGGCCTTTGCCAAAAGGCACACTGAGTTGAGAGCCATTTTAATATTTGATCTCTCTCAGTAATAAAGGTTTTTTTTTTATTTCACAAATTCAAATTCCGCGCTGCTATAATTGAGAATTAAATAGAAAAAAATCAATAAAACTTTTTTGCTTGCTCGTCTTAGTAATCGAACCCAGGTCCTCATGCATTTCATGCTTAAAACAATGTGGTTAATTAGTAATTAAGTTTTATTATTGAACTACATACATTTTTGGAAGAAAACCTGAACCTTCATTAAAATAATAACTTCCATTTAATTCGTGTTTTCAGAGAAAAATATCATTCGTACTTTTTTAATCTTCTCTTTAATCCGCAATGTCATTTAAATTTAATATTCAATCACTTCAAACTTTTTAATTGTGTTAATCATCGCGCATCGGTTCGTTAGTCATGTTTACAAAATGGATTTTAATAATTATACAAGTTATTTAAAGTAATAGGTTGATTGGAGCAAAATAACTGCAGAAATTGTATTTTCTTTGAACTTATTAAAATATAATGTGTGGTATTAAATATACAGTATTAACATTTACTTTACATTTAGTTTTTTTTTACATTTAGTACGAATGTAAAGGGCTGCTTTTATATAACTATTTATTATTAAATATGATTTATTAAATTAAAAACCTGTTTATTTATAATGACAATGACAATATCTTCTTTGCTATAATATTGTAAAGAAAGAAATAAAGTTTATTTCAACAGCATCGGTAGGGAACGTACTGTCTAAAGTCTACAGATATCTTCATTCAATGCTAAAATCAATACCAACCTACTGGAAAATTGTATCGGCTGGCTTCGATGGTAGCTTCGCAGTATGAAAGCAAAAATAATGAGAGAATGGAATCTGTGCGTCCGACATTCTTTTATTGCGGAGTGCAAGCCACTGGGTTTTGCAATTTGTGGATAATTGGAAAACTGACAGTTATTAGCCTTTTTATTTTCAGGGCTTTTTTCATTTCTATTTCTAGCCGTTTAATAGAAGATTGACATTATAAACCATTCTCTGTATTTTCTTATTATGTATCTACTCTTATAAGCCACAGTCTTATGATGCGTAAAAGTAATTGTTTGAGTTGAATATCGGGTATTTAAAACCTAACCGAAATGTTTTAGCACCATTGAGATAAATGTGATAATAATATGTGTGCTAGAATAATATTTTTTTGTGGTGCAGTGGTAATTCTGAGCGTGCGCGGGTCACTGGTGCGAGAGTTCCTGCTGGCTGCGCATACGCTGGGTATGACGCGCGGCGATTGGGCGTTCCTCGACGTGGAAATATTTCAGGTACATACAACTTCCACCGGTGGTTTTAGAAGCATGACCCTGAATCCTTATGTATAACGTAAGTTGGATTTTGGAAAATTCCCATCTCATCAAAACGACATAATCGCAAGTAAAGTTGCCGTAATCAATTTTGACACAAAGTCACAGCCAGGACAGGTTCTATAGGTAAGTATAAAACCAAAAAATATTAATTAGTCTTCTTAAATGTAAATTTAGTAAACATAAAAAATATGTATAAATATCTAAAATAATAATAGGGCGCAACTCGGCGTCAAAGTATTCCTCGGCATCGGTCTAGTCTGGCAACAAGCCTACACGACTGGCGGCATTGCCACGTTGAATGGCAATATTTATACGCTCTCCTAGAAACAAACAAACAGTCTTCTTAATTTATGTGTACCCTATGTTTTTACCCCCAACGCAAAAACGACGGGGTGCTATAAGTTTGACGTGTCTGTGTGTCTGTCTGTGGCATCGTAGATCCCGGACGGATGGACCGAATTGGTTTTTTTTTTGTAAGGTGAATTAGTAGGGAGTTTTCTGAGCTATGTTTCATGAAAATTGATCCATGATGGCCACTGCCACAAAATGGCGGCTTACATATTTTTTCACAACTCCCTCTATATGGGTAACAAATGAAAGGGCTTGACTAGTAGAATAGTGTACTACTGTATACTATGATAAATCAAATCAAATCAAAGATGGCCGCCGTCAAAAAATGGCCGTGAGGCCATTTTTGAATGGCCTTTTTTATCTTTAAAATTTTAATTTAATGTAGTTATTGTAATATATGTGTAACCTACTCATTGTGCATAACGTATAGGTAGAGGTTGTTTACTTGCGAGAGTAATAAATAAATTTAGTTCTATATAAGCAAAAAACTTATCCATGGTCGACCTAGGCCCAGCTTCAGCTAGGTCGGGTCATGACCCTCCTGGTCGCCCTTGGCGGTAACACAAGTTAAGAAAATCTCTAAGAAATTGCGGTTGATAGAGTTACCGTTACATTTCAACATTATTATTCTTATGACATGTTTTCAGTCTCCTTCATTTTAAAATATTCCGCGAGGTAACTTCAACAGCAATTATCCAATAATTACAAAGCATTCATTGTATTGTATATCTTTAATTAAATTTAAGAAGACGTATAAAGTAAAAAAAAACACAAGCATAATTAAAATGTTTTCAATCCGGAGTTTACAAAGAAAATAGTTTGAAGGTTGAACGTTTTATAACAATGTTTACGTTCGTAGTGATTAATGGAAATATTTTAGCGCTGTTTTCATGTGTCGTGAACACACAAAATGTCATCGCTATTGGAGAGCACAGATTTTTCATTGTGGTGTATCGTCACGCGCGATCTACTCTAATGATTTTCGATATTAATGTTCGGTTGTTTTGATAGTTTGACGCCAACAACCTTTTGGGTAGACGCAAAAAAAACACTCCGAATAAAATTGGATGTGTTGTGTACTACACATCATTAATGAATTTCCGACGATAATGGTTTTCTAATACGTTGAACGTCTGCTTATGAACCTCTTACTTTTATGACTATGAAATGCAATAATATCCTACAATTAGTTGTATTATTTCTTAATTAAATTCAAATGGTTATGGATTTAAAATACGTTCACATATAGGTACACAACACGATCTGAAATAAACATTACACTATACAAATTAAAGAACGAACTACGCTGAATACCCAATCACATTTTCCTATAGAATTAAGCACCAAAACAGTTCACGTAAAATCCACGCATTAATTCTGCAGCGCGTGCCTTCAATCACGTTTCGTTATCAGGCATTCTGCACACGGCTCAACTGACCTTTCAGACTTCGGTAACGCCGGCCTCCAACTGATTAGATCAGTACATACGTGATAAGTTACTTTTACGTTTAAAAGTTATCTTGGTTTATGTTGAGGGTTAATTTGCATGGAAATGCACTTAATTAGCAATTGAGTCGACGTTGAATATTCTGCCAGTGTCAACTTAATTTTCAATTTCTAAAATAATGATGATGAAAGGAAAGAAAACTGAAAAGAAAAACTTTTTCTTTCATGATGATGAAGACACATGAAAGAAAATTGTTGGTTAATTTGCATCACGTTAAATGGAACATCTCGTCAGTAATATAGTCATATGGCAGAAACTTGTCGTCGCTCATAGTCTTTTTACAGTCCTAATCAATGACATTATATAGTTTAAAAGAGGATTCTAATCTTCATGGACATTCATAGTTGCTGGGACTAAAACGGCCACTTTTGATTAATCAGAATATAATTCACACATCATTCCCAGTATAAGCGCAATGTGGCAATTTTAGCTCCTCCGCACTGAACTGTAATTAGAGCAATATTTTGCATACCTTCTACCATGCCCGAAGTCACGTGAAATTACAATAATTACATTGGGTTCTGCTGTTTACTTTCTAATCGTTTGTCAACCGGGAAGGTTGACTGATTGATAATAATAGAGATTTTTTCTTAACGGTTTCAAATTGTCAATACAATTGAAACATTTTAATCTCCAGTCTATCATATTTCATCAGGATTCGTCATCTTTGTTCATATTATCACATAGAAACGAAGGAGCCAGCAAGCGACAAAGGATATGTTTTTTCTGCAAATAGATCTTTTAAAGATACTTTTACAAGTCATTATTTTGAGATTATTTAAAACTAGATGAGGCCGACATTTTCTAACCGACGACCTCTGAGAAGAAACACCCAAATAAACTTAGATAATCACGGTTCTTTTAAAGTCCAGACACCATGACACCATGTGTGAGTGTCACAATGTAGGGTAATGTAACCTTTTCGTCTTGTAACCCAGGGTGGTTACTGGGGGGAGACAGGCTGGGCGGCGGACGACGACCGCGACACAGCCGCGCGTGCCGCCTATGAGGCGCTGCTCCGGGTCTCTCTCAAGCTGCCCACGGGGGACAGGTTCGACGAGTTCGCTGACGCCGTCAGAGCCAGGGCCAAGCAGCACTATAACTACTCTTTCTCTGATGGTGAAGAAGTAGGTATCTTTTTAAGCTTTTTATTTGGTAAAATATTTTTTGTGTCCTACATTGAACTAAGAAATTATTATGAAATTCTAAGCAGCTCGGGGTTTAGATTGGATAAACTCACCCCAAATTACATGGGGCTTAAACATACCGGTGAAACGTGAGCAGTGTAGTGTAGTACACCTCTGCCTAACCCTTCGGGGAATATAGGCGTGATGGCATATCATAAGAAAGAAGAAAAGGAAGGAAAAACGTTGAAAAAAAAGATGCGTTGTTATAAATATTAATGGAATTATAATATATGAGGAATATATAATACAAGGAAGGATGTTACTGCCACAGAACCAGAAAAACGCGTTGAGGAATAGGCGCCCAATGCAAGCATAAATACATTCCTAATTTACGACTTTTAGAGGAAGATACCCGTTTGAAATTCATTTTATCCTGCGAAATTGCCCAAGGGCTGAATTTCGATAAATTGTTGGACCAGTGAACATACATTGTGTATGTAAAGAAACAATTTTGTATAAATATAAAAGCTTTGTTTATTCATATTAAGGATTTGCTCAAAAAATATGTATTATGCCTCAAGCGATTACTTTGATTACAATTTCAGTACCGATATATGAAAAACGCAAGATTTATGAAAGATAAGATGAGACTAAGAATCATTAACTGAAACACTGAAATTTTTAAACTGAAAGCCTCTAAACGACTAGGTGTAATAATAATAATATTTATTTATGTTCTCTTCACAAAGGTTACCTTTAATCTAAACAAAGTTACTTATAATGGCGGATATGAACGTAATATTGTGAGACACTGGTGCCTGAGGTAGGTTTAGGAATACGTGTTATATTTGATACTGTAGGGATGTTCATGTACCTATCTACGGGTTTGCCTGGGAGTTGCTACAACACTGATACACACTTTTATTTACCCAAAAATCCCGGTGTGCTCTACACAAACACTCGGAGTCAGTAACTGGCGATCACCGTGCATAAAGTCTCTGTCACACACACATTTGCTGATTCATCATTCATACTTACATGGTCCCTACTATACTTATATTTATGCCCTGTACTAATATATATCTCTTATAAACTTATAACATAACAACATAATCAACTCATTATACTGACCCACTGCTGGGCATGGGTCTCCTCTCAGAATGAGAGGGGATTAGGCTATAGTCCACCACGCTGCCCTAGTGCCGGTGACAGACTTCATACGCCATCGAGAAAATCTCTCAGGCATGCAGGTTTCCTTATGATGTTTTCCTTCACCGTTTAATCGCGTGATAGATAATTAACTATTTAATACGTACGTGACTTCGAAAAGTCAGAGGTGTGTGTCTTGGGTTCAAACTCGAGACCTTTGACTTCGCAGTCCAACAGTCATACCACTAGGCTATCACTGCTTATTTATTTCTATCTCTAGCAGGCGAAACAGTTCGGCAGCATTCGCTATCCCCGTCCACTCAAAAATACAAATAAATCCATTATTCGTTATTTAGGAAATTCACGGGATTTGAAATAACTATATTAACGCCGGTAGCACCGCGGGAGACAGTAATATCACACAGCAACAGAATTGCCGCACTTTGTCTTGGGAAATTCTCAAAACTTTTAATTTATTGGTTGGTTGATTAACCTTGAACTTGACCGACCGTACGTCAGTCGCTGACAAGACGCTATTGCTTAGATGCGGTCGGATTAGAGCTGGAGTCGCATGCTCAAGCGTTATAGTCCAAGCTTTCAACGCTCTTGAGACTAGAGCGCTGGAGCGTTAAATTTTCGAGTCTTCAAGGCTCATGAGCATCGACTCAGCACTCAGGGCTCATTTTCATCCGACTTCGAAAAGGAAGATGTTCTCAATTCAATTGTATGTTGTTGTTTTTTTGGTATGTTTGTTACGCGTTTATTCTGTCAATTATGAACCGATTTTGATATTTTTTTTGATCGATAGGTAAATTCAGAGGCGTAAAAACTCTCGTAAAAACTCGCTACTAAAACTGTTGAAATAAAATAACTTTTAAGAAAAGATAAAACAGCCTTCAAAACCATAAAAAAATTATGTTATGTATGAAACAATTTCGGAAGTCGGTGGCGAAATCAAACGATCCGATCAAATCAAAGGCACCGACTTCCGAAACTGTTTCGCACGTAACATATTTTTTTTATATTTTTGAAGGCCGTTTTATTACAACACTAGTTCATATACATTTTATATATTAAATACCGTGGCTGTCAGGTGAACTTCTTCATTGGCGCGTTCTACGACGGCGTATATTTGTTGGGCATGGCGTTGAATGAGACGCTGACAGAAGGTGGAGACATCAGGGATGGCAGGAACATCACCCGGAGGATGTGGGGAAGAGATTTCCATGGTAAGAATATGTAAGAGGTACAATATAGAGGTATAATAATACAATTACGTGGGAGAGCCATGCTTCGGTATGAATGGGCCGGCTCGACCGGCGTCAAACAACGCTTACGTTGTGTTTCGCCGAGTGAGTGAGGATACCGGAGGCCCAATCCCCTTTTAAAAGGTCGACAACGCACTTGTGACTCCTATGGTGTTGCGGGTGTCCATGGGCGGCGGTAATCGCTTATCATCAGGCGATCCGTCTGCTCGTTTGCCGTCTTATCCCATAAAAAAAATTACGATACAAAAATTGAGAATAGTTTTGAGCGTGAGAGCTACTTCCCCCTCTGGGTAGTTGTAGCTTTGGCTGTCTGCAGTCCGTTGGGCTACATAAGGCTTAGCAACGCATCAGTAACTTCTCCGGTGTTGTAGGTGTCGATGTCGTTGACTATTTACCATCAGGTGGCCCATCTGTTCGTGCCGACATAAAAAATGTATAAAAATGTATAATAAAAGTAAACGCTTTACTATCCGTGTAAAATATTAAATCACAAATACGATGAAGTAGTTATATTGTTTTATTTTATGTTGATCCATACTAGGATTTTCTTCAGTAATCTTCCAATAAGCACTAATCCCAGACTCGGAATGACTGTCGGTAGGGCATACAAATTAATATTTATTCCATGCGAGCACTGAACCCGTGATATGTAGGACAGCACAGATGCACCACTGCGACCTCGTATTTTTTAATGGAAGGGTCATAAATTAAGATCATTTCTGAAAGACATTTAAAATGTCTTTTCGTCTTCCTAAAGTAATTTAATGGCTATATTGCCATAATATCTTCTGGGTTCAGGTCTAATATCCTCGATTATTGTCGTTCTTCGACATCGTAAATAGCATATTGGCAATAAAAATGTACTAAACGTATCCTTTTTGATGGACCCAAAGACATTTAATACACTAGCTATGGACCTTATATACGCTCTGACACATTTTTTACCTAAAACGATCATAAGAAACGGCCACTTCTTATTAATTCACTATATTATCGAATAATATAAATAATAATATGACTGCCTCATTAGTCTAGTGGTCCCAAGCGCGACTGCTGCGCTAGAGGTCCTGGGTTCGATCCCCAGGTCGAGCAGTGTTTATTTATTTATTTATTTATGTGTTATTGAGTTTATCTATGAAATTCTCAGTAGCAGCTCAGAGTCTGGATTTGTGCCCGGTTTATGGCAATAGGCTCGCCCCCTATTACATGGGACCTAAACATACCAGGAGAACTGTGGTTGTACATTAGTACGCCTCTGCCTAACCCTTCGGGGAGTACAGGCGTGATGGTATGTTATGTTATGTTATGTTATTATCGAATAATATTTTAGGGCAAAATCATTAGGGATATTGGTCCGGTAATTATGTGAAACAAAACATCGTATATAGAAATGGGTTTGTGGATCCTATGACTAGTCCCATGAATAGTCGGTAGCAGTGGCTTTATAGATAGATACCTCTTAATTTTCTCCATTTTAAAGTAATTGCAGATCCTATTGTCCAGGCTTATATGGTATTTATTTTTCAGGTCAGTAGAAATCTGCCGAACCTCATTATCTTGAGCCTATGACGATTTTCCACTCCATAAAATAGATACAGGAAGGAACATTTAATGGTTTTAACTGGTAATGGTCCGACAAAATCCTCCACCGTTCTAAGCGACGGGTATCAACACGATAAAAGCCTTTATTTCACAAAACCTTCCACGTATTTATTGTTCAAACATTGTTTTCGTACGTTATAAGCTCTTTATGTAACTTTTCGAAAAACAAAGTACCTATGTAAATCCAATTAAAACACAAAATGGTGGAATTCCTTTTAAATTGTTTCCAGTGAAATATAAAGTATCTACTTTGATCAATTCGTTGTATTTTAAGGCAGTCATTCTGTGTACAACGTTTCTTGTGAAATATCGGAATTGATGTCTGATTCTAAATGTCTGAATTGTATCGTAGAAACTTAACAAATTGTAAATTAAGGCCTTTTATCTATCAAAGACGAGAGATATCATCTCCTCTCTATTCCATCCTTTATTTTAGCTTCAGTGAAGATGGTTGAAACGGAGAGAAGAGAAAATTAGGGCTAATACTGAGAAATTCTTCCGCAATCAATTCATAGCAGATTAATAATATTTTCTCTATCATATTATGGTTATTTAATTTCGACCTTTTTTAACCCCCGAAGTGTTATACAAAGAGGGTTGTTATAAGTTTGACGTGTGTATATGTGTGTCTGTCTGTTGCATCGTAGCGCCCAAACGAATGGACAGATTTTGATGCAGTTTTTTTCTGAAAGGTGACTTAATCGAGAGTTTTTAGCTATGATTTAAGAAAATCTGGCTAACCGTTTGAAGATTATCTGCTCTTTTCTGGTTCATGAAGGAATGTGAACAACTTTCACAGGTCTGATCGATTTGAGGTACCCTGTTACTTCAATGATGTTACAAGAACATGGTAACCAGGCCTTGATGCTGCGGGAGCTTTTTAAATTTGAAATTTAATGACAAAGCCTTGATGGTCTATCCGATCTTTTGTACTATCCTTCAGGCACGGTTTGGTTTGTTGCCAGTATTCGTAGATGTCGCAGTGAAGTCCTCGCTCGCATTTAGCACACATATCTGCTCGGTTTTAGACGGCATACATCTCATAAATTTAGCTAATTCGTTGCTTCTCCTGATAATAAAAATGCTAATTATTTACGTTTGTAATTCGAACAAGTTGGATGATAACTCACTGGGGTGAAATAAAATCTGTCCCTTTATTTCCGCTTCGGTGTTGTTTTGTGTTTGTTGGTACCTAACATAGGTTTAATTAAAAAACAGATAGGGAGTTGTTTGTTTACAGAATATATTTTTGGAATTTGCGTATGAGTATCAATGTATGTATACATTCTAAATAATCCCATTATGATTATGTTTGCTTCAATACAATAAGTTTAGTTTTTTATGAAATAAATTGATATATATTTTTTTATACAACTAAGGTGGCAAACAAACATAAGACCCACCTGATGGGAAGCGGTTACCGTAGCCTATGGATGCTTGCAACACCAGGGCTATCATTCGCGCGTTGCCGACTCTATAAATTAAGGAGGAATAGTTGGGCTGGCAGCATACGAGACATGCTGCCAGCGGCGGTAACAAAACACCACCAGTCCCCCACACTGCCAACACAATGCTTGCTCGTAGAACCCCGGCAACCTTGCTCACCGTTAGGAACACAACATAGCTCTGAGCTATGTTAATTGACTACGATTTTCTGCAAGGTGGAGGTACTTTCAGGTAAATTATTGCAAAAATATGCAATGTATGCAAAAATGAGTACATACTCATATTTGGATGCCGAAAAGTTGTTGAAGGCGATTCTTATAATGTTTGACTCTGATACCATGATGTACTCATATTGCGTAAATAAATCTATTGATTGTTAAGCAACCAATAGATTTATTTAGTACCTATTAGTAACATCCATCTACCGCTATATACTAGTATATATATATATATATATATATTTAAAAGCTTACTGGCAATGTGTTATGTACCCAGTGTTGAAGAGCCAAATAAATAAATAAATATTTAGAGCGGCGATAGCCTAATTGCTAGGGCGTCGGACATGCGATCATGTGGTTGCCGGTTCGAAACCCACCGCTTGCACTACCGACGTGAAACCACTCGTAACACAAGCATTTAGCTTAGCACGAGGGGTTAATAAGAATACTAGTAATGGGCAATCCACATTGCTAGTAAGCTTAATTTTTTTTAAAATAAAGTTACGTTCTGTTATGATATATGCTGATACAATGATAACAGAATATGATGATCACAGGTATAACCGGTCACGTCCGCATAGACGCCGTCGGTGACAGAGATGCCGACTATGCTATCCTTGATTTGGATCCAGTAACCGGAAAATTTGAGGTAAAATATTTGTTTTGGCTTCTATTGCTCTTATAAAGATCCTCATATTATTTATTTCTTATATATCCCTTATGTACCGACCAAAAAAAACGTACAGATGTCAGCCAGTTAGTTTTATTATATATTTGTATGTATTAACAAGCTGCTGCCCGCAGTTTCACTCACGTCCCAAAAATATTAACATAAGTATTATAAGTCCATTCTAGGCGGTGTATCAAGGTGAAACATGCACCAGATTTTAAGTTCTCTAGCAATACATTGGCAGAAACTGCATTCAATTCAATGTGTTCAGTAGTTTTTGCGTGATGCGCGTACAAAAATACAGAAAATTGTAATAATTGTTAGTTTGGCTTCTGTTGCCCTAATAAAAACCATCCATATTGGTTTTTATTTAATATCTGTAATGTACAGACATGGACCTGATACAATTTCATTATAGGTATAGATGACCTGTGCCCCCGGCATGCATTACATTGCCTCGCATTCTCAAAAAATCATCATTCTTCGTTATCGGATGTTACGGATGTGTACGGATGATAGTTTAGAAACGCAACAATCATACAAAAAACAAACATATTTTTTTTATATAAATTGTTTAAAAATAATGTCTTAAATGGTTTTCAAAGAACTAGTAAGTAATACTTCAATAGACCAAATCATGAAGATTTTTTTTTATATGTGATAGGCTTGACTATTAATACGCACATGACTTCGAAAAGTCAGAGGTGCGTGCCTTGGATTCGAACTCGAGACCTTTGACTTGACAGTCCTAATAGTTAATTATCATGCGCTAAAACGGTGAAGGAAAACATCGTGAGGAAACCTGCACACCTGAGAGATTTTCTCGACGGCGTGTGAAGTCTGCTGACCCGCGTTAGGTCAGCGTGGTGGACTATAACCTAATCCCTCTCATTCTGAGAGGAGACCCGTGCCCAGAAGTGTGACAATATAATGGGTTGAATAAGTTATAAGTTAAGTGATGATAGGCTTACGCTTGACCACCAGTTCGCCTGATGTTAAGCGATACTGCGATCTACGATGGAGCGCGCTTGCCTAAAAGAAACCGATTCACGCGTGATTTAAAGACACCCAGATTATAAATATATTATAAGAATTCAGGGTTAAAAGAATTTCTTCGATAGTAAAAAGGTCTCGTTACTAAAAATGACGTAATCACTATAGCTCGTTTCTCGGCTGTCTCTAGAGAGCGGCTCGAGCCCAACCAAGCCTTTAATTAACTGACTTGCAATTCGAATTATCTACGCTTAGGACTTATGGAAGAGTTTTAACTTTAAAATAAATTGTACAAGGCTTTATGTGGTTCCCTTTAATTTCTAAAGGTAAATAAATGGTGAATGATATTTATTTTTGTAAATAGATCTTTGGTTAACAGATATCCTTTAGAAATAATATTTTAGATTTGTAGAACATAATCGCGTTAGCGTTATCGTTACGTTTAAATGAACTGAGACATTCATGGCCCCTTTTAAAATAGTAAAATTCTACTAAAAAGTTATAATTATAATTGGCTATTTGAATTTAAATAATTAGAGAAAAATAAATCTGCGATAAGTTCAGATGACTTTGATATTGATACGAAGCTATGATCGGGTCAAAATATCTTCAGAAACTACTTTTCAATGTTAGGTGGTGGCGTTCTTCCACGGGCTGAACAGCAGTTACAAGCCGGTCGCAGGGAAAGCCATACACTGGCCGGGGGGGCGCCGCGGTCCGCCCCCAGACACGCCGCGGTGCGGCTTCCTATGGAACGACCCCATGTGCCAGGGTGGTAAGTATTTAATTAGAAAAATGTACCTATACATGCCAACCGCTGCATATAGATGCACCATTTGTATCACGTGTTCTCATCTTATGACCTCATTTGCCCTGTAATAGTTACATTTATAAATAGCGCAGAATATATTTATATTATATTGGCGGTGGCACCAATCCAAACGAACGGACGAACTCAGCGACACTGTCAAAAATATGTAAAACTTTTATGTTCTACATATTTTTTTCAAAGTGTCGCCAAGTTATTAACCTTCGCCTTATTCATTACTTACTGTTTCTCGCAGTTTTACTCACAACCTGGGAATCGAGCCCCGGCCCTGTAGCATAGCAGTTGCGCCGATATCAGTAAAATCAATTTATTTTTACTTGCCGAAAGATTTTTTATTTTTAAAGCGGTGTGTGTTATTGTTTATACAAAACGATTGAGTAATTCTTTCAAATTATTTTAAAGTAACTACATTTTACTGAAGAATCTTTTCTAAGTAATAATACTACTATTAGGTAATTGCCACTATCAAAAGTCCGTCGGACCGAATTTCCCACACAAACGTAATACCAAAATAAATCGTAATTCAAACACAATTTAATCAAATTGTGTTAATAATCGTATTCCGATACCACACCTCGGCCACTCCGTAGAAACGCTCCGATTCCAATACCTACTACAACTACATTCGCAAGTTGACGTTTGTATAAGCGCAAATGTGTGCGTGAAGTAACACGCCGGACCCTTAAGTCCTCAGATTCAAATCATCTAACTACCACTTAATGTCTAGAGTACACATCAGGTGTCAATTAAAGGCGATTTTACGGTCTACTGCTTCTTAATATTCTCTAGATGTAGCCACAAATGCCGTAGCTCGTAGCTACTACGCCGTAGTACTATTATAACGCTACGACGTAGCACTGTAAATGATCGTATCATTTTTTTTTGTTGAATTCCATAAGCCATGGAAGTTTTGGCCAAGGTCACAGATTGGTCCAATATTTATGAAATTATATTTTAGTGATAAATTATATTATAAAGATTATTATGTACATTATAAATGTAAAAACTGAAATTGTTCAGTAATTATGTCTAAAAGAGAAACGTAGAAAAAATATGTGAAAATTCAATATACTGACAATTGTTAGTTAAGCTGTGTGATGAACAAGGAAATATAAGTATGCAAGAATCGTAGAAAGTAGCTTTTTTGTTTCGTCTTACCTGTCGGTAAGAGACGTCATCGTGTCATGTATGTGTGTAGATTTCTCCTTATAGCTCAAAGAATATTTTTACTTGACACAAAATATCCTTCGAAATACTATTTCTAATACAAACCCCTTCAGTAAATTAAGCATGAACTAATAAAGGAGACAACTTCATCAGATAAACAAACGGTTCATTAACGCTGTAAATTATTTACCAGTGTCAATTTAGCCGAGACGAGTTAACATTGAAACTTTTAGATTGGATGGCTGAACTTTGTAATGGTTGGTCAGCTCTGGAAGTGAAGTCCTCTACAAAATGTTTGGTTCTTCGTTTTTACAAAAACATAACTTTATAAAAAAGTAAAACCGCCTTCAAAAACATATAAATAATGTTAGGTGCACAACAGTTTCGGATGTCGGTGCCTTCGATTTGGTTTGAACTTTTGTTTTCGCCACCGACTTCCGAAACTGTCGTGCACAACATTATTTATGTTTTTGAAGGCAGTTTTAGTTTTGTTAAAAGATATTTTATTTCAACGTTTTTAGTAGCGAGTAAAATTTTACGTATACCTAGACAACGTTATGATTTTATCATTTACGTGTTATTGTAATTTTGTCATCAGATCTTGATCAAATGTTTATGGGACCACCTCTGAAGTACGAGTTATCGAGCAAAAAAGAATAATCAAAATCGGTTGGCGTGATATTGAGTTACTCGTCCATTTGTCGCGCACATACTTAATGCAAATTTAAGACTTAGATGGTTTTCTCATCGATGAGATTGTCAGAACTAGACCAAATTGAAATGGGACCACACGGAAAGCACCAGCTTTTAAATAAAAAAGAAATGAGAAATTGAAATGAGAACTTCCTCTTTTTTGAAGTCGGTTAAAAAAGTATCTACACAAACGATTATTTGCTAATTATTGCGGGGCGTGTGTATGACAAGATGTCGAATCGTAGCAAGTGGAGTTCTGTAGTTTCTGCTTCCTCTATGGGAAAAGGGGGTGCGTGTATGTATGTATGTTTATTGCATATTAAAATTATTTAGTTCGTGCTTACCTTGAGGGAAATGTGGTTAAATCGTCCTAGGGAATATGTGTGTGTCCCAGAAATAATTTGGTATTTGTTAAAGTTTAATTAGGATTCCGTACAGAATGGAATGTGCCCGATTAAGTGTAATAAGCTTCCCCCTATTACATGGGATCTAAAGTCTATAAATGTGGGTGTAGAGCAATAAACCTCTGCCTAATCCTTCGGGGAAAACAGGCGTGATGATATGTTATCTAAACTAATGTTATAAAGAGAAAAGATTTGTATTTTTGTATATTTGTAACGAGTAAACTCAAAAACCGATTTCAAAAATTCTTTCACCATTAGTATGCTACATTATGCTTGAGTAACATAGGCTATATTTATTTCCAGAAATATTTAGGGATCCGGACTAGAACTTTAATAATGTCCACCGATGCGAATTCGCTACAGGCCGCTAGTTATTTATAAGTTTGAACTTGAAGAATATCATTATTGCAATAAAGTTGTCCTTGAGGTGAGGCCGCGACATAATTTTATCGTCGCATAATCTCGTCTTTACCCATAGTTTCGGTACGAGATAAGCCACGACAAAATAATTTTATTGCGCACATCTTGAACTAGTAAGTCATTGTTTTCGTATCTCAAGGTCGAATAAACGCAGCCTTACAAAGGTACATTATTGATAGGCATGTGTATCTTGAATTGGATATTTCCGTAAACAACATGATTGGATGTGGGAAGGGTTTTTTCATTAATTATGTAATGCTTTCGGAGTTCGGACTCCTATACACTTATTACTATAGCCTAAAGAGTTCGTATTTTTTGGTAGGTATTTTTATAAGTTCTAAGTGCGACTGCTACGCTAGAAGTCCTGGGTTCGATCCCCAGGTCGAGCAAATTGTTATTGAGTTTTTCTATGAAATTCTCAGTTGCAGCTCGGAGCCTGGATTTGTGCCCGGTGAATGGCTTTAGGCTCGCCCCCTATAACATGGGACCTAAACATACCGGCGAACTGTGGGTGTACATTAAGTACGCCTCTGCCTAACCCTTCGGGGAATACAGGCGTGATGGTATGTTATATTATGCTAAGTAATGATTTCGGGGTTCGGACGCCAATACACTTATTACTATAGCCTAAAGAGTTATTTCGTTTTCTTTTGGTAGGTATTTCTATAAATTACCTTATTAATCTAGAGGTTCTAATTGCGACTGCTACGCTAGAAGTCCTGGGTTCGATTGTCAGGTCGAGCAAAGTGTTATTAAGTTTTTCCGTGAAATTTTAAGCAGAAGTTCGGAGTGTGGATTTGTCCCCGATTAATGGCATGGGCTCGTCCCCTATTACATGGGACGAAAACATATCGGCGACCTGTGGGTGTAGAGCAGGGTTCATCTCGTCAAATTGAGTAAAGTGAATATAGATACAATATCGATGAAGAAATAAAACAATAGGTTGATTTTGAGGTTGATGCGGGATAAATTATTAAATTACGTATAGTCAACAACACATTAAGTAACAACAATCTGTCAATTTCCCCAATGGATAATAAACTCTATTAAATGGAGATTAAAATGAAAATCTATTAAAGAAATTTGGTAGTTTTGGATACCATATTAATAATTAATTATAACGCGCTTAAACGGTGAAGGAAACCTGCATGCCTGACAGATTTTCTCGATGGCATGTGAAGTCTGCCAACCCGCACTAGGCCAGCGTGGTGGACTATAGCCTAATACCTCTCATTCTGAGAGGAGACCCGTGCCCAGCAGTGGGACAATGTAATTATATGGATACCATGACCGCAAGTCCAACGCCCTACCACATGATCGCAAGTCCAACGCCCTAGCCATAACGCTACCGCCGCTTTAAGCATAATATAAGCCTGATATTTTATTTTCGTCAATAGCAACACTGCTATGTACTATATTAATGTTCCACGCTGCTCGGACAGAGGCCCAGACTGTCATAATCTATTGTTTCATCGGGCTGGCAATATTCTTAACTTTTGCCGTTACAGCTGCATGTGTCGCATACAAGTAAGTAACTAGTTTTTGTTCAAATACTGTGAAATGTTGTACTCGTATAGAATTAATAAAAATATTTGAAGAATGCTAGATCTTTTATATTGAAATAGTAACAATTGAAAATTTTATAAATTCTATACCGTAATAAACGCAATCCCCGAAAAGGGGTGATAATACTCACAATAATAATTAACTTTCTTTTGGTATTTTTTTATGTTTTACATCTCTTATTATTAACTATACAAGTTTTATTTTTGTTTGTATTTCTGCTTTTTTGTTGAAATATAATGCGATGAAATCCGTAAAAAGTAGTTTTTATTTTCATTATTCGCGTAAGTGTTAGAAAGTAGTGTTTGTGCTTATTTTCAAATATGATTCGTTATAATATATCCTCGGGTACTATAAGGGATTGGATTCATTAAGATCATACAACGTGTACACAGGATACTCATTACCTACCACTAGACGCCAGTTTTGGCTCTCTTACTTCACGCGTATCATGAATAGCAAGGTGAAAATGTAAAAAATGACACTTTGTATTTAAGAAAGAATATAGCAGAGTTTAACATTCTTATGTCACGTTACGTAGCTATTTTTCTGCTCAGCCTCTTTTCGCAACCTGCGAAAATATACGTAGTTATGTTGTCTGCAGCCTATGTTGTCATACTATGCCTGCTAGTCATGGATATACTACTTCTAGATAGTTAGTTACTTATGGATTCAAATACACGTTACAACATTTTCTATTATTATTATTTTTTATTTTTTTTTATTTAATAACGCACACCAACGACATATTTACAGGAAATTGTTTAGGTACATAATATTTATCTCATGCTGTGTAAATACGTCACTTATAGGTGTACACACTATTCACATTATAATTTACATCATTACAGTAACATTGAAATCCAGATTAGATATTCGTTTACTTAAGCATTGAATTATTTGCATATACTATAATGTCATTGTCCACAATAGTTTTTGAAGCTTGATGGATCATGTTTGACGAATATAAACCCTTTTATAACTTAAACATAGCTAAGAATTATTTCCAATTCCAATCTTCGGCTTAAATGTTTAACATTTATTCACTGTAGAATAATTCACGGATTAAAGAGAGCAAATAATTTATATCAATGAAATTCTGAGCAGTCTTATTGAATTGAAGAAGTGATAATAATATTATTACGTAGTTTACGTTAGTAAATATTTCAGCGAGTAATTCAAATGTACACATTTAAGCTCAGCGCATCTGTTTTATTTATATTCCTTTGAGTAACATTGGAATATTTTTTGAGCGTAATAAAATATAAAAATACTGTTGATTATTTGCTGTTGCGAAATTGTCAGAGGATTACTTTTTTTTTAATGTAGGTACCTTTGTTTTCGACATCAAAGGTTTGATGTGATTGGACATAGTCAGATGGATTTTAAAAAATAATACGTAAGCAGGAAATAAACGACTTACTGATTTTTTTTTAACTTTCTAATTCATTCCACATTCTCGGTGCATCTTATTGAGGCACAACTCCGATGAACTTTAAATTGTAGTGAATACACAAGATTTAAATCATATCAGTTAAATTAGTATTTTAAGAAGGAAAGCTTCTTTAAACCCATCGTTTAGTCAATTTATTTAGTTCTTGAAAATAACAAACTATGTAATTTTATAGATTTGGTGAATGAAGCATTTCAAAATACAGCACATATATTATAATTACTTCAGGGTGATTACAATGCTTGAATTATACAAGTATAAATCGTTATCTAACTAAAAATTTTAGATTTAGGTATAGATGTACAAAGGAACGACTGATTTAAGGGTAGGTATATAACATACCTATACCTATGTCATATCTGATTTCATTGGATGTTAATGTTTTCCCGAAATCCTGATAGTGTGATGTGTTTGTCACAGACAAGCGCGTATAGATGCAGAACTAAACAACACGTCATGGAGAGTGAGACCCGAGGAGGTGCTGGTGGAGGTCGGCACTGGGATCGGGGCCAGCCCAGCGCTTCACAGCATCAACGAGGTACTCAAGGTAGAGTGAGATGAACATATTGTACAATAGATAGGTAATTAGCAATGGCCTGGATTTGGAATTCTCATGGATCAGACCCGGAACAACTAACAAAATAGTACGTACAGTTGCGACCAAAAGTCCGTAGTTTTTTTTTTATGGAATAGGAGGGCAAACTAGCAGACGGATCGCGTGATGGTAAGCGATTACCGCCGCCCAAGGACACCCGCAATACCATAGGAGTCACAAGCGCGTTACCGACTGTTTCAAAGGGGATTGGGCCTCCGGTAACCTCACTCACTCGGCGATATACTACGTAAGCGTTGTTTAACGCCGGTTTTCTGTGAGGCCGTGGTATCACTATGGTCGAGTCGGCCCATTCGTGCTGAAGCATGGCTCTCCCAAGAAGATGATAGATAATCTCACAACACGATAGCTTGACGTTTAGTTTGACTTACGACCTTCTATTCATTGTCGATAACAAGTGACACGCACTGGCTGTATCGAGCTTGCTCGTACTGTTCATAGCAATGTAATCCTTAGCCTGCTTATGGACTTTTGAACGTTTACAGACATACAAATACTTGTTTCGGAATTCGAATTCGCGACCTGTAGCACTCATTCACTGCACTTCGTGTTACTCAAATTGTTATTATTTATCCGTATTTATTGTATGTTATTATTAATTATTATATATTATTAATTCCGGCTACTATTTTATTTTCTTGATTTTTTCTCAGTGTAAAAATAAAATCGTGCTTTCAATTAGCCTTTGACGAGGGAACTTTCTTGACGGATTAAAAAATACAATAAATAATACACGCGCTTTATAATATGTACTTAAAATTACTTCTACTCAACTCTTTTTGGATTACGATTTGAGACAACCATATTACGTTATTAAATTTAGGAAATATAATTCTAATATAATATCGTTCAAAATTATTTATAACCTTATGACTATAATATTGTAATACAATAAAATAAAATTATGATATGTTTTATCCAGTGAAGCGATAAATTCAATTGGTTCGTTTTTCGAGTTAATTAATGTCTCCACGCCGCGCTGGGCACGACAATACTCGATGTGCCAGTAATTGGAGCATTTAATAAAATGGAGCGGATAAAACATTTTAATTGATAAGCAATATGTGTATGCAATGTTCGTTTTAAAGGCATAAAAATAGTAGCTCCTGGCTCCAAAAAAAGGGTATTGGCAAGCTCACCTTAGTATGTTAACCTAATTGATATTATGAAAAGATTGATATATTAAGAGTGCTCTTAAGTTATACTTAATCAGATTACTTGTTTAGGTACTCAATACTCAATACTCAATACATTTATTGCACTCCACAAGTTAAATAGATGTTACAATGGTATAATATAAGAAACATGTGTGGGCCTTGTCGGCACGGCAAGATGTAGGAGAGAGGAGGAAGTTTTATATTTATTTTATTATTTTCATATTTTACTTAAATTGATATTCATTGACTATTTGGTATATTATATAGGTAATTATTAAGCTGCGATTTCTATATATATATATTATATTATATTACTACAACTATTTTTATTATATGATACTCTATTATGTAGTTATAACTATATTGTTTTATTTATATGTAATTATATTTTTATTAACTATATATTATTGTAGTTATGTCATTATTATCAGAGTTTGTAAAAGGAAAAGAAATTAAATGTCCTAAATCATAGTCATAAATGTATGTCATGTTTGTTTATATAATATGTATGTATTTGTGTTTATGTTATTATTAGGTATATTATTATTAGTATTCATTTAAATCTCCATTTATTATATTTCATATACTTTTATCATTTAGGTATTCATTTATATGGTAGTAACATTTAGTTAATAGGATATGTTTTAATTTTTTTATAAATATGCTGTCTTTAATTTCATTTTTTATTCGTGGGGGTAGTTTATTATATATTTTTATCGACATGACATGTGGACTAGAAGAGTGCATTTTAAGACGGGAGCTTGGTAGGTTTAATCTATTTTTATGTCTTAGACTCTGGTTTTTGTCTTCTCGTGTTGCATAGAAATTTTGGTGGCTTCTAACAAACTTACATATTTCCAAAATGTATAGACTAGGTAGCGTTAGTATTTTGTGTTCTTTAAAATGCGGCTTACAGCTATCAGTATCCTCTATATGTACAAGTATTCGTATAAGTTTCTTTTGACAAGTAAAAAGTGATGGTGCTTCTGTGCTGTTTCCCCACAGGATAATGCCATAGCTGAGCCAAGCGTAAGCATAGGCGTAATAGGTGACGAGTGCAGTTTGGATATCTGTGGATTTTTTTACTTCGCGGAGAGCATATGAAAACTTAGCTAATTTTGATTTAATTTTATTTATATGAGATTTCCAATTTATATGGGTGTCTATGTTTAAACCTAATAGGGTAAAGCTGCTAACTACTTCTAACCTTTGATCCTGGAACGCAAAATTTAGATTTAATGGTGCTTTTTGAGGCGGATGGAAAGTTATCAATTTGGTTTTGGAATAACATAAGTTTTGGTTTTGGTACTTTAAAATGTAAATTTTAATAATAAAATGGCGTTGTCAAAGTCCAGGGAGCCCCCTGGACTTTGTTGGTGAATCATAATATGATTCACCGTAGAAAATTACTACGGAATTACTATGTTTTTAATGTGAATTGATTTAAAGGAATTGCTAAATGTGGATATTTTAGCTTCCCAGGTGTTGAGAAAGAGTTTTTCCAGGTAACTATGACCATTATTATGTTTGACATCAAGCAACAATGCGTGAGCAATCTTTGGTGACTATTGGATATCAGTGTGAAGGTTATGATGAGTGAAAACATTATGCTTGGTGAATCATAATATGATTTATGGACACAAGGCTATCCACTGTGCTAATATAAGCTGATCTTTCATTATACGAAAAGACTTCCTAAATAATGTGAGGTCAGAAATATATAGGATGATGTGTAGCAGTTTATCTATGCGTCTATAGCGGCAGTTGATGTTGCAGTTACAGTGAACAATTTACGCGTGCTTTAGTCGCTGGTGTCTATAAATTGATGACGTATGAAACTACATTACCTGCCTAAATATTAAAAATTTGAATATTAAATATTTGTATTAAAAGAACGTAACAGACTTTAAGGCATGTATTCCTTTTTGAAGCCACGGTTCGATGTATCAGAATTAGGATTCAACTGGAAACTAATTCATAACAGTTTTAAGTCTAAATTCGCAGTTCTACAAATTCCCTCTATTCCGAAATTTTATGAGTTATTGCTTCAGCTTTCCCTGGGCTGGAGTACTCGCAGCAGCACCGGGGCGGGCTCCAACCTGGGCACGCCCTCTCTAACCCTCTCATCATTCACCGTTGGATTGTACAAGGGTAACAGGGTTGCTGTCAAGAAGATCCATAGGAAGAAACTGGACCTAAACAAAAAACTGCTCTGGGAGATCAAACAGGTAACTTAACTACCATATGTAGTGTTTTTTTATTTTTTACTATCATCACACGGAGACACTCACACCATTATGATCCATGTATTCCCCAAAGTAAAGTATGCTTATATTGTACACATAAAAGTATCTCGTCGAGCAGTGTTATTGGGTTTTTCTATGAAATTCTAAATAACAGCTTGTAGCTTGGATTTGTGTTCGATTAGTGGCATTAGGTTTGCCTCCTATTGCATGGGCCCTAAATATACCGATGAACTGTGAATGCAGCAGTACAGCTCTGCCTAACTCTTCGGGAAATACAGGCGTGATGGTATGTTATGTTACAATTTATCGTATTTGTATCACGTCCACACTGTTTGTGTAAACAGGACACATTAGAAAAGGATTACGCTCGTCTGGCCCCGAATCTAGACATAAGCATACAGTTGGTTTGGACAACATAGCTGATTGATTGATAGACGCTTTAAACTAATTGCCGTTACAGTAGACTTGTCCTTGTAATGGGCACAATTAGGTTATAATTGAGTGGTGTTGCACTATCTAAGCCACATTTCAGCGTCAATATTAATTGATTGTAATTAATTACGCTGATGGATCTGTTGTGTACGATAGATTCTATTGATTGGAGGGTTCGGACAAGTCCTTGGATTCAATGATCGTACAAGACGACAGCCAGTCATGGTCTTGGCTCGTGGAGAATGTCATGAAACAGGGCTATCTATAGGGATTCTAAAAAAGGGTTCTGACATGTGCACGTACTAAACAAACATGCGGTTGATTAGTACGTGCACGTGCAGATTTTATATTGATTACTGAGCAATTAAAGATCTAGTTTCCACACTTACGCGTTCCTTTTCTGTAGTCGGATAAAAGTAAGACCAAAATTCTTCAAACTTGTTGACATTATCTTACTTGAAGTAATAAATTTCTTTAAAGAGTATACAAAATCGTATTTCCAATTATTGGACTGGGAACTGGGATGTAGCAAAGGTATATTAAAACGAGATTAATCTAGTAGCGTTAAGGGCCTTATGTACTGAATTCTCAAGTGATTTCAAAGTGACGTTTTTGTGACGTCTAAACAAATGAGATGTCACAAGATTGTTCTGTTGTGGTAATTTGAGATTACAGGAAATATCCTGTAATCTCAAATTACAATACATAACAAAATGTTACATAATATTCAGCAATAGCTGAATATTATGTAACATTTACTGTACGGTCTTTAAGGCTTAGATATCCGATAGTTTGATACTCTAATTGGATGACAATTGAAACATCTTGGTGCCTTATTAATTGATGTCTCTGTAGGGATTATCTGAAGCGTTATTTGATATTTTGGTGCTAAAACAGGTGACAGCAAACTTTTTAGACAAAGAGCTAGATGCCGGAAAAATATAGATTTTTCGGAAGCTCAACGAGCCGCGGTATTCTGTTTCAAGATTTTCACTATATAACAAATTTGAATAGGACAAAAACACGACAATATGAACATAAAATGACTTTACTGTCAGTTTATTATTTAAGTATAAAGCGGCCAGTCATGAGATTTAAAAAAATGCGATACGGGCGAGGCTCCATAGTGGATACGTTGTGTTTGGCTTCAAAATAATGACAATTATTTGGCTCGCGCTATTTACGAAATAATTGCATTTAAACATTTTTTGTGAGAGGAACTTGAAGAGACGCAGCTGACCTTTCACAGAGCCGCAATTTTCCGCACGGTTCCAAATAGTGGGTCTTATGGAGAAGAACCGGCAAGAAGCTCCATAGATACTCTTTTAAATAAAAATTATGACATTGTGGATTTTGTTAAGTTTACAAGTTTGTTAATATGAGACTCATGTAGGACATGTGCAGGATATAGGTACTTAGAATAACTAAAATAATACCTAAAATAACATAATTACAGACCACATTTAGGGATGTATGAAAAATCGTCTTTTTTCACGTAGGTATCAGAGGGTTTCATAGGAAAGCTGTCAAATTTCTTCAAACAATTTTCAATTTAATCTCTAAATAATAGAGTTTATTATCCATTGGGGAGATTCGACAGTTTGTGGTAACTTATATGTATGCTTCTGTAAAATTATATTCACATCGTACCTACTATTCTAAAAACAGGCTCGAAATGTCTCCCACGAGAACACAGCGCGCTTCATCGGCGCGTGCGTCGACTGTCCGCTGGTGTTTATGCTGACAGAATACTGTCCCAAGGGCTCGCTGAAGGACGTTCTTGCCAACGATGAGCTGCAGCTGGACTGGAACTTTAGGACGTCGCTCGTACATGATATTGTGCAGGTAAGTACTGCAATCCCTTACAGAAGTCCATACTTTGATTGAGTGATTGATCGAGAATGGTTTTCAAGGTCATAAATATATTGTGATAAAAATACCTACTGGCCTTGCTCAAAAGTAAGTCTTGTGGTTTCGTAACCTTGACGAACACAATTAACAAAACCAATCAAAGGTTTTTTTAATTTTCTTCAAAACACACAGGAAAATTGCTTAACAAATGAAACGAAATTAAAACTTCGTACTTACTTAATTATAAATTCAAAGATACTCGAGTCTAAGTGAATGTTGGTATATAGAAACCAATATATAGAATATCAAAATATATATCTTTAAAGATAATAAACATACGTTAATGAAAAAATATAATAAAAAGTAACTAATGTATTTATAGACGATCAATAACTTTAAGCAAATAAAAATATTTAATATTTTTGTTAACGTACGTAAACCAGAGGACGCAGTTTGAAGACCTGTGACCATAGAATCCTTTTAGGTTGTGAGAAAGGGACAGCGCTATTCAATGTGTATAGCATCATCTCTCCCCCACATTCGCAAAACGATCGCAATAACACGTTGTGGTACAGTTCCTGCCCACAAGTACAATTAGAATTTAGAATAATATGTAAATATTCGGAATAACATTTCGAATGTGTATACATAAGTTATATACGTGTACACATACACATATATAATAAACGATGACATCATCAAGATATTAGGTCAAGGTACTGTCACTGTCATTCACTGTTGACATTTTGTCAATTGTTTTCTTCCATAAAAATTTGACTTAACTTTTCTGATATGAAACCTCCATGGTGTAGATGGGCACAGTGGGTCAGTTTATTTAGAAACGAAAATTATCTAAGTATGCAGGTGAAGCTGCGCACGGGAAGTCTAGTCTATCTATACTTTTATAATGCTTTGTTCTGAATGACTGACTGATGGATCAACGCACAGCCTAAACCGCTGATCGTAGAGACCTAAAACTTGGAGGGTGTGATCTTTGTATGACGTACACATCCGATAAGAAAGATATTTCTGAAATTCTACCCCTAAGGTGGTGAAAAGGGGGTGAAAGTTTGTATGAAAGTGCGTCATTTTTTAGCGGGTGAAACCGCGGGGTATAAATAGTAGTTAAGGGTCCGGCGGAGCTTGAATTGCCCACAAAAACGTAATACCGAAATAAATCGTAATCCAGACAATATTCTATCAAATTATGTAATTATTCGGATTTGGATACCGTTAATCTACGGTACTATTTTGTCTATTACTGCTTCACTGGAAATAAAAGACCGGAAAATCATTCCAATCTTGGTAAAGTTATCAGAAATTGCATTCGCTTATATTCATTTCTAGTGAAGTATTTTGGACGAAATGGTGAAGTAGGAACCTAGATTAATGGTATAGGAATCCGAATAATATCAGAATTTGATTAAATTGTGTTTGAACTACGATTTATTTCGGTATTACGTTTGTAAGACAAATTCGGTCCGCCGGACTCTTAATAATCCCTTATTTAGTGTTCCGCCACAGAATGATAGTAATTTCTAAAAGTATTTTCTATATAAAACCGAATGTAAATAATTCTCCTAATATTAAGCAACCACTAATTTAAACTTGGGTTGAAATATTGCCGAAATTACGACCTGTGTACTAATCCAATACCGTTAGGAGGCAAAGTTCAGAGTTTACGATGTAATATTAATAAAACTCGCTTCATCTTGGGGATTATAATTATTGATTTATTCTTGTGGAAATTTTGGTGGCCATTTACAATGTTTTGATTACAATTTTGGTACCTACCTTTTGTATTGTTCATTGTCAACCCATTTCCTACATAATATTTAATTTGATTTAATTTAACGTAAAAGCTCCTATTAACGACCCCCTAAAATGTGTACTCTATTAACGATCTAATTTTTAAATCACTCATATTAGACATAATATAGGGTTCCAGAAAAGTCATACCTTAAAATTAGTTACGTATTTTTGTTGGACAACAAAAAGAGTAAAGTTTGTGTGTTTAAATAGCCAGTGAAAGAAATAATTTGACAATGAGTGAGACGCGCCCGAAGCGGACGCACTTTTCATAGTGTCGCGTCTCTGGCCACGTAAGTACACCTAAATATTACTTAAGGAAAATAACACACTAAAAATGGATTTGTCTTCTTGCTATCACATTACAACTGTAACGTATATATTCGTTTTCTAAACTAACTCATAATATAATACTTTTTATTGGTTTTTGTGTTATAAAATCATGTTTTAATTTAAGGCGGTAATAGAATCCAAATTTCAAAACTTGATTCTAATAACGACCCATGGCGTTGTTAAACTTTGAGAACATTTAGTATTTTAAAATAATATCTATTATAAACTACCTCATTTGATTTTATATTTTTTCTTGTTCAATTCTTAAAATTATATTATTTCGTTAGATCTATTAACGACAAAGCTATTTCTTAAAGTTTTTGTGTAAAACTCGATTCAACGTTAGACAATATCCCTATTATTATAATGATATTATACTGTAAATAACCTTTATTATCTGAATTAAAGACTAACTGACATTAAAAGAAATAATATAGCAATGAGATCGAATTTAACAGTATTCCATAAAGCGGATATTTTATCTGTTTATTATTAATTTTATTGGTCGCTAATAGAATATTGAAACCTTCATACTTGATTCTATTACCGACTCACAGTTGTGACAATATTTTTGGTAATATTACAGTACACAAAAACAAAATGTATATTTTTGAACAAATTGGCTTATTTCTTGCATACGTGACGTTTTGAGAGATTTTGTCTCAGGACATATTATTAATGTAAAATAATATTTGCTATCCAGTTTCATTCATGGCTTCATGGCATTGGCTATATTTCATATGTTTTCAAATCAAATAAAAATGGCGGGACGGAATGGGGGCCATGTAACTTTTTAAAGCTTCTTTCGAAGAATTAAATTCTATATCTCTTTAAAGATTATGTTCTTTTATAGAATCATGGAGCCGCAGAAGCGCAAGCAGTACGCCTCTGCTCAACTAGAAGCTGCGCTTCTAGCTATAAATGAAGGGACCAGCATATACGAAGCTTCAAAAACCTATGGCATACCGAGGACAACTCTGCGTGACAAGAGAAATAATAAATATATATAAATGAACATTGTAGAAAACAAACTGTTTTAACGGAGGAGGAAGAAAAAAAACTATTTTTTATTTTATTTAATAGTATAGAAGAAGTGACAACTTCGTAGTGGTCGGTAAAAGAAGTAGGAAAATCGGTAATAGAATCTTGCCGCATTCTATGGGTCGGTAATAGAATCAACTACTCTTTTGGTTTAAATAATTATTTAGTAACTATTGTGTTATTGAATATTGAATTTAAGTACTGAATTGCAAAGAATACTTCGTTGAGATTAATTATAAATTATAACATCTTTCCTAACATAACAGCTTATATCTATTTTTTTAAAGTGAAACCTAACACAGCTAAAACTGGCGGTAATAGGAGCATTTACGTTAATTCAATTGATTTCATTTGCATTTCATCATTTCATCGTTTTCAACAAAGAATACACCAATAGTTCATACAAAGGATACAATGAATTTGTATTTGTTATCGTGCTTAGAGTACTCTTCGCGGCACGGATGTGTTTTGTATGTGCTAAATAGTCGCCCATCCTAAACTAATTACAACAAGTGCTGCTTAACCTTACAGATCTGTTTGTCAACGTAATTATTATTTAGTCATGAGTGATTTCGTAAAGAATTTCCGAATTCCAGGCAAAATTTTAGCTAAATTATGTGCTCCAATTTGTATGAAAGGAAAATTACATCAACATGTAAAAGCCCTATAATTGACATACCTAACCCTTTAAAATTTCGGCACTCTGTATCCAAAGTATTGATACAGAAAACAAAATTTGCTTTTGTTCCTCTTCTTCCACGTAATTTTGTATAAATTATGTCAAAACTTTTTCCATGGAACTTTTTTTTACCCGACTACGAAAAAGGAAGCGTAATGATTTTAACAGTCTATGTATGTATCTATATGTGGATCGATTTTCGATCCCAGCTCAAAAACTACTTATCAGAGCCAATGTTCCTGGACAAAGGAAAATTTTCTTGTTTCATTCTTTTCAGTAATTTTTTTCGTAGACGGGGTTTAGTTTTTTAAGCTTTCGTTTTTTTTACCGCTTTATATTATAGTAGTTTCTAACCGCGACTTTGTCTGCGTGGACTTCAGAATTGGGTCCGACCTGGATAATAAGAAATAAGAAAAATGTAGCTTATGTGTTATTCCCAGCTATCTCTGTGCCAGATTTTATCCAAATCGTTCGGCTGTTCTGGCGTGAAAGAATAACAAACATCCATACATCCTCACAAACTTTCACGTTTATAATATTAGTAGGATATTTATTTTCAAAGTTGTTTCGTTGTCTAGGGCATGTGTTATTTACACGGCGGGCTGGGTGCGCACGGCAAGCTGCGGTCTTCGAACTGCCTCATCGATGGACGTTTCGTGCTCAAAATCTCCGACTACGGGCTCAACACGTTGTGCACGCCCACCGACCTGATAAAGGATGACACCTATTACTACAGTAATTAATGTTACGCTGCTTTACTTGGGTCGTATCTCGGAAATAATCAAATTAGATGTTGTGGTTTGTTAAGATTTAGGGATTGTTATACTTCTGGGTATAGACATAACATAATCAACCCATTACATTGTCTTACTGCTGGGCACGGGTCTCCTCGCAGAATGAAGCCAAATTAGGCTGTAATCCACCACGCTAGCCTAATGCGGGTTGGCAAACTTCACACGCCGTTGAGAAAATCTCTTAGGCATGGTTTACTCACGATGTTTTCCTTCACCGTTTAAGCGCGTGATAATTAACTATTAATACGCACATTACTTCAAAATATCAGAGGTGCGTGCCTCGGATTCGAAGGCGAGACCTTTGACTTGGCAGTCCTATGGTCATATCACTAGGTTAACAGTTGCTGCTGATGGTATAGAGTTATACTAAACGTAAAGTGTAAAGTTAGCTGGAATGGTTTGAATTAAACAAAACAAATAATTAAGTTACATTACCAACTAAAAAATAGACAAGGGACGAAAGAAAAAGAAATAGTTTCTTCTCAATATCCGTTCTTTCGTCGATTGAAACGGACCAAAGAGATGACCTCTTTGATCCACTTTGCATCGACAAATGAAAGGGCTCAATGAATATCTTGTCTATTGAGATGTTTACTTTTCTTTCGTCCCCTCTGCATATTTTTTTGCAATGGTTTGTATACTTTAAAAATAGCGACGATATAAGTAGTACAGGATTCGAAACGTCGAGGATTAAATAATGTCAATAAAAGGCGATAAAATCCGTAAAAAGTCAAATTCAAAGAGTTTTAAAAGAGTTTCATATAATAGTTCAATTATTTGTCATTCTAATAAGAGTTGATATTTATTAAAAAATAATCTTAATATTATATATCCTCTAAAATTATATTGTATTTGTAATTTTGACATACGCTTGACCGCCAGTTCGCCTTAAGCAACAAATCTGTTTTGTGTCCCTAATATTACGTCATATTTTAGAGTTGCTATGGACAGCACCGGAGCTGGTGGCGGGTAGCATTTACCCTGGTGCAGCAGCCTCGCTCAAAGGAGATGTGTACAGCTTTGGGATAATCCTGGAAGAGATTGTACTTAGAGCGGGTCCGTTCCATCACTACACACCTACTATGTCCAGTAAAGGTGAGTCCAAGGTTATTTTCCATCAATACTCTGTTACAATAAACTTTTTATTATTTTGAAGTTGTATTGAGGCATTACGGCTAGCTTTTCTCCTTCAGACTATTCTAACAAGCCCAATATTATCCGGTTTTAAATAACATGAAAGAGAAAGGTTTTACTTTTTCATATTGAAACTTTTGAATGCGACGTGTGGCGTGGCGTCATCTATCTTCTATCTTCTATACTTATAATAAATCTGTAGAGAGGTCAATTCTGTACATGAAATATATTTCCAAAATAACTATCAGCGGGTGATTAGTGATCGATACTGACGCCAAAAATGCAATCAGTAAAATTTTTGTCTGTCTGTCTGTCTGTCTGTCTGTATGTTCGTTATAGAAACAAAAACCACTCGACGGATTTCAACGAAACTTGGTACAATTGTTCTTCATACTCCTGGGCAGGTTATAGTATACTTTTCATCACGCTATGATCAATAGGAGCAGAGCAGTGAAGGGAAATGTTGGGAAAATGAGTGATTCATGAGAAAGGTTTCAAGCTATAAAACATCACGCTACAACCCTTAGGAACGGGGCAACGCAGGTGAAACCGCGGGTGAAGAACTAGGGAACAAAGTAACTATTCCACGCGGACGAAGTCGCTGGCAAAAGCTAGTAGAAAATAAAAGTAAAATGCGAAGTGCGCGTGGATGGTAACTGGTACTGTTATTTATATGCATGCCTTCATTCGTATGAGAGTGGCAAGTTTAGTTGCCACTTAAAAGTCCTTATACACGACAATAAGTTTTACAGATCTTTCAGAAAATAATCATACGTTGTATATGCAGTTTTTTTCTGAATTTGTGAATTACTTTGCGTGTTATGAGTGACAATGTATATTATTGGGTGTTTTGATTCATGTGTTTTTTGATTGAATTTTTATGTTTTAATATTGTTATAATATTATATAATTTTTGCATTAGCCATTTAAAATCCTGTTTTTAATTTAATTTAAATTTAAATATATTTAATATTGACAGTATACATTTTTAGATTTTTTAATTTGACTGCCTCATTAGTCTAGTGGTACCAAGCGCGACTGCTACCCTAGAGGTCCTGGGTTCGATCCCCAGGTCGAGCAAAGTGTTTTTCTATGAAATTCTCAGTAGCAGCTCGGAGTCTGGATTTGTGCCCGATTAATGGCAATAGGCTCGCCCCCTATTACATGGGACCTAAACATACCGGCGAACTGTGGGTGTACATTAGTACGCCTCTGCCCAACCCTTCGGGGAATAAAGGCGTGATGGTATGTTATTTTTTAATTTGTATGATGTGATCTCCTTTAATTGAGAGTACACAAGGCTTATACAAATATCTTATGTAAAATTAGCATTAAGGGTTCTTCTGGGATGTTACTGCATGTGACAAATTAGGCATCCATGATAGGTCTAAACATTCAGGCCGGATAAGATTTTTTACACTAGGATTTTATCGAGTGCGTTTACAAACACAAATTCTCACATACACAGATGCCCAGATCCAGAACAACTACCTGTAGATCATACAAATATCTGCTCCGTGTGGGAATCGAACCCACAACACGTGGTGCAGAAGCCGATCGCTCCGCTGCTTCACCAAACGTGTCGTCAATTATTATTTTATCAAAAGTGATTTCATAGTCTAATCATTAAATATATTAAATAGAGGACACACACATTGTCACTATTTATAATGAGAAAGAATTTTAAAGGAATATTAATTTAATAGAGCAGCGGTAGCCTGCTAGGGCGACGGACTTGCGATTTTGTGGTTGCCGGTTCGAAACCCACTCATTGTACTACCGACGTGAACTCACTCGTAACAAAAAAAATGTGATAGCATAGTATGCTACGCCGTAGCAGTATAGCACGCTACGCCGTAGCAAGCTACGCCATTAAACACCAAATACTGTTTCTTTTTAAAAAACGCCTCACACTAGGATTTTCTCCTGTATCGTGGGTGCGTTTACAAACACAAATTCTCACAAACATAAACACCCAGACCCGTAACAACTACCTGCAGATCATACAAATATTTGCTCCGTGTGGGGATCGAACCCACAACATGTTGCGCAGAAGCCTATTGCTCAGCCAAACGTGTTATTACAAGGCGCACAGGGAGAATACGAAGCCGACAGCTCTTCGTTAAGTTTAAGCCAGCTTTGATTAAAACATAGATAGGTTTAACATTTGAATGTTCTTCTAACTTTCTCAAAATATATTTTATAGCAACTCTTAAGACTGAAATAATCTAAACTTTAGAAATGGAAGTTGTTTGTATAATCTTTAAAGTTAACAAGTCTATGGTAATACTTAATTATTTTACTGATCCTACTTTCAATCTTGAATATTAAGGGTCCGGCGGAGCTTGAATTTCTCACAAAAATGTAATACCGAAATCAGTCGAATTCCAGACAATATTCTATCAAATTATGTTATTATTCAAATTTCAATACTGTCAATCTACGTTCTTACCGTACTATTTCATCTACTATTAATTAACTGAAAATAAAAGATTGGAAAATCGTTCCAAACTTGGTAATTTTATCAAATATAGTAGTCGTTTACATTTGTTTCCAGTGAAGTATTTTGGACAAAATGGTAGCGTAGGAACCTAGATTAACGGTATCGGGTTCCGAATAAAAACACAATTTGTTAAATTGTCTTTGAATTACGATTTATTTCGGTATTACGTTTGTAAGAGAAATTCGGTCCGCCGGACTCTAAAAGCAATGTACATATATCGTCTGAGTAGATTGCAATTTTTTTTTTATTTCCAGAAATAGTAGGTCGCGTATGCGCCCGAGAGTCTCCCCCATTTCGTCCAGTAGTGGGCGTGAGTGAGGTAGGAGCTGCAGCAGGAGGTGGGGGAGGAGCTGCCGTCGAGCTACTGGAATTAGCGGGAAGGTGCTGGGCAGAGGGGCCCGATGATAGACCCAGCTTCGACGCAGTCAATGCCAATTATATCAAGTGAGTGGTTTCGATAATGAGAGAAATTATTTTGCCACTGATCACAAGTTATCCAAACTTATATTACAAATGTGAGACTAGCTTTGTTTATCTATTTGTTACGATTTCACACCTAAACCGCTGGACCGATTTTGATGACGTTTGGTAGATTGGACTTTGGAGAATATGATAGGCTTCCTTTTGTTGGAGTTTTTGCTTTGCCTCAAAAGTTGAGATCTTAGAAAATCGTCGACAGAGAAAATAGATTTATTCGTTAGCATGATGCGCAGAGAATGAATTAAAAATCACAAGTCACATCTACTAAAGCGATCATCGCACAAGTTGTGGACAAATTTCAAAATTGATTTCGATTCCAAACCCAATTTTAAAATAAGTTAATCGTTCCTAGTTTGGCTACTTTACCTTAAAAAGAAAAAGGTTTCTGAGTACATTTTCGAGTAAGCTAAAGATTTCATAAACCCTTGATTACGTAGGTATTAGCTTCTGCCCGCGACATGGTCTGCGTGGACTTCAGGATTGGGTCCGACCTGGATAAAAAGTAGCCTATGTGTCATTCTAGGCTATAATCTATTTGTCTACCAAATTTCATCCAAATCCGTTCCGCCGTTCTAGCGTGAAAGAGTAACATATATCCATACATCCATCCATACTCACAAACTTTCACGTTTATAATATTGGTAAGGATTATATAGAAGGTACCTGTTAGATGGAGCTATTGTGAAGATGTCAAGGTGTTTGATCGGGTATCACAGTAACATAACAGCTAATGGATAACAAAAGAGTGTATTTTGTAGACCTATAATGAAAGCTGAAGGGATTATATTTTATAGGGTTGTTTACTAATACAGACACTTATAAATTTTCCTATTAATTTTATTTCAGCTTTACCTAAAATTAAGTTTAAAAAACTCGATAAAATATAGCTCCTTAATATGATTATATTCGAAGTGGCTGTAGCCTAATGGCTAGGGCTTCGGACATGCGATCCTGTGGTTGCCGGTTCGAAACTCACCCATTACACCACCGACGTGAACCCAATCGTAACACAAGCAATTAGATCATAGATAGACATAGTGTTTGCTAGATTATATACATTTTCCCCTTTAATTTTAGGTGCGAAATAATGTTTTTCTTAGATATAAAAGTAATAGGCTGAAAACGAAACCATATTCAGAAATAGCTCAAAATTACACAATGGGATCTAGAAATCTTACTAGAAACAACAAGAATAATAATTTATAAAATATTATTAAGACGCTATTAAAAATACTATATTATCAAACCTTTGTCAGGCTAACATACCCTTAAACTGTACAATAAACATGTATTATAGATTAACCTTAACGTTCAATATACTTTAAGTACAATCTTTTAGGCTACTTGAAACTGCCATGTCTATCTAAGTAGGTGTATAACACGTGTTTGCTTTTAGGGGCTACTGTGATAATCTTATGGACGATCTGCTTCGGCGTATGGAACAATACGCTAACAACCTCGAGTCTCTAGTTGAGGAGAAAACCGAACAACTGTCCCTGGAGAAACGAAGATCTGAAGAACTTCTCTATCAAGTACTGCCAAGGTACTGTAATTATTTATATTGGAACAAGACTACACTCATGCATGCGTTGATGAAACCCGAGTCCCAATACTTAAATCTTATGATTAAATCGACTATAAGAAGACCGATTATAGCGACCGAGCCAATATGAACCTAATTGGCGAGATGTAGAAAGCGTAGTAAGTAGAAAAATAAGTAAGTAAATAATCGGACAAAAAATTTATTTATTATTGTAAAGTTTCATTTACATCCATACTTACTAATATTATAAATGCAAAAGTAACTCTGTATCTTTTTACCCCTAAACGGCTGAACCGATTTTAATGAATTTTGGCAAATTGATTCGTCAAAATGTCATTGTACATACAGGCCTGTAGCTCAACAACTGATGGCCGGCGAAGTTGTCCAGCCAGAAAGCTTTGAGTGTGTGACGGTGTACTTCAGCGACATTGTGGGCTTCACTGAGCTCTGTGCCGCCTCCACTCCCATGCAGGTGGTGGACCTGCTCAACGACCTGTACAGCACTTTCGATAGGATCATAGGGTTCTATGATGTTTATAAGGTGAGTGCAATTTTAGGAGTCTGGTTGGAATTAGTCAAATTGCATGTAGACTCTCCTTCCTGGGATGAGAAAGAAAGTAATAAACCAAATTTATTTGTTAAGTATATCTGAACACAAAGAAGAAAATAAGTAATACCTAATTATTGATAAGTAAATTGCTGCCCAGCATAATGTTGGTTACGATGAATTGGTTATGATCTTCTCATTGGACCGATAATGGCTTAAGGTAAAAGACCTTCCACACAGAGGCTGCCCAGTTATCAGTTCAAGGTGTTTATTTTTTTATTTCAACGTCTTTCTTCTTTCTCTCTCTCTCCCTAAATATATTTTGGAAAAAGTAACGGTGATAATGGTGATATCTTCTCTCATGTATTGTTAAGGTGGAGACCATAGGTGACGCGTACATGGTGGTCTCTGGTCTGCCGGAACGGAACGGTGACTTGCATGCGCGGGAGATCTGCCTTATGGCGCTAGCCATCGTGGAAGCTGTCCGAGGGTTCGTGGTGAGGCACCGGCCTACACATCGATTGGAGGTTTGGATAATACAGAGTGCAAATAAAAAAATATGTTTCTATGTGTATTACAGAAAATATCCGACTTGCTCGGTGGTTGGCCTACTTGGGGTCTGACTGGCTGGCGACCACTCTTACGTCGGAGTTTGTCGTAAAGCACCTTTTTTTATACCACTAAGGTGGCAAACAAGCATACGGCCCGCCTGATGGTAAGCGAGCTACATACATAAATCATGTTAATTTGAAATTGATTGTAGCAAAATCAATTGCAAAATCTTTAATGGGTCTTTAAAGACCCATTAAAGACATTAAACAAAGTACACCCAATACTGATTTCTGACACTTACGCGAATATCTTAAGAGAGGTAGGGCATAGTGGAATTGAATTAATTCCACTCACAATTAGAGCTGCTTGGGAAGTACTTTCCTCCACCTTGCAGAAAATCGTATCCAAATAACATAACTCCGTGCTATGTTGTGTTCTTAACGGTGAGCAAGGTCGCCACAGCTCCGCGAGGAAGCGTTGTGTTGGCAGTGTGGGGAACAGGTGGTGTTTTGTTACCTCCGCTGTCATGCATGGCAACATGTCTCCTATGCTGCCAGCCCAACTATTCCTCCTTAATTTACAGGGTCGGCAACGCGCGAGTGATACCCTTGGTTTTGCAAGCGTCCATAGGCTACGGTAACCGCTTACCATCAGGCGGATCATATGCTTGTTTGCCACCATAGTGATATAAAAAAATACTAGTCATTGAAATAAAACTTTTTACGGATATTATGGATGCTGTGCCCATGTACACCCAAGTCGACCTATTAGAACTGTTCAACCCTAATTTAGTTTAAACGATAATAAATTGCCAGGTTCAGCCCTAAAATATGTCCTTATATCGGTCACGCAATACGATTATTGTAAAGGAACAAAGGTTTTGAAGAATCCTTTGTAAGGTTCGTTTCACAGACAAAGGAATAAAGTTGGTCGTTGGTAAGGTCATCCTTTCTTTTCTATATAAATTTAATTCACGTGGGCTTTAACAATAGACGACAAAATATTATAAGAACTAAGTATTTATAAAAAGATCGAGTACCACGAGTGACGTTATGGTAACTTTTTTTTCTTTAAAGAAAGAAAAAAAAAATTGAGTCCTTGCGTAAGATTTATTGTAAAAGTTTTAATGTGACAATGAAATAAAAGGTTTTTTTTTTAAGAAAAGCTACTTACTAGCAATTTGTGTCACACATGACTAGTATTCTTGTTAACCCCTCGTGCTTAGCTAAATGCTTGTGTTACGAGTGGGTTCACGTCGGTAGTGCAATGGGTGGGTTTCGGACCGGCAACCACATGATCGACAAGACCGACGCCCTAGCCATTAGGCTATCGCCGCCATTAATGCACCTAGTTTTGACAATTCAAAAGTACCTGTACCATTGGTTTATTTGAAATAAAAGATTTGACTTGACTTGACTTGACTTGAATTAACTGTATAAGATAAGTGTATAGGTGACACTTACGCGAATATTAGACATAATGAAATTGAAATGAAATAAAAGAATTTTATCGGAATTCATCGCGTAACTGCCTCGTTAGCCTAGTGGTCCTGAACGCGACTGCTACGCTAGAGATCCTGGGTTCGATTCCCGGGTCGAGCAAAGTGTTATTGGGGTATTCTATAAAATTCGCAGTAGCAGCTCTAAGTTTGGTATTTGTGGGCGGTTAATGGCAATAGGCTCACCCCCTATTACATGGGACTTAAACATACCGGCGAACTTTGGGTGTACATTATTACGTCTCTGCCTAACCTCTCGGGGAATACAAGTGTACGAGCTATGCTACTCATTGACCTTTGTAGTAATAAGAACGAGTAGGTACGTCATAATGCACATCGCTATGTTTAGGTGTGCATTTCTCAATTTAATAAATAATTCAACAAAGATGTAATTTAAGTAGTGACAAAAAACGACTCAACTGAAACGTTCGTCTACTCTTTCCTAACATAACAATTACATAACCTTACACAACATAACATAAACATAACATTTACACTGTTTGGCATCGAACCCCAACAACAGGCGTGATGGTATGTTATGTCATCACGTTACATAGACACTGAGTGACTACCCGTGTCCACGGACCCTATAAAAGTTCCAAAAAGTCGAGATTCACGTCCTGAGCACACTGACTCTGAGAATTACGAAAATAATGACACAGCATATTCTTTCTAACTTTATTATGTAATTTGTTAAGCTTGTCTCTTTTTAACCCCGACGCAAAAAGAGGGCTGTTATAAGTTTAACGCGTGTATCTATGTGTCTGTTTGTCTGTCTGTTGCATCGTAGCTCCCAAACGAATGGACCGATGTTGATTCCGTTTTTTAAAGGTGAATTGATTGAGAGTGTTCTTAGTTATATTTTAAGAAAATCTGGCAAGCCCCTTGAAAATTATCAGCTCTTTACTAGTTGATGAAGGGATATGAGCGGCTTTCACATGTCTGATCCATTTGAAACTAGGGATCTTGTTACTTCAATTATATTGTAAGAACATGGTAATGGTAACTATGATTTGATGCTGCGGGGGATTTTTAAATTTTAAATGTTATGTATGTCGTAATTGTTCCGCTGCGATACGCTTCAGTGTGCTAAAGGCATTAATAATTCTTACTAATATTAATGTGAATGTCACGGCCAAGAATGGCTCGACTTGGTTTATTTGGCTAGTTTATTACGCAGGTTCGTATTGGGGTCCACTCTGGCCCGGTGTGCGCCGGCGTGGTGGGGGTCAAGATGCCCCACTATTGTCTGTTTGGGGACACCGTCAACACTGCCAGTCGTATGGAATCCACTGGACAACGTGAGTTACGTTCTTCATACTTAAAGAAATAAGTAATTTAAAGGGAGTTTCGTTTTGAAGGGAAATTTCCATGCATACAAATAAATAAATAAGAATTTTATTTCAATACCAGTTGACTTTACAATGGGTTCTTAAATTTACATACAAGCTGGAATATATGTATGTATAAAGTCTTAAATAAGCAGTGGTAGCCTAGTGGTATGACCGTCGGACTGCCTAGTCAAAGGTCTCGAGTTCGAAACTCTCTCTGACTTTTCGAAGTCATGTGCGTATTAATAGTTAATTAGTTATCACGCGCTTAAACGGTGAAGGAAAACATCGTGCGCGGTAGACTATAGCCTAATCCATTTCATTTGAGAGGGGACCCGTGCCCAGCAGTGGGACAATATGTATGTAAAGTCTTAGCTTGAAACCGTTGACTCCCAAACTAGGTGCAACCTGTATTTTGGGAGTCAGTGTTCCTTCACGATTACAGAACTCCAATTATTTATAGCATATGAGATTTAATAACTGAGGTCTCAAGGCGCTAGTGATACTACTTGTATTGCTAGCATCTGTAGGCTGCGGTGGCCATTTACGATCAGGCGCCCTGTATTTTTGTCATCTTATCTACCTATACATAAAAAATGCTTTGTCCTGGATAACTGATTGACGAATCAACGCACCGCCTAAACTGCTGATCGTAGAGACCTGAGACTTGGAGGGAGTGTTCTTTGTATGAGGTAGACATCCGATAAGAAAGGATTTTTTGGAAATTCAACTCCTAAGGTTCAAAGCTCGGTCAACGTATTACTGATTGAGTTTTATGAAAGCAGCATAATTTTACTTATCACTTTTAATGCTAAATATGTACAGCTTTATTCATGAACAGCTAGCTCCATTATAATATAAACAAGACAATAAGTCAGTTTGTAACCGAGTTTAAAAAGGGTGGACGATTTCAATTTGACTATATTATTTATGTGTATCGGTTTGGAAAATACACTGTAAAATACTTTAGGTCGGTTATATTTTTCTTGTCATCCGAATATTGAAGTCGGCTTTCATAATGTAAAGACCACGCTCATTTTAATATAGATATACATATGTTTTTTTAATTTCTTAGCTCTACGGATCCACTTGAGCGAGAATACGAGAGCATTACTTGACCAGTGGGGCACATTCGTTGTGGAGCGCCGAGGGGAGGTGGAGCTGAAGGGTCGCGGGAGGATGCTGACGCACTGGCTGCTGCACTGCTCCGAGCCCGAAGCCAGGCCCCCAACACAAGGACCACAGCCCCCTCCCCAGTATCCAATACTATTCCCTACATTACCTCAACCTGCACTATCTTTACAAGTCCCTTATCTGGTGGTGGAGCCACCTACTCTAGCAGCTTGAAGATTTAAACGTTATTTTATGTGGATTTAATTGATGTATAAACAAGTAGAGAGTTAACTTTCTCTATACTAAGTAAAACTATATCCTACGTTATTTTAGTGAAGGAAAACTTTGATCGCGAGCAGGGCTCCAACCTGCGACTTCTGGTTAGATACACCAGATGCTCTGACCTCTAAGCCACCGCAATTCCCACCCGCCATATCGAAATTTGTCTTCACATTCTGAATTTATGTCTTAAGGTCAGAGCGTCTTGTGTATCTAACCAGAAGACGCAGGTTCGTATCCTGCTCGCGATCGAATTGTTCCTTCACTAAAATAACTTTATAATCTTAGCATGGAAAATGCAAAAAAAAACGCAAAAAGATAGTTTATTCTACGTTCTTTGATATAGGAAATTGTTGTATTACTTTACGCAGTCGACCAAAGGGGCGGGAACTTTGCACAGTAAGGTTAATGACAAAAAAAGAGACACAGTAAGTATTTGTACATATAATTTGCTATCTACTAAATTCATTTTAAATTAATAGCAGTAGGTAGGTATACTGGAGACGCATTTGGAACTCGAAAAATTCATCCAAGTAATTAAAACTTTTATAGAATTATGAATGTTCTGATTATGAAGGGTATTATATCTTGGATTACGTCTTAAGCCATAGGGCCGTTCTGCTGTCAAATGCAATTACCTTAAAAACAATATCTGTGATAAATGCTGGGTCATTTATAATATCAGACCTCCGTAAAACATAAACTTGGACCGTTATCGTCGGGTAAATTAAAAGTCCATAAAAATACAAAGATTTTTGTATAGACTTTAATGGCAAGTTGTGTTGGATGGTTACTTTGCAAAAAGAAAATATAGCTAAGAACACTTTGGATCAAGTCACCTTTCAAAATAAAAAATGGAATCAAAATCGATGCAATCATTTGGGAGCTACGATGCAGCAGACAGGCACAAAGATACACACGTTAAATTTATAACCCCACTCTTTTTTACGACGGGAATTAAAAACATAAATTTTATTTTTCTAAACGGATTTATAAACCTGGCTCTTACTGAGAGACTAACTTAATATAGCGACTGCGTTAGTCAAATGCAAATTTTATGAACATTTTATCCGCTTTCCACTAGTTAATGACTTGATGGTAATATCATTTACATTTTACAAGCTTCTACATCACAATGAGTGTTTAACGAGGGGATTTGCTTTAGATCTACACGACCCTACTACATTTGTCACGTACAAATGCATTTAAATTGCATTTTGAAGTCACAGGGGATGAAAGTTAGAACTACTAGATATAATGGAGTTCATGGATACGCATACATAGGCACATTTATGTTTGTTTATATTTAGATATTTGATTTTGACTGCCACGTTAGAGGTCTCGTTCGATTCTCAGGTCGAGCAATGTTGTTGGGTTTATTTATTAAATTCTCAGTAGTAAGTTGGACTTGAATGGTCGGTTAATGGCAACAAGCTTGTCCACTAACACATGGGACTTAAACATACCGGCAAATGTGGTTGAAGTAAAGGGTCGCGGGTTCCATTTTCACAGAAGTAAATATGTGTTTATAAATGTACCGAATGATACGGGAAAAATCTTAGAGTAGGTAGCAATTCTAGTAAAACTTATTTTGTCTATTAAAAACCTACACCTACTTGCTCGTGCGTCACTGCCAGTTAACGTGTGTTACGTTTCACACATATACTTTATAGAGGTAGGTACATTAAAATAAGGTAAATAGTTCTATGAGAACTACAAAAAGGCAGAAAGTAAAAGTTTAGATACCGTATTCATCAATTATGAAACATTGATAAATACGGTAATACAAGAGAGGTAGGGCATAGTGGAATTGAATAATTCTACTCACAATTGGAGCGGCTCGACTGGGAAAGTACCTCCACCTTGCAGATAATTGTAGCCAAATAACATAGCTCCGTCCTATGTTGTGTTGCTAACGGTGAGCAAGGTCGCCAGAGCTCCGCGAGGAAGCGTTGTGTTGGCAGTGTGGGGGACTGGTGGTGTTTTGTTACCACCGCTGTCATGCATGGCAGAATGTCTCCTATGCTGCCAGCCCAACTATTCCTCCTTAATTTACAGGGTCGGCAATGCGCGAGTGGTACCCTTGGTTTTGCAAGCGTCCATATGCTACTGTAACCGCTTACCATCAGGCGGACCGTATGCTTGTTGGCCCCCTTAGTGGTATAAAAAAAAACTAAGTCGTTTTTCCTGTAAATTTCAAGTATACAGAGCCAATTTAGGGAAATATACCTCCACGTGTTTATACAATTTCCTCAAAGAAATTATACCTACGTATACATGTCAAAATATACTTGTACCATATTTCCATTTGCACAACTCTCCCGGAAAATTTACTTTTGCAGACACGGCGATACCCGTGTTATAAACTCAAGGAATAAGAGTTTATTTGTCGAGAAATATAATGTACACACCATGTGAGAATATGTAGGGATATGTTTAAATTATAATGGAGTTAATGGGATGACTGCCTCATTAGTCTAGTGGTCCCAAGCGCGACTGCTACCCTAGAGGTCCTGGGTTCGATCCCCAGGTCGAGCAAAGTGTTATTGAGTTTTTCTATGAAATCCTCAGTAGCAGCTCGGAGTCTGGATTTGTGCCCGATTAATGGCAATAGGCTCGCCCCCTATTACATGGGACCTAAACATACCGGCGAACTGTGGGTGTACATTAGTACGCCTCTGCCTAACCCTTCGGGGAATAAAGGCGTGATGGTATGTATGTTAATGGGATGTACCTACCCTATCTGTACCATCAAACCATCACGCGTGTATTCCCCGAAGGGTTAGGCAGAGGTGTTCTAATAGACACCTACAGTACGCCGATAAGTTTAGGATCCATGTAGGTCCATGTTTTGGTGCCAGGGCGCGTACCTATTGCTATTAATCGGGCACAAATCTTTCTGAGCTGTTACTGAGAATTTCAAAGAAAAATCTAATAACACTGCTCAACCTGGGAATCGAACTCAGAACCTCTAGAGTAGCAGTCGCGCTTAGAAAAACTAAACTTATGAGGCAGTTACCTTATGGGGCGTGTTCTGTGCGTCCCGTTGCAGTAAAATAGATGTCTTCCTACTGTTGAAAATATTAAATATAGAATTATAGCATCAAATGGAGTTTTTTGTACAATTGTATAAATAAAATCTTATTCCAATTATTGCACCATTTGAGCCATTCTGAAACTGAATATTAAAAAAAAAATGTATGATTTGCGCAAAAGATTATGTACGCTGACGTCACAACTTTCAATACTCTCATTGTATTTATAAGACACGAGAGTTGTATAATAGTTGTAGATCGACAATGTGTTAAGAAAATCCTATCCGACTCGGGAAGGTATTGTTAGGTATCGAGATTCTATTTATATAATAATTTTAACGTTACAAGAAAAAAAAAACCCGAAAAAAAATATATAAAACGAGGAAACTGAAATGGCATTACTTACGGTGGCAGCGACATCGACCCTGGTGCCAAATATACTAAAGCCTATAATCGTTTCATCACATTAAAAAAATTTGCTACATTTTAGGATAATTGCGGCAATTCCGTATTGTAGCAATTGCGCCAATAGTGAATTTTAAACTTCATTTTCATGAATATTTATTGTTTCTTATTTTATTTGGTGATGTGATTGAGATACCTATATGCTTCCCTTTTTTTATTGCTTAAGTCGGCAAACGAGCAGACGAGCCACCTAATGGTAAGTAGTCATCTCCACCCACCGACACCTACAACACCAGAGGAGTTGCTGATGTGTTGCCGAGCTTCAAGGGCCCCGACGGTCTGTAGACTGCCAAAGCCCGCAACTGCGGGGGAACTGGCTCTTACGCGCAAATGTCGAAACACACACGGGGGTGCTTTACGACAGAGTCCTACGTAAGGGTGGTCACCAGTCAGTCAGACCCCGAGAGGTCAGATATTTTCTCGGCCCTTACGAGATGCCAATCTGAATGGCAGTGAGGGACTGTATTCTAACCTGTCCCCACACGGGAAAAGGACTAGGTTTCCTAGGTTCCCTTTCGGATAGGACTGGGTTTTTTTATATAGTGTATATAGTTGTGTTTCATAAATAAATTATATTTGAAGTTTTCATATAATATAAATATTACATAATAGTAGTGCTAAATAGAGAGTAGTAAACTATTGTAGAATAATTTAAACTTTTATATTATATCTCTTTATGAACTATGCTACTTAGTATAGGTGTCCTTAAATGTCTATTTTTATATGAATGTTAACTACAAAAATAGTTGTAATGAAAAAATATAGATGCTTTTATTTATTTTACGTCAATTATCTGTGAAAAATGACAATTATTTTCTATGTTTGATGATAAATAAAATACAAAAAAATATTAGCAGTTTTATTTTATAACCAGAATAAGTGAATGAATCTAGAATTCTAGACTAGACTGGAATATAGTCTATAAATATTAATTAAACGACTTTGTTTGTGTTGAAAAACTTGGGAATGAGGTAAATACCCTTGGCGACTAAAAGCCTAACAATAAAACTTTTGTAAGCACTTATCTTAGTTAATAATTAAATATCATCCGAATAACAACTATATAGGTACCTACATAATTGAAGATATATCTAATATTATTCTCTAAAATCTACGACAAACTCTCGCTCTTTCTCTAACGCATCTATTGTACTCTTCTTCACAATCGTATAATCAGAAGATTTGTTCTTCATAATCTCCATCAGAAATACGATTATCGAAATGACAAAACCAAAACACAGACAGAGAAAACAACTAAGCGTCTGGTGCTGAGTTAGCGGTGAAGGATCGGAATTTATTGTGGTGACGTAGCTAGTCTTCATCGTAGTATCTCTTTCCAATAAACCACTTTCAATCATCCGAGGTAACCAGGTAGCAAGTGGCCGAACAAATGGAGAGTACATCTTCATCCACACGACCAGTGGAACTGTTAGAATGGATTCCGGTAGAACATGACCACACTCGTTCTCTTTCTTTCCTTGTGCCAAACAATAAGCGACAGCATACTCCAAAGAGGCAGCTAACACAAACTTTTGTTTGCCGTCCATCACATCGCGGAATAAATCTTCAAATTTCACTTCAGGAATAATTTCAAAGCCATCCCTGATTAGAGGATCGAATTCAAAATGAGCGTAAATGCCAGCCCGACCACCAAACCTGTAGCCATTGTCAACAGTTTCCTTTAAGTTCGCGAAGTTGCCAATAAGAGTATCCGTCTTCAAAGCTCCAATAAGAACGCTTTGATATGCATTTCTGACGACAAAAGTGAACCAAAGCCAAAGACCTACGATATAGAAGTCCCTGAATCGTTTCGGAGCTACTCTAATTGTTTGCCCTAACATCGCTCCCCATACTCTAAAAGCAGCACCTTGGACTTTATCAAAATTTTTAAAATAATGATTGCAAAACTTTCTTATACGCTTGAACTTTAAAACAAAGGGTAGAGATATTACTATGAATGTCACTACTAGGAGGATAAGCCACAGGTAACCATTTAGAGGGGATAGCAATCGCCACCACACCGGGCCCGGAGCAACAGGCGGTGCCAGCCACGCTAGACGAATTCTAAAATATGGCATCGAATAGTCTAGAAGACCTAGTCTGTCTACTCCCAAAGGTATAGTGCATGTGGAAATATTTGCCAACCCTGATATAACATCATTCAAAGAGTCCGACCAATTCTTAGCACGATCAGAATCGATGCTTATATAATCTCTTGCAGAAACTATGGGAGTAAAATTCATGATATCCCTGAGTAGCCGTACAATCGCTCTTTTTATAATTTGCAGTGGAATCTTCCGTTCTGTACCCAGGTGGTAAATTTTGTTCGTCGAAATGTACAGAGGACACTCGTGCATATTGCGCATCTTATCTGGATACATGTTATCGTAAGATACATTTTGCTTCCAATAGTTAATGAGAACAGGTTCAGTATTTTGACAACTCAAATGGTTTTTGTAAGGAAAGTAAGTATACATAGCAACTTTCCCTTTTTTGTCTTTGGTGACGATTACCACATTGGTGACGTAATAGCTCCACAATAAGCTGGTAATGTGATCAAGTTTCTTTCGACTCGAGTTTATAATAATGAGGAATTTTGCTCCGCCGTTCAGCAAATACTTTCCCCTAAGCTCTGGTTTTAGTTGGTTCAGTAACCTGAAGAAAGACTGGTGATTGTCTACGATGATGATCACTTGCTTTGCTGCATCACTTCCTCTACTTTCAATCATCATAGTTCCTTTATAAGCTTTTAGGAATTCAGTAATTAATTTATCATCGACATCTCTATATAGAACAACAGCAGTTTTCCGATAGTTGAAATTTTGGTTCGCCACCTCTACCGCACTGTTAACGATATCGTTTTGGTTTTGTAAACATGTTACAATTTTAAGATAAATGATGGTAAAATAAAATAGATTTTCCAGAGATTTCCTGAACATGTTAAAAATACCTTTGAACGGCGAGTATAAAGTTCTTATAAAGTGTCTAAAATTCTTAGTCCTGTCTGTAAAGTTATTGGACTGAGCGAATGTTTCTGACTGACATCAGTGGTAATAAATCATCTTTAGTTTTAAATGGTGTGATGTCATTCGGTGCAGACATCTTTCATTCAGACTTTGATAGATGCATAGTTAATGCAGTTATTTGAGAAAGAACAGTAGATAGAAAAATAGAATGTCGTGATTTATGAATTATAACCATTATTTTTAATGGCTGTAACATAGAATAAAGTAATGTATTAAGTGGCGATGAAAATGTATGTAACGAATATTGCATAAAACCTATTACATAACAAAGTTTAAATTAAAATCTTCTTCTCTTAATCTTAAAATAACATATTTATTACGAAATTGCACCACTAACAAAAATAAAAACCAGCCATTTTTTTTTAAATTTGAATCACTAAATACAGTTAAATGCAATTTATAATGGTAATTACAAGTTAAAAATAAAGTATTTACGTTGATAATGACTTTAAGTAATGTATAACGTCGCTATCAGAAACATAAAATTCAATACATAATTATGTGTAGGTAACTATGTACAGCCCGAATCTTGTCAAAATTAGGGTGAACATGAATTTTCTGGGTGTAGTCGCTCCACCATCGACCTCATCGATGCCCCAAATGCAAGATTGAAGTTAATAGCAAGCCCAATTTTATTAAAAAAATTAGATAACATAATATATGACTATACCCCGGTGAAGGAAAATATTGTGGAGTTAAGGGAATCCACAAAGGTCTTGAAAGAAGGCCCACAAAACGACGCGAAATAGAGTAACTTTACTGCTAAACTTAGCATGAATTCTTTTAATTCAGAAGAGAATTGTAAAAGAGTTCCTAAAAGATGGACAGAATTGGGTTACAGATTTATAGGTTCCTTGTTCGTATACAATTACGCATCACCGAAAGCGTGCGCCCTGTCCATTGCTATAGCAACGCGCATAACAACATCATAGTAAACAAAACAACATCGCGGAATTATGTTTTCTTCCAATTAGCTTAATTATTTTAGGCCTAGATCAAGTAACACGTATCTTACGTCACCTTTGACGTCATAGCCAAGTTTGCTCAACGGTTTGTGGTAATAAATTTTAACAGTCCTATTATTAATTTTAGTATCGGTGTTAGTATTGTGTTTGTGCTCAAATATTTAAAATTAATGTTAAGTGATCATAAATCCCTATTAATTTAGATATACAAAACCATAAATAATGTTTAGAAAAATTTACCCATTTCACAAGTAATTAAAGAACTAAATTATTATAGTAAAGTGGGTAGTTATTTTATTTTAGCACTGTGTGTTTAAAGCTTCTTTAAATAATACTTATTATAGGTTCATTCATATAAGAAATGAAAACCGGAGTATTACGTCATTACGTTTATGATTGGCTGGCAATAATAACACTTGTTGGTGCAAAAGAGCTGGAATTGCCGGGGAGCTGTCAGCAAGGGCAGTACTACGAGCCTAGTGCTCTAGCTTGCAGGACATGTCCTGCTAACGCCTCCATGATCACTTCTACTGATGGTAAGTTCATACAAGTGTACCTAACGGTTCCGTCTAAAGGAGGCAAAATAAATAGTAAGACCAATCAAGTTGCCACAAACTGTCAAATTTCCCCAATGGATAATAAACTGTATTGTTTGGCGATTAAATTGAAAATCGATTGAAGAAATTTGACAGTATTAGATACCATGATGTGCAGTTAACTGTACAACTGTCCTGTTCTAACTTTACTAAAGTAAATAAATGAAAGAGGAGGGGATGGCATATATAACTCTTCGTGCCAAATAATTGACACAATGCCGATAACTGCATTTTTTGTTGTCTGTCGAACCTCCTTCTAAAGGAGCTGTTCTATATGGACACAGATTAGACTTCCGTGTATAAAGAATCATTATAGTGACAATTAGGCCTATTTACTTAATGTAAACTATAGGTAATATCGTTGAAAGCCCTAATACTAGCTGTTTTAAGCACCACAGTCATGTATAGACGACAAACCAAAATGTGCCAAGCACACCTATTATACCTATTAGTGGTCTAATTGAAATAAAACATTTTGACTTTGACTAAGGGCAAAAAGAAGTCAGTGCCTATCTTAGCTTTTCTTATCTTAGCTTTTATTCAAGCTGTTTTGTTTCTAGGTTTCGGTTGCTCTTGTGCAGAACACAGTGTACCAGTAGCAGTAGATCGTTGCAGACCATGCAATTCTACTGAAGTGGTATCCGCTGATGGTAAGACGTGCATACCGCGACGATGTCAGAATGTTTCTGGCAGGATTGCGTGCAGGAAATGTCCTGCTGATTATATTACAGGTATGCTACTAGGTGCTGTACTCTAAAGGAGCTATAGGCACTAATGAATGTGTCAAATATTTTGTTTGGAAAACCTAGTTCCTTGGCTCCTAAGGAACTAGATTTTTATGCTCGAGGCACTAACAGGATATTAAGGCTCCAAACAAAATATTTGAAAGATTCATTTGCGTATCGCTCACTATTGTTTTGAATGAAATCATCATTATCCACAGCCTGACATCACCCACTGCTGGATAGAAACCTTTCGCGGTTAGAGACAGCCAAGATGGTCTTGTGCTGTTCTCGTCTAAATACGCCCTCTGACTTGATTTATGAAGTCGACCCTTCTCGCTTTTGGACGTCCAACACTTCTCTTGCCATCTCTCGGCCACAGTTCAGTCGAGCCGAGTCCTGCACAATTTCTTTTTTTGGGGAATAGGGACAAACGAGCAGACGGATGGCCTGATGGTAAGCGATTACCGCCGCCCATGCACACTAAAGGAGTCACAAGTGCGATGCTGGTCTTATAAAAAGGGGTTATCACGACTGCCTCATCTTAAATAAAATAGGCTTAATATATCTTCGCAGTTACCTTAAATGTCGATGGCTCCCCTCTCAAGGAAGTGCAGTGCGTCAAATGCGCGCGAGGTTTCAAGGCCGAGAACAACGTATGCACACGATGTGAGTCCTGCACCTGCAACAAGAACCAGATCATAGTTAGAGGCATCTGTATATCGAAGAGCTATGTGAACTCAAGACCCAAGTATGAAGAAGGAAATCTACACCCTTTGGCTTTGTTGGATGTAGTGAAACATGAATATTTGTGTATGGTAAGTGGGTATTTGATAATATTGCCGTCATTTGCAGTACTAACTACCTCATTAGCCTAGTGTTCCTGAGCGGGACTGCTACGCTAGAGGTCCTGGGTTCGATTCCCAGGTCGAGCAAACTGCAGTAGCAGTAGCAGCTCGGAGTTTGGCATTTATGCTCGGTTAATGGCAATCGGCTCGCCCCGTATTATATGGCACCTAAACATACCGGCGAACTGTGGGTGTAATGAATTATAGGCTTGATGGTATATTATGTTATTTGCAGTACCTAATAGCAAAATGGTGGTTTCAACAATAAACTGCCTCATTAGTCTAGCTACTGCTACATTATTGGATTCCATTATGATTGTGTTTTTCTATGGCCATTCCTCCTTAATTTACAGGGTCGGCAACGCGTGAGTGATACTCCTGGTGTTGCAAGCGTCCATAGGCTACGGTTACCGTTTGCCATCAGGCGGGCCGTATGCTTGTTTGCCACCTTAGTAATGGTATAAAAAAAATGGCGTTCTCAGTAGCAACTTGGAGTTTGAATAAGAAACGTAACATTAAGAACCAACCGCCTCTCCAGACGATCCGAGACCTTAATCGAGGTCATGATACTCTTGCGGCCGCTTCCAATAACAAAATCATCAATAGATTTGCTTACTAAAGATAGGATTTTCACATTACCTTATGCCAAAATCCTTTATCTGGTAAGCAAATCTACTGACAGATTTATTATTGGGACCCGCCGTTCATTCTCCACAACTCCGACACATGACGAGTTTCCTGTACAGGTCCCCCTTAGAAGCGGCGGTAGCCTAATGGCTAGGGTGTCAGACTTGCGATCACGTGCTTGCCGGTTCGAACCCACCCATTGCACTACCGACGTGAAACAACTCGTAACAAAAGCATTTAGCTTAGTACGGGAGGTTCACAGGAATACTAGTAATGTGCGACCCACATTACTAGTATTTTTTTAAAAAAAAGAACATCACAGGCATAATTCAGTGTACTAGTAAGTAAGAAGCAAATAACATCCATTATCTTATAATGTAAAAAAATAATTATAAAAGAAATCTCGTAAAAAGTTGGGAAATAAAAAGGTGAAAGAACGAAACAAAGTTTTATAATGTATTTTTTTATTACGATACCCGTTTTTCTTGTCACTGAAGTTAGCGAAAAAGTATGAAAGCGAAATTTGAAGAGTTATTATTTGTTGTACGAGAAGATATTATTTGATGTGAAAAATTCCCTTCTAAATTCTTAGTAGTAGATTGTATAATGAATAGGCTTGCCCTATTTTACGTGGGACCTAAACACATCAGTGACCTGTGAGTGTGTATTGGTACGCTTCTGCCTAACCCTGCGGGGAATATAGCCTTGATGGTATGTTATGAGAAAAAATATTATTTGTTGTACGAAATATACCCGAAGGATGGAAGTATACCTACCGAGTAAATAGTGGCATCCCTTTCTCCCAGTAGAGTATCTCACACATAATATCTACAGTCTCCGAATATAATCTTGACCAATGTGAGTTTGCCAGTAACGAAGTAATAAACTACCACGATGTTTTTGCCACTCACATAAAGTTTATATTATGTAGGTACTAGAATTGATAATGTCAACCATAATGTATTATATATCGCTACACAGAATGAGAGGAAATTATTACGTGTAGCTCATAGGATTACGTCGGAGTCTGTTGTAAAGCACCCTGGTGTGTGATTCGACTTTTGCGCGAGAGAGCCCTCCCCTCTCGGTTGCTGCGGCTCCAGTCTGCAGTCCGTAGGGGCTCTCGATGCTCGGCAACGCATCAGCAACTCCTCTGGTGTTGCCGGTGTCGATCGTCGGCGATGACTACTTACCATCAGGTGGCTCGTCTGCTTGTTTGCCGACATAACCAATATAAAGAACTCATGCCCAATATTAACTACCGTCCTAAAAAGGAGAGGTCAGCGCATACTTGATACCTACTGGAAATGATGTGGAGCTGTGCGTAGATTCTAAAAATGTAAAATAATCTTGCAATTATTGTATTCTCATTTTCAGCAAAAGAATTTGCGGGCTTGTCACACTCTGGCCAATGAATGCGTCAAGAATTTCTACTCTACGGATCCGGCGGGACCATGTAGACTTTGGATTCAATCAAACTTAAATCCACCCAAAGGTAAAGTGGTACCTAATAAGATTACCTAAGCCAGAGTTCGAATACATCGTGGTCATAATGAAAGTTTGATTGAGCTGTCACTTTGTGCAAAACAAACACAAAAGTTTCTCGATTGTAAAAGACTTTGAGATTATAGCAATATAAAATTCCCCTATTTAGACTAAATAATATGACCCTATGTATATTACACTGTTGCTTATATTTGTTGAATTAATAAGTTCTTGTTTTATAATAACTCCTATCATGATATTGTATTATGACCAAAAATTTTCATGCCAGTAGGTACCTGGTTAGACATGTAGAGACAAAACTTAATTATAAGACCACTAGCTTCTGTCCGCGACTTTGTCTGCATGGACTTGGGTCCGACCTGGATAAAAAGCCTATGTTTTATTCTAGACTGTAATGTAATTTAACGACATAATGTAATTTAATTTGACGACACGTTTGGCGTAGCGGCTGAGCGATCGGCTTCTGCGCAACGTGTTGTGGGTTCGATCCCCACACGGAGCCAATATTTGTATGATCTGCAGTTGTTCCGGTTTGTGAGAATTTGTGTTGGTAAACGCACCCACGATACAGGAGAAAATCCTAGTGTGGGGCAACGTTTTTTAAAAAAAATACTGTATCTCTGTGCCAAATTTCATCCAGAATCGTTCAGCCGTTCTGGCGTGAAAGAGTAACAAACATCTATACATCCATACTCACAAACTTTCACGTTTATAATATTATTAAGGATGTTGTTTTTTCATGTTTTCCAACTTGGTCCCATAGTAAAAGTTGTTCATAATGATGATGAATACGCTGGAGTGCTGGACTCTTACATTTTTTATGGTAGATAAAAAATGAGGTTGTATATTGTCAGTACGTCATCCGTGAAGGTTTCTTTATTTATGTTACGTCTTTTGTGTGTTCTGTTATGCCGGCTGTACACGATCGTCGAAGAGACAGTATTGACAGACGAGTACGAGTAGGTATTGTGTACATGGTGTGCTCTCGTGTTGAGATTAAATCATTATTTATTTATTTATTTATTATTTGAGAATCTACTCGACCACAGGCATGCGAGGCTATGAGATGAGATAAGACGAGCGAGTACAGCCGGCATTGTGTTAGTTACCTATTTACTTATTTATGTCTGGATGTATGGGTGTTTGTTAGTCTCTCACGCCAGAACGGCTGAACTGGATTTCTGGCACACAGATAGATTATAGCCTGGAATAACACATAGGCTACTTATTATCCAGGTCGGACGCAATCCTGAAGTCCACGCAGACGAAGTCGCGGGCAGAAGCTAGTGCTCCATACATTTGTGTTCACTCAACTCAACAAGAAGTATAGAACAGTTGATTTATTTTGACGATTTCGGTGTTGGTTCCATACTTGGTCCTATAGTACTTTAGGTGTTTATATTGTTTATTATTATTATTTTTTGTCGATTTTTTAGAATTATCTTCCGTGAATCTTAGGTAGTCCACACAGGTGCGTATATACATATAGCCTGCGCTATATACCACCTGCACCTAACTCAGGGGTTCCCAATCTTTTTCAGTCCGCGGCGCATATAGGTACATGTTTACTATTTTGTCTCGGCGCCCTAACCTATTTAACTGGTCGAAATAGACAGGCACAATAAATGATTGAGGAGAATGGATAAAGGCCCGCAGAGTTAGGTAGAGATGAACTAATGTACAACCACAGTTCACCCGTATGTTTAAGTCCCATGTAATATGGTGGCGAAGCTATTGCCATTAACCGGGCACAAATATTAAACTCCGAGCAGCTACTGCTACTGCACTTTGTTCGACCTGGGAGTCGAACCTGCTCAGGACCACTAGGCTAATGAGGTAGTTAGTACTGCAAATGACGTCAATATTCGTCGACCTGGGAATCGGACCCAGGACCTCGGGCATAGCAGTCCACTAATGAGTCAGTTTAAGACAAATAAGATTAGTCTAAATGATAAAAGATTGACACCACAGCATTGTTTCGACCTCCCCAGCGTTCTTAAGTTAAAGTTATTATTTTTTAATTTTGCATTTATAAGTAATGGATTATTGATCCTACTGACCCGGAAACCTGCTTTGTTAATTAGGTCCTTGCTGTGTAATGTAAGAAAGATTCGAGTTGCTTGCATATTCATTATGACATAATTATTTTGAATTGTGGTGGGTATTTTAATGTTTTTTTTTAAGAAATTCTTAGCTTATGTACCTACAACATCTGCTTTTTAGGGCGCAATGTCCTGTTAAGGCTTTCGTCACAATGCGCAGGTTGTTCTTACTCAGCGCTAGTAAAAGGCCTGTTTGCCTTTTATTATAGCCTTTAATCAGAGCTTTGGAGTGGTCCATGCCTGGCGATTCCGTCCAGAACTTAATGGCGTTTTCATAGCTTAAATTCGTCAGGACTCTTTGAGCTCGGGTATTCCACAGAAGGGCTCTGGACCCTTCTGCGTTCTACTAGCCCCCGCTTTTGCGATTTTATCGGTACTTTCATTGCCAATAATGCCCGCATGACTCGGAACCCGTCTTTAAACTATCCTATTAGCATTACCTTACCCTAGGGTAAGGTAAGGCTAATAGGGTAGTTTAAAGTAAACCCAAAGTAATTAATATGTAATAAAAGTAAACCCAATGTAATTAATATGCTACTAGCATATTATTAATTACTTTGAGTTTAAAAAATAAAACCCTTGGATTATGCACATACATATTTTAGAGTTATTTAATTTCAAACAATTTTTTTCAATTATGTCAATTGTTTAATATAGTAATTAATTATTTTTTTCAGCTTTACCTCGTCTAACAGTAGAATCAACTTTAGAAGATAAAAATCCAGGGGAGATTACTTTAACGCGCAAAAAGGTACGTCTCCGGTGCTAACATTTAGGGACGGCCAAATTGAAACTATAAATCTTTTGTTACCCGGAATATTAGGTGGAAGGATATAAAAATATATTATTAAGTGGTATACAAGCCTCCCAAAAGCCTCAGATGGATGAAGATAATAAAATGTAAATGTTTGATAGTACCTACCTACTTATTTACATTTTGTTCTCATAATATTCGTGTGCTAAGCTAAGACTCTCGCGTGTGCGACTATGAATATATGTATATTTAAAATATTCAGATAGACGAGTATAGAGAAGTAATTCTGATGGCGAATTTTCTACTTTTTTTATGGGATAGGAGGGCAAACGAGCATACGGATCACCTGATGGTAAGCGATTACCGTCGCCCATGGACACCTGCAACACCAAAAGAGGAGTCACAAGTGCGTGGCCGATCTTTAAAAGAGGATTGGGCCTCTGGTAACCTCACTCACTCGGCGAAACACAACGTAAGCGTTGTTTAACGCCGGTTTTCTGTGAGGCCGTGGTATCACTCCGGTCGAGCCGGCCCATTCGTGCCGAAGCATAGCTCTTCCACGTGTAGAAACAATCGATTCACATTCGGTAGTTTCAATATATAGATATGTCATGTACAATAATGGTGATAGGCTAACCTGGGCTTAAAAAAACATTTAATTAATAAATCCAATTATAATTTTTCTACTTAACATACCATCACGTCTGATTTCCCGAAGGGCGCAGAGGCGTACTAATGTACACCCATTCGCCGGTATGTTTAGGTCCCATGTAATAGGGTCGCCCCCAACTGCTACTGAGAATTTATTTATTTCTTTATTGCGTTCTATAATGTGTAAACAGGTGGTAATTTTAAAAATAATGTGAATCAATTATAGACCCTGTCGGGCACAGCAAAATTTAGCAGTAGAGAGGAAGAATCTTATTTAATCTATTGTATACTTTTAGTATATTATGAAAATATATTTTATAAATTAAAAAGATGTCTTGACTTTCAGCAGGACTATTTATTAATAGCTGCAGCGGTATTCACATCTGATGGCAGAGTACAGTTGAACAAAGACACAGGTCAACAGGCCTCTCCATGTCATCTGCCCATTAAAATAAGAATCGGTCGAGATTTTTCGTGAGTACCCATTTAATTAGTATAAAAATAAAATATATCAAGCGTCTATCGTAAATTCGTAATCACTTTTAAAAAGTGCTTGGTTTTAAGATCCGTTCTTGCAACATAAATGGCTTTTAATCAGTGATCTATCCTTGAGTACATTAAAATCTATATGTAAAAATACATAAAACATTTTATATGTTCCTACCGTCAACATCTGGTATTATCTGAACGTAAGAACACAGTACACGGCAATAATGGCCGTCTTAGATAGTTTATAATTCATGTTATTCTGACATGATTTTTTCTACCATTGAGTTAAGTTACATTTCTTTAGCATTTTAGATAATCGATATTTTTGAAACTGACTTTACATAGCGTTAACAATTTCGGTGCATTTGAATTCGGGCCGATTGCTTTGATTTAAAAAACCTTTGACGCCCTTTGCCAGTAACGTGGGCTAGAAACTCTTCTATTTAGAGAGGAACCCATTAGCTCAGTAATTGAATTATTGTGTGAAACGTGCTGGGTAGCATTGTGTAGTGAGGTAAAACATATCATTTTATAGCTAAGTGCGTCTTGGTGTAGTGAGGTGAGAATGATTGAGTGACACATTATCCGTAAAAATGCTATTCAGAGCGCGTCGGGGTCACAATAATGGGTTTGACTGAAGTTTCTAGTTCCCTATAGGTGTGTGTATATTTTACAAGTGCTATAAACAGTAAAAAGATTGCAAATGGAGCAAATAGGCCTCGGCGGCGATCTTTAGCGAACAATTTGTATAATGTATTAGCGTCCCAAAATAATTAACTTACTATAATTTGGCTTCGAATAGGCGAATTATGACGAAACATGCACAAGATTTTATTTTAGACCTCCAGTAATATAACATTGAAAACCACGTCCAATTTCACACCCGATTAATGGCTACTAGGTACTACCTAAACATACCGGGGAATTGTGGGTGTATGTAAGTACATGTCTGCATAACCCTACAGGGAACACAGGAGTGACGGGGTTTTTTTCTTTGGCGATGATTTGCCATTTACAAAATTCGGTGACGCAGCGTGGACAACGAAAGTCTCCATTATAGGGATATATACATGGGTGCCTGAATCAAAACCTACATAACAAAAGTGTAGGTATATAATAATATACTCATCAAGCGAAGCACGTTCATAGCTGAATAAAGGCCTCACCAAATACTGGCCACAATGTTTAAATAAGATGTAGGTTATCCCAAAAATCAGTTAGGAAACATCGATACCAGCTAGTTTGAGATGAATAATGCAAATGGGTGTCTTTAAAAAATCTATTCGGTACAATGTTGAGATATTTCCTTGTGTAGGTATTATACAACAAACTCCATAGAAATCCGATAGGGTGTTAGAAATAAATGGGTAACAATTTTTTTGTAGATAATACTTAGTGTAGCTGAGAGTAGATGGAAAGTTGTTTGAATTAGCTTGAAAGTCGACACTTTTACGAAGAGAACTTCTCTTTAATCTTCTCCGATAAAGAGCAAGCACAGACAGACAGATTATAATGTGTATTTTATTTATTAATGTAAGCTCTTTATTTTACATTGCAGACACGACTGTACTGTGAACACGTCGACCCTTCTCGATTATTTTAACGCGACTGTCTCGCCTTATTTGTATGCAGAAGGGAATCTTGTACAACTACCAGTATATCCGAGGAAACCTAATGGATACACCGTACAGGTACGGTACTTATAGAATTGTACTCCAATAGATATACATTTTAACGAAAGAAAAATTAGACGTCAGACAGGATAAGAACATGTGTCTCCCGGTTTGGTACACCAGGGATACGCCTGTGCTTTCGAATGTGATATCAACAACATGTATTAATGACACATTACTTTACAGCCAAAAGCCAAAGGTCGACCGATGTTGCCTTGTGTCAAAAGCTTTAGTAAAAAATTGGAAAAAGGAGAACTAGAAAACAAAGAATTTTTTTTTTAATTAATTATCTGGATTGTATAGTAAACGAGGTTTTTGTCAATTCCCAAGTTGACGAACATATCTTGGTTCATGCTACGATCCTTGACCAGAATGTCTCAATAGCCTTTTCTACGTCAAATGTTATAAGCATGTAATTTTTCTCTAAAAGTTATGTTTAGTAAAATACTATAAAAACGGAAAAACAAGATCTGTGTAGTTCACTAGGATAAATATATTTATGTATAATGGAGGTAGAAATATATTTTTTTTCATGAATTTTACAGAGGGGAACATGGTTATCAAACAAGTTCAAACGTTACTTCATAATGGATAATTTCCTTTCGACTACAACGAATATCACCAATACAGTTTACTTACGAAAATTGGTGATACGATTACAGTAAGTATAACATTACATAACATACCATCACGCCTGTTAGGCAGAGGCGTACTTAATGTTCACCCACAGTTCGCCGGAATGTTTAGGTCCCATGTTATAGGGGGCGAGCCTGTAGCCATTAACCGGGCGCAAATCCAGACTCCGACCTGCTACTGAGAATTTCATAGAAAAACTTAATCACTTTGCTCGACCTGGGGATCGGACCCAGAATCTCTAGTGTAGCAGTCGCACTTGAGACCACTAAACTAATGAGGCAGTTCAAGTCAGTAAGTATATACGTTATTATTGTTATGATACCTATTTATTTAACAGTAAAGAAGTAGTGATAACCCATAGATAGTTAATGTATCGAGTTTAAATTCAAGGCTTGTACCTCTAACATTTCATTCATCTTTTATTGATCATAAAAGTATTAAAAATTAATGGTCATGGCGAGGAAAGCATCTTCAGGAAACTTGCATCTTTTATGAGACATTTTCTCGACGACGCGCGGCATTGAAGTCTGGCAATCGTACTAAAGTAGTGTGGTATAGCCTAACCCCTCACACACGCAAAGAATACCAATGCCCAGGACTGTTTAGACAGGCTGATGATGATGATCTCGCACTTAAAATGTATTTTCGTTCTACGAGAATGATAAAAGAATTAATATAACCAGGATTGAACGCGACAAAGGCACTCCAAGTTCATTAGGACTGCACATATCTGTTGAAGCAAGTTATGCTTCAAAGTCGCCTCTCTCCGACTCAGTCGTGATGACCCTGAAAGTAGCTCATGTCATGCCTGAAGCTGGTGTTCATCGTGGCCTTGAGGTTAGTTTGGAATAGACAATAATATCTATCTTTACATATAACTAGCGACCCGCTCGCGGTTTCACCCGCGCTGCTGCGTTCCTAAGAGGCGTAGCGTGATGTTATATAGCGTATAACCTTCCTCGATAAATGGACTATCCAACACAAAAAGAATTTTCATAATCGGTTCAGTAGGTCCAGAGATTACCCCTACAACGTCACAAACTTTATCTCTTTATAATACGAATATTAGTATAGACTAGCTTTTGCCAGCGACTTCGTCCGCGTGGAATAGTTACTTTGTTCCCTAGTTCTTCGCCCGCGGTTTCACCTGCGTTGCCCCGTTCCTAAGGGTTGTAGCGTGATGTTTTATAGCTTGATCATGAATCACTCATTTTCCCAACATTTCCCTTCACTGCTCTGCTCCTATTGATCCTAGCGTGATGAAAAGTATACTATAACCTGTGGTTTGGGCTGTGCGTTGATAGATCACTATGTCAGTCAGTCAGTCACCTAACGTAAGAGTAGACAAATATAATCAGAAAGCTCCGAACTGCTAAGCTATCGGGAGTTACACGTGTTATTGTGAGTCAACCATAAAAGATAGACATTTGCTGTCGTGGAATATTTTTTATATAATTTTAAGGAGAACATTTCCGTTATACATGATTTCTGTGTAGCTTTAACCATTAAGGCTGCACACGCGACGGAAGCTTAAAAAATGGAGTAAGTTCTCCAGTTTTCCCAACATTTCCCTTCACTGCTCTGCTCCTATTGATCGTAGCGTGATGAAAAGTATACTATAACCTGCCCAGGAGTATAAAGAACAATTGTACCAAGTTTCGTTGAAATCCGTCGAGTGGTTTTTGTTTCTATAACGAACATACAGACAGACAGACAGACAGACAGACAAAAATTTTACTGATTGCATTTTTGGCGTCAGTATCGATCACTAATCACCCGCTGATAGTTATTTTGGAAATATATTTCATGTACAGAATTGACCTCTCTACAGATTTATTATAAGTATAGATAAAATTGTAACAGGCCGATGTCTGTATGTACATCATAGACATTGAAGAAAAACTAATATTCTAACAGAGCAAAATTTAAAGGCCGGCAACACACTTGTGACTACTCTGGTGTTGCGGGTGTCCATGGGCGGCGGTAATCGCTTAGCATCAGGCGATCCGTCTGCTCGTTTGCCCCCTACCCCATAAAAAAAGCAACAGAAGCAAAAACCATTTTTAGAATTTTTGTATGTCTGTATGTTTGTATACGTATCAATCTTCTACTTGAAATTCGGTGTGGTTTTCATAATCGTATTGATGAAGGTCTTAACTAAAATCGGGTGCATATTTCATCTTGATACGGCACCTAGAAGCCAGGTTTATAGTAACTCCTTTTGGGAAGCGGGTGGTACCACGGGCAGCAGTTCGTTTTACAATATGTTAAAAAAACCCTGTCCGATCCGGATCTATTTCTATTTATATAATCCTTTTCAGATTACAGGTAAACAACCCAAAATAACATATACCCAATAAAGTCTGATAAAATGGCGAATGATTAAATAGCATTACAGTGCTAATCGTCAATGAGTGCCAAACATATTATGGCTGATGATGGTGTTTTCAAATTTCATAAAAATATATTTGCTAGATTTTGAGGAAATTACATTTTGGCAAGATAATAGTGCATTTTAAACTTGATGATTAATATGTTTAATTTCATGAATATTTACCCCCTTATTCATAAAAATGTTATAAACCTCCTATAGCTATAATATGTTTTGTCGTGTTTTGCCACTTGATATTTTGTGACAGGGAAAAGAAGACAAAATATATTATAGCTATAGGAGGTTTATAAGACGTTTATGAATAAGAGGGTCAATGTTTCCATCTTTATTTGTCCGATAAAAGGGGCATATATGTAGGTATCTTAATTAACTAAAATAAACAATAAAAAATATAATGGGATAAAATCGCATAAGTCTCAGAAATCAGTAACAAATGCATATTACACATCACAAATTAATATTAATTAGTAGGTACCTACATTGTACTCATGCCAAGGCAAAAATTCAGGGCTCGGGGCGGGCACTAATTAAATATTTTATGTTTTTTTTTCTGGAATGATGAAGACGGAAATTAAAATTTTAAGCTATTACCTGCGTCTGCCTATAAAGTTTTATTAAATTCATAAAGGTCGGACTAACTTATGGTTCATTACTTTTTTATGATTAATTTTATGGGAATAATGCGAGCGTTTTTAATTATATTTTTTTTTAATAAGTACTTGCTCTAGAAATGGACAACTGCTACAAATAGACAGAATATTAACCTAAATATACATACATATCTACATATTTTCACGTCTGGTGCCCATTGGGTTAGGCAGAGACTATAGATTTCCACTTGGTACGATCCTGGCAAACCACTCACTTCATCTACTGATCGTTTAAAGTGCTCTTAACCTGATCTAACCTACATATAAATCGAAATATTCTTATACGAATTATTTCCTATTCATATTCAAATATTAAAATATGTCTATGAATATAATTCATATTCCAGATATGGGGTGGAGTCCTAGGCTGTCTCCTAACTTTATACGCGATAGTGCAGTGGCGAGGAGTCGTGCGCAGAGGCGGCTTGTACGTGTCCATTATTCCTCTCCTGGCCGGGGCTATTGCTGACACTTTATATTTTGTAAGTACATTAACATTCACTATGTTTCATTACACATACTTGTAGCGACATCTACCGCGCTACATACAAACTAGATGGACAAATCCTGAATCGCGTAAGTGAAGTTTGCAACACAACTTGCATTATACAAACGCCAGACATCAATCATCGAGCCGAGGCCCGCCAGGCAAAACACCTGCCTGTTCGGAAGACCTTCCTTCCTTCCACCAAAGGGAGGATCTCTTTGGGTGGAAGGACAACACACCTCGTCCCTCGAAGAAAAAACATCGTGATTAAATTTGTGCATGCCTGGGAGTTTCTCTCGACGGCAAAGTGAAGTCTGCCAACCCGCACTAGCCTAGCGTGTCGGACTAAAGCCTAAACCCACTCATTCTGAGAGGAGACCCGTGCCCAGCTGTGGAACAATATAATGAATCGATGATGATAGATAAATAGTAATTTTGTCATGCCGATGTAAGATGGTTCGTGATCTTATACATAATATTCACGCTTCTATTCCTTGTAGGGATTCTTAGGTAGAGGTATATATTAGAACGTGTTGTTTTTACTTTTGAAATTCTACTTATCTAGGTACTTAATTTGTGTACAAACGCAAGTTTGACAAATAAATTTCATTACTAATTATAATAGGCCGCTTGGTTCTCTACTCTGCATGCACTGGCGGCGGAGGCTGGCACACTCGGGTTGACTTTGCCTCTATCTCGAGGTGAAGAACGCATCATCAGAGCCTTCATTTATTCAGCTGTTTCATTAAAGGTTGGTACGTCGAAGGTCTTATATTAAAAACGCTTACCTCTTGCCACAAAATTGATAAAACAACTTCCGCATGCTCATTTACTCGTAGGTATAAACATTATAATATGTAGTTATTTAATAGTAAAGGAAAAAAATCAATCGCGGGCAGGATTCGAACCTGCGTCTTCTGGTTTGATATTCCAGACGCTCTGACCTCTAAGCCACCGCGAACCCTACCCGCATGATTGAAATTTTCCCTTCACATTCTGAATTTACGTCATAAGGTGACGTTTGGTGACATCTATGAGAGGCAAAAAGGAATTTTTTCCTTTACTATTAAATAACTTAATAATCTTAGCATGGAAAATGCAAAAAAATCACAAAAAGATTATAATATGTACTTAAAAAAACATAATTCTTTTATATTGAATTTTTGACACGAATGCGAAACATTTACGATCCCAACTGAGTTTTTATTTATTTTATCCAAACTGTAAATACAAGTTCGTCAAAATAACTATATTGTGTAATGTATATTTACGTTTATGGCTACAAGAAAACTTATATATTTTTACAGGCAGTCAAAATAGCGTGGTTAAACTTCAACCAGTGCCGATGTGACATATTTTTTTTGGATTGGTCTGAATATAATGCTCCGTTTAAAGGTATTTTTATGTACTTAGTACCTATTTTATGTAGATCCATAATACACATACACTATTTACCTACGGTGCACAATGTTTAGAACGGTGTGGGTGCTGAAAATTCTAGCGAATTCACCGATAATCGTAATTAGTCAAAACATGCTTACACACACCACCACGCCGAACGGTTCCGTAGTCTTTTAAAAGGACAAAGCTTACTTTTAGCATTCTCGTTAACCCCTCGTGCTAAGCTAAATTCTTACGTGGAAAGGAAGAATTGCACGTCGGAAGTGCAATGGGTGGGGTTCGAACTGCAACCACATGATGCGACGCCCTAGCCATTAGGCTACCGCCGCTCTAATATTCGAATATTATTTAACAATCATTCTTCTCATTATAGTAGTTCTCTCCTTCATAGTTCAGATTGTTTTATTCTTGTCTTATTGCTTGACGGCAGTGGTGTCGTTTAAGTTCGTAAGTGTCGTTATCATAATTGTAGTTTTAGAAATCTACATTCTTAACTTTGGAATGAAGTTAATGACGTTCTAATATTTTTCAAATATTCACCCGCCCCTCCATTTGCTGATGATGGTCTAAATGGGCAAGAAGCCCATACTCCCCGGCTTTATATATTAAGCTTTCCCCCGTAAACAATAAAAACTATTCCGCTCGGTCCAATACACCGTCAATAGATGCATAAATCCTGTAAAACGTTTTCAGGAGCAACAAATAACAATTTCAATAACTGGAGAGCGACTGCTTTGGCCAGAGAATGGAGCGCCATGCAGACTATGAGGAGAGTGTCACCAGAGTATACTGTCACTCTGGCGCTTCTCATTTTGCATGTAGGTACTCCACCATCCACGCGAACGAATGTGGGTGAAAGCTAATCTTAGATATAGAGTTACGTAGAAATATAAATTGCATACTCATTCAAATTCAAATAAGGTATAAACATGGCTTTAAATAAGATGATAGGTATCACTAGACTGGACTGGTCAGCTCCTACTTGCTGTGGCAATCCCTTTCTTTCTAAATATAACAACTACTTATACTAAATAAATGTTACACATCAAACTGCATAATTGTCAAACTATTTAAAACAATGTTGTAAAGATTAATACTGTAATCATGGTTTTTTTAAAGAGTATCTATGGAGTTTCTTGCCGGCTCTTCTCCATAAGACCCAATTTTCGGAACCGTGCAACTAGTTTGACTTTTCAAAAGTACCTTTTTGATGGTCTAATTGAAATAAAACATTTTGACTTTGACTATTGTTTTGCCTAGATAGGCTTACAAATGTATAAAACTAAACTAAATTCAATTAGTCGCTGGGAGTCGCTGCATGCAGGCTGCATATAACCGGTCCTTGTGGAAGTCTTTAGGGGGGCGTTTGTTCAGCAGTGGACTTCTATTGGCTGATAAGATGATGATGATGAAATTAAATTACAGAGCAATTTTTTATTAATTAAAATGAATGAAGTTGAACTGAATAATAATTAATGATAAGAGAAATTTTTTTTTAGGCAACTGTATTTGAACACTTCTACAACTTCGCAGAGAAATGGAATTCTATCTTAAAAGATATTACTGCTTTATCAAGCCCCTTACTGTCCCACTGCTAACAAACACTTGACACAGGTCGCCTCTCAGGATAAAAGGGGATAGCAGAGACGTTTCAGTATAATTAAAGAATCATATAATAATGTTATACATCAAGAGAGGTTTAAAATATATATTTAAAAACATTCATTATAAATTTTACAAAGATTTTTTTTTAACCATGTCCCACACTAGAATTTTCCCCTGTATCGTGGGTGCGATTACAAACACAAATTCTCACATACACAAACGCCCAGACCCGGAACAACTACCTTTAGGTTTTAATAATGTTTGTTCCGTGCAGGGGCCGAACGCTTAGAAGCTACGCCAAGAATGTCGTAATTTTCATGGAAATAAATACATAGATAAGTACCCGCAAGTAAATCACCACATCTCGAATTTAACTCAGAGCATTATAACAAAATGACTTTAATGCCACATCAGGTCATGTCTCCTTGGCAATCCTACCTGCCTCCAAGCCAAGGCTACAGATGGTCAGTAGCCACCATCGCCTGGTGGTCAGCATACACCACGCTGCTAATATCGCGATGGGTGGCTGACCGGCTGCGAGGGTCACCTACAGCTACTCTCCCAAAGATTTGCAGCAGTGTTGGACTGTCTTTGCTGGTGTTTGAAGAGGAGTGCTACGCTCATTACGTGCATGGACGGTAAGCAGCGAAGGTTAATTTTGGTACGAAGGCTGTTACATTATTGAAAATTGAACTTTATAGGTTTACATGGTCTTCGTGAGAAAGACCAAAATGCTTATTATCACTTGCAATATGGAAATAGTGGACTAAGACTAATAGTGACTATTCAAAAGAGAATGGATGGGGGATATTGGCGTTGTGTGTCGACTTGTTTTATTCCCCACAATATCGCACTGCTAACACAAGACTGTATCAACTCAAAAAAAGACAAATTCGACTTATAAATAACTCATCCTTAATAACTAACTTGATATCCCGCAATCTCAGAAATTACTCATAATTAAAGAAATGCCTTATTTTTATCACTAATTTTAAAACAGTGTTCACATTTTTACAATCGTTTACAGGAAACGAGTAACCAGTTTTCCATCATTTCTGAAAAAAAGGTTTATTTATTTATTTATTTAATATTTATTTGACAACAAACACAGGTACATTAAAGGTGTTATAAATGAATCATGGCCCACTATGTTTTGCTCTTACGAGCGTACAAATATTTTATGAAGCTAAGAACATTACTAATTTTCAAAAGCACAATCTAACAATATAATGTCAATTTATAATTTAAATTCAAAGAAATCATGAATGCTATAAAAACATTTTTCAGCAAGCCACCGCGTCAATTTTGGGTTGATACAGTCTTGTGTTAGCAGTGCGATATGGTTGAGTCGTACATCGCTGATACGTCATGCTCGTGAACAGTGACCATCTGTCGGGACTGATAAGCTCTTATTTGCTATGGCAATCTGGTTTCTAATACCTATGTTATACTTTTGGAAGGCAATTTTTAATCCTGATCTATTTTATGTTTCACATGAAACTACAAAATTGCATATGCATAAAACAAAATTGTAAATAGAAGAAAACCATTGTAAACGTTTTATTAATTTATATAGTTTTTGCCGGCTCCATCAGACCCCACTATTTGGAACCGTGCAACTAGTTTCGCCATTTCAAAAGTACCTGTAATTGTAATAATGTTCTAATTGAAATAAAAAACATTTTACTCTGACTTTGGAAGTCGGTAGGATCGAGATAAATGGAACTTTCACCACTAATAGAAATTCATTTAGTATTCTTTTTATTTTATTGTAATACATAGTGATAAAAATAGAGCTCAGTGCCCTTCCCTAGTGAATTATGAGGCATCAATTTGAGTAAGTAATATGTACGTTTTATTTAATAATGTGTCTCAAGGAATGATGACTCCAAAGAGCTGAGATCTATGTCTGGACCAGTAGCGACATGCCGCGTGGTCTGCGCTCCACAACTCAGGTATGTACCACAATACCATTAGAGAAATAAATTCACAGAATATCATACTAATTTTATATATACAGAAACTATATATACAGAACGACTATTTTTTTAAAAAAAAAGCCCACTAGCCATGTGGGTCGCACATTACTAGTATTCTTGTTACCGTCGTGCTAAGCTAAATACTTGTGTTACGAGTGGGTTCAAGTCGGTAGTACAACGGGTGGGTTTCCAACCGGCAATCACATGATCGCAAGTCCGACGCCTTAAAGCTATTAAGCTACCTCCGCTTCTTTGACCGTTGTCCGGCTCGCTCCTGACATATTGTCGGATATTGTGTCTACGTTTCATGTAACATATTTTACACTATGTACGTAAAAGTCCTATGTAATAGGCGGCGAGCCTATTGCCCTTAACTTAACCGGGCAAATATCTCAAACTCCGAGCTCTTGCTAAGAATTTCATAGAAAAACTCAATAACACTTTCCTCGACTTATGAATCGAAACTCCAAATATCCTATCTCTAGCGTAACAGTCGCGTTTACGATTGCTGCTACAAATAAGGCAGTTAAATCAGTACTTATTTATACCACTTTATACTTAGTTACACTAGTTTACTAACTTTATAGTTCGTTTACTTTATACTTAGTTCGTCTTAAATTTTATCCACGAGCTACTTAGTATGAAAAAAATTTTAGATAATATTGGTGATTATTGTTCCAGGGTGGTGTACAAGCAACTGTCACTTACTGTGCCAGGTATCGATAACATTTTTCAAGTTTTTTAACGGTGAAAACGTATCATTCATATATTTATATGTACGAGTATAACGTTACATTTTATATTTTTAAAGATGAATTTGATTTTTGTTTAGGTTTAGGGGAAAGTGATACTCGGCAAGCTTTATTGTCACGATTCTTGGCTGCTTTCTTTGAAAGGGTAAGTTTTTTTTTGTAAACATACTTTCAGGTCTGTATTCCCCGCAGGGTTAGGTAGAGGTGTACTTATGTACACCGACAGTTCGCCGGTAGGTTTTGATATCATGTAATAAGTGAGTCTGTTACCATTAACGAGTAGAATTCCAAATTCCAAGCTGCTACCTAGAATTGCATAGAAAATAAATAGCTCGATCCCGAGAACGATTTTACGGAAGGAACGTATCCATTAAAACTAGTTTTTGCCCGCGGTTTCACTCACATTCCAAAAGAGTTTTTGAGACAAAAGGTAGCCTATGTATATCAAAATCCAGTCTATCTATAGCTATAATAAAATCCATCAAAACTGGTCCAACGGTTTAGGTGTGAAAACGTAACACACAAAAATACAGATGGACACTTACTTTAGCATTTATAATATTAATAAGTATGAGTAAACTACACTTGCCCCACACTAGGATTTTCTCCTGTATCGTGGGTGCGTTTACAAACACAAATTCTCAAATACACAAATGCCCAGACCCGGAACAACTACTTGTAGATCATACAAATATTTTCTCCGTGTGGAGATCGAACCCACAACACGTGGCGCAGTAGCCGATCGCTCAACCGCAACGCCAATCGTGTCATCAACATTAGAAACACACACGTGATGGATTGCTTTCTGATAAAAAACATGTTTCTAATGCTGTAAAATGTCTATGGATTTCTTACGTTGTACACGTGGCATCAGCATATTAGCCAAAAGAAGTCCACTGCTGAACAAAGGCCTCCCCAAAGACTTCCACAAGGACCGGTTATATGCACCATATCGTCCGTTCATCACGTAGCATTTCTGTCTTTACTTTTTAAAATAATGATGTTTTTGTAGGCCTTAGTTGGTCTGAGCTGGGTCGCCAGCGAGCGCACCATACTTGAGCGTCTCCTAAACGTGGAGCTGACGACCAGAGAGGCTGGTAATACCAGCACATTGCTTTACGATCCTGACGAAAATACTCCTTCGTGTTTTACTGTCACTTGGTGAGTCCGAGCTACTAACTAAGTATTTCATCTGCTCAACCTCGAAATCGAACGGAAGACCAAAAAAACAGTTCAACAAACTATAGTATCCGGAACAAAATTCTTAAATGTTTTTATAATAAGTAATAATCTCTACTGTATTTATTAAATTAAATTTTACACAATTACAACATGTTGTTAATGCAAATTGCAATTATTAGAATCTAGGACCACACCAATTAAGCGGCTACGAGTTACGTTTTAAATCCAATTTAATAAAAGGTTTTTTATTAATCTATATCTGTGTTTACACATCACTGTTATTATCTTTCAAGGTGGGGAGAAGAATGGAGTCTATCAACATTTGACGCCATGCTCTTCAGTTGCGTGTTGATAGCCACAGACGACGGTCTGCTAGCTGCACTAGCCACTCTTATTATATGGCAGGTGAGATCCATAATGTTATGAGTACATAGTGATACTACAACGGCCTATCGCTCAATGGAATCTCCTGTTCCTGTTATCTAATGTTCTCTGCAAAATGATTAGTACTTACTGAACTTATTACTTACTTAAAACTGATATGTATCTAAGTAATAATTGTGGAGGTGACTGACATTACGAGATAATAATATAGACCTGCCTATTACGACAAATAGTTATGTTATAAACCTATTAAACAATAAAATGCAAAGTAATCAAGATATGACCACGCATTCCTTCTACTGCTACTTAATTGTGCACCTTCTTATATTGTCATTGAATTAGGTAAATTTTAAGCTAAATTGTTAATATTTTCTATCTAAAAGCGAAATCAACATGTGTATAAATGTCGTAACATTCATTCTTATGGTTTCTATTCATAAAATCAGTGATACATGGAAACGTTAATAATTACGATTAAACCATCGATAACTGTGTCATTATTTTCAAAGAAATATTTCATTATTTTCAGATAGTAATGCAAGTAAGAAGATGGTTTGGAAATAAAAATCAAAAAGAGAAAACGGATATCGAAGTATAACAACTGAAACGATACAAAAGTGCTATATTACTCAAGAAATCAGTGATCGTGTTAGGATGTGGGGACATTTCATATATATCATTCTGGTCTGTACATTATCCTGTAATATTATTATGTGTGATAAAGAAAGAAGTGAAGACTCAGAAGATTCAAATGAAGATATATCTGGAGATCAAAGTGACGACACAGACGATGATTCCAGTAAAGATCCAAACTCCACCGAAGATTCAGATGATACAAGTGAAGATGTCAGTGGCACGCCAATAGATCTTTTAAGAAACAGAGACTGTATATCAACTGAGATTACCACTAGCAGTACAATGACAATGACTCCATGGGTGCCTCCGAAAATTGTTATCTTACCCCGTGGACCTTACTTTGGTTTCCTTACAAACATTTGTAATGCACTTATATCCACTAAATTTTCAAAAAAATTTGTCGGTAAATATTTTGAGATATTGAGCAAAAGTCTCACAGGTTTGGGAACACATTATTTACAGAAAATATGGATAAGAAGATTTCGCAAGACATTGGAAAAATATTCCATTTACAATAGACACACAATAAAGAAGACCGTTAACGATTTTTTAGTGTTCATATCTGATGGCAAGCCCAAAAAGAATAAATACTTTAAAGCGATGAATTCTTTATATACAGTGAATGATGAAATTAAAATGGATGATTATATTTATTCGCTTAAAAATTACGGGAAAAGAGTTTCACGACACATAGGAGCTAAAACAAGAAAAATATTCGTGAATGTAATATTTGATAGACATCGCCGACAATCTGAGGATGTAAAATGGAAAATCGAATTAAAATTCAAATCTGCAGTCATAGAGTATTGGGAAGAACGATTAAATCTAACTGCTTATAATTTCACATTGGGCCATCTGTTTAATTATACATTCAGCCGTCCGTGAAATTGACATATTCTATGTTTTTTCGTTATAATACATTCCAGGAGTTAACGCAACATGTATTCATTACATACTTACGTAGTTTTATTTACTTGCTCAGTAGGCATAGGAACTTCTGTAAGCATAGACGGAATAGTTGACAATGCGCACTCCGATAGCCCGCTATTGATAGAACAATATTCAGAAAAGAAACCCGTAATCAGAAGCGAGGGTATCTTTGAAAGGTTTTTAAGGAACTATCTACATATGCTGACATCAGCTTTTACAGGAAAACAATTAGTAAGATACTGTAGAATGATTTATAAAGAACTGAAGAGAATGGAATTCACGTACACAGAGCGACTGGCAAAGCAGTATAGACGTCTTTCACGAATGCATCGAGATGATATAGTATTCCAAATGGGAGAGTATAGAAAACAGTATAACGAAAAGTTACCAAAACAACAAGATTTCCTACAAACATTCAATGAGGTATTTACTTTACAAGAAAACTTACGCTTCGAAGATTACATTCACGATATGTTGGATTTTGCGAATGGTTATAAATTGTCCCTTAAGGAGGAAACTAGGAAACTTTTGAACGATGTTATTGTTAATAGTGTTGATAAAATGGGCGAAAGAGACAAAAGGGTCTTGGAAAAAAAACTGTCATTGGCTATAAAAGAATATAATGCTAATTATTAGATATTGGATCTACTGAAATGAATTTAAGTATAGTAGACGTAGGTAGCTAAAAAGTACCTGTATTATTTTTCAGAAAATGATGAAATGAGGTTATTGGTACCGGGCATTACTTTTAACGATTTATGAAAAATAAAGTAGTAAAAATTGTGTTAGTTTATGATTCTTTTAGATGATTCATTTAGATACCTAGGTACGCGGTATACCTTTTGCGTGTGGAAATCCTCATGGACTTCCGCCGCCTGGGGAAGGCGACAGGGCGTGTTGGACTCCACCCAGAATGGGTGACCTACCAACTAAGATCACACAAGTGTTTCGCCTCAACACTTTTTGCTGGGTTTACGGGAGCGAAGTTTCATTCCTCCGCGACCCCAGCAGATGTACCTATTTTTAATGCCAGCTTCAACTGTTGACCTCTCGGTTAGTTCTATTTTATTAACAGTAAAGGCAAAAAAAATTATGCCTAAGTATGATATTTTATGTTGTCCCTAGTGAATGCACGTATACCGCGTACCTCTGCTGGGGTCGTGGAGGAATGAAACCTCGCTCCCGTAAACCCAGCAAAAAATGTTGAGGCGAAACACTTGTGTGATCTAGGTTAGTAGAACTTATAAGGTAAGGTGGCATCGTGCGATATCGAACTAACTGTAAAATAGTCATGTCTGTTAATAAGCAAAGCAACTTGTTTTTTTTAATAGATGTCACTGATATCACCTCAAACTCAAAGACTAAGTAATTTATTCAGAATGTGTAGGCAGATTTCGACCTGGTGGGTGGGACTTGCGGTGGCTTACAGCTGGTTCTAATAACAAATCTGTCCACAGATTTGCTTACTGGATATAGGATTTTGACATTCATTGTATGGACCATATGTCAAAATCCTATCTCTAGTAAGTAAATCTGCTGACTGGTTTGATATTGGGACTGGCCGTTAGTTGGTCATAGTGTCTGAAGTCTGGTGTACTAAACAGAAAACGCAGGTTCGAATCCTGCCCGTAGTCGAAATTTTCCTTCACTAAAATAACTTTATAATCTTAGCAAGGAAAATGCAAAAAAAAAAATAGAAAATCTAAATATATATAAAACTCAAAGGTGACTGACTGACGGACACCACTGACTGTACCTACGTGATCTATCAACGATCAACGCACAGCCCAAACCACTGGAGGGATCGGGCTGTAATTTCGCATGCAGGTAGATGTTATGACGTGGATGCCTACGCTAAGAAAGGATTTTGATAAATTCTACCCCCAAGGGGATAAAATAGGGGATGAAAGTTTGTATAAATCTTCTTAGATTTTCGACTGATTGAACTGAAATTAAAGATTGGAGCTACTATGATGAAGACGTCCGCTTAAATAGGATTTCGATAAATTCAACCCCCATGGGCATAAAATAAGGGATGATGGAGGATGTAAATGTATTAGTTTGAACTATCAGTACCTAATGGAACGAATAAATTAAGACGAACAAAATATTAATAACTAATAAAACTTCTTAACGCGAGCGAAGCCGCGGGCAAAATAATTAATAAATTTAGACCTATGTAGGGGTGAAATAGGGGATGAAAGTTCATATGGAACAAAGTAACTATTCCACGCGGACGAAGTCGCGGGCAAAAAGCTAGTTGTTTTAATAATTTACATAAATGGAAACAACTGACCGAAATCAAAATGACAGCTTGTTAGCGACATTAGTTCCAATTACGGTCACAGTCTTGTCGCACTACATTTATCATAAGTGTTGTAGTTTTAATACCGTATCCTATAATAATTAAGATTTTTCATCCATAAAATTAATAGATCAGTGTCCATAGGTGTCACCACAGTTGTAATTTTCTTAATTTTAATTAAAAACTAGAACTGATAAGAAAACACTAGTCTGTTATGGACAGTATTTGAATTGAGCTACCTTTATTCTTACATTAATATTTAGAAATACCTCTAGGTAATGTTTAAGTTATCTATACCTATAATAAAATTGTAACAGGCCGATGTCTGTACATTATAGTTAATAAAGAAAAACGAATATGGAGGATCTTTATAAAACAACGAGGCAAAATAACGTTTTTTAGAATTTTTGTCTGTCTGTATGTTTTACACGCATCACGCAAAATCTACTTCATGAAATTGAATGCAGTTTTCACCGATGTATTGCTAGAGGTCTAACTTAAAATCTGGTGCATGTTTCATCTTAATACGCTGCCTAGAATCGGACATAGAGTATGTTAATATTTTTGGGACGTGAGTGAAACTGCGGGTAACACAGCTAGTGTTTAATACCATTTTAACGGTATACTACATACACCCTAAAATAGTCCACGAATAGGCTAGTTGACTAAATATTTTTTTATCAACAAAAACTAGATTAAAATATAATAAACTAGTTTATAAAATTAGGAAATTAAAAACATTTTAATTTTATGAGAGCGCACCATACCGGTTTGTGACGTCACAGACTGATACGCCTTACTAATTCTATAACATTCGTTTTGAGGTAAAGGGACAGAGCATCCCCTCTCAATCGCTTTAAAACTAATCGCCAAGAACTTTAAACGCCTGTAGCTTAGAAGCTTACTAATCTAACTGATTTAAATATATTTTTCTGAATACCTAATGATATTTTTAATAAATCCATCACCAGTCAACTATGTATGTACCCTATATAATAAAAAACAAAAATGAGAAAACCGTAAATATTCGGATGAAAACGAAAACGCACTGTCTTTCCATAAACAACAATTATAACCTAGCAACACTGGAATCATCGACGAACAAATGAAATACGGCAACGTCACGCAAGTATTGAAGTGCTAGAGTGATTGTTCATTCGGCGTTCTGAAAATTAGTAAATTAACAAATTGTTATTTTAATTTTGTCTAAAAATGGCAGATAGTAAAGGGTGAGTATATAATCATGCATAATACTAGTGCACGGCAGTATTTAATATATTGTTTCGCAAGTAATCGATGCGCTACACTGGAAATGAATCTTCAAAAATTGGCTTGTCATCATGTCTGAGTTACAAACCGACACATAGAAATCGAATTTTGCATGTTCACAATTCAATTGGATTTTGTTTTCATGATTGGAGATGGAGTATGTTGATATTTGAAATTACGATGCCGCCTGCAGTTACGTCGGTCTTATTGGAACGTAACGCTTTGGTTATTTTGTGGGGTGATTGACATTTTTTTTCTTGTTTGGCAGTAATCCTGATGATTTATCGACCGCGATCCTGCGCCGCAAGGACAGGCCCAACCGTCTTATCGTGGAGGAGGCCGTCAGCGATGATAACTCCGTAGTGGCGCTGTCACAGGTCAGAGCTCTTTGTCTTCTCCCGGCACCGCTAACAATCTGCGTATTTTTCCATTAGTTTCATGGTTACCATAAATATGCTTTGTCACCATCATGCAATTTTGATGCCATACAAATGTCACTATAGTTATAAGTAGGTCATAAAGCATACCTAAATAATTACAATGTAATTTATATTTGAATAAAAATAAAAAATTATGATATTTTTTGAGCATTGTAAAACAGACAAGGCGACTCGGATGAGAACTTATTCACCCTAACACAATTTGTCAGTAATTCAAACACAATTTAATCAAATTGTGTTTGTTTATGTACATTATAGATATTAAAGAAAAAATTATATGGGGATCTTTATTAGAGCAACAGATGCCAAAATATCAATTTTTAGAATTTTTGTCTGTCTGTCTGTATGTTTGTTCACATATCACACAAAAACTACTGCATGGAATTGAATGCAGTTATCACTGATGTATAGTCTAACTTAAAATCTGGTGCATGTTTCATCTTGATATACTGCCTAGAATTGGACTTATAGTATGTTAATCTTTTTGTTTTTTTGGGCATAAAAGAAACTGTTCCCAGCAGCTAGTATTATCATACAAAGTTATGTTCTATTCAGCTATAAATCATCATCATTTAAATAGTAATGTTTTTCTAAGTTAAAACATTTTGATTAGGCAGTTGTCATTGTTCTTATAGTTCAATGACCTTGTTTGTCTACTTCACTGGTTGTAATTAAAATCTTAAATGAATTTTGATATTTAGATAACTACAATTATACCAGCATCTATTAAAGTGAGGTTAAAGGACCTCCAAGTAGTCCATGACATTAGTGCTAGGGGTCTACAGCCACTTAGTTCATTGGGAAACTTAATTATTAATAATGTAACATAAACACACTACTGAGCCAGGCGACCATAGAAGACCATTAGAATTTTGTAATGTATTTATCTTCTGTAACAACCTTCTGTCACCTCTACTCTTTATATCTTTAAAATTTTGGTTTTGGTATTTACTTATGGGCTGAACATATTTGGTCCATATAATAATGCTTATCTGCAACTGTTTTTGTTAAGACACAAATATACAGTGTGTCCAGACATGGACTAGCGATATTCTAAATACTTAAATATAAACTATTTTAAAGTACAATTACACTCTAGGCTTGGGTCCACTACACTTCCCCGCTATGTGGCAGCCATTTTGTTGAAATATGCTCTATGCGAGTACAAAAAATATGATATATCCCAAAGTTTTAGTCATACTGAGATAAAAATAGGCTTATTCGAAAGGCAATAACATTGTCTACCATCTGCATTACAAAGCAATGTGTTCACAATTCCATAACTTCAACAATAACTCTTAAAGTATTAGACTTACAGTTGTGAATTGTTTATGTTGTATTGTAGCTTAGCTGAAAATCTGTCGATCTAGTAAAAAAAATAAAAAAGTTGTCGGGTATGTTTTTGTAGTAATTAACAATTATTGGTTGAATTGCATAATTTTTCTTTTTTTTTCGACTTTCACATTTTTTTTCCAAAGATCGTGGGGATCGACCGGAGTGATACCACGGCATCACAGAAAACCAGCGTCAAACAACGCTTACGTTGTTTCGCCGAGTGAATAAGGTTACCGGAGTCCCAATCCCCTTTTAAAAAGCGGGCAATGCACTTTTGACTCCTCTGGTGTTGCGGGTGTCCATGGGCGGCGGTAATCGCTTACCATCAGGCTATCCGTCTGCTTGTATGTCGCATAAAAAAGCCCATAAAAAAACATTAATTATTTAGAGGTTCTTATGTTATTGGTGATCAAATTGATGTCTACATACATCAAATGATATAAATTGGAACTATTTTAGAGTATTGTACCTTTATGTCACAGTATAAACTATAAGGTGTAATGGCTTAGCACAAAACTAGCATCATCTTATGGTCAAAATAATTGTGCATGTCTGAAGTTAGCCATTCTGAACAGGTAAAAGTACAATTAAAATATATCGAAATTAGGACAATATTCACGAATTTTACCATTGTAAGACTTGTGGACAACTTTATATATGCACAGTTATGTCGACTGAACTGTTATTGATGAGCAAATTGATTTCTACATTACTGACATTATTCTAGAACAGTGATACCTAAAGTGTTCGATATCTGCCCCCAGAGGTCAAACACGACCTGTAAGAGTTCCATGTCAGTGGGAACAAAAAATAGAGGTCCATGAGATGTAAATGGGTATAGTAAATATGCAAAAATAAATTTAAGTAAGCAGGTCTAAAACCACCCAGAAACCAAAAGACCCAGAGGTCCCCAACCACCAAGTTTGGGGACCTCTGTTCTAGAGTATTACTTAAAAAGACTTGGGACTCAATTGACATGGTATCCCTAGGCATGTATGTAATAAGGTCATTGAGCTTCCTAAATCATGTAGAATTATCGTCAGCTGCCAGTTGAGACAGGGGTAAAACCTTATATCTACATTGTTACTTCATGATTTTGAGTTTGTTTCTTGAGAGATGATCTGCTACGAAATCTCACTGCCATTTAGCCAAAAATTTACATAAAAATATAAAGCATTTTATAGCTATAATTTATGTTTTGTCTTGTTTTCGCTGTCACAAAATATCATGTGTCAAAACAAGATAAAACATATTATAGCTATATCAGGTTTATAAGACGTTTTATATTTTTATTAATAAGGGGGTAAACATTGATTTTTTTTTAACATAACACCATCACGCCTGTATTCCCTGAAGAAATAGGCAGCGGCATACTAATTTATTACACCCACAGGCCTGTATGTTGCCTATTGCCTAATGCCTATTGCCATTAACCAGGCACAAATCCACACTCCGAGCTGCTACTGAGAATTTCATAGAAAATCTCAATAACACTGCTCAACCTGGGGATCGAACCCAGGACCTCTAGCGTAGCAGTCGCGCTTGAGACGACTACACTAATGAGGCAGTTTTTTTAACGATAACGATGACTTAAAGATCTTACGGAAACAAATATTCATCTTATATACTATAAAGAAATATTTAACTATAGCTACTCAATAGAATCATCATAATGATAGGTATTTAATCTGTTCATTAAAAAAAAAAAGCAACCATCCACTGTCACCTGACCATACCCAAATTTGTCTGCAGGCAAAAATGGAACAGCTGCAGCTATTCCGTGGAGACACTGTTCTCCTCAAGGGCAAGCGGCGCAAGGAGACCGTCTGCATCGTGCTGTCAGACGACAACTGCCCCGACGAGAAGATCCGCATGAACCGCGTCGTGCGCAACAACCTGCGCGTGCGCCTTTCTGACGTGGTCTCCATCGCGCCGTGCCCATCGGTCAAGTACGGCAAACGTGTGCACATATTGCCCATTGATGATTCCGTAGAAGGTTTAACTGGGTAAGTTTTGTTCATCTTCTATGTAAATTGTCTATATTATATATGAAATTTGATCTCTCTCTAAACTATTTCTATCACGACACTTTCTTTTGATTTTTTTAAAAGTAAATTCAAGGTTACCCTGCATTTGCAGTAAAATATAATACAAAACATAGCCATTACGCATGTATTCCCTAAAATGTTAGGCAGAGGTGTACTACAGTGTCCTACAGTTCGGAGGTATATTTAGCTCCCATGTAATAGGGGGCGAGCCTATTGCCAATGCTTAGGATTACTAATGAAGCAGTTGATAAAATATAAATATGTTGAAATTGAAAAATATAATAAATCATTTTCTTTGCCCTCAGCAACCTCTTTGAAGTATACCTGAAGCCATACTTCATGGAGGCTTACCGGCCAATCCACCGTGATGACACCTTCATGGTGCGCGGAGGCATGCGCGCCGTCGAGTTCAAGGTGGTGGAGACTGACCCCTCGCCTTACTGCATCGTGGCGCCTGATACCGTCATTCATTGCGAGGGAGACCCGATCAAACGCGAGGTGAGATGCTTACATTAACGCTGGTGTGTCTTTAAAAATACCGGCTATCCCATAAAAACTTTCACCCCTTTAATATGAAAATCGATAAATCCTGAAATACGTCATCATTTATATATTCTCAAGAACTGTAATCCAAATGTTCATGATTCAATCTTTAACCCTTTGACCACCACGTCAAAACGCGTTCCCGCGGCGCCAAGCTTCTGAATTTTCTATAGAAATCTGTCGTCGGAGTCGCGTCGGTGGCATGGTGGTCACATTTTGGCTTGACGTTTATACACGTCTGTGGCAGTTAAAAGGTTAAAGAACAAATACTTTTTTTATACAAACATTTCCCCCATTCGCCTATCCTCCTCCTATAATATGTTCAAAATTTTAGCTTTTTTGGCTGTGTGTCTTTCGTTTTTGTCGTTTTTCAGTCAGTCAGGATCAGGACAAACGTTTTTAGCTATAGCTAGTGCATTCCATCTATTTCTGTCGATTTCAACTCCGTGCGTTGATTATACAATTCTCACCTCTTCACGGATACTTGTGAATTTTGTAGGAAACATGAAAATATGTTTTAGATGTATGCAAAAGTTGTATGTTTACTATTATTGAGACTTTTCCAACATACGCAGTTGAAAGTTTGAACAAAAAATATTTTCCCACAAAAACAGCAGTTTGGCTGTTATCAGAGTTGCCTAACACGGTTTTCTAATCAGAGGTTTTGATACTGTGAGTACAAACAGCTATTTCTTACTTATTAGTGCAATTTTGTATTTCACTTTAATTTAAAAATATATAACTGTGTGCATTATATACAGTGTATTTATCCATTTTGTTCATATTATCGAGTTATAGATCAATTATTATTATCATATCGAAGTATCAATCAACATGTACTTCTCACCTGGTCTTTTAAGTCGAAGTCTATATTTTAAACTTCCGTTTCGTTAATGTTATCGCGTTGTAGTACCAGTGAAAATTGTAATACATTTTGTTTCAAAAATCAAATCCCGTTATGAACTTATGGAGACGGAGTTTCTTGTGGGATCCTTTTTCAAAGGAACAATTCAAAAATCCTTGTAAAAGCTTGCCTATTTATAATAACTGAATAGTTGTCTGTAAGGAATTGCTTTTTGCGATAAGACCGTCAATTGTACTTTTTAAAAATGTATGTATATTTTATGATTGATGTATATTCTTTGTTTTCTGACATGTCCTTTTGGTGTACAATAAAGACTATCTATCTATCTATGAACTCTATCTACAGGAAGAAGAGGAAGCTCTGAATGCTGTCGGTTACGACGACATCGGCGGCTGTCGCAAGCAGCTGGCGCAGATCAAGGAGATGGTGGAGCTGCCGCTGCGCCACCCGTCGCTGTTCAAGGCCATCGGCGTGAAGCCCCCGCGCGGCATCCTCATGTACGGACCCCCTGGTACCGGCAAGACGCTCATCGCTCGCGCTGTCGCTAACGAGACTGGTAAGTGATATACATACTCATATACTCATAAGCAGCTAGTAGCAGTGTTTAGCGTCCATGGTTCCCATACATAAAACCCAGACGAATATTTTTTTAAATAGTTCCGTTGTTAGGTGACAACACCCACTATTTAGGAGAATTCTTTTATGATGACTACCTCCATAATATGAAGTTACATTATATTAAATTTGTGTGTGTATGTCATTTTTTTAATAAAAAAGATGGGTCGTATTTCTAATTATGCAAAAATATTAAATGAAATATACTAAATACAAAAAGAGGCCTTTTTACCCGACTACGAAAAAAGGAAGGGTAATAAGTTTAACAGTCTATGTATGTATTTATTTAGAGAAAGAAAACCGACTTCAAACATTATTTGAGTTTGGTTGGTGACTGAACTAAATAATTAGTTCAGTCACCAACCAAACTACGATGTATTTTTGTCCTTTACTTCCATAAATACAGTATAGGTACCTGCCACCCCAATGCATATGCACTCTGATAACCTTAAATCATTCAACAGGTGCCTTCTTCTTCTTGATCAATGGACCCGAGATCATGTCGAAACTGGCTGGTGAATCCGAGTCAAACTTGCGCAAGGCTTTCGAGGAGGCCGACAAGAACTCTCCCGCCATCATCTTCATTGATGAGCTGGACGCCATCGCGCCCAAGAGGGAGAAGACTCACGGAGAGGTGGAGCGCAGGATTGTGTCTCAACTGTTGACACTTATGGATGGTGAGTGTATATTTTGTGACTGTCCCAAAATCTTTTTAGGCCCTAAGTACACACGATGCGGTTCGCATTTTCGCTGATTTTTCGCTTCACAGAAGCTTAATGCAGCAATTGAACTGTAAAGCTTTGAAAATTTGATCTGTAATTTTGATGCTCAAATTGTTCAAATAACGTAAATCAGTATTTAAATAAAGATAGCTAGGAAATATAAAATAAACTCAATCTAGGTACTATAGGGCCGGCGTTATATGTTAACGACGTATAAAGAATATAAAACAGGTGAGTTTTTTGACGTGGGAGAGCCATGCTTCGGCACGATTGGGCCGGCTCGACCGGAGTGATACCACGGCCTCTATAATACCACTTGTGACTCCTCGGGTGTTGCGGGTGTCGATGGGCGGCGGTAATCGTTTACCATCAGGCGATCAGTCTGCTCGTTTGCCCTCCTATCCCATAAAAAAAGGTGATTTCACTTACAAATGTAAAAAATTGCCAAAGTGTAACTATATGCAAAATCGCCAAACTCCAATACTTAACACATCAAGTGTGTTTTCGCTCTTACTTATGGTACAAAGACAAACTTAGTTAAGAGAGATTCAAATGGAAAGATTTAACAGCAATGAGATTTCAAACGTCAATAAAAAAATGAAGAACTTTATCATCAGATAGGTACTAAATTGTATTAAATAAATAAAAAGCTTGATAGACATAGCATTTACGCCATTACGCCTGTTTTCGCTGAAGGGTTAAGCAGAGTTGTACTAATGTACACCCACAGTTCGGCGGTATTTTTTGGTCTCATGTAATAGGGTGCGAGCCTATTGCCATTAACGGGCTCAGACTCCGAGCTGCTACTGATAATTTCATAGAAAAACCCAATAACACTGCTCGACCGGGGGGTTGAACCCAGGACCTCTAGCATAGCAGTCACGCTTGGGATCACTAGACTAATGAGGCAGTCGATATTAATCTATACTTATAATAAATCTGTAGAGAGGTCAATTCTGTACATGAAATATATTTCCAAAATAACTATCAGCGGGTGATTAGTGATCGATACTGATGCCAAAAATGCAATCAGTAAAATTTTTGTCTGTCTGTCTGTATGTTCTTTATAGAAACAAAACCACTCGACGGATTTCAACGAAACTTGGTACAATTGTTCTTCATACTCCTGGGCAGGTTATAGTATACTTTTCATCACGCTACGATCAATAGGAGCAGAGCAGTGAAGGGAAATGTTGGGAAAACAGGAGAACTTACTCCATTTTTTAAGCTTCCGTCGCGTGTGCAGCCTTAATGGTTAAAGCTACACAGAAATCATGTATGACGGAAATGTTCTCCTTAAAATTATATAAAAAATATTCCACGACAGCAAATGTCTATCTTTTATGGTTGACTCACAATAACACGTGTAACTCCCGATAGCTTAGCAGTTCGGAGCTTTCTGATTATATTTGTCTACTCTTACGTTAGGTGACTGACTGACTGACATAGTGATCTATCAACGCACAGCCCAAACCACAGGTTATAGTGTACTTTTCATCACGCTACGATCAATAGGAGCAGAGCAGTGAAGGGAAATATTGGGAAAATAAGTGATTCATGGGAAAGGTTTCAAACTATCAGTGTATATATCATCACGCTACAACCCTTAGGAACGGGGCAACGCAGGTGAAACCACGGGCGAAGAACTAGGGAACAAAGTAACTATTCCACGCGGACGAAGTCGCTGGCAAAAGCTAGTTATATATATGAGGATATTAGAGACAATTTTATAAAAATATCATTTATTAAAATTCAAAAATATTAATTTTAAAACTATTTATTGTCCATTTCATATCCATTTAATATATGTAATAGTAATAGAATGTAGCTTAGTATTAAAATAGGAAGTGGCAATGACTGATAAGATTTATCTAGCTTTTATATAGAACAAGTTTTATGAGTGTGGCATATCAATAATTATCTTGATACCCATGCATACTCCAACATAGTTGAATAATAACAGAGCTGGGGCCGTATTATGACATGTTAACACCAGCATTTTTACGTTGTGAGAAAGAGATGCCGCTCTACATATTAAATAGCCTCATCTCTTTCTTACAACCTAAAAATGATAGCGTTAACATGTCATAATACGGCCCCTGTACTGGGAACTTGATCTCACTGTTACAAATATGATGATTTGTTATTAGAAATCCATCTAGATTTAAATTTTAAGAGAGGTAGGGCATTGTGGATTCGAATAATTCCACTAACAATTGGAGCTACCCGACTGTGGAAGTACCTCACTTTGCAGAAAATCGTAGACAAATAACATAACTCCGTGCTATGTTGTGTTCCTAACGGTGAGCAAGGTCGTCAGAGCTCCGCTAGGAAGCGTGTTGGCAGTGGGGGGGACTGGTGGTGTTTTGTTGCCATCGCTCTCATGCATGGCAGCATGTCTCCGATGCAGCCAGCCCAATTATTCCTCCTTAATTTACTCGGTCGGCGACCAGCGAGTGATACCCTTGGTGTTGCAAGCGTCAATAGGCTATGGTAACCGCTTACCATCAGGCGGGCTGTATGCTTGTTTTCCACCGCCGTTCGCCATATGCTTGGTATACAAAAAAAGACGAATCAAAATTACGTATATACATTTTTTTTTCTATTATGCTTGTTGATTGCCGTGCCCGACAGGGTCCATGATTGATACTTTTATATTTATTTTTTAACACCTGTTAACATTGTGAAGTGCAATAAACAAATTGAGTATTGAGTATTGATGTGTGAAAATGGTTAATGGCAATAGGCTCACCACAAAAACATTCCGGCGAACTGTAGATGTACATTAGTACACCTCTGCCTAATTCTTTGGGGAATACAGGCGTGATGGTTGAAAATCGAAATATTGTCTTGTGATTTATTTGCATTTTTCATCTTTCATCTTTGGGCTATTATATGACTTCTTATGAGGTCATAGCGTCTGGTATATCTAACCAGAAGACGCAGGTTCGAATCCTGTCCGCGGTTGAATTTTTCCTTCACTAAAATAACTTTATATTCAAAATATTGGTTAAAATCCTGCGTCTTTGCAGTGCATGCATATGATATATTCAAAGTCAAAATGTTTTATTTCAATTAGACCATTAAAAAAGGTATGTACTTTTGAAAAGTCAAAACTAGTTGCACAGTTCCGAAAAGTGGGCCTTATGGAGAAAATCCGGCAAGGAACTCCATAGATACTCTTTTTAAAAAAAATGATTACATTATTTTATTAATATTTACAACTTATATGTAATTATGCAGGATGTGTATTTCGAATTTAATTCATAGACATTTGAAACTACATATACCACAGAATTCTGTTTGAAGAATATAAAATTATTAATAAAAGAGTGTTGTTATACAGAAATTGCGACCCATTCACTGAGAATGCCTTATCAAGCTCCTATCAGTTGTTAAGAGTTTCGGGAATTCCCCAATGTATTAACAGCGAGCATGTTCATACAATGCTTTATTTACACTGGCAACATTAGACCTATAATATTGATTATGGTCCATGAACTACTTGAAGTGTCAAGGTTATATGCAGTTAGCCAACAAACATCATTATACTATAGACTGACGTACGATCACGCCTGCATTCCTCAAAGGGTTAGGCAGAGGTTTACTAATGTATGTAGCCATAGGTAGGGGGGTTTGGGTTTTGAAACCCCCCATCAATTGGATTGGGATCAAGATTTTTGTATGTCAATGTCTGCTCTATTATAAACGTTTAAAATATCTGTGTTTATTCAAAAGGTATGAAGAAGTCTTCCCACGTGATTGTAATGGCGGCGACCAACCGCCCCAACTCTATCGACCCCGCTCTGCGTCGCTTCGGTCGTTTCGACCGGGAGATCGACATCGGTATCCCCGACGCCACCGGCCGTCTCGAAATCCTGCGTATTCACACTAAGAACATGAAGCTGGGCGATGATGTTGATCTGGAACAGGTGAGGACTTTCATAGAAGAATAATCTTGGCGACTGACCACTTTTCACTTTATTAAACGTTGGTATAAAGACATAATATATACCGACCTTATTGATGAGGATCTTCAATGACGTCAGTCTGGTGTCGTATGGATGTTAAGAAGCAAATAAATATGTAAGAAATATAGCAAGTGGAGGTCTGAATTTTCTGCCTATGGCAGTTAATTTGTAAGAGTTCATGTGTATGAGCATACAAAGGTCATATGGAGGCACCACCTTCTTATGACCACCTTTGTAAGCTTTATGTATATTTGTAAGCGCGTAAATAAACATCTTATTGTTAGTCATCACATACTTCTGATTTTTGTTGGAATTCCACAGTATCCAGGCTCAAATCCAAACTCTGAAAACTGCTACTGAGAATTTCATAGAAAACCCTATATCATAGAACCTCTAGCGTAGCAGTCGAGCTTAGAATCAGAATTTACTATAATTTTGTTTTACTTAGATTGCGGCGGAATCTCATGGTCACGTGGGTGCTGACTTGGCTTCGCTGTGCTCGGAAGCTGCTCTCCAACAGATCCGTGAGAAAATGGACCTCATCGATCTTGAAGATGATCAGATCGACGCCGAAGTTCTCAACTCTCTCGCCGTTTCTATGGACAACTTCCGGGTAAGTACGAGGTTATTCTTGAATTGGTGGGAACCAGTTGAAAACAGAATATTTCTTAAACTGTGTTATGTATGTTGATATTTTTCAAGAATATATTTTCACGATATATTTACATTTCAAAATGACGCGAATTTCAAGCAAATTTTATGAAACAATTATAGATCTCAAGCTAAAATTTTCTATCTAAAATTAATCCTGTGCCTCTCGAAACTATGTGATTAGCCACCAGAGGGTTTGAAATAGCCATTACATAGATAAATCACAAAATCATTCATGGACCCACTATTACACAACATGCCATTGCAGTATTGCGTTTGTACTTTGTAGTGACTCTTCAAATTACCACTAAAAACTACAGACATAATTTTGTTTCTCAGTATGCAATGACAAAATCTTCACCGTCGGCTCTGCGCGAGACAGTGGTGGAGGTGCCCAACGTGACGTGGGGCGACATCGGTGGCCTGCAGAACGTCAAGCGCGAGTTGCAGGAGCTGGTGCAGTACCCGGTAGAGCACCCCGACAAGTTCCTCAAGTTCGGCATGCAGCCGTCCCGGGGTGTGCTCTTCTATGGACCGCCCGGTTGCGGTACGTCGTTTGTAAACATTATTATTATTCAATTACTGACTGTTTAGGCAGATAACGAGAAGGAAAGATAAAATAGAAACTAGATTGGCCTAATATTTTTGTAAGGTTTCTTGAGGTGTTTCATGCAGGTGTCATATTGATCTTGGTTGTAGTACATGGCCCGTAGTTTCCACTATTATATCTAGTGTGTAGTTACTTAATACATAATTTCTTTTCCGCGATCAGAAAAATTTACACCTAATTAGCGACAATAAGTATTGCTGTAACTATAACGTAGTTACTGCAAATCTTATCCTTACTAATATTATAAACGTGAAAGTTTGTGAGTATGGATGGATGAATGATGAATGTTTGTTACTCTTTCACGCCAGGACGGCTGAACGGATCTGGATGAAATTTAGCACGGAAATAGATTATAGCCTGGAATAACACTTAGGCTACTTTTTATCAGCTTGGATCCAATTCTGATGTGCAGGCAGACAAAGTCGCGGGTAGAAGCTAGTTTATAATAAATGATATTTATTTCTGTAAATAGATCTTTTAAAGACACTTCAGGTCTCTTTTACATATTTTTATTAACTAGATGCGCATATGAATGCACTAACGCTCCGATTTTATAAATTTGAAGACACATTTCTGTGTTCATTCTTGCTTTAATATCTGAAACTCGTATATAAAGGGTACCAAGGCAGTTCGTTTTTAATGTTTGGATTTCTAAATACACATTTAGTAACATAAATCTTATATTTGTGATTTTATACAGGTAAAACACTGTTGGCGAAGGCGATCGCTAACGAGTGCCAGGCTAACTTCATCTCAGTGAAGGGTCCCGAGCTGCTGACCATGTGGTTCGGAGAATCTGAGGCCAACGTGCGAGACATCTTCGACAAGGTGAGTTAACTTATACATTCCCTTAATTATAAAAGTCTAATAAAGTATAGCCTATGTCACTAAAGGACATTGTAGGTATTAGTAAAAAAAAAGTTGTAAGTCATGGATTATGTTGTTGTTTCTTTCTATATGATCCAATTTTAGGGTTCCGTGCCCAAAGGTTAAAACGGGACCCTTTTACCAAGACCGCTGTCCGTCCCTCTGTCTGTCCGTCTGTTACCAGGCTGTATCTCATGAACTGTGATAGACGGTTGAAATTTTCACAGATAATGTATTTATATATATATATATATTTATATAATATACGTAGATATTATATTATACACGACAAAACATGAGCCTTCCTCCTCTCTCCTACATTGCCGTGCCCGACAGGGTCCATGATTGATACTTTTATATTTATTTTTTAACACCTGTTAACATTGTGGAGTGCAATATACGAATTGAGTATTGAGTATGTCTGTTGCCGCTATAACAACAAATACTAAAAAGACATGATTTTGTTGCCGATTTTGTAGATAATGTTACAAAACCCTTCGTGCGCGAGTCCGACTCGCACTTGGCCGGTTTTTGGAATTGTGCAACTAGATTTATACCTAAATGTTTGTCAAAGCTTATTTGAAAGAAATCATTTGAACTAAAATGTATGTGTGTCTAAACAAATATACTTCATTTATTTTCCAAAGTCCTCGTCGCAATATTATTATATAGTGCTAAAATAACTATGTATCGTATCACAGGCCCGGTCAGCATCGCCGTGCGTGTTGTTCTTCGACGAGCTGGACTCGATCGCGAAGTCCCGCGGTGGCTCGGTGTCGGACGCCGGTGGCGCGGCCGATCGCGTCATCAACCAGATCCTCACCGAGATGGACGGCATGGGCGCCAAGAAAAACGTCTTCATCATTGGTGAGTGAACCAAATCAAGCTCTAGGAATAACAATCTTTACTGAAAGTTTGTGAGTATTGATGTATGGATGTTTGTTACTCTTTCACAACAGAACGGCTAAACGAACCTGGATGAAATTTGGCACAGAGATAGATTTATAGTTTTATTATCTAGGTCGGACCCAATTCTGAAGTCCAAAGTCGCGGGTAGGCGCTAGTATGCAATAAACAAAAGCTGCTGCTGAAGTAGTGTTAATAAATGTATAAGATGAAATAAACATCATAATACAATACGGATATATCCCGCGCTAGGTGCGACCAACCGACCCGACATTATCGACCCGGCTATCCTGCGACCGGGCCGTCTCGACCAGCTCATCTACATCCCGCTGCCCGACGAGAAGTCCCGTGAGGCCATCCTGCGCGCCAACCTGCGCAAGTCGCCTATCGCCAAGGACGTCGATCTCTCATACATTGCTAAGGTAAACTATTATTTTAATTTCTTAAATGCGAAAAGCAACTGGTGATCAAATACAGCATAAGAAGTTTAATTTAAAATATATACTTATCGGATTGATTTCAACTACCGTTTCTGCCCACTGTACCTGTCTCGTCTCATCGCCTCGCTTAACTGTAGTCGCGCAGAGGCTCGACGCCAGAACACACCATGTATACGTGTTTCGACGAGTGTGTACAACTGGCATTAGACTTAAGTCGAGTTTTATTGCTCTATAAACTTAAATAATGGAGTTTTAGGCGGGAAAATATAAAGTGCACTTTGTCGGTTTTATATTATTTTCCAAAACTTGTGTTTCTCCGAAGGTTAATGTGTAATTATAGTGGATAGTTAACCATTAAGTGTTCGTGAACGTTTTGCGAGTGTAGGCAAATGATATAAAATTTAAAAATGCAAGTCACATTTTTATTGTTGTTAATTACTAAACTCCATCAAAGCCTCAGTGAAGTTTCCACTGTTTTACTGGGGATTATTCTGTATACTTGACACTGGCAAACACAAAAAGTGTGGCGCCATATGTTATAATCCCATGATTGGAACTAATAAATATTACTTATTTACTCCTTATACTTGACACTGGCAAATACACAAAAATGTAGCGCCATATCCCATAACGGAAAAAAAACTTCATAATAAATATATATATTATTTACAGGTGACACAAGGGTTCAGTGGTGCTGACTTGACTGAGATCTGCCAGCGCGCGTGCAAGCTCGCCATCCGACAGGCCATCGAGGCCGAGATCACGCGCGAGCGCACGCGGCAACAACAGACTGCCGCTGCCGCCATGGACGTGAGTACAATATTTATTTATTTAATTCTAGCGGGCCCGGCGGGACGATGTCTTACCCTGTATCATCTTCCTGCCCTTGACCCATTTTATCTGTTGTCGGGGCAGCATGTCCTTCAGCCATCAACTCAATCATTCGAGCTCGAACTCGAGTTATAAGGGTTGTAACAAACCTGACTTTGTTTTATATATATATATATATATCTTAACTTCATCTAGAATTAGAACAATCGTAACTAATTACAGTATGTAATTGAAGACATTTCATATTGTTTGAGGTATGTGAAGGGGACTAAACTGACTGTCGTGTTAACTAAAAAGGTCTTTAGGATAGGCTTATCTAATTTCAGAAATGGCGACCCTATAAAATAATTCTATATGGCTCGCATAACCGAAAATTTAATCAGAATGTTCTAAAATTGCTGAATAGCAATTTAATTTACTTGCAATATTTGTTGTTTCTGCAAATTGTAGTATTCTAAATAATACGTATATACAACGTTTTACTAATGTACTTACAGATGGATGAGGAGGACCCCGTCCCCGAGATCAGCCGCGCTCACTTTGAAGAGGCGATGAAGTTCGCGCGCCGCTCGGTGTCAGACAACGACATCCGCAAATACGAGATGTTCGCGCAGACGCTGCAGCAGAGCAGGGGATTCGGAACCAACTTCAGGTAAGAAATAAACGCGTGTATCGAGATCCAAATCTCGGCTCGCTGATTGGGGTGACTGAGGCCTCAGAACACCGAGGTCTTCACCAATTAGAGAGCCGAACGTGGTCGATGCGTAAAATTGAGTTGGTGAAAAGAAACTTACATTAGGCACTCAGTTGCATTTGTATCAGTGTCACTTAGGTACTTTGCTTTTAGGTAAACTACATACATATTTTCAAGCTCCCATTAGGGGTAGACAGAGGCTATACATTTCCACGATCCTGGCAGACCACTTTTGCTTCATCTACGTTAATTATCCGCATGATCGTCGGTTTAGAGTGCTCTTAACCCGACCTCGCAATTTGGTTGTTACGTTCGCTGTGAGGTCCTGAGGACCTTCCAAATCACAAGTACTTGCCACGTATTTAGGTAAACAGCTATAGATTAATATGAATGTGTTGTGTAGATTCCCGCAGAGCGGCGGCGCGGCGGGCGGCACGGGCACGTCGGGCGGGGACCAGCCCACGTTCCAGGAGGAGGGCGGCGACGACGACCTCTACAGCTAAGCGACCCGCCCACCCGCGCCACGAGCGCTCGCGCCTCCCCGGCGGCCGCAGGTCTCTAGGACTGACCTTTACTACTTAAGATTTATCGGTTCACTAATATGAATGGGTGTTTCGGATTCGGGAAGCGACCGAATGGTTCCAGCGGGCAGCCCCTCGCATCCGCGAGAATAAAAATACTTTAAAAACGGCGCGCGCCTCCGTGCGCGTCGCGGTCGATTACATTTCTACCAATCTGTGTCTAATAATATGTAAATGTATTTATTTTATAATTGAATCATTCGATAGCATTTGTTTCTGTTCCGATTTTGCTTATGTTTAGTTGTAATTGAATAAAATAATGTCTGTGTATGTACCACTTGCCTGACCGGCGAGTATGTAAGATCATTATGTTAGAGTAATTGTTAACTTTACTGTATTTGCCAGATCCTGTGCGTAGGCGGTGTCGGTGGGGATGCCTCGGCAACCACGCCGACTTAACACAATATTACAGTGATTTTTTAATAAAAGATTTTTATAGACTAGATTTTCGTTATTTATTTTAGGTATACCCTCCTCAATCCACACCAGAAAAAAGATTTATAAGTACGAATTGACGAGCGTAATCTAAACTTGTCCGTCGGGTTGTACTGTGCATATACTTGCATCTGTGTACATCATAGAATACAATATAAATATTTGAGTATATTCACTGCAGCCGATAGCGGTATCGTAGTATAGCACAATTCTTGTAGTCCATTTAACTCGCAGGCGCGCAAATGGTAATCACCTGCTCCACCAACTGCCAGACTGGTGGATCGAGCAATGAATTATCCAAGTTGCCGCTGACAGGGCCCAAGCACGTAGAAGAAAGTTCGTTCTATGTGTATAAATAGCGACTTTCCACGTATACCTACTCGATGTCGAACATGGACTATATTACGGTTGAAAATGGAAAGTCCCCACCCACCACTGCTATCAACCTCACCAGTTTTCTTTGGAATCGACTTGACTAAACTACAAAGACACAATTATCAAGCACGAAGCTTTGTCTAGTTATAGCCGAAAGGCATCTAGCAATCAGTAGAAATAAAATCAAAGGGAATGCAGTGACGTGTGAAGCCGCAACGTCACAATTCATTGTCCAAAATTTTTTGAAATCATGCCGATCGCACTGCTGGCTCCAGCGCCAGATGCTGGATCCAGCATTACAATCCCTAGTAAACAGCTTATGTATTTTTAGGTGTCGTACTTTTATTGTTTTTAGCTAAAGAAATACTTTTAGCCTGACCCCCTACAATTATCTCTTAATATTGCGTTTTAGAATAAAATTAAATGGTACATACATATACGTCATTGTCAGTACTTTTTGTAGAACTCGTGGTATGGTCGGGGCCAGGCTGAAAGTGTCAGGCTGGCCCGGCGGTACATATGCTTGTAATAAGGAGTACATATTATACTATCGATTAATATATATCGCGTTATCAATTTCGACGTGGCCGGGCCAGCCTGACAGACACCATATGAAACAAAACGAAATAATAAAACGGTTACGGAAATCGGTGCTTAAATTTTTTTGTCACTGATATCAGAAACTATTTTGGTTTGTATTGTATTGTAATAATATAATAAATCCATAATCCGCCTGGATTTCGTAAAAAAATGTGTTGTAGGTTCTCATATTCTATTCTACCAAGTGCCACATGATTGGTGTGCCAGAAATCTCCAAGTCACTTTTGCACTCGCCCAGCATTATCTTCACTACATTTTCTAACTTTACTCCCACATTAACAGACATGAGACAAAATGGGCTTCTGATAAAACCATATTTCAAATAAACGATTCATGTTTGTAAAAGACTCATAAAATGAAACATGTTTACAAAAAAATATTTTTTAATACATCATAACACAGAATAGTTACAAAACAACAAGATTAAAAAGAGAACCGACTTCAATTCAATTCGACCGAGAAAGGACCTCATAATCCCGAAGGATATTCTATCAAATAAAAAATAACCGTCAAAATCGTTTTTAAAACAAAATTTCGCACCGATATACAAAAGAACTGACAGCGTCCTCCTTATTCGATGTTCGTTCCGAAAAATCCATAAATTATACTAAAAGTAAAAATATAATTAAATTACAAATATAAAAACACCTGAAGCTTGTCTTCGCTACACACTCAGGAAGGCATTACTGTAAATACTAATGTACAGTGTCGCATTGAAGACGAACTTCAACGAATAAAAATAAACATTTAAAAGTAAATAGAAATTACCAATAACGTAATACTCTAGTTTATTAACTACATAGGTATTTTGAAAAAAACCTATTTTAAACAAATGTCGCCTGTACTCTGAAATATTTCTTTCAGTTCAGGTGAATCGTCGACCAACGCCAATAAAGACTGTTCTATCTCGTTTTTATTTTTAAACGCGGGGGGAGTGGAATAATCATAGCGCTCATCAGTTCTTGACAGATGGTATAACTTAGAACCAACGATCTGGTGCTTTAACAAACGCTGTAATTCATCTTCAGAGAAACAAGTGCAAAGTTTATCAAAATACGAATCAGAACATTGAGTCGCCATGTCTCTAGTTCTGGATACAGTTGTTTTTGGTGGAGGCGGAGTAACTGTTCCTCTTGCCTCTTTTACCAATTTCTTAAGAGTTATAGGCGGGCAAATTTCGTAGTTCGGCAGCGCAGGTGTATCATAAGCTGATACACTTCTCATATAGATCGGTATGTATTGCTCCAAGTGCTTCTTAGCTGTTTTAGCACATCGACACTTCTTAGGCTCGACGTAGTTCAAATAACTCTCCCACTTTGGTTCTCTTTCATGTTCTAACTCCGAATTTCTTGTTTTCATTTGTTTGCCAGCAGACAATGTTTTTATAACAGGTTTTTTTATTATTACCTGTTGTGTACCAATTGATTCTTTTACGACTTCAGGACGACAGAAACAGTAAGGGATTTTACAAACACCGCACTCAATAGGGGCATCTCTTAAATTTGGCAGTTCTTGTTGCAATATTTGTAATATAGAACTTTCTAACTTTAGTTCTAACAATTGCTGCGATGTTGTATACTTTACAGGTACATAATGTTCATAGATGTTATCGTCTATAAAATCTATGTCATCTCCGCGTTTGCCGTAGATATAGGACTTAGCTTTGTTAGTGAATTGTTCGAAATTATCACAAGCTGCATATAGGCACCGTTTGTTTATAACTATTACTGGCATTTGAGACGCACTGGATGTACAATGTTTCGGACACAGATTTTTATCCGTAGGAGTATCGTATTTGTGACTTTTGTCACAAAAAAGAAAGAATGGATGTGGGTCTGGTCTAGGAGACCCAAGAGTTTCCCCTTCGACTTCAAAGATGCTTTCAGCTTTTGGATTTTCCAAGGCTTCATTAAGCTGTAAAAGCATTAGCTTTTCCATGTTAATAAAAAACTCCGCATGGCTGGGTAACAAGTTCAAACAATACGACACAAACGTTTGTAGCTTTTTCACGATGTACCAAACTTTCTTGTGCCATACTATGTCGAACTCTAGTCGCTTCTTTTCTTTTTGAACTTGACGAATAATTTCATGGTCCTTGATCGCTATGATGTCTGCCATAGTCTTAATTTTTTGCTTATGCAAATGTTTTAATTCTTGTATTTCTTTCCCACATTTTTCTCGATCTTTTAATGCAACATAAACTTGACAAGCAAGTCGTTGGCACTCCATGTACTTTCTGGATTTTTCAATGGCTATATGTTTGTCTACATTAATATCATGTATTTTTTCGGCTGTTTCGGTGCGATTCTCAGCTAAATTGTCAGCAAATTTCTTTTTAAGCCTTGCCTTCTCGTTTATCAATTTATCCGTGTAATTATCATACAATGAAACTGCGTCCTGTTTAATTAAAGCATTGTATTTATCTTTCATTGTCTGGTAAGCCTCATTTCTTACTTTTATTATTTCATTACAAGCTGAATCAAAAAGTATAGCCTCAATGCTATTGATGGAACTTGCGTATAAATTTGAAAATTCTTTAAAGGTATGTTGAATTCGTTCGGTGTTCTTTCTTGCTGCTTCGAGAGACGTAACCTCTTGAAACTGATGAAACGCTTCTTCAACAATATTTTTCCATTTCAGATCGTTTTCTGCAATGATTTTATCTCTTGCTGCTTTCAAGTGTTTCATTCGCATTTCAAGCATTTCCATACCGATATCGTCAATTCCAAGATAGTTTAATTTTGACAAATTTTTTTTTTTGAGTGGTTTTAAGACTGTCCTACCGTCAAGAAGTTCCTTTGGTGGGACATACCAGTCGCCACCACCACCCTGCATAGGAGGTTCTAACCCTACCATGACTTTAAGTTTAGGACTCATAGACTTGAAATATACAGCTGCAAGTGGCGCCGTCATTTTTTTCTTTATTAGACTTTGAGTAGGAATTCCATTAGTTGTGAGAAAATGATTTCTTAGATGGTAGTTCTCGCTCAGGTTAGAACTCATAATAGATAAGAATTTGTAAAAACACTACAAAATAATATATTTTCACAAATATAACAAAAAAAATGTTATCAAATCCATAACATTGCAATCTTGTCACGACATCTCTACAATTGACTGACACAGATCGACTGATTCAGTTGTTTATCTCTTTCCTCTGAGGATTCAGTATTTTTTTCTTTATAAAATCTATTTCATAGCCCGAGAGACGATCGAGGTTCAATAAAAAAAGTAAGTAGTCTTAATTATAAGATTTAAAATAAAATTAACAATTGAAATAAAACTATTTTTTACGGATTTTATCGCGTTGTATTATTATTATTTAATTCCCGACGTTTCGGATCCTTTATAGCATCCATGGTCACGGGCAGACTAAGTTGTTGGACGTCTCAATGTTGCAATTACTAACAGCTACCTTACATTTTTGTTATTTATTGGCGATCCGATTCACGCAGAACGAGCTCACCGAATCCTGCGTGAATCGGATCGCCAATAATAAAGACCAGAATACACTCACAGTTATCTGTGAGTGTATTCTGGCCTTATGGTAAGAACTATATTGAATTGCATAATTCTTCCTATAGCGTATGCTCTGATATCTGAAATTGAAGGTGATCCAGTTAGGTATGAAGACGTTGGTAAATATGAACAATGGAAAAAAGCTATAAAGAAGGCAAATCGCTTACTGATCTGAAAGTACTTTTGAAGGGAAGCAAATTACCAGCCGGCCAGAAAGCTATTGAGGCTTAATGGATATGTAAGATAAAGAAAGCTAGATTAGTCGCATGAGGATTTCAACAGCCAAATGTAAATACAATTAATATTTATTCACCTGCGGCAAACGTGAGTAGGTACCATAAGATTGTCACTATCATTGGCATTAAACTAAACAATGATTGGAAAATAAGACAGCTGGATATACCTACTGCTATCCTAAATGGAAACTTCGAAACTGAAGTATATTTTGAAGTACCCAAAGATGTAAACCTTAGGGTAGGTACCTACTTTAAAATATCAGTTTCAGTTCGGACGAAGTTTTAATGTTACAAATAGCACTACTTACCTATATGGTTTAAAAGAAGCAACGAAATGTTGGAATGTACGTTTTAACGGCATTTGGGGCCGTTCAAGTATTATCTACGTAAGCAGATTTATTACAATTATTTACTCGCCCACCCCCTTGTCTAGCAAAGCTCTTAACTCCCCCCCCCCCCTCCCATGCTTACGTAAACATTGTTAAATGCATTTTCAACAAATTATTTGAGTCGATTTTTAGATAAGCCCACAGAACAATTGTGAGCAAAAACAATATTATTTATTTTTTGGTATTTTAAAGAGACGGCAAATATGGGATTTAGTTTTAATAAAAGCAATGATATAATTTAATAAAAGTAATAAGAATTCCATTATGGCATATTCCGAAGCTGGCTGGGGCGGCGATCACATAGATAGGCTGCTGTTGCCCGCAGTTTCACTCACGGCTCAAAAATATTAACATACTATAAGTCCGATTCTAGGCGGCTTATCAACACATGAAACATACACCAGATTTTAAGTTAGACCTATCAATACATCGGTGAAAACTACATTTAATTCCATGCACTAGTTACCTATTGCGTGATGCGCGTACAAACATACTAGTCTATCTTCTATACTTATAATAAATCTGTAGAGAGGTCAATTCTGTACATGAAATAAATTTCCAAAATAACTATCAGCGGGTGATTAGTGATCGATACTGACGCCAAAAATGAAATCAGTAAAATTTTTGTCTGTCTGTCTGTATGTTCGTTATAGAAACAAAAACCACTCGACGGATTTCAACGAAACTTGGTACAATTGTTCTTCATACTCCTGGGCAGGTTATAGTATACTTTTCATCACGCTACCATCAATAGGAGCAGAGCAGAAGGGAAATGTTGGGAAAATGAGTGATTCATGAGAAAGGTTTCAAGCTATAAAACATCACGCTGCAACCCTTAGGAACGGGGCAACGCAGGTGAAACCGCAGGCGAAGAACTAGGGAACAAAGTAACTATTCCACGCGTAAGTCGCTGGCAAAAGCTAGTTAATAATAAAGTTTAGTTTGGTTGTTACTCAAAATAAGTTTATTTATCAGTCAGCCTTTCAGCTTTATTAAAAAATTGTTAGCCTTTTGGAATGGAGCCGTACAGTGACGACGTGGTCGCGTTGCTGGCCTGCCGCGGGTTCAAGTTTAAATTCAGAACACCTTACCGACCTAACATTCATGGGCCCATCTATCAATCTCATCATAATCGCGAATCGTCTTCACAATTTATTCATAGTAACTATTTTTATGTGTGGAATGCAAACCTTCCACCGACCGCCGGGTGGTTAAAACCATGAGGTGTTTAATGGGTCTGGTTATTTTATTATTGTCACAAAAATTAGGAGAAGATTCTAGTTGTCCGTGGCCACACTTTACTCGGGGTCTCAGTAAGTCTACTGCGCGTAATGAAAGTCTCGAAAAATTTAATCATTGTCTCAAAAATCAATAGCTTCATTAAATACAATGGCAAAATAAAAAATGAAGGTAGAATATACATATATTAAACACAATTGCTCAAAAGTCAACAATCTTTTTTTTTACAGAATATTTCCAATAATTCAGGTAAATCGTCAATCAACTGTCTCAAAGAATGTGCTCTGTCAATGGCAAAAGTAGATGCTCGCTTCGTCATGTATGGCGCTGAACCAGTATCTATAATGAATTTACTGGAATGTTTGGCTGTTGATTGGAATAATTTAGATCCCGCAATTGTATCTCTTACCAAGAAATCTGTTTTAGAGTCTGATAAACATGAGCACAGCCAATTGAATTCATGGTCAGAATACTGAGTGCTTACATCCGTGGTTTTGGATGTAAGTTTGGAAGCTGTTACTAGAGGCGTATTTTGCCCCCTCGCTTGTTTCACCAGCTTTTTCAGGGTTGTAATTGGACACGTTTCATAATTTGGTAACTCCGAAGGTTCATAGATAGAATTGTTTCTCATATATACGGGTAAATGTTCTTCTAAATTTTTCTTAGCTCTTTTGGCGCATCCACATTTTTTTGGCTCAATATATTTTATGTAACTATCTAGCTTAGGTTCTCTTTCGTGTTCTAAACGTGTTATACTTGTCATAGCACCCACTCTGTTATTTACTGAGGAGTTCACCGGTGACTTTGTTGGAATAGTTTTTTCCTTTGTATCAGTACATTTTTTCAAATCCTGTGGTATCAATGGATAACATAGAGCTGTTTTGCAAGTCGCACAATCGAAAGGCACTCCCCTTATATTAGCCATCTCTTGCTGCAACACTTGTAACAAAGAACTTTCTAATTTAAGTTCTAACAGCTGCTGTGACGATGTATACTTCACAGGTACATAATGCTCATAGATTAATTCATCTTTGATATCATCGTCACCGCGGTTATCATGCATAAAATCTTTAACTTTGTCAGTGAGTTGGTCGAAATTGTCACAAGCTGCATATAAACACCGCTTGTTAACGATTATCACTGGTAATTGAGAAGCAGTTGAAATACTACGTTTTGGACATAAATCATGATCAACATTATGTTTGTAGCCCCTGTCGCAGAACAGATAAAAAGGCTTAGGTTTAGGACTAGGAGTATGAAATTTATCCTCTTCTGCTATAACAATACTTTCCGCAGTTGGTTCTTCAAGAGCATCGTTGATCTGTAATAACATCAATTTCTCCATATTTATAAAGAACTCTGCATGATCCGGTAGCATATGAAGACAATACGACACAAACATTTGGAACTTTTTTACGACCAGGCAAACATTCTTTTGCCATATCAAATTGAATTCTTGTTTTTTCCTTTCTCTCTGTTCTGCGAGATGAATTTCAATGTCTTGAAATGCGCTCACTTCTGTCAGACCCTTTACTGTTTTGTTGTCTTTATATTTGGACGTTTCAATTTCTTTTAAACACTCTTCTCGCTCTTTCAAAGAAACATAAATTTGACAAGCTAAATTTTGACATTTAAGAAATTTATTTAAGTCTCTTAAAGCCATATGTTTCTCAACATTCAAGTCATGGATACTGTTGGCCATTTTAGTACGACATATTTGTAGTTGTTCAGTAAACTTGTCGTTGAGTTTTGTTTTTTCTTGTATTAACTTTTCTCTGTATTCCTCGGCTAATTGATCCGCTTGTGATTTTAAAAAGGTTTCATAGTGATTGTGCATTTTGAAAACAGTTTCTTCCTGAGTTTGCTTAATTTTTTTAATAGCTACTTCATGCAGAATCAGCTCTACTTTGTTTAAGGATGTTCCATAAATACTAGAAAATGATTCACATGCATTACATATGTATTCAGTGTTCATCTTTGTGTTCTTCATGATAGTTTCTTGCCAACATTGGTCAATAGCGGCCTTATTCCAAAACACAGACTATCTTTAGTACTGGCTTTAGTTCTAGGATGAAAACTGGACTAAATAAAACTCTATTACAAAACACAGTTTAACACCAAAGCATGGACTATCTCTGGTACCAAAGTTAAACCTCTGAGACCCCTAGTTTAAGTATGGACTATCTTTGACATTACTTTATTTTTGAGGTTAGCTTATTTAGTATCTTGTGTATTTCTAAGTAAAAATTTTTGTAAATGGATATTAACATTATAGATATGATGGATTTAGAAGATTTAGATATGTTAGAGACGTGTCGGCGATCTGTAAGACGTCGTAATCGTATAAATCCTTTTGATTTGAGTGACGAAGATTTTCGGTATAAATACAGATTTACAAAGCGATTCGGATTTTCACCCCTTTTTTTCTTTTGTTGTTCCATTTTATTTGTCACTATTATTAATACTGAATTACTGACAATGTACAATGGTGAATAATTATCAAGAACTTAGTTATTTTATAGGACGCAACAACAATAATGACGTTTCAAATAATGCGCGCGAATGAAATTTTAATTTCGTTCCGTTTCACTCAGAGTTGTTGCAAAATATAACAACTTGATTATAAAAAGGTCATCAACAATATAAACTGTGCTTGCTCAGTAAATTGCAATATAAACAAAAAACTATTTATGATATATATTTGTATTAATAAATAATTATTAAAGTATTTCAAATGTTATGATACTATCAATATTTAAAAAAACGGAACGTTGCTTGGAATGAAGCCTGAATGAACGAATGAAAGATTGTAATTTTTTACATATTATCTGTGGATTTTATTTAGTCCTACGGTTTAACTGATCCTCGGATAGTCTGGGTTTTGTAATAAGCACTCATATTGGTCCTGGTATTAACATTAGTACCGTAACAATCCAAGATCAGTAAGTCCGGGTTTAAGCCAAGACTTACGCATTTTTTTGTAATAAGACGGTAGAAGTTTTAAAAGTTGACTTCCAAACTTCGTCAGATTCAAACACCCTTTTATTCTTTTCCTCCTCCATGTCACTGTAGTGAGCTATAAGTATTTCCATTCCAAAATGAATGATTTCATGGTGACTTAACTTAGTCAAATGTTTATGTTTAAGAGGCTTCTTGACCATTCTGCTTGCTTCTAAGACTTCCTTTGGAGGCACGTACCAATCATTCCCACCACCTTGCAGCGCAGGTTCTATCCCCGCAAGTATTTTAAGTTTCGGAGTCATGGACTTGAAGAGTAAAGCTGCCAGATTAGGAGAAATTTTTTTCTTCATTACACTCTGCGTAGGTACCAGTTCATTTTGTAAGTAGAATTCCCGTAAATAATAGTTGTCACTCATATTTAACATTGTGAGCAATTTATTTAAAATATGTCTATGTAAAAATATATATAAAAAATATAAGCTCTATAAAAGCATCTTAATAATTTATCAAACTAATAAATTACTAATGATAGACTTGTCAAAGTCTACGATAGGAAACTGACTTTATATCAGCCATGACAGAACAAGATTTGCATATCAGCCATTTATTGACCTCTTTAATACTTAACTCTTTAATATAAAGCAGCAGTAAAGTTATACGAGTAGCATATTACTCTTTGGTGTCAACACAAAACTGACACAAAATACGTAAATATTTAAAAAGTAGGCTCTTTCTGTAGCACCGTCGAAGCGGCTCCAAAAGAGGACTGGGAAGAGGAGGAAAGAGCTCTAAGGGTTAGGCTTTTGGTCTACACAGTACACGCCTCGCTTGTTGTAACCTTGGTCCTTATATGTAAATTCTGGCTTGTGAACGACGTGAACGTATAATATTACGTGGGGATATAGTAGTTAGTAGTAGGTACCATAAATACCAATCAATATGTATCAGAATAAAAAAAAACTTGCCTGGATTTAATTTTTTCCCAAGTCCTTTGTAGTTGAAATATCAAAACCAACTTTAGTTTCTACAGGTAATCTTTATTACAGTTAAATTAAAATAAGAAAAACCTAAAGCAAAATCACATAATTCGGCTTGTCTAAACTTATAAAAAATATTATAACGAAATTAATGTATATCTAATCAAATGTACAATCTGCTTTCTTAAATAGTTCTAGAAGGTCCGGTTCGTCTTCGACAATATTCCTCAAAGAATACGCTCTAGCAGTTGCAAAAGAACCTGCTTCTTTTGTCAAGTACGTAGGCGCCACATCACTTCCTACGAATCTACTCTCACTGGCCCACGATGAGACCAGCGCTGTAGGATCAATAGTAATACTACTAAGCAGATGAGACACTTCACCATCAGAAAAACAAGTGCAAAGCAATTCAAATTCCGGGTCAAAATATTGAGTGCCTTCTTCTTTTGTTTTAGAGGGCACTTTCACAACGGGCACAGGCGGAGCTTTTTTCCTGGCTTCTTTGACTAAGTCCTTTAGTGCAGTCACCGAACACATTTCGTAGTTCGGTATTTCCGGTGGCCCGTACGTCATATACCCCATATACGGAGGTAAATGTTCTACTAAATGCTTTTTGGCCTTCTTAGCGCAGCCACACTTTTTGGGTTCGACGTACTGAAAGTAACTCTCCCATTTAGGTTCTCTTTGGTGCATAAATTCCATACTTATATTTGATGAAGATTTACCATCCGGAGTCCCAGGTTGCGTTTTTATTAAAGGAGATGGTTGTTTGATTTTGTTACTTCCAATCGAATCCCATGGAGCGCACATACAGTGACGCAATCCGCAGACACCGCAGTTGACAGGAATATCATTTATCTCATTCCTCATAGGCAATTCCTGTTGCAATACTTGTAACAGAGAACTTTCTAATTTCAATTCTAACAGCTGTTGTGACAATGTATATTTTACTGGCACATAATGCTCATATATTTGGTCGTCCCGTGTATATGCCTCGTCTCCACGTTCACCGTTAAGAAAATCTTTAATTTTATCAGTGAACAGCTCAAAATTGTCGCAAGCTCCATATATACATCGCTTGTTAATAACAATAACTGGCAAATGTGTTTCACTGCGTTTTGGACATAGATTTTCATCGACTTTAGCCTTGTAACCCCTGTCACAGAACAGATAAAAAGGCTTAGGTTTAGAAACAGGTGTGTGGAATTTTTCTTCTTCTATTATGATAATACTTTCAGCAGTTGGGTTTTCAAGGGTTTCGTTGACTTGTAATAACATCAATTTCTCCATGTTTATGAAGAACTCTGCGTGCTCTGGAAGCATGTTTAGACAGTATGATACAAAATTTTGGAACATCTTCACGACGTGACATACTTTCTTTTGCCACATGTTATAGAACTCCTTCCGCCTTCTTTCCTTCTGCTCCGCGATGTGTATTTCTAAATTTTTAAACGCTATTTCCTCAGTTAAAATCTTAACTTTTTTCATGTGCTTATATTTAGACTCTTCCAATTCTTTAATACATTCTTCTCGTTCTTTTAGGGCAACATATATTTGACAAGCTAGTGTTTGGCATTCAAGGAATTGTCTTAGTTTCTCTATAGCCATATGTTTATCTACATATAGATCATGAATGCTATCGCCGATCTCAGCGCGATTAATTTCCAACTTATTTATAAACTCTGCTTTTAGCCGGGCTTTCTCTTCCATAAGTTTACTATCATATGCATCGTATAACGTAGTTGCTTGTGACTTTAAAGCGGCTGCATAGTTGTTTTGCATCCAATGCAGTGCCTTTTCCCGCGTTTTTTTAATTTCTGCTATAGCTGATTCATGAAATAAAGATTCAATCTTTTCTAACGACATCCTATACAAATGAGCAAAATAGTTAAAGGCGTTAGTCATGTGTTCTGTATTCTTTGCTTTCGCATGTTCCACGAGGGCCTCCCTGGTCTGGGTACTGCAGGCTCCAACCGTGTTCCTCCAATTAACATCATTTTCAAGAAGTACGTTCTCCATTTCCAAATCCATTCCCTTACGGTGTTTTTGAAATAATTCCATTCCAATTCTGTCGATTCCGAGATGGGTTAAATTATTCAGTAGTTCTTTTGAAATTGGCTTCAAAACTGTTCGGCCTTCTAGTAATTCTTTAGGAGGTACGTACCAATCACTACCGCCACCTGCTAATGGAGGTTCTAGGCCTGCAAGGTGTTTAAGTCTCGGAGTCATCGACTTGAAATAAACAGTTGCAAGGGCCGGAGTCATTTTCTTCCTGATCATACTTTGAGTAGGCACTTGATCTTGTTGAAAATAGTATTTCCTTAGATGATAGTTCTCGCTCAAATTATTAAACATTACGGATATTTGTTAGAATATTTATATTAAAGCTTTCAGATATAATTAATAAAAAATTAAAACTCGTTACTAAGCAACAGATAATGATTATGATAATGACAATCTGAGATGACAAATCACATTTCACTCCAATAAATAGTTATTAAACTCTTTGGTTCAAGTCCATTGATTCACACTTAACGTAATAAAACTATTTATGAAAGTTTTTGGTCTCACTGAGACCAAAAACTAGTAGGTAGCCTGTACTAATTTAACGTAACTATAGCGAAGTAATGTTTGGAAATTTAATTTTTGATGCAAAATTCGTAAAAAGTATAATTAACTGTCTAATATTCGCCAAAATATCAGAAATCATATTATATGATTTTAGGATACGATTTTTTTAGGCCTATTTAAACTGAACCGTCGAAACCACTTACCCTATTTGAAGACAGGTAGGTACAAATCACGAGTGAATCGGTTTCACCTAGGCGAGCGCGCTCCATCGTAGATCGCAGTGTCGTTTAACATCATGCGAACTAGCGGTCACGCGTAATCCCATCACGAATAAAAAAAGTATAGGTAACAAATTCATACATATAATTTTCTTACAATACTTCAGACATTTTGACAGAATCGTTTTTCATAGACATACATACATACCATCACGCTTGTATCGTCAAAGGGTTAGGCAGAAGCGTACTAATGTAGGTAAGAGGGCGACTCTATTCTCATTAACCGAGCACAAATCTAAACTCCGAGCTACTGAGAATTTCATAGAAAAACCCTACAACACTGCTCGACCTGGGAATCGAACCCAGGACTAGCGCAGCAGTCGCACTCAGGACCAATAGGCTAATGAGGCCTCCTTCCATAGATCCTCAAACAAATCAAAATGGGTATGAATCCATCCAAGAGAGCGTTTATGAAGCGCAAAGGTAAAATCTCAAGATAAAATCATTATCCCTATCTATCATCTATAATAGATTGGTTGATAAGATTCGTTTCGGATCGGTTGACAGATGAAATTATGAAATTTGTGAGATGTAATACAGAATTATTTGAAAATAATAACAATTTATACAAACGAAAAGTAACTCACTCACATTTAGAAATGCCTGTTCCCCGAGTTGAAATGTTTAGACGTAGTTGCATATATATTATATGGCACCACTAATATACTAATATATCATTAATTGCCAAAGAGAATTGTTGAGCTGCCCAACCGAATTTTTTTTATAGCTTTAAGAAAGTGGTTAATAAAAGAGAGTCATTAGTTATTACACAGTGGACACATTTCTCAAAAACACTCAAAGTCCTATCATTTTAGAAATCTATACTTATAATAAATCTGTAGAGAGGTCAATTCTGTACATGAAATATATTTCCAAAATAATAACTATCAGCGGGTGATTAGTGATCGATACTGACGCCAAAAATGCAATCAGTAAAATTTTTGTCTGTCTGTCTGTCTGTATGTTCGTTATAGAAACAAAAACCACTCGACGGATTTCAACGAAACTTGGTACAATTGTTCGTCATACTCCTGGGCAGGTTATGGTATACTTTTCATCACGCTACGATCAATAGGAGCAGAGCAGTGAAGGGAAATGTTGGGAAAATGAGTGATTCATGAGAATGGTTTCAAGCTATAAAATATCACGCTACAACCCTTAGGAACGGGGCAACGCAGGTGAAACCGCGGGCGAAGAACTAGGGAACAAAGTAACTATTCCACGCGGAAGAAGTCGCTGGCAAAACCTAGTGTATTATAAAATCTGATAATTTGGATGTTCGTAGATCGTAGGTGTTTAGTTTTATAAGGAGCCTCTTAATTAAAACCTCTTAAAAAATAAAATATAAATAAATTTGCATGCTATTATATAATGGCGGAATGTGCCTTGCTCTGGAATTTATTGTAACATCTTATTGTAGATTTGATTTTGAATTTGATTTGATTTGAAAAAATAACAGAATACTCATATGTAGGTATAGGAATTTCAAATAAACGGAATAAAAAAATGCTTACTTACATGAACGGCTCGGCCATTGCGTCTTAACCGATTCCGTGAGGAGGTCTTTTTAGCTTGTTGCTGGGGCACCAAGCGCCAGAGACTTTGATGATTCCCCTGGGGAATCATCCGCCATGAATTGTAACTTTTAGCTTGTTCTCGTGTTTCCACTTGTTAAAGAGTAATTTGCCATTGTGTATCGAACGTAAGCGGTCAGTAAATTCGTTCAGTGCGTTTAAAAGTGACGATCTGTGTGTTTTTATGGAAATGGAAGGTAAGTGACTAATTTCTATCAGGTGTTGTAAACCTTTTTGCATTATTTTATGGATTTATTTATTAAAGTGTTATATAGAATTGTTTCACGTACCATTTGAGTTTGCAGCGAGGTGATATTTATTTATTACTAGCTTTTGCCAGCGACTTCGTCCGCGTGGAATAGTTACTTTGTTCCCTAGTTCTTCGCCCGCGGTTTCACCTGCGTTGCCCCGTTCCTAAGGGTTGTAGCGTGATGTTTTATAGCTTGAAACCTTTCTCATGAATCACTCATTTTCCCAACATTTCCCTTCACTGCTCTGCTCCTATTGATCGTAGCGTGATGAAAAGTATACTATAACCTGTGGTTTGGGCTGTGCGTTGATAGATCACTATGTCAGTCAGTCAGTCACCTAACGTAAGAGTAGACAAATATAATCAGAAAGCTCCGAACTGCTAAGCTATCGGGAGTTACACGTGTTATTGTGAGTCAACCATAAAAGATAGACATTTGCTGTCGTGGAATATTTTTTATATAATTTTAAGGAGAACATTTCCGTCATACATTATTTCTGTGTAGCTTTAACCATTAAGGCTGCACACGCGACGGAAGCTTAAAAAATGGAGTAAGTTCTCCTGTTTTCCCAACATTTCCCTTCACTGCTCTGCTCCTATTGATCGTAGCGTGATAAAAAGTATACTATAACCTGAGTATGAAGAACAATTGTACCAAGTTTCGTTGAAATCCGTCTAGTGGTTTTTGTTTCTATAACGAACATACAGACAGACAAAAATTTTACTGATTGCATTTTTGGCGTCAGTATCGATCACTAATCACCCGCTGATTTTGGAAATATATTTCATGTACAGAATTGACCTCTCTACAGATTTATTATAAGTATAGATTTATTATACAGTGTATATTATACGGGCCGGCGAACAGCACAAAAAAATGGGTAAAACCCATTGCTTATTAAGTCGCCAATGCGCCCCGCACTCTTTGTAACCCCATCATGTTTTGAGACAAAAGTGAACTTTATGACAAAAGCATTTGATTTTTTGAGAAACATTCCAGAAAGGTGGCTGTCAGAATTATAATCAATAATAAAATGTGACTCGACAATTTGGTTTACAACCCCTGAAGTCTGCTAATTTACGAAATTACTTGAAACGAACACTGTGGGCAGGATATGGGTGACAAATAAAGACACTTTTATTTATGGGACTCTTTTGACAAATGTCGTTTTAGCCGAGTTTTTTATGTTTTAGTTTTGTATCCTCTCGGGCACCATACGCCATACGCAATAGATTTACATGGTGCCTGTGCGGCATCATCCTTTTCGTCTTCGACACCAAGATTTATACGCAATAGCATCATTGCGTATAATGATTCCTGCTATAGGTACCTACTTCACCGCACTAACGCCTTCAACGCAATATTTCTGTTCATTTAGTCCAATTAGTTTCCAATGTGATTGCAGTAAGTTTATTTAGATGTGACATCATTAACGTACCTACCTAAATCTACATTTTTTATGGATTAAGTCGTCAAATGAGCTGACGAGCCACACCTGCAACACCAGAGGAGTTGCTGATGCGTTGCTGATCTTTAAGAGCCCTACGGACTGCAACCTGCCAGAGCCGTAACAACCGAGGGGAACTGGCTCTTACGTGCAAAAGTCGAAACACACACCAAGGTGCTTTACGACAGACGTAAGGGTGGTCGCCAGCCAGTCAGCCAGTCAGACCCTAAGAGGTCCCACCACCGAGCAAGTCAGATATTTCCACGCCTCTTACGGGATGCCTATCTGAAAGTCAGTGAGGAACAATATTTACCCCAACACGGGGTAAAATGGTGTAGGCAGAGCGATGGAGACCCCACCCCCAGAGCCAAACTTTTTTGGTTTCGGATTCTGAGGCAACAGTTTAAATACTGCAAAATACGGCATACATAGCTTGATACTGACTAGAGTGACTAATAGTAATGTGATTGACATTGACGGATGAACTTGCCCTGCAAAGCAGGAAAATGAAATTATCTTGCTTTGCTACTTTGCAGTCACTTTTGCTTTGCTACTTTTTGATTTATTATATATTATTAGAAATATTTACTCTTTCTACATAGGTAAGTATTGAAGTGGGGGTAGGTATTATGTATATGACCTTATAAAAAAATTGCCTGCCTCATTAGTCTAGTGGTCCCAAGCGCGACTGCTACACTAGAGGTCCTGGGTTCGATCCCCAGGTCGAGCAGTGTTATTGGGTTTTTCTATGAAATTCTCAGTAGCAGCTCGGAGTCTGGAGTTGTGCCCGGTGAATGGCTATAGGCTCGCCCCCTATAACATGGGACCTAAACATACCGGCGAACTGTGGGTGTACATTAAGTACGCCTCTGCCTAACCCTTCGGGGAATATAGGCGTGATGGTATGTATGTAAAAAAATTGCTTGAATTTAGATAATAGGTAGGTAAAGGCTCATAGAATGACTCATTTCTTACGTGGGAGAGTCATGCTTCGGCACGAATGGGCCGGCTCAACCGGCGTTAAACAACGCTTACGTTGTGTTTCGCCGAGTGAGTGAGGTTACCGGAGGCCCAATCCTCTTTTAAATGGTCGGCAACGCACTTGTGACTCCTCTGTTGTTGCGGGTGTCCATGGGCGGCCGTAATCGCTTACCATCAAGTGATCCGTCTGCTCGTTTGCCCTCCTATGCTATAAAAAAAAATGGCAACTGACCTCTATTCACAACACAGTCTTTTATGTTCCAGAACGACGACGGTGAATTCAAGGAAAAATGAATCAATGCCCAAAATATAAGAAATTTATCATAGAACACCTTACCATTTATTAATTTACTTCAATATTTTGGACGCTACGCAATATTTTGTTGTCAAACGTGTTCAATAGATGTCGCTCATCGATTTAAATTCAAGCTATGGTTTCGTTCACACGACGCGTACATAAGGTGCAGGGCTAACTTGCTCCGTTAACGTTTTTAATTTAAAAATTAAAAACTTTCTTTCTTTCTTTCTTTAATTTTTGGGAGATCGGGGTGTCAATATAGGTATCCCGGTCACAGATATTAGAATACTATAACTATATGAATTAAAAAAACAAACACGCTACGCTACGTCAAAGAGTTTAAGTACCTAGTAACAAATAGGAGACGCTAACGTTCTAACATTCCTCTGAGGAATATGTCTATAAAAAAACGTATTTTATGAAATGACTTATGGTGGATCCACTGCCATTAACCGTGTGCCCGGTTAATGGCAATTCTAAACTTGGAGCTGCTACTGAGTATTTCACAGAAAACCCAATAACACTGCTTGACCTGGAAATCGAACTCAGGACCTCTAGCGTAGCTGGGTACTTTGTGTACTCAGGACCACTAGGCTAAATCTAATAAATATATACTTATATTATATAAGTCCAATAATACTATTACGGTATGGTTGGCAACACCTCGGAGGATATAATACTGTGCAACTGCACTTTTTACTCTCCACTTGGAGACTCATGAGCCATTCTTAGAGATGCGCTCTAGCTAACCTGCTGCTATTCAATCTCGATCGTCGTAATAGAATTTCCAACATATAGGGTCATTTGATACCTACCTACAGAAACACAGCACCTGACACCTCTCTGAATTTGTTTTGTTGAATTTTAGTGTTTCTATCACCCAATAGATGTAGTAAAATTTGCAGATAGAAGATTGATTGCCGCTTCAAATTTAGGTATAATAAGGAGGTATTCAATGGATCTATCAGCAAAAAAACAAATACAAGTCAAAAATAATTTTTTATTTATACAAAATTATAAATACTTTGTTTCGCTTAATTATAAAATTCAGTTCTTCTTAAAACTAAGTAACTTCACCAACAGCCATCTGTTGTAACAACGTCATGACGTGACAGAATCTCTCTTTGATCTCCGAGGCGGAGCGGTGCGGGAGGAGCTCCCTGATGCGCCCGAACACCTGCTCAGAGCCGGCCTCGCCTTTGAGAACTTGTAACATAGTTTTGTCCTCCTCTCTCGTCCAACTACTACATCGCTCTTTTTTCTCTATCTTGTTAGTTTCTAAACTCATACTCACCACAGTTTCAATCTTCGCCTGTTTCGGTTTTGAGCCCTCATCTTTCTTCTGAAACGTGTGAGTTTTACTGTCCTTCCTCTCTCGTTTCTGCAGGTTATCTGCTTTGTTCTCCGGCTCTTTCTTACACGTCTTGCTTTTATTGTTAGTTTGAGACTTTTTGGTAGCTTTGGGGCTCATTAAGTTGACGGTGCAGTCTTTATGCTTAGTGTTGTCGTTCACATCTTTGACAGTCTTCGTGGGGGACTTGAGTTGTTTTTTCGGTTTTTTAGGTGGGATTTTGGAGTTGTTCTTTGCGTTTCGTTTGGGGGAGGCTCGCTCCTCCTCGGAGTCCGGTGGGGAGAGGTGCGAGGGCGTGGGCGCCAGGCGGCGCGCGTGCACCCGGTAGGGCTCCTTGCTGTACGGGAACGTGACGGACGCGGAGCGCAGCAGGCGCCCGTGCTGCAGGAACACGCGCCCGTGCAGGTACTGACAACATAACGACACTCCACTCATTATATTATTACATTTTCGATTCTAAAGTATTATAAGATTAAGTATTAGACAAGTATTATTTCAGTATAATAAAAAATAAGGCGTACTTAATTAACATAATTAAATGAGTGCTCGATTGTGGGCTTCTCCATCATTAAAAGTTCTAGATACAGTAGAACAATGTTATGCGAGTTACACAATGTAGGGCAATGTTTGAAATGGCCTTTTGAAGAAAGAACCATAGCATCTTAGAGTAGATCAGTTCCAACTGACGGCATGCATGTATCAGTCACCATAATTTAGGGAGCTCAATGACCTCTTGAATGTCGATATCGAATCAGCTGGACATTTGTGTCACCAGACTATCACACAATAAAAAAGTTTGTCTATGGTAGTCTCAGTGACAGGCAATAAACTCATAACTGCAATCTCTGGCTACATCACCTTTGCCTAATTATATATAATTATTTGCTGTGATGGTAACTCACCACAGTGTCTAAGCTCTCCTTGGCGTTCAGTTTCCTCTTGTTGTCAGTGTCCTCCTCAAACTCCCAGACGTCGAACCCCTTGTCGTTGGTGAGGAAGCTCTCGTCTATGGTATCGCAACCAGTCTCGTAGGCACTGCCGAAATAAAAAAACACAGAACATTAACATTTTTACGCCACGGTCGGCTATAGCCGACAAATTGAGTGCTATAACTAGTTTTGACTTTTCAAAAGTACCTTTTTTAACGGTCTAATTCAAATAAAAAAAAATTACTAGACCTTGAAATTTTTTTCTTTTTTTTAAAAAAAAAAGCTTACTAGCAATGTGGGTCGCAGATTACTAGTATTCTTGTTATCCCTTCGTGCTAAGCTAAATGCTTGTGTTACGAGTGGGTTCACGTCGGTAGTGCAATGGGTGGGTTTGGAGCCGGCAACTACATAATCGCAAGTCCGACGGCCTAGCCATTAAACTACCGCCGCTTAAATTAAATTATTCCCACCACTAAAATAACATTTCGTATGTAATTTAATCTGTCGGTTATACCCGACCGTGGCGCTTAAAAGCATCAACAAACATAACGTAACATACCATCACGCCTGTATTCCCCGAAAACTTAGGCAGAGGCGTACTAGTGTGCACCCACAATGCACCGGTATGTTTAGGTCCTATGTAATAGGGCGCGAGCCTATTGCTATTAACCGGGCACCAATCCCAAACTCCAAGCGGCTACTGAGAATTTCATAGAAAAACTCAATAACACTGCTCGGCCTGGGAATCGAACCCAGAACCTCTAGCGTAGCAAACGCGCTCAGGACCACTAGGCTAACGAGGCAGCATCAACAAAATCAAATTAATTAATTAACATCAACCTTAATTAGCATCAACCCATATATTGTGCCACCGCTGGCCACAAGTCTCCTCTCATGATGAGAGTGATAATACTACACCGTACTGCAGGTGCAGGCGAGCAGACCATCAAGAAAATCTCTCAGGCATACAGGTTTTTTCACAATGTTTCTAACCTATTTGTTATCTTCACTACCTCACCAATTTTTTATCTTTCCTACTATAACCTTTTCTGTTGAACCTATGATGGGATTGATTAACTTGCTATCTTGATCATGGAAGATTCCGATCTGCCACAGTATCATTCTAAGATAACGAGACTTGATTGACTTTAAATTCTTATTCTTATACTCTTATTATTTATAAATTAAGTATGTATACAAGTCTCTGACGGTGACGGTGGTGTGTTGTCCCGCAACCAAAGGGAGAATCCTCCGACAGGGGGGTCTTTTGCCTGGCGGGCCACGGCCTAACGGTTGATGTGGGGCGTTTTGTATTTATATGGAAGTTTCGTTACAAACTTCACTTGCGCGATTCAGGATTTGTCCGTCGAAGTTTAAGCGCCGTAGATGTCGCTACAAGTCCCTTAAATAATAATAAAAGCTTAACAGAAAACAAAATCATTCTTTTCTGCACCTGTCAGGCGGCCTCTCGTCCGGGAAGAGCGACTTGAACATAGTTGCGAGTCGTGGGTTGGAGCGCAGGTGCGGGAGCACGCGCGCGCGCATCTCGTCGCTGCTGCCGCTGTTGATTCCGCTCGTTATCGCGCGCAGCACTTTGCGCAGAACTGTCGGCTTGCGGGACAGCGTGTTCTAGAAAAAAAATGCAAGTTTTAACACAAAACTAGGATAGTTATTTAAAAACACGTCGAGCATAGTACTTAGGATGGATTACGTAAATGTGGCCCTCTGAAATTAGTCAAATAACAATAGGGTTATTGTGAAAAATTTAACATTTTTAGGAAAATAATAACTAATGCATTTACAACCCCTACAGTATTTAAACTAAGTTTTTATCGTATATTTGACATTGGGCAGCCCCTTGCAAACAATTTTAGAGAAACACAGCTAACGTCTGCCTCGAGGTGAGGCAGAGTCGAGGCGCACTCTCTCTCACGCCTCTTGGTTGCCTGTGCAGCCTGTGCCTTGCCTAGCCTCGATATTCGTGTCTGTAAGCAACAGACCCAATCTAAGTGAAACAACCTTCTATTCAACAATTTGTGTTCTAACTTACATACAATGCAGACTATCTAGATTTTTTATTCATAGACTAACTACTGTCCCTAAACATGGACAATAGGGTAGTTGACTGTTCTTTGATTTATTAAAAATAATGGTGTTATTGAAAAATGTTATTAAAAAACCCTAGACTAAAAAAATAATTTCAACTGAGTCATAAAGTTCTAAGATATAGCTAGTAATATATATATATTAGATAGCTTTAAAAGTTTTTGGTGGGGATTGAGTGGGGATGATCTGTCCTTTTCCCGAAAATCTAATGTCAGTATACAATTTGTGTGGCGCACACACGGTTTGACGTCACAAAGTGTTATAGTATGCTCTCGGTCTAACATAAAATTAAAATGCTTATAACTTTCTTGTCATTTGAACTGATTTTGATTTTGTTTTTGGTGTTCCTATAGCAGTTCCTGTAGCCTATTTTTTTTGATAATTCTACTAAACAATGGTAGCTTTTACTTTATGAAGCATACAATAACATAAGTAGCAAGTTATTTTAGTAAAGGAAAAATTCTATCGCGGTCAGGATTCGAACCTGCGTCTTCTGGTTGGATACACCAGACGCTATGACCTCTAAGCCACCACGAACCCCACCCGCCTGATTGAAGTTTTGCGTTCACATTCTGAATTTACGTCGTAAGGTGACATTTTAGTAAAGGAAAAATTCGAATCTTGCCCGCGATTGAATTTTTCCTTTACTAAAATTACTAATATTTTGAATAACCTTTAATGAAATACAAAATTACACCAATCTACATTATAGGCAGGCTTGTGGGTTCCTGCTCCATATTTTTTGTGATGTATATAAAATAGTCCTCTGTCATATCATTGTCATAGGAGTCCCATTCTCCTGAAGTGCTCCAATAGGTTAAAGACGGCCATGATTTTGATGTACATTTACAAAATACTCAACATTGTACATCAAATAAAATAAATCGCATAGCAATAGAACAGTTATTTAGTTTACATACTTACTTGCAACATTTCTATGAAACCAGTCATTTGCACTAACATGTGGCGGTCCATGAATCGTCCTATCTCAGCTGCTTGCCCCGGCTTGAGGAACAAGAGGAACTCTTCTATGATGTCCTTGTGTTCTTCTCCAAATAACTTCTCTATTTTCTTATATAAATCAACAGGTGTCTCTTTTGAAGGATCAAATGTTTTCAATATACTATGAAACTGTACAAACTTATTGGTAGGCACAGATGTGTTGGAAGAAAATCTTGATTGTACTTTTGTGTAATAGGATCTAACTAAAGCTGAAAGAGATATTTGTTTTTCAGAGTTTTTTTATAATCCCATATAATATAATCAAGCCTTTTTTTACAAGATGTGGCAAATGGAGAATATTAGAAACTCCACAACAGAAAGGATTTAATCAGCTTTGTTAAAACGTCTTAGAAAATGATATTCAACCATAGATTAAATAACAATTTAAATATAAGGAGGTTGTATTGAACACCAATAATATTGCAGATGGGTTCAATTACTAGTATTACCCAATGTAGCTATGTGTAATAGGTAATAGTCACATGATATTTAAATTCCATGAATGCATATTGTCAATGAGAATTAATATGATTCATCAGGAAAGTTAGCTCAGCTCAAATAAATTGATTTTATTGAGTAGTAGATCTATCTTGTGACATACTTAGTACACATGTGTTTGATAAGCTGTGACCTACAATGATACATATGTTCTAAAATAATAAAATTTTAAATTAACTCTAGATTACATAAGAGGAAACGCTGCTAAGTGAGTTGCCAAACATTGCAGTGTTTACCTGTCTCTAAAACATTGTCATCAATTTTAGGCGGATCATCTTTTTTCTTTGCACTTGCCTTGCCCTTGGCTTCCTTTTGTGCTACTTTCGTAACCTCCTGCGCAACCTTCTGTGGTGGTGGCTGAAACAACAACAACAATATAAGGTCATGGAAATAGATCATTCGTTATAAATATGGCTACACATTTTGGTCCATTGTTTCGAGACAAGTACTCTGGTTTCAATATAGTGCACAAGGACACGAATAAAAAAGATCAATATCCAAAACAACAGGTAGAAATTAAGAATATTTTGTAAATGGTAATTTTGACATACTACTTCGATGTCTGACAGAAATTATATAAAATCATTAGCTAGTAATCTGACTCACCTCTGGCTTGATAACGGGTTTAGGAAAAGAATTTGTATTGAAAAAGCTTGTGCTTGGTTCAATTTTGTTCCCAAAAGCATCCTGACTCTCCCTCGTAAACAGGATGGGCATAGAAGGCAGCATCTGGAAGATCTACTCGCACAACAAAATCTCGACAGCACCCTGATACGCAGAATCTTTACATGTTATTTACACACAAATTAAACACTATATATAAACACTTTAACAAGTAATAACAACTTCACAATAAACAAGAAGAATTTAAGAATTATCTGATGTTTAAATACATTATTGTTTTGAATTTATCCAAACAACACAAGCCATCGAAAGAATGGAAACATTTTTGACAGAACGAGGACGCGAAATCGGGCGGGCGAGCGCGCGCACGTTTCATTTTATGAAATTCTCAATAAACTTTTTAAGCATATTTGTAACTTTATTTCTGTGCAAAAATAAACTTATCGTAAACTATTTTAATTATAAAAAAATACGGGTAGTTTTAAGACTAAGAACATTTATAAAATATAATTTTATCTAGTGTAGAACTCTACAAAGATTTAAGGTCAGCGCGACTCAGCGAGAGCTGTTTTCGCCCTTTGCAATGCAAAGTTTGCATTGTGTTTACAACAGCTTTGCATTGTAATTTTAAAATAACAAGAATTACTGTGTATTGCTAGGGGCATACTTTAATATAATACCTATTTTATCGAACCGATTTCCTTGTCTTTTTATTAAATTTTGATAGAGGATTTATTCGTGTGATGCGAATTGTAGATACCTACCTACTTCCAAAGTTTTTGCATTTTGTTACTGAAGATTTACTTTGTGCCCCCAGATGAGGAGCTTAATAACAATCACAATTCGGGTACATAATTGTAGTCAGTCTATCGAAATACGGCAGTAGAGCTTCCCTAAAAAAAAATAAGCAGTTTTTATTAGATTAACGTAGGAAGGTACCGTGATATGATACAGCGAGGACCTACATTTTAATTAAATGGCGAGAGCTTCAGTTCGTTCACAATTGGAGCTGTTCGACTGGGGAAGTACCTCCACTTTGCAGAAAATCTTACCCAAATAACATAGCTCCATGCTATGTTGTGTTCCTAACGGTGAGCAAGTTCGCCAGAGCACCGAGAGGGGAGCGTTGTGTTGGCAGTGGCGGAGTTACTGCCGCTGTCATGCATGGCAGCATTCTCCTATGCTGACAGTCCAACTATTTCTCCTTAATTAACAGAGTCGGCAACCGAAAGATACCGAACCGAGTGATACCCTTCTTGGTGTTGCAAGCGTCTAGGTATAGGTTACGGTAACCGCATGTTTGCCACCTTAGTGGTAGGTACCTATAAAAAAAAAGACGAGCTTGCAAATTGTTTCCTCAACTTCGTTTTTTCACAATTATGTACATAGTAAGATGGGAGAGGTACCTAATTCCTTAGGTATTAAATTTTAAATATCCCAGGAGGCTCAAAATTTAATTCCTTATAGTTTTGGTTTCCTCTAAGTTTAACTGAATGACTTTTAGTATCTACACTCAGATAAACTTAAAGGGGAACCAAAACTACTTATAAATAAATATAGATATAGGTAGATTATTTTAAATTATATATTTTAAATTGTAAATATATAATTACATAACATAACATACCATCACGCCTGTATTCCCCAAAGGGTTAGGCAGAGGCGTACTTAATGTACACCCACAGTTCGCCTGGTATGTTTAGGTCCCATGTTATAGGGGGCGAACCTATAGCCATTAACCGGGCACAAATCCAGACTCCGAGTTGCTACTGAGAATTTCATAGAAAACTCAATAACACTTTGCTCGACCTGGGGATCGAACCCAGGACCTCTAGCGTAGCAGTCGCGCTTGGGACCACTAGACTAATGAGGCAGTCTTAGAATTATCTATGTAGATTATCTATGTAATAATTATATATTTATAATTATTACATAGATAATTCTATTTTTATTTCCATTACCCACCAAGTTTATGATATCGTTTGTTTAGTGTGACAAGTTCTTAGGATAGATCTTCACCCTTTGTTACTTTGTTTGTGGGAGTGTCAGGAAAATTATCTTACGCTACGATTTGACTTAGGTACTTTCATGCAATGAAATTTCTTGTTTTAAAACACAGTCAAAGAATCATACCTACACACAATATTAAATGATCAAACGAACTTACCTGTTGTGAAGTTCGGATAGGAAGCCGATACGATAAAATTGAAGCGGCGGTAGCCTAATGGCTAGGACGTCGGACTGACGATCATGTGGTTGCCGGTTCGAATCCCACCCATTGCACTACCGATATGAATCCACTCGTAACACAAGCATTTAGCTTAGCACGAGGGGTTAACAAGAATACTAGTACTTAATATGTAACCCACATTGCTAGTAAGGCGCTTTATTAAAAAAAAACTGGTAACATAGTCTGGATTCACCCTTAGGTAGATAGGTATTATTGAGTTATTGGTATTATTGAGTTCCTACAATATTCCCAAAATAACATTGTGTGTCTGAAGTTATCCGCAAGTGGTTAATATAATATGGGTAATTTATATATTATAATATTACTTAATATGGGTAATTTATATATTATAATATTACTTAATATGGGTAATTTATGGGGTCGTCCTAAGAACTAAAGTCATCAACATTGCTCGAAGAATAAGCAAGCTGAAGTGGAAGTGGGCCGGCCATGTCTGCAGACGGACAGACGACCGATGGAGCCGACAAGTGTTACAGTGGAGACCGCGTTTGGGCAAGCGTAGTGTGGGACGCCCTGCGACGCGATGGACCGACGATTTGAAGAAGGTGGCTGGCAGCGGATGGATGCGAGCTGCCCAAGACCGGGATGGTTGGCGCTCCTTGGGGGAGGCCTACGTTCAGCAGTGGACGGCAATAGGCTGATATGATGATGATGATATGATATTGGGTCGTAGGTAATTGTTTCGCATTCGTCAATAATGTCCATAAGGGTAATACCAAAGTACTTAAATCGTAATCCAAACAAACCAACTTGTGTTATCATTAGGATTCGGATACCGTTAAACTAGGTTCCTACCGTACCGTTTCGACTTTTGCTACCTACTTCACTAGAAATAAACGATCGAAAAATCGTTCTAAACTTGGTAAAGTTATCAAAAATAGCATTCGCTTACATGTATTTCTAGTGAATTAGGTATTTTGGACAAAATGGTAGAGTAGGAACCTAGATTAGTGTCGTAAAAGACTCGAGTCCTAAGTCTCGAATAAACAGGACTTGAGTCTTTTTTTAAACTACTAAACTCAAAAATCACTATACAGCTTAAGTCCTTTCTATTTCTGTGTCTTTTTCAAAGAGTAAATCTTTTTTTAAAGTAGCAGTAAGTTAGTTTCTGTCCCATAAACTAAATACTTGAGACTTCTAATAGTTTAGGACTTCAGACTTATCTACTCACATTTAAAGACTCGTATGCGAGTGCTTTTGATTTGACTCGAGTCTCCTGCTATTAGAGCTCGTGACTCGTGAGCGAACATTTTATGAGTCCTGACTCAATTTTAACAGATAAGTCTAAAGACTGCGACTTTTTAGTCTTGAGTTCTGAGAAACTGTGCTCAGTCTCAAAATTAGGACTAAAAGACTTGAGTCTTTTACAACACTAACCTAGATTAACGGTATCGCAATCCGAATAATAACACAATTTTATTCAATTGTGTGTGAATAACGATTTATTTTGGTATTACGTTTGGATGGATAGTACTGATTTAGATATTCTTGCAAAGAATACTTCAATTAAATTATTTGACCTGTGTGGCTGTTCGTAACAGCTAATTTCAGACGCGCGTTGTTAGACCTCTTTTTTTTATGCGCTAGGAGGGCAAACGTTCAGACGGATCACCTGATGGTAAGCGATTACCGCCGCCCATGGTCACCCGCAACACCATATCATAGGAGTCACAAGTGCGTTGCCGACCTTTTAAAAGCGGATTGGGCCTCCGGTAACCTCACTCACTCGACGAAACACAACGTAAGCGTTGTTTGACGCCGGTTTTCTGTGAGGCCGTGGTATCACTCCGGTCGAGCCGGCCCATTCGTGCCGAAGCATGGCTCTCCCACGTTTAAAAACCTCGTTTAAAGACCTCAATATCGAATTGGATTTAGTCTGTAAGGATATTGCTGGGAATAAATAAATAAAATCTCGGGGTTACTGTAAGTACCTACATAAATAATAGAATCTATATTACGAACAATAGCGCTTACGACCATTAGACTAAGGAGGCAGTTATGAGAATACTTACATATATTTCTTTCCTAATGTGGTTAAGTTTGATTTTTGTCAAGATATAAATAATAGACAATAGTCCTTTCCTTTAGCAAATAAATAATTATTAACATTGGTAAGTGGCGGTGGTCCAAAATCGTACACGTTTAATTTTCTTTGGCTGGGATCGCACCTGCATTGGTATATGTATGATGAATCTTATTCTGATAACTACTGATATTTTTAATAGACCGTGGCGACCTTTCACAGTGTGCTGCATGCCGCCCTCCAGGAGTCAAGTCAGGATCAGCACAAAGGAAACTTAGCTTTTGTAGATCATCGCGCGTTTTGTCTTGTGCGAATGGCAGGCAAACTAGCTTACTTGTGGTGCATCTAAACTAAACCATTTCAAGCTATTATTTGTTTATTATTTTGATAACGCAAGTATGACGACAAAGTACCTATCCCCAAAGAATACACATCAGTTGTTGATTCCCACGAAAGATTTCAATTATTAAAAGGATTCAGATTATTTATTGCTAATATAGCGTTCACCACAAATGACTATAGGTACTAGATAGCTAGCTAGCACCTAACAAATTTCCCACTAGATTTTTCCGCCACAATTACCTTCGCTTTTTTTAAATAAATACGTAGGTAATTGCAAATTTGTAATATGATTCCTCAATAGTGACCATATTACCTCTCTAGAAGATTTGCTTTGTTGCGTGTCGATATTATTGTGAAAACCTAAAATTGTAGGTAGAATTAAAAATAGTCATAGCCTCCAGTAACGTACCATCAATGTAAACTCGTAGTAGGTACTTAGACCTTCAAAACTTATCGACTGTCACTTAACTTTCATATTCCGAGTAAATACGTCATTGGCAGTGATACTGTAGCTTATAGCTGTTGTGTATTCCGTTGTCAGGTAACGCCATCGATTTTATTGTTCTTGAAACCGGTAGTTCAGCAGCTTGTGAAAATAAATCTTGAGAAAAAACGTGTTTTGCGATAGAAAAGAAAAAGTTATGGTTTATTATAGTTGATACTAGTGTTTCAGAAGATAACCATGGCTGCTATATTACCGACTGGATTAAGAGAAGGGGTAAGATTAGTTTAACTACGTGTTTTTATTTGTATTATTCCTTTGTTTTATTTTACAAATCGGTACACGAAACATATAAGGCCATTGAAATAAAACTAAGGTAGGTAGGTATGATATTTAAAACTAGAATTTAGATCAGTTTATTTAAATATTTATACCCGACGATTCCAATATTTTAGGTTCATGGTCACAGACTCGCAGTTTGAAAAATATGTTATAAATTACTGTTTTTTAATATTTTTTCAATACGATGTCGCGGAACGTCGCTTTTAATTTTACCTACAAATAAATGACTATAAATTAAAGATGTACCTACAAACCCCGCGGTTTCATCCGCTAAAAAATTTGGGACCTAAAAACCTATAGACAGATTTACCATAGGTAATAGTTAAGATGGGTTTATGCCAGGGCATTTATTTTCTTCGGCCAATTTCGCCGAAAATGCCTGGGCAGAAACCCATCTATAGTTATAATAGTTAGTTGATCAATAATTGTCAAAGCAATAAAACCACGGATAAGAATCACCATCCAACAATAACTGTTGTAATGTTTATGAAAAAATTCAGGGCTTTTCGACGACTTAACCATAAATTACAACCTCTGGGCTATACAGAAGGTATTACAAATAATATAATGAGACATGAATGTATGTAGCACCTACGTAAGTAGTAAGTAGGTACCTACCTAGTTTTGTACTTTTTAACTGCAGCCTTGCATCGAGGATGCTCAGAAAACGAGTTGGTAGGTAACTTCCGTTGGCCTGTAGTCTTCGCCCATTAACATAGCTATATTGTTTCATATAAAACAGCTTCGAGCAATAAATATATGATATGACTTGAATGCTTTTGACCCTAGTTTTGCAAAACGAACAATTGAGGATGTACTTAATTCCAATAGGGCCAGAGTACAGACAGACTGAAAGTATTTCAGTATCAATATAGAACAATACATCTGGACTCGTAAGTTTACTATTTTGGTGTGTCAAAACATATGTACCATCACGCCTGTTTTCCAGGAAGGATTAGGCAGAATTGTAGATACAGTTCGTCGGTGCTTTTACTATTTTATTGTTTACTAGCTTTTGCCAGCGACTTCGTCCGCGTGGAATAGTTACTTTGTTCCCTAGTTCTTTGCCCGCGGTTTCACCTGCGTTGCCCCGTTCCTAAGGGTTGTAGCGTAATGTTTTATAGCTTGAAACCTTTCTCATGAATCACTCATTTTCCCAACATTTCCCTTCACTGCTCTACTCCTATTGATCGGAGCGTGATGAAAAGTATACTATAACCTGCCCAGGAGTATGAAGAACAATTGTACCAAGTTTCATTGAAATCCGTCGAGTGGTTTTTGTTTCTATAACGAACATACAGACAGACAGACAGACAGACAGACAGACAGACAGACAAAAATTTTACTGATTGCATTTTTGGCGTCAGTATCGATCACTAATCACCCGCTGATAGTTATTTTGGAAATATATTTCATGTACAGAATTGACCTCTCTACAGATTTATTATAAGTATAGAAGATAGATTATTTGCTCCACCTGGACATCGAAACCATGACTCATTAGCAGCGCATATTAGCCGCGTTTGTTAGCACTAGACTAATGAAGTAATGACAGTGACAAAGTTGCTAGTTGATGTTATTCACTTTCATAGATAAGTAGGTAGGTGTCATGATCGTGGCGAATGTCATGAATCCCATGGCCATGACTATAGGGCAAGGAAAAGCGAGTACGGGTTTTTATAGTCGGTACGAGTCCGACATATCCTGCCTCCCCGGGTAGCAGACCATCCATGAGGATTTTCCGTACAACAAATAAAAGGTAGGTACTTACCTACATAAACAAAGATTGAAAGTTCGTAAGGATAAGTTTAATATTATTATTCATAGGTAATCGATTTCACAGAATCGATCAACTATGTAATTTTATACCTAGCTTGTATCCTTTGGCATATACAATTAGTTAATATCGCTTGTAGTCTTAAATATAGCATAGCATATATACCTAGTATCTATCATTGATCATACTGTGTCTGATTTTCTGGCCTTGTTTGGAAGGAAATACCAAATAATCTACGGTTTCTCACAATCATTGTTTTCTACCAGTCGTCAACCGCACGCGATCTTAGTTACACTTCAAAATTGATCGTTTTGTGTTAAGTTATTTTTTAATAAGAATGGAGGAGGGATCTAAAGAGAATGGTGTCTGTGAACAAGTAAACGGTGATGAAATTGTGACTAAGGAGCAGGATGCTGCCACTGAAATTGTTTGTGATGAAGTAAATATTGTTTTTCTATTATGTACCTATGCACACTGACTTCCATGGTACTATTCTCTATAGTAGAATAGAGGTAGATTTTCTTAACACATTGTATAGAGTCCTAGATACAATGTGTAAAGAAAACCGTGGCCAACCCGTGAAGGTATTGATAAGTATCTATTTATTTTCACTTTACAAGTAAAAAAAATTCCGATTCTTTTTTCTAAAACGAGGAAACTGAAATTGCAACAGTTACGGTGGTAGTGACACCGTCCCTGGGTGCCAAACATTGAGTTTTGAACTAAACATACGAGAAGGCCGATGATGATTTTTCCACATATAAAAATTTGCTAGATTTTAGGGTAATTGCGGCCATTTGGGCACAACAATCGTGAATTTCATTAATATGTTTACTTTCATGAATATTTATTGTTTTTTATTTTATTTGGTAATGAGATTGGGATACCTGTATGCCCGCTTCGGGTCGGACAGGGTTTTTTAACAAGGTGTATACCATCACACCTGTATTCCCCGAAGGGTAAGGCGTAGGTACTGTTGTACACCCTCTATTCGCCGGTATGTTTAGATCCCATGTAATAAGGGTTGAACCCGGCACAAATCCCAAACTCCGAGCTGCTACTGAGTATTTGAAAAAAAAAACAATACCTGGGAATTGAACCCAGGACCTCTAGCGTAGCAGTCGTGCTCTGTACCATTATGTTAATGAGGAAATTAAAAATATATATTACAGACTAACCACCTCGTCATAACGGAAGATTAAGCAAATAAAACGTTGCAAACAATTATTTAACATCGTTTAAAAATAAAAATTTAATGAAGGTCATCGAACTGTTAATCTTTAGCTGTGTAAATGAAATCGATTTTTATTAGATGTTTATATAAACTTTTCTGTAAAAGTGAAAGGAATAAAACCGTAGATCACGGCCTCCGTCGCGCCCAGTACAATTATTTTGACCACCACGGCAAGTTCATAGATCAGTTAAGATCACATAGATGTACTTTTCAAATAAGTGGCTATCGTAGGTAACCAACCAACTCCAAATAGTACTATGTTTAGTTATGTGTGACAGCTAGATCTTGAAAGGTTATTTATTCCAATTTCGAGGTCCATCATAGATCCGTCTGTGTCTGTGTTTCCATCTAGCAAGACCGATGGTGGCAGGCTTGGCGAATTGGCTGAGCAATCGGCTTCGATATACGGATATTGGGTCTGTCTATGCACGGAACAAAAGTGTATAATCACCAACAGGGTTCTTAATTATTTCAGTTCAGGGTGTTTGTGTATGTAAATATTTGTGTTTGAAGCATGGTACAAAAATAAAATCCATAAAAGGCAACGATTTTGTTTTGCGTGCCTAAAGGCAGAGAAGCGTTTCAAAATATACCAAGACAATGAAGCTAGAATTTTCATAGGAATATATATAAAATAGGAATTTTAACTGCGAAACGAAAAGATACCCGAATATAGAAAAGAAATACCCGCCAAAAGTAAAATTGAAGGAAATAATTATAGAATAACATTAAGTCATAGTTACCATCATCATATTTATCATCAGCCTATAAAAGTTCATGCTGGTCGTAGGCCTCCCCTAATGTGCGCCATTTCACCCTGTCCGTGGCTTGTCGCTTCCGCCAGGAACCTTTCGCAAATCATCTATCCATCTTGCCAGAGGGCGTCCTACGCTACGCTATGGTTATCATGTTCTTGCAATACAATTGAAGTAACAGGATACCAAGTTTCAAATCGATCAGACCTGTGGAAGTTGTTTAGGTACATCCCTTAATGAACTAGAAAAGAGCTGATAATCTTCAGACGGCTGGCCAGATTTTATTAAATCATAGCTATAAACACTATCGATCAAGTCACCTTTCGAACTAAAACGGAATCAAAATCGGTAAATTCGTTTGGGAGCTATGATGATACGCTTTTCGTTAAGCGTCGGGGTTTCCAAATAGTCAGTAATATCTTACCTCTATTCAAATTCTCATTCCGTGCACATTCTCCAGATCAAGGGTCTGGACGCGAACCGCTATGCGACGAAGAAGACAGTGGCGCAGGGCATGCTGGACATTGCCCTGCTGACGTCGAACGCGTCACAACTTAAGTACGTGCTGCAGGTGGGACCCAAGCACGAGTTCTACACGCTACTCGTCGTGCTCATCTCTATATCTATAGTCCTTCAGGTGAGAATTGACAAGTTCATTGATATATTTAGGCAGTAAATAAGCAAGTGAATGCGCAAGAGCAATGTTGAGCATCTATCACCAACCGTTGACGTCTGATGCTGTTTGTGCATAGTTTAAGAGTAAAAAAAAATACTTGCAATTATTTACCGTCTTAATTTTGAACAGTTGTCTTATTCCTCTTCTGAATCATTTAAAAAACCTGGTACATAATTAGGTTATGCTTTACTATTATGGGTCCGGCGGACGCTGTATTGCCTACACAAAATAGATATATATTCACCAAAATAAAGTAATTCAAACACAATTTAATAAAGTTTCGTTATTATTCCGAAGACTATCCAAATCCGAGAAGTAGACGAAATGGTAGGGTAGGAACCTTCCTACCCTACCATTTCGTCTACTTCTACTTCACTGGAAATAAATGTAACTTGAAATGGTAGGATAGGAATAGATTAATGGTATCTCAATCCGAAAATAACACAATTTGATTATATTCTGTTTGAATTACAATTTATTTTGGTATTACGTTTGTACGAGCAAATCGGTCTGCCGGACCCATATTAATCTTTTTAGTCGACGAAATTATTTGTAAAGTTGGACATCACAGAAAACGATTTAGGGCAATATGTAGGTAGGTGCTTGTGTTTCGGCTTACAACACTAACGGCCGAAATTACTAACCTATCTCTGGATTGTTTTCCCTACTAAAGATCGTTTTACATTAGGTAGGTACTTCTATTGATCTTATGCCAAATTTAAATCTCCAGTAAGTATTGAAAATGATCCAGGGATAGGTTTTTTATTTTGGCCGCTATTAAGGGGCCTAGACGATTATGCATGGTTACCGCCCCCGTCCATGTCCGGGTTCTAAGCTCAAAATTCCGGGGTTTTCACGCTTCTTCTCCTAGTTACCAGATTTTAGAAATAGCAACCCTATGCATGCTTGACAAGCATTGCAAAAATATAAACTTTTGACTTTTATTAGTTTGCTACTCAAGCACATAACATATTTTAACTTAGGTTTAATAATAGTTTTTCAGTAAGCAAGATAGACCAACAAATCCTTACTTTATTACCAGTTTAATTCATCGTTTTGAACTCCTAAAGCGACATCCAGGGCTCTGTAGGTGGCGATGGGATTCGTGCTACTTTCGCTGAATCTATGGCGCGATTGCTGGTTCCACCGTCCGCGGCACCGCAACTCAGCCCTGACCATCAACTACGGCACCACCGCCACGGCGTTTATTGTCACAGTGCTGAACGTCCTCGTGTCTGCCTTCGATTCCTCGCTTGCTACATATCTAGAATTTGATTAGGTTGCAACTCTCGGCGGATGTGTCTTGCGGTAACAGCAATGTTATCGTCTTAAAACCTAGTAGTTATACTTTGCAGATTTCGTTTCAGTTTATTATAGTGCGTCAAGCTTATCTGACCCAGTGGCTGTAATTCAAACTAAATTCATTTTGGACATCACGTTCCTCAGCCCGTTCATCAGAATAACTTGCTCGCATTAGGGGACTTATCAAAATTACTTAGAGGGTCAGATAAGTTTGTTGTACTTTAAGTATGGATTAATCTTTCTATAACAAGTAAGGCAAAAAATATTTTTATTTAGAAATTATTTCGTAGAATGCTTGTTTTTAAAACCGCCTGTTATTGGATGCATTCAAATATCAGACACACGTAATGTAGTAGGTTATCTTATTTAATTACCTACCTAATTAGGGCAAGGTTTGAAAGCGGAAAGAGTTCCGAATAAATTGCCTTCAGCAGTCAGATTTTTAACGGAAACCTCATGTAAGGTTGGTAGATGTATGTTGACTTAGGTAAATTTACAAAACTATAATTCTTCGTATGGTAAATTCTACATAACTAAAACAGTTGCTACTATTTTGTCTAATTTATATGAAGGAGTACACCTGCAGTCGTTGATTTTTTAGGAAGGCACTGTTTTGGATGATTTTTAACAATTGATCTGTACAATAAAGTAATCTTACTTAGATCTTTTGTTTTAGCTTCTGGTCGGGTTGCTATTCGTGGTAATCGGTGGCTTGGATTTGAACGATCATCAGGATCAACCTACAGCAGTCATCCTCAATGATGTCATTGTTATATTCATATTCGTTATATCCGTCATCAATATCGTGATTTCCGCTTTTGGTATAGAGTATTCGAATAATCCGTTAGTGTTAGAACGGCTTAATTATATAAATAATCAATATTTAAGAAAGGGAAACAACACTGACACCTAATTTTGAGGATAAAATAAAAATATATATGCCCACATAATGTATGCTTGCCCTAGAGTAGTAGGGGGGAATACAAAAGTTAACAAATTAAAAAGTTTGTTTCTAAGTGGGCCAATAGGCCGCATTGCGGAAAATATGAAGGAAGTAAGAAGGTATAATCTATTGTAGTTTTAAATAACATTGAACCATTTCCTTAATCTTGTTAGTACCTAGTAAGGTTATTGTAAAATTCGTTTTTTGGCAAGTGATTGTTTTCTAAAAGTAGATAATCAGTAGGTAATTTTATGTTACTGAGAGGAAGATGTCATCTTTACATTACAAGTAGCTGTCCGAGCTAGTTTATTGCCAAAACCTAGTCGTAAATTACTAAGTAGCAAGCGTAACATAGGTAGGTAGATAAGTACCTACCTACCTACGTTACGTTGTAATATAATCTAAATTATCTACGCGTAGTTATGTAGGTAGTTATCTAAGGCTAGATACCTACTTAAATGTACAGTTAATAAGACTAGACCTAAGCTTCTTATAAATAATAAATAGTTATAATAAATTAATAACTATTATTAATAACAATGTTAATTAATAATTGTTATTCGAAGTAGAACCGTGACTTGGTGCCATAATAGGTAGGTACATATTATATGGATTTGGTAGGATCAGCCTTGGCAGACATTAGTAGGTACCTTCTAACCTTTTATCACTGTCATAGATCTGGCTAAGTATGAAGGGTGAACATTGCCTGTTTGCAGTTCCTATACAGGCCCATTCCTATACCTACTGGACGCGCTCAAGTGAAAACCTAAAAATATTCTATCGCTAACAAAACTGTCTTTGCAGGCAAGCGCGGGAGTTCTGGCCCTTGTCATATCTTTTCTGGATGGCGAAGGGAACCACAAACACAAGAAGATAGCTGATTGGCTGTACCACACGTCAGTCGGTATGATGACTGGGGTAGTGTTCTGTGATGTTATCAAAATGACCTTTGGCCTTGACCCCGCGCTTTCCCTGCAAGACTTTCTTGGGAATAAGACTTCGAGTTTGTATGACACTTTCTTTAGGATCGGTAATAGTACCTAGTTAGTAATTAGGATCCAACCAACCCTATATTTTGAGGATGATATTCTATTATCCTAAAAATTACAATGATACTTATTGTATTTAAATTAATAATTATTAAATTACACCTACTTACAGCTAGGATAAATCATTTTAAAGTTGTGCAATGTAAGTTTCGCAAGGAATATATCGTGCAAATTAAACTAATTACACAGACAGGAAGGACTTAGGTTCATTATATTGTATTGTATCATAATAACTTGCTTATTGGTTACTATTAAATAGGTACATACTCAACTTTGATAGCGAAACGTACCTACCTACCTAGTAAGTAAATCGTAAATGTTTTTAAGTAGAATTAATATAGTAAACTTAACTCTACATAAGTAGGTATATAGAACATGAGTTCTATATACCTACTTATATATTATATAATTATGATGAAGGCATCATCATAATTAAGTGCCATACGAACAGTGAATGGAGAAACGTTATCTTACATAGGTACCTACCTATGTTAGGTTTAAATTTATTGTACCTACCTAAATAATTCTACCAAATTTTACAATGATATCGAATATAGCAGCAAAATAAATATTCATAATTATGTAGGATTCACAACATAAAGTATTGTTTAAGTACCTACTTAAACATACCTAGGTACTAAGGTACCTACCTACCTACCTGAGGTTTTTGAGATCGCCTGAACGGGTGTTGCATATCTGAAAATATGAATGTGGATTTACATGACTTCTTTTGAACTTGTAGGAAATGAGTATCATCACTATCATCAAACGGTCTCTCGTTTCTATCGCACACAGACTACCTACCTTCTTAGCCATTTTCACGAATAAAAATCTGTTATTCCCTTTGTTGGCCGCAGCCAACGTGTTAAATACCATCCATACCCTAGGTCGAATAATGGTGTTTTCAACATTATTTAGGTACTAGGTAGGTTTATGGAGGGTCAGGTGGGTAACACTCAACAGTGAATTATATTATCTGTGACAGTGAACCACGAAAACGAAAAAAAAGGTTTATTGTTTATTTTGTCAAGAACAATTTTATTAAAAACATAATATTCATATTATCATACATAGCACATGTACCTATTGTATTTATATTTAAAAATAATTTTATTTATTTATTTATTATGTAGGTAAACAAAATCATTAAATTTCTGTAGAAAAGTAACATAAAATACAATATTCTAAAAAAATATTGCTTTTTAAACACACTAAACCACCACGGTTCACTATGTACCCTGGAAAAATTGAGTCACTGTATACCATCTACAATATTTGTCATTTGATGTTGGAAAAAAGGAACTGACTAAGGATATGTCTAAAACATGATAACTGTAAGATTGTTTTTATATTAAATATGGTACGAAAATTTCAGAAAACACAAGTTTGCAGAAGAAAAACAAAACTTACCAATTTTTTTCTTTTTGCGCGGGAAAACACAAATCGTCGCACTTAACGTCGTCGTACACAATGCGTACTCGCCCTCAACATAATTACTAATATAATTTTATTAAGATTCTCTGTGTACAACTGGCTCACTGTAGCCTGCTTGACCCTACTTACCTACCTAACTCGTGAATAAAATTAAAAAGCACCTTTTTTCAGCCGTACACATTTTATGTTTCTTTACCTAGGTACTTTTCTTTTTTTTAAATCCCGTTATGGGATATGGCGCCACACTTTCTGTGTATTTGCCAGTGTCAATTATATGGAGTAAACAAGTATTAATTATTAATTCCCGTCATGGGATTATAAAATATGGCGCCACACTTTCTGTGTTTGCCAGTGTCAAGTATACAGAATAATCCCCAGTAAAATAGTGGAAACTTTACTAAGGCTTGGACAGAGTTTAGGAGTGAACACAAACGTCACGATTTTCAATTTTATATCATTTGCCTACACTCGCACATGTTCACGAACACTTAATGGTTAACTATCCACTATAATTACACATTAAACTTCGGAGAAACACAAGTTTTGGAAAATAATATAAAACCGACAAAGTGCACTTTACATTTTCCCGCCTAAACTCTCACCTAGGTACATAATAGGTACAGCAGAATCTTCTTTTTTAATATTGTGGACTATTGTTGTTTATTGTGGTGAACATTTTTAATTTTGTCGCTAGCTTGTCCCGGCAAATTCAAATTTTATTTCGTTGTTCGAAATTTGCGATTGTCGGTAATAAATTGTGGGCAATAACTATAAGTACCTCCACTATTAATTTTTAATAGTGATAAATAAAATTTAAGATAAAAAGTTTTTAATTATGCAAAACCAAATTAAATTTAAATTAATGGGATCAAGCGAAAGTGTTTTGTCTGTCTTTTTATTTTATTGGTTTTTTTTTTTCGTTTTTCATAGGTATTATCGGCAGTGGTAGCAGTAGTGCTCAGCTTTATATTCAACATAAATCACCAGCCCGATCATCGCAAGGCTGAACTATTGAATAACATAAGCTTGGTGTTCAAAGTATTCAGTATCACTGTTAACATTATTATAAGCATATTTTATTCAATGCAAATAGATTTTGATGAACGCCTACTCGGGCAATAAATTAAACTTTTTAATAACTACACTCACCTAATTGTAATATTTTTATTATAAAAGTAAGTAAAGAATGAAAGGACTTTTGAAAGCCTGCAAGCAAAGCATGCGTTCCTTTGCTTGCAATTCATGTGATGTTCTTTACAAATAATACAATAGTGAATTCTTACGAAAAACATTGTAATCTTCCGTAAAACCTCCCGGCATGAAAGGTTTTTTCTGAGGGCGATCACATAATGTCGAAATCTATCTGTAGGTATGCTTAGGTACGCACACTGTTGATGAAAACAATATAATAAGTATATTATAACCATTTAGGTAATAATTAAGGACAGTCAGTATCTAAAGAACATTATTATATCTTTTTAATTATATGCGTGGTCGGCAATTTTGGTAATATTGATTCACTAGTGTAATAAATTAAATTGTTAAATTCCTAATAATATATTCACCATTACCTACAATAATAACAATACATATGTATAGATAATATTATTATATACTTATTGAAAAATGTATAGATAGACTGTTCCTACCTAATGATATTAAAAAAAACACGTATTTTTCATCTTTCGCGGACAGGAAAAGTACCTATGTACTTTTCCTGTCCGCGAAAGCGAATACAGAATAAGTAGGTACATAATACTCTTTTTTATTTCATAAAAAATAATTATATCTGTAATTTTGTAATTATAGATGTAACAATACATTAAAATAATTCTTAATTCTTTGTTGTTTTATTTTTCTAGGATATCATTCTTATCAACCTATAATGTCCCACTGTTAGGCATAAGTTTCCTCTCATTATGAGAGGGGTGAGGCTTTCTATAGTCCACCACGCTGGCCTAGTGCGGGTTGTGCTACCTATGGCGGTCAAAAAAAAATCTCAGGCACGAAGGTTTCCTCACGAAGTTTTCCTTCATCATTCGTTAAAGACCATGGTGAAATGGTGTAAGTTTGCGCTTGATATAGGTAGGCAAGTAATATTTTATTATCTATTACTTGTTTTGGCTATTAGGTAATCAATGTTCAAAGAACTTTAAGAATAGTAATAATTAATGTTTTAGGTTCCTTGAACCAGTTTTGGAGACTTTACAGAGGCTTATCTATCTATTCTGGGATCTAGGGATACCAACGTAGTTATTACTTATTCTGTGCCCTAAAGATTTAGTTCCTCTGACCCCTTTAATAGCGCATTATTAATATTTAATATAAGTTAAACAGTCGTAAGTTAGAAAGTTATATATAAATAAATCAGTTTTTAGCCCCTACATTTATTTTGTATTGTATTTAGATTATCTGTGGTTGCGCTAAGGATTCTCGATTCTCCAGATTTCAATTTTTGGTTTTAGTCGATTATAGCGTACAGGGTACAGAAGTTGCTTTTATTTTGGCAAGGTTTTATTTGTATTGACGTTAGTATTGGATATGATTATGATTAATAAAATTAAAAAATAAAATTTAATGTCAGTATAATTTTGAAACGATACAGTATTAAAAAAATATAATTGGATTAAACATTTCTTTATTTAATTTATTACTATACCAGGTTATTCGGTAAACTTCAAGGAGTGATAATAGTGTTGAGCTGTGGCTGTAATGGCCGGTAGAAAAATCATTGTGTATGGCGGACGAGGGGCTCTCGGAGCTGCGTGCGTCAAACACTTCAAAACCACGAAGTGGTGGGTCGCCAACATTGATTTTTACCCCAATGAAAAAGCTGATTTTAACATTACTGTAGCATCAGAAGATGAGTGGATCCGACAAGAGGCACAGGTCATGAGTTTGCTGGCTACAGCTCTTAAAGGTCAAAAAGTAAATGCCGTTCTCTGTGTGGCCGGGGGCTGGAGTGGCGGAAACGCTGCACAAGATCTCATCAAAGAAGCTGATTTAATGTGGCGCAAGTCTGTGTGGAGCTCTACTATTGCAGCCGCTGTTGCTGCCAAATACCTTTGTACCGGGGGCCTGCTGGCAATGACTGGTGCTAAATCTGCCTTAGAAGGAACACCCAACATGATTGGCTATGGCATGGCCAAATCTGCTGTGCATCAACTTACAAAATCCCTTAGTAGCAAAGATTCAGGTTTACCAGAAAATTCACTGGTAGTTGCAATACTTCCCGCTGTGTTGGACACAGAAATGAATAGAAAATTGATGCCAAAAGCTGATTTTAGCACTTGGACACCAACAGCCTTTGTTACCCAGCTATTTGCCAAGTGGATCAATGGTGTTGAGCGACCAGCCAATGGCAGCTTAGTTACGCTTGTAACAGAGAAAGAAGTTACGAAACTGATTTTGCCACCATCAGGGTCAGAACCAGAAAGACAGAAAGAAGGAATAATATGATTGTTCTGATCTGAGTAGTTACTATAATTAATTTGCTGAGGTCTTGTCTTGTTCTGACAAAATTATTTATTGCTGTAATAGCTACTCGCAACTAGTTTGGTATATCTAAGCTACTAATTGTTATACCTAATGGTAATATATCTATATATATAAAAGAAAGTTGTGTTAGTTACACTATTTATAACTCAAGAACGGCTGAACTGATTTGGCTGAAAACTGATAGGGAGGTAGCTTAAAACCAGGAGAAGGACATAGGATATTTTTTATCACGTTCCCGTGGGATAATTTAATTTTACATTTTTACCAACCTAAACCCATATAAACTGTTATTTTGATAGTTGTCATAGTTGCCACATAGTATGATGGTTGTCATTGTTTGAAATCGTGCATATAAAAAAGAGTATTTAATGTGTTTAAACTATTTTGCTGGAATGCAGAAAAAAAAAAGATGTCAATCGTCTTTTTGGTGCGACCTAGAAGAATGGATTCAGACTGGAGTCAGTAGTCAAGAACATGATAGCTATTTCATAGAAAAAACTGTTTTGAGTATTTTTCAAACGACTCAAGATAGCCTTTCAAAGACATTTGATGACATTTTGTGTTGCTAGACTTTTTTAGATCTGATTTTTTTTTAATAGGTATGGCGCAACCGGGGCAAACCGAAAAAAATAGGCACCTTATTTGTTGACATTCGAGTCTGTAATAGAATAACTGCATGAACCATAACATGGAAAATAGACTTGCAGTCAGAACGATACAGAGTAGAAAATCAAAATTTTCAGCCATTTTTTTCAAATCGTTACGACAGGTGATACGAAGTACACCGGGTCATCTTATATAATATAAAACAAAGTCGGGTTTGTTACAACACGTATAACTCGAGAACGGGTGAACCGATTTTTATGATATTTGGTTTGTTGAATTTGTCTCCTCCCCGAATAGCAGAATAACTATTAAAACATCGAAAAAAAACATTATGATGAAAATTTATTTTCTCATACCTACATTGTTTCGGGAACGGATTGACAGATTTGACAGAAATAAAACACGGACATGAATGAACATGATGTCGATTTCTGTTTCGGCAAGGCCAGTAAGTAGATGGCGTTCTGTGCATTGTCCGAACTTCTCTGCTGCTGGTGTGATTTTGATTTCTTTTTTGTGTATGTTTAATTGGGTTACTGGATGGTTTAGATTCACAATTTGAGCCGATAGGTGGCACCGCAATTGGGTTCTACGATTTTTTTTAATATATAGGGCAAGACATGGGAATGTGATGAATGGAAGAAAAGGACATGCTGCGCCGACGACAAATAAAGAGCAGGAAGATGATGATACAGGGCAAGACAACGTTTGCCGGGCCCGCTAGTTAATAATAAAAATAAAATTTGTACGTGCATAGGTTCTTGATAAGAAATTGAAACATTGGACGAAACTCCATAATACAATAGAAGGTATAGATAGAGCTATACCTAATTATCCATGGCGAATATACAGGCATGGACCATGCCAATATTTTAATTATGGGTTTACCCCATGACACAAATTTTATATGAAGTCAATCTAATAAACTAGTTTACGGAGCGTACACGTATATTACATGACCCATTCAGGGAGGAAAAATGGTCCTGAAACACTTGGTCACAGGGTCGCCCCCTCCATTCAATATGTGTTTAAATATGATTTTTCTTCTTTAGTACCTACCTATATTTTTTTCACTTGTAATTTTAGGTATGCACGCACTCTTGGCGTCACCCGGCAAGTGCCCTAATAAAAGCAAAGACTACAGCAATGACCTAAGATAATAAAAAATAATTAAAATATATTTATGAATTACCACATGAAAACTAGTAGGAGGGGAAGGATCTTGGCATATGCCAGTCAGGGTCTAGTGTCCTTCCAGTTTAAAATACGTTGGCCGTTTGTAAAAAATAAAAAATGGGTCTGTAGTACACACGCTCCATTAGATACTTACACAGATCAGTAGGGCTGCAGATTGAACAATTCCCATATTGGAATGTCGAGTGATTGAGTCAGTTAGTCATAAAATAGTAAACTTCGGTAATGCCTAAAGTACCTATAAAGAACACCCAAAGAAACAATTCATTTATGTATTGTACGAGGTTTCATAGTATAGCTTGATAAATTGAGTTTTTCGGAGTGGTCACTGATTTCTATGCTACTAGACCTCTATAGTATTAAGGCGGATCGTATCGCTGTGCCCGCGAAATTCAAATTTCGAGTGGTTTTTCGCAGTTTGTAGGTCTATAATAAGTTCTGCATTCATGGTAATGGTAATTGCGACATTAACTATACAAAATTCATTGCTTAAAAATCATTATTGGAGCTAAAAGTAGTGTAAAATGTCAATTTTGACCAATTACACAGATTGCGCCAAGTTTTTGGCTTGATAAGGATTTATTAGTAAAGGTTTTAGTTCTCAGTTATGAATGTTGTATAGTTGATGTCGCAATTACAACTACCATGAATCTAGAACTTGTTATATACCTACAAACTGCGAAAAACCACTCGTAATTTGAATTTCGCGGGCACAGCGAAACGATCTGCCTTAAAGAGGTCAGTGTGAATGGCAAAGGTTGTCACGTTGTCACTGACAATGACAGGTGTCAGGTGTTACTGTCAGTGTCAATGTCAGTTCACGAATATAATTTATGACTATTTCATGCCACTTTTGAACTCGTTTGTTTTCATATATTAATATTTGTACTTTAAACATTAGAGTAATTTACATTTTAAACAAACAAGCTACGTTTCAGCAGCAGTACCCATAATTAGTAACACGAAAACATTGGCCTTCGTTACTACTATTGAACGACAAAAAGTGAGAGCTTGAGAGGCGAAGGCGAGGTTACCGCGCAGCGCAAGATATAGCTAGCGTTACTTTTTCTAGTATTGCTCACGATTCACGTCTCAGTTGATTCTGCGCCGTAATAGCGGTTAGACGTTATTATAATGGCAAGTGGAAAGATAATTGTGTACGGTGGGCGAGGCGCTCTCGGAGCTGCTTGCGTCAACCACTTCAAATCAGCCAACTGGTGGGTTGCGAACATCGACATGAACACTAATGACAATGCCGATTTAAATATTACCGTACCGAAGGACGCCTCGTGGCTTCAGCAGGAGGAACATGTCGTGAACGAGCTAGCCAGCGCCCTGCAAGGTCAGAAAGTGAATGCTGTTATTTGTGTAGCCGGTGGTTGGGCTGGTGGAAATGCCGCTAAGGACCTTAGCAAGCAGGCGGATCTCATGTGGCGCCAGTCTGTATGGAGCTCCTCTATTGCAGCAACTGTTGCTTCCAAATATCTTTCTGATGGCGGTCTGCTGGCCCTAACTGGTGCTAAAGCTGCCTTAGAAGGCACACCTGGTATGATTGGTTATGGCATGGCCAAAGCTGCTGTACACCAGCTCACAAAGTCTCTTGGTGCCAAAGATTCTGGTCTGCCAGAGAACTCGCTTGCTGTGGCCATACTACCAGTGACACTGGACACAGAAATGAACAGAAAATGGATGCCTAAAGCTGACTTTAGTTCTTGGACACCGCTGAACTTCGTGGCTGAGTTGTTTGACAAGTGGATCAAGGGTGATGCACGCCCAGCTAGTGGCAGCTTAGTTGCCCTTGTCACAAAGAACAATGTCACTGAACTGATTGTACAGTAAACTTGCCAACATGTAGTTATAAGTGAATGTAATATCTCAAATATAGTAGATAAGTTAACTATTGAAATTATTGCTCTATTGTATACAATAATTTATGTATTGTTTGATAAGTTACATTTTATATGAAGCACTGATTATGTGTAAAATATTGTAATTATTGAATTATCAAAACACATTCTGATTTTGAACTGCATTTATCAGATTCGATTTTGTTTTATATTAATCTAGAATTTGTTTTTAAAATTGAGTACAAGACAATAAGAGCTGTTAATCTCATGTGTATTTGTATGTATGTAATATGTCATGTAAAACATGTAAAATTATCAGAGTATAATGAATGTGATATTTAAAAAAGATACTTGTTATTAAATGTGGAAGCATTGAAATTGTTTTTTAATTGTGCTGATGTAATGGTCATTACTGATTAAGGAGGTCAGTGAGAACAAGTTATCTACCTACTTTAAATTATAGTTTATTGATAATGAATTGTTAAAAATTTCAACATGCAAGAAGTAGGTATCTTTACTATTTAGAATTATTGCTTAAACATAGTCAGATTCTGGGACCTGCAACCTAGCCTATTATTTTTAAATTGATTGAATCATTTGTGTTTGGCCATATTAAAAAACAACTGACTATTCCAGAGATTAGGTTTTGTATTCTTTGACACATAGAAAGCTTTAAGTTCACATGAATTGATTCTGCATCTAATGAGAATATTAATTTATTTTAGATTCTTTCCTAATAGGAATGAATCTCACTTACAGGAAATTCCTTCCTATACCTACGTGACAATGATGACCTATTGTAGATATCACATTGATACCAGAACAAGTTTATATATTATATACCTACCTATCATACCATCACACCTGTATTTTCCGGGGTTATGCAGAGGCGTACTAACATGTACTTGTACACCCCGAGTATGCCTATTAGAAGACCAAATAACTGCTCAACCTGGTAATAAAACTCAGGACCTCTAGCGTAGCACTTAGGATTCGGACCACGAGACTAATGAGGTAGGTAGGTAATTCATATTAGAAATACACGAAAATTAAAATTTATAGAACTTATCTGGGTAATTCCCACACTTCCCAGAATCATAAATATTTAATGACTCACTTAACTTAGAGGATTTTCCCATTCTGCTAACTGCAATTATTGTTTTTTCTTATTTTACTAATTTGCATCAAAAACTATTAATGAAAAGTAAAAAATTTGACTGTAATTATTAAGACGAAGGTTATCAAGTTATCACCTACTGTTTAGATTTAATATTCATTGTCATTGGTGCCTTGGCGGTAGCAAGATTAAGATTGTAATATCTTATTATTATTCTTGGTAGGTAGGTAAACATTATTAAAAAACTACAATAGAATGGTATTATTTTCGAAAAAAGAAGCCAAAGAGCTGTTAATGATCATTATAATTTTCTTAGTAGGTAGGTATTTAAAATGCTATATATTTTTTAAGCTTTTACAGGGCTAAAATGGTTTTGTCGCATTTGTGTTCACGCGAATGTCGTGAATCCCAGAGGATCCATGAGAATTTTGCGCAACAAAAGGGCTAAAAAGGTCGCCCTACATTTTAGACTAATTTGGGTTGGCAGTATTCACACATTTTGAAGAACTATAAACTGGATTGCTCAGGATATTTTCCGTCACCGTGATGTCAATTTCTAATCGTGATGATTCTGAACAGTTGGTGGTGCGCTCTGGATTTCCGACCACCATTCACGGGAGGCCGGTGCTGGAACCACTTAGCTATCACTATCTACCTCAATGACATTATATAAGTCATTTATCTACCTACTAATACTTATTTATTTAAAACCTTTAGTTACATAAGTCTTACGTAAACTTGATTCAATTCTTGTTGAGTGTTATAGATTCAGTTTAAATTCCTTACAGCAGAACTACTTTCACTTTCAAGCTCAGTTTGGAAAGTTAGCACTTAGGTCGATCCTATCAACCAATGTTCCACAGAAAAATACACCTTATTGCGATGTTCGAAGATAACAATTTCAATATACCTAGGTAACAAGATAATACCCGCTTATTTGATAGGTCGATAGCCGCTTATATTTATTACTAGCGACCCGCCTGCGGTTTCACCCGCGTTGCCCCATTCCTAAGAGTCGTAGCGTAATGTTAAATAGCTTAAAACCTTCCTCTTGAATCACTCTTATCTATTAAAAAAAACCGCTTCAAAATCCATTGCGTAGTTTTAAAGATTTAAGCATACATAGGATGTTTTATACTATGTATAGATTGCACAATAATGCCATATTACCTTCACACGCAAGTGTGACAGTTCTTTGTGGAGGGGTCCAGCTTATGGTGGACCATATGGTGTCACGAATCCCATGGCCGTGACTGTAGGGCAAGAGAAGACAAGTACCTACGGTTTTTAGTCGGTACGACTCAAAAACCTGCGACATACCCTGCGGGTCCCAGGCGGCAGACGATCCGTCCGATTTTCCATGATAGAAAAAAATAAAGAAAAGTGTGACAGTTCTTATACTATCATAACATAACATATTATCACGCCTGGATTCCTCGAAAGGTTAGGCAGAGTCGTACTAATGTGCACCCACTCAGTTCGCCGGTATGTGTGTAGGTCCCATGTAATAGGGGGCGAGCCTATTGCAATTAACTGGGCACAATTAATCCGAAACTCCGAGCTGCTACTGAGAATTTCATAGAAAAACTCGATAACACTGCTCGATCTGGGAATCGAACCCAGAACCTCTAGCAGTCACGCTCAGCACCACTAGGCTAATGAGGCAGTAACAGTTCTTATGTATAATATAAATTAATTGAGTAGGTACCTACTAGAATTACATAGTTCCACGTAGAAGTAGAATGCGTGATAAGGTCTCGCGCCTTGAAAGGGTCCAGCGGACACTGGACCACAGCCTGTCAAGATGCTGTTACGGTAGTCAGGGTGGTGTTAACCTATAGGCATTGAGCACTTTAGGTTAATGGGAAATGTATGATGAAAAACCTAAAGTAGTAGGAACTATGGGGCTCATATCTCGCGGGGCCCTGGGTTTTTCCCAGAGTCCTTAATGGAAAAGAGGGACCTGAAGGTCGTGGCGATTTTAACGAATGCCGTGGCTGTGACTATATAGGGCAAGGAAAAGAATGTATGGTTTTTAGTCGGTAGGTACGAGTCCCACATCCGACCCCAAAAAGCAGATCACCCACCCATGAGGTTTTCCGCACTTAAAAAAAAGCTCAAGTGATTGAAATTTATCCACGGTACTTGTTCTATTTTTGAAGTTGACAGTAAAAAAGAATAAAAGACGTTACCACGGATAGTAAAACACCGTTGGCTCGGGTTACTGATGCGAACCCATGCGTAAATATTTGCCTGGGCTATTCAACAACCGTATGAATCATAATTCACGAAATACCGTCAGTACTATTATGTATTCCGTGATGATGTGATAATACTCTATTACATAAAGTTAAAACCGCTTTATGTAAAGATCCTAAGGGGCCTAAAATAATCAAAACATTGTTTTTTAAGCGCCTTTAAAATTTTTTGTGCAATCTATTTCAAATATGAAACTTGGTTGAAAAAGATTTTATGTTAATTTTTTTCTGACTAAACTAAACTTTCGCTAACTCTTTATTAATCAGACTAAAAATATATAGAATGTATATGAGGCCGGCTGAAGAATCGTAGAAAATAGAAAAGATTTAGCAAAGAGCCATGCTTCGGGACGAATGGGCCGGCTCGACCGGAGTGATACCACGGCCTCACAGAAATCTAGCGTCAAACAACACTTACGTTGTGTTTCGCCGAGTGAGTGAGGTTACCGGAGGCCCAATCCCCTTTTAAAAGGCCGCCCACTTGTGACTTGTTGCGGGTGTCCATGGGCGGCGGTAATCGCTTACCATCAGGTGATCCGTGTGCTCGTCGGTCACCCTATCCCATAAAAATAAGATACTTAGTACTTATCATAGAATAACTAAATACTTACTGGTTTTTATTAAGTTTATTTTTAAGAACTGTCTCGTTAATCTAGTGGCCCCAAGCGCGACTGCTACGCTGGAGGTTCGATTCCCGGGTCGAGAAAAATGTTATTGGGTTTTTCTATGAAATACTTACTCAGTAGCAGCTCGGAGTTTGGGATTTGTGGCCGGTTAATGGCAATAGGCTCGGCGCCTATTAAATATTATTATTTAAAGGTACTTTACTCGCTATTAAAAAGTGATTAATATAAACTGAAATAGTAGCTTACCCTTCTTTAAGAATAAAACATTGTTTGGATAAGGTTTTCCTGTAAATTGGTCGTGTTTTTATACAATCTTACGTAGATAACATCTAACATCAACATCTGGGTGTTTAAACCCAAAATAATAATTATGTAATGAATCCCTTAATCTATTGTTAACTGAACCTTAAATCATATTCGCATAACACGTTGGGCTTGTTGTGACATTTCTGTTATATTTTAAATGCACACATTTACAGACGCCTCAGAAGTGCATATTATGGGACACCTATATGTTAGAACTATCAACAGGCAAGGCAAAGTTTAAGTTTTTTTAATGTACTACTACCCCTATGGACAAACCAGTCTGAAATAAATTATAAATAAAAATAAAGTATGTGTCAGATTGCTAGGTTCAAAAAATAAAGCAGCGCCTCGAAAACCGGTGACAATTCCTAGGCTAGAGTTATGTGGGGAGCTATCGAAAAAGGTACATATAAGTATTGAATGATACTCATAATGTAAGTACATAAATATTATTTTGGGGGTTTAAACACCGTTGACTAGTCGACACGAAACGATTTAACCAAATCATAGACAAACCATCGCGCCAAAGCTAAATCCTCAGGTATTGGGGTGATCGCACGACTTCATACAAAATCGAAAGGAACAAGATATAAATGAAAAGCATTTATTAAAGTCACAGTTTGACTTACAATATAAAAGCTTATGCATAATCACAATATGTAATTAGCTTAACACTAAAGACATCGACCTAGGTACTTATTTATAAATAATTTAACACTTAAAAGTAATGACAAAGTCAGAGGCCTACCTACTACCTAGATACTAGATACCTACCTACCGTAGATACCTACGTATCTACATTATTTTTATGCCTACTATATTTCTAATAATATTATAATCTCATTGGCGTAACTAGGCAATTCTAAATTTTTTTGGGGGAGGCTGACCCCTTTATGAACCTTGAAATTTTCAATTCCTCGTTTTTAAACTGTCTTTTTAAGATTCTAGATTTGGCAGGTACCAGACTAGTCTGAGGTGGGGACGCCTACTAACTACGCCAATGTAGGTATAATTTCACAGTAATTATGTGATAAGCTGATAAATGAATAGAATTCATTATTTTTATCTGTTTAAAAATTCGGCAGTAAGTATTTCCACAAAGTAAAATTTCCCGAGTCATTGAATTATCATCGTTTGAATGACATGCACATAACGTTTTCAGAAAAACACAGCCAATAATTTTGATGGCCTGTTCATGACAACATAATAATATTGTGTCATAATAACATTGTGTCATTCCGTATTTTTATCAATAAATTTATCAGTTTTATGGCCTACACCCAAACTATATACCGTCATTGCCTACACCACAGTTCTTGTGCATTAGGGGGTCGTAAAAATTTTAGAGACAATTCCTCGAATGAATCACGTAAAAACATTTAAAAATATAAGAATTTTGGTCTATCGACATCGGGAATAGTGTCCAAGCTACCGGTGGTCATGGCTAAAAAGGCCGCTTTTGTTTCACATGAAAAAATGGCTCAGCTTGGCCTTAGCAATGTTATATTGTAAATTTTATTTCTTTCGCTTTTATAGGTTTTCAATATGAATTGATTTCAGAGGAATTGCTTTTAACCCCCTTACATATATGTATAAGCTACATTGGCGCGGCCAAGTTATTATTCACTGGTTTTCAATAAACATATCTAATAAATCTCAATAAAAAGAGACTGTATTTACCTTTTGTATACATGTATGATTAATTTGTAAAATTAACCGATATTTTTTCCAATGAGTGCCTCTTTGTTACTGGCAGTCAATGCCAAATTTCGACACATTTAATTGGACACAATATACTCTCTACCGTCCCACGACAGCTCTCACTGTGTTCCTCAATAAGTCGGTCACGAGCTCCGTGGTCCTTATTATTTTGTACCCGATCTGATCGATCAGAGTGATGGCTGTGGAGTATGGAGGCGGGATGTCCGATACAGGACGCAGCGGGAAGCGCGTCGGCTGCGTGTTGGATGCTGCAGCGGCCCAAGTCATCATGGTTGGTCTGGAAATAACAAAATCGATTGAAAATATAAAATTTTGTAAGATGTACAGAGTGACAGCTTGAAGAAGGGACTTATTATCAAAACTAAGAATTTTTGGTTGAGGTTAGTAAAATACATGCCATAACATTGTGGTTGGATGGTGGATGTGTGGAGTGACTAGAATGGACAAAATAAGGAACGAGTATATTAGAGGAAGTCTGAAAGTAGCGCCAGTGACTGAAATGTTGTAAGAGAATCGTTTGTCTTGGTATGGGCATGTGATGAGGAGGGATGAAACACATTTGACTAAACGAGTAGTAAATATGAATGTGGAGGGACGAAGGGGTAGAGGGAGACCAAAGAAAAGATGGATGGATTGTGTTAAGGCCGATATGATGGGAAAGGAAGTGAATGATCAGGTGACGGCTGATAGGGACGAATGGAAGAAAAGGACATGCTGCGCCGACCCCAAATAAATTGGGATAAGGGAAGGAAGATGATGAATACTAAAAAAAAACTAACTATTCGGTCGGATTTTGAATTGGTTGACAGTAGGCTCGCCCTCTGTTACATAGGACCTAAATATACCGGCAGACAGTCGCGGCGGTGGGATTGTGTTTGAAAAAATGTAAGAAAAACTTGGAGCAAAGAGAAAAAGATAATTGGGGTTGTAAATGTCTACTAATTTTGATATTTTTACATAAAAACACTTATTTAAATGACTACCTGCGCGGCCGTTAGTAGTGGCTAACTTCAGACACATAAACAAAATTGCACATAAACAAAATTATTATCAATCAAGCAAAAACAGTGTTTTTAGCCCTTTGAGATTGATATATCTCTAAATTTTGACGTGCTGGAGCAATTTAGATTAATCGACAAAAAATCTACAAAAAATAATGTGTCACACCCATGTGGAAAAATTTCGTAGACCAGTGTTATCAAAATTTTACACGAAGCGACTGCCATCAGACCTCCGAAACCCAATTTCTGGTCAATACCGATATCCGGAGGTGTTATGTTAGGTAGATATGTTAGGCATTTTTGGGCTTTTGACTAACACTAACAATTTTATTAAATTATTAAATTATACCTAATTCTGTAAATAGATACTTTAACAAGTCAATGCTTTACATTTTTTTTAAACTAGATGGCGCCGGCATTTCCTGAGTACCTCTGATAAGAAACAGCGAAACAAATTCAGAGAATTGTGGTCTCTTTTTATCTATGGTCTATTGTCGTAGATGTTCGTATGACAACCGGGACTGACGACTTTACGTGCTCTCCGAGACACGGAGGGGTCTCCCATTCACAGACTGACCGCAGCGAGTGCGGCTTAACCTTGCCTAGATCTAGTCCTAGACCCCTTTAGTTATTACTTAGCTACGAGCGTCTCAATAAACATTATAATTATAAATATATATTTTTATTTTAAATATTTCGAGATATAATCACAATGGTTTCCTTAACAATTTGTTCTTACAATGTTATGATTTTATCTTTAACGTATGCTGGCACGTGAATCACCATTTAATTGTGTGTATAAAATGATCTACAATAATACGAGTTGGTACATCACGAGTAATACTAATGCTGTTTTATTTTGTATGCTATGCATGCAGTTAATAAAAAAATAGCAGAATTATGGAACGCATACCTACGTAATTAACTTATCTATCTACATATTATTGCAATTAGCTGCAAATCATTTGATGCATACCTATGTTATTATAATGTATTGTTTTTATCGTTGCAATTAATGTAAACCGTTTGCTGCGTACATATGCAAACGTTATATAGCAAGCAATATCTATATACTTATAATAAATCTGTAGAGAGGTCAATTCTGTACATGAAATATATTTCAAAAATAACTATCAGCGGGTGATTACTGTGGGCGATACTGACGCCAAAAATGCAATCAGTAAAATTTTTGTCTGTCTGTCTGTATGTTCGTTATAGAAACGAAAACCACCCGACGGATTTCAACGAAACTTGGTACAATTGTTCTTCATACTCCTGGGCAGGTTATAGTATACTTTTCATCACGCTACGATCAATAGGAGCAGAGCAGTGAAGGGAAATGTTGGGAAAATGAGTGATTCATGAGAAAGGTTTCAAGCTATAAAACATCACGCTACAACCCTTAGGAACGGGGCAACGCAGGTGAAACCGCGGGCGAAGAACTAGGGAACAAAGTAACTATTCCACGCGGACGAAGTCGCTGGCAAAAGCTAGTCTATACTAATATTATAAAGAGGAAAGATTTGTATTTTTGTATGTAACGAATAAACTTAAAAACTACTCGACCGATTTCAAAAATCAGTGATAATGTGGCTTTCTAACGCCATTCTTTGGCGTTAGAAAGCCACATTATCATACTGATTACAGTAACATCCGTACTAATATTATAAACGTGAAAGTTTGTGAGTATGGATGTATGGACGTTTGTTACTCTTTCACGCCAGAGCTAATGAACGGATCTGGATAAAATTTGGCACACAGAGAGATTAAGTTATAGCCTGGAATAACACATTGGCTACTTTTTATCCAGGTCGGACCCAATCCTGAAGCCCACGCAGACAAAGTCGCGAGCAGAAGCTAGTAGGCTATATAACATCACGCTACGCCTCTAAGGAACGGAGCAGCGCGGATGAAATCGCGAGCGGGTCGCTAGTTAACTATACTAAACTCATTTACTGTCCTAACCTGGGCATAGGTCTCCTCTTAGATTGATTGGGCTTTGGCTATAAGTAGTCCAGCACACTGCTCTGACAGCGGCTGGCTGGCAGATTTCACAAGATATCGACAAAGTCAGGATGTTTTTTTTTTAATAAACAAGACATAAGACAGCAACTTGCGAACCGACAACTTCTCAAACTCATGATGTCATAACTACAACTGCGTTGCGTGACAATCAGAAGAATTCCGCTGACATAGAAATGTATTCGTCATTATTAGGGTACCTACTTGACAGGTGTTTGATTTAATATAACAAATTCATTAAATTTTATTAAATATCTATACTTAATTCGTATACTGAAAAATTAATTGAAACCTATTAATAAAGTTCTAAGCTTTCAAAGTTGAGTGGTGATTGAGAAGTGCTTTGACCCTTTCCGCATAACTTATGCCAGTGCCAGTAAGTGCGCACGCTCGGCTTGACGTGACAAGGTGTTAAAAAGTATGCTCTCCGTCTAGCGTGAAATTAAAAAAACTTATTACTTTCTTATTTTTAACCGATTATAATTTTTGTTTTGGTTGCTCCGCTCTATAATATAACTTTAAAAAAACCCGTCTTTTAGCCTATTTTATTCGGTGACGACTAATCAACAACCTCATACGGTTAGGCTGGAAGCCGACCCCAATAAAGTGAACGAAAGATTTATTTATTTATTATTTATTTTATTTTTATGAGGTACATAGTAGGTCTTATGAGGTAATACAAAGCTCCACAAAACTGTACAAACAGTTTGACTGTGGGATCAAGTTTAATCTTACTAACATGTAGGTAGGTATTTAAGTACTTAAATGATTAGATAAATGAATACCTACTGAGTTGGTAGGTACAATAAATCACTTAGTTTTTACTGTAATATGATTAATTAAGCATGTGATTAATTAATTGTTACAGCCGCTGCGTTGCGCCTCATTTACAAAATGATGCAGCGATGATAGACTAGATCAATTATTATCAAACTGTTCTACAGTTTATCGCTAATTAATGCGGGTAGAGCAATATAACTGTTGACTTTTGGAAGCACCATAATTCACCATACTTAATTTTGAAATTTTTGGGCTTATTTGTTTAATAACTGTGTTAGCGTTGATCGTTGAATGAATGGTACAGGAACGCATAGAGGATGAATATACAAGTATTCATTTATAAATAGGTAGGTAAGTACCTATGAGATTAAGGGTCCGGCGGAGCGTGAATTGCCTTCAAAAACGTAATACCGAAATAAATCGTAATCCAGACAATATTCTATCAAATTATGTTATTATTCTGATGTGGATACTGTTAATCTAGGTTCCTACGGTACTATATTCGTCTATTATTATTATATTATATCCAGTGAAGTATTTTGGACGAAATGGTAACGTAGGAATCTAGATTAACGGTATCGGAATCCGAATAATAACAGAATTTGATCAAATTGTGTTTGAATTACGATTTATTTCCGTATAACGTTTGTGAGAGAAATTCGGTCCGCCGGACTCTTAAATACTTAGTTTTATTTTTATCGATATACGAAAAATCCTGTATTTTAACCATTATCACAATACTACGCTTAAATCCGGTCTACCATACCCCTCCATTGTTATTTTGTTAAGTGAGAGGACGCGAGATATACCTACGTACCCACGATAATTAAATTTAATCACAATAAGAGAGTCATATACGTCGAGGTTATTAATTAGTCCTTTTCATAAGACTCAACAACAAATGCCTATTTGGAGTGTCAATGCCAATACCTTGACTTTTAAGCACAAGGTAGACGTAAGAAAAGTAACATGTCTGCCAACAAAATATTTTGAACACAATTTGAACATCTGTTTTTTCTCGCTCAAATTAGCTCAAGATTCAGGGAGGGAGGCGGGAGGAGAAGCAGCTGAATTATTAAAGGAATTAAGAATAGTATAGTATTCTTCAACGCTGTCGATTTGATGATAACTTTCTAGGATGAGCAAAGAGGTTTATATGGTAGGCGTGTGCGCAACGCCTGATTGTCTTTTTTTAGCCATGCCCAGGAAAAATGGCTGATTTTAGGGGCGGCAAATTTGGGGCCGAACTATGTATTTTTACGATGATGATTGATGGTATGTTATGATGATATGTTACATAAATACCTAAATCATAACAAGTGAGGCTGAGGACCGTTCATCAACCTGGTTTTGACTTGCCTTGCCTTCTTCATCTATCCTTTATTTTACCGTGGAAATAGCCTACGGGCGGCAAATGTCTAAATCCGCCCCTGATCAATAATAATTATAATTTTTTAGCCTTCATAATTCCTACTAATTTTCTAAATGATAATAATATTTTGAGGAAGGTAAGTACCTAATTGAAAGCTTTTCAGCCTTGCAATTCCATCAAAGGTCTGCATATATTTGTTTCTATATTACTTACTAGCTTTTGCCAGCGACTTCGTCCACGTGGAATAGTTACTTTGTTCCCTAGTTCTTCGCCCGCGGTTTCACCTGCGGTGCCCCGTTCCTAAGGGTTGTAGCGTGATGTTTTATAGCTTGAAACCTTTCTCATGAATCACTCATTTTCCCAACATTTCCCTTCACTGCTCTGCTCCTATTGATTGTAGCGTGATGAAAAGTATACTATAACCTGCCCAGGAGTATGAAGGACAATTGTACCAAGTTTCGTTGAAATCCGTGGAGTGGTTTTTGTTTCTATAACGAACATACAGACAGACAGACAGACAGACAAAAATTTTACTGATTGCATTTTTGGCGTCAGTATCGATCACCCGCTGATAGTTATTTTGGAAATATATTTCATGTACAGAATTGACCTCTCTACAGATTTATTATAAGTATAGATAACGAAATAAGGCTAGCTTATTTTTTTTTAAACTAGCACATTTTATGTTGCTATTTTAACTTTAAAAACGGTGTAGAACAGATTAATTTCACTAAATTTACCTGGGTGGTGTAGGTCGCATGGTAACCGGCCTCATGGTAGGGGTAGGCTTCGTGGTGGTGGGCCTGGTGGTGGCCTGCGTCATAGGCCTGGGTGTGATGGCGGCGGACGAAGGACTGCCCATCATCAGCTCACCATCGCCGCCGAACCTGGAAAGACAATCAGATTTATGGAAAAAAATCAGTTACAATTACAACTGTTTAAGAATTTGAGGATTCTGCCTTTGATTTTCATTTCGATCTTGTAGGACGCGATGGAAGGCATCGCCCTTTGAAGAGGTTCTGCGAAAATTGGATGACAGCCTGTCACGGTCGTGGCGAATATTTCGAATCCCATGGTCGGCAAAAGGCTCGCCCCCTATTACATGGGTGTACGGGCTAATGACCGTACATTTGCTGTGTCAGTATTTTACTCACATTACACTACTTTACATCACGCCATTCGGCCATGTCACCGGCAGTTTGCCGTCAGCAAGCGTATGGTGTACTCGCTCGTTATCATTTAGCATTTATCATTAATAATTAGCAATATTCATTTGTGTATCAATTTAATTTTATTATTATTCTAAAACTATCAATAGCATTAAACTCTTTGATCCAGCTATCCTCTTCGTATCATTTATTATTTAATGTACCTACCTTACCCGTACAATGGGCCCGAACTGTGTGTGTACAGTACCTCTGCCTAACCCTTCGAATACATGCGTAAACATTTTTTTCTCATGGAAATTAGTTGTGACAAATGCAAGTAATACTTATAATAAAAAAAAGACGTGGGGCACTCGGGGACTGCCGCGGTAAAGCTATTGCATAGCGTTTTTTATCAACTTATGTAATACAACCAATGCCACTTAAAGGCGGGTTGCTGAACTAAAGAGACAAGCGTGTTAGGTTTTTTTCGTTACGGAATTTCTGGATTCGGTCCCCACGCTCAAGGCCCGCGATAGAAGCTATGCAATAGCTTAACAGAAAGAACTCAATCTAAGGCGGAGTGTTTTTCTTCAACTAACACGTTACTTCTATTTCCACAGTAATTTCTTAAAAGAAAAAGATTGTTACAATACTATAAATGAAGACAAAAAAGTTATAACGCCTAACGGTGTCAAGTGACGATTCAACTACTTTCTGTTTGTTTACATAGAACTTGAGAAGGCTAGTACCAAATCTAACAAATACGCCCACTTGAGTGAGTTCGTAAGCTTTTATTACTTTTTTAACAGTACCTACTTAAAGTTTGACAGCTAGATACTTTGATTAATAACGGAGAAAGGGGGACGAGAGTAGCCAAGTAATCTTTTAGCAAAACAACTGTAAACATAAGTACTCGCCCGAGGCTAGTTTAAAATGAATAATTACCTAGAACTATGATTAATGAGCAAATAAGAAAATTCTGTATGTTCGGTACAATATTTAGGTATTTTTAGGTACCTATTTATTTATTTATTAAGTACTAGCGGCCTAACCGCGGTTTCACCCGCGTTGCCCCATTCCTAAGAGCCGTAGCGTAATGTTAAATAGCTTTCCTTTTGAATCACTCCATCTATTAAAAAAAAAACGCTTCAAAATCCGTTGCGTAGTTTTAAAGATTTTAGCATACATAGGGACGGACCGACAGCGACAACGACTTTGTTTTATACTATGTAAAGATGTATATCCACCTGCAACCGACCATTGTCTTTTCTACTCAACTCTTGTCCTTCCAATGGTTGTCGGTAAGAAATTGCATTTAGCGATAAGACCTTGATTGTACCTACATTTGTATTTTCGCTCTGTTCTCCTCTGGTGTACAATAAAGAATACTCTATCTATCTAAGTATTTATTATATTTATATGTGCAACCGAACAGCTCAACACTTTTGCTTACTTATGCGATGCGCAATTTAATTTTGCATCAGTCGTACTCGTAGATTGCTAGTTATGTAGTACGTGTTCGACTACCAATCGCGTAACTCAAAACAATCGTAATCAAATCAAATCATCTTCTAACGCTAATTTTCTATTTGTAGCGATCAAAATATCTTTCTAAAAACCATAAAAGTTCGTATCATTCAACCAGTATAGCTATCGCCCTATCGCCATCAGCAAACCACAATCAAATTCACTATCTAGTATATTTTCCTGTACGAGTCTGATATAAAAGAGTTTTCTTTCTTTCTTTTTAAATTTATTATTGCTTTTTATTGTTTACGTCAGCCACCCGATGGTGAGTGGTTATCGCCGCCCATGTTACATCTGCCACACTAATCTCTCCTATCAAGTCTAATGATAATCGCAATCCGTATGCATGGGAAAGCTATGTCGCTAGATGTATTGTTACTGAAGATTGCTCTAAGAAACATGTCTATTAATCAAAGAATTACTGGAAATGTAATTAGGCTCATGCGATAATGATAGGTACTAAAGTGGACGATAATATATCACTGTTTAGCGTGTCTTTCTAATTTGATCAGCCATTGTTAGTATTAATTATGGAGATGACAAGCCATTGATAGTCGACTCAAATCAATTTTAATGCGCGAGTTCCGACAGACAACAGAGTTATTAATATACGTAAGGCTTTATAAAGTAGCAAAAAGGCATGCATGAGGCAGGGTATGAGGTGGATAACTCTCTCCCCTGTTCCGCTGCCGGTTTTGTAAGCTTGATCCTAGCAGGAGATGCGTTAAGATCACGGCGCTGCTCTGCCCACGCTGGGCATAACTACAGAGTGTTCTGCACCGTGTCCTAGGCACAGTCCAGGTAATTAGGTCATTCGGGGATTTTCGTCGAAAGAATTGTTGCCTTTTTATGTGCAACTCCGGTTTATCCACACGTTTCATTTAACGCTGCAAGATTCTTTAAACACTAGGGGGTCTTTTTTAAAAGAGAACTCAATAATTTTATGTAGCGTCCTCACGTGAATAAAACTGTAAACATAACATACATGTGCCTCACGCAAGTTATATAAAAAAAAAACAGTAGTAAATTGTTGCAACACATGTTACCGATTGTTACTGAGCAATTAATGCTGCAATCAGGTCTGACACCGAACCAGTCCATCGGAAACTGTGTTGATAGTTAGCGAAACATCGATTATATTATTTTTGTGAACACGCTAACAGTTAACTTTTAATGAATGTGATGTAATTTGACACTATCTTATGTAGTTATCTTACTTCTATCGATTCGATGTAATTTTATTTTTGAGGGCGTAAATAATTATCTTACAGGTAGGTTTTTATTGGCTATCAATTGACGAGTTTAATGGATAAAATCATTTTTTACGAGATAATGACCACTTTTTAGGTGCTACAACTCTGCCGTCTCTTCTGGGTTGTTTAAGTATACCAACGCATTTATCCTACTGTGTCACTAACCAATACTTACTTACTTGCTGACTTGTTGAAATTACGGGGCAAACAGATGTTAAGGAAATGTACAGGTTGGACATGTGTAACTTCAAGAACCTTAGGAATATAAGGTTCTTGTGTTGCTCTTACCTGTTTAGTATGAGAGGCCTCGGCGGTGTGGATTCCGTTGGTGCAAGGGGCAGCGTGGTAGTCGAAGGGATCGGGGCTGGCTGCGGCGGCACCACAGGCGATGATGTGGGGACCGCGTTGACTGTAGAACAATACATGCCATATGTTTACAACGTAAAAGAACCTTTTGGACGTTGGCAAACTGGCCTCGAATCTATACTCGAGGCCAGTTTCCCTGTTGGACTGGCAACCCTATGGTTGCTAAATATGAATCTGTTTCCGGCTTTTTTTTTGCCCTGAAGTCCTGATACACTAGTTTTTTTTATTATACAAATAATTTGATAGTTTTATTTACTTATTTCAGTCGTTCGCGCGCTTTTGTTCGACATCTTTTGGCGTGGCGGGGTCGAACAAAATCCTAACAAAAGCCGGATAGGCCGGACTTGTATTTGACCGGACACCACTGTAAAAAGCCAAACTTGTCTGGGTAAAGCCGGACATCTGGCATCCCTACTCGAGTAGCACTTTTCTCTTCTTTAAATAAATACCTAGGTGGTTTCTAAAGTAACACCACTTTCAGGGACGGATTAAGACAATGTAATTCTTGAGGTTCTATCTACCCATAACATAAATAAAAAGATCTCTAAGCGATGCGGGGTCTGCGTAGGCAGTTACCTATTTGCTCATAAGTTAATCTGACCCTGGCCACGTTGAACACTGGCCACATGCGAATTAATGTTTACTTATTTACTGTGTCAATAAATAATTTCTTTCTTCCTTTTCTTTCTAATTTTCACTCGTTTAACGGTAAATAAAAATATTAAGTATAAGGAATCCTGCCCATCTAAGAGTTTGCCTCGACGCCTAGATGAAGTCTACCAACCAGCACTAGGTTATATCTACGCACAGTGGGACAATAAAAGCAATGGGGCATTTCACAAAACTCTGCTGTGTTGATTTACTTTTCTTGGGAAATTGCATATCCTTACTAATATTATAAACATGAAAGTTTGTGAATATGGATGTATGGATGTTTGTTACTCTTTCACGCCAGAACGGCTGAAGGGATCTGGATGAAACTTGGCACAAATATATATTATAGTCTGGAATAAGACATAGGCTACTTTTTATCTAGGTCGGACCCTATTCTGAAGTCCACGCAGACAATGTCGCGCATAAAATGTCGTTTTTAACCTTGAGTTTTTGACTTTACAAAGGAATAGTGATAGGAACAATCATGTCGTGCATTTGCTTATTCATTCTGTTAGCTTATATAAGCTCATTCAAGGGTAACTAGAACCACGAATCCTGTTCTAAACAATGAATATTCGTCACATCTTATATCCTAAACAAATAATCACTGCAATTCTAATCTATTCAACCATTGATGGCAAACATTTAAATCAAAAGACTTGTTTAAAATGTTTTTATTTCAGTTTCAAGTCAACCATTAGGATGACACAAAAAATTCCTTTGCCTCAGCCAAAATCTATAAACAGTGCCTTTGTATTGTTTCAAGACGGATCTTTTTTTTGTTTTATATTTGAAACGTTATACGTACTTAAAATACTTTGCATTTATATATTTTGCTATCTTTGCTTTGCATTTATATAATCTAATAACTGCCTCATTAGTCTAGTAGTAGCCAAGCGCGATTGCTACGCTAGAGAACTTGGGTTCGATCCCCAGGTCGAGCAAAGTGCTATTGGGTTTTTCTATGAAATTCTCAGTAGCAGCTCGGGGTCTGGATTTTTGCCCGGTTAATGGCAAAAGGCTCGCCCCTATTACATGGGACCTAAACCTACCGGCGTACTGTAGTGTACATTAGTACGCCTCTGGCTAACCCTTCGGGGAATACAGGCGTGATGGTATGTATGTAAATCTAATAAATGTACTATGACGGCATATTTTTAAGGTTTTTACTTTGTAGTCAACTAAATATTCTTAGTAGGAAGTACATTCTCTTCTTAGTTTTTTATTCCCTTAAGGCGGATCGTATCGCTGTGCCCGCGAAATTACAATTTCGAGTGGTTTTTCGCAGTTTGTAGGTCTATAATAAGTTCTGCATTCATGGTAATGGTAATTGCGACATTAACTATACAAAATTCACAATTTTTATCTAAAACCATTGCTTAAAAATCATTATTGGAGCTAAAAGTAGTGTAAAATGACAATTTTGACCAATTACACAGATTGCGCCAAGTTTTTGGCTTGATGAGGATTTATTAGTAAAGGTTTTAGTTCTCAGTTGTGAATGTTGTATAGTTGATGTCCCAATTACAACTACATAAATCTAGAACTTGTTATAGACCTACAAACTGCGAAAAATTACTTGAATTTGAATTTTGCGGGCTCAGGTGAACGATCCGGCTTAAGGTAAAGTGAGGGAAGGCCCTACTCTTTACTTTTAATAATTACTAGATGATGTTTTCTTTCAACATCATAGTAAGTAAATTAATATCAATTCCTTATTCGCACATAAATCCGAAACTCATGGATGGCAGATGCCCAGAACTTGGAGTGCGAATGTGTTGTACTAGTTATAAGTAGTTATTATTCTCTGTATATGTATTTAATTTATTTTTCTAAGTATAATAACCGGTAAACTTTTTGAGCAGAGAGATTTTTTTGTGTTAAGTATTTCTATATGTCCAATATTCGCGTAAGTCTCAGAAATCAGTATGCCGCTCACTATTCACATAATTATAGTTTACAATTTTATTATTACCTGATCCAGGAATGGTGTTGAACTGTTCCTTGGCGAGGAACTCCTCGAAGTATCTGGTGAAGTCTCCGGTCGGGTCCCAGCGGGAGGACAGCTTGGCCCACTCGTCGGGGAACTCGTACTTCAACCGCTTAATGACCTTCACTGCTGCCCTCTTCTGCCGCTCTGTACATCGTACGCATTTCGTTCTTAACGCTTCTGGAAGTAACCCTGAAAAAAAGTAATGGTTAAAATCAAAATTACGATTGCGCTAAACATATTTTACGTACTACGATGTTTTATGTCGTACCTATTTCGTATAATAACTTCTTTAAAGAGATTTAAATATCACTGGTAAACAAATACCTATTTAACTTTTTTTAAACATAACATAACATACCATCACGCCTGTATTCCCCGAAGGGTTAGGTAGAGGCGTAGGTACTTAATGTACACCCACAGTTCGCTAGTATGTTTCGGTCCCATGTTATAGGGGGCGAGCCTATAGCCATTCACCGGGCCCAAATCCAGACTCCGAGCTGCTACTGAGAATTTCATAGAAAAACCCAATAACACTGCTCGACCTGGGGATCGAACCCAGGCCCTCTAGTGTAGCAGTCGCGCTTGGGACCACTAGACTAATGATTTTAAATGCGCGAAATGCCTCAGAGATCGTGGTCGTATGCCAAACCGAGCCGTAATCTATTGACTAAAACTGTACTTCGGGGCTAAAGTCAATGAACCGACACAAATAAATAAAACCCCTGCCAAATTATAATTTAATATTACCACTATATCGTAGGATTTATTATGGTTAAACTTCAGTGTTCACCTCGAACTTTTTATAGTGTAAAAAAGATTAAAACGTTTGAAGCGGGTTTTTACAGCAGGCTAATTTATTACTTTAGCTAATTTTAGGCTGTGTCTGTCTGTGTGTAATTAGATACATATGGGTATATCCTAATAATATGTCGGGGCACATGAAACTTAATTATAGTTTATAAGTACACTAGCTACCCGCTCCGGCTTCGCACGGGTGCAAACGAATTATACATCTTACCCTTCTTTTTGAATCACTTTAAGTATATAATGATAAAAACCGCATTAAAATCCGTTGCGTAGTTTAAAAGACCTAAGCGGACAGACAGACAAAGCGACTTTTTTATACTATGTAAATATATGTTAGTATCGAACTGTACGAGTATGTTTTTTGGAGATAATTACTTAATTAGTTTTGGGGCCATAATCAAATATAATGATAAGTGGCGGTAGCCTAATGGCTAGGGCGTCGGACTTGCAATCATGTGGTTTTCGGTTCGAACCCCACCCATTGCACTATCGACGTGAACCTACTCGTAACACAAGCATTTAGCTTAGCACGAGGGGTTACTAGTAATGTGCGACCCACATTGCTAGTAAGCTTTTTTTTTTAAAAAAAAGAGAAATATTTTAATTGTATTTTTATGAAATATTCACCTAGGTACAACCTAGTTATTATTATTATGATATCTACGATGTAATGCGTGTAGAGTTGAGTATTTAATGACTTTTATATCCTCAGTAAAAAACATTACGATAGATACTTTCGTGTATTATTATAAAAGCTTCCATTGGCAGCAATTTCGAATACCACCAATCTATTCCTCGTTAATAAAATTTTAAATATTATAATTTTGTTCCTCCTAGCGCACCGACAACGGTTTTATCGATAATTATTTTTTCTAGTGAGTAAAAGAATTTATAATCGGAGTTCCTATGGATAATATAACTAGTTGTATTATTTACTAGATACAGATTGCAATTATAGTAAAGTTGGTTAGAAGTAGTTACGCTACTTTACGTTAATTTTGTTAGCGTAAAGTCACTATTGGTATATCGTGATATCCGCATACTTGCATAGTGTCTAAATCTAAAATATCTTGGCAGACGGCTAAATATGGAAATTCGGCTAAATTCAAATGTACGGAATTGAACTACAGTTGACATTTTTCTTTGAAAAGTAGCGCCGTAGGATCAGGTGTCAAGCAAGATATAATGGTAATGATCTAATTTTACTAATGCGTAGATTAAGACCGGTTAAGTGTGAGAGTTAGTCAAGGGTTCCGTTAATCGGTACATTACAAATATTGACGTTCTTAATTTAGATAACTGGACTTTTTTTTGTTGTAAGTAACCACCGGATAAAACTATGTAGTACTAGCAGATACCTGCGTTTTCATCCGCATCCTAAAGGACTTCTCGAGAAAAATGGTAGCCATATCCTTCTCTAAGTTCCAATATATCTCAATACCAAAATTTATCAAAATTGGTTCAGCGGTTTAGGCGTGAAAGGGTACACAGACACAGTTACTTTCGCATTTATAATGTTAATAAATATTTATTATCCTCACTCAGATTTTCTGTATTTTCTTATTAATTAATTTATCAAAAAAAACAATTATTTTAAAATAATAGTTCTAATGTTTTTTTTTAAAAAAGCTTACTAAATAATAAATAAAAGCTTATTAATTCTGCGGACATTTAGTCCTGTCTCATGAGATCCTTTTATATTTATTAAATCGGAAGACCTTAAAACCATTGTTGATTTACCATAGATTCTAAAGAATTCGATATACTTAACGCCGATTTGTATTCAGGGTAGGCTGTGTCCACTCGACCACGCTCGTTGATGACGTTATGAACTAATAATTTCCTTGTTTATTATATAAACAAAAGAAAAACCTGCTTGTTCAACCACGTCGAGAATGGATTTGTTTTTATGGTTTTTAAAAGAATCCACTCTTGACGATGGCCTTTTTAAGATCAGAGAAAATAATATGCTTAATTATTTTTAACGATAACACCATGGAATTTAAGTGTGAGTGAATTGTTGTTTTTATCTTGCACACAGCACATCGTATTAATACTAGGTACATCTTCTGATGAGAATTAGTGTGAAGATTTTTTTATAATTATCGTGAGAAATCCCTTATTGAACCCGGGAATCTAACCCAGGGTCTCTCAGTCAGCAGTCGCGCTTACAACCACTAGACTAATCAGTTTAGTATTTCCTTATGTAGGTATTCGGATTAACAAAAATCACCATAAACAGATAACCGTTTTAGAATATTAAAACACCATAACGGTCCAGCAAATTAAGACTATATTAGATACTTACTTGCTGCTTAACTACTATTGAACTAAATCAAAATTAGTTGGTTATTTTTAACACAGATTTCGAAACACGCACATGAGTGCGACGACCTCAAACAGCCTTTAGCCGACCAATGTTATTGGCGAGCCAAAAAAGGTAACATTATTTAAAAATAAAATTTAGTCCATTTGGAAAATAACTGGTATTCATCAAATAAATTACGGTTTGTTATAGGTTTTGGTTATACATTCTTAAAATATAAAGTAGAGTAAGTAAGTATATCTAACCTCAGGCATGACTAGAACCTGCGTCCTATTCTTTCCAGTGTCCCAAAATTCATAAGATGCAGTTTAGAATTCTTCCCGAAGTCGAATTGGTCTTTCTTAAAATTTATAAGTAACCTTAAAAAATCCGTTGAAAGAGGTAACAATATGTTTCGTTTTAAGCCGAAGGAATCAAAGCACAATAAAAACTTATTTCTGATCGCAAACCGCGTCTTTTTAATTATTATGCAAAAGGATGAAAAACATTGACAATAAATCGTAAATCTTATGTAATGGTGGTAAAAAACTACGCACATGGATATAAACGTACATTTAATAGAAAAACTAGTCGTGGAAACAATCCCTATGAAAGCATTGTTTAAAATACACTACCACCGATCGGCTGCCGTGGAAATGGCCATTCTTGTTACTCTGTTTATTTTGCTTGCCCTTCCCGAGTGGGTCTTCCTTGATAGATTTAGTCTGGGGTCTGGGTGTCGTTAAATCACGAGTGAATCGGTTTCTTCTAGGCAAGCGCGCTCCATCGTAGATCACATTCTCGCTTAACATCAGGCGAACTGGCGGTCAAGCGTAAGCCTATCACGAATAAAAAAAAAGTTTTCTCACGTAGTATGTAAGTACATACCTACATATCTACTCCCTAAGAACAATTTTATTCTTGTCTGTTTGTAAGCCAATTATTAAATTGTTGAGACATTTTTGTGTAATAAAGATTGGTTAGAAAATGTTCAACTGAATTTTGAAGTAGGTATGGAGGTCAGTGACTCACACACACAAAAAACTACGAATTTCTGACGTGCGTCTCCCTTACAAAATTATATAAAAACTGTGTGTGCACCTGATCCTGGCTCATCCGGTAAATGATTGTTTTTGCCTTATCAAATTCGTGAACCATTTGCGATAGGTCAATTGATCTTACATTGTACGATCATTATAAGTGAAGATTGATATATAACGGTAGTAGGAGCAAACTGGGTCCATCGGAGATGGTTGGTGGAAAGAAAGAAGGTTTATATCCAGTGGTGTGATAATACAAGCTGTAAATTATGTGATGATGAAAATCGGCCTTGCTCGATTTCAAAATATGTGTGTAGGTACGTACAAGTTCGCTTTACTAATATTGGTGCAGATTTTATTTTTAAAACGTTTTTTTAAAAACGCTTTATTTTTGCAACTGCCGAGTTATTGGCGATCAATCTTTATTATCTCGTACCTACCAAGTTTCTGTAATCGTCCAATCATCCAATCTGTTTATTTCGTACATAATTACTTAAGGATATTAAAACTGTGCTACTGCGGTCGATCTTTAGACTAAATTTATATCAGTGTATTTATAGTAAGTAGGTACCTATACCTATACATTTGCGTGCTAGAAAAACCTTACAACATCACAATAGGAACCTTATGCAATCAACCACAGATAGCTTGTTGTAGGGTCAAATAAGTAGTGTTGATATAGGTAAGTAGGTACCTACCTAGTGATTACGGCAATACATCTATTGTTGTTGAGTTATCACTAAGTACCAGAGATTTGATGATATATTATCTAGCTTGTTTAATGGATTGAAACGGAAATCAAAATAATATATTTGTATCTATACTTTTTACTACTTTCAACCTAAAAATCCTTCGGACCAAAGGACCAAAAAGATTTTTTTTGTCGTTTTATATTGGATCCTTCTATCAAAATCACATATCATCACCTGTCAAAAATGTTATAATTCTTGCCACTAGTTATACCAATGCATTCATTACACCTGTTAAACTCTATATTTGACGACACGATTGGCGTAGCGGTTGAGCGATCGGCTTCTGCGCCACGTGTTGTGGGTTCGATCCCCACACGGAGCAAATATTTGTATGATCTACAGATAGTTGTTCCGGGTCTGGGCGTTTGTGTATGTGAGAATTTGTGTTTGTAAACGCACCCACGATACAGGAGAAAATCCTAGTGTGGGGCAACGTTTTTTTTTAAAAAAAAAAGTTTTTAACGTTTCTGCTGGGACCCATTATAAGAGTCAGGGGAAGGCCAGGTCCTATGTACGGGTAATTACGGCCATGCTTGACTTAGCATTATCACGAATTTCACATCAGATCATTAGAACCTTATATTTTAAAGCCAATTGCAGGTGCAATGTAATTCACATGAATGAATATGTTCTTGAACTTATAGCTAATGCATATTATATACTGGTTTCTTTCTGCATATTACTCAAAGTACTGGTGACAGATGACCACAGATTATTTATAGCAAAACCACAGACTGCGCATCGGTAACCACATCAGAACAATGATATTAGCAACGCAATAGTAACAAACTATTGATGAAACCGCGATATTCATCATAATAACTAATGTATTTATGTTTTTTTGACTCATTATTCAGGTTGTATGCAATAATCTCGGAAGTAATATGTCATCTATTTGTTATTTATCAAAGCCACTTTGTCTTTTAATACAGGAATGTAAAAAAAGTGGTAACATTGTGTTCGTGGTTTATGTTAGGTATATTATAATCTCACGTTGATGTTAATAATATTTGACGTTTAGTAATTTGTTATTTGACAATATATTATTAACATACATAACATCTCATGCCATCACGCCTGTATACCCCGAGGGATAAGGCAGTGTTTGCCGGTGTTTAGGCCCCATGTAATAGGAGCCTGTTGCAATTTACCAGGCTCATCAAACTCCAAGCTCCTACTGAGAATTTCATAGAAAAACACAATATCACTATACTCGACCTGCGAATTGAGGATCTCTGGTGTAGCAGTGGAGCTTAGGACCACAAGACCACTAGGCATAGTGCGTTGACGTTTAGATTCGATTCAAAGTTTCTACGTCCGTTTTTACGATTCGTATGTCTCCTTGGGTATGAACTTAGGCCACTGGTATCAAACCACTATTATAGAATATTCCGTCTTATAATATTACAGTCTACTGACGTTTTTATGTGTCATACACGCCTTTAACGTCTATGTACGGGACACGCATACAATATATGTATCATCACCTTGATTTCCTTATGGGGACTACTGAACTTCCGACATTACGTGGTGCATAGGAACCGCTTTATATATAATGGACAGTTCGAGAATTAATAATTATTAACTAAGTTATATAAAACTAGCTGTGTTCCCGCGGTTTCACTCGCGTTCTTATAGGGCTATTTGCTTTTTTTGACATAAAGTACCCCACGTCCTTCCACAATCTTTCTCCTTGCTATATTTTATAGAAATCTATTAAGTGGTTTAACTTTACTTTTACTTTTGCATTTATAATATCATTAGGGAGAAACCGAACTAATAACTGTACGTTGACAGACACAGTCACCATGGCCGAAAACGGCATGGTAGTATATAGGTATCTATTATATAAATGAAGAGGATATGCATTATAAATATAATATTAGGTACCTAAGTATTTTTATTTGCGGTTTAACTCGGAATGATAGATTGAGAAACAGTATAATAAAACAACGTTGCGGTTTGAATTGATGTTAAAGTGACACGAATTGAGAATACTTATGTTGAGATAGTTTGGTCGGGATGAGAAAAGGTTACGAAGGAATTTATAAGGAGAATGTCAGTGCTTGTGTCAGGAGAAGACGCCCTAGAAGGATATCATCATCAGCCCGATGCTATCCATTGCTTGACTGCCCTTATATCAGGCATTGCTGTAGCAGACATGCCGCTAGTTCTGCTGCCTGATACTGTTTATTTTTATTATATTTTATTTGTTTTCTTATTGTATTTATTTTTGTGGTTATTTTATTTTTGTGTGTCTGTATTATGGGTTTCTATTGCTTGAAATAAATTAATTATATTTTTATTTTTTATTGCTATACCAAGGCTTCTTCATACACCATCCATTCGTTTCGGCTCTGGTCTAGTCTCAATCATTGCTTCCGCGCCACCTTTACGATGTCGTAGCACCATCTAGCCGGTGGACCGAGACCGGGGGACTTCTACGTCTGGTCCTCGGATGCCGGTTGATATTGCGACTCCACCTTCCATCCTCCCTACGACATACATGACCTGCCCATCTCAGCATTTCAGGGAAGCAATTCAAGTGGGTTATGTCAGTTACTTTATTTCCGCGTTGGTCACGCTATCTTTTAGGGAAATACCGAGCATTACTATCTCAATCGACTCCATCCATCTTTGGGTGATTTGCAGTTCGTGTGCAGTTTGCTTTGTAAGAGTCCAAGTCAGAAGGATATACGCCGAACGTATTGTTGGAGTCTTTCAAAAGGACTGTATGACATAAATGATGTATGAACTATGAATGCGGACGAAGCAAAAGGAATAAGTACCTATACAAACCGCAACTAGTGGCGGTCTATAGTTTCTGGCTAATCCTGTTGTTGATGAGCAGAGATCTGAATAGGTAGAGCTATTTTTGGTACTTGTGGTATGTTGGAATAATATGGACATGCCCTACGTCCCGGAATTAATTGCTAATAGAAAATTGTAATACGTTAGAAAGAGACGAAACATACTTGTGGTTAGGCAAACGTAAAGTCAAAATAGACAAATGGACTGTATTAAGGTATGTTTAACGGCATGTTTTTAACTGCCTCATTAGTCTAGTGGTCCTAAGCGCCACTGCTACGCTAGAGGTCTTTGGTCCGATCCCCAGGTCGAGCAAAGTGTTATTGGGTTTTGCTAAGAAATTATCAGCAGTAGTTCGGTATTTGGATTTGTGCCCAGTTGACGGCAATAGGCTCGCCCTCTATAACCGGCGAACTGTTTTACATTAGTACGTACTCCTGCCGAACCCTTTAAGAAATAAGGGCGTGATGGTATGTTATATTATGATGTGACGTTTAATTTCCTGCCAGGGTGCGAAGGTGACCATTGTCTTATGGCCCCGACCAAGGGCATCCTATCGCTAGGAGAACATTCCTAGCAGTAGGATTTAACCATCAGGATTTTCCTCATTATAAAAAAAGGTATGTTTATTTTATATTCAACGCATTAAGTTAGAACGTGTTGGACGACCCCGACAAATAATGAAAGGGATAAGATAATAAAATAAAATAATTTATGATAATTTAATTTGTCAGATGCGGATTAAAACCAGTACAAAATAATATAAATTTTGGCTAACATACTGGTTTCTGTCATTAAACATTAAAATAAAACTACTTTTTACGGATTTTATCGTGTTGTATTTGATTCCCGACGTTCGGGTCCTTTACAGCATCCATGGTCAGGGGTAGAATGAGATGTTAGACGTCTTGTAAGGTTAAAATTACTAACCTTACATTTTTGATAATTATTGGCGATCCGTTCACGCAGAACGAGCTCACTGTATCGTTTGGTCTTGCAATTACATTTATATTTCTGAGTTTTTGATTTTAAAATCCTAACCGATCGCTATAAACGCTGCTAGGCGCATACATATTTTCCAAATGTAATGCTGGACACGCTCATACTGCGGAAAACACATCATCAACCCGTTACATTGTCCCACTGCTGGTCACGGGTCTCCTCTCTGAATGAGAGGGATAAGTAATAGTCCACCACGCTGGCTAGAGCTGGCAGCTTCACATATTGCCAAAAAAATCTCTCAGGCACACACTTTCTTCATGATGTTCAGTTCTTACTATTGTTACGCCGAGTAACTAGGACGACGGAGATGGGTCACGGAGATTCTGGATTAGTCGATGAAGCAGGTAGAAAACTAACAAGAGGAATACGCTAGAATGCGTAACACTATTAATACGTACATGACTTCGAAAAGTTAGAGGTGCGTGTCCTGGATTCCAACTCGAGACCTTTTACTTGGCAGTCAATGGTCATATCGCTAGGCTATCACTGTAAACATATGCTTTGTAAAAAAAATGATGTCTTTTTGTGATTCTTTTGCATTTTCCATGCTAAGATTATAAAGTTATTTTAGTGAAGGAAAAATTCAATTCAAATTCAAACGTCACCTTATGACGTAAATTCAGAATGTGAAGGCAAGTTTCGATCAAGCGGGTGGGACTCGCGGTGGCTTAGCGGTCAGAGCGTCTGGTGTATCTAACCAGAAGACGCAGGTTCGAATCCTGCCCGTGATAGAATTTTTCCTTCACTAAAATAAAAAATGTTGTTTGGATGGTTGCAGTAGGGAAATGGGTTAATGTTTATATGTTATGTGTAATCTCCATAAATCGCATTTCAAAAGAACTATCCTGCAAGTGTAGGATGAAGGTCGCCTTGCGACTACCGTGGCACCGAGTGGCGTGGGTTCGATTCCAAAGGGAAATATTTGTGTATCTAATCCACAGGGTAGTTGTTTTGAATGTGGGTTAATTATAGGTATGTTTGTCCCCTATGTCACTGGGTTTGTTCCCCATTACGGAAACTGTTTTTTTAGTTACAATCCTTTTTAGTACAAATATTATAAACGTGAAAGTTTGTGATGTATGGATGTTTGTTACTCTTTCACGCCAGGACGGCTGAACGAATCTGAATGAAATTTGGCACAGAGATAGATTATAGTCTGGAATAACATATAACACATTTTATCCAGGTCGGACCCAATTCTGTAGTCCATGTAGACTAAGTCGAGGGTAGAAGCTAGTTTATAATAAAGTTTTGTTATATTTTGGTGCAGCAGCAGTGATAGCCGTAAGGCTGCTCCCACCCAACCCAAGACAAGAACCTCTGACTCTTCGTAATGATGTGCGTATTGATAATTAATTTTATTCCTCGCTTAAACGGTGAAGGAAATCATCAAGAGGAAACCTGCTTGCATGAGAGATTTTCTCAAAGGCGTGTAAAGTCTACCAACCCACATTAGGCTAGCGTGCTGGACTACATAAAGCTTAATTTACTCTGAGAGAGAACCGTGCCCAGCAGTAGGACAGGGTTGATGATGATTAATTCGTCAACGGGATTTTAACGGCACGGAAGTTCAAATAATTCACTAAGTATAATTATATAATTGCAAAAATGATGCTGTAGGAAAACTGTTGAGTTTATGCAACGAAGCGTCGCGTGATTGTAATAAAAGGAAGAACGAGTGGGAAAACTGTAAAATATTTACGTTAGCATTTTCATTTCATCCGTGCATTCATGAAAAAAATAGTAGCGGGTAGTTATTGATAATCAGGCATGATTGATAATAATAACATGAGTGGGACGGTTGGTTGGATGGTTTAATCCCACTCAAACACACCCAAAAATGATATCTAATTCAATCCAGCCGTTTAGGAGGAGTTAGGTGATTTATTTACTTACGACATTTTCGCTTTATTTTAAAAATCTAAAATTAAAGAGTAAGATAATTAGAGTTTCATGCATTAAATTGAAATATTTATCTAATTAAGTGTAAAGTACGTACTTACATTAAATACCTACTTGTCGGATATTATTGGTATGCTGCTCTATTCCCCTCTGCCCCATGAAATGAGACGTAATCTATGGATGGTCTACCTACTTTTCTGCGTGCCAAAATCATTAATAAAGTCGGTTTAAAATCATACAAAACGTTATCTCGACGACGTCATTGTTTTAGGCAAGTTTCCTACTTGCCGCACATGACTAGTGATGCGAAATACTCAAGAACTTCTCACATCGAGAACTTTGCTGTTAAGTTCTTGGGAAGATTCTCTGCGGCGAAAATCCATGAGAATTTAAAATTCTAATAAGATGTAACTATTTTCACTTATGTCTATCCAAGATAAATAGATAAATAAAAGAAAAAATCTGTATTATTTGAATGATTTTTTCAAGTTTAAGTTTAAGTTAGTTTATGTAGGATAAAGTATAGCTGTGTAGCGGCTGTAGAAACATACTTCTCCGCAAATTCTCTTCAGCGAGAAGTTCTCGGATAAATACTCGAGAATATATTCGTTACTTTCATTTGTTATTACTTTATTACTAACTATTAGTATAAGTAATAGGTAAGTGGGTTATTAAAACTTTACTTTAAAATAATCGAAATTGTGATATTTAGATACTTAAATCGAAAAAACAACTTACGATTATTAATTAAATCTAATTATTAAAATAAAAACAATTATCACGTTTTTAAGAATGGTAGTACCTAAGTATCACAATTTCTCTGGAAACGATAATATTTGCAGGTATGCATCCATTATGAGTATTCTAATGTAACTATTTCTTCAAACGAAAACGTCTTTAACTAACTAATAGGATCAAAACCGGGATGGGGTCGGTACAGTTTATATTATGGATTAAGTAGGCAAACGAGCAGACAATCTACCTGGTGGTAAATAGTAATCGTTACGGCGCGGCGCGCGGCTTGCCGCGTGTATAAGTCAGGAATAATACTTTCGCTTTTTTAAATCATAAGGAGATATCATATTTTTAACTCAAAGCTATCGCAAAAACCGTCATTCAGAATATTCTGAATATTGCAGAACATTCTCAATGACAGAAAATTCTCTTATGGAGAATATTCTCTCAACCCATCACTATACATGATTAATTAACTATCCTATAAAAGCCAACGCAACGCCAGATATTCCAGTTGCCATACAGGACGGAACGTAATGTTGTTCAGCAAAACCTTGCTTGTTTTCCTGGTAGCCATCCTTGGTACATCATGTAAGTGTAGTGATATTTTTAGTTAGAAATGATTCTAATCGGGTCTGTGCAGAATCAAAGTTGAAAATGGATTAAATGATTAATTTTTAAATTCTTGCTTGTACAGGGTCACCAGAAGGCAGAACGAATGGACTAGCTTCTGCTTGCCGGTCGTCAGAGAAACCACTACAACGATGTGTAGAGAAAAAAGCTCTCACGATCGATGACATCCCTATGGACCTGGAGAATGAGGACACGTCTGTCACTGTTGGTGTCTGGATCGGAGAAAAATATTATCCATTACCTAACGTACCTTCCTACAAAATAGAAATTCAAAAGGGCTCGTGTTTTTCGAGTACAGACCTCCCGAATTTATTCAAGAGTTCAATATATTAATTAACAAGCTGTACCCTGGGTTTCACCCGCTAAAAAATGACAGACTTTCATACAAACTTTCACCCCACTTTTCACCACCTTAGGGGTTTAATTTCTAAATATACTTTGTTATCGGATACCTACGTCTTACAAAGAACATACCCTCCAAGTTTCAAGTCTCTACGATCAGCAGTTTTGGTTGTGCGTTGATCCGTCAGTCTGTCATTCAGGACAAAGCATTTTATATGTATAGATGATTAATCAATAATAAGAGTGACTGTGTGAGCACAATAAAGATTTATGCATTCTGGAACATTAAGTTTTATTCAATTGCATTCCATGATTACTAAGAATAGAATAGAATATTAAGTTCCCCCAAAAATTATGATAATAAATACCTACATATTTAATAAAATAATACTATTACTGAAGGTCCTAAGTATTTAAAAAATCTATACTCCCATACAAAATTCCGCCCCGTATTTTCCCCTCTTAAAATGTCAAAATACTATCATGCCTTTCTCCCACAGGGGTAGGCAAAAACTATAGTCCACTTGCTACGATTCTTGCATACTTCTTTTGTCTCTGCCACATGTTTTTTATAAATCTTGTTGTGAGCACTACGCTCCTGACCTTTTTGAAGGACTTCTAATTATCTAATTATTCTTTATTGTACACATGAAACAATTTTACAAAACACACTACAGAAAATTTGATGTACAGAGGCGAGCTTAACTCAAAATTGAGTTTTCTACCAGCAAACCTTTGAGTGATAGAGAGATATGTATATATGTTGAGGAAGAACGAAGTGTACAACATATATATATAATTAAACAATAAACATACATAAAAATAGTACATAAAATACAGATAATAATATTAAATATATACAATTTAAACATACATACACTACGTAACTTATGTTGAAAGGAAAAACTCTCTGATTCTTGTCCTGAAAACGTCCAGCGAAGGGCTTTCCCGTAAGGAATGAGGAAGCGAGTTCCAGAGGCGCACAGCACGAATAGTGAAAGATTCATCATAGCGACTAGAGGAGTGAAGAGGAGTGCGAAGCAGAAGAGAGGAAGTAGTACGACAAGGTTTCCCCCCAGGGACCAAGTATTCAAAACGTTCCCGCAGGTAGGCCGGATATTTGGGGTTATGCAAAACAGAGTAAAGAAGAGAGAGAATGTGACAGTCTCGACGTTGCCGAATAGGCAACCACTTCAATTTAGCCCTGAAATCCGACACGTGGTCGTACTTCCTTAGACCAAAAATGAAGCGGATGCACAAATTCTGCAGACGTTCGAGCTTGTTTAGATGTTCCTCCGTTGCATCCAGATAGCAGACATCGGCGTAGTCAAGAAGAGGTAGAAGAAGAGATTGAGCAAGAGTTATTTTGGTCTGAAATGGCAGGAACTTCTGGAGACGCTTTAAAGACTGGAACGTGCAATAAACTTTCCGGCTTACCTCAGCGACGTGTGTATTCCATGACAGATAGCAATCCATGTATACGCCTAGATTTTTTGCATTTTTCGAGAAGGCTATAGGAGCCGAATTGTACATCACTGGTGAAAGAGACTGGTGATCCAATAGATTATTGTAATACCTGCCACCAATAATGAGAGCTTGAGACTTGGTAGGGTTGACCAGGAGACCAAAAGATTTAGCCCATCGATAGATATTACAAAGATCATTATTGATGGCATCAATGGCGTTAGAGAGATCGTCAATGTGAAAGTGGCGATACAACTGCAAGTCGTCTGCGTATAGATGGTATTGAGAAGAAATAATTTTAGTGATAGAATTAATAAAGATAGAGAAAAGAAGGGGAGAAAGGACACCACCCTGAGGAACACCCGCAGCAAGATCGCACCACTCAGAGGAGTTCCCATCGGCGCGAACCGACTGCGAGCGACCCCGAAGATAAGAGTTAAACCAAGCCGTTGCAGAAGGAGAAACATTAAGAGAGGATAGAATTCCCAAGAGTATGTCAAAATCAACTGAATTAAAAGCACTGCTGAAATCCAAGAGTACCAAAACTGTAAGCAACTTCTTCTCCATGGCCAGCCGTATGTCATCAGTAATTTTTACAAGGGCAGTAACAGTGCTGTGGCAAGGACGAAAACCAGACTGATACGGACTTAACAGGCTGTGAGAGAAAAGGTAGTGAGACAGTTGATTATGAACAATACTCTCAAGGACCTTGGATAGGACGGGGAGTATGGAGATTGGACGAAAATGGGATACTGATGTTGGATTCGGAACTTTAGGGAGCGGCAAGATGTTGGCCTTTTTCCAAACGGAAGGAAAGGAACTAGTAGTAAGGGAGAAATTAACAATGTGAGTGATAACAGGTACCAGATAATCTAGGATAGGAAGGAACATTTGGAGTTGTAGGCCGTCATCTCCGACCGCTTTTGTGGAAATGGATAGGATTAATTTCTTTATGTCTCGCCCCGCAACAACTTGAAATACGAATGAGGTACATACTGGCAAAGGAAGATTAGAAAGATGTTCAAGAGTAACAGATTTTGTTGTGTTATCCAAGGTTACGGGTGTTTTGGAGAAGTGGTCGTTTAAAGCGTTGAGGTCCATATTAATGGCCTCTTCGCTAGCGGCTTTGCCGACACCAAGAGATTTCAAGAATTGCCATACCTGTGAAGTGTCTATGTTTTGAATGGAGTGATGTATGTGATGTCTTTTTGCATCTCTACACATACGACTGCAGCGATTGCGAAGCCTTTTATATTGGTTCCAGTTTTCATCCGTAGGTTCATGTCTAAAATATGTTTTAGCTCTGTCTCTTTGTGCCATGACATGTTTGATACCATCTGATAGCCACGGAGCTGGAAGATGCCTCACTCTAACTTTTTTGAGAGGGGCATGCTTTTCATATAATTCTAAAATAATTTTGTTAAAGTGAGACACCTTGTCATCCACATTATCAGTGCTGTAAAGAGGCGACCAGTCAATATTGCCCGCATCCAACCCCAAACGTTCCAGATTAATGTTCTTGAAACTGCGAAGGAAAAGGAATTTAGATTTACGTTTGGGAGGACGAATTTTGTATGAAAGATAAATCAAGTCATGATATGAGAAAGAAGCTGGCAATTGCCCATGAGTGGCTACTTTTTGAGAGTCAGAGACAATTATTAAGTCAAGAAGAGAGGGAGTACAGTGAGGTGCATGATGAGTAGCGTTAAGCTGAAGGATATCCATATTGACAGAAGAAACAAGAGTACGGAGTTTACGGCTACGCTCATCGCCCTTGAGCAGGCAGGTGTTAAAGTCTCCGAGTATGATAGTGTCATGATATACAGGTGATAGAAGCTCAAGTTTGTGTTCAAAAGATGAGAAATAATCAATGGTACTTGATGGGCTATAAAATACCCCCAAAAGTAATTTCTTACTATTGAAAGTAATTTCAAGAAACATGTACTCAGCAGATTTTGAATAAACACTCGGAGACTTATCAATTACTTCGTGAAGAATATCGCCTCTAAGGAAGATGGCCACGCCCCCGCCTCCCTTGCCTGTTCTATCATTACGCACTAGCTTGTAGCCGGGCAGAGAATAGTGAGTAGAAGGAAGAGCTGGTTTTAAGAAAGATTCAGATACAAGAACAGCATGAACGATATTAGAGTCAAATGAAGAAATTAGATCAGAGTGATGAGCAGGAACGCTCTGTGCATTAATGTGCACAACATTAAAGAATTTGCTATAACAAGAAAAAGTAGAAGAGAGTTGGTCGCGTAGATGTAAGCAATCATCACTAAACGCACTGGCGAAGGTCACGTCGGACGCACAGGAGGAAGAACAAGAAGCAAAACTATCATCAGAGTTATCGAACATAATTCTAACTAAAAAACTTCGTCAATAAGATCGGCTTATGTCTTCTTAGGTCGTCGGGGGACCGCTTCCGACGCTGTCGCTGACATTCGCCTTATAAATTCTTTTTCAACATGTCCAAACCATCTCAGCATATTCTTTTTAATACGTGTCACTACATCATCTGTCAGTCCGCAACGAATTCTCACACTGTTTCTCAATCTGTCATTCAGAGTTGCATTATATGAAAGCTGTAATGTTCTTACTGTCCGCCAACTTTTCATAATGCACACTATGCTTAAAGAACACGCCACCCTGATGTATGAAAACCTTACTAACACCAAGAGGCGGAAAGATATTGTATGTATTTCACTTTCCGAGTCAAAGTTTGTTTAGGTTTTATTCATTTTTAGGCCCTTTTTTGTGCAATAAACTTAATAAGAAATTTGCTATTTATGACCTTAATTATCATAGTACTAAATCAGTAGTGTTTAAATAAACATTTACAATCTTTGATCTATGATGAATCCGACTTTTTTTTTTAATAAACGTTGCCCCACACTAGGATTTTCTCCTGTATCGTGGGTGCGTTTACAAACACAAATTCTCACATGCACAAACGCTCAGACCCACAACACGTGGCGCAGAAACCGATCGCTCAACCGCTACGCCAATCGTGTCATCTAAATTAATATTATGAAATAAGGTTGTAGATATTATTATTATTTTTTTATTGTCATATTTTTTTGCTATAGGTACTTAGTTTCTCTAATTTATGTTACTTACTGTTAAGCTATTATAAATTCGTTGTATTTTACTATGTAGGTAATCTTGTAGCACTTGCCGCCTGTGACACAGGATTACCCTAGTACAGGCACCAAACACTGTAATACCTCCTAATTATTTATTTGTAAGACATCTTTGTATTGTATTTTACCTTTGTAATTATGAATAAATTTTATTATTTCCTTTTTTATATTTTCCATTCAAATATAAAAAAATTCAAATAATTTTCAAATATTTTTATAAAAATAAAAATAATTAAAAATATAAAAAAATAGTAGTCCATTATTATTATTATTTATTTACTAGCTATTGCCTGCGGTTTCACTCAGTATCACTTGGTCCCGTATTTTTTTAGATTGAGTTTTCAATATCGTTATGATGACTCGTGGAGGCTCATTTAATGTTTCGCTATCTATTACGTAGATACACATACCTAAATACAGAACGGAAACGCTGCATAGTTGTTTATTAGGTCACGTAAGACTGGAATCGACTGATTCACACTGCCTTAACGGTAATGCTAAGAAATCCCGCAGAGATAGGCCCGCTGCGAATACTAACTACAAACGCATTATTTCCTATGAAATAGGTGGTTTTATTATCTAACTACATTTTATTTTTAAAACCGGCTCATTTATAAGGTAAACACTGGTTAGACTAGTGTGAGGTCTGAAGTTACTACTTAGTTGCAGTTCGGCAAAATTGTTATCACACACATATATACGAGTACTTCATCCAATATTGGCGTCTGTGGAGCATTTACACGGGTCTCAGATGAAAACTAGCGTCAAGTAGGTATATCCTCCTGCTTGACATTAAGCTGATCTGAGCATTCTTTTGGTCCAGCAATGAGACATGCAAACATCTACTTATACCTATTTATTAATTATTTATTTTTTGTTGTTTAATTGTCTGTATTACTTAATAATATCAGATTGTATATTTTATGTATCTCCTATGCTGTGGCAAAAAAAATTTTTTTTTCTTTCTTTCTTCTTTCTCAAATTCCATTGTTGAACAAAATCCTCAAATATTTCGAATCCTGCCCGCGATTGAATTTTTCCTTTACTAAAATAACTTTATAATCTTAGCATGGAAAATGCAAAAAAAATCACAAAAAGATAAAATCCTCCAAGTCAAAGTCAAATCTTTTATTTCAAATAAACCAATAATACAGGTACTTTTGAATTGCCAAAACTAGGTGCACGGTTCCAAATAGCGGCTCTTATGGAGAAGAACCGGCAAGAAACTCCATAGATACACTTTTAAAGAAAAATTATGACATTGTGGTTGTTTACAATTTTGTTAAGAATTATAATGTGAGACATGTAGCTTGATGTGCAGGATGATACATAATATACTTAATTCAATAGACTACGAAAACTTGCCTTCCAAAAGAGAAAAAAAATGTCTAGAGCCGACCAGCCTCGACAGACAGGCAGGTACCCGCAAGCTCGATGTTACATTAAAAACGTCAGATAATAAAACGCAACATCGTAGATCCCAATAGATCCCACAAGAATTGGTTATACATTTTCTATTCATCGTAGTGGTAACAGTATTTAGTAAATGTTTTATGATTTTGCTTTTAAAAAATATTAAGTAAGTTGCCCTGATTTTGAGATAAATAATAAACTGGGAATTTAACAAGATATTTCTGCTAAAATAATAAGCCATCATGGCTAATAAAATCTAATAAAATAAATAAATAATATATACATATAAATAAAGTGAAACTAAACAAATAAAGAAATGGTAATTACCAAATAATATACGTAGATACTATATTATACACGACAAAACATAAGCCGTCCTCCTCTCTCCTACATTGCCGTGCCCGACAGGGTCCATGATTGATACTTTTATATTTATTTTTTAACACCTGTTAACATTGTGGAGTGCAATAAACGAATTGAGTATTGAGTATTGAGTATTGAGTACTATTACCAACCATAACGTACGGTCAACAGGACATCATGGTAGGTATCAAAAAATAACAAATTTTTTTAATCTCCAAATAATCCATTGGGGAAATTTGACAGTCTGTGGTCTTTTGATGTGCTGTTAACTGTACCTACTAAACGTGGTCACCAGGTTGGGAACGATCCTATAGGTATATTTATGGGTTAGCAAATTTCACAAGTCTTCAAGAACTTTTTGGGAGTCGTTGAGCGACTATGCCGCTTGCATTATGTAATTTTCCTTCACCCCTATGTAAACATGTTTTATTTTATTATATCTCGGTAAGTATTTTTGTGTCTTACTCTTAGTTTTAACTCTTTGAACCGAAGAAGACGCATCATGTATGTAAATTAGTTATACGAGTATTACAGGTTTTACCATGTTGCCATTTCTATAACTAGCATAATAAAATGTGGATATGCTTTTGCTGTAAATCCTTGCCCGTTTTTGTGTGCAATGCAGATTTATAACCTTTTGAAAAATAATTTCTGATCCAAAGCCTAATTCTGTGAACTAAACTACCGAATATCATAACTTCCATAGAGGTAGGCAAAAATTACAGAACATTGTCCACGTGAATCTTGCAAGATTTTATTAGATTTCAAGTAATGTATTTTTAGCCCGCGAGGCAAAATGAGGGGTGTTTTAAGTTTAACGTGTTTCTGTCTGTGAAGCAGTGATAGCCTAGTGGTATGACCGTTACACTGCAAAGTCAAAGGTTTCGAGTTCGAACCCAAGGCACGCACCTCTGACTTTTCGAAGTCATGCAAGTATTAATAGTTAATTATCATGCGCATAAACGGTGAAGGAAATCATCGTGAGGAAACCTGCGTGCCTGAGAGATTTTCTCGATGGCGTGTGAAGTCTGCCAACCAGCACTAGGCCAGCCTGGTGGACTATAACCTAATCCCTCTCATTCTGAGAGGAGACCCGTGCCCAGCAGTGGGACAATATAACCGGTTGATTATGTTATGTTATCTGTCTGTCTGATACATCATAGCGCCCAAACGAAGGGCCAATTTTGATTGAGTTTTTTTGTTTGAAAGGTGACTTGATCGAGAGTATTCTTAGCTGTGCCAGTTCTGGCCAGCCATTTCAAGATTATAAATAAGCTCTTTTCTGGTTCATGAAGGGATGTGAGCAACTTCAACTGGTCTCATCGATTTGAAATTTATCCAGTTACTTCAATGATATTGCAAGAACATGGTAACCATGCCATAATCCTGTGAAGAATTTTTTATTTTTAAATTTATTATAGTAGTAAACAATAGGTCCCGTTAATTGTCTAATATTGGTTTGTTTTTCAACGGCTGACCGGAAAAGATAACATAGGTCTGGTTATTCCCATTGGTTTTTCCCCATAAATAACTCATAATAAACAATTTAGGTAGTTATTAGGTATTATGTTTATTTTCTTTTATTATTACCGTGTATTAGTAGTGTTAACTTCCAATTTCTTTGATCTGTGAGCAAGTAGTACTGTTGCAATTAAATATTATCTACTCTCATTAGTCATTATTTGTTGTACGTATGTAAATAAGACAAATATGTATCTTTTTTATGGGATAGGGGGCAAACGAGCAGATGAATCGCCTGATGGTAAGCGATTACCGCCACCCATGGACACCCGCAACACCAGAGGAGTCACAAGTGCGTTGCCAGCCTTTTATAAGGGGATTGGGCCTCCGGTAACCTCGCTCACTTGGCGAAACACAACGTAAGCGTTGTTTGACGCCGGTTTTCCGTGGTATCACTCCAGTCGAGCCGGCCCATTCGTGCCGAATCATGGCTCTCCCACGTATCTTCTCGTAGATAATTTCTGTTACATATTTGGAAGTAAAGGTTCCATAACTTTAATATCTTAATTATGAGCAGACACTGAGGAAGGACGCAACGGCATGATAGCAAACAACTGCTGGATGTTAAAGAGGATAGAAAGTATAAGAGAAAAACAGATTGAACAGGAATTTTGAAGAAAGCAGAAAAATATAAGTCTTTTTGTAGTCTGTTTGGCACTATTTTTAAGGAAACGCTTTATTTTATTGTAACATAATTATGTACCTACATGGATATTTACAAAATAACATAATTATTGGACCCTTCCAATAATTATGTTATTTTGTAAAAATAACTAATTTTGGAAAATTTAAAATTTCGCAAACCTGTGTTTCCAAGCCAATTACTCCTGTTAACAGGCGTTTTGTTTGTTTCATTCCCTTCCCTGTATGATAATTGAAAAATACATACGTCGTCACATTTGTGAGACTCCCTCCCCCCTAGTGTGACGTCACATATTAATGATCTTTTAAGTTTTGCGTTTTAATAATTTTGAATTTTACATTGTGACATCACAAAGTTGATGGCACCTCATACATACTCCTTGTCGCACAATGTCACAATTCTCTACTTACCTCCCCACGTGAGATGTGACGTAATTTATGGATGGACCCTTACCTTACAGATACTGCGTATCAACATCGGTTTAAAATTACGAAGAACGTTATCTGGATGACGTAATTGTTTAAGGCAAGTTTGCTACTTGCCGTACATGATTAGTGATGGGAAATAGTCAAGATCATTCTCACATCGAGAACTTTTTGGGAGAATTGTCTGCGGCGAAAATCCATGAGAATTTAAAATTCTAAGAAGTAAATATTTTCGCTAATATCTATCTGTTCTCATCAAAGATTTTCGAATATTCAAAGATAAATTCTCGTAATTAAAATAAGTAAGTAGGCTTTTTAAACTTTACTGTAAACATTACTATAAAATAATGAAAAATATTTAGGTATCTACCTATAAAATAAAACTAGTGATTATGTCTTTATTATAATTATTAAAAAAGCAAACATAATAATCACGTTTTTAAGAACGGTAGTAGATATCACAATTTCTCTGGAAACGAAAATATTTGCAGGTATGCATACATTTTAAGTATTGATGTACCTAGTTATTTCTTCAACCGACAACGTCGGTAATAATCAGATCAAAGCCAGGAGGGGATGTCACCGCTACGGCCTATATCTCACTTTTTTGATCGGATACCGGAGGCCCAAAACCCCATTTTAAAAGGCCGACAACGCATTTTGTGACTCCTCTGATATTGCGAGTGTCCATGGGCGGCAGTAATCGTGTGGTCCATCTTCTCGTTTGCCCCCTATCCCATAAGAAAATCATAATGAGATATCGTATTTGTACCTCAATTATTCGATCGAACTGATGTTAGAAACCATTCTCTAAAATGCAATATCACCAAAAAGTGTCTATCAGAGTTAGTGGAAGAAGCTACAATAGTATCTTCTTCCGATCCCAAGACAAAAGTCGTAGGGCTAATTAGACTAGAATGTGAAACATGTTTTACATACTAACTAAACCAACCCTCACAAACATACACGCACGTGCACACACATACTCATGCAGACACACGCACAGACGCACAAGCACGCACGAGCGCGCCCGCACACACACACACACACACACACACCTAAAACCTTTTTCCTTGTTTTTTATTGTCAAATTTCTTCGGACTTTTTGTAAAATTGTAATAGCAAACAACATGACTTCCTCTAAGGTGTCTAGAATATAACTTGTTACATAATTTGTCGGAAGAGCGGAATCTTCTAACACAAGCAATACTTTGCTCAAAAGGAGATTACTAGAAAAACTTGATTAAATAAAAATTTATTTATTTATTATTAATGCTACCCTAAAAACCTTTATAACGTCTCGGTGACGGAGAATGTTCTGAGAGAATGAATATTCTCAATATCTATTACAGAATGACAGACTGACAAAATAAAACTCTTATTATTTTTATACCATTAAAGTGGCAAAGAAGCATACGGCCCGCCTGATGGTACGGTGGTGATGGTAAGGTTACCGTAGCCTATGGACGCTTGCAACACGAGTGGTATCACTCGCGAGTTGCCGATCCTGTAAATTAAGGAGGAATAGTTGTGCGTGCAGCATATAAGATATGCTGCCATTCATGACAGCAGCGGTAACAAAACACCACCGGTCCCCCTCGAGGTGCCAACACAACGGTTTCTCGCGGAGCTCTGGCGACTTTGCTCACTGTTAGGAACAGAACATAGCGCGGAGCTATGTTATTTGGTTACGATTTTCTGCAAGGTACTTCCCCAGTCGGGCAGCTCCAATTGAATTATTGGAATTATTCGATTCCACTGTGCCCTACCTCTCTTAAAAAATATTCTTATGGAGAATATTCTCTCGACCCATCACTATACATGACTAATTAACTATCCTATAAAAGCCAACGCAACGCCAGATATTCCAGTTGCCATACAGGACGGAACGTAATGTTGTTCAGCAAAACCTTGCTTGTTTTCCTGGTAGCCATCCTTGGTACATTATGTAAGTGTAGTGATATCGGGTCTGTGCAGAATCGAAATTGGCAGTGGATTAAATGATTAATTTTTAAATTTTTGCTTCAACAGGGTTACCAGAAGGCAGAACCAATGGACTAGCTTCTGCTTGCCGGTCGTCAGAGATCCCAGTACAACGATGTGCCGAGGAAAAAGATTTCACGACAGAAGAATTTGACATATTTAATGCGGAATTCACGACTCCCACTATCTCTGGTATCTGGATCAAAGGAATGTATTATCAGATACCCAACGTACCTTTCTACAATATACAAATGAAGAAGAACACGATAACTTTTAATAATACAGTCGTGAATGTATGCTATAGGTAAAGGAGGAATGCTTATTATTGATTAATGATTAATCAGGCACTAATAAGAGTTACAGTGTGAGCACAATAAAGATATGCTTTCTGGAACATTAAGTTTTATTCCAAGATTGGCTAAAGGGCTTGTTCCTGTCGGAACGTAGGTATAAGATAAGTAGACGCATTCAAGTGGGTAAGTCATCCTTCTTGTGTCAGGTTACATGCTGGGACAGCTTTCAAAGGAACCAATGATATTATATGATTGAAATACTTTATATTACTCATAAATCATTCTAAGGTAGATTGACTGCCTCATTAGTCTAGTGGTCCCAAGCGCGACTGCTAGGCTAGAGGTCCTTAGTTCGATCCCCAGGTCGAGCAGTGTTATTGAGTTTTCTATGAAATTCTCAGTAGCAGCTCGGAGTCTTGATTTGTGCCCGGTTAATGGCAACAGGCTCGACCCCTACTACATGGGACCTAAACATACCGGCGAACTGTGGCGGCGGTGTGCGGCGGTGTGCGGCGGTGTGCGGCGGTGTGCGGCGGTGTACATACGTACGCCTCTGCCTAACCCTTCGGGGAATACAGGCGTGATGGTATGTTATGATTAATTTTCGTGCTCCTTATAAGCTGACGATATATAAACAACGATTATTTTAAGCTCTTAATTAATCAAGCGTAAGCCTATCACGTATAATAAAAAAAAACAACAATTATTTTCACAAATGCGATATATATCTTTTTTATATTTAGTTAGGTACAACATTCGCCCGCATTAAAGTTAATTTAATATTTTTGTTTTAATGATACCTAGGTATTAGCTAGGTAGCTGTCAAATTTTTCTCTAAACAGAACTGAAGATATTCTTCAATGTACCCATTCGTAAGTTAATATTTCGGGTAAATTTTAGTACTAGGTACATACTAATTTAGATAACCTACTTGTGCAGTGATAGCCTAGTGATAAGACCATTGAACTGTCACGTCAAAAGTCTCGAGTTCGAATCCAAGGCTGTAACTTTTCGGAATCATGTGTATGATTCATTATCACTCACACCATGAGGAAACCAGTTAGAAATTAAACTTTTTATAACCTCCTATTGTTAAAGTATAACCTCGTTATATATGCCCTTTTCAAAATATAATGTAACAATAGTCGATAGCATTTACATCAATCAATTTAATTAAACTACAAAAAAATACCACTCAACTAAAGTTGATTTATTTGAAATGTTTTTTTGATACTTGTTGATATATATTAATGTTATTATGTTTTTAAGTATCTACGTTGATAAAAAAGTAAAACAGCCTTCGTACATAAAACATAATCTTATGTCTTCCGAAACAGTTTCGGAAGTCAGTGCCTTTGATTTGATCGGATCTTTTGATTTTGCCACCGACTTCTGAAACTGTTTCACACATAACATAATAGTTTTATGTTATTGAAGGATGTTTAAATGATAATGTCATCTAGGTATATTTACGTAAAATTCTACTCGCTACTAAAAATTTTGAATTAAAAATAACAATTAAGAAAAAGTGGTTTTACTTTTTCTTAATAGTTATTTTTAATTCAAAATTTTTAGTAGCGAGTAGAATTCATTCACACGGTCATCATTTACACGGTCGTTACGTGTTATTGTCATTTTTTTCTAAATTTTGTGATCAGATCTTGACCACCGCAGAAGTATGACCTACCGATCAAAAAAAGAATCATCAAAATCGGTTCATAATTGACGGAATAATCGCGTTATGAACATACAACCCGAACGAAACGCTTTAAAGTCCACTTTTATAATGCGTACTGCTGAAATATGGAATGCGCTTCCCGAGTGGGTCTTCCCTGATGGATATAATCTGGGTGTCTTTAAATCACGAGTGAATCGGTTTCTTCTAGGCAAGCGTGCTCCATCGTAGATCGCAGTATCGCTTAACATCAGGCAAACCGGCGATCAAGCGTAAGCCTATCACGAATAAAAAAATACAAAAAAATACTTCAAAAGAAAGTCAAAGTCAAAATTATTTATTTCAATTAGACCATTAAAAAGGTACTTTTGAAAAGTCAGACTAATTGCACGGTTCCAAAAAGTGGGTCTTATGAAGAAGAGTCGGCAAGAAACTCCATAGATACTCTTTTAAAAAAAAGAGATGATTACAATATTAATCTTTACAACTTTGTTTTAAATAGTTTGATAATTCCTCCTCTCCTCCTTTTTGATGTCGGTTAAAAATTATTTTAATGTTATATTATTTTAAAATGAATTCTTTTAAATAAGCTACAATTTGTCAACTTGCATGACCTTGCTTCATAAATAGTTTTCCTGTCCCACAGATAAAGTTTTTAATTTTCTGTTGCCTTTGCAATAAGTAAGAAGAAGGTCAACTTTGTTTATTACACCAGCTGGTACTAAGGATCCGCGAAATATTATGTCAAGAGGATAAATGCAGTAAGTATTCTCGTAATTATAACACTGCTGATACGTATTATTGCATATTTGTAAGTACTTACTGGGTGACTGTTTGAAGTAAGGACATTATACAACTTGTACCTAAATCTTATACTTACTTCTATAGTTTTTACATAATCTGAGGCTCTGCTAGACCGCTGTGTTCGCTGTGTTGCCAGCTGCCATTTTTATAGGTACACCTTTTACAATGAGTAGTGAAGGATAGTGTTACGAGCTAGGGTTCGGGATAAATTTAATTAACACCAATTTCACCGAAACAACAAATATTTTAATTAACTTGACAAACACACAACAGAAATTACTGAGAGAGTCACTACAGTAACACTTATCTCACTATAATGTCGCACTTGTAATCACTTAACTTCGCTTCGATATTCACTTCACCGTGTTCAGAACTAAACTGCTCCGGCCGACCTTCACGACCAGTATTTATATGAGTGACGAAGATTCTAGAATCGAACATTCTCGATAGGTCCACAAAATACGAGTAGGTAAGTACCTACTTATAAACAATAGACGATAAAGCGATCGTCTATTGTTTACGGTCATTCACCTTGAACCCGGCTTTTCTTCGAATGTTCTACGTGCTTCTACGACTTATCTAGAATCTTCGTGACCCATCCCCGTACTAATAGTTACTCGGCGTAACAATAGTTTGAATAAGCATATTATGATTTGTTGTGCTTTATACGGATGGAAATAAAATCTTTTTCTTACTTTTCTTCTTAAAATTTACAATTATTGTTTCCAAGACAGTTTTAAGGAGTCTGCCCACTCTCTCACCCGGTACAGGTATGATACGCTGTTGATAAGTTCTAGTGGGCATAGTATTTCGTGTCGTGCTCGTTTTCATGCCTGATATGTTTTTAATACGGCGGTGTAATTGGCAGACTCATAAATCGTTTATCGCCAATATTATCTAATATCATTAGCTAGGCAGGTGAGAATAATAAATAATAAATAAATCTTTAATGACATACAGTGGTTTAGTAGCAAATTTTTTGTAGCATCGTAGTGCAGAGTCGTCAGCCATGTATTTCTTTTTTTATTTGATTATTATTAAGCTTACTTGTTTTGATTTTTTATTTAACATAATAGGTACATGCGCGGGGCTATGAATGAATACTTAATGTTTTTGTGCAGAGGACGTGTTAACCCGAGGAATCGGGGAGCGAGTAAAATTTTACATTATTGCATGCCTAGACGACGTTATCATTTACGTGTTATTGTCATTTTGTTCTACATTTTGTGATCAGATCTTGACCAATTTTTTATGGGACCACTTCTTAAGTATGAGCTATCGATCAAAAAAAGAATCATCAAAATCGGTTAGCGTTATATTGAGTTATTCGTCCATTTGTCGCGCACATACTTAATGCAAATTTAAGACTTATATAGTTTCCTCATGGATGTCATTGTCGGAACTGGACCAAATTAAAACGGAACTACACGGAAAGCACCAGCTTTTACGTTACAAAATTCTTTAAAAAAAGAATCATCAAAATTGGTACACCCAGTCGAAAGTTATGAGGAAACAAACAAAAAAAATACAGTCGTATTGAGAATCTCCTTCTTTTTGTTGAAGTCGGTTGAAAATTGACCAGCTACTCCCATTCAGTCAGGGTACCTCAATTGATGATCTGAGGTCATTAAATATACGGTTTCCTCACGACATTTTCCTTGGCAACGTCGAAGAATAGACTTCAGGCATCGTTAAAAAAAACATGACATAATCAGTCATAAATCGCAGCTATAAAATCAATACAAAACTGTATCTATAATTAAAATGTCAGTTATAAAAATATATTAAACTAAGTAAAATGCTTTTTTTAACCGTTTATAACGGTTTGCAATTTATGAGTATCTCTAATTTAGTAGGTGTTTTATAGACATAAATAGACAGCATAGATATTAATTTGAAATTAGAAGAAATTGATTCATATGTGTATGTGTTTGAAAATATATTTAACTATTAACTTTAAGTTCAATGTTCCGGAAAAGGCATTGCGAAGCAAAACACACTCAGTAAGTCACACAGAGTATTGATTCCGTGTAATTAATACAAGAAAAACTAATAATAACTGACTCAATAGTCTAGTAGTCGCTATGCGGTCCTGGGTTCGATTCCCAGCAAATGTTATTGAGTTTGGAATTTGCTCAGTTAATGGAAATAGGCAAAAGAAAAACCAAATAACACTACTCGACCTGAGAATACTCTACTCGGAATTGAACCCAGGAACTCTAGCGTAGCAGTCGCCCTCAGGACTAAGCTAATGAAGCAGTGATAGTGTTGATGATATAATGATGGACTTAATTTATGTTTATTTGGTAAGTTAACTACAGATTTACCTAAATATTTTAGTGTGGCTACCCTAACACGTTAGGTTAGTAGTACTTTAAACTCTATGTTCTATCTTTTAGTCATGCAGTTGTTTTTATTACTAACAAAAACGGGCATGACTAGACTTATCAACAACTAAATCCGGGACAAGTGAGTCGCAGTGACTTATTTGTCTACTTCCGCGTAAATCTTGGTGGTTTGCCAACAGGATCCACTTTCTAAGTACGTACAACTCGGTTATAACTAGTTGGAAAATTCACTTCGCTGCCCCTACGTGCTTGTCGCCACTTTCATTTTCTAAGAGAAGGGCTACCGATGACATTAAGATGTTTAAAAATATCATTGAGGTCAACACATTTCTAATTCTTAATACTTCCAATAAATAAACTATACTATAATACGTACACATATTTATTGGAATTCTTAAGCAATTTTCTTCTAGAGTATCAATTCAAATGTCGAAATAGTAAACATAATTGTATATGTTAAAAGATTCAGTGAGTACAAAATCTCATAATTGTAATCAATGGTTTCAGAGAAATTTGTCATTTAATTTCCCTGAATGTAGACAGATAAGTGCTTGTGATTGTACATAAGTAGGTACATATAAAGTGACAAACTATACACAAACACTTTCAACTTGGCACGTGTCTTACAAGTTTTCGGGGTTGTGGTGAATGTTATCTAAAATCCGCGATAGGGCAGGGAACGAAAAGTGCAGATTTTAGTCGTAAAACCCGACTTTTAGATTTATTTTTGTGGGATAGGGAGCAAACGAGCAGTCGGATCGCCTGATGGTAAGCGATTACCGCCGCCCATTCACACCCGCAACACCAGAGGAGTCACAAGTGCGTTGCCGGCCTTTTAAAACGGAGTACGCTCTTTTCTTGAAGGTTTGATGGTCGTATTGGTCCGGAAATACTGCAGGCGAAAGTTCATTCCACAGTTTTAGTCGGGTTTTACGGGTTCAACCCTGCCGCCTCCCCTGGCGGTGGAAGAGCTATGAGAATTTACCACACCTTAAAAAAGGTGCCTTATAGAGTGTAGACATCCATTGAGAACGGGATTTGGGGATATTCCTAAGGATTTGAGTATTAACAAAAGTAATAGGTACATAATTTAATTAATTAGAATAAAATCTATGCACTCGATCTTTTAATCAATCGCCTGGGAAGGCCTCCAACGTGGCTAACAAAAAATAAAATTAATATTAATGAAATCTTATCTTTAGTACATCACTGGTCACACCTTCTTTTTTGTTACGGTACCTAGTTTGATGTATGAATGGCTAATTAGTTATCTTGCCATTCAGTTAGACAGTTATAAAGACGACCTTGGAAGTACATTGTTAGTGGTAAATGGAATGTTCTGGTGACTAGTTAACCTGTCAAGAATAAGACTATGCAGTAAATTTTAATATTATAAGTTAAAAACGCCCTCCTCCAGCTTCCCTAAATGGGTCCGGGGGTGGCGGGCGCGGGGACGCCGTAGTGTTCCACGCGCGTCCCTCAATGGCGATGGGGGGGAGTCCAACGCCTCACTCCCCCCCTACATATGTACAGATGAGGCCCGCAGCGGCGGGCCGGACCAGTGGGGGGCCGCGGACGAATTGTCTGTTTCCCGTAGCTCCCGACGCCGCAGGTGCAGGAGTGAACACCGTGTGGTTTTACTCGGTAGGTCACCCCTTCTAGGTGGATCCCCGTCGCCTTCCCCAGGCGGCGGAAGTCCATAAGGATTTCCACACGCACAAAAAAAAAAGGTTAGATAGAAATAAATATATCTTTTCTTAAGCGTGTCAAACGTAAATCAATAGACTGACAAAACGACATACCACAATTAAAAGCAAAAGTATGTAAATTCACTACTAATTAGCATAAACAGCTTTTACACAACTGACATCCGCGGACAGACGGTAGCAGCCCTAATCTAATAACACATTTCACATTGCGCCCGCGATCAATGATCGGCTCCAATGATCGGACAGCGTGACGCGCATGCGTAACGCGATGACCTTAAACACAACTGTGTCAGACAACGGTCGCTTTATGATCGGTGTAAATAAAGGATTTAAGGACTATTCAGATATCCATAAGTTTTTCGCGGAGAATGTCGTGAGAATTTTGTCTCCCACCCAAGTAAGAGGGAGGTATCTTTTTTTTTGAGTGAGGAATATCCTCAGAAGTCGTCCGCCTCCAGGGGAGGTTAGTGGTTATATGTAGAAGTCGTACTGACTAAATACCGCTCTTGCCTCTCTGAGATGGATGCCACGTGGTTTTAGACGATATAGCTCAATGAAAATCTCAACATTTTGGTCTTATTGCACTTTTAAATTATTAATTAATATTTACCTAATTTGTATTAATAGTAATTAATCCGCTTGATATCTGTGGTAGGTACCTTCCATAGATATCGTACCTACCTATTAATCTTTTGAGTTATAGACTCACTGAAATGTTGCTGACAACCCTATGCAAATGGATTGCGTATGACAAGGATTCTGCCAAAGAGAGATTGTAGTAGGTATCTACTCTCTATTACCCACATAGAACTCCAATGTGTAGCTTTGGTGACATTAAATTTTCCAAATCTGATGAGAATGTTGGTAACGCTTAGCGCGTAGGTACATCTGAAAATGCTAAACGAATACACTTGTTTGTTCGACTGTCTGTCACGTATCCTACGGTATTTGTTGCGGAAGAAATTCCGGAGGTGCGCGGCAGTTTGCGATAAACGGGACTTTGTCGGATGTGCCGATTTCACTTTGCGAAAATACGCAGCTGATTCGTGTCATGACACATTGTGGTTGAAACATCACAAGAGTAGATAGTAGATAACACCTTTATTATATAAGTGATTAGGTACGTTTAAGGTATGTCCTGGAATTTAGCGCTTTTTTATTTAGCTCTTTCTTATTTAGCGCTTTCCAGTTTAGTCATTTTAACTAAAAGGGGTAAAGGCGATGACCACAATAAAGTTCAAATCAAAGTAAGTTCACTGATTCATCCTAAATATATAGCGTATTTTGTCTCCCTAGCGTCTTAAGGAGATATCGTACTGAGTAACCTACGTAGGTATATAAAAGAGGAAATCATAAATCATCTTTTCAGTTACAAACCGCAAGCATGATGCTTATGTCATATGCACTTAGTACAAACGTGCGCAATTAAGTGTATTACAATTTACATTGAGGTATTATGTATGTATGACTTCCAGTTTGTAACATTAAAACAAATACAAACATATGTACCGAAGGACCAAAAAAGATTTTTGGTTTTCAGTGGGGATGCTTATTGAACTCTTTTTCTCTTAAATATTTTTGTATCAGTGGATCGGGATAGCCAGTTTAATAGTTATGGATAACAAAAGATGAATAATACTTTAGTTGCCACGACCAATTAACACAAGAGTTTTTTTTTACAAATTTTGCCTGGAATCCAAAACAAGTGAGTAAGTAGTAGGAAATGTTAGAAAGTTCTAGACCTTTTCCTAATAATATTTTATATTAACCTACCTAACCTAAGGTTTTTTTTTAAAAACACCTAACTAGCAATGTGGGTCGCACATCACTAGTATTCTTGTTAACCACTCGTGCTAAGCTAATTGCTTGTGTTACGAGTAGGTTCGTGAGGTAGTGCAATAGGTGGGTTTCGAACCGGCAACCATATGATCGCAAGTCCGACGCCTAGCCATTAGACTACCGCCGCTTCAAATCTAGCTATTATCTTTATTTTGCTCATATTTATTTAAATAAGATGAGTGATGGATGACGTACATCGTGGTCAAGCTTCTGCAACTCATTTAATTAGTTTTGTTAGTTCCACTGTAACCTATAGAACAACTCAGTCGTCAGTTAATAAGAAATACCGGTATCATCCAGTTAAATAAAAAAATCATTGACTTGCAAAAGTGTCCCTAAAAGATCTATTTGAAGAAATAAATATAATTTATCATTTAACTCGCATTGAGGTTTAATGTCTGATTCGGTAATTCAAAAAATTAATACCTAATTATTACCTACTACAATAATATTATTGATTGAGTACAAGAACCATTCGGTATTATGTTATTAAAGATTAGATGTTGAACGGTTCAAAGAAGACCCCGCTTTTAGTTTTTAAATAGCACCATAAAATTGTAAATTAGTTTATCTTGTGTTTAGTAGGTTTATTAATAAATAGTGTTGATTTATAACCATCCAAAAACTTAATTAGTTCTACGTTATTAAGGTGTTAGCAACAACATTTCGTAGTCTTTGGAATTTACCTCTTTTTTAATTGAATGATAAATGTTACTATAAAAATACCAAAAAGTCATTATTAATTTATTTTTCGTTAGACAGGGGAATAACTTTATCCCATCAAATTTCAAGACTGGACATCACTATATTTCTAGGCCAATTAAACATAGAGTACTGGCAATATGATATCAATAAAATATAGGGTTGCCTTTTTATGGAAAGCTTTTGATTCTTCTCTTTAAGAAGAAGAGATAGGATTGATAGGAAGCTAATATGAAATATTTATAATAGTTTTCTCATTGATAATGACGATCCATCCATACTTTACATCTTACAACTTTGCCTGACTAGCCAAAAAAAACTAGATAAGTATAAATTGTTTTAAATATCTAGTTAGTAATACCAGTACATATTAGGTATAACTAGATACTAACATATATAGTTAGTATCAAATAAAATTAACAATACTTAATAAAATATCAGTTATCATAATCACAAACAAAAAAGTACCAACATGATGATTGTTATTGATTAAAGCCTAAGTATTAAAGGTATTAAAGTTTGATGATGTAAGTTAATTGATGGTATTTAATGACAACAACGTCATTGGCAAAGCCATTGAACAACACCGTTTAATATTCATCTAATTTATAGCAACTAGTTTGATAGCCAATAAACGTAAACAACATAAGTAATTGTTTTATTACGTATACCTAATTCACTAGCTGTACCCGGTTCCACCCATTTTGCTCTGTTCGTTCCTAAAGGTGATGTTTAACAGTCAATCAATCCGTTTATTGATGAAAACCGTATAAAATTCAGTTAGTTTAGGTTATTATTATTTTAGTCGATAAATCTTATTATTAGGTAATGGAAACATGCTAAGTTTATTTAATTTAAACTTAATTACGTTTTTGTATTCCATTATAAGCGTTTTTAAATTACAATTTTAAATGTTCATTCGTATCTTATAAGTTATAAATGTTAGCGTCTTAAAGGTACATAAGTATTATAAAGATTTTCACTGCCCAATATTGAGATATCAATTATGTTGTCAGACATCTGCCTAAACAGAAGGTACATATGTAATGTACATAACTTTATATAAAAAAAAAATATTACTAACTTGTCAAATTAATTGATTATTATGAATCAGTCTGAGCTTCCATCTTTGCATAGATGTTATTCCATTTTAAAAGGAAGTTGAATTTGGAACATCTTTACTACGTCTGTCACGTATTAGTGATGCCCGCGAATATATAATACCGGTTTTACGTTTTTTTTAGATGTTAATCTACAAATAGTTATATTGCTACAGGTATTTTTAGATTTTAATTTTAAAGTTTTTGGGTAACGTTATTATGAAGTTTAATTATTTGTTACGGTTGTTATTTTAATCTTGAGTTTGAAAATTATCGCAATGTTATCAAGGTCCATGGCATTTATTTTGAGAACAAAGTAAAAACTTATTGAAAACATGAAATAAGTAAGTACTTAATTACGTTTTTAAAAGCAATAAGTATTAGTATTTATAAAGAAATTATAATTTAGACGAGTACATTATCTCATAAACAAAAAATTCCGTAAAGTAACAATAAAATAATTAAGATTAGAAGGTGATAAAAATATAATTATAAACATTTATTTAGCTATTACACATTAGGTAGGTACTGTACGCTAATCCGATCTATAGTACTCCATCTAATTCACTTTGGGTACTTCAATTTTATCAAAATAATTGTGTGATCTTTATTTTGCCGTCTTGGCATACTTAATTATAATTTGAAAGATTACTTTTCTGATTTTACTTACTGTCGGTAACATGAGAACAAAATGGGTTACGAAAATAAGAAACCTGAATTAGGTTTTTTTTAAATGTTTAATTGGAAGGGACAGGAGAATATAGGTATACCCAAAGACCGTATGCGATCAACAGCACATAACGGTACCCAAAACTGTCAAATTTCTTTTATAAATTTTCAATTTGATTTCCAAATAATAGAGTTTAGACCCCACGCACACCGGGACGGAATGGCAGATGATTTATTTTTTTACCAAAGGACTTCCCAAACATCACTAGTAGGAATACGACATAAATACCAATGTTTTAAATTGATTCTGTGGCATCGGAAGGGATTTCTTGAGACGGCATTGAAGAACGCGCTAAGTGATCCTGCGTCAGGATGCCGCAACGCACTGCGGCATACAACGTCACGCCCGAAGGGCGCCGTAACCTGCCGCTGGGTGAGGCAGTGTTAGCGGGCCGGGAGTACAGCCGCTATCCACTTCGCACGTATTTATTTTGAGGAGACAGCATTGATCTGCGTTTGGGTATTCAGCCACAGTCACATATGATGATATGACTCCAATTACGTAACAAAAGTAATAGGTATGTATTTATATAGTTGTAGGACTATTAATATTTAGCACTACACTACCTAGAGAAAGCTACATACCTCTATTCAACACAAGAAGATATATTACTTTCAAATAAAAAAAAAACAATGACCATGTGTAGATACATCCTTTGTCTATAGACAATGATTGTATAACTTTTTGTCATCAGCACTATCATCTTAATGGCTATGGGAACTACGTATTTACGTAGGTACTGTGTGGCATTCACTTAAAATTTTCCAATCGCCATAGTAGCTGAAGCCAAACGTCAACAATTTAATGACAAACACACTAGGTGTATGGAAAAAACTAGAATGTTTCTCATCACCTTACATAAAGTCATAATTATTAACAGCTGGACTTATCTACCATGACTATTTTATAGCGCATCCAGCAAATTATCATGCATCTGATCGCAATATACGAAGTCTATCAAGCGCTGAGCGCTCATTAAGACCTCGAGCTCGCTGGCATTCCATTTTTAAAAACAATCAAATTATTTATTACGTTAGCTATTTTTTGCGATTGCGTAGCGCTTGGCGTAGCATCTCATTAATATTTGGTCTATGGTAGTAGTAAAGTTTTTTTTAATAATCAAGTAGCTATGATAATAGTTTACATACGCCCCAGATCAACCAGATTTATATGTAGATTTATATTTTTATTGTTCAGGTTTTCTAATACCAGTTTTAAGTGGGATAAAAATATTCCAATCAAAATGTATCTACATCTACGCAATCCTGTGCAAGTCCTTAGCGTAAAATGAACTATCTACAATATATTAATTAATAAATGAGTAGCTTATCAATGAATGCTTCATTAGTCTGGTGGTCCCAAGCGACACTGCTATGCTAGAGGTCCTGGGTTCGATCCCCAGGTCGAACAAAGTGTTATTGGGTTATTCTATGAAATTCTCAGTAGCAGCTCAGAGTCTGGATTTGTGCTCGGTTAATGACTATTACATGAGACCTAAACATATCGGCGAACTGTGGATGTACACTAGTACGCCTCTACCTAACCCTTCGGGGAATACAGGCGTGATGGTATGTTATGTTACCTTATCAATATAAACAGTTTTTGTTGTAAATAAAACTTACTGACTTATTGAAAGCATGTAGACCTTGAAACACGAAGCCTACCTGGGTCTATGTAAGTATGTATTATTCATGTTTCTTTAAGTATCTTTATTTATTCAATTTGCGATACAAGACTGCCTTTACTAGGCACACAGAAAGTGCTTTAGCCGTAATACAATATCGGTGAAGGGAAGCGAGGCGCACTCAGTAATAGGGTCTCGGCCGTACAGTACCGGCCCTTTGATAACCATTATACTGACTATAATTCAGAAAATTACACAACTGCATTTGGAGGAAAATGGTATATATAAGACCTGAAATGACGAAGAGCGAAAAAGCATTTTAAGTGCATACAAAACGAACGATATCGAATTGCGTAGTAGGTAACACACAAGGAAAATACAATCAGAGAAATTGTGAAGAGTTTAATCATGAGTGTGATAATGAATTTTAAGTAAAAATTATATTTTTGCATTTTGGAGATCAAATTTATTTTTCAACTGTTCAAGTGTGACACTTTTTGTACACTATCAACCCAAAAGCATCACAATTTCAGTCCAGTATAAATTCAGTAAAGTATTAATCGTAAAAAATGCATCTAACAATTAACTAGCTTACCCAACCAGTACCTAATGTTTCGCAGGATTTATTATAATTTATGCACGATCCGGGTAATTTATAGTACCTACCTATGTCGCTTACGATGATACGGACACCTGCATCGCTTTGTATGTAGTTAAGTATTTATTTATGCGCATGTTGCAATAAAAACATCGAAATTAACGAGGATAACACAAAGTATCTTCGCATATTATCATAATTACTATCCATAAGTACTGTTCCTTTGTTTACATCACTGTACGTAGGTACTCAGAGGCATAAATGCGTGTAAGAGTTGTGTGTGAAGACTTTCGTTGAACATGTACGCAGTCTGCGCAGTGCGTTAAAAAAAGTAAAACGGCATGCTTAGGGTTGCCAGGAGTAAAAATGGAAAATCCGGACACAGATTCATATTTAGCCTGACATTTTGCCCTGAAAGCCTGACACATTGGTTAGTAAATCCGATCCGGGCACGACTGTAAAAAAAGACTGCTCTTTTGTTACTGTTATTAATGTAAAGCTTTTTCCCAGTAAAATTACTGGGCAAAATAAGACTTCTCAACTATGAGTCCCAAGCTATGTAACAAAACCCGACTAATAATACCTGGTTTAGCTGGCGTCTAAAATATAGGCTGCGGTTTCCGCTTACCATCAGGCGACCCGTATGCTTGTTTATTACAACAAAAAAAGCGATATAGTGAGAAAGTAAGTACCTAGGTATTATATGTATAGATAACTAGGATCTTATACGCCAACAGTAAATAATGCATATTTTTTAATACTTACTACTATTTTAAGGTGGCAAGTAAGCATACGGCCCGCCTGATGGTACCGTAGCCTATGAACGCTTGCAACACCAAGGGTATCACTTTTTTTTAAGATCCATAATACAAGATTTCGTGAGCCTGAATAAATCCTTCGGAAAACCAGAAGAATAAGTTACTTAAAATAATATCTCTACCAAAATCATCGTTAAAGGTCAATTCTTGTCTGATTTAAGTTTCCTTTATGCCTTTCCGTCATTTTATCTATGTTTATTAAATCACAAGTTTTTTATTTGCATCTACGACAACCGTTAAAACCAGTCTTCAGTTTCGCACTTGTGATTGTATATTGCTGGACATTTAAGTTAAACTTTCATTCTTTTCACGAAGAGAAATGTCTGGTTGTGTCATGTGATTATTTTATTGCGTAATATGCTATGATAATAAGCGATAATGTCAAAGAGATACCCAACTCAGGGACACAATAAAGGAGATATTTCAAAATGTATATGGAGCTTGGATTATATATAAAAATTATAAAGTATTTTATCCCAACACCAGAACGGTAAATAATGTAGTATGGTGAACTATCGCTTCATACACCTCAATTCGAGATAGAAATGGACTAAATTAGGATATTGGAATATTAGCTCTTGCTCCTTTACCAAGAATCAATCTAACTTTATACCATAATTCATCAAAATTAGTTCAGAGGTTTAGGCGTGAAAACTTATCAAACAAACACAAAAATGACAGATAGAGTTAGTTTCGCATTCTTATTAGAATATAGGGACTTATTATTATTTGAATGGTGACTATATAAGAATAATACTTATAGATTTGGGAACAATTAATCAGGGATAGGTATTCAAGGTCACCAATGTCATCCGGAATATCTCGAAAATTATGGATACTAACATAATTAAATAAAATGTTTTTATTAAGGTTTTTAATCATAATAATCATAATCATAATCATTTCTGTTGGTGACTCTGATCTGCTTCTGTTGATACTTATCATTTGTTTCATTTTCTAAATAATACTTAAAACTATTTTCCAACTCATCTAATAAAAAACAAAGTCGGGTTTGTTACAACACTTCTAATTCGAGAACGGCCGGACTGATTTTTATGATCTTTGGTTTGTTGAATTTGTCTCCTCCCCGAATAGCAGAATAACTATTAAAACATTGATAAAATTCACAAAAAAACATGATGAAGAAAATTTATTTTCTCATACATTTTGAATCGGGAATGTATTGACAGATTTGACAGAAATAATACACGGACACAAATGAACATGGTGCTGTTTTCTGTTTCGGTAAGGCCAGTAGATGGCAGTGGCATTCAGTGCATTTTCCGAACTAAGGGCAGGAAGATAATGATACAGGGCAAGACAACGTTTGCCGGGCCCGCTAGTATAAACATAAAATTCAAATAAAGAACTGCATTGGTATTATATTTTCAAACGGTGCATTTTCGTGTGGAAACCGTTAGCAGGTAGGTATATAACTTATGACATAGAGGGCTAAGAAAAGTAGAGTAAGCTTACACAGTAACCTTCCCACACTAGTTGCTTAACGCTAAGTCAATAGAAAGAAATGGATCGCAAGAGCACTCGCGCGCACTAGTAACACTACTTCATAAATACATTAATGAATTCTAACATTTCTAACTACATATTTAGGTATCTATTTGAATTATGTATGCAAGTAGGCGAAACTGTAAGCAACGATGTCAGGTATTCAATTCATGCAATCCAGAATTTACTAATGTTTTAAATGTCTACATTCAAAACATTAGTAATTTTTGGTTTGGAAATTATTGTATGTTTAATATTAAACAGACGGCAAGAATCAAGTTGCACTTATCCATAGCCGTTTATTAAAAATTCATTTATAGTAATAAAATTTGACATACCTAATTGCCAATAACTAGACCAGGGCCCTAATTATAGATCACTTTTTCGCGATTCCCAATCTGTTTTGAGCCTGATTTGTCCACAAAAAAGTAATACCAAAATTAATCGTAATCCAAACAATATTAATTTCAAATTGTGTTATTATTTGGATTCAAATACCGTTAATCTAGGTTCCTACCGGACCATTTCTCTGGAACTACTGCTACTTCACTGGAAATAAACGACAGGATAATCGTTCCAAACTTGTTAAAGTTATCAAGAATTTCATTCGCTTTCCAGTGAGGTATTTTGGAGGAAATGGTACAGTAGGAACCTGGAATAACGGTATCGGAATCCGAATAATAACACAATTTGATTACATTGTGTTTGGATTACGTTTAATTTTATATTAAGTACGTTTGTATGGGAAATTTTGTCCGCCGCTCAGCTTAAGCGAGTACATTAAGTATGCGAAATTTCAGCTTCTAGACCAGTTTTAGGGTTCCATATTTAAATTTCCATTGGCATCAGTTTGACAGTATCGTATGAAAACTTTTTTAGGGAAATACACAAAAAGTGTGGCACCATATCCCATGACGGGATTAAAAAAAAATGAAGTAGGTACCTAGTTTTCTTCCGGAGACGATGCAAGGGTTTTGTGGGAGAATCGGGCACTATCACGTATGATCGTTCTAGCTATCTCTTTCTTCTATGCTGGAGATTTTTGTCAGGCATCAATACTAAAGTTATATTTGATTTCTATGGCGTGGATCGTGCTTCCAATTTCCAGAAGGTACAGAAATTAATTCGACCTACAGATGTTTTCGGTATTAGTGAACTGACAAGAATGATTAAAATTCCTCAACTCTTAGAATGACACAATAACAATCTCTTAATATCGACAGTTTATTTTATTAGGAGCTATTGTGAGATAATAAGAGGTCAGACCTATTCGTCGAATAATTGGATAAGTATTACGAAATTCATAAGTATTTACATATTAGTTTTTACGTGATTGATAAGGGCGCTTACATGTATCTTACCATCACGCCGTATTCCACAAGGAGTTAGGCAGATGTGTACCTACTAATGTAACCCACATTTACCGGTACGCTTAGCTTGTCTCCTTTATTAAAAAACCTAATAAGGAAATCGAATCCAGGACCACTAGCAGTTGCGCATACAACTACTACATTAGACTAAAAAATATTTTTTCGGTAAGACCTTTAGTATTTCGAGGATTATTTTATAACAACTTTCCGATTATAAATCTTACGCAATATGGGAGCTGTTACTCATTAAATTCGCTCGCGGAAGTCAGAAAACCACTGGTACGTGTATCCGCAAGGCAGAAGGCAATCTTCTAATCTTTAGTTGTAAGTACAGATGGGTTTATGCCAGGGCATTTATTTTTTTCGCCCAAAATGCCTGGGCAGAAACCCATCTATAGTTGTAAGGTATTAAATCCTTACTTCCTTATATAAACGTGAAAGTTTGTGAGTATGGATGTATGGATGTTTGGAATCTGGATGTATGTTTGTTACTTTTTCACGCCAGAAACGCTGAACGGATCTAGGTGAAATTTGGCACAGAGATAAATTAGAGTCTGGAATATCACTTAGTAGTATAGTACTTTTTATCCACTTCGGACCCAATTATGAAGTCCACTAGTAGTAGCTAGTAAAAAATTAAAAAGACATTAAAAGACATTATTTCAGTAATTAGAAAATGTCGGCGCAACCTACGTAGATATTGACTGGTAAAAATGTGTTTAAAATATCGATTTACAGAAATAAATTTATTTAAACTGCCTCGTTAGTCTAGTTGGTCTAGTGGTCGAAAACGCGACTGCTACGCTAGAGGTCCTGGGTTCGATTCCCAGATCAAGCAGTGTTTTTATGTTTAATATACCTAATTACTTAAATACAATTATGCGGAAATTTTTTTTGGCGGACTTGAGGTACGTTCGTATCAATGAAAAAATATCCGCATTTGCATGCATAAGTAATTGAATTTATTGCGTATTTATTTAATTAATATGTGTATTTAATTAAGTATATCTTGTTATAATATCTACCATTTTTTAAGGATACCTATACTACTAGTATTATCATCATTATCTGTGCCTATTCCATCACACCTGTTCCTATTCCCCGAAGCGTAAGGCAGAGAGGTTAGTATGTATGGATACATATGTATGTACCTATGCAGTCCCATGTAATAAGAGCGCCAGCCTGTTGCAATTACCATTAACTGGAGACAAATCCGATAAAGATATCCGTAAATATTTCGGATATATTTTATTACTAGCTTCTGCCGGCGACTTTAACTGCGTCGACTTCAGGATTGGGTCCAACCTGAATAAAAAGTAACCTATTATGTTATTCTAGGCTATAATCTATTTGTGTGCCAAATTTTGTCCAGATCCGTTCAGCCGTTCTGACGTGAAAGAGTAACAAACATCCATACTCACAAACCTTCACGTTTATAGCAAGGATAATTATTTTATATCAAGAATAGTAGCAAGTGGCAGTTTATAGTTTCCTACCCCTGTGGGAGACTGCGTGAGTGAATGTATGTATGTATTTTAATAATCCTGAATTTGAAAAATTGAGATTTTCACCTTGTTTTTTCGAATTATTATGTTTACTTCAATTATGCAAAACTTTATTGGACTGACCTTTCATTCACATTTATTATCAAGGTGAATACACTCGCCGTGCTATAAATACTTAACTCTTTGCTACACATTTTTTTATTATGATAACTTGAATTTAAACTTGAAAACTATAAAAGCGTACCGCTATTATCACAGCTACTGTTATGTAAAAACGTGGTGAAAACTATAATAACCTAATCATTATAATTATTAACACATAAGGGCAATAATTTATCCAAATCATTCAATTTAATCTATATTTTATTATGTTTGTTTGCTCATGTCTGACAGTTTTTCAAGAACTGATAATGACGAAATTGTTTTTGTTTGATAGAGATTTTATGATGGTTCATATCCAGCTTACTAGTAACTAGTAGTTTTTATTATTGATTATAAAGCATAACTTACTTTTCAACGCTTTTCCCTCGGGCGTGCACCTCACAGCATTTATCAAACAGTCCACATAGTTTCTAACTAGTCTTTTATTTGTGAAAATTGCATCAACGTCAAAATAATCATATCTCTGATCGTATTTCGGCATGTTTACCATATCATTTACATCTTGTCCCATTACGGCATACACACAAACACAGATCAAAAACACTGCACGCATTTTAATATATTATTTGTAAAGAACTATTAAAAAATAAATCTTATTCACATAATCTCCGAGGTAAATAGCGCGAATCCGCTCGACGTGACCGTGCGCGCGCGCCGGGCAGGCGTGTTGTTGTGTACCGCGCGTGAGTACCGCTGCGGTTATAAGGTAAAGGTGCGCACGCGATGATCCTGACGCTTTCTTTGCTTTTAGTGCAGATGCAGATAGATATGGACGCCATAATTCTATATAATGTGGTAGGTAGGAGTTCTGAGATAAAACAACATCAGTCTTGGAATATTTTTTTTTTCTTTTTGTTTTCTAAATTTCATAATGGTATTACTGGCATATTAGTTATGCTATTCTGTTTAAAAGTGCAGCTGAACCTGAGATTCAGGGCTGTGATTTCCTTGAGGATAATCCTTAAAATCACTAGTAAGGAGAAAATGAAAAAGCAAACCAAAAACCATAACCATATTTATCCAAAGTCAATGAAATCAGACAGTTATGTCTTTCAATTATTTCAAGATCAATTAAAAGGTCAAGATGTAAAATAATCTCTTTTCTTCGAATTGAAACTGGCAGGTTATATTTCCGGCGGAAATGACATTTGGAAAAGAATATAAAATCACATCACTTGTACGTTTTATTCCAAATTTGAATACGAAAGGCTTCATGGGCTTCGTGTCATTAGTCTTGCAAACTTATGGAGCGTTAATATTTCGAGAAAATGTTTATTTTGTATTGACTTCATTTTAAGGACAACGTCCACTACACCATAAGACACTGTCACTGTACCGACACAAAGAACAATTTGTTTCATCATGAATTGAAACCAACTAGCCAACTATAAGCATTAATAATATTTATAGCGCTGGGCCACTGTAGATAATAATAAATCCAGGTCAGGAATCTCTGGTCTTCCGGTTTTTCTTCAAATTAAATTAAGAAATAAATTCGCTCCATTTTCTATAAAAACTAAGCGACCCGTGTTCGGTTGCCCCTGTGTAAATTTTCCTATCCTTTCCGAATTTTCCGGCGGATTATCAAAAATATTACAAAGACATCGGTCGAGCCGTTCTCAAGTGATAATCTTTACTTACTTACCTAGGTTTAGAATTTTCATGATTGATCAACACTAAATAACAGTTATGAGAGTTGAAATATTTAGCGTCCCGTTCTTTGATCCCGTAGAAGACGGCAGAGTATGACGATGTGCTGCCCAAATATGCACGGGAGAGGTCATGGTAGTGTTTGTTCCCTTGGAGATCTCACAGCCCTCTTAATATGGATTAAGTTAAGTAAGGTTATACGGTAGAAGACCTACACAGACCTGCATCTTCTTTGTTGCAGGATACTTTCACACTGAAGAAAAAATCATTGGTCAATTACATTACGGTGTATTGGGCCGCGGCCTTTACTTAACTTTAAAAACAATTCGTTACTTATCCTTTTGAAACTTATTTTGAAGGAAGTTTGCACCGATTCGAAGAAACAGTATGGTACAATTTGTAACTGACACGCAATGTAAAAATGGTGTAAAGAAATTTCATTTACTGTCGGAAGGCAGTTTTGCAGATGCCTATGTCCAGCAACTATGATAGGCTTGACTTGATCGATTAAAATACAATCGCCTTATTGTTCAGTTGACATTAAGCTAGGTAGTAGACCTTGAGATTCCGGTTTCGATTCTTAGACGTCAGTAAATACGTATCACATTTTGTATTTTATAAATCTGACATTTATAATCAAAATAAATACTCAAGTCAGTATAACTATGTAAATTTTGAGACGAGGCCCGAGCAATGTGGCAGTTATTATAAATTTGAAAAAAGAAAACATCGTAATAAAATCTAAAGGCATAGGTACCTACAGCGTTTCCGTTGCCTTAAAGGTTTCTTAAAATAGAATAGAACAGGTTGATACATTTCTTATAGCCACTAGGTATTCTCATTACAAATACCTGGAATAATGCATTATGAAATATAATGCCGAACACTTTCAATAGGATACACGATGTATGTACATATATACATATTTGTTATGCTCTTGCTCATGCGTCTGAACGCAAACGCGTTAACTAAAACATACTCTGATGTAGCCAATATATAATGCCTTAGTTGATATTATTAGGTATGTACAATAACATGAATGCAGAAGCATTAAGTAATGTTCTTCATAAAAGCAAAGACAGCAATAAGAAAAGCTAACGAAACGTCAAACTATCAAAATGATTACTTCGATCCAATCTCAGCTGATTATTTATCGTTAAATCACTGTTGCGTCTGCGCACCGTTTTGAAAACACTTAAATGAGGAAGTCCCATTGTCCGCGACCACCGGTTCGGAACTCGCATGTATTTACATAAATTAGTCTAGTGGGTTGCGACAGATCTGCATTGTGTAGGAACATTGCCTGTCGGCTACCATGGTGGTTGAAAATGGGCACATCCCCACGCTGTGGTTTTCGAAAGAGACACTAGTTTATATTTTATTTTACTCCGTGAAAGTTATAAGGTACAATAATGAGTTTAGCTTCCGAGGTATAGTATTTCCTTGATAAATTGATTTACGCATCATATTACAAACGACGTCGGAAGAACTGCTTAAAATTACGCTTCTAATACATTTATGTAAGACTGGCTACATTATTTCCTTGCGCTATTGAGCAACTTTCTGGAATCAATTCGTAGGAATAGCAACTGTTCCTTAGAAATTTTCTAACGGGAATCAATATGTTTTATCGAAAGTGCTATTTTTAACTCGTTTTGCGGTTTTGGGTAGACCCCCTGCTTACCTAATTTAATTTATTTGCAAACCATGGATTCTTATATTTTCCACTGACATAGACCCCTTGTAGATCGTCGTCGACCCCTCGGAATCGATATAGACCATTTAGGTATAAGATCATGAATATATCGGAAGTAAGATTCGCACTTGACATTTTTGCATGGAGTGTATATATGAGTACAATACCGAGACGTCAACAACATTTAGCACTTGGTTGTTAACGAAGTATTCCGTTCTTTAGAAAGTCGACGACATGCGACACGGGAGGCCAGGCTTGTTTACCAAAATATTTATAGTGAACTTGATTTTTATTTTTGCAATACCGCTAAAAATATTGATTTTGCATTGATTAAAACTTGAAAAAGCAATTCGTTAAAAAGTAATTCGCGTTCTGTTCAAAATTCCCACTCAAACGTCGCGGGGACCATAATACCCGTTGGTCCACGTCAGTTGTGGGTCTCGTCAGCCCACTCCACTGCATTGCAAGGATCCATGGCCGTAAACATGGGGGAATGAATTCCTGTCTCGGATCCAAAGCTCGAACAGTCCCCAAAATACATTCCTGGTTTCGACCTTCCATTATGAAACTCCCAAGTGGGGGTAAAAACCACACAAGTTGCCTTCCCTTGCCCTATAGACACGGCCATAATGCGTGGCATTCGCCACGACCATGACGGGCTGTATTTCAGCGTTCACTGGACCCCTTCAAAGAGTGAGGGCTCGCCTCGCATCCTACTTGAAGTGATACCCTGGCTCTCATATGTAAACAGTTTTCTACTATAAGTAAGCTTTTATCACACACTGTTCTAACTTCTAAGTATTTGTAACTGAAACCAAAAACAGAAAAACTACTTACCCTCTCAAACTTATGAAATAAGTACCAACAATTTATTAAGGATTTTTAATTGTCCCTTTTAACAACTTTGGACCAAGGTAGCTACGTTCATTTAGTTTACAAATCACGAAAACGTTCTCGAAACGATTTTTCCCAAAAATTATTCGAATTCGTTTCAAGAACGTTTTCGGGAGAACAAACTAGGTCGATTTTTCTCTTATACTTATACGATTATTGCCTACAGGATGAAATTTAATAAATGCGACGAATTAAAATAAGTTTATTATTGAATGTGTAACAAAGAAAATGTATAACAGGTGATTATGGAACATTATTACAGTATTGTAAAGAAAGTTTGGCAAAGTCTCGTCTACTTTACTCGAGAATAGAAAAAAAAAATAGTAAATGCAAAGCGTTAAAAGGTACTTCACGTAGTAACTATTTGCGTAATGGCGCGCCTATTTTGATGCTTGCTTGAAATAAATTATTTGTGTTTTTTTTTAATTAAATACCGATAATTCATGCCTACCTGAAGACAATAGCTTAGTTTGCACCATCTAAAATATATAATAAAAATATTTTTGGACAATTTAGATCATTGAAATTACTTTTTAAAATGAATAATTAACGGTTATTAAACTTAGCATTTTGCCCGCCCGCGCCGGCCATGTGGGGTGACCGACTTGCGGAAGGCAGCTGGCAGCGATTGGAAGAGGAAAGCCGAAGTTCGGGCTCTGTTGCGTTCACTAGGAGAGGCCTACGTCCAGAGAGTACGATTGCTGATGATGAACTTCCCATTTCGATTTTTCACATGTTTTCAAAGTCACCTGTATAATAGTAGGTATTGGTGGATTAAAACAATGATATTGTTACTACCTACATCAATTGTATGAAATCCGATGTGTCCCAAACATATTATAGTTAATACAAACCACGGTTACTAGTATTATATTATTTCTGCCACGGTATTCCCAAGAAAAAAGACACGAACTTTAAAAATATAAAAATAGCGTTTTTCAATCCGGATTTCATAAGAATTTGGGGCCAATGTGCTCTCGAGCCAATTGGATAAGCCAAATTATGGTTAATACTTATCATGGACGAAAATATACCAAGGCCGCATCCTAAAATACATTTTGGTTTTTAAAAATTAATATCTCACTAAAAAAGGCAACACATATAAAATTGTGTTGAAAGGTCTCCGCCTAGTGTTCCGTATCACAGATTAATAACTGTTACAACGTAAACTGTGTTATGGGCTGTCATTAGTGGCTTAATACGTTTCTCTTCATAAACGTCTACGTACGGTTCAATGGGCAGAGACCTTTAATTGAAAATAAAGCTATGCAAGTGTAATGATTTTATAAAATAATGACAAGACATTTATAAAGGTTTCCTTATCACGAGCGACAGATGGCGCTTGTAGTTGAACTATTCGTTATTAAACGCCCTTTTTATTACAAATTAGTCAAGTATAAGTAGGTGTTATATTATCAATTTGTCTGTGTAATCAATTTATAACTATTGCTAAATTTAAAGTTAATCTAATGTATTTAAATTAATCAATTGATCATGCGTACTGTGTACTTCGCTCTGATTGGTCTAACCCAGCTGAGTGTTTGCCTACGTTTAAGAGTGGGGAACATTCGGCTGGTAATAGATCAATCTGTACTGGGACATTCTATTCCGAGGCGTTGAGCAGTAGACATAATATCTTATAAGCCAGTGCTGTTGTTGTATAATTGTTAATAATTATTGAGCGATTAAGTGATAAGTGATTGTTGATAATTACATACTGTTGGATGAATAAATACTTGTAATACTCAGTCTGAAGTGTATGATTCGTCACATTTCAGAAGTGGGATATGCCTACAAGAAAATCCACAGATACAGTAATGTTGAGTGACGTATGTCTAGAGGTTATGTATGCCTACAATAGAAAGCCAAGTGTGCTTGAGTTACTAGAGGCTATGTATGCCTATTGAGCCATGTGTGCTTAGATTGTTAGAGGTTATGTGTGCCTACAATAGGAAGCCAAGTGTGCTTGAGTTACTAGAGGCTATGTATGCCTATTGAGCCATGTGTGCTTAGATTGTTAGAGGTTATGTGTGCCTACAATAGGAAGCCAAGTGTGCTTGAGTTACTAGAGGCTATGTATGCCTATTGAGCCATGTGTGCTTAGATTGTTAGAGGTTATGTGTGCCTACAATAGGAAGCCAAGTGTGCTTGAGTTACTAGAGGCTATGTATGCCTATTGAGCCATGTGTACTTAGATTGTTAGAGGTTATGTGTGACTACAATAGGAAGCCAAGTGTGCTTGAGTTACTAGAGGCTATGCATGCCTATTGAGGCATGTGTGCTTAGATTGTTAGAGGCTACGTATGCCTATTGAGCGACGTGTGCTTAGATTGTTAGAGGTTAATTATTTTTATTTTATTTATTTAATTTTGATGAGGTACATATTAGGTCTTACGAAGTAATATAAAGCCCCACAAAACTGTACAAACAGTTTGACTGTGGGATCAATTTTAGTCTTAATAACATGTAGGTAGGTACATAATTAGTAATGGAGTGCACAATTAATGTTTTATGGTAGGGTATCTAAAAGTTATTTTATTTTTTTTATTTACACGCAGTTTTATAAATCTTATTTGGATATTCTCCAGTTTATCTATATAGGTTTTTAAATGTGAGGCCGTAGCAATCAAGAGCATAATCCAAAATAGATTCCACTAAAGAAGTATAAAGTAGTTTTAGTATACCAGTAGGAATAGGAGTTATGTGTACCTACAATAGGAAGCCAAGTGTGCTCTAGCTACTAGAGGCTATGTACGCCTATTAAGCCAAGTGTGCTTAAAGATAGTAAGCCAAGTGTGCTTAAAGTTATTTTGGCCAAGTGAGTCAAAAGTTTTGGGCCAAGTGTGCCCAATAGGAACGGAACTATCCTCAGACGCGTAAGTAAAGCATGATTTATACTAAGAGAACAATTAAAAGAATTATTATGCGACTAAGTGCGTTGCAGATAGTTGTGTATATACCCTCTATTAATTTTATAAATTGGAAATGGGAAACATTTATTGGAAGACGTATATTTTTGATTGATCTTTTCATGCATAACTTCGAATTTATGGAGCTATTAATTTTAACCAGTTCGAGTAGATATTTTAGTAATATAAAATGAATTTAATAATAATAGAAAAAAAAAAAGGAGTTTTTAACTTGTTAGTGTCAAATTGAAACAATACTTATACATTTTTATGTTTTGAGGCCATGGAATCTGATGATACCAATGAATGATGATGAAACCAATGAATGCATACTCCAGACGAAGAGCCGCCAGTTTAGTCGTACAACCATTTACCAAATGTTATACCGAAGTTCAATCCCTCCAGTAAATCTCAGAGTATTGAAGGTTGTTTATGAAAGGTAAGTGTGTAATATATGAATGGGACGAGAAGCAGACCATACATTTTGCCCGACAAAAACTTGTCGGGCTAGCAAAAAAAAAAAAGGAAAGGTAAAGAAATATTGGTACGTACAAATTCAAATTCAAATCTTTATTGTTTTCATATATAATTAGGATGTTACGAGTTACAATAATGTGTGTCAAAATGAAAAGGTACAACATGAAGTAATGAAAGTTTACGTGAATATTTTTATGATAAATTGATGCTGATATACAAGCTGATATGATATTAGTGATAAAAAGGCTGTAGGTTGTGCAACTCACGGCATTTATGATAAATCTATTAGAAATGGAGCTCAAGCTTTAAATTGTAATGAACCGGAAAGACTCGCTACATATTCTCAGTTCTCAGCATACCTAGTTAGAACCTATTTCTACAAATAGAAAGCGTCATGAACTCATGATCATACCTCGCCTTCGACTTCAAATGATACCTCCAATTATTTGTTTTAATTGTCGTCGTAAAGAACACTCTTACACCAGATGTCCCAAGTCCCTTGATAAGCGTCTAAAGTGTGACAGGGCGCTAGAACGAAAATTGCAAACCGACACCGTTAATTCCATGAATAGACCCAAAGTCAAGCGATGAAATAGAACGTAAAGTCCTTACAACTTCTACACACAGTAACAGTAATAACAAGTTTTACAAACGGGTAAATAATCGAGTTTTCGTTGGGATTGATAGATTATTAAGATTGGGTATAGTAGGACCCACTATTTGGAACCGTGCACCTAGTTTTGGCAATTCAAAAGTACCTGTATTATTGGTTTATTTGAAATGGATGATTTGACTTTTGACTTATGTAATGTGTGAATATGATGCAAACAGCCTTGACCCCGTGAAAACTGTGTCGAGATTACCTATAGTCAAAGGTTTTGGTAGTGACACCCGTATATAGTACGTTCTTAGGATTGATGAAATCGAATCGAATGTAAGTACCTACTTATGGTTAATTATGGGTTTATGCAGACTGCGTTACTCATTGGATAAAATTTTAAAGTCCTGAGCTTCGCAGCAAACCAATGATTTGGGCCCCTTAAAGCTTACCTTATCGGATCTCATTCAATTAGCCAGAAACAAATCGGAATTAGTTGAAGTTTCGGATTTAGGTTCTTCTTATCCTGGGAATGTTTATATAGAAGGTTATAATAGTAATAAACTTGGCAAAGAATATAACTTACCTCAAGGCACATATCGTCTAAGCATGGGTAAATGTCACCTTATTATCAAATTTAGCTAATCAAACCCTGAATTTTCCCAAAGAATTTTTCCCAAGATTCGTTGCATCGCGATGCTCTAATTGCAAAAGCAATGCCTTTTGTAAGAAAAAAAAGAATTATATGCCCTAACAAAATCACGAGAGATATTACTGACTTGGCTCCTTTGATAAAGTCTGAAATCAAAGTCGGTCCCTCAAGTTGGCAAATGGATAAGCCTTACCTACGCATTATCGCAGTCGTATCGTGAATTTTTTTGCATTTAACTTGAGCGAGATAGGTTGTAATAACTCTATTAAAATGAAGATAGACTTGCTTAATGATAGACCTGTCACACATAGACCCTATCGCTTATCGCACTTCGAGAGAGGACAGGTACGAGAATTTATTGATGACTTGTTGCGAAATGATATAATACAAGAATCCGATTCCGATTGTGCTAGTTCTATAGTATCATTTGGGTAGAAGATCAATTTCAAGCATTAAAATAAAAGTTTGAGTAATAGACCAACACTAGCCTTATACAATCCTAAACTTGATACGGAGTTGCACACAGATGTTAGTTCCTTAGGTGTGGGAGAAAGTACAGTGGCAGTCTAGCCTTCGGGTACTTAAGCCGCTTGCTTATTTTAGTAGGCAGACGATACCTGAAAGGCGTCATTTACAATCTTATGAAATTTGAAGTTTTGTGTTTATCTGTTGGGATTAGAATTTAAAATTGTAATAGACCATAATACGCTCCGAACCATACTAACCAAACGAGTATAGACCCGGTATTCGTATGACACATGTCGATGCATTAAGCCGAAATAACATTCTCTGCCTTCTGACATTAAAGACGAGTCTTCTGTTAAAGTATCGAGACTGACAATTGGATATTAACACTACAAATGTAGATCCAAACATTTCGCGTATACTTAAAAATTCTTAAGCCTGAATCTGACGAAGAATCTAAAGATATTAGGAAAAATTATGTTATTAAAAATCATAGAGTATAAAGAATTGACGATGAAATACGCCTAGTTGTCCCTCGTAGTGCTCGCTGGAAAATATGCCGTTATAATCATGATGATATAGGACATTTAGGCATTTCTAAAACGACTGAGAGAATTCAATCTGTCTTTTGGTTTCCAAGGCTGCGGCGATAAAATTCGGTGCATTCGGTACGCTTATAATAAAGATGATGCATCCAGACAAAAGACTGAATAATTGTATCCTATAGAAAAAGTTAGCGTCCCATTCCATACAATTCACCTAAACCATCTTGGTTCGTTTGTAAAGAGTAAAAACGGCAATGCCTAAATTATTACAATAGTTGATTGCTTTACAATATATATATATGTGAAAGCGGTAAAAGACACGAAAACAAAAAAAAAAAAAATGACTTTGGCTTACCATCTCCAATAATACCTGATCACGAGCTTTTGCGACAGTCATAGCACTAAACATGTCCCTATCGCTGTAGTTTGTTGCAGGGCAAAAAGTCAAACTGAAAGATATAACCAAACCATCTTAAACGCATTAGCAAAACATAATGACGGAAATGACGAACGCAATTGGGAAATGTGTCTTGGCAAAATCCAATGGGGTGTAAATAATTCAGTTAATTCTTCTACCAAAAAGACTTCCATAGGGGCTTTATTTGGCACCACAATAAAAATACCTCGAGAACTAAAAGATATCCTAAATGACGATGTATTTAAAAACAGACTAAATAAACACCTATTACAATAATGTTATTACATGTACACGCTAAAAGAATTCTTTGAAGATAAAAATAAAAGATAATTAAATTATAATTAATAACAATAAAATCTTTGTGCAATAAAAACAATTACCAAAATAATAACAATACCTTACATTTCTGTAAATTGACTACCTAAATGGTTATTTAATTTTAAGTAAAAGTTTATAATTTTATTTTCTAATATTGTAATTTGTTAAATTATAATTATGTAATTAACTTGTTAGTACCCATGTATTCTATGCTGTGCCCCAACGGGGTTTCATGTTGATACTTACCAAACTAGAGATCTATGTATATTTACACAGAAAGCAATAATGATAACGACAAACTATTTCATAGAAAGGAGTCGGACATCAATGAATAGCCGAATGTAATGATTTTGCATTTTTGATTCGTGTTTGTTCAAACAGTTTAAGCATGTAATATTTCTGTATGTATGACTTATGTTATTGAATTACGATAACGTGCGTCAGGAGATCGCACGTTGTCGGATGGCCGAATGTAATGATTTTATAAAATAATGACAAGACATTTATAAAGGTTTCCTTATCACGAGCGACAGATGGCGCTTGTAGTTGAACTATTCGTTATTAAACGCCCTTTTTATTACAAATTAGTCAAGTATAAGTAGGTGTTATATTATCAATTTGTCTGTGTAATCAATTTATAACTATTGCTAAATTTAAAGTTAATCTAATGTATTTAAATTAATCAATTGATCATGCGTACTGTGTACTTCGCTCTGATTGGTCTAACCCAGCTGAGTGTTTGCCTACGTTTAAGAGTGGGGAACATTCGGCTGGTAATAGATCAATCTGTACTGGGACATTCTATTCCGAGGCGTTGAGCAGTAGACATAATATCTTATAAGCCAGTGCTGTTGTTGTATAATTGTTAATAATTATTGAGCGATTAAGTGATAAGTGATTGTTGATAATTACATACTGTTGGATGAATAAATACTTGTAATACTCAGTCTGAAGTGTATGATTCGTCACACAAGTGAGTGTAAGTAGGGACTTACAGCAAAGTAATTTCCAACGTCAAGATAATTCTTTCACGCGTGTTAAAGTTTCTTGAAATGAGGTATCGTTAGTTATTTTTACTCTGAGATTGATGAAGGGTAGGTTGGGACTTCTGCAGGTAAAACAAAAACAAAATTGTGGTCTGCAGTTGTAAATCTGCAATCGTTTTTTTTTACTAACCTGTATTATATTGCTAAGCAAAGGCCCCATATTCTTCCACTGATTTCATCAATAATTAAAAGTAGTTGTGCAGATCAAAAGATCGTTATTTTTGTAGATTTATTAAGGATTTACAACGTTTTGGTTATTGCCCATTTTTTGTGTCAAACTACTTAAAATCTGGTCCCAAATTGTAACTAAAGATGTTCGGATTTCCCCACGGTTATACCTAATCTGTTTGAACTCTTCGTTTTTTTCCTATAAATAAAGGTAAGTTATGTTTTATTGTATCTACCTCCAATTCTCAGAAATAAGACGTATATTTTAATAATTCATTAACATTCATTTTATTATATTTCATCCTTATTAATTGTTTACGTAATAGAAATAATTACATTGCTTTGTCAGTAAATCAATTTGTGTCAAAATAATTAATATGCATGATTTGACTATAAAATTGACGATCAAATTTTTTTACTATCTTATTTTTTTTACTTTTAGATAATCATTACGCTAAATTTGGCGCAAACTATTTTGATTGCATTTTATGGCGATTCATGTTATTATGGATTAATTGCATGGATCATAAATATTTTTTATTACACAAGATCGGATTTTAGAGTTCGGTAAGACATTAGAAAAACTAGGTTTATTTACATTTTTAATACTTATTTTGTTCTGCCTATTCTGCAACTAAGTATTTTTATGTAAACTTTTATTTTTTATGTAAGTAGGTATATAAGATTCAACGTAACGTAAGCAATATAAGGTAGGTACAATATTTAATATTTTCAAAATTATTTTTGATTAGAATGCTGCATAAATTATTGTAAACAGTTTAATGTGAAAAAAAAAATCTTTTTAGTCCATTTATTGTAACTTTTTATTCTAAAGTAAGTATACAAAGGTTTGATAATCATCAATCAAGGCGCCATACGGTCAATTTTCGGCCGAAAAGAACCTGTGGACCTTTATATGGCTGATATTAGCATCACAAATTACACTGAGATCTAAGAAGTTATTTAAAAAAAAACAACGCAACGTGATGTGTAGTGTCGAAACGGAGCCAAGCGATAGTATATATAGTACCTAAGGCTGTCCGTTCACTAGAGTGAGATTAAGAAAATTTTAAATAGTTTATTATTTATGCGTATGAATGGACTGAATTATAATAATATCGACATAACTCGAAAATAAGGCCAGGAAATCTGGCAAAATATTTTGGCACAGGAACAACTTTGAAAGCCTCGTGATTATGAGATTGTTTCGTGAACCCATATTCGACAAAAATGTAACACTGTTTAATTCTCTACTCTGTTATCCCGCTCCGCTCCGTTTTGTCGCTCCGCTTTAGTGGACAGGCAGCCTATGCTACTAATTTTAACACAAAGGAGCTTTCGGACGAAAGTTGTAAAGTGACGCTAAAATACAATAAACAACAAACATTTTAAAACTGCACATCGTAAAGGAATATTTGTTTTAGAATTTCTCTTTTTTGAGTGAATGACCTTAGAATACATACCTATGTATTCTAAGGTCATTTACAGAAAATGTGGTAGTAAAATACTTAAAAATTACAAAAAGATAGTTTTGTGCAAGTCCAAAACGATTACAAATTATGTACCTATTTAATAAAACCAAAAAGGTTTTTCATTGAGTTTGTCTTGAAAAATTAAAAAAGAAAAAAAAAAGAGCACTGGCTGCTTTACGCCAAGAAAATAAATGCAGGACATTTATTCGTGATGATGAAATTATTTAAAATAAAACTTACTGGCATTTTAAATTAATTTAGCTAGGCAAGTGGCCAGTAGCTCTTCAATTATAAAAACCTTATACATATTTATGTAATTGCAATAATAAAATTATTTACGAATTTGAAATAGGAATAATTTTTTGTAGGTACAGTAAGTGGGTAGTTGGGTACCGATTTAATTATCAATTAAAGGACATAATTGCCACATTAGTCTAGTGGTCCCAAGCGCGACTGCTACGCTAGAGGTCCTGGGTTCGATCCCCAGGTCGAGCAAAGTATTATTGGGTTTTTCTATGAAATTCTCAGTAGCAGCTCGGAGTCTGGATTTGTGCCCGGTTAATGGCAATAGGTTCGCCCCCTATTACATGGGACCTAAACATACCGGCGAACTGTGGGTGTACATTAGTATGCCTCTGCCTAACCCTTCGGGGAACACAGGCGTGTTGGTATGTTAAATAGGAATATTTTTTTTCGTAGGTACGGTAAGTAGGTAACCTACCGATTCAATTACCAAATAAAGGACATAGAATTTTAAATGATTTTAATAGATTGGTCCTAATGGATCTTGTTCGAATTACAATACAAATACAGCAAACATATGCAGTGTATTCATATTCATATTCATTTATTGCATTCCTTAATGTACAAAAATATATAAAACAGATGGTAGGCTTAAATCTAGGAATCAAATATGAACCCTGTTGGGCACAGCACAGCTTAGTAGGAGAGAGGGAGACGTGTGTATTTATTATATTATTTTGTTCTACTTAAATTTTCCAAGTTGAAGTCAATATTATTTATTATTATTATTATACATTTTATTTATTATATTTACGTACCTATTATTTACGATTTTAACTATAATATTTTATTGCACTATTTATTTTTTATTTTATCACAATAATATAGATAATAATGTAGATTATATTATTGTGATATAGGTTAAGTACGGTTAAGTTTATCTAATTTATTTTCTAACTACCTCTATTGAGTAAATATTTTTTGATAATCTAATTAATGCAATTAGTGAGAATTTGTTTATGCATTTTTTCCCATTATAGCTAAATTCTATTTTATTTTTGTATTTAGTTTCTGGTGTTAATGGTTCTTATTTTTAATTATTTTTTTATATTTCTCAATATAGTACGTTTATTTTTATTTTATTTTATTCGGTGTTTATTTATTTTGATTTGTTTATAGAATATAAAATATTTATTAAATATATAATTGATAATATTAAAGTATTTATTTTTACTTAAATTTAGTTATGTCTGTATTGTTAGCAAATATTATATTATATCATTGTACGAGTACTTACGTAGGTTTGCACGGTGCACGCAGCGATTAATGAACATACGTGTTTGTGAATAACCTAATTAAGTTTACTTACATCATTAAACAAATAACTCTAATCTGTACCAATACGGCCCAATTTTTAGCTAGAGATCTAGAGATCATACCATTGTTTTTCTGCTAATTGTATATTCCTAAGTATTTCAAAATATATAATATTTTGTAATACTGAGGATCGCTTTTGTTCAAGTAGTCGGGAATTTTAATGAAGAACTTTAATTAATAGTTGGGAAAAGTTCTCAGACAATGCATATTTTGACCTACATATCTAAGTGACTAGGTACTATGTATTTTTCAGAAAGGCTTTATGCATGGCAGCGGGTTGTCATACCAAGTGTGCTACTTATTTCTTAGTGACGATCAATTTACTATACAAAGAAGAAAACTTATGTGGAGAGGCGAGGTGTATCGCCCCTCCAACCAAAGGGAGGATCCTTCGACCAGGCGGGTGTTTTGCCTGGCGGGCCACGGCCCAACGGTTGTCGGGCAGTTGTGTAGATATATCCAAGTTGGTTCGTGCGGGCAAGTCCTTGCACGTCACGTCTAGTTTATATATAGCACGGTAGATGTCGCTACACTTATTTTCTACATTTATTTGTCTAACCCAATTCTCTATTTTAGGGTACGGATAAGTAATACGTAAGAATTAGGGAAAAAAATCCACATAAACGTAATACCAAAATTAATCGTAATTTAAACACAATTTAATCAACCTGTGTTAATTTTCGTATTCAGATACCTTTAGGCCAGGTTCCTACTCTACCATTTCGTCCAAAATACTTCACTGGAAATAAATGTGAGTTAATTTAATTATTGATAACATTACCAAGTTTGGAACAAATTTCCGGCCGTTTATTTCCAGTGAAGTAGTAGCAAACGAATTGTTACGGTAGGAACCTAGATTAACGGTATCCAAATCCGAATAATGACACAATTTGATAAAATTTTGTCATCGATTTGTTTTGTTTTCGTATTACCTACGTTTTTATGGGCATTTCAAGCTCCGCCGGACCCTTAATGTTTCTTATTTTATTGGTTAATTTGATTGGGATTATCTGCGCCTATACCTCTAAGCCCCTTTCGTATCGAACAGGGTTTTAACATTGTGTATATGTTTAAGATAAGATAAGATACCGGGTGATTTAAGTGTTAAAAACACGAATAAATCGTAAATATAGCGAATTTTGAATTCGAAAACATTTTCTCGGCACAAATGTATACCTATTTATTGTAAAATTAATTTATTATATACAGGTTTACGTAGCAATTTATGGTCGATATACTGCATAATATTAAAACAAATTTAGGTATTTATTTATTTTTAATTATATAAACAAGTGGACATCAAAATTAGTCGGTAATAATAACATAACATACCACATACCATCACGCCTGTATTCCCCGAAGGGCTAGGCAGAGGCGTACAAATGTACACCCACAGTTCGCCGGTATGTTTAGGTCCCATGTAATAGGGGGCGAGCCTATTGCCATTAACCGGGCACAAATCCAGACTTCGAGCTGCTACTGAGAATTTCATAGAAAAACCCAATAACACTTTGCTCGACCTGGGGATCGAACCCAGGGCCTCTAGCGTAGCAGTCGCGCTTGGGATCACTAGACTAATGAGGCAGTCGGTAATAATAGTATAAACACAATCTGGCTGAATAGTCGACAAAAACTATCAAGAAAGAAAAAATATATTGCATAATGCAACCTTTGTTACTATCTATAGCAGAGTTGCCAAGCAATTTGATCTACAATTAAAGTAACTTGTTTACTGGCGTAGTTACTAACGTAGTATGGTATTACCAGAAAGCAGATATCTTAAAGACCCTTTTACGAAGTACTATTTAACTGCCTGTTAATTGCTATCGGTAGAAGTAATAATTAATTTGTACCAATGCAATGTAACAATTGCACGACATAATAGTAATATATGTTATTATTATGGTAGGTACACGAAGCATTTTACTCTCCATGGATGAGAGACTAAATGATGCAAATATCAGCAAGCTCGTCGTCGAGAGTCGAGACACTTTTTTATTGGAAAGGGCATAAATTGTTAGATTTGCCATATTTAGTATAAAATTAATAATACATATTTTTTTACTAACACAGTTTTAAGTGGGTACTAAGTACTAACATTCCTACTATGGATTTACATAAACAGTGCGCTGAAATGAATCAATAATTAAGATGTAATTAATCTTCTGTACAACAATAAATCACTTTATATTTAAAGAATATTGTAGTGCTACTGAGGCATATTTAGAATAACAGTGAATTATTAATTGAAAAACAGTAGAGAGATTGCAAAATACAGTTATAAAAACTGACGAGAGTATTAAGCAAGTCTAAATTATAAGTATAAAAACCATTAGTGCGTCTTTCTTACATGTTACAAGATTATTAATTGAATAAAACAATTCTAAATTCAATATTTCCAGTGTTTTTTTTTATGGAATAGCGGGCAAACCAGCAGACGGATCGCCTGATGGTAAGCAATTACCGTCGCCCATGGACACCCGCAACACCAGAGGAGTCACAAGTGCGTCGCCGGCCTTTTAAAAGGGAGTACGCTCTTTTCTTGAAGGTTTGATGGTCGTATTGGTCCGAAAATACTGCAGGCGAAAGTTCATTCCACAGTTTTGTTGTGCGAGGGAGAAAGACTGCCAACCATCAAGATGATGGGGATGGAACTGATGATGATGATGATTTTATGTGATGCGGTTACTCGGTCTTTTCGTTCCTGATAAGGGCACTTTATTTAAATAAATAAAAAACATGTGCACTGACAGTTACCTGTCAGTTAAATCAATTAGCCATGTTGATTAACGATGTGGAAATAAAAACAATGTAAGTTTAAAACTTCGAACAAATTAATGAAAAAACTTTTTTCCCTGACAGATTTTGTTTTTATAAAATCTTTGTGCTTTTTAGCCTTATGTAAAAAAAACATGAGTTTTCATTCTTAAAAAAGAATTCAATATGAATTTGATAATGTTTCGTGTATTTATCCAATGGTAGGACGCCGATGTTCCAAGAGTTCATCATGAATTTCTTATCAGCTGTTCTACCACGATTAATTTTTTTTTAAATACACGTCACGCAAGTTGTAAATTACATCTAATAATTTTATTCACACTGTACTTAAACATCTTTTTTTATGGAAACCTGCCGATATTTTCAGCAATTTCTTTGAAACATCTTTAAAAAGGACAGAAAATATTAAGAACTATCAACTGCTCGGTATGTGGTTAATGCTATCTTTGTTGACTCAATGCAATAGTCGCAAGTCAAAATATTACCAACTAAGCTTTATTAATGTGCCTAGTTAAATCAGAAAGAGAATGTCAAAATTTTAATATTTTGACTTGTGAGTTGTGTCACTACTAAACTAAGTCGACGTCTTGTTCTCATAATTAGTTCAGATCATTAACAACAACATCGGCACAAATAAAATGAGAATTTGCCAAGTGTAAACATAGTAAGAACGTGTATATATTTATTTATTCCCCACAAATGCACCTACTAAGTATTTTGAGTTTGAGTTGTGACAGCTGATAAAGATTTCTGTACGTAACTACCTTATTGGTGTTCGCAAGTAAGTAAGTATAGTTTAGTTAGTGATGTGCAGCTGCAGATAGCATCCACAAGTTTGATTACAAACAAAAAAAATCTATATATGTACATATTTCTTCACCTTTATTTATTTATTAGGTACCAACTATCAAAGTTAAAATGTTTTATTTCGAAATATACCACAATATTTTATGTACTTTTGAAAATTCTAGAAAACTAGTTGCAGGGTTCCCAAAAGTGGAATTTATGGTGAAGAGCCTGCATGAAACTCCAGAGATACTCTTTAACCTTGACCTCATAGACCTCGAAAAAATTTATAGATACTTTTTATACTGACCTCTTTACATAACATTGTTTGCATAAAATTCGCCGAAGTCTCGATACGTGACGTAACATGACACCATACAAATGGGTGCCTGCTTCGTCTTACTGCCAATGAACTCGACCACACTTTCCCCAGTTCGGATGTTTATGGTGACGTAAATATCCACTAACCACTTCCGGACTGCGTCAGAAGGAGGGTTATTTTATTGTTTACTTGCCTCATTACATTATATTATTATGTCTAGTGGTAGGTACTAAGCGCGACTGCTACGCTAGAGATCCTGGGTCCTTTTTCTATTAAATTCGCAGCAGCAGTTCGGAGTTTGCTTTTCGGCCTGGTTAGTAACAATCTGCTTGCCTCCAATAGGAGGCAAGCAGATTGTTGCATGCAGATTGCATGTAATAACATGGAACCTGAATACAGGCGTGATTATGTGAGCTTATCTTTTTTTTTAATTTTATACGCAAACAAGCAGACGAGCAGCCTGATTGTAAGCAGTCATCGTTGCCCATGGTCCTGCTACACCAGAAGAGTTACTAATGCGTTCCTTGCAGACTGCTGGAGCCGCAGCAAACGAAGGGAAACTGGTTCTCACGCGCAAATTTTGACACACACCAAATTGCTTTATAACAGACTCCGACATTGCCTATGTCTATCTGAATGGCACTGTGAGGAATCCCGTCCCCACACGATGTAAACTCTTTGCTATGGTTAACATGAGATGACAAAGTTCCACAAAAAAAGCTTTAATTTAATTCGGTTAGAATCGATTTGCAAAGTTAAGCTGTCTATGGATAGACGATCCTTATTACGCCGCCATCGTGTCTCAGAGAAGACGTGTCCCGATTTTCATATGAATATCTATGATAATCACAAAAGGCTAAAACCTAGTACCTAGTTTATCCACTAACGGCCAGTTTCTATATCCTATCTGTCGGCAATTATGACATAAGCTCCATACAGCTACTGTCAAAATCCTATCTCTTGTAAGCAAATCTACTGACAGATAGGATATAGAAACCGGCCGTTAAAGCAGTTTTTACTAATGTCGAGTAGAAGTATTATGCATAATATAATTATTGGCTATCCAAGCCACCGCGCTACCGCTATTTATGTTTTATAACCTATAATAAGTATTACAGAAATAATTACTTTACGGTATGTATCTATATAAATTACGGAACTAGGATATAATTATATAACACATACTGTAACGGCTGTCCAGTCCAGTGACGTCATAATGAGAAAGGTTAGTTAATTATAAATAAAACAACATGGAAACAAAAATAAATTTTAGGTATTCCGTTTGCCAACTATATATAATTATATTCATTAAGCGAGAAAGCTTATCTTAGTAACCCGTAAGTTAAAACGTGACCGTACTATGAATGAACGAATCCGAGAGATAATCTGTGAATGTATGATTCTTCTGTAGAAATGAGGTCTAATGTTTCATTCGAACGAAGTCGCGGGAAACAACAATCTATGTTGTAATCAAACTCGCTATACACCGCGGTGCCACCCGTAGTTATGTAGTTTTTGCCAATCTCATAAGAATTTCCAGAATGATTTCTTAGCGGATTTCTACACTCTATAAGTAACCTACCAGTTAAATCCTCTCGGCCACTGCCTAGCATTGAGACAGTAAACATACTATCACACCTGTAATATACACCCACAGTTCGCCGGTATGTTTTAGATCAGATGTAATAGGGGCGAGCCTATTGCCATTTACCGGGCACAAATCCAAGCTACTGCTGAGAATTTCATAGAAAAAACCAATAACACATTGCTCGACCTGGGGATCGAACCCAGGACCCTAGCGTAGGAATCGCGCTTGGGACCACTAGACTACTGAAACAGTAAAATGAATGATAAATGTGCTATTTAAAAAAATTACGTCATAAAGTACAATGAGCTAATTGAATGGTGCCAGTATCGTTCAAATTCAAGGTCAAGATTCTTGATGCGTCAAATCCGAGGCATCATTATTTTCAATTTTTTTTAGTCTCACCACTTCTAATACTTTAGAGAGCTCATAGCTTGGTATGCGACTATTAGCATCAAAAATATCGAGACAGTATTGATCATTACAACAGAGTATCAAATTTTTATTACTAACCTGATGTCTGTAAATAAATCATATTCTAGAATAACCAGACAATAACTAAAATTGAATTTATTATTTTATGGACTTGAAAACAGGTTTACACGATCGATATATTTGATGAACGCACCGAATATAAAATTACATTAATAAATCGATTATGCAAATCGACTAGCACTCGAAAACACATTGCTAGCAATATAGATGGTTCGATTTTTGAATTGAACATTTTTATTCGCGAACGTCTCGTAGGTACCGTTCTTTCTCATTAACTGATGCATAAACTGTGGATATCATTGCGTGTATTCAAATCATTAAGTTGTCGTATTTATTGCATTGATAGTTTTTTAATGATTATAAGGTAATAGTGTAGTAGCTATGATATAAACTCGGGGAAAAGAAGACTTATCTACTTACAAACTAAGTGACTGAGAATCACAAGGCATAATTTTTGTTTGACTTCTGTCAAATTGAACATTGAAAATTAAGTTTTTTTTAAAAAAAGCTTACTAGTATTGTGAGTCGCACATTAATAAGTATTCTTGTTAACCCCTCGTGATAAGCTAAATGTTTGTGTTACGAGTGGGTTCACGTCTGTAGTGCAATGGTTGGGTTTCGAACCGGCAACCACATGATCACCAGTCCGACTCCTTAGCCATTAGGCTATCGCCGTTAAAGTAACGTAAAATATATAGCGTTTTAAGTGAAATTAAAACGCAAATTAACACCTACTTAGTTACAACACTACTCCCTCATTAGTTTAGTGGTTCCAAGCTTTATTAGGTATTTCTATGAAATTCTTAATATCAGCTCGGAGTTTGGATTTGCGCCCGGTATGGCAGTAGCCTCGCACTCTATTACATGTGACCTAAACAAAACGCGCGAACTGTGGCTGTACATTAGTGCACCTCTGCCTTCCCTCCCTTCGAGGAATAGATGCGTGATTATATGTTATGAGAGATACAACAAATCTATCTACATAACATCGTTGGTTTATTCCATAATTACAATTCAATAAAATCTGTCTGTACCGGGCGGCGTGATTACAGGAAGTTTGCTGCGAACTGTCTGGTACCTAAGTACCAAGTGTTGTTTGTCATTGATACTTTATGTAATTGTTATTTTAATTACCTATTATATGTATATACGATTATAATACGTAAGTAATTAAAAGATGAGGTATATATTTTAGCTAAAATTATAATTAAGTATAGGTTTTTATTATATTTCCTGTATCCATACAATAGCATAATTATTTTCTTTATAAGTATTTTTTATTTTAGCCTCCGCTAGTATAATTATTACTACTATAAATATTGTTGTTTCTTCATTAAATATCTAGGCATATACCTAGATTCCTATATAAAAAAGTTAAATTAAAAATTTAAAGAACCCCCGACTGAAAAATCTTTAAAAGGAATAAAATATAATATATAAATATTTTCCCTTTAAGTACTTTATAAGTAGAATATTTTAATCCAAGCGTCGTTGTCTCGGGGGACCGCTCATATGCTCGTCAAAACGTACCGTTTGAGCTCATGACAACGTAAATGCCGTAGGTACACCGTTGAGGCGTTCTTCTGACAGTTTGGGTAACTTGGATATGCTGCAGGATTTTGTAATATCATTGACAAGTGACAGATTTTCAAATTTTGAATCGATGAAATCTGTGGAAGTTGTTTATATCTCTTCATCAAGAAAAGCAATGATGATCTTCAAACGACTGAGTAGATTTTTTTTAAACATAGCTAAGAACACTCTCAACTAACACACCTGTCAAACAGACACACAGACACACACTACTAACTTATAACACCCCACTTTCCCTTGGTCACGACATAACTGGAGAATGACTGTACCTATTTCATTCATTTATTTTTTTAGTTTTCTAATACCTACTTTGTAGAAGATTTTACAGAAAGGAAAATCACGCAGAAAACGAGTATTTAATAGGAACCTGAAAATTGTTATTGTCGCTACTCATCATTTTAGGGATTTTGGTCGCGAGTGAAACCGCGGGAAACAGTTAGTACTTATAATTATAAGTAAATACCAGTTATCTTATTTGCGTAATTTTGTTAGATAAAGATGAGGAATGCGCAAATCCTCTTCATTTTATTTTCCCACGTTTATTAAATATTAAATTAAAATATAATATTCGCGAAGGATGAATAAAATGATATCTTTTGATCGTGTCCACCATTCATAAATTTCATTTTTTTTAAATAACGTTATAACGCCATCGTTATTTCGATGTAAGCATCTAATATAAGCTCCGTTATTTCACGGTAAATACAAAGGAATGTAATCTATTTACCCCTCACAAATACAATGCAGTCAGTGTTTCAATTTCAATATAACACAATAACTGTCGTTATTTCATTGTTATTTTTCTAATGCTTTAGTAAATAGAGTAGGTATAGCTAAGGAAGGCGCTAATGGCGCTTCTTAGTTTCATTTAATTACCAAAAACACGATTACAACGATACACAGGGAACTTATGCTACAATCCGTCTCAATATATTATTTTCTTAAATGTTCGGCTGAGACTTTTCATCATCATCACTATTACATAGTTTGTATCGACTCACATGTGGGCATTCTCCTCTCCCACGTGGAATAAAAACTCTGTTTAAATTCACACAATATTAACTTTACCTAACTGGAGGCTTTTAACGAAGTATGAAGGATTGAAGGTCACCAAAAAAATGTATGTACCTACCTACCTTATTATACATTATAATTATGTCTAGACTGCATACAACTAAATTGTATAACGATGGTAATGATATAAAAACTATTTAGTTAATTACGTTTGTTAAAAAATAGCAACGATTAAGCATTAACTTCCTAAAAAAAAGATACCTAAACAGTGTTATTAAATTATCTAATTTAACTGAAGTATAAAGTTCGTCTAATGTTTTATTTCTGTTTGACACATTGATAACAGATACTTTTTAACTGTCAAAAATAACCTATTTGCGCTGTGGAGAAGAACCAGCAGGTAAGTTCATTGATTTTCGACCGTGACGTCATAAAGTAATTTATGATTGAATGGGGTAATTTATCCAATGGAATTGCTGGGCAAATGAGACATTACAACTAACATATCGGAATGGCATGTTTAGTGTAGCCACGCGCAGGTGCTGCATTTGATTTGGGCGGAAGAGACACTAAGCGTAAGGTATACGATCACAATCCACACCGTTCTATCCCAGTAACAAATTCCAAAATGTAAAGGTTAGCGAGAAATTCGCAATGTAAACATTATCAGTGAAAGTACCAGCGCGTGTGCACTCGACCGGGTCTCTATCTGTTCCGGTTGTGCGCAGAAGCACGCCAGTGTAATTGTAATTCGAAGGTATCGCAGACAGATTGAAAATTTAAATTAAAGCATTGCTTCTTCGTGTAGGCCTGTAGTTCTTTTGATTTTAGCTTGGACTTGAAAAAAGGATGAGCTTATGAAAACATATGTATAGTTAAAGTCAAGTTAGCGGTTCCGAACAGTCAAATGACATAATTACACTCTTTGCGCTGTAGCATGGTGCGGGTGACAGTTGCCCGTATGACGTTGATTTAATTGTTTAATTTAATTTACTACAGTTATTAATGATTTAATATATTACGAATGTGGTACAGCTAAAATACTACGAAACACAACACACAATACAACAACGAGACACACAACGAGAGTGAAACGAAATTTTATGAAACTGTCACCCGCACCATGCTACAGCGCGCAAAGTGTAAGTGTTCTTAATCTTATGAAAAAATATCGAAATCAGTAAGAACAATATAATATGTTGACGACACAATTGGCGTAGCGGCTGAGCGATCGGCTTCTGCGCCACCTGTTGTGGGTTCGATCCCCACACGGAGCAAATGTTTGTATGATCTACAGGTAGTTGGTCCGTGTCTGGCCGTTGTGTATGTGAGATTTTGTGTTTGTAAACGCACCCACGATACAGGAGAAAATCCTAGTGTGGGGCAACGTCTAAATAAAAAAAAATATATTCATGAATGCGACGCCAACTGTCTTTACACTGAGTTTTGATATTAAAATTTCCCACGGCAAAACAACTTGCGGATAACTTCAGACGCGCGTTGATATTGCGGGGGTACTGTAGTTCAATGCTTTTTACATGCTTACTTTTGACAGTAGGTACAGTAAACGCTCAAAAGTCCATAAGCACGCTAAGGATTACATTGCTATGTATGAAAGGTACGAGCGAGCTCGATACAGTCAGTGCGTGACACTTGTTAACGACAATGAAGGTCGTATGTCAAACTAAACGTCAAGCTATTGCGTTTTGAGATTTCCTATGGACTTTTGGTCGCGACTGTACCTATTTTTAATTTTCTACTCCTGAGATGGTTGGGCGGGTACTCGTGTGAAGTCTACCAGCGCGCACTAGGAGCTATCTGAGGGATAAGTACCTAACCCCTTTTTTGTAGTAGTAAATAAAGGTCATCTAGGAACATATATCACTGAGGTGCGTAAAAAATATCGATTTTTTTTTCATCTACTTATACCTATTTTTTAAAGACAGTATCGATATTTTGTTTTATCGATATTTTTTAACCATCGGGCAGGCTATGTCGGACTGGTACCGACTACCTACAAACCGTACCTACTTGAGTTTGAGTGGCGAATGTCACGACCATGACAGGTAGGGATAACCCCTCTCATTTTGAGAATACACCCCTGCCTAGACCCGCGCCCAGTGGGACAGTAGGTAAATGAGTTGATGATGAACATATAAATCGATAAAATCAGTAAAAATTGGTTGTATTTCAATATGTCTTATATTCGTGTGTCAGAAATCGGTATAGGTACCTATCATTGCGTTTTCTAGATATTCAAATGGATATGAATACTTACAAAAATAATTGAATTATTATTGTTGCTAACAAAGTTAAATACTTGTAGATCTCCATCGCAATAACCTAACCGTGAATTTACTTGTTTTTACAATACACCTAATTATACTAGGTACTCGTATTATCTTAATTAATCTAACTTTAGTTTTATTATTTTATGTAAGTACTTATAGCTGTGCCCGCGGGTCTGTCTGTGGGTTTCTCACCACAGCTTAATAACATAACGCTTGTATTCCCTAAAGGGCTAGGCAGAGGTGCAGACTGCAGGTACACGCAGACTTGGTCGGAATGTTTTAGGTCCTCTGTAAGAGGGCTATACTCCAAGCTGCTACTTGAACTTCATTGGAAAAACCAATAATATTTTATTTTAGTAAAGGAAAAAATTAATCGCGTGCAGGATTCGAACCTGCGTCTCCTGCGTTGGATACACCAGACGCTCTGACCTCAGAGCCACCGCGAACCCCGCGATTGAATTTTTCCTTATATAAAATAAATAAGAATTAATAGCAAAATTAACGTTTAACGATACCTGCCGAGAAAGAGTAACCCTATGTCATCGTTACATTTGCTACATACACAAACTACATCGAAGTTCGTAAATCAAAAGAAGGCAAGTAGGTACATACCTCCTCCAGATATAAATCTGCCGTCTAGATATTATGGTATCCAATAAATCTTATACTTAATTACTCTATGCTAGATAATACCTAGATATATTAAGATGTTCATCAATGATTTATGCCTGCTAATTAGTACGAGGTTATGTAAACAAAATGACTGTAAGTTTCCTCTTAGAGCTTAGTTAGTTATTCTAAATAAATACCTACAACTCAATTAATTATAGGATTAATAACTATCTAGTTACTAACTGAATTAAAAATAAAAAATAATTACGAAATAATTATTTTAACTGAATGAGAAAAACATGGGTAGGTAGAAATAACATAAAATTTTGAGGAAAACAATAACGTATTTTTAAAGAATTGACATTGAAACTAATTATTTTGAATGGAAGTCAGCAGGCAACGCGAAACAAAAAATAACTAAATTGCTTTGTTTAAAAATATCTTCATTCTACATCTTGTTATTAAAAAATAAAAAAATCCTCAAAATTTTACTAAAATAACAAATATGATAATAATGTCTAGACCACTGCCTCATTAGTCTAGTGGTCCCCTGCGCTAGAGGTCCTGGGTTCGATCCCCAGGTCGAGCAGTGTTATTGGGTTTTTCTATGAAATTCTCGGTAGCAGCTCGGAGTCTGGATTTGTGCCCGGTTAATGGCAATAGGCTCGCCCCCTATTACATGGGACCTAAACATATCGGCGAACTGTGGGTGTACTTTAGTACGCCTCTGCCTAACCCTTCGGGGAATACACGCGTGATGGTACGTTATGTTATGTCTAGACCAGTCCTACCAGTTTTCCAAAGTACCACTTGTTTGTTAGAAAAACTTCCAAAAGATTCTAGATACATAAATAATATGCACAAACTCTGCTCAAAATGGATGTGAAACATCTAGATATGTTTTAATAGATCTAGACTATATTTTGTATAGTTTTGTAGTTAGTTGTACAGTTTGGTATATAGTTAGTTTTTTTTTTTTAAAGCTTACTCGTAATGTGGGTCGCACATTACTAGTTCGTTCGTTTGTTTGTTGATCTGAGCCCGTATCATAACGTGTTAACATGATCATTTTTTAAGTTTTGAGAGATGGATGGTGTTATTTTAATGTGCCAAGTCCCTCGTCTCTCTTTCTAATTATTATTATTTTAATTATTGCCATCACAGTGAAAACATATAGAAAATATGTTTTCCAGTAATTTGACGTAGCTAGATCGATTTTTCGGAAATATTAATAAAAAAACCGAAAGAGCACTATGTACTACGCCAGTGTTTTTCAACCTCTTTCATGAAACGGCCCCTTTAGTATGAAGAAATATTTCGCGACCCCCCTACCCGTTGCTTTTTTTTCATGTATTTTATTTTGTGACAAATATTCAATCTGACATATTTATTCATTTTCGGATAAATACATACAAATGTTTAAGATGGAAGAGATCTCATAAGTTATTTTTATTTTTTGTTTATTTGATACAAATGATTATGTCCTTTAGTTATCATTTTTCTTGATAAATAGTTTTAAACTTTATTGTTTTTTTTGACTGCAGTAGCTTTCCCAACCTTTAGCAACTCCGCTATAAAAGCTTCGCGACCCCCCTAAAGAGGCTTCGCGACCCCCCAGCGGGTCGCGACCCACACGTTGAAAAACACTGTACTACGCAGTTCGTTGGTACGTAAAATGCTATCTCACGAGCACTATATACTACGCAGTTCGTAGGTACGTAAAATGCTATCTCACTTTTATTGCGTACTACGTTAAACACCCTCTAAAAATACATATCTGATCATATAAGATCATAGGTAAATGGATTCACATAAAATTATCAATTGATTGTTGGGTAGTCCCCGACAAATGTTGATACAGGGCCCGTTTAAGGCTCCGCGCCCGCCAACAGGTCGCAGGAATAGGGCAGATAACGCCCTGTTCCAACCACCGTAAAGTGACCACGGGCGGCGGACTTAGGGAAGTCCGTCCGCCCGACACTCAAGGCCCGAAATGGCGGCGCGGTAGGTGTTGCCGTACCCCACTCAAGTGGATTGGCAGGTGGGGTACTACAACAGTCCCCCTCAATTGCACCGGAGACCGCAATGGCGGTCTGCCACTGCTAGGGTCGCGGTAGAATGATTATCGCTCCCGTAACCCCAGCAAAAAGTGGAGGTCACCCTTTCTGGCTGGAGTCCGACACTCCCCGTCGCCTTCCCCGGCTGGTGGAAGTCCATGAGGATTTCCACACGCAAAAAAGGGCCTGTCTAAAGCAAGCTACGCCACTGCCGTAGGTGTAGGTAGTTGTTTTGAAAGAATCGAATGAATTCAGTAGGTATTAGGGCTAACATACGTCGGGGCCCTGTAGCCCTGGGGCACCGTATCATTGATACAGCGGTAGCTACAGCTACACTAAGTAACAAGGAACTCCTGTACAAAATTGAACGCTTCTAGACCAGTTTTCTTATGTAGTGTTTATAACAGACAAATTAATAAATACCCACGTAATGCGTAGCAGTTTGAAATAATACCTTGTTTTTACAGAAAACGATGACGGAACATCTTTTTTAGTCCCAACAATTTGTTGACGCGGATTCGATTGATTCAGGTAACAATTTGAAATGTTATTTTAGCGCTATGTAAAGTTTTAACATAAATTATATTCTATAAATAATTTATAACAAAATAATATAATTCATAGTTCAAGTTTTTTTTATACCTAGTTCGTAAATACGCACTAATATAGACAGGCTTGACGTAACATACCTACCTAAGTAAATATAATATAATAAATGATAATACCTTATTAATGTTAATTATTTCACGCAATATACATATTATAGGATATATATTCGCGTAATATAGATTCACAATAACATGCTCAGTCGACTTTTTTTATAGTGCGGAAAATCCTCGTCCGTCGCGCGGCGCCAGGGATTATACGTAACTGTAGAGTTAGACACGTCTAAAGTTAGCTGTTCTGAAAGACCCCGCAGTTAAGATAATTTAAATTATTTTAAATAAATGTTTTGTGCAAATATTATATCGAAATGTGTAAGGACGAATCAATAATGCGTAACATTTACGAGCACAATACTGCTTTTCACTGAAGCTGTCAGATTCAGAATAAGATGAGTAACCTCACTCCTTGTGCCGACTAAAACTGCACTTGCCTTCTCTAGCTCTTTGGTTGGAGCCATTAGATTCAAAAATCAAAATCACATTCCCTGCAACTTACACCTAACCTAAGCCAATCTGCCTCGTCTTATTTTTGACATTTGATTAGAAAAACTATCTTCACCTCAGATCTTCATGCATGAAAAGGAAATGTACGACCAAGAATATTATAACGACTCTGTCTTTTATTTGCGTGTGGAAATCCTCATGGACTTCCGCCGCCCGGGGAGGCGACGCTGACGGGGCGTGTCGGTCACTCGTGTGGTTTTAGTCGGTAGGTCACCCCCGGGTGTTTCGCCTCACCACTTTTTGCTGGGGTTACGGGAGCGAGAATCATTCCTCCGCGACCCCAGCAGTGGCAGACCGCCATTGCGGTCTTCAGCGCAATTGAGGGGGACTGTTGGGGTCAAATTTTTTTTTATCTAAGTATAGGTGTCGCAGCATTGTCTTGAATAGGTCAAGTAATATACCAATATTACCAAAGACAAAAAAATGATTTCGATATTACTGTCGCAGCACGAGAGTAATATCGAAATTATTTTTTAATTTATTTATTATTATGCTAATTGTATTTTTATACAAATACAAAAAGTAAACGTATTCAATAATTTTAATTTTTGTATTATTGACTGTCAAATATGGACATGATTTAAATAACGGTTTTTCCTCTTCGATGAAATATTCCATTTAGGTACCAATTTATTTTTTAATAAAATAATGAAAGATTTATATGATTAATGATAATTTTGTATTAATATTAATTTGAAAAATTACCATGATTCCACTAGAAAAAGATAAGGAACTGATTTAATATTTTCCTGCACATTCTAAATTCATAATATACTCGTAGGTACCTAATCAGTATGGTTTGTACTGACGGTTTTCAGTATGCAAAGGTTGCCATTTTGCCTTTGACTATAAAATCTTAAAATCCACTAATTTTTTAAATCCATACTAATATTTTAAATGCAAAAGTAAGTCTATCTGTTTGTTCGTTACGTTTTCACGATATAAGAGTAGATTAGGGTAAATAGACCTTAAAGAAGTACAGAGGCTACCTTTCATCTCAAAAATTCCTTCCAAAAAGTCATTTGGTATGCGGGTGAAATCGCGGGCAACAGCTAGATAAGAAATATATTTTTACTTAAAAAAATCCACTATTCCTTACTTAAAAAAAATGTAAAAACAAAAAATCTAATTGATTTAATAAACATTTTCAGGTATAATAAATAATCGTAGCAATTCTTCAGCCGAATTCTGGGGTCAAGGTCAGCAGGACGAGCCATTGAAAACACTTTTTCATTAAATAGCGATCGTGACCCAAATCATTGCAATCATCCGTACGCAAAACTAACCATTAACTTGACTAACTTTGCCAGTCTGTCATTCGCATACTCTGTGGCTGCAATCAGTTGCATTTAACACGGAATCCTGTCAGTCCAGTGGTGCGGCATCAAGGCGAACGCTTGTATGCGCAAGCATGACACATGCACAATGGTTCCATTCCATTTTACCAGCTTAAGGGGATGTTCTTTCCCTCGAAGGATCAAGCGAACTGACAATCCAGAAAAAGCTGAGTTCGGATTTAATTCAAGGTTGGCCTCTCTCAATATTGAAACCAGCCTAGTCAGCTAGACGTAGACCAGCTAAAAAAGTCCGACCGAGATTTCGGGCTCGGTCTCCACCATTCTAAACAAGACTCATAAAAAATCAAAAAGCTACAAGCCACAGATTGCTCCGTGATATAGTGTATCAATTCGTATCCAGTTCCTCCTAATCAATTCATTCAATCAATCAGTAGTGCCTAATGAATTGATGCGCGTTACACAGAAAGACAGAAATTGATTGTGTTCTGAATACCCTAAATGTGTATTTTTTACAAATATAAGCAATGTACAGACACGCGGCACTTAAATTCTTATTATATGTATTGATGATGAGCTGTTTTATGCGGCACGAGAAATAACTTCAATTTGTAATTTTTAGTATTTCGATTGAAGTTAAATCCGACACGAGATGCTCGTCACCTTAACAATAAAAGGTCCGACTGAGACTAGGTTTTTGACGTTGGACCGGGAATAAAAATATATCTTGTATGTAAAATGAAAGAGTTACTGTGATACGATTACGATTTTTTTATTTTCTGATTTAACACTTGTTTCAAATCATACAATCGATCATTGTGACCAATCATGCTTCGCACTCAAGGATCGAACGAGCGCGCGATTCAAATTTATCGCCTGATGGTAAGCGATTACCGCCACCTATGGACACCTGCAACACAGGGATTGGGCCTCCGGTATCCTCACTCCCTCGGCGAAACACAACGTAAGCGTCGGTTCACGCCGGTTTTCTGTGAGGCCGTGGTATCACTCCGGTTGAGCCAGCCTATTCATGCCGAAACATGGCACTCCCACAGTAAAAATTGCGGTATTTGTGTTTCTGCGGCCTTGGTCGAGAGTTGCCCAAAAATTAAGTCGTGACTGAGACCGAGACCGAAAATAACTTTTTTGCCGAGAATGGCCGAATCTTGGTCAGACCTTACAATAAACACACTATACTTAATCTATAAACAGTAGGACTTATATTTTTTTTTAATTTATCTAATAAACAATCAGGTAGCAATTGAGCAATATTTGCTTCCTCTGCCGCGTATAATTATGCTGATAGAAGAAATGGCTTACCTACTACGACTGAGCCGTTTAGGGTTGAAAAGCTCGATAAGTGAGGTCGCACATGGTCATCAAGCATTGCTATATTCAAAGTGACAATGCAATAGTGTCCGGCTCCTAGACGTCATGCCAGAAGACAACTATGCCAAGTAATATTTTTTATGATCGAACAGGGAAAAACCGTATCCGATCCGAAAGGGATTATATAAATAGAACCGGATCTTAATACCTAAAAATACCTTCACGGATCAGACAAGGACATCAAGCCTAATTCTGAACGTAAACATCCAATCACACTTAATACAAGCGAAATTAATACAAACTATGCAGGATTATGCAGAGGTGTAGTACTAGAGACTTAGAAACCGGGTAAAAAAATAAGTCAGAAACGACGGGTGAAACCGAGGGGCACAGCTGGTACTATACAAGGTTAAAATCTCTAGAACAACTGTTGTGATTCTAAAAATTCTTTCACTAGGAAGCTACACTCAATATTCTTGAGTAACTAGACTGCTCACCTATATATATAGGTATCTTACGTGGGAGAGCCTTGCTTCGGCACGAATGTGTCGGCTAAACCGGGGTGATACCACGGCCTCGCAGAAAACCGGCGTCAGACAACGCTTACGTTGTGTTTCGCCGAGTGAGTGAGGTTACCGGACGCCCAATTCCCTTTTAAAAGGCGGGCAACGTACTTGTGACTGCTCTGGTGTTGCGGGTGTCCATAGGCGGCGGTAATCGCTTACCATCAGGCAATCCGTCTGCTCGTTTGCCCTCCTATCCCATAAAAAAATATATATATACAAGCAAAAGAACTTGTTTTAAATAATTTTATAGGTAGGTATGTATTTATTTTATGGATTTATATAGGTAAACCCAATTATTAATAAAAATAGGTTATCTAGTGAGCTATTATTTGTTACCTTGACCTTCTGAGGCGGATGCCGGTCGCCATTGAGAGAAGGATACGGGGTAAAGCCTGATTGAAGGGAACTGAAAAGAAACGAGGAGGTAATACTGTTGAATCGATTGTCGTGGGTAAAATTCCTAGCGAAATATCTTTTTCGAGGCTATTTACTTTCTGCCCATTGACGCATCTTATTAATTAAGGGACACATATAAAAAATGAAATAACATTTATTTAAACATAAACCAATCTTAATTAACAGTCTAAAGTGGGATCATGAATGTTAGTTATTAATCTTGTACCTGAATTACAAGGTTTATTTCCCATAGTCCCCACACTAGGCCATGCCTGTATCATGGGGCATTAACTAAAGGATATGTTTACCGATCTGGAAATTCCCAAAACAAGAAAGACAAGTTTTGTTGATAAAGAACAGGTAGATATAGGGAAAATCGCGAGTTTACTGACCTCGTTCCAAACACATTGTTTTTATTCTGGAGATATGCATTTTCTTAAGCAGCGTGGGTATATGTTGCATTTACAAGGTCTAACACCGTGTCTCTCTCTACAACATCTACACTGTGCAACAGATCTAATACCATCACATGAGTAGAAAAACAATAAAATTCAAAGATGTAGCAATACATACATATACATATGTATCTGTAAAATTGTTGTGCCCGTGGTCTGAGCTTGTTATGCTTACTTCAGGTAAGGTAAATGTCACTTAGGTAAATGTCCTGCTGATGGTGGTGGTCTGTGTTGGGTTGTTTTATTCCCTACAATATGGTCGAGTCGAACCACGCCGATAATTTGGAACTAAGTTGTAAAGCTAGTAATCTTTTTTTTATTTATTCATGATAGGCTTACGCTTGATCGCCACTTCACCTGATGTTAAGCGACACTGCGATCTACGATGGAACGCGCTTGCCTAGAGCCTTGTAATCATGTTTTAATGTTTATTTTCATAAGCATATTCTGAAGTATACTTATTTTATTTTACCGAAAAATTTTGGCAACCCTAATGGCGTAGTAGAGCATAGTGACTTGAAAAAACCGATAATAAATAATACAGAGATATTGAACGGCTTTGTAAGCCATTTATTTATTCTTAACAAATTATAAGTACCTATTATTGTACCCATGTAAATCCAAAATCATTTATAAGGCACTTACAGTTCACTTATCACAGCTGTTTGGTCCCGAATTATTAAATATTAACAAAAAAAATATTACCCTCCATAAAAGGCACTTCTGTAACAACATATCAAGCACCGGATAACAGTTCATTGTCTTTCCATTTTCAAACACAATTCTTTTTTCTTTCAAATAAAATATTTGAAGTAATGTGCATAGTAATATTCCAATTTTAGGTATATACCTCGTTTGGTTTCCATTTCCGATTTTTTTGTGATACAATAGTTTAAATAAATGCTTTATATGTTAATAAACTATATTAATTAACGCCCGTAATGACCACCGGAGACCAAGACATTTTGAGGAGATTTTACATTGTGTCTATATAACTGATGGGGATAGTATTTAAAAAAACTTATTTCAAAATTGCCTGTTCGGAACCTCTCACTCGCCATCACACTTAGAACTTCAGTTAAGTAAATGGATTTTTCGTTCTGTATACTTACTCAAATAAACATGAAATGTTATTCATTGTTAATTGCTTTGGCAATTTTTTTAGGTTTTTAGGAAAAGAAAAGTAGAAAAGATGCCCGGAAAATTGAAAGTGTTTTTGTCTATGGCATTTTTATATAAAGGGATAATTCAAATTTGGATCGGACAACGTTAGTCAAGTGCAAAATATTTTTAAATTATTTCGAAAGAGAAGGAGCTTCTCATTTCGACACCTATTTTTATCTTAGCGTCTTTGTCTAAACATAATTAAAACTACAATATGGCATTCGAATTTTCACAACTCTAAATCACATCATGTTTCATTGCCACTAGTCATCCATTACTTCCATGGGTTTTACATTGAGTCTCTTGGCCAGAGCAGCGCTGGACTCAATCTGCTGTTTGACGTATGGCACCGTGCCCCTCTCGTCAGTGTCGGCCGCTGACTTCTTCTCTTTGTCTCCAGGAGCGAGCACGGGCAAATTGGGATCAGTCTGCAAAAAAAAATACACGAAATGTGCCTATAAATTTATGGATTTATTATTTGCGTCATTGCGTCAGTGCGAACCAGTTTTGTTAGAATTTTAATTCGAACCTAACCTTGCCAACTTTTTAGTCTATAAATACCTATAATAAAATTGTAACAGTGCCAAATATTTTGTCGCTAAGCAATATATTATCATTATTGTGTTCTGGTTTGAATGTGAAATTATTGGGCATATGAGAGATAACGCGTTACTAATACTTAATACTTCGTGTTGCTGGCGTCTTTATGCGTCCTGATTCTTGTTTGTCAATTTGTTATAAACGTTCTTATATAGATTAACGAGTAATAAAGGATGTAGGTATAACATGACCTTCAAGAAAAACACGCCAATTATTGCAAAATTACCCAAGACCACTATAAAATGTCACAAAATACCTGGACAGGTGGTAGTCACTGATCTCTATATTTCTCTATGCTAGTCTACTAAAGAGTATAGTATTATAAAGGTCAGTGGTCAGTGGTCACAGTACACAGTTTTCCAAACAGGAAATACTCATCACAATTTGTAGGTCTACAAGATAGGCAATGCAGACCATTATTATATCAACTTCTTTTAAAATAATAGGTAATTAATTATAATGATTCGACTTACAGACATTCGTTTTACGTTATTTTAACTATATGGCATTGGCATTCCCTAATGGACGACCTCTGAGAAGAAACGCCGGAATAAACATAGATACATAGATACAACATAGTCTCTTTTCGCAAATATGTGAGTTACAATGCAAGGCGATGTCTGAAAAGGCCTTTTAAAAAAAGACACGTAGCGGCTAAGAGGCTATATACACACCGGCTCCAGCTGCCTCCAATGTTGTATGCAGTCTGTGAGGCGGTCTCCGAAGCCAGGGGCGAAGCACTCAGGGTCGACGGCGACGAAGCAGTGACCAATATTGGCCGGCCCTCCATCACCACTGTGCGACCACGAGCGCACATGATGCCCGTAGTTGGCACCTGTACAAATGTCAATCAAATTAGAAAAAGCTTTAAAATAAAAATTGTTCCTATACATTTTATTGAACCGAATGCTGTTCTGCCGTCTTAAATACACATAAACTAAACATTTTTATTCCTTTCTGAAACCATATGGGTTGTATTTTCAGATCAAACTTAAGAATGAAGAAGTTATAGCCTAGTGATATGACCGTTGGACTGCCAAGTCACAGATGTCAAGTTCAAATCCAAGACACGGTCTGCGACATTTCGCAATCTTATACGTATTAATGTTAGCTAACGTAACGTAACGTAACAAACGTTGTTACGTTACGTTACGTTACGTAGCTATGTATTATTTAAAAAAAAATTAATGTAATCTCCCTGCAGGATGCCTGAGAGATTTTCTTGACCGTGCGTGAAGTCTGCCAGTGCCAATCCGCACTAGGCCAGCGTGGTGGACTATACCGTAAACCTTCTCAGTCAGGGGTCTCCCCTTGCCCAGCACTTGTGGTATAGTAAATGGATTGACTTCGAATTGATTCCTGAATACTGAGACAAGTATATACCTTTTATATGATATCCCTCTCCTATCGTATTGACGAGAGCTAAACTAAAAATATTCGAGTCACGGTTAAAAGATTCCGAAAACCCGAAAGGAATGCTTTAAGTCCACTTTTATCATGCGTAACGCTGAAATGTGGAATGCGCTTCCCGAAAGGTTCTTAACAAAATCAAAATATTCAATAGCTAAAAGTGAATGAGGATCAACCTGCTAACACTCCACAGAACAGCTCCACCATAGCAGCCAGTCCATATCCTTTGTATCCTGATGTCGTCTCACCACCTCCCAGTGGCATCAGGCAACCGGTTTTGAATCCCTGGAAAATTAATACAGGAATAATTCTATAAAGAGTTTATGTTGTAATTGTTATTTGGTTTCTTTTATGAGGCATCTTACAGATACAGACATTTCTTATGGTATATTATATTTTATGGTACAACCAAGAAACTGCTATGATGTGATGATGTCCTCCTTGACTTATTCTGTCAACGGCGAACTTTTTTAGCTCGGATGATAAGCGCGTAACTAAGCTAAATATGGCTAGCGAAGCCATATTTAGTTTTAAAAGCCCCCTTACAAAGCAGACAGTGCGGCTGGCCAGCAGCGTCGCTTTTGTAATGTAAAGTAAAGAGGCTTTGAACGATTCTTTCGGAAAAGGCGATGAAGAAGCCGACTTTCTTCAAATATTGTTACAGACTTATCAATCGTTATGCGCCAAGCTAATCTTTTGCTGCGAGGGCTCATTTCATATTATCTCAGACACCAGATCCATCTCATGCAGTGGATAAAGTAAATTCCTTTTTCGCGAGTGTGGGAGAAACACTCGCATCGGAAATAACTTCTGGTAGCCATGAAGATACTTACAAACATGTGACTAACTACAACTAACTCTATGGCACTATTTGAGACTGACATTGAAGAGATTGAACGGCTCATCCTTAATCTTAAGACAAACTGTGCCGTAGGTTGGGATGGGATCTCAGCTGCATTAATTAAAGATGCTAGACATGTACTTGCTCCCGTAATATTACATGTCTTTAACCTTGCTTTAGCATCAGGAGTATTTCCTGCAGTCTTCAAAAAGGCTGTAGTTCACCCGATTTTCAAGAGTGGGGACAAAGACAGAGTAAACAATTATAGGCCCATTTTGGTACTCACAATATTATCCAAATTATTAGAAAAAATATTAAACAATAGACTTTTACAGTATCTTAAATTTACCAATATTCTCTCTGATAACCAATTCGGATTTCGGTCTGGAAGAAGCACAGAAGATGCAGTCCTGGAAGTAACTGGCACCATAGCAAAAAATACTAAGAACAATTTAAAAACTCTTGCGATCTTCCTCGACCTTTCCAAGGCCTTTGATACTGTCTCTGTCTCCCGCTTGATCAAGAAGCTAGAACGCATCGGTATCAGAGGGACCTGTCTAAATACATATATTCGAAAGCTACTTGGCCGAACGATCGCAAATTGTGAAAATAGGTAATTACATCAGTAGCAAGCAAAGTCTTAATTACGGAGTCCCACAGGGTAGTGTCCTTGGACCTACCCTGTTCTTAATATATATAAATGACCTCTGTAACATTCCCCTTACTAATACCAGAATTATCGCATATGCAGATGACACCGTCTTATTAGTAAATGGCAAAGATTGGTCAGAGGCCCGATCACATGCAGAGTCTAGCTTAAATATTGTCACAAACTGGCTATCAGTAAACCTGCTTACCCTTAATCTCGAAAAGACAAAATTCATTACCTTCGGGCCCAGAACAACTTCACAGCCAGCTTTTTCTTATCTACTTACGGTTCATAAAAATTGTAATAAAGAAGCTCAGACCTGCCATCTCTGGCCTCATATTACCCGAACGGATAAAATCAAATACCTGGGTGTTTTACTAGATAGCCAAATGACCTGGAATGCGCAAATTGATCAATTGGTATCCAGGGTCAGAAAACTAATTTTTGTTTTTAAAAACCTCCGCTCATCTGCCGACTTTACCACGCTACGTACAGTTTACTTTGCACTTGCGCATTCCATTTTGACTTATTGCATCACTGCCTGGGGTAGTTCTGCCAAATGCCATATGCTCCGTATCGAAAGAGCTCAAAGAGCAGTGCTGAAGGTTATGATCTTCAAACCCATGCGTTTTCCTACAACTGAATTGTATAGTGTATGTAAAGTCCCTACAGTCAGACACGCATTCATACTAAATACTGTACTGCGGAAACATTCAAGCCTTCCATTGGATCCTGATTTCGCAAAGAAAAAACGCAGAGCTGACAGGGTTTGTCAGGTGGAATTTGCAAGAATTGCAGCTGTACAACGGCAATACCATTTTTTTTAGTCCGATTTTGTTTAATCGAGTAAATAAACACTTAAACATTTATTCTCTCACCCTTCGAAAATGTAAAGTAGTCACCAATAACTGGCTTCATACCCTCTCATACGAAGAAATAGAAAATATTGTAAAAACTTAGCCCTTGCATGCACACAAACATATTCACACAGACACACACACACACAAACACAAACATGCGCGCGCACACACATGCACACACACAAACACACGCGCACACACGCACACACGCACAAACACACACACACACACACACACACACACACACACACACACACACACACACACACACACACACACACACACACCACAAACTCACATACATAATATATTGTTAAATATTTAATAATTTAGATAAATTTAGTAATGGTTAAAGTGTTGATATAGGCTATTCTATTCTATTTTATTATGTAACTTCTGGAACGCTGTCGCCTCATTATCTGGAGGTGGGCGCTAATGACTGCGACACAGTTTTATAACTAATGCGGTCATTATCGTACACAAAATTGTAAATTTTATTTTTAGTTCCAATAAACTATTTTGATTTGATTTCATTTTGATTTCATGACGGGAGGATCACGTGAGTTCACGAATAATGGGTGAATTGAATTGTATAATTGGACCATCAAATTCAAAGTCAAATCTTTTATTTCAAATAAACCAATGGTACCTACAGGTACTTTTGAATTGTCAAAACTAGGTGCACGGTGCCAAATAGTGGGTCTTATGGAGAAGAACCGGCAAGAAACTCCATACATACTCTTTTAAATCAAAATCATGACATTGTGGGTGTTTACAATTCAGGTCAGGACTTACAAGTTCAGCGTCTGTGGTTTCTTTTCCATCGGGTCCTTGCGCCCAGCCGCTAGGCAGCGGCTCTCCTTTCCGACGCTGCATCTCGATCTAAAAATACATACCTAGTAAGTACTTAAATAATTCCTGCCATGACAATAATAATAAATTATATATATATATATATATATATAACTCATTATAAATATTAATTATATTATACTTATTATAAATTTTCTGAGTACCTGGATCAGTGCATCCGACTGATATTGTATTTAAACAACGAAAGCCTATAAGTAGGGCTTGCAAGCGATTAAAATTTAGTAAACTCAAGCAATTTTTGTTACAACATATACCGACCGCCCGCGGAAACGCGGCTTTTAACCGCGTTGCCCTGTACCTAAGAGTTATAGCGTGATATTAAAAATATCTATTTACCAAAATAAAAAGTATTCTTTAGCACTCAGGGATAATATACCTTTCTAACAGTAAAATAATTTTCTAAATCGGATCAGTACTACTGGAGGTTACCCCGAAGATCCTAACCTAATTTACAAACTTTCCCTCTTTATAATATAAGCATACATAGATAATTACGCCTGTATTCTTTGAAGGATTAAGCAGAGGCGTAGACAGGCGTACACCTACAGTTCGAATACCGTAGAATGTCATACACCTCTAAATCACAGTTTTACAGTTGGCCAAAAATATTTTCAGAATATTTACCTTCCCTACAGCAACAGCAGTGGTAGCCATGTCGAGGTAGAAGGATTCATTCTGCGATGCCGGCGCCACTACTGACAGAGGATTAGTACCCAATGCCGCCTGGGACGGAAAAAGATTATTAGATAATTATAGGTATTCTAGCAATGTTCTAGAAATCTAGATTGACTAAAAAGCCGAGTCAGAAAGAGGCTGCTTTCTACTAACCATTATGCCTAGGTGTGATTACCTTTATAGAAATTAGTAAGATCTTTTACAAAAATTCTAATTCGAATTGATTTTACAGGAATGCCTCAATCTGACTATTTATCCCACCCAAAACGAAAAAAATGTAATATCCTTAAATAAAAAAAAAAACTATTTCTGCAGAGGTATATTGCTGTAACCCGTACACAGGTTCATCGGTAATGTTTAGCCTATTGCTATTAATTGAACACTTGAAATCCTAACTTCACCGTTCCGGAACCTACTGTTTGGTATCGCTCAGTTGTTTTTAATTATTTCATTCGGAACTTTTAAAAGTTTCTCTTTTTTGAAGACAGTTAAAAAGTTCCCATTATGCTGTTTACTAACTTGTTTACTCCTAGTAGGTGCTAGCAACGGTGAGGTGTTGGTAAAGGCCATGCCTATCAGACCTTTGTTAGCTGCTTTTTGGGACCAGAAACCGGCCATGCCATTGTGATTGGACCCTGAAACATTTTGTAAAACCGTCATTATTATGCTGGCATACTTCAAGGAATTCTGTTAAGCAATCATTCTCACATCATCATCATCATCAATCCTTGTACGGATTACGGAAAGGGTCAATGATTGAAGTTCAATGATTAGGCTATGATCCACTCCACTGCTGGCTGAATCCGGGTTGGTAGATTTCAAACGCGCCGTTGACAAAAAGCCTCATATGATGGTTTTTAAATCAAGTGCCTATTATTAATCAAATTTGCCTAATGTTCTTTTGTGTGGCACTGGTTAATGCGTTTCAATATTTTGGCCATTGGGTCACCGATGACTTAAAAGATAATATAGATATAGAGAGGGAGTGTAAGGCCCTATCTATCCGTTGCAACATGTTAGCCCGTAGGTTTGCATGCTGCACAAGTACAGTAAAAATAACATTTTCAAGACATTATTGTCAATCCTTTTATACGTTCAGCCTATGGGTTGACTTTACGAGGAGGACATATAGCGACTTGAGAGTGCAGTACAATAATGTATTCAGGATACTGATGGGGCTACCTAAATATTGCAGTGCATCAACATATTTGCTGGAGCCGACGTGGATGGTTTTGCTGCAATCATAACACGTTGCGCCTCCATGATGACACGTATGCGCGCCAGCACCAACAGTATCCTGCACCTATTAACTGACCGATGGGATTCTCCATTGTTAGAGCGATGGATAAGACTGGATGCGGTAGGTACCTAGTTTTTTTTAGTCTAAGTACTAACCTTAAATTTTAAGTCTTTGAAATTACTAACAACTCATTTGTGTGGATCCTTGATATCCGTAATAAATACTTTATTATAATAGCAACGTCTTTTGTTCGTCGCAGTGCCTTAAAACAAAAGTCTTTAACCAGTGTGTTACCAGTAATGACTTATGGCACAGAAACGTGGTCGCTGACTATGGGTCTCATAAGAAAGCTCAAGGTCACTCAGCGAGCTATGGAGCGAGCTATGCTTGGCATTTTTTTACGTGATCGAATCAGAAATGAAAAGATCCGTAGAAGAACCAAAGTTGCAGACATAGCTCAAAGGATTAGCAAATTTAAGTGGCAGTGGGCGGGGCACATATCATAGGACTGACGGCTGCTGGGGCAGAAAGGTTCTCTAGTGGAGTCTACGCACCGGAAAGCGCAGTGTGGACCTCCAACAAGATGGACGGACGACCTGGTAAAGGTCGCTGGGAGTCGTTGGATGCAGGCGGCATGTGACCGGTCCCTGTGGAGGTCTTTGGGGGAGGCTTTTGTTCAACAGTGGACTTCTGTTGGCTGATATGATGATGATGATGATGATATTATAGCAACACTTACCTTTAACAGAGACCCAACCAACTCCAGTCTCCTTAGCCTTCTTGATGGCTATGTCCATGGCGAAGTGGCTGGCGGTAGCGCCCAGCACGTTGTTAGCATCAACCCACGCTGTCGACTGCGTCTCCTTCAGTACAGTCGGCTCGTTGTTTGGCTTGCACGCACCGCTTATGATATCGTTTACGTACATTTCTGGAACAAAAATTATTACTTAATTAATTTATTGCAGGAGAAAGGGAATACCTACATCCAAAGTAATATATTCACCAACGGTAACCGAAAAATCGATATTCACAACTAACGAACTCGCGCTATCCCTGTTTCATGAACAGCATAGGTCCAGTATTTTCCTGGTCCCTGATAAGTACCTACGCCAGATTCCCTAGGTACCTATCATCTTTCCTTTTCTTAGGGGTCCATCCTAAGATTGTCTCTAAGAGATCGCTTATAGTGAGAAGACCGCCCATTGCACTATTCAATTTTTTTTTTAATGATTTTTCTTAAATGACAATTATAATTAACATTTATAAATAACAATTGTATAAATGATTTATATAATTGTTCTTTGCATTCGTTTTTGGTGTGCAATAAAGAATAGGTATACCACTATAACTTTAATTCTGAGTCTGGCGCCATTTTGTGATACGTATTATAATTTTTCAAAAGTAGTCATTTTAGCCTCCCAGTATGTTATGTTATAGTTTGTCTATGTATACTCACCTAACCTATTAAGTCCATGACTAGGATGGCCGAACCGGTCGGCCTGTATCAGCAGCTCAGCCTGCTGCTCAGCAGCCTTGCTGGCGGCACCGACAGCCTTCAGGCAATCCGTCATGAACCGCCGAGCCTCTACCGTAGCCACCTTACTCATAGTTACTGAGACTGAAATGGAGAAAGTTTAGTCGTTAATACGTCGTTTTTAGGGTTCCGTACCCAAAGGGTAAAACGGGACCCTATTACTAAGACCTCGCTGTCCGTCCGTCATGTTATGTCTGTCATACATGTTATGTTAAGTCAAATCAATGCTTTTGTTATCAATTCATACCATATTATTGTCACCTCGTTTATCAAAAAGATATACGTATGCTGATTTTTGTTATTAAAACAAACATTAAAAATTAAAACAGTAGTGTTCGATAACGACCTTATGTAAGTAATCTATACCTATAATAAAATTGCTACAGGCCGATATCTGTACATTGTAATTATTAAAAACTAATATGGGGGGTCGTTGTATTGCTAGAGGTCTAACTTAAAATCTGTTGCATGTTTCATCTTTACACGCCGCTTAGAATCGGCCTTAACGTTAGTTAAACTGTGGGCAACAGCAGATAATAAGAAATAAATAAATAGTGATTTTAAAAAAAAAACGGTGCCCCACACTAGGATTTTCTCCTGTATCGTGGGTGCGTTTACAAACACAAATTCTCACATACACAAACGCCCAGACCCGGAACGATCATACAAATATTTGCTCCGTGTGGGGATCGAACCCACAACACGTGGCGCAGAAGCCGATCGCTCAACCGCTACGCCAATCGTGTCGTCAAATTTATATTTGAATTTCATAAGAGTACCTACCATGTAGTAAATTTTTTTTATGGGATAGTGGGACAAACGAGCCGGCAGATCGCTTGATGGTAAGCGATTACCGCCACCCATGGACACCCGCAACACCAGAGGAGTCACAAGTGCGTTGCCCGCCTTTTAAAAGGGGATTGGGCCTCCGGTACCTTCATCCACACGGCGAAACACAACGTAAGCGTTGTTTGACGCCGGTTTTCTGTGAGGCCGTGGTATCACTCCGGTTGAGCCGGCCCATTCGTGCCGAAGCATGGCTCTCCCACGTTAAATGTTATATTTTTAAATTTAGATAAATTTTCATATCTGTTGCATAAAGCCAATTTATTATTATGACGTAACATTAAACATTATGTCATGGTCTTAAAGAGAAGACAAATAAGTGTGACACGACACGACACAGGCAAAGTCCATGTCTACAGAGAATCAAATTGTCGCAGCTTTATCTTTTTATTTTTAAAAGCTTACTAGCAATGTGGGTCAAGCACAATACTAGCCAAAAGTCAAAAGTCAAAAATCATTTATTCAAGATAGACTACTAGGTAGTACTTTTTGAACGTCATTTTACATTATAGACAGCCCTCAAAATGCCCGCCCCTCACCGCCTCCTAGTGTTTTCGTTGGGAAGAAGAAGCGGCGCAACAAACTCCCCAGCAACACATTTCTGTCTGATAAGTTAATGTGTAAAAGGCAAAAAAAATAAAATAATTTACATTGTTGTTTGGGGTAATTAATAATTTTTTTTTTCATTGCACATGTCAGCTGGCGCACAATGGAATGGTGGAATCAAAGTCAACTCTCAAACGTTATTTTATAATATTAGCAAGCCTCCTTTCTAGTGATTTAATTGTCAATTTTAGAAACGGTGAACCTGCTCACTCTAGCAATGACAATAATATGCATGATAACTAGGACCTACAAGGCGATTCAGTCAACCCTTTTATGAGACAACAGTGTAAAGTGTAGCATTCATAATAACCCCTCGTGCTAAGCTAAATGCTTGTGTTACGAGTGGGTTCACGTCGGTAGTGTAATGGGTGGGTTTCGAACCGACGCCCTAGCCATTAGGCTACCGCCGCTTCACATTCGCTTTGCATATTGAATAGTTACAGCATTTACTAGCACAAAATTACGATTACAAATAGCCTAATGACTCCCACTGCTGGGCAAAGGACTTAACCTCATCTCTCCTTGTTGCAATATATATACATCGAAAGTGTCGAAAGCTATCTCTTTTTGAGCTACCACCATTCCAAAAAAAAATCATTAACATTCATAAATAGCTGTTGCCCGCAGTTTCACTCGCGTCCCAAAAAGATTAACATAGATTCTAGGCGAGGTATCAAGATGAAACATGCACCAGATATTAAGTTAGACCTCTAGCAATACATCAGTGAAAACTTTATTCAATTCCATGCAGTAGTTTTTGCGTGATGCGCGCACAAACATAAAGACACAGACAAAAATTCAAAAAAAAATTTGGCTTCTGTTGCTCTAATAAACTTAGATCGATTAGGGGTCTTTATTAGAGCAAAAGAAGCCAAAAAATTTTTTAGCCATATTAGTTTTTCCTTCATATCTATAATGTATAGACATCGGCCTGTTACAATTTTATTATAAGTATAGATTATTTTTAAAAGGATAAAGTAACCACGAAATATCTGTTTATGCGGATGTTATTCATTAGAAACAATAGTTGTTTTGTCAAGTTTTCAAGGAAACTGTGAAGCGAAATTACCAACTGAAAATAATATCCGCACCTATTGATTGATTTTATTTTAAGCATATTACGAATTTTTGATCCATACCATCACGTATGTATTGCCAGAAGGGTTAGGCAGAGGTGTTCTTATGTACAAGAGTCCAAACTCCGAGCTGCTACTGAGAATTTGATAGACAAACCCAATAACACTTTGATCGACCTGGGGATCGAACACAGGATCTCTAGCGAAATATAATCCTTACTAATTTTATAAACGGGAAAGTTTGTGAGTATGGATGTATGGATGGTTGTTACGCCAGATAGGCTGAACGGACCTGGATAAAATTTGGCACAGAGATAGATTATAGTCTGGAATAACACATTTCACACACAGGCTATTTTTTATCCGGGTGGTACCCAATTCTGAAGTCCACGCAGACAAAGTCGCGGGCAGTTCTTATGCGAGTTAGTGTAATGACATTGAAGTTTGAACGTTATATAGTTATTGATTACTAAGTAGGAATCTAATTACTTATCATTATAATTAGCTATTGTGATCCTCAGTTTACGATCCATTCAATCTTATGCAATGCAATTAACATTTGTAATGACTCCCTGAATTAGATTGTTAAAATGTCAAAAAGAACAATTTCAATTACGTGTCCTTTGTGCTGGCAAGCAAAAAATGGAACGCGATGTTTAAAACTTAAATTTCGAAATGAAATTGTAAGCTGAGGAACATGGCTGAGGCACAATTACATACCTAATTCCTGGAAATGTTTTCGAGATGTTATAATATATGGCGATTTTCATTTATCCAAATCACTCTTTCGGACAGCATTGAGCATCCTTTCTCAATCCCCACCAAAAACTTTAAACGCCTATATCTTTGAACTGTATTACTCGATTAAAATTAATTTCCATAGTATACGAATCATATTATCACTAAACCTGTTATCTATCTATCTATACTTATAATAAATCTGTAGAGAGGTCAATTCTGTACATGAAATATATTTCCAAAATAACTATCAGCGGGTGATTAGTGATCGATACTGACGCCAAAAATGCAATCAGTAAAATTTTTGTCTGTCTGTCTGTCCGTCTGTATGTTCGTTATAGAAACAAAAACCACTCGACGGATTTCAACGAAACTTGGTACAATTGTTCTTCATACTCCTGGGCAGGTTATAGTATATACTTTTCATCACGCTACGATCAATAGGAGCAGAGCAGTGAAGGGAAATGTTGGAAAAATGAGTGATTCATGAGAAAGGTTTCAAGCTATAAAACATCACGCTACAACCCTTAGGAACGGGGCAACGCAGGTGAAACTGCGGGTGAAGAACTAGGGAACAAAGTAACTATTCCACGCGGACGAAGTCGCTGGCAAAAGCTAGTCCTTACTAATATTATAAATGCGAAAGTTTGTGAGTATGGATGTATGGATGTATGGATGTTTGTTACTCTTTCACGCCAGAACGGCTGTACGGATCCGAATAAAATTTGGCACACAGATAGATTATAGCCTGGAATAACACATAGGCTACCTTTTATCCAGGTCGGACCGAATCCTGAAGTCCACGCAGACAAGGTCGCGAGCAGAAGCTAGTATTTAATAAATCTAACACCAATCAACTAGGTACTAGTAACGCAGACCACGCATCCATCAGATTCAGTTGGTAAACATATGAACATGGGGGAATGACCTCACAATGATCGTCCATAGCGGTCACATTGCGAAAATAAATGACTGGAACTACCTACTCTAACCATATTTCTTTCAAACTAAAATGGTCCTGTTTTTGCCAACATATGGTAGATATTTACGCGGGCAGATTTTATGATCATGTGTTATAGAAGATACAGTAGGTCCCTATATTATTTTAAATTTCAACCGACATCAAAGAATGGAGGTCTTCACGAATAACACACAATTTCTGCAGTGGTTTTAATAGTATTAGGTACTCGTATAATCAGTAGATAAGATGTCTGTTTTACTTTTTTTAATGAAAAATAAACCTGAGAGCGGTATGGGAACCCAAACTCTAAGCCACTCTCTCCATCTAGAAATCAGTAATAAAATCATTATACCTATTTACTGACAGCAAATAAATTGGAGGAAACAAGTACCTACAAACAATTTATTGTTTAAGTATAGAGGATTACGTTTGTAAATACATTACATTATGTACCACTGTACCTATGTAACGTACATAATTGCCCAGTGTGTAGAAATTACTGCATAACAACTTCAAGGTAATAGTAGAGTCGAATGAAAAATCAATTTAATATGTCGTCTGTCCTTTATAATACATACATAAAAACAAACTGTTCAATTAGTCCAGTAAAGTATTTTTTCTATGGAATTCTCAATAACTCATAGTTTCATGTAGTTTGCATTTGCATTATGTCCAACCTAAATTATAGGTACTGACGAACTTTCATGTATATTATAGTTCACCTCTGTCTAACCCTTCGGGAAATACAGGCGTAATTATAATTATGTATTAATGTTATATGCGAGACATTAGTCCGAAAGATTAGTAGATAATATATCAATTATTTACTAACAAACACTTGTGCCCTTATAACCTGAATGTCAATTAACGCGTAAATTGGCATACTTACATAATTAAAGATTTGTGTCTTCAAAAAACCTGCTTTCTATGTTTGTACTATGTTTTTATGTGTTTATGTCACTTTATCGTCATCGATTACGTAAGACGTGCACTCGGGTCGGGGCGAACCGGTAAACTGAGTTATGGACTAGATAATACAGCTTGCTCATTGAGGTATTAAATAATATCATACTACGGTAGCAAAGTCAATCATACAACAACGATAAACATTTTTGTTGCGAGTGTGAAGAATAGAATTTTATCATGTAGGTACATTACAGTATTTCTTTAAGCATATTCCTATTAAGTAGGAAGGAGGCCTTTGCCCTGCAGTGGGACACAATGGGCTAATAATAAATATTAATTATATAAATAATATTAGGTAATTATTTAAATAAGTAGGTTAATTGAGTTTTTCAGTTGTTCAGTTATCATTCGAGAGAAAAACTGTTAAATTACAATTAGGTACGTACCAAACCAAGGGCCATCCAACGGATTGGTGATTGGAATTAGTTGATTAGTTGAGTTGAACCGCCACAACTCATTCATCAATAACTTCATCCAGCAACAACAAACGCGTCAGCGTTCATCTCTAGTACATAACTACTAGTACCTCAATGAATCTTGTTTGCAGGAGAATTTATAGCACTAATAATAAAAGTGGCCTACGTTCATTCGTGCATGTACATGCTAAAATATTCCTTGACTGAAATTGGTGTAAGTATCGTTTATTAAAGTAACCATACCTACTGTACCTACCTACCGTTCGGACTAAATAACAGCTTTGCGTGTCTGAAGTTGTCTGCAAATGGATACGCAGCAATTGTAATGTAGAAATTCTTTGTATAGACAATTGTCAATATTTCATTTTTTTAACACCACTACATTACATACTATTATTTCGACAAAATTTTATATTTTTCAGTTTCCGCCGTATAAGTGACGTCATCACACGTTTTATAATATTTTTCTCAGAAATAAAGAAATATAAAAAATAAATTTTATAAAGATGTTTTGGAACTCTGGATAGAAAAAAAAACGATTCTTTTTTTTTGGGGGGGGGGGAGGGGGCAAGCGATCGTAGCCTATTCAATTTATCCTGCACATCAAGCTACATGATCCTCACATTATAAGAACAAAACAGGTTCTTCTCCATAAGACCCAGTATTTGGAACTGTGCACCTAGTTTTGACAATTCAAAAGGACCTGTAATATTGGTCTAATTGAAATAAAACATTTGACTTTGACTTTGAACCAAAAATAGTTATATTATTTGCTATCGATAAGGACTTCTAAAACTCACTTAGTTTTTAGGTATCACTGAACACTATCTTTTTTTTATTCCAAAAAGTTATAGAACGAATACGTTTATCTATTTTTTTCGCCCAAAATGCCTGGGCAGAAACCCATCTATATTCATTACACATACAAATATTTTAATTATTCATGTTCATGTAATCGATTGTACCTAAGCAAATAATCGATAAGCAAGCAGTCGATCATGCGACCATTGCCACTAAATTGGGTACACTCATTGATTTCCTTATCTTTCAAAGTCTTAGCAGTAATACGGTCCTAATCAATGATATAATACTATTTAACTATATAATGTCATTGGATATTTACATTTTTCTGTCACATTTAAGCAATAGTTCATGTTTCTATTTTTCAGATTAGGTTTTTTGTTCCACTTTCTTCTTCAGAATGCCTCGCAAGAATAAATCTAACCTATCTAAAAATTCATCACGGGCCCGGGCGGCAACAATTAATCGATCAGAAGAATTTTCCGTTCATGTAGAATTTAGAAGACAAGGACAAGTAAGGCGACAATCTACATATTTTGAGAGCCAGGGAATCATGCGTAGGAGGGGGTCACAGTTCTAACCGAGCAGTATTTTTATATTCATTCAATTAATTTTAAAACTAAATATTTTAAAGTGTGAAACACACATATATACACTCACGCCTTTCTCCCCACAGGGGTAGGCAGAAACTATAGACCGCCACTTGCTACGATTCTTGCATATTTCTTTTGCTTCTTCCACATTCATACATCTTCTCATACATACGCGCCGGTTGCGAGGGCGTGACAATGTGTGCGAGTGTGTAACATTATTTTTAAAGTGCATTTGTACAATTCATCTTATTTTATTTACTTTCTAATGATAATAGTTATGACTTTGATAGTTAAAGACATCAACGAGAGCGAGGCCGCGGGCAAAAGCTAGTAATAAATATTTAAGCCTCTGTTCTATATAGCCTAGTGGTCCTAAACACGACTGTTACGCTTTAGGTCCTGGAATCGATTCTTAAGTCGAGGAAAGTATTGTTGGGTTTGCTCTAAAATTCTCAGTAGCAAATGCATGAAACCACCGAAGTTTACTTTGGAGTTGAATTTTTTTCTTCCATATACATAGATATATCTAACATTGATATTATCTATACTTATAATAAATCTGTAGAGAGGTCAATTCTGTACATGAAATATATTTCCAAAATAACTATCAGCGGGTGATTAGTGATCGATACTGACGCCAAAAATGCAATCAGTAAAATTATTGTCTGTCTGTCTGTCTGTCTGTCTGTCTGTATGTTCGTTATAGAAACAAAAACCACTCGACGGATTTCAACGAAACTTGGTACAATTGTTCTTCATACTCCTGGGCAGGTTATAGTATACTTTTCATCACGCTACGATCAATAGGAGCAGAGCAGTGAAGGGAAATGTTGGGAAAACAGGAGAACTTACTCCATTTTTTAAGCTTCCGTCGCGTGTGCAGCCTTAATGGTTAAAGCTACACAGAAATCATGTATGACGGAAATGTTCTCCTTAAAATTATAAAAAAAATTTCCACGACAGCAAATGTCTATCTTTTATGGTTGACTCACAATAACACGTGTAACTCCCGATAGCTTAGCAGTTCGGAGCTTTCTGATTATATTTGTCTACTCTTACGTTAGGTGACTGACTGACTGACATAGTGACGCACAGCCCAAACCACAGGTTATAGTATACTTTTCATCACGCTACGATCAATAGGAGCAGAGCAGTGAAGGGAAATGTTGGGAAAATGAGTGATTCATGGGAAAGGTTTCAAGCTATAAAACATCACGCTACAACCCTTAGGAACGGGGCAACGCAGGTGAAACCACGGGCGAAGAACTAGGGAACAAAGTAACTATTCCACGCGGACGAAGTCGCTGGCAAAAGCTAGTCGATACATATAATTAAAAAAACTGTTTTATGTATGTACATACCTACAATGATTCTCGGATTTTGTCCAACAGAACCTGTGAGACTTTGCTTCGTAATACTTCACACAGATAGGCAGACAACGAAATGTTCCTTCCTATAAGGGTTCCTTTTTCCCTTTGAGGAACAGATCCCAAAAAATAATGTTTAAATCAGTTTTATTCTGTTAACAGAGCTAAAACACATTGACACTTAAATACTGTGATTTTACGATGATCTTTTAAATTTATCAGTCGACCCGTAATATTTAGATAATAATTATATTTGTCACAAGATTGTGCACTATGATGTAATTGGACAATTAATTACACCGGCGGAACGAAAAGTGTTATGTATCTATGCAAAAGATACTTTATTACAATTTTTAGGCATCTTGCAATTTTATAACTCACTTACAGCTCATTGATAATATTAGATGATAATAACAATAAGGAGCTCTCTCTGGTGCCCTGGCCGGTAGCTTGGATCCTGCTCCCGATAGCGGTGGGCTACTGTTTTATATATATATATTCTTTTAATAACCATGTTTTAATATTAAAAAATGTAGTTATAAAATATGTTTATCAATGAATAAAGGGAATAACAAAAATAAGTGTTATTAATTATTTTTGTATAAGTATAGTTAAACATTGTGAAAGTTGTCAATAATTTATTTTTCAAAATTACTTATTTAAAAAGATACTTTTTTCAAGGCATGTAATACTAATAACATAAGTTACTGCTTGTCAAATGCACGCTTCTTGTGATTTTACGTAACCCTAGATTCAGCTAAAAAAAAATCTGGGGTCACCCTCCTAGAGCTGGTCGACTCATTGAAAAGACGACATAAAAAATTAAGTAGGTATATTTTTCTACGATGAAACATAACGATAACTATAAATTTTGTTAAGTTTGGCCTAAGAAATAAAAACATCCTGTATTGTTTACGAATGTAGATAAATTATTGTAAATAAACTGATAAAATGTGATGTTAGTTGTATATTACACATATTACATTATTTGTATATTTACGCTGCGGTCGTCTCTATTTCCCGCAATATAAGGTAATTTTCTTTGACATTTTGTTTGTTTAAATAGGTATTGCTTACGAAAAAATATACATAATTTTATACGATACAGTAGTTGTAGGATACATAGGTATAAAAACCGTTCAACAATATTTTGATCCACCCTCGCACGAACGGGAATTTTTCATGTATGGAAAATACCCCGAGTAAGTCTTCCCTGATAGATATAATCTGGGTGTCTTTAAATCACGAGTGAATCGGTTTCTTCTAGGCAAGCGCGCTCTATCGTAGATCGTAGTATCGCTTAACATCAGGCAAACTGGCGGTCAAGCGTAAGTCTATCACGAATAAAAAAAAACCCTCTAGCGGTCACCTGTGGAACTGTCGGCATACAAAAATTTACCAGGGACTTACTTCTGGGAGAACCGGGAGATTAGTAATCTCCCGGTTAGGTTGCAGAAGACTCCTATTTTATTTTCGAAGGACTTTTTATAACGTCTTTGATTTCCTTAATTTTCCCGATATCACTTATAAAGTTATAACGACAAGGACAACAGTAAATAGCCTAAAAAAAAAAACAATTTATTTTTCAATCATTGTTGTTTTTCTCTGCGTGAAGTATTTTTTTCAGCCGTTTTGCCGCTTGAGTGCCGAATCTTATAATCTTTCCGTATTTTGCCAATACATTGGTAAATATATAAAGGAATCGGTTTTCCTGGTCAAACTTTAGTTTCCTTGTGTCTTACTATCTCGAGTTACTTGGTTGGTTCCGTGTCTAACTGAAATTTGATCACAGTATCACATAATTGTATACACAGGTTGTTGGAGCTGCAATTAAAGTAAGTGTTTCATTTATTTACCAGCTCTAACCCGCAGTTTCACTCTCATGTCAAAATATGTCGACAATAGCGCCGCCTACTGGGTTAGAATCATCCAGGCAATCCCATAAATACAAAACAAATTTTATCGAAATCGGCCAAGCAGTTTTCGAAGGAAGGAATTAGGAACACACACCGAAAAGTTATTTAAATATAAGAAAATGGAAGAACAATATAAAATGTATTTTTAAATTCCATTAAAGACATTAAAGGATCGATTGGATCCCGCCACGCGAAAACTGTTGATTTTCTATTGTAATAGGTTATTATATATTATTATATCTCGAAATTATAATGCCATGGTTTAATTTTAAATAACTCAGGAAACCAATCAAGAAAAAAATAAATAAGAATTTAATAAAAATTACAGTACCTACTTAAGGAATATCATTAGATAAGTAATATTTATTTTAAAAAAATGCAGTTTCATCAACAGTGGATGCCCATAATCTAAGATCCGGAAATAATGAACACCTTTATTGCTTTAGTTTAATGTTTTACTGAGATCTTTGAAAAGTGAATATATTTTAATTTTGTATTACTAGACTAGTCGCTATTGCCCGCAGTTTCACTCACGTCCCAAAAAGATTAACATACCATAAGTCCGATTCTAGGCGGCGTATCAAGATGAAACATGCACCAAATTTTAAATTAGACCTCTAGCAGACATACAGACAAACATTCAAAAACACGGCATGTTATAATTTTATTTTAAGTATAGATAGTATCGTCATTCGCTAACTCACGATTCAAACCGAACATTCTAAAAAAAAACATCCTGTGTCGACGTAATACTGTCTCACACTAGTTCCATAGTACCCACCTCCACTTTCCTCTGCCGACCGCAAACGCAACCAATACTTGACACTCCCTCCAGGATTCATCCACGACTGTCTATAAAACATTCCACTATATCTTATTTAATGTATTCCCTTTAAAACCTCCATTAGAGTCGAACCTCCAGGAAAACGTCACACTTATTGAAAAGACTAGATTGTAAGTGTACCATTTGATTGATTTGTTAAATTTTAGTGATCACAATCCACTGTCTTCGATGTTGTATCACTACTAGTGGCTAGTTGACCTTGGTCCCAGTTTATATTTCGACTATTTTTTTTTCTTTTTTAAACGGCAATGAGCTCGCACTAGACATCAAGACCTGTGACGCGGGAAAGTTTACAAACATACAATTAAGACCCAAAGTACAGAAAGACTCAAAAAACACAAATATTTAAAAACCTAAACTAATGATAAAGAAAAACTACGCTAGAAAACCAATTCTTCCTAAGAATCTAACAATTAGAAGAAGTTTCACGATACAACTTGGTGTTCGTGGTAAATTAAGGCACATTTCTCGCTTCAGAAAGCGAAGGAGACCCAGCATCGGAGATATTAATAGGCTGAAGAAGAATGAAAAGAGAAGAGATGTAATTAAATAGGTATATAAATCTCATGTCAAGTTCATTATGTAATTTGTATCGACGCAGATAAAGCCATGCCGGCGGTGAAGCTAGATGAGGTGCGTCGGTTCATGGAGGACAGCCTCAAGGCGGTGGGCGCTCCGGAGTCCGAGGCGAAGGCCCACGCTGACCTGCTGATGCATGCTGACACCGTAGGGCATTACAGCCATGGACTGAACCGATTAGGTGAGTTTGGACGATATTAGTGGCACAAAAGTTAATTTTCTTATGAAAGTATGCGTAAACTATTGCTACAATAATTTTATCTATTTAAAGAAGGTAAAAATAATTTAAATGCCGAAAATATGTAATACAAATGAGTTGAAACTATCCGTAAATAGTCAGAGATTATTCTTGTGTAACCGCTTACGCGAGAGTACAGAGTAATAAAATAAAATATATTTAAATAAAATAATATGTACCCGTATGTACAAATAAGTTTACGGCATTATTAGAGAAATCAATTTTTACACTTCCATTAGCATTCAATGCAAGCCATCTCTTAATCTCAAAAAAACATCTATGACGTCTATAAAAACCTTTTTTATCTTTCGGAGGCTTAACGTCGGACATAACCATAACTCGCAGTCCTCAGTTTGGCTCACTACTATAAAATGCCTGCTGAGATCACTTATAAAATAATTGGGATTATACTGTGCGTGACGTCATCCGACAGTTTGACGGCAGTTGTAAACTAGATCTTGATAATGTTGGCTATGGACTTACATGGTTGGCTTACGAAGGTAAGGAGCAGTTAAAAAAGATAAGCAGCTATTATAAAAACAGATTAACTACCCTTTTACCGCTAAATCTTGTGTCAGTAATGTTCCTAGTGAGAAAACTTTAATGCAAAAAGATACTAGGTAATTACATAATACTCTATCAGAATAAGTTTCCATGTTACTAAGACAAATAGCTGATGGGAAACATGGCAATCAATAAGGGATTTAAAGATCAATCAAGATTCAATAAAAAATGTGCGAAAATGTATGTGGCATCTATCAAATATGCAGACAGAAGATTATAGTGGTAGCATGAAATTGATTGTTAAAGATGTTAACATAGTAAGCTACACTTTTCCTGAACAGAGTTTTACATAAGCGACTGCAAATCTGGAGCATGCGTACCGACAGCTAAACCCGAGATCCTGAAGGAATCGCCCGCAACAGCCTGGGTGGATGGGCACAATGCCCTCGGCGCTACTGTGGGTAAATTCTGCATGGACATAGCTATCAAGAAAGCTAAGAAGTGTGGCGTGGGATGGGTATCTGCGAAGCGTGAGTTTATTTCAATCCATACTAGGTACTCGTATACTAAGTAATCTTTGTGTTACACTTTCACCCATAAACAGCTGTATCAATTTTGATAGATTGTGATATAAAAATAGTTTATAGTCCCTGGGAAAGACATAGGATAGTTTTTGTCCCGAAAAATCCTTTGGAATGGAACCGGAGGGAACAGCTAGTTTACAATAATTTAAAAACATTTATCTTTTTGTGATTTTTTTTTTGCATCTTCCATGCTAAGATTATAAAGTTATTTTAGTGAAGGAAAAATTCAATCACAAAAAGATAGTTAAAAGGTAAGGCGGCATCGTACAACATTGAACTACCTGTAAAGTCGTATCAATTGAGAAACAAAGTAACTTGCTTTTAAATAGATGTCACCAACGTCACCATATGACGTAAATTCAGAATATGAAGGCAAATTTCAATCAGGCGGGTGGGGTTCACGGTGACTTAGAGGTCAGAGCGATATATATATATATAGCGGATACACCATAGTATCCAACCAGAAGACGCAGGTTCGAAACCTGCTCGCGATTGGATTTTTCCTTAACTAAAATAACTATAAAAAAAATTTTTGACCTCATTACAATCAATAAGTAGCGGAATTTTTTTGGATGATAGGTTTCCGTATACAAGGACTTTAGCATTCTCCTATTCTAGTCAAGATTTTCAAGACTGTATTTTCTATAAGATTTGGATGGCAGTGACGTCCAATTGATCAACATTAATCATACATCAGCCCTTAACAGTTTGTGGTTGAATGTGTAGGGAGCAATCACTTCGGGATGGCGGGCTACTGGGCGCTGCAGGCGGAGCGCGAGGGCCTCATTGGTCTGGCATTCACTAACTCGTCTCCTATCATGGTCCCCACCAGGTCTAAACAAGTGCGTTTATTTTTATTAGTACCTACAAAAATTACTTCGCTGTCAACGTGATGAAAATCTGTTTTATTTAAATCAGCTATCTATTTTTTTCAAATCTTTTTAGTTATACAGTAGCTTTGCTTAGAATTCAAATTAGTAATAATCTGTTTCTGATTTCAGAGGGCCCTGGGTACGAATCCTATAGCAATGGCTGCTCCCGCTGGTGGTGGAGACAAGCTTGTAGTGGATATGGCCACTACTACAGTTGCTATGGGAAAGGTGAATAATTAACTTTCTTTACTACCCCATATAGGAAAACCATGGTGATCAAGTAAATAGGTCACACATATGTTAAAACAACACATTTGACTAATCTGTCAAAATAAAATAAGTTTACATTTCGGAAACAAAGAGAATATTATAATGATTTCATCGGCACATGATAAGAAGAATATTTATAAACATTAAATAATTAATTACAAAAATAGAATAGAATAGAATATTCTTTTTTGCACATCAAAAAATTAATGTAAGTAGATTGATTGATTGATTGATAACCGTGCCTTAAGAGCCACATCACAACTTAATATCAAGTGGCAGTAAGAACTACCAACTGGTAATGGTTGTAGTCATCACGTTTTCGTTTCAGATTGAAGTAAAAATCCACAATGAAGAGCCACTGCCTCAAGGTTGGGCTCTAGGTCCTGATGGAGAGTTCACCACTGACGCGAAGACGGTAAGATATCAAGCGCCTTTACAGCTCTATTAGTTTCTATTAGTAATTCATGACGGTAAGACTACACCCCAATTAGGCGCATGACAGATAAGTTTCAAGTAGCAGTTGTTATCAAGTGTCTTTTTAGAAAAATAAATTATACGCTAGCAGCTTCTAAGAACTCACTAAAACTCCTTGTAATTTAGTAAGTTCTTAGAAGGTTATTGCAGTTTATAGGAGGGCTCATGGTAGCATTCCCTAGGAGATCTCCAAGCTCCTCCTAACAGTGTGGTTTTATTTTCATTGGATTTCCACATAGGACAGAAAAAAAGCTACTGTAGTCTTTACGTCTACGACTTTACCTAACTAGTATTTCCTCGCCGCAAAAGATTACAATGACAAAAGTAAACTATTTATTCGGCAGGCGTTTCAGTGTGGTAAACTGACGCCACTGGGCGGAGACGAGAAGACCTGTGGCTATAAAGGCTATGCCCTCGCCTCCATGGTGGAGATGTTCTGCAGTGGACTATCAGGTACGCATTGGAAATATATTTTAAACTACATAAACTGTGGTTTCTCTCGCTCCCGAAGAAATTTTTGAGAGAAAAGATAGACTAAATGTTTTCTTCCTTCTCTCAATATTTCACTGGTCAATGGAGAAGTTGGTTAATTCATCAAAATTACAATTATTACAGGGTCGAACATGACTCACAATATCCGTGGCTGGGAGCTGTCCAGCATTCAGGGTCCACCAGATCTAGGCCAGTGCTTTGCAGCAATCAACCCTGAGTGCTTCGCGCCTGGCTTCACGGAAAGATCAGCTGATTGTCTTAACACATGGAGGAACTTAGAACCGGTATTTCGTATTAAATTGCATACCTATAGTACTATTTGGTTTGATACCGTTACAACAGCTGGTTGCAAATAGAAAGAAAAACAATTTATTCTTGCGTAGAAAAAAAAATACAGTAATAAAATGGGATTTAAAAATAAACAGATGAAAATAAGTTATAAAAAAAATAAAATAACATTAAAAAGAAAACAAACAAAATTACACAATTTTAAACAACACAAATAGTGCGTCTCGTCTCCGCAAGGAAAAGGGATGGCGCTCAGCTTTTGCTACACTGCGTTACAAAATGCTTGCAACACAACACTGATTTTACTAATATAATATGCTACTTGTATCATGTAGAAAATACTAGCTAAATTTATTACAGACGAATTGCGTGAAAAGTTATAGGGGCTTAAAATGACCTTGGACATTATGGCCCAGGCATTACGTTCCATTTCCATTCGGACACGCGTCAACAAGGGAGCTAGGACAAAGTATTGGAGTATTAGGCAGAGGAATCCACAACTCATCTACCATCAGACGATCCGACTGCTCGTTTGCTCCCCTATCCCGTAAAAAAAGTTATCCTAAGCGCGACTGCCACGTAAGAAGTTCTGGGTTCGATTCCCATGTCAGTGTTATTGACTTGATTTTTCTTTTCAAGACCTACCCAATATTTTTTAATATAACCAGACAAATTACAATTACTCCCCCAGGTGGATCCGTCACTACCGGTTTTGGCTCCCGGCGACAAAGAAGTACAGACTAGCGAGAAGACTCTGGCTAAGGGGACCGTCACCTACCCTCAAAAACAAATCGAAGCCATGGAAGCTATGGCCAAGAGGATCGGTATTAAGCCCTTACAGATTGAATCAAATTAAGATATGGATGAACTTTTGGAAAACATCATGGACCAAACAAATGAAGAACGCGCCAATTATTTTTTGTTAAAACTTTTCCCTAGTTGTGGCATTAAATTACCAACACAGATCTTGGCTGCCATGGATGTTTTACTGACGATTTTAGCAGACACTTAAGGGTCCGGCGGAGCTCGGTCGCTCGCTAGAATTGCTCACAAATACGTAATACCAAAATAGATGGTAATCCAAACACAATTTTATCAAATTGTGTCATTATTCGGATTTGGATACCGTTAATCTAGGTTCCTATAATACCAATTGGTCTATTACTACTTCACTGGAAATAAACGGCCGGAAATTCGATCGAAACTTGGTAAAGTTATCAAGAATTGAATTCTGCTTACATTTATTTCTAGTGAAGGAAACATTACATTTACATTACATTACATTTATTGTGGTCGAAATGGTAGAATAGGAACCTAGAGTAACGGTATCTGAATCCGAATAATATCATTGTTCGATTATATTATATTTAAATTACGATTAATTTTGGTATTACGTTTGTATGAATAATTCGGTCCGCCGGACTCTTAAGAAAAAGGAGGAAGAGATTCCAAGATTAGTTTTTGTCATTTCGTGGAGAGTGGATATTTAATAAGCATTAAATATGGCGATTACTATTACAATTAATACAAACAACTAGTATCTATCTATACATTGTGCAAATCATTTAATAAATGCTGTTTGAAATCCTCCACGAGCGAGAGGATCGCTGCGAGAGAGTGTACAGAGAAGTACGTTGCCACGACGATAATATTGCCGCGATAATCTCGCTCATGTAGACGGCCCCTTAAATCTAGTGAATGGAAATGAGTTGGTAAACGACACGCAAATGAGACCCTCCCGCTCCGCCTGCAGTATCCCACCATCTCGTAGTGATTGCTCCCAACGCAACGTTATTTGGAAATAGAGCAATTTATATTATATAACATACCATCACACTTGTCTTCCCCGAAGGGAAAGGCAGGGGTGAACTAATGCACACCCACAGTCCGCCAGTATGTAATAGTGGATGAGCCTATTGCCATCTATACTTATAATAAATCTGTAGAGCGGTCAATTCTGTACATGAAATATATTTCCAAAATAACTATCAGCGGGTGATTAGTGATCGATACTGATGCCAAAAATGCAATCAGTAACATTTTTGTCTGTCTGTCTGTCTGTCTGTCTGTATGTTCGTTATAGAAACAAAAACCACTCGACGGATTTCAACGAAACTTGGTACAATTGTTCTTCATACTCCTGGGCAGGTTATGGTATACTTTTCATCACGCTACGATCAATAGGAGCAGAGCAGTGAAGGGAAATGTTGGGAAAACAGGAGAACTTACTCCATTTTTTAAGCTTCCGTCGCGTGTGCAGCCTTAATGGTTAAAGCTACACAGAAATCATGTATGACGGAAATGTTCTCCTTAAAATTATATAAAAAATATTCCACGACAGCAAATGTCTATCTTTTATGGTTGACTCACAATAACACGTGTAACTCCCGATAGCTTAGCAGTTCGGAGCTTTCTGATTATATTTGTCTACTCTTACGTTAGGTGACTGACTGACTGACATAGTGATCTATCAACGCACAGCCCAAACCACAGGTTATAGTATACTTTTCATCACGCTACGATCAATAGGAGCAGAGCAGTGAAGGGAAATGTTGGGAAAATGAGTGATTCATGGGAAAGGTTTCAAACTATCAATGTATATATCATCACGCTACAACCCTTAGGAACGGGGCAACGCAGGTGAAACCACGGGCGAAGAACTAGGGAACAAAGTAACTATTCCATGCGGACGAAGTCGCTGGCAAAAGCTAGTTAACTAATATAAATCCAAACTCCGGGCTGACACTGAGAATTTCAAAGAATATCCCAAAAACAAAAATGAAAATATACAGACTTCCATTATCCTAGTCGGCTTCCAGTCTAACTAGGTGCACACGCAGCACCTGCTATCAAACCTTCGCAAACCAATTTCTGGACAATACCGATATTCTAAGGAAAACTGATTATCTGGCTTTCCGGGCTTCCAGCTACAGGAGAGGGCATGGCGGAATCACAATACAAACCTAGCTCATCATAAAAGAATTAACATTGTATCAATCAACCACATAACATTCCATAGCAGGTGGACTATTGTAAGGAGATCGCTTTGATAAATCATAGATCCTTCCCCCCAAAGCCTTAGCAATATTCTGTACTGCTTCAGTACAAAATATTGTCAGTACAGTAGTAATAGTAGTCAGTACAGTATTGTTTTTTATCAAAAATGTCCTTTTTAGCTTAGCAGATATTTCAACAAACTCACTTTTAACGGAGACCCAGCCCTCGCCATTCTCCTTAGCCTTCTTGATGGCTATGTCCATGCAGAATTTGACCACTATAGTCTATAGATAATGTCATGTTTGACAGAGATGATCATCCTATACTACATCATCATCACCATCCTATCTTATCATCCTTTCAGTCCACATATGTCCATCCTAAGGTTGCCTGGAAGAAATTGCAGTTAATATGAAATAATACACAAGAAAATAATATGCGAGAAAATAAACTATTTTATTATTATTAAAATAGATACATAAATATTATAATAATAATCATCATCATCATATCAGCATATTGCCGTCCACTGCAGAACCTCCCCCAAAGAGCGCCAACTAGCCCGGTCTTGAGCAGCTCGCATCCATCCGCTACCAGCCACCTTCTTCAAATCTTCGGTGCATCGCGTCGCGTTCCACACTATGCTTGCCTAAACGCGGTATCCAACCTAACACTTGTCTGCTTCATCGGTCGTCTGTCCGTCTCCAGATGTGGCCGGCTCACTGCCACTTCAGCGTGCTTATTTTTCGCGCAATGTCGGTGACTTTAGTTCTTTGGCGAATGACTTCGTTGCGAATTCTATCCACCATAGAAACTCCAAGCATTGCTCTCCCCATTGCACGCTGAGCAACCTTGAATTTGTGGACCAGTCCCAAGGTGTGTCCACGTTTCGGCCCCATATGTCATCACGGGTAGGACGCACTGGTTATAGACCCTGGTCTTTAGAGATTGTGGGATCGACGATTCAAAGATATCACGCAGCTTCCCGAATGCCCCTCAGCCCAAGCGTATTCTTCTAGTCGCCTCCTTCTCGAAGTTGTGCCGCCCCAGTTGAATAGTTTGGACAAAATATATGTATTCTTACACAACTTCAAGGGCAGCGCCATTTACCTATACGGATTTCAGGGTGACATGGTCATTATACATGACTTTGCTTTTATCCAGATTCTGTCTGCTCCATCGGAATCGAAAGTGTGGACTGTGGGGAATGGTTATTGAAGATTGAAAACCTCCTTATTAAAAGGAGTACAATTGCTATATAGTTTGGACATCGTTTTTTCTCCTTCTTCTTAAATTTTATAATCTGTAAAGATAAAAAACTGACACACCTTTAACATTGGGGACCGGTTTTTATATTATGATTTTTATTTAAATTTTTTGAATAAATATTTACTATCCAATAATAAGTAATAATTATACATTAATATTTATGTAAATAATGGTAGTGAGAAGAGTCGTATTGCATTGCTAGGTAAATACGATTACCTTCCAGTCCATTTCTTTAGATTATTGTATGTCATTGGTTATTGTCTTTTGATACAACCAACGTATGAAATTGATCTAAAAGTAGAAAATATTGACTTTAATTTTGTTACGTTATAAGAAACTTAAATGAAAATTCCTCAAACGTCGGTAAGTTGTTATTTTTAGATTTTTTAAGCATTCATATAGGAAAGAAGATTATGGTATGAACTCGTTAATAATTAGCTATGAAACTCACTCATTAATCTAGTGGTTGTAAGGGCGACTGATGCGCTAAAAGCTCTTGGTTCGATTACCAGGTTCGACCTGGTAAACCCAAAGTGATCCATTATCACTTTTCTATGAAATATAAAATCTTGTAAAATATCATAGGCGGCCTCGGCACTGATCAGTGCTTAAGTAAACAACGGGGATAGAACTGATCAGTGCTTACGCATACCAAGCGTACCTACCTAACCTCTCATGGCTATCAAAGTTAATCCTAGACAAATTAATTGTCGTCTGTGACGATATTATCTTCTAATGTTGCCACAGTTTCAGGCTCAGTAACCATGGGGAAGGTGGCAACGGTGGAGGCTATGCGGTTCATGGTAGACTGCCTAAGGGCCGTTGGTACCAACAGCAAGGCCGCTGAGCAGCAGGCTGAGCTGCTGATACAGGCCGACAGGTGCGGCCATCCTAGTCATGGACTTAATAGATTGGGTAAGTAGACATGTTGGCATGCCTACTGATTTCTGGACACCTATGCGAATATTAAACATTGAAATAAAACTACTTTTTACGGATTTTGTCGCGATGTATTGATGTTATTTGATTCCCGACGTTTCGAATCTTTTACAGAAAGTCACGGGTAGACTAAATGCTGTAAAGAAATAAAAACTTCGGGAATATATAAGACAACGTTTGTCGGGCCCGCTAGTCACCTAATAAAATAAGAAACATTAAATATACTTACATGAAAGTAAACATATTAATGAAGATTAAAATTCAAGGTCGTCGTGTCAAAATTGCCACAACTTTTTTTACCCCATTACCCCAAAATCCAGTTAATTTTTAAAATGTTATGTAAAGTCATCATAGGCCATAATATTGGCACCTAGGGACAGCGTCGTTGCCTCCGTACCTAAGTATTGGCATTTCAGTTTACTCGTTTTATAATATACTAGCGACCTGCCCGCGGTTTCACCCGCGTTGCCCCATTCCTAAGAGTCGTAGCGTAATGTTAAATAGCTTAAAACCTTCCTCTTGAATCACTCTATCTATTAAAAAAAACTGCTTCAAAATCCGTTGCGTAGTTTTAAAGATTTAAGCATACATAGGGACGGACAGGCAGCGACAGCGACTTTGTTTTATACTATGTAGTGATTTTTTTGGGATTTTTTTGTTGTAAATAAATTATAAATGATTAAGTACCTATATAAATAGAACCTGATCTCGGTACCTAACAATAAAAACAGTTCGGAAAGGGTTTTCTTAACACATTTTATCCTAAAATATATGATAATTCATCGAAAGTAGCAATTTTAACCCACCAGACTACTACTCTTACTTAATTATAAATTGCTTTTTCAAGAATTCTACTTGAACGATATTATAAAAGGAATGTGCAAGCCGAACAACACGCCTAGGGTGCTGAGTGAAACCTCGTCGACAGCTTGGGTTGACGCTAATAACGTTCTAGGCGCCACCGCCAGCCACTTCGGAATGGATATAGCTATAACCAAAGCCTTAGACACAGGGGTAGGATTAGTCGCAATGAAAGGTAAGATACTTGCATATCTTTTCATTAGATATAACTACTTAATAAAAAAAAATATGATGAAGTATTTAAAATATATTAAGGCGGATCGTTTCGCTGTGCCCGCGAAATTCAAATTTCAAGTGGTTTTTCGCAGTTTGTAGGTCTATAACAAGTTCTAGATTCATGGCAGTTGTAATTGCGACATCAACTATACAACATTCACATAAATCCTTATCAAGCCAAAAGGCTTACGCCTCTAGTTAAACAAATAAAATAAAATAAATAATAATATAATATTTTTAAATGGGTCATCTGAGATTCAGGCTCGGTGCAAGGGAAACATAATATATACCTAATTCAATAATTAATCAATATTTTACCCACGGAAATAAAAGAACCTGACTACTTAAATAACAAAAATCGATCTGACCCTTTTCCTATACACAAATTTCACCGGTGTGGGGAAATGACTTTTTCTAATATGCCAAATTCCAAGTAAATAGTGATGGCAACCCAATCAACCCAGAAAAATGGGCGTGACATGTACAGAAGGCGGACAAACAGACAACGAAGTCTTTTTGTTAATTTTTCTATCTGGAATCGTACGGAAATGACGTCGGGATTTATACAATAGATAAGTAAGAAAGAAAAGAAATTTATATGGCACAGCTTTACACAGTTCAGATACAATACAAGTATAAGCATAAGTAGTCTGCGTCTCGCGGCTGCGCCAAATGGGTCCAGTTTATCAAGCCACCAGTGCTTGATGCTAATTTTCAACTGGATCGTTACGAGAAGTTACGAATGCAAAACCAGTTGTTTAAGTAATACAATAGCATTTACCTATTTGACGATAAACACAAATGTTTTAGGGTCCAATCACTACGGCATGGCTGGTTTCTGGGCCCATAAAGCAGCAGACCAGGGGTTGATAGGCTTCTCGTGCACCAACACGTCACCCCTTTTAGCGCCAACTAGGAGTCTAAAGGTAGGTAAGACGTAATAGATTCTTTATATCATTAACATCTAATTAATGAGCCCCTATGTACCACTACCATGACATTTCAGAATAGAGTCGTAGATTAGCTAATAAATTGTTGGTGTTATTTATTACCTACAATCTTAGCGGCTCAAGGTCTCACTCTCACCTTAAAACTGTACTAATTCCAAAATCTAGTATCCTCAGGGATGAATAATGACGAGAAGCTTAGTCACATTTTCTTTATATTTGAGAAACGAACAAGCGATTCACCTTAGGGTATTCAAACTCAGCGGGAGTGGCGCAGCGTACGGTGCGTTCGAATGCATAGATTATATGAGTGGGACTGTTCTCGAAGGCAGCGCTGCGCCGCCGCCGCCGTTGAGTTCAACTACGCGGCCTTAGAGATCACCGGCGCATAAACATGTGCAACACGAAAGGAGTCCCCGATTCATTGCCAACCTTTTACGTAAGAAAGGGCTATTTTTTTAAAGTTCCTATCGTCGTGTTCGGGAAAACCGCAGTATACAGTTTCAGTGGCGGATTTAAACATTTGACGTCCGTAGTCTATTAAAATTTTGCCGCCCAAACCGATTTCAATTGTCAGTTCCAGCCTTTTCCGGTACTGCTGTAGCAAACATGTCACATGTAGTGGTGGATAAATTAACAATAAAATCATTTTTATTTATTCTGTACAAATATGGCTGAACATTACCTGAAATAAATGCATTTTATGTTTATTTTATTTATTTTAGCCTTGCTGGTAAATTCGCCAATGCACAATTTCCTTATACCTTTACCACAATGACCTTTTGCGAACAGTACTGAAATGCAGCTTGTATTGGCAAGTTAGCAGACTAAAAACTTGTTGTTAATCCCTGGTCTCTCGTATCTCATTACAGTCGGCACTTGGAACTAATCCTTTAGCTCTAGTGGCGCCGGCTAATCGCAAGCTTGGACACTTCTACCTCGACATGGCTACCACTGCGGTTGCTGTTGGAAAGGTAAATAAGACGTTGAACAGCTAATAGGTACTCGTAGAAACAACAACAAGAAAGAATTTTATGTCCAACAAACAATTTTAGATATCAGCCCGCTTTTTGCCGATTCGGTTTCGGGGCTTGTTGATAAAATGTTACCTAAATTTTCATAATACCCCGATGTTTGCTGGTCACAAACGTTTTGGCGTAAAAATGGAAGGGTAAAATGATGCTTCTTTTACAGCAAAACAAAATTTTCAGATCGAGATGCAGCGTCGGAAAGGAGAGCCGTTGCCTGGCGGCTGGGCGCAAGGACCCGATGGAAAAGAAACCACAGACGCTCAACTGGTAGGCTGTAATAAATATAATAAATATAATTTACATTCTATTACAAAAAACAAACACAAAACATTTTTCCAATAAATCCAGGCTATGAAAACCGGTTGCCTGATGCCCCTGGGTGGTCGCGAGGGTACATCTGGATTCAAAGGATATGGTCTGGCCGCTATGGTGGACTTATTGTCCGGAATGTTAGCTGGTTAGTCGACCTTATTTACATAGAGGTATGCTATTTTTCTATGATGACAATACAATAATACGATGTTTTTTTACAAAGTCTTCTTTTTTAGAAGTCTGAAAATCATAATGATCTGAGTTCAAGTTGTATATTAGGGCCTGTGCTAGGGCTTTCAATCTCTTTGCTAGTTTACTTCTGACTTAGACTGAAGGGGTCGTAATAAAACGTAAAAACCACGTGATAGTCTGGTTACATGCTGATTGCTCACACATTTCAAACAACGACATCACGCAACGGACAGATGTTCATTTTTCGTCAGACTTGTTAAGTTCTACTAAGTTCCTAATAAGTATTAATTTGGGGAGTAGGCATACCGTGCATGATTAACCTCCACTAGGTTTCAAGTGAGTGGATCTTTTCAATATATATCCTGTATAAATATATTTTTTTACTCACTTCTCAAATTCTGTTCAGGTTCCACATATGGCCATCACCTGCGCTCTTGGACAGATGTAGCCACCACGCCAGCTAACCTGGGCCACTGCTTCATGGCCATTAACCCCGAATGTTTCGCCCCGTGCTTCGCAGATCGTGTTTCCGATTCCATACAACATTGGCGAAAGCTACCACCGGTGTGTACCGTTTTCAAAAAATCCGATAAAAACAAATCTTATTCTTTTAAAAATTCAATCTATGTAAGGATGTAGACTTTATTGGGTAACTGTGTTTGTAGGTACTTAACAATCTTCTTCATGATTAGTATCTATAGAAAACATTTGATATGTACCTATATAAAACAAAATCGTTAGTTACACCATACCAACCTATTTTTATGATCTTTGATTTGTTGGATTTCTCTCCGCCGCGCCGCCGCCCCGCAGGATAACTATTAAAACACATCGGAAAATTCACGAAATGTTATTTTCTCATACATTTTTATCGACAACAGAAAGGTTTTTAAGTTTTATGTACTTGCTTCTATTTAGGTATATTGCCTCACGTAAGGATTTCCTCGTAGGTATCTATATCGTATGATGGGTGCGTTTACAAACACAAATTAACAAATACCTACAAACACCTAGACCCGGAACAACTACGAACTTACCTTACCGGTTATGAAAAAGGCTAAGGTATTTAAAAAAAAAATTTCACCAACGCGGAAAGGAGCAACTGCCCTTAGCGTGAAATGTTCAGGTCTTCAACAAACGTCGTCGAGATCTGTTGAAAATATCGAAATTTCAAAAGAGTTTGCAAGCTTTCCTTCGCTTTTCTTTATTTTAATAAATTCTCCTTTAATATTCTCTAGGCGGATCCCAAACTACCAGTGATGGCTCCGGGAGACAAAGAGAAAAAAGCAGCGGCCTTGACAGACGCTAAAGGCACTGTTTCCTACGTTAAACAGCAAATTGATTCCAGCATGGCTTTAGCGAAGAAACTTAAAGTGACACCCATGAAGGTGGAACAGGACTGTGGAGCAAATTGATATACCAGGGTCCTGGTTTGTCACTTAGTTTTAAATTATAGTTTTTTTTTTTCAGTAAAATTTTGCATGTTACCAAGACATTTCTTTTATTTTAAACTAGCGACCCGCCCGCGGTTTCACGCACGCGGCTCCGCTTCTATTGGTCGTAGCGTGATGTTATATAATAATCTACCTCGACAAATGGACTATCCAACACAAAAAGGATCTTTCAATTCCAAATAGTTGTTCCTGAGATTAGCGCGTTCAAACAAACTCTTCAGCTTTATAATATTAGTATAGAAGATAGGTCACCGGTAAATTGAAATTATCGTTACTTTATAAGAACTAATCTGGCGAGAATTAAATATGTATTGTGAACAAACAATGAAATTCCTAAAAAAATACCATCACGGTTGTATTCCCCGAAGAGAGACGCGTTTAGGTCACGTGATAAATACAATTACGTCAACACGTCGTCACACGTCATCTAAAATTCGATTTTATTTTTGTACTGCTCCTACACACCGTCACTACCTACATGAGAAAAATACTAGGTATAAATAATATATCTAAATCCTTACCTCATTAGGTACTTAGATACTTTTTCATAATTTATCTTCACTGTTCCATTCCATTCCAAAGTAGACGGTATCTAAGCTAATATAATAATAAAAAGCAGAAGAGTTTGTTTGTTTATTTGAACGCGCTAACCTCAGGAACTACTGTTGGAATTGAACATTTTTTTTTTGTGTTGGATAGTCCATTTATCGAGGAAGGTTATAGGCTATATAACATCACGCTACGACCAATATGAGCAGAGCAACGACGGTGAAACCGCAGGCGGGTCGCTAGTATACCTAATAACGACAAGTTTGGCGTTGTGGATGCGCAATCTGCTTCTGCGCCAAGTGTTGTGGGTTCGGTCCCCACAACCGTCTAGATGTTTGTATGTAATGTTAAAATTTGTAAACGTACTCCCCGTATCGCAATAGGATACAGTGGTAAAATGTTTCAAAAAGAAGAGAAAGTAGACTAGAACAGTATATAGCTGCATATGTCGCATAACGTATTTGAAACACGCCGTATTACAAGTTTACTGACGCATATCGTATACGCTCCGGATTGAAAAACGTCGCGGTATTGTAATGCGGCTACTTCACGTTCAGCACTTCGCGTTCGTCAAAACGGCTTAAAATCAGATAAGTTTGTCGCAATGTAGGTCTAGCTACAGTGCGACAAACTTATTTGATACAGTGACCGTCGACCGTAATTGAAAGAAAGAAAATAATTATTTTTTTATCTAAAATAAGTTTTAACAAAATATCAAAATAAATATATCTAAAAAAAATTAGTCCATGGCCACGAAGTGAGGCATACATAAAAGCCATGTAAAACAAATAATTCCTTGACAAAATTTACCGCCGCATAAAAACTTACGACCAAAGAGTATCTTACGACTTAAAATTGTATTCAATATGATGACAGTTGAAGGGTTATTATACATTGTAAAAGGTTGTCAGAGGAAATAAAATGACAAAAGTAAAAAAAGTAAAATTACATGATTTTTATTCTTAGTCTATTTCTATTAGAAGAAAATAAAAAGAGATTACTTTTATTAATAATTATTTATTATTCGTATGTTCTACATCTTATATACGATTTTTAAAATAAATATTAAAATTATACCATTTTTATCATTCTTTCGCAATTTTTTTTTTATGGGATAGGAGGGCAAACGAGCAGACGGATCACCTGATGGTAAGCGATTACCGCCGCCCATGGAACACCATAGGAGTCAGAAGTGACTCCGTCGGATTGGGCGTCCGGTAACCTCGCTCACAAGGCGAAAAACAACGTAAGAGTTGTTTGACGCCGGTTTTCTGTGAGGCCGTGGTATCACTCCGGTCGAACCGGCCCGTTCGTGCCGAAGCATGGCTCTCCCACGTAAAATTTACAATTCATTCGTTCACGAAATCGTTCACTAGCCCAATACTATTAGTCGTAGTATGGTATCATTATTTTTCTTCGAACTGTCAAGTTACTGAATAGAATTAAAAGTCGAAGTATAGTGCTAGCAGCACATTGCTAGGATAAGGACCAATTTTCGCAAAAAATCGCTAAATTTCGGACGCAAAAGGAAGGGTGTTATAAGTTTAACGTCTGTATCTGTCCGTGTGTCTATGGCATCGTAGATGTCCAATGACTGGACCGATTTTTATTTGATTTATTTTTTTATTTGAACTGTGACTTGATCAAGATTCTTATGCTACGATTCAAGAAAATCTGGCCAGCCGTTACTTATTTTCTAGTTCATATAGGGAGTGAGCAATTTCCACAGGTATGATCGATTTGTAACTTGGTTAACTTAGTATCGAATGCTACAATGATATTGCAAGAACTGCTGATAGCCTTGATTTGATATTGCGGGGGTACTAAAAACTAATGTCAAGTACAATTTAAATCTTGTTTTTACTTAATTTAGTTACAGAATACTTAATTATTTTCTTTCTTTCAATTACAGTCGACGGTCACCGTGTCAGATAAGTTTGTCGCACTGTAGGTCTAGGTACAGTACCAACCCCTGAGAGATAACAACGCGCGTCTGAAGATATCCGCAAGTGGTTTTGCCCGAAAGACAGTGGGGGTCGTAATTGTTTCGAATTCATCAATACTGATTTCGATAATAAAGCATATGAACACTTATATTAAATTATTTTTGTCTAGTTACACCCGAGATAACAAGTCATAACTTGGCCGACATAACTTGGCCGGACTGAAGTTAGCTGTTTGTCAGTTTTTGGTTGCGCAGTACACAATTTTTAACGTTAACAATCCACTGCGCATTAAAACGGCGAACTTCACTCCGGCCAACTTATGCCGCGCGTACTGTAATGTTCTAATCTACTTTCTCCTCTTCTTTTTAAAATATTTCCTACATTACAATTCAGAATCCAAGAGTCGGTGACAAAGGAAAGTTTCAATAATACCGCTCCAAGAACTTCAGATAGGTACACTACACTAATATTAACTGACTATAAAATACATTAATTTGTGGAGCTAACGAATCTTTTATAATTTATATTCTATAGTTCATAATATGGTCACAATAAATACCTCAGAGAAAAGTAAGATAATTACCTACAAATGTAGTATGGTAGTGACAAACTACCACAGACTACTTAGAGATACTAGAATGTCACTACTCAAAACCCATAGTACCGCACTACTGCCCACAGAGCCCACAGACAAAGCTAAAACAAAAATGACACGCCAGCGCGGTTGACATTTGCAACATGAAATTTACTGGTATTTTTTTATTTTTCCGGTATCGTAAAATCTTAGAATGGACCGACAAGTGGATATATATGATTGTCTATAATTAAGTAAATCATCAGCCAAAGACAATCGCAAAAGTCTTGTTTGGGGGTCATACGGAAAAGTAGACCTCTTTGTTTGGCCTGAATCCTGGATCATTTCAGGATTCAGGCCAATTGTCTTTGACTGGTGGTTAAATTATGAATTACGTAGGTACAATCACTGACCTCTTTTATTATACTCTAGGTATAGAGAAATATACACATTAACAGAATCTAGGGGTATTTTTTATTTCATCAAATTACTTATCTAAAAATCATTTCAGATTTTTTGTTTTAAATAAAAATATTTTTTAATCGCCATATAAACTTAGTATGATAAATAACTTCATTTCTTATAAAACTATTAATTTTAATTAAAATGGAAAAATCTTATAAAATCTAATCATGCAAATCTGACATACAAATCTTTCCTCTTTATAATATTAATATAGATTAGATTTGTAACGAATTGGCTCAAAAAGTACTGGACCCATTTCAAAAATTATTTTGCCGTTAGAAAGCTACTTTATCACTGAGTAACATAGGCTATATAACATCACGCTACGCCTCTTAGGAACGGAGCAGTGCGGATAAAACCGCGAGCGGGTCGCTAGTTATTAATAATCAGTGTTATTATTATAAGCCTGATTAAAGGCTTTTTTCACTTGTATTTTTAATGTGCTTAAGTTGGTTATCGCCTTTTTTAAATTGACTTTTTTAATTTATGTGACGCAATGATTTCTTTTTTGGTAATAAAACCTTTATTTTATATCAAATTCTAGCGAAAAAAATGAGCTTAATTATGTATCTTTACTTGTGCTATCCGAAACTGCAAAAAAAAATTATTCATACAGCAAGCATTTGTTGACCTGGGTGTGTACTAGTAAATTGCAAATTGCAACCTGAATTTTATTTCGGTATCAAACGGCAGACTAGCTAACTGCAGCCAGCCAGTTGCAAGTGCAGCCAACAGTCTCGCGCGGCCTTATTTTTCATACACAAAAATACTAAAAATAAAATAATCTTTACCGATTGCGGTCGCGTTCATAAGTGCTTTAGGTTTTGTGATAACTTACCTTTTTTAACTACTAACTAATATAAGTCATTGTTACTAAAATTTTATTATGTATTCAATAGATAGATTTACTGATGTAGATTGGGCTACTTTCACTTTTCCAATGATATTATAGTGATTCATCGTAAGTCATTTCTTTATTTCTAGGATTTGTTCCTACGTTGAATACTGTTGGATCGCTCGATTTGTTCTTGGCTTGGATGGATTCGTTCATTCGTCTCTGTCTAGTCCTGTCAAGCTTTTAGCTCTATTTTTAAATGTCAAACTCAAGAGTAAAAGCCTATTTTTTGTTGTTTTGAGTCTGAGTTAGATCTGTTTTGAGTACTATTGTGAATTCGTACATTTTCATTCACACAAATCTTTATAATAATAGTTAAACAATAGTGTGATTATGTGTAAAATAAATAATAAAAAAATGGTGCCGAATTAAATGAGTCGTGTGTTTCATTAATGTTTTGCAAGAAAGTGTAGCGTTCGTCTTCTGTTTTATTAAAAACCACTTGTGTAGGTGTGGAGAGTTTAATGTCTGTTTAATTAATATTATCAAGAAACAAGTTTGTGGATTATGTTGCATGCCTGGTAAGTTTTTTCTATCGTAGATTATATTACATAAATTTTAATATTTTTTAATTAGAAAATGCGTCTAGCATATTAACACTAACAACTACCTAAGTAATTAGAAGTTTGAAGTAATTGTAATAAAAAATCCTTTTGAAAGTAGGTACTACCAATACCTACAATAACAAGTGAAGTCATACCTCATATCATACCTCATTTTTCTCAGGTAGTACATAAGGTACAAGTAGAAACTATAACGAAGACAGCCTAACTAGTAATTAAATTAATTAGGCACCTAATTAATTACAGTACATGCATTAAATTATCGTAGAAAAATTAACTTATAAATTGTCACTCATTTGATAGGTAAGTACCTACTTTCATATCAATAAAACAATCATAGTCTATTCTTGCAAGAATAATTCAAGAAATTTTTGTTATGGAATCCTGAAGCTGGAGAAATCATTACCAGGTTATTCCCGATTTGTAGAAACCTTTACTGCAATAAAAGTAAGCAGAAGTAATAGAATTCATGTGCCTTCATAATTTAAAACATATAACATAGCATACCAATATGCCTAATATAATCTCTGTACAGAGCTATTACATACACAGTTTGCCTTATGATTGTGTAGGTGCAATGTAATAGTCAACCCAGTTCTATGCAAGCCTATTGCCATTAATTGGGCACAAATCCTGACTCCAAGCTACTTACTGAGAATTTTATAGAAAACCCAATAACACTGCTCAACTTAGGAGTTGCACCCAGAACCATAGTTACACTAATGGCTACCAGACTAGATGGACAGTTAAAAAATATTTAAATCTTTCAAAATGTTGCCATAAGAATCCGGCGGACCGAATTATCCATACAAACGTAATACCAAAATAAATCATAATTCTAACACAATTTAATCAAATTATGCTACTTATTATTCAGATTCAGATAATGTTAATCTAGGTTCCTACACTATCATTTCATCCAAAATATTTCACTAGAAATAAATGTACATAAGTAAATGTAATTTTTGATACCTTTGCCAAGTTGGGAACAATTTTTGGATCATTTATTTCCAGTGAAGTACTTAGTAGTAGACGAAATGATATGGTAGGAATCTGAATAATAACACAATTTGATAAAATATTGTCTGGATTATGATTGTTTTGGTAATTCATTTTTGTGGCTTTTAGTTATAAGTAATGTATTATGACTCCTTTATTTTTTCTTCTTCTTTAGGTATTATTTTAATTTCGAAATTTACTATTTATCCTAATTAGGTACTAACTCACTATGCCAATTGGCAAAATGTATTTTAAAATTATATTAATGTTTTTTTCTGTGATTGTGAAAATAGTATATCTTAAACCGAAAAAACTTTATAAGCAAACTAATAAAAAATTAGTAACAAATTAGAATACAATAACAAATCAGCTGTGGATTTTCTACACCTTAAAAAAGGTAATTTGTAACTGAATTTAAAATATTTTTAGAATTTTTCATTAATAAGACAGCTCCAGTTAGGACTTCAGAATCACACAATTAACACACACAAAGAACACCCCGATTTTAATGAAATTTCATATCATAGGAACATGATTGCATGGACTTGCATAAAAAAAAATTAGGTATTTACTTAACTGATGAAAACTTATTAAACAGCTAAGTAGTAATATATAGTATATAGGTAGCTAATAGCTACCTAATATAATATTGAAAGTTATTCATGATCATTGAGTGAACACAGGGCTGGATTTAGAGGTTTGGAGGCCCTGGGGTAACACAGGAGTGGAGTCCTCCACTAGTAATTATTTTATTCCTGGCCCCTAATTATTATACAAATAAAATCCCAGGTTAAAAAGATTAAGAGTGATTTAAAACACCATGTTTGTTTGTTTTAATACCTACCTACCTTTTATTCAAAATAAAAAACCTGGTAGGTGCACAACATTGCCTGTATTGCATAGGTACATAGATCAGATAATGTAATTATACTTTTATTATTGTTTGGAATGTGTGAAAGCTGCAATATCACTGAGTAACATAGGCTATATAACATGACGCCACGCCTCTTATGGTATGTATATATATGTACTCATACAAATTAAAAGTCTGGTATATGAATATAGGTATTATGAATTAGGTAAAACAGATATGGATTTTTCTTCTCCCTTGGATATCGGCGGATATGGATGCGGATATCGGAAACATCAGTTAGATAGGTAACTAACAGGAAGGCTAATTTATAGGTAATACTAATGTTCATAACTAAATAAAAAAAACATCACATTTAAAACTTTTTAAAATAGGTACTTTTAAAATATTGATTCGAATAATAATAATATAGGATAATAATAATAATAATAAAAATAGATATCGAATCGAATCGAATCTATATTAATGATACCCAAGTACCGTTAGGTACTAACATACCTACATAGCATACCTACTTCATATTAAGGTAAAAACATTTTTTTAATTAATTCCATCGTTAACTTTGCAATATATGTATTGTTAACATTGACGATAAAATTCTTCGATAACAAAGTCAGTAAAATTGGATAACCTCTGCAGGTAGACCGTTACGCCAATATTAACATTATGATATTTGCAGCGTATTTAAAATTTCTTGCTTTCCTAATTAAATAGAAATACAACATGCAAGTGAACCTTCAAAATTCAGAAATAAGCACATTAAAGTAGTAAATAATAAAAAACACAATGAAAATGTAGCTAACAGTTAAACCATTGAATGCTGATGATAACAGTTATTTTTTCTGTATTTCTATGATGCTCACAGGATGTCAGCAGATATCTGCCGCGATTGCATCAAGCTAGCCACTAGCAACGCATAGCGAATTCAGCGATACGCGCGAAGCGACCCGCTTCCTGCTTCACACGCAACTTTATTTGTTGAAATTATACGACGACGAATTCGATGCTGCCGTGTTTAAATACCCACTGCTTGATAATAACATTAATTATGTGTCAGTGCCGAGATTGTTAGTGCAAAAAATAGCCTCCACGAGAAAATAACTACAATTGTAGTGAACGTACTATTTGAAACTGAAGAGTTAACAGTTTAAAAGTGTTATAAAAAGTAACATTCATTTGGATGTGAGCTTACGAACAAGAATCGAGATACCAACTTTGTAACGACTAGCGGTACTCCAACGGATCTGAAGTGAGTAATAAGTGGGTCATTTTGCTGTGGTTCCAAAACTTAAGCGAACGCATGAAACAAAGGAATTCTGTAAAGAAAAATGCAATTTTCAATTTTTTTGCTTGACCAAAATTTACTTAAATTAATTAGTAGAAGCAGAAGCTTAAACTTCAGTTGAGGTCTTTAAAATATCTGCAATTATGACGAAACTAGATGACTTACCTTCGTACGCATCTTTAAACAAATATATCACCAGTATAGATACTTTTATGGGTATTATTCTAGCTAACGAAAAATCTTGTTGACATCCCTGTGGGTGGTTATGCCTGCAATTGCTTGGAAGAAAGCCATTATGTGTCTCAACGCTTTATCAAAAGTTCTAGAACATTATATCCTAAATACTTGCCTGACTTAAAAAAATAACATTATACAGAAAAATTTAGAAATTTTGTTTGTCAAACACGTTAATATATACGATATATATATATACGAGTATAAACAAGCGTTGGCATATGTAAACGAAATATACACATCAAATTGGCATAATATAGACATGCGTTGTATATGTATTTTTATGGATTAGCTGACAGGTGGTATGCAGTCAATTCTTTCATTCTTTTGAGGTCAGTTAACATCAATACAGCTGTAAGTAACGAAGAACCAATTAATTATGGTGTTCCCTTGAGGAATATACAGGGGATGTCCCAGCCAGATTTTGGGAGGAGGTTAGAAAGTAGGTACTCGTAACTAAGTAATAGAATAAAGTCAATGATTTTGGGGGTCATGACTCCCATGACTCAACTCCAAGAACCGCCACTGGGAGTATATTGGGGTGTAACATTAATTCATATCTAACATAAACGATTTATATAAACTTAATATAAACCAACAGTAACCCGTGCAGACAGCGAAAGCTGTTTAGCAAAATTGTAATTATGCCGAAAATGGTAAATGGTTGGCTTTCCGCGAATAATCAATACCATATCTGTGAGTACCATTTTTATATCTTATTTACATAATTTTATTATTTTAATCGTGATATAAACCTACGTATGTTGTGGTTGAATTTGTGGTCTCATTAGACTCTCGCGGATCTACTATAGAAATAATAAATATTATAACATTTTACATTATTTATGCAGCTGCCCAGAGGTTGCAAGGCTTTATAGCCTGGGTTCCAGTCTGTTTTCTGTTTATTTAAAATAGCGACCCGCTTGCGGTTTCACCCGCGCTGCTCCGTTCCTAAGAGGCGTAGCGTGATGTTATATAGCCTATGTTACTCAGTGATAATGTAGCTTTCTAAAGGCAAAAGAATTTCTGAAATTGGACCGTACTTTTTGAGCCAATTCGTTACAAACATACTTACATACAAATCTTTTCTCTTTTAATATTAGTATAGAAGAAAGCCAACATTTGAAATTATCATTAAGTAAAAACCTTTACTAAAAATGATACCATTGAAACTACTAGTCTAATATTGTTGAAGTGGTGAATCAACGCGTTTTATCGGGGCAGTAGTGGGTTATTCGACACTGACACCGATGTCCCCGAGTCCTACCGAAGATAATAATTAGCAATTGGATGCACAAACATTCGTTAATTGCCGGCTATCATTGACTTAGTAATTAATGTTGTGGCCATCAGACGAGTGTCTCTCACGTAGATAAAGTATCGCATTTATCTGAGAGCTTGACATCACTTGAGCACGCACGCGATTTTGCCAACGTAGCAATTTTCTTTGTATGGGAGATTTGTCGCTAAGTAATAAGAATAACTAAGCCACGCCAGTCTAAGGATGGGTAACTGATCGTAGCACTACGATAGACGCATCGACCCTTGCCTTGGAGTACGTATAGCCGTCAGTCCCGGTTCAGTCGTAAGAAGGTAGCCTGCAGCCTGAGCCTAACATAGACATCCAGTTTTTCGTGTTGACCAAGAAACTGGGTTGGCAGTCGCTTTGTGTACAATACCTATTAATATTCAGCCGCATCAACTGGAAGCAAACACAAACGTACTCCAAAAGGCAAGTTCAGAGACAATAACGAGCAGTTTTTATGTAAATATTATTCAGATCTGTTAATGATGAATTTCTGTTTATTTTGACAAAGACATTCCTACTTTTAAAATGATCCTATTTACTTCAATAAAACTCTATACTGACTCATAGACATCGCACAGCTTAATTAAACCGATGGATCTAAAAGCATTTAATTTCCAACATTTCTCTAGAAAACCAGATTATTGAGGATAGGTAGGTAGTCTATATTATACTTCTGTAGTAATCTTATCGGATCGGATTGGATCCGTCCGAACTTCATTTGACGTTTGTTGTATTGTAAACCCTACTCTAAACGAAAAAAGTCCGACCAATGATTTGAGTTTGACAAGAGTATAATCGTGAAATTTATGTCAAATTTCACGACAGCAAAATAGCCACCTTTCGTTCGGCTATCGCTAGCGTCGAATTTAGTGAATTATTTAACTAACTTGAGTTGTACATTTTTGTTATAAAAGTGGTAAAGTGACTACGGTTAAGTGGTAGTGTGTTAAACTGTTAATAATTAGTTAATAACGGTGAAATGGCAGCACGTATGTTTTTTGAGGAAGAGGCTCTTAAGGGCGTTTAGAGCGCAGAAGGAATCGCAGACGCCTTCGTGACTCATTTAATATCAATTTAATACCCGACCTTGAGTTTCTAGCTAATTATAGACTCAGTCGGTAACTTTTTGAAGAACTCTGCCAGAAAATAGTACCCCTGTTACCCAGGAAGGGTAATCGCCGAGCAATTGAGCCTACTACAAAGGTATGCTTGACTTCCTTTCGTCTCTATCTCTCCAAAAAAATATTTCATTGATATAGCTACACTATCCTTGACTGTGGTGGCTGTTTTATTATGATTAACTAGCTAGTCCATTATAAATTAAATTCTTGTAATAATATCGTCACCACTTCTATGCTACACAGCATATCTAAAAGAAGACAAACCAGCCGGTGACAAATGACACTTAATTTTCTATTGTGTCTGTAATTAGGTAGTATCTAGTTACTTGGCAGCTTAAAAACTATCTTATCAATTCAACTACTCTGCTAAACACGAACGTGTTTTCCACCACAGTTTCACAGCAAGGTTTTTCAACTCACGACCTATATTGCCAGTCATGTGAGTCACGCCCTCGTGGAGCCATTGTCGCTTTTATTTAGTAGTAATTGTACGTGCATAACAAAATAATGATAAACAGATGATCAGAAACCATAACAATTCTACTTCTCAGGGCCATTGTTAAGTTTGAGCTTGTGTTGTCTTTGAGGGATCATTTGTGATAACCCTACTTCCTTTCAGTACTCTGAAAATACTAATCAAATAGGTATGATGTATTATAATGATCCACTAGCTTATACACATTTGACATGTTTCTTTATGGCTCTGACGTTTATAATTTTATTGTATACTTAATAATATTTTTAACAGTACTCTTCAATACATCTGAACTTGGTTAATTAATCAGAATCACACGTCAATCACATATGCGTCAGTGTTAGTTTTCAGCTCAGGTTTTCAGTAAAATTATTTTGAAGCTTAAGAACTAAGTAATAAGTCTCATTCTTGGTCTTTTTTTTTTTTAATGGCATGTTTGCCGATGACGACAATTCAGCCAATAACAAGTAGGATGGAGAAACGTGTGAAGAACTAAACATCAATTTCGACAAGAATTCAATGCGGGACTTAAGAAAAGTGAAAACAAAGTCTATAGATATTAGTGCTTAGTATGAAAAGATTTTAAAGTTTAATATTGTTGCCACGAATAAAAATCATCAAGATTGCTTGAAGCTTGAACCGTCAATTAATGTTGACAATTTATTATTGCTGGCAATGATTAAACATAAACTGTACATAATGCAAAGGCTACAGTTTTTAATACCTAGTTATAAATGTAAGTTAAACGTATATTACTTGGCAATAAATAGTAAGAATACAAAAATATTTTTGCAGTTATAGTAGTAAAGCTTGTTTGATGAAACGCTGCACAGCGCCATCTGTCCGCAATTTTCTGGAACACTAACGTCTGAAAAGCGGCTGAAAGTACCTTAATGCCTGTGAAGCTTGCAAAGCTTCTTTAGTTCACTTAGCTGAGTAAAAGCTTATGAATAACGTCACTGGGTGGCGCTACATGTTTACATAGCCGTAATATACGTAATGAAAAAAATGAAGAATTTTAAACTTGGCCGATAATATCATGAACGGCAGATCTTTAGAGCTCGAATTTGGACTAACTTTAAGCGCCGTTTAACAGAATTTGAAGAACTCGAAGTTCCCCTTGAAGAAACAAGAATTCGAGAAAGTTTAGTTAAACTTGAAAACAACTTTTAATGCGGCATATTGGTACCAACTGCATCATTCTAATTTCGTAATTTCGATCTAAGTTAAATCATTGTTCCCTTGCCTTGCAACACCGATATAGGTATGCTGTTGCTACAATAAAATAATTGATCAGAGGCAGTTCTGCAACATAATAACAACACGATGATACTACATTAGCACTACAAGTATTTCGTCTGTGAAGCGAGCGTTTCCCATCAGAACGAAACATATTTTCATAGTCCCCAAAACGCTTCTAAAAAACTAAACGTTTCGATAGAGAATGGTAATCTAGAAGATTGCAATTTCAGAAGAGTGAATATCTAATTACAATTTTATTAGTAAACATTAATAATTAATTAATTACAAATTGATAAAGTCACCTGCTTTTTATTTTTATTTTGCGATAATATCAACAGTGTTGCCTTTTGTAGAAAAATATATTGAATTAAGTAGAATACAAATCCTTAGAGGAATCCGGTGGAATGATAATGAGGCTTGCGAGTTCTAAAATCCTAATATGGTTATGGTATGGTAAGCCTAAATATAGTTGTCTCCGTATCCTGGCCACAGATACGAACGAAACAGCGTTAATTTGCTTCAAAAACTAATCTCAATTGCGTTGCATGCTCCTAAAAGGCTCTAGGTTCTCCATATTATTTATTAAACCTGAATAACTTCGAAGACTTCGATGGAACACATAACATGACATACCATCACGCCTATATTCCCCGAACGGTTAAACAGAGACGTACTAATGTACACCCACAGTTCGCCAGTATGTTTAGGTCCCATGTAATAGGAGGCGAGCCATTAACCGGGCAAAAATCCAGACTCCGAGCTGCTACTGAGAATTTCATAGAAAAACCCAATAACACTGTAGCGTAGCCGCGGTTGGGACCAGTAGACTAATGAGGCAGTCATTTCAGTCAGTAAATGGAACATAATTATTATTTGTTTAAATTACTTATGTTTAATGTTGGTATTACTTTTGTATGGGCGATTCAAACTCCGCCGCGATATCTATTTATATATATTTTATTAAGAATAAAATCACTATCCGTAACAGTTCATAATTGGATTTGGTGCCAATTAGATTGTTGACCACTACGCATATTGAACGGGGTCTGGTGATTGTGGTGAACCAAAGCATGTCCTCTGAGAAATGTTGTGAATCTCATGACTACAATGGAGTTGATATCGCAGTTTAAAAGTTCATTGAGTTTTAAATACTTTTATCTTCGTTTTTGGAAAAATCGATTTCCCAGAATATTTTAGAAAAACGAATGTTTACTGCGATATTCACCAAAATTTACTTGATCATTTTAATAGCGTCAGCTATGTTCCAATTTCTAATTTAACTTTAACAGCGTTCCCATGTTGTTGTGGCGTTTAATGAGAATCGCGAACGGTTGCCATCTAGTGTGTCTAAACTAAAAGTAGTGCCGCGATGCGACCGCAAATTATAAAACTTGTTTTGAGCGCAGTCCCAACAATCCTCTGCGGTTCAGTGTCAATTGGAAAGTGACCATTGTCGACTACAAGGCTGCATTGAATTTTAATACAAGAGGCGCCACTTTGCAATTGGAATGAGTTCAAGTTCCTTATTAAAAAGTCATGTAAGTAAGGTAACTATAGGTCGAAGGTTTCTCTCTTCTTTCTCTTCCAAATATACCCCTATCTCATCCGATTATTTGTCAAATTGGGCATCGAATATTTATAGTTATTTAGATTTCTCTTCGAATAGTTATTTAGATTTCTGGATCATTCCGATCCAGAAATCTAAATAACTTATGACGTCGTCACCTCATTTCTGTGTGTAGAAACTTAACATTACCTAATATTGAAATAAAACTACTTTTTACGGATTTTATCGCGTTGTATTGATATTATTTGATTCCCGACGTTTGGGATCCTTTACAGCATCCATGGTCACGGGTAGACTAAGTTGTTGGACGTCTTAATGTTACAATAACTAACAGCTACCTTATCAAATAATATAATCGATACAACGCGATAAAATCCGTAAAAAGTATTCGCGTAAGTGTCAGAAACCAGTGTATTACCTAATATTTTTGATGGAATATTTTTACATATAAGCATATTTTGAAGCCTCAAATATAGTTTATCAAGTATCAATGAAAGTCATACTATCATTAAGTGTCTTCAACGAAAAGTGTTTAGTTATCTTTTCCGTAATATTTCATGCAATTGCTCCAAAAAACGAGCAACGACGAGACGACGTTTTCCACGACTTTAGCTTAATCTTAAATCTACCATACTAAATGGTAAAACGCACCTAATCTTAATTTATATCAGTCACTTAAATGCATTTCAACGTACAGTTTATTTAGAGTTTAAATTCATATAAGTACATGTGTGTTATACAACACAACACGGTAAAAGGCAAACAGAATTCCTGCATCAAAATTCTCAATTTTACATTAGTTTAGTGAACTATTTTAGAGAACCCTTCAATATTAGGTTTAATATACATTTTCCTTTGCCCGGCCGCAGCTTATATTAAATACGTCGTGCAACACTTAACCACGTCATGATTATTCAAATACTTGGCCCACGCTTAAAGCAAAGGCGATTAAAACATTACCATAATGTAAATTAATTTTTACCGAACAGCACACGAAGTTCTAGTGAAGTAGTGATAGCTTAAAATAGATTTTCTTTCTTTCTAGTGGTATAACTATTCAGCGTCAGGTAACCCGCACAAGGCCAACGTGTATGTCTACAGGCTAAGCCCATTAATTATGAGAGGATTATTGCTCTGATAAATCTCATTGCCTTAATCCCATTCTCATAAACCTTACAAAACTAAGAAAGCAAAATATATCACATAGCACTCGTATCGCACTGCAAAAAATTGCATTTTAGTTCAAAGCATTGAAGGGTGACATGGAATGGCAACGTCTGCATAAGCAAGGTTAAGCCACTACAAAAATTATATTGGTGGGTAATTCAGCAATATGCAACCTGTAACTGTAATATAGAAAACACTGACTGGAATTATTGTAGTTTTACATAACTTTTATTCTTTTTCAAACTGTTCTAACGAGGTTTAAAACAAAGCTAATTGTTGAATCATTTCTTATAAGAATGTGCTTTTACAATTTTCACAACAAAGCAGAATTCATGGCAGAGTGCATGCTTTTTATTGCACTCCAGAAACTTAAGTGCTGGACTAAGCAATTCTTTATCATTTAAGAACATTAAATTACATACCTCCGTGCCTTATGTTGGTTAACTAGAATCATAGAGGAAGAACTAAGTTGCGACTACTAACTAAACTAATGTAAATAAATTGAAGAAACTTTATTTTATCAGCTTATTTTGTTTTAGCAAGAAGAACATTCGTCATTCAGAATATTTTATATATTCTAATACTTATCTACTTAAAACTTTAAAAATATTAAATAAAAACCTTCTCAAGAGTTTCAATTTAAAAGAATTAGATACACTTAAACTGAAACATTTTATTGACAGTTTACATCTAGGTACAGTATTTTCGTAAACTAAGATATAAAATAAAACTCACGTAATATATATATTAACATATTTATTTAGTTTTAAGTACTTGTATATAAATTCAGTTTCATTATCAATACATAAGCAGATTAATTTCTAGGTTTTATTACTGCTCGTAATATCCGGTTGCTCTCGATGGCAAATACGACTCTTCAAATATAATAAAATATGCCATCTGCGCGGCAGTGTGATGTCTCTATGTCACGAAATTATATATTAGGTACCTATTCATTCTGGCCAATGTATTTACTGCAATTATTTATGACTCGGTAGCAGTTATTAAATTATGAAATGTTGACTGTATTCATTTGAATTGCGATAAAACATTATTTCTTAAAATAAACTATGCACCAGGAATTAAGTCAACAAATTCTTTTTTTACTGAATTTATTTTCCAGGCATTTTGTATATTTTACTATTGTTATAAATTATCCTCAGACATCGCGGCATTTACGTCAAATGTCTCTCCATACAATACTCTGACTCGCCATATTTCATGCCAGGTCTGACCCTTCCTTCCACATCACGGCATCGGTTAATAAGACAGCACTATATTTTATTATGTCAGCTATTTTAGTGAATCGTTTTGGTGGTATTCGTCACTTGTTTGGCCGATCGCATTGTAGTTATAGATAAATGTTACTCTGAAAATTGGTACTACCTATCTAGCAATTAATAATCGCTTATCAACAACATATATTAATTTGCAGATGGAAATTAGTGTGATGTACATTTATGAGGCCACTGACGCAGCGGCTGCAATCGAGCCTCGGAGTTGCGAACGACGGTTAAAACTTTTAATGGCTAATTAACTTTGATAACTAAGCAGCTATCAGCGTGCGACGTATACCAAGTGCGACATCCCATTTCCTATTTTTAAATATATTGGACTAAGAAATGATACATGAAACGACGACACGAAGTGATAACTTGTACTAGGAAGCTAACTTCTCTAACAAGTTACCTCATTTTCAAGATGAACTGGATCAGTTTCAACAATATAGAGATGTGAAGTAATTAGGACTTAATAATTCTGGGGATATTTACGCGTAACGACTATTCAAAATTTTATATTCCTTTCTCTACAGCGATCTTCCCTTAGATTCTTAACGCATTTTTTTCGTAAAACATAAAACAAATGACACAATGAAAACAGACCATAATCTGATCAAAGCCTTTATGAAGAGTTCTCAAAAGAGAATATTTGCTTAATTTACAATTTACCTCGGTTTGGCTCGTCTGCGAGTGGAATTGAATTGAATATAGGTATTCTTTTTTTTGAAACTCATGGCAATGGCCCTCTAGCGCTTTGCCGCTTGATTTGCGAATGGGCTGTTGTGAAGAGCCCACGCGGCCACGGCCGAATGCCTAGTGCTCTATACCTTATTCATACAACCTTCCACATTTATTTACGATTTCCATTTTGTAAACTGAGCTGTAAATGGTGCATCATTAAGTTATGATAGCACTTTCTATACTAATAAATATACCTATTCAGCTTCACATAAAAACTAAATCATGGAAATGAATATCACGTATTTTTCAATGTTTTTAAAAGATAAGTAAGTACTTACTTATGTAATTTCTGCAAAACTGATGCTACAGTCATACCACTCCTTAGTTGTAAGTTCACAACGTCCCCCATGAATTGCTTACCAGATTTAACTTACAAGTTACTAGGAGCTATATTTCATCGTATCGAACTCGGCAACGAGCGAGAATACTGTTTTTTTATTTCAGCTACTTTCAAAAGAACGATGGCAATGCCTCGAAAACTTTGTAATATGATCTACCTAAGAGATAAGTAGGCAAGATGTGAGAGGGTCTCGGAATTCAAGACTTCTTTAAAACACTAACTTAATAAAAACACAGCAATATAAGCGTCCACCAATAATTATTATGGATTATAATATATTTAGACCATAAACAGTGGAAACTTAACTTCAATGACCTACATCCTGGACACAATACCACTTGAGTTTCGGAAAATTTTCGTCCAACTGTTTAACTAACTAAAATTAGGTAACTTGTTATCAATAGTTACTTCCGTATGATCGCCCTCAATTATCGCTGACGCCCTGTGTTATTAGTTAGCAAATGTAAATAAACCACATAAATATTTTACTGTTCTTCACATAGCCTTAATTGTGATTTTTCACTAATTTAGTAAGTTCGAGTCCACTACATAGAAAGATCTACAATTACGAAGATCAGTATTTAAATATGAAGCATTTGTCGTTTTGTTTTTTTTTTATAGAATTAAATAGTAAATTAGGTAAGTACACATCGAGTAAGCTCTCAAAGCTGCTCTCAAAGGCATTTTTTTGTGGTTTTGAGCAAAAAAGCGGTTAACTCGTTGCGCTTGCGCACATACGTTTAAACATTAAAACTTTTCCCAGTATTGTGATCATTATTTGTGTTGTAATTAGCTTCTAGATACATTTTGTTATACTCTAACGCTGTTGAGAACTGCAAACAATAAGCCAGGAAAAAAAAAGGTAACTGTTAAAACCAGGAAATTTTCTGACATCTATGCATAATACTTAATTAAGTAGATATAATAAAATTGTAAGGGGGCGAAAACTTAGGGAATAAAAAATAATATTAGATCAAAACTAAGCCAAAACAATAATTTTTCGAATTTTTGACTGTCTGTATGTTTGTTCGCGCTAAACCTACTACATACTTACATGAAATTAGATGCGGTTTACACAGTCGTACTGCTGGAGGTCTAACTCGAAATCTGGTGCATATTTCTTTATATTATATATACATAATACATATATTTAGACGTCGGCAAACGAGCAGACGATCCACGTGATGGTAAGTAGTCATCGTCGCCCATCATCGCAACGCCAGAGGATGCGTTGCCTTGCTTAAGAGCCTAGTATACGCGCCGCTTGAAGATCCCCATGTCATAGCGCAATGGGAAAACCTCGGGAGAAAGACCATTTCAAATCTTGGAGGTGCGCGGGAGAAAACCTCGCGAAGCCTTAACATTCTTGGAGACCCAGGCCTCCAGAATGTGAAGATGGGCCCTACTCCTGAGGCCAGTGGTGCGGTGAGGAAAAGGTGACGGAGAAGAAGAAATTTCATCTTGATATCCCGCACCGCCGCGCCGTCTAGAAGCCGGGTAGTGGTAGTAAAATAATAATTATAATAGTACTTAAATCCTTTTGGGAAAAGAGTGAAACCGCGAGGAGCAGCGAGTCTTTAAATAAAATTATAAATGTAGCGTCATAGTGTGTGTAATGTAAATATCTACAAGTTACCAGGATATTCACCTATATGAACATACTTGTAAATATTGTGTTTGAAAGTAATACAAGTAATTAATTAATCTTTTGATACCATGAAAAGATTCGCTAATTCAAAGAATATTATTAACCAGGTCTCTGTAACAGACTTGCCAAGGGTAGTCAGTTAGCTTACACCGTTTACTATTAGCGTAGTGCAGTAATTCTGTTTTAATAAGCTGTAATATTTATAGCCAAAATGAACTCAGCTTATACTCAGTATAAGACGTAACCGAGCTACTATGCTCATTGGAAGAGTTTCTATTCATGTATTCAATCGCTCAAATGGTAATGGAAAGAATCATAAGGAAACCTGTGAGATTTCTCAAAGGCGCGGCGTGTGAAATCTGTTAACCCACACCCAGCGTGATTAAGCTTAGGTCCATTATATGTTAGAGGAAACGCATGCCTAGCAATAAGTCAATATATCCGAAGATGATGATAATATAGTATATAAATAAAAAAACGTACCAATGTACCCCCACAATTCGCCGTTATGTTCAGACCCCATGTAGGTAAGAGGGGCCTAGCCTATACCAGTAACAGGACACAGATAACATACTCACTCAATCCAATAACACTGCTCGCACTGAGAATCGAAACCAGGGCCTCTAGCGTAGTAGTCGCGTTTAGGACAACAGGTGGTTATCTAATTAATGATACAAATTTATTATATAGCGGTTTGACCTTTATACATTTTATGAATGAGTTTTTCCTGAATTGTTTTTTTTTGTTTTGTTGTATTTGAGTAGTATCTGAAATGTTATTGATTGTGTCTTTTTTGTACTGTGTCAAATTAATTTTCTTCCTTCTTTCTTACCTACATATTATATGTAATACCTAGGTAGGTATTATCTATACCTACATATAATAAGTCTGTAGAAAAGTCTTGTCTGTAATTGCAAGATAATTGGGAAAAAATAGGTGGAGAACACTAATTAAGCGATACTGTGCCTACTCGAATTAATGGTTTTTGGAAAAAATGTCTGTCTGTGTAGGTATGTGTCTGTGTCTGTCTGTGTCTATATGTGTATTTCTGTATGTTCGTTTATAACTCAAGATCTACTTGCCGGATTTCTATGAAATGTAGTGTATGCGTAGATTAGGAGCCTGGTCAACATTTAGGGTACTTTTTTATCCGACTACAACTGCGCAAAAAAGAGGGATACTGTTTTTTCCATACTTTTCTTAGAACATCCTTAATCATTCAATGAAATTGGAAAGAAATACATTAGCAGTATTGGCAGTATCATAAGGCAACTTTTGAGCTTAATTTTATTTAAATTTGTTCACTTTATCGAAAGTTATTGGAATATTTAACTACCCATTAAAAACGAACATTAAAAATAACCATTAAAGTTAATTTTACATATAAATATATACTAGTTATTTATATAAAAAAATATTACAAAATAAAGCATATTCAAAATAAAAATATACTTACGGATACTGAATTAGATAAAGTTAATGGCTAACATACTTATTTAACCAATTTTAGAGTAAAGTAAAGAAGTTAACAAATGGTGTAAAAAAAATTCTAACAACTAATACGATGTCAATAATACCTCATTCAATATTTGATTTGACAATACAGGTGTCATATATAAGTTGACATGGCAGTTGTTTTCTTCCTTTGAAGGAACGTAGACAAAGTCATTTTATAATGTGAAACCTCCACGGTGTAGAAACAGTACCTATATACTTAGAAACGAAATAATTTCTATGAATTCCATCCTAACAATAGTACTTAGGTAAGAAAAAAAGGATCCTGCAAATAAAACTGAGAGCAATAGCTATATCCAATATTGTAAATGCGAAACTCTCTTTTTATTTGTTTTCTGTAACTTTTTAATGCCCTAACCGCTGAACAGATTTCGATAAAATCACGCAAGGAGAAAGATTGCATTCTGGGTCTATTGTCTTTAGAAGTCGTTTTGGGATTCGAGTGAAAGAAGTGCAGACGCGGGCTGTAGCCGTGATATTCTAGTGGTATGACCGTTGGACTGCCAAGTCAAAGGCCTCGAGTTCGAACCCAAGGCACCTCGGATTTTTCGAAGACATGTGCGTATTAAATAGTTAATTATCACGCGCTTAAAACGGGGAAGGAAAACATCGTGAGGAAACGTGCATGCCTGAGAAATTTTCTCGATGGCGTGTGAAGTCTGCCAACCCGCATTAGGCCAGCGTGGTGGACTATAGCCTAATCCCTCTCATTCTGAGCAGTGGGACAGTATAATGGGTTGATTATGTTATGTATGTATGTTTATGTTTCGGTAAGGCCAGTAGATGGCGTTCTGTGCATTTTCCGAACTCCTCATAAGCTGCTGTGTGATTTTGATTATTTATTTGTAGACACATGTTTAAATGAGTCCCAGAATGGCTTGGATTCACAATTTGAGTCGGTAGGTGGCACCGCAATCGGGTTCTACTATTTTTTTTTATATACAGGGCAAGACGGGAAAGGGAGTGAATGATTGAGGTGACGGCTAATATGGATGAATGGAAAAAAAGGACGTGCTGCGCCGACCACAAATCAATTTGGACAAGGCCAGGAAGATGATGATACAGGGCAAGAGAACGTTTGCCGGGCCCGCTAGTTAATAATAAAATAACACAATTGGTTTCGACGTTCATCACCTTCCTAAGTTTATATTCAGAATCTTTCTATTGCTTTCAATCATAGCTTCATTAATTACTTACATAATTATTTTAATGAGGCAGGGGTCATTACATAAGTCTTCGCAGATAGGACTAAACAAGAACCTCGTCAACTTGTAAAATGTATCTCTTCAAAAATGTATCTATAATTGGAAAATATTTTGTGATTCGTGCTAAAATCATTTAAGGCGGATCGTTTCGCTTTGCCCGCGAAATTCAATTTCAAGTGTTTTTTTGCAGTTTGTAGGTCTATAACAAGTTCTAGATTCATGGCAGTTGTAATTGCGACATTAACTATACAACATTCACAACTGAGAACTAAAACCTTTACTTATAAATCCTTATCTAGCCAGAAACTTAGCGCAATCTGTGTAATTGGTCAAAATTGACATTTTACACTACTTTTAGCTCCAATAATGATTTTTTATCAATGGTTTTAGTTCTCAATTGTGAATGTTGTATAGTTGATGTCGCAATTACAACTACCATGAATCTAGAACTTTTTATAGACCTACAAACTGCGAAAAACCACTCGAAATTTGAATTTCGCGGGCACAGCGAAACGTTCCGCCTTAAGTATCCTATTAAAGTTGAGTAAAGGGGTATAAATAGCTTTAAAATCATGTATCATATTCACCTTAATGAATAGGTATTACTTTTTATAATATCCAATTACAGGTTCATTAATATCAATAATTCCTTCAAACTTGTAAACTGCTCAAACGCGTGATTTATGACTCAGAATGGCATGAAATCTCAAAGAACACTACATGGATAATTATTTTATAACTTCATATGACTTCGTATAATTACCTACTTACTACTAATTATTTATTAATAGTACCTTAAATCAATTGACTTCTTACTTTAATCTTTAATGTTTATTTTTCTACCACACATAGAAAAGAAACCTGCCTCAAAATAATCAAACTTAGACACTTGAAAGTAAAGGTTCCAACCAAATAACACAAGATAAATATAATGCAGGAGTTCATTTAACACAAAATGGAGCATGTGAATGACATGAAAATTGGTGTGTTTCAAGCGAAAGCCTGAAAATAAGCTAAAGTACCCAGCCCAGGGTTACACAGGAGCGTACTTACTCCAGACATTATCTGCCCAAAGATTTTGTAGGTTCGCAATTCTGAATAGGTCAGATGGATACCTACTTACCGATATTTTTTGTGGATAATTTTCATATTAGGACTAGCTATTACCGGCTCCCGGTTTCGCTCGCATCCCAAAGGATGACGACAACAGCAGTCGATCAAACCGTTCAAAAACAAAGGACCTTCTTAGAAACCTTTTCAACTATTTTAACCCCCATAGGGATTGAATTTCAAAATATCCTTTCCTAGGCATACTTATCCTAACACAAAATTTGTATTTAATATATACAAATTTTAAGAAGTTGGTGCAAGTAGGCCTTGGTATAGTTCTACCGATCAAGACAAATGCTCTCTCCAAACAAGTTTTTACTTACGACCAGTGATCAGCGTTTAAGCTGTGCGTTGTGAGTCAGTCAGTGAGTGAGTCAGTAAGTCAGGACTTTAATTCTTATATGTATATTACTATACTTTATATAATGTACAACAAACAACAGTAGTATCTGTTAGTGACCTTCTCGCGCCAGTGGACCTCGCCTAACGGAAATAATTACCTTTATAAATAATGGACAATGAGCTTACAATACAATCTCTCCATTGTGTATTGTTTTTTTTTTTTCACTAAATACTGTTGCTAAAATTAATAGGACATGAAGAGAACTCTCAGAATCTCAAACAAAAATAATGTAAATGTAATGACGTCGTTTGGAAAATGCAATGATGTACGAGTCCATTTGAAGACTTAATCATGTATCTATTGATCCAGTAGAGCTCATTAATCATGACCATCGTTAGCAGTCATTCGTTCAATGCTGAACTCATAAACTACGCCAGTCGCATTCAAAATCACCCGTCGCGTGCTATTATTTTCTTTATAATATCTGCTGTATTTTTTTAAATAATTGGATCTTTGTTCCATTGCCATTATTTTACAACGATTTTTTTTTATTTCGCATTTCGTACAACCAGTATTGTATGCACTAGTCTCGGCTCAGACGCTTATTGCCAATTTTCTATACCGATGCACCGGAGATACCGGACAACGGACATCGGATCGAAAATTGAGCACAGCTTTTATATTGTGTAAACAAAAACATTATTACGGTATTTTTGGAATAATGAATATTTTGATGGAATACAATAACGTACCTACCCGTTTTCAGATGTTTGGACTTATAGCCGACACTGAAATACTGTTAGGAAAGCTATGTTATGATGTGACACAATCAAACAATTGTTTTCTAATGCTGAGATAATCTAGATTCGTAATTCCACGATATCAAAACGTTTGAAATAAGAAAGCATCAATCATTCATTTGTTTCTTAGGAACAATCGAGGAACAATCGATGCAAAAAAAAACTGAAGAAATCACAACAATCTATTGTAATATTCTTAAATCAAATTGTGACGATTATAAAACGTCAATCACGGTTTAATTGAGTCATGTTTTAAAAGATTATGCTACTTATCATTAAATTTTGTTAATAGGCGAGTTTAATCGGATGTGAAATTAGCTGGCTCTAATCGATAACACAGTTCTAATGCAGCCTTCACTTGTAACACGTATATAGCACTAAACTTACTCTTTGGCAATAAAAAATATTGGAACTATCATGGCTATACATATAGACTATATACGTGTAGGTACCGTTCAGGGACATGTAATCAATTAGTGGAAACACTTGCTATTATCTGGCTGAAAATACAAACCCCGTGCTACTTCTGAGCAGTTATTTCAGAAAAGCCTTTATTTGGGAAAAGTTTTCCGGCACAGCCAGTATTTCTAATGCTATCAATACTAATGCCTACAGAATCAGCTCTTCGTCTGTAACACGCAGGTTTACATCAGAATACGATTATACGTCCTAAGTTTTCACCGTACTACTTTTAAATCCACGAGAAATTTGTAGTATAATAAATTGATTCAATCTCCTGAATCGTGATTACATTTCATTGAGTTTACGTTTATTTGAGAAACTTGCAAATTGCTTATATCCTGCATAGTTTCCGGTGTACGGAATCGCTTCCAGGGGAGCTCGTGAAATTGAGGAAACCATGCTTGTCTATTTATAAAATAACCTTCAACTTTAACCTCTGAATATTACTCGTCGATGTGTAAATGTCACGTTATGTAAGTAAAGCTTTGAATATGTTTTTACCATTAGCCTTAACAGAGCAGCTAATCAAGAGAATAAATCTGAGTAAAATACTTTTAATGAACAATTTTTTAAAATCTTTATTGTTTTTCGTTTAATTGAGACATGCCAGCTAAGGAAGGGGCATTTACAAGTGACGCTGAATTGCCCATACAAACGTTATACCAAAATAAATCGTAATTAAAACACAATTCAATGAAATTGAGTTATTATTCCTGCCGTACCATTTCATTTACTACTTTCACTGGAAATAAACGACTGGAAAACCGGTCGAAACGTCGTAAAGTTATCAAAAATTATATGCACTGACAATTATTTTCATTGAAGTGTTTTTAATTAGGTTAACGGTATCCGAATCGCAATAATGACACAATTTGATTAAATTGTGTTTGAATTATGACTTATTTTGGTATTGTGTTTGTATGGGCAAATCATTCCGCCGGACTCTTAATAAATTATTTAAAATTAAGAATTAAGTAACTATATTAGTAAATAATATAATATATAAGTCTTGTATATAAGTTACGTATCATTATGTTAAAATACTGCTGTTAACTATTTAATGATAAGGGTTGTTCCACAAAATGTATCCTAGTGATAACATTAAAAAAGATAACCTACTTACATTCTGTATGCAGTTCTAGAGTATTCAGCGATTGTCCATCAGGATAATTTGTACTGGATGGTTTGCTTAGATCAAACATTGATGTCAAACTGTCGCTATTGTTAAGTGATTCAACAAAAAATCCAATTTTTTTAATCAACTTTAATAAACAGATCACTTCCCTCCCGCTGTTTAAGTCAGCAAATATACTAAATTGTATAGGAATGGTCGTCCAATGACACTTACTGCTGGTTCCAATAACAAATCCGTCGATAGATTTGCTTACTAGAGATCAGATTGTGACATAACTTGTCAAAATCCTACCCCTAGTATGCAAATCTACAGACAGATTTGTTATTGGAACCGGCCGTTAATTGGGCTGACGGATTAGCAGATAAAACTGTCGAAAATTTCCAATTTTAAAGCCATAGTCATTCATGTTTACAATAATTTCTCTTGTTAACTGACAAAGCAACCACGTACAATAACTATACTTTGACTGCATGAATTGGGACACGGCATATTATTATAGGTCCTCAACATATAATACTATTCCCGAATCCATCCTCGACCTTTCCTAAGCAATGTTTCTCCACCAGCATGTTAACCAATATAACCAGTTTGAACCGGTTATTTGCTTTAAAGGCTTTGATGCCAGACGAATTCTTGAGGCAACTTCGCTAAACTTCCGGGGTGGTATGTTTCAGTTACCTTGCTGAGTAAAGCACGTCTTAAGAAAATGCTTATTCTGTGTGCTAAACATCCGTTAGATAACCTTATTTGAAAGAATTAATAGAGTTAAATCTAATTAGTTTGAATTATGACATTTTGAAACGATTACCTATGTATTAGTACAATTTTCACAGCAATAGCAAAGTAACCATTGTCTTTTGATTGTGAAAAATAACAAATTCAGTAGGGATTGTTAAAAATCTAAAATGAAGAAGTCGTGACAGTTCATGTCTAAAAAATATTTTTAATACCTATGTACCTACTAGTAATATGGAGATCAGTGAATACATGGCAGTAAAACATGGACTTTTTGACATATTAGATCAGATGTCAGAAGAAGACAGAAACATCGCTTGCGTTGTATTTCGCCGAGTGAGTGAGGTAACCGAAGGCCCAATCCCCTTTTAAAAACTAGGAAACGCACTCGTGACTCCTCTGGTGTTCCATGGGCGGCGGTGATCGCTTACCATCAGGCGATCCGTCTGCCCGTTTGCCCTACTATTCCATAAAAAAAAAGATGTTATCATTCGTACTTGTGTTCCTATTACTAAATATGTAGCTTATAAAGTGCATAAAAATACCGAAACTTATAAGATAACAGAAAAACTACATAATGCATCACAATTTAATGTGTACCTACAAAAATGTTCCGTTAATGAGATTCGCCAAAAATAGAACCTGAAACACCTACTTCGCAATTTTATTATAAATTCTTCTTTTGTGTAGATTGTCAAGAATATAAATTGATGCTATATTTTATCATAAAAACTCTAGATACAATCCAACAAAGCATACAATGGAATAACCTGAGTAATGTCTTTTAAGACTATGAAAGTCAAGTAACAAAGTATTTGGTTACGTTTGCCATCCATTGGCGTTTTTACGGGGACAATTCGACGGTGCTTTTATAGAAATGTCGCAATGCTTTATTAAAGGTAACTACTTCTCTTTGTTCTTAGGTAAGGGCGATGTTTAAACCAATAACCTTTTTAACTTTACAACGAATGTTCAAAGGCGACACATAACTTCAATATTCGGTTGAAACGTGAGCTATATTGTATAATAACTTTCGTGAGGCGTATTCATAATTATTTAAAGACTACACGGTTTACTCACGCGCATTCTATCGCCCGACTAGTTTCAGACTCAATAGGAGTCCTTAATCATGAGCTGACGCGGCGGCGGTGGAGTCGCGAGTCAGTTCGACTCGCGACTCTCGCGACGATCCCGAGAATGCGCGTGAGTAAACCATGTAGTCTTTAAATAATTGTGAGCTATATTTTATTCAAACTGGAAGGTCTAGAGGTAATTAGGCGTTGCTGGCGGTTTCACTCGCATCCCAAAAGGATTTGCTTACTACAACTCGGCTTCTAGGCGACGTATAAGCAAAAACAAGCAACGGTTTTAAGTTAGACGTGATGTAATACAACTTCGAAAACCACATCCAGTTTTGTGCATGAATTTTTGCGTAATGCTTGTACAAACGCGGCTATGCTTATAAGGCGGCGGTAGCCTAATGGCTGGAGCTTCGGACTTGCGAAGTACACCCATTGCACTACCGACGTGATCCCACGCGTAACAAGCATTTAGCTTAGCACGAGGGGTTAACAAGAATACGAGTACTAGTAATGTGCGACTCACATTATAGTAATTTTTAAGAAAAAAAAACATTGACACAGACAAACAACACTTGACAGACTTGCTTCTGTTCTTCTTTATGACATTATTTTTCTTAAATATCTTAGTACAGATATCGGCCAGTTACAATTTGATCTCTACACTAGGGTTTTCTCCGATGTCGTGGGTGCGTATACAAACACAAATTCTCACTGTATACACAAACGCCCTGACCCGGAACAACTACTTGTAGATCACACAAATGTTTGCTACTTGTGGGGATCGAATCCACAACATGTGGGGCAGAAGCCAATCGCTCAGCCGCTACGCCAAATGAGTCGGCAAATTTTATTATAAGTATAGAGATATAGATATCATACAATTTGAATGTTATAGTGTGTAGGTACTTGCTTATGATCGTAAATTGAAACCCTGAATGCATTTACGAAGAACGTTTTCATTATATCGTTATATTACTTCTCCTTGTCAAATTCTATTTAATATGTCGCTAGGTAGTTTGAAATTTTATTATTTTACAATTTAGTTTTTATTATAGAAAAGATCTACTTGACGTCTTTTGACAGTAATGTTTTCTTTTATTCCAGATGTCCTTGAGATGACTATCGACGGAAAAATTCTGTTAGAAAATTTAACATAGTAAGTATTTATTCCTTCTCATATTGCATTCCATCATATCATCAAGGAAAGGTAGAAATGTACTAATGTATCTATACTCACAGTTACCAGTATTTGGGTCCCTTGTTTATAGGGTGTTTATCAATGATGCGGCCACGACGATATAAAAAAAAAATTGATAATAACATTTTGTAAAAAAAAATTGATTCGAAGATACCATACTACAACTCCTGAAATATAAACCTGGGATTTTTTGTTATTTTACAAATTCAATCTGTTATTTGCCTAAATTTTAGGTCTCTGCAAAGCTTAGTTTACAAGATCTCCGCGGCCGTGCGGTTCTCCGCTTATCAAAGGCACGGCCACGTTCAAACCCTTAATAACTTTTTAAGGGTATCAATTTCTTCAAATTTTTACAAAATCACATAGTTTTTTAACATCCTACCTAATAATACTGCTCGACCTGGGAATTGAACCAAAGACCTCTAGCGTAGCAGTCACGCTTAGGACCTCTAGACTAATGAGGCAGTTCTAAAAATGTACTGGTTTATTTATATGAATAAATACACTTATAACTGCTGAATATTCTGAGCATAGTTCAGCTATGCTCAGAATATTACCTACCTTACCTTTCTATGAGACACGAGGTAAAATAGATTACAAGCTTACTATTACTTACTTAAGCTTACTATTTAATTTTCTCATTAAGTTGTCATGCAAAAAATGATTGAAGTACCTAGGCATCAATCCAAAATAAAAAAAAAGTAAAAATAAGCAATTATCTTTTATTTGCCAGCAACTTTGTACCACTAGTAAAGTAAGATTATTGTAAAAATCAAATCGAAAATGGTAGGAGCCAATGCTTAATATAATTATTATGATTATACGACTCATTGGATAATTTCATCGTAGATCGTAGTATCGCTTAACATCAGGCAAACTGGCGTTCAAGCGTAAGCCTATCACGAGAAAAAAAATCCTAATAATTTCCGTTTCAGCCATACACTTCCATCTTTAATAAATAAATCTTCAAATGTTACATTTAGTAATATTATCGTAGCCTATAGATTCCAAAGTCGAAGTTTTATCGAGATCTTCCAAAGGCGGCATGCCGAAAATGTTCCCAAAATGGATTACTAAGTGATGAATATTCATTAAAGTCGTTTGCAGCCTCGTCGTTACCCTTCATTGTGGCTAATTAAAACGGACAGAAAGTACCTACTCAGTACTCGGCATGCTCAAAATGCAAACTACACTTAACGTCGGAGATACTCAACCTTTTTCTTTCGCCGCAAACGATGAGTGCTTTTCTGTTCTAGAGAATAAAGTAACTTCTTAATCTACTTATATACCATCACGCCTGTACCCCCGAAGGGTTAGGCAGAGGAGTTAGTACTTATATACATGAGAATTATAGACGGACGGACAACGAAGATAATTCATTTTTTTATGGAATTGAGTCGGCCTACGAGCTGACGAGCCACCTGGTAGTAAATAGTCATCGTCGCCCATGGACACCTGCAACACCAGAGGAGTTCTTGATGCGTTGCCGAGCCCCTACGGACTGCAGACTGCCAGAGCCGCTGCAACCGAGAGAAACTGACTCTTACGCGCAAAAGTCGAAACACACACCAAGATGCTTTACGACAGACTCCTACATAGGGGTGGTCGCCAGCCAGTTAAACCCCAAGAGATCCTACCACCAAGCCTCTTGGTTCATTTTGTTCCTTTTGAGGTGCAGAACCTCAAAAACCCAATAACACTGCTCGACTTGAGATTCGAATTCGGTCCTCACGATCAGGAGTCGCGCTTGCGACCTAGTTAGACCAATGTCTTCATCTCTAATCGGGATATTGTCTTATTGCATCACGGTTTCCTAATTAATTGTTACCTACTCTATAGTTACATAGTATAGGCAGTTTTAAATTACATAATTGTTATCGAGATACGAGTACAGTATCTATTAATTGGTGTAGAATTACATATATCAATGACATTTTGTGTTATTATTATCACTACTACTGTAATACCGTATCGGTGAGTATGCGGTATGCCTAATAGATAACATAGGAGAATTATTATTTTTTTACGATGACATGCTATTTTTGACTTCTTCCGTCCCTGATCCCGTTACTTGGGATCGGGTCTCCTCACTTTTCTGCGCCAAGATATTCAATCTTGAGTTGTGTCCCTTTTTATATTTGTCGACCAGAACTATGGCGGACGGCCTTTGCCTTTGTTCTGGCAGGTTTAGTGCCAATTGTACCACATGATTCTCATTGCGTCTTTTATTGTGCCCATACCATCTGAAGCGGTTCTCGGTAATTTTATCGGTGATTGGTGCGATTTTAAAGCTGCCTCGTATGTATTCATTACGGACTTTATCAAGTCTGGTCACTCCGCCCGCCCATCTAATCTTCTTCATTTCGTTTGTATGGAGATTTTGTTAATGCGTCTTCTGATTGAGATACATGACATGTTTAACAGTAATTCATAATTTCAGAAATATTAGCACTAAAATAAAGTCTAAGTTTATGATTTCCAAAAGCTATATGTATAAGGCCTAAAGTCCGACTTAATACAGAAAAATAAAAATACCTATTGCATCAGGTAACCCTTGAATGTTTCGCAAGGTTTAGCAATTCTTGAGCACTTTGCCCCAATCCGAGTGGAATGCAGCGTAGTCAACCATCCAATCGACTGATGTTATCGAGAACCTCTTAAATATGTATCGAGTCAGGTGTTGGCAGATATATCAATTTCAACGAGTTTGCACCATTTTTTTGGTCTGTGTATTTTTTGGCCATGGCAAAAAGCAAATTTGGGAAAAAGTAAATTTTATTATAGTTGTGTACCACACCAAGTCTGATGGTGATAGCTTGACATATACATATTTAGTCGAGTATTTTGATGTTGCTCAAAAAAGCAAATTTGCTCGTGAAAACAGAGGGTACAGTTGGCCAGCTGTATTACCTCAATGGGAAGTGCAAAAATGGAAGTGAAGCAATACTTAGGCTGTCACAGAGAGGCGGCCAAGGACTCTAAGAAGGAATGTCCGTCGTCCGGCAGTGAGATAGGCGGACGACATTATTACCACCGGAGGCTTGGAGATTGGAACAACAAAAGAAGCATATAGCCAGCAAAAGTAGGCAATGGTGTACACAGAGATTTGCGTAACACAATAACCTGTCATTGCGTAAATAATTATCTTGAAAGGGAATTTTATGAGTTTACTATATGTGTATTGTAGTATTTACGACAATGATACTTTCAAATTCTCAAAATTAACGCGCATGCCTTTTAATTGGTATAAAGGACATTCAATTCTTTATACTTACCGATTGAAACCAATTCAAATGATTACCACTAGATATATGCCTCCCTCAGTGATTTAAGCTAATTATATCAAACATCGCATATTTGGTGCGTGAAACCATTTGCCGCTTGTGCAAACATCATCCATTAATGCTCAAGATCTATTCAGTTAACGAACTGCAAGAGTCAAGTGAAGCAAATAAGGTTAAATAGTGTACTAATTGTCGTTTGCATATATGTCTTTAATTATATTATTGTACGATTATATAAATTACACTCTTTGCGCTGAAGCATGGTGCGGGTGACAGTTTCAGTAACATTTCGTTTCACTCTTGAAGGTTGCCGCGATTTACAAATTATGACTTAGTATTTTAGCTGTACCACATTCGTAATATATGAAATCATTAATAACTGTAGTAAATTAAATTAAACCCAACCAGAATGCCATAAGAACGTCATACAGGCAACTGTCACCCGCACCATGCTACAGCGCAAAGAGTGTAGAAGATGCAACCTTTTCATGTGAAGGTAATATCCCAAAGTGCTGGTACCCCAATAAATCAGTCCGTGCAATCAGCCAGTCTATAGGCGTATCGAGAGCAGGATTCATATTTAATTTTGATATCACTTAGAATTTATTAACCACATCACAGTTCCCGCAGCTGATTACAAATTATGTTACTGAATATGCGGGCGGAAGCCGCATATTATTTTAAACTGTAATGATTATGACGTCACATGATTGTTCCAATATTAAAATCATCGGGTTCAGCTGTGCCGCAACCACAACTGATGATATAGATCGGATTTGCAGTTTATTTTTGTACAGACACCACATAATATGGATTTACATAGTGAGTAGATAGTAAATCCTTGCTATAATGGAAAGGACTTAAAATTTCTTACAATCTTTACAATTGCTTTGACGTGACGTGGAATCATTCTTATTGTTACCATCTTGAACGACAAATCATTAACTTCTGTTACTGCTTTTAATAACTTACAATTTTACGACTCACTAGTGTTGCTCGTTTCGTTCGTATTAACTGTACCCGAATGCCGATCCTTTCTGAACCATGTTGTGTGCATCGAGCCAGTTGTCTTGTCCTATCCGGCGTGAATACCGTCCCGGCCGGATCAACCCGCAGCTCGTGTTCCGTATTGTGTAGTTGCCTAACAGCGTTGCAAGCTCCGATGTGGCCGTATAGACCGATTCGGATTAGTATCCATGTACTGCCAAATGGGAACGCGCTGTCCATTTTCTTTTCAATTTTGACTGCAAATTTGAAAGCCATTTTGTTATGTATATTACGACGATGTTATATATATTATATTTTGACGATGAATTCTATCTGTGTCTGAAATATCGTTCGATGGCAAATTATGATGGATTCTGGAGTAAATATTACCTATCTCTCGGTATTATTTCATTTGCATGTTATTTATTTGTTCATTATTCAAGAAATAATTCGCGAGAGGCACATAAGCTCAAATTTTGTTGCAATTTAGAATATGTATTATAACGACCTGATAAATACTGCTTAAATATAACACTAATTGCTAGTATTTGAAAGTTTACAATACTTCCATCGAGAGCTCTAATATTTGGCGAAAGATATCATAGTGCTACAGATGCTAACTATATATTTAGCGTCTGTAACGCCAAGATATAATATTATATCCAGTGCCTGGTTCTTCTCTATATATCTACAATTCCCCATTAGCCGAAGGGTACGGGTACAATTGGCGCAGAAAATATAAAGCGCACAAACAGAGAGAAAAATAATCTAAATTTTATACATCATGCTGTCTATTGAAAACCGATAACTTATCTAACGACGCCAAGGCTGACTGCTACGGTGCATGAATACATAAAAGTTTAGGAAGGTTTTTCTTCCGTAAAGCTTGTCTATAGCATGTCACATATGCTAAGAGACGGATGCCACCCATTGTAGGCGCGTGCTCGACTGAAGTGGATCGAGTGGGATCGCGCCCTGCCACTCAATGGCTCCGACGTACCTACCATCACTTATGAATGTAAAATTATGATAAAATCTGTGTCAGTCATATAACTATACTCCATTTACATTAGACAAAAAAGATAAATTAACGACAGTTATTGTTTATACTGTGAAAATCACTGCATTTTAGAGTTTAAAATTGTTTTTAATCCTAAAAAACTACATTCCTTAGTATTTATCGTGCAATAACTTTGTTTATTAGACGCTTACATCGAAATAATGATGACGTTTTAACGATAGTTGCCTAGTGTTTTAAATAATAAATGGAATATAGAGACACAAGATTGTTGGATGAAACAAGCCCCTATATACTAGATATAGGGGCATACAAAAATGTTACGCATAAAGTAAGAAAATTAATTCCTTCTCCTTGCATACAAATGCTCAACTAAATTGCAAGAATAACAATCACTAACTAATTCATTTTAGCTGTAAGCTACACTCAAAGAAACAATTTGTAAGCGCAGTTTTGCTCGCGTTAATAGTACTAGTAACCGACAACAGTTGATTTGTATTCATGGTGGATACCGAAAGTGGTCCATTTTACGGAATCGGAACGTGCGTAGCACCAGCCCTACTAGCTAGTTTATTTCTAGACTCTAATGTAACTTTAACAACACCTATGATATATATGTACACGGTTTATCAATTTGCTCGAAAATGAATGATCTACGTTCCTGATGGGTATTTGTGGAATTTTCGTAATAAACACGCGTTTGTAGAAAGTGACAAATTTTCTAGGTAAGGAAATAAACAAAGTTTGAAACTATTCCTTAACACTGAAGCGTCTTTATAATTTGATTTTCAATGTCCAATTTGCGTTTCCTATTACTTGCACACAAGAGTGTTAAAATATCCAAACCTCAGATCTAAACATTCTTACTTGCACACACTGATCTCTATACTTTTCTATATAGAGTATAACATGGCAGAACAAGATTTGCTTACGCACCAGATATTCCATTCCCGAAAATGGCCCGCAGTGACGTCACGAATCTCACGAGGTTTTCTTCTACTATGGAGGTATATATATAGTAGATATTAAAGAGGTCAGTGCTTGCCCCATGATGACTAACTTAACTGCTGTCATTCAATGATTAGTTGCCAATTATGACATTGTTTCATCACAGTATATTTTAGAAACTATATGATTTCTCACTGCACTACCCTGCCAACCGTTGAGATTCATTCAGATTAATTCTGCCAGATTATAGTAACATTATCATCAGTTTATCGTAGAGATGAATCGTATGACATTTTATAAAGGTCATCAAAAACATGTTAATATTTCGATATTAAATTCTGCCAATAACACTGCGATTACTGAAAATTATCTTGCCAAGTTGATGTAACTGAGTGGCAAAGATCAAAGTAGTAACCGTATAAGTCATGGACACATTTCACAGAATTTTGGATATATGTTAAAAAATAAATTGCGTCACTTGATAACATTGTAATCGCATTTTTACGCTCGCATCTCAACGTCTGCTCTTCAATGTTTATTCCGAATTTAATACTTATAGGCAATTTTATTAGGCAATTCGAAGGATATGGGCGGAAACATCGATGTTCGTCGGTCCGTCAAACCTCCAACAGTATTCATTCAGCATTTACATGAGAGCATTGAAAGTTGAAATAGCGGTTTTAAAATATTCAATTCGCAAATTGCTATACATTTTCATACGAGCAATTTTAAAAGTTTTTGAATAGAACCTACACATGTGAAAAAGTTACGACACGTAACACAATTAAAAGTGTTATCGGTACATTGGAAACTAGAGGGGACCCTGACAATTTTTTTTGTATATTCTTTGCTTACCACAATCAACGGAAAATCAGAAAACTAAAATAATACAAAATAATAAATTCTAACATATACATAGCATTACGCCTATATTCCAGGTTGGTAAGGCACAGTTCGCCGGTGTTTTTATGCCCCATTTAATAGGGGGCGAGCCTATTGTGCCGAACTGGGCACAAATCCAGACTCCTAGCTGCTACAGAGAATTTCATAGAAAAATCCATCGAACCCAGAACCTCTAGCGTAGCAGTCGAATTTGGGACCACTATACTAATGAGACAGTCGTTATCTACTGATATACGCGAAAAAGAGGAGCACATCATAGCATCCAAAATTGACAAATTTGTTTAATCGATTTTCAATTTAATCTCTAAACAATAGAGTTAAGAGCTATATCTTGAAGCGAGCTTCAATCAAAACATACTTTAAGCCGCTGAAGAAGATTAGTCAGTTCCTACCACCTGTCAAGTGCCACATACCTCTGCAAGATGCAGGTGTATACAAGCTAGATTGTGATTGCGGTCTCTATTACATAGGCCAAACTAAAAGAAGCATAGGGATCCGCGTAAAAGAACACATCGCTGATGTCAAACACCGCTGTTTCAAGAAGTCAGCAGTTTGTGAACATACTCTAGACAAGCCCCAGCACTACATCAGATTTGATAAACCACAAGTCCTCGCAAAGGAAAACCGATTCTTTCCCAGGATGATCCGTGAGGCTATTGAAAAACATCCAAATTTCAATAGAGAAGATGGCTGGGTCTTACCACCTGCTTGGAACCCCATTATAGATTCCATAAAATCAAAATCCAAGCCCAAAACTGCAAGACCGAAGGATACGGTGAGCTCGTTCTGCGTGAATCGGATCGCCAATAATTAACAAAAATGTAAGGTAGCTGTTAGTAATTGTAACATTAAGACGTCCAACAACTTAGTCTACCCGTGACCATGGATGCTGTAAAGGATCCGAAACGTCGGGAATCAAATAAGATCAATACAACGCGATAAAATCCGTAAAAAGTCGTTTTATTTCAATGTCTAATATTCGCGTAAGTGTCAGAAACCAGTATAATAGAGTTAAGTGTCCATTGAGGAAATTTGACAGTTTGTGGTAACATTTATGTGCTCTTGACTGTACGTATACACGCCTGGGATTCCAACTAGAGATGATGGACTTCCATGATGGTATTATTTCTTAATCAGAATACTGTAAAGTGTAAGGAGCGTAAAGATATTGATGTAGCACCTTGTATTAATATTAAAACGTGAAAGTTTGTGTGTAGGTATGGATGGATGTTTGTAATTCTTTCAAGCCGGAACGTCAGTCGGGACTGGTCAGCTCTTACTTGCTGTGGCAATCCTTTCTCATTTTCAATTTCATCAAACTGCATAATTCTCAGGAACTATTTAAATCAAAGTTGTAAAGATTAATTATATAATCATGTTCTTTTTTTTAAACAGTATCAATGTAGTTTCTTGCCGGCTCTTTTCCATAAGTCCGACTTTTTGGAACCGTGCAACTAGTTTTGACTTTTCAAAAGTACCTTTTTTAATGGTCTTATTGAAATAAAACCTTTTAAATTTGACTTTGAGATTCGATACCTACGACTTGGCAGTCCAATGGGCATATCAATTGGTGATCACGGCTTTTAGTATAGCAATGTACAAATAATCCGTTATTGAAAGAACTCAGCTCATCGAGTGGTGAACAAACGCTAACCGCGTCGGGCACATGGGGAGCGCATTAGTAAATTGAACTTAGCTCACTCAATATTTTGCTCGCATCGAAGTGTGTTCGTACAAACAATCATTTAACATTCATAACATAACATACCCACACGCCTGTATTCTCCGATGGGTTAGGCAGATGTTTACTAATGTTCGCCGGTAGGGAGCGAGCCTATTGCCATTAACGGGGCACAAATCCAAACTCCGAGCTGCTACTGATATCATAGAAAACCCTGAACAAACACACAAACGACGACACGTTTGGCGTAGCGGCTGAGCGATCGGCTTCTGCGTCACGTGTTGTGGGTTCGATCCCCACACGGAGCAAAATATTTGTATGATCTACAGGCACTTGTTCCGGGTCTGGGCGTTTGTGTATGTGAGAATTTGTGTTTGTAAACGCACCCACGATACAGGAGAAAATCCTAGTGTAATAGGGCAACGTTTTTTAAAACAACAAACTAAAACAACAAACATTTTGCTCGATCTGGAAATCGCAACCAGGACCTCTAGAGTAACAGTCGCGGTCGGGACACTAGACTAATGGGGCAGACCATTCTCGATCTTACATTATTTCTTGTTACACTATTGTAGGTGTTATTAATACTATTACGAAGTATAATAGACATAACAAATAAGTTATTGATACCGTAACATTGATAAGTTCTGCAGAAAATACAAAGCATCATTATGGAGATTAGAATACTTACTTACATGCATGATCATCATTATTTCAACCATTACCTTCCTTTACGCAGTCGGGTAAAGATAGGTCCTGAACAATGGCCTCCCCCGTAGACTTCCATAAACTCCGGTTATAATAATCCGGAATGCATCCAACGCCTTCCAGCGACCATTACCTGGTCGTGTGTCCATCTCGTTGAAGCCCGTCCTTTGCTGCAGTTTACGGTGCGTGAAGAAATAGCACGCTGGTTAGGCTAATTGAAGCTGTTACTCCAGAACAAAAAAATATATTATATGTATAATTATACATATATTATACCTTACTTACGCAGTATGCGTGTGTGGGTTTACGTAATAACAGGTAAACCGACTCTACGTCAGTACATACCTAGTTAAATTAGTTAAATTCTCTATCCTAATCAGTAAACAGCTTAATTGCCGAACCACGTGTACCGAACTAAATACCTACGTCACAGTAACGCAATATCATAGTTGCAAATTTGATATTGAAATTATAACATTGTTAATTAAAACATATCAACCATGTTTTTTTCTATTTATTTCCTAGTACACAGGAAGTCAATAATTGGCTGTTATCTTGAACTGGAGCTTATTACTTGGTTACACGTGCGCCACGGGCCGCGATATAATTTCGTCGTTGCATATCTCGTGTCGAAATAATTTCTGAAGACAAGATAATAAGTTCATTTATTAATTCTTAATTATAAAAACTAAGAATGAATTTAATATGTTACTAGAAATGTGATCTTCAGTTATTTCTACATATTTATTTACAACATAACATACCATCACACCTGTATTCCCCGAAGGGTTAGCAAAGGCGTGCCGGTATGTTTAAGTCCCATGTACTTATTAGGGGGCGAGCCTATCGCCATTAATCGGGCACAAATCTAGCCTCCGAGCTGCTATTGAGAATTTGATAGAAAAGCCCAATAAAACTGCTCGATCTGGGAAGCGAACCCAGGACCTCTAGCGTAGCAGTCGCACTTGGGAGTACGATTTTAGTTGCACGGTTCCAAAAGTTTGATCCTATGGAGAAGAATCCGGAAAGAAACTCCATGGACACTCTTTTAAAATAAATGGTGTTACAATCTTCACTGGTACAATTGGACCAAAATCGATAATTACTAGAAGGTTCTCAGTGTTTGAGAACTCGATGTTATTATAAGAAAATAAATGAACTGTGGTAAAATACACATCATCCAGAAAAACCTGGAAACCCTTAACTATGTATGTAACGGACATAGTTAATTACTAGAATGATAGGAACCTACGTAACAATTTCTTTGCGGATAGCAAAATAATAAAAAAATCGTCATGTACTTTAACTTTACAGCGGCATTCTTTAAAAATTACTAATAACTTTTAAGAAAAGTAAAACCGTCTTCAAAAACAAAAAATAATGTTATGTGCGAAACAATTTCGGAAGTCGGTGGCGAAATCAAAAGATCCGATCAAATCAAAGGCTTCCGAAACTGTTACGCACATAACATTATTTTTATGTTTTTGAAGGCGATTTTACTTTTTCTTATAGTCCGTACGAGTCCGACATACCACTTCCACATCTCCAGACAGTCTATGACATCCATCCGCATAAAAAAAAGACTAGAAAGCATAAGAGCATAATAATTTATAATTTAAATCAAATTGGGTTCATTACTCCATACTTTTATTTACAGTCAATGACATTATATAATATTATATCATTGTTTACAGTAATACTTGCGTTACATTAACTACAAAATTCGTGTTCACATTTTTATAAGTAAATAGTGAAGTAAGTAAAGTAATAATTGAAGTATTAAGTTTATGTACAAATAAATATTAAAATTAAATACATACCTACTACATTTATAATTAATTTCACACACAGCGTGACAGAATACATAATAGTGACAGCGTGCCTTTTCAGTTGCTATGACAATTTTGTGGAAGGTCTGAATAAACTTCTTTAAAAACAAACCTATACTTATATTATAAAAAAGTGGTTGTTTGTAGAGAATAATCTCTGGAACTAACGATCAAATTTCTGAAAGCTGTACTGATAGAAACCCATACACCCAAAAGATATATGTTAAATTATCAGCCAGCTAGTGTCCAATAAAACCATAAATTATGCTTATGGAAATGGTAAAGAAAGTCCATTAAAGGAGCTTATTTACCTTTTAAAGGCTCGACAAGGTATAAATGGCTATCACGCCTCCATAAAAGTGTAAAGTTGGATTGTTGTTAATCTTTACAATTATCGTTACCACTAAACAGTAAAAACACTGCATTATGTACTTTTTGTATGACTAGAACGACCCGATTAATGAAATCTATAAATGTAAAAGTTCAAATCCATTTTCCATTACTTTAATTATTATTTACATATTTTATATATTCTATACATAAGACCCCGTCTGAACATGTCTCATCTGGTACACTAAGGCTTAAAGTCCGACCGTGTCCTTTTATCGAATTATGTTCTTGCTAAAGCAAACGGTCGGCCATTAATTTTCAGGTTTTCTGCCAAAGCATATATTCTGAAACATTGAACAAACATACAGTCGCAGACAAAACAATTATATTGATTGTCGAATGATGACGCAGAATCGATCTAGATATTATGATGGTAATTCATTGCGCCCAGACTGTCACATTTCACGTTATAAAAACAGTGACATGTTTGTTGAGTAACATGTCACTAACATTATTAGTGTGGAGTGGATGCCGTGTGTCAAAATTTTTATGAACTATACGAGTACAATACAGGTACCAGGTTATACAACTTGATACATAGTCTACTAGATTCACACAATGAAAATATATTATCTTATACAAATCTGTAAACACAGTCGTACTCAATTTAATTATGAATTTCATTTTCATATTCTGAAAGCAGAAATAAATACAAAAGGCCAGTAGTCCGTTTCACATTGTTTTATTTTTCAATGAAATTATTCATAATAACTAGCTACTGTTTACAAACTATGTCAATCGTATATCGTTAATTCATTTGCCTTTATCTTTGGTCATATAAATCTTAAATATTAGGTGTAAACTACAAACTTTTCCGTGTTATAAGAATATTAAACTACATACATTATTTACCAACACGAACCAAAGGCACGGGATATTCTAGATGCCTCTATTACAATAAGAGGAATTAAGTAAATAATATACTAAAACAATGAACCTGTTCAATCATATTTTGTATATTAATAATCTTATTCACAAAATACTCAGAACAGTAAGCTAAATCAAAACGGAACTTACATTTTGCTTTAACAATATAAAAGGTTCATTTGTCAAAGAGAGAAAGATCCGACACGTATGGTCAACATTCACGTCTGAATTTTTGTTGAATAGTCGCCTCTGACTGACAAAGAAGGATAAGCCGGTCGCTAAGGGGCCGTTTCACCCGTCGTCCTACGTGACAACGCGATACCTAGCGATGCGTTGCCAAAAGAATAAACAGTAAATGTTTTTCTACTATGCTGTCGCGAATAGTCAATGCGACCCAGAGCAATTATGCCACACCTGCTGATATGCCCTTTCTGCCCGAACACCTGTACAAGGGACGATTTCTACGCGGCCACACCTAATGCCATTCAGGCCTCATGTTGCTCGAAAATTGTTTGACCAGTGACACGATAAGAAAAAGAAGTTAATGCGAAGTAGATGCTACTAGTTCTCCTTCTTCTTCTCAGCTTGTAAAAATATTGTGTCAGCTAATTGGTAATATGTATTGCGCCAGACGATGAATATGCATATATCACTCGACACACTTATTTGTAACTAAATGATTATCGCCTTGCATGGCATTTGCTGCTCAGGTTGGATGACGAGATGCTACCCAACTAGGCCGGAAAACATTCTTTGAACTAAGGACGTAGATTTCTTTCAATGCTCTAGATACTAACTGGAATAATACGCCATTTTTATCCTTTTGCCGTCAGATTGTGCAGAAAAAATAAATTTAAAGTTGTAATTACCATTGTAAGTATCAAAACATTATGAAATGTTGATAAACCGAAGCTGCGTTTGTTAAAAAGTAGATAATTAACGTACCTTATTGTGTCTGGTACTTTTTAATACAAGAGAACCTATACTTATATAAAAAAGTTATTCGAAATATGTCATTACCATTAAATAAATTGATCAATTTGGGTGACGACTCGATAACAACAAAAATAGTTTCATCAAACAAAAACATTAATCAAATATTATGATTACTATGGAAAATTGTTTTCCATTCAATCTTAATTAGGTTAATTACTAGGACACTGTTAAATTCCCACTCTGGATTAAAGCATTGTAATTTTAATCTTCAATTAAAACAGACAAATGCAAGCGTGTGATGTACCTAATACAAAAATGTTTTCAGAACAAATAAAAATAAGTTCCTCATTTTCTTAGTTCGACTCAAGCGCATATTTTTTTAATGTTTCTGGTTGAAGCGAGACCTCCTCTATAACACTGCTTCTTCAAGGCATTACAACTTGGTGTTTCTTCAAGGCAATATTACTTGTGGCGCTTTCGCGAGGCATTATAACTTGGTGTCCCGCAGCAGAACAGCTGCTTCGTATGAGGGTAGACCACTGTCGCAGCGACCTCCTGCCTGACTCTGGACATTAAATGGCTCAGACACCACCTCCTGAAAATAATTTAACACTATTAGCAACATGAACAAGCTCGTCACGTGCGCGTCAAAGGAACTCTAAAGATTTTATGTAGCAGAAAGGTAGGATCAACCTAACGGCAATGTTTATAGGGCGCAGTTTACAACAAATGATAATAATTGTTTCAAAGATAACTTGGGCCACTTATTAATTTGCAAAGCATGTAGTTATTTTGGACTTCATAGTTTTGTTCAAGGAAGCCTAACAAAAATGTTATCCTTCATTTTATGTGAAAGTGAGTTCCTAATGACATAAAACAGGATAGACATTTTGATACATTATAGAGAGAAGTGGAATACAGGACTTTACATAATAAAACACATGGAGTCGTGAACAAATAACTGTATTACTGATTTGTTATACAATCTGCAACTCTTAATACAAGGTCTGCCTCTCAAGCGTGTATAACACATTCTTTATGATAAACAGAAATTATCATACATGCATACCGTGACGTCACGTTCATACACTATTATCAATAAATTATGTAAGTGTAACAATCTTCTTCTTTTATTCAATCTGTAATTCGTAGGCCAGAGAAACGCTGGCGATTTACAAAACGTTAACATTTTGACATAGGTCGCTGTAACTCCGAAGCAAATATTCACTAAATTGTCATTCAGAGATATTCCCTGGGCCATGAGCATTTAACAGGTGAACGTCTTCACAAATCATCAATTTTCATTGATTTTCAAACCACTACTTTACTGATTTTTATTGAATTACAGCCTATTATCCTTCCTTTCTTTCATCGAAGGTCATTTGTAATCCAGACTTCCCTCCTAATTATAATAAATGCGAAATTAACTGTGTCTCTATCTTTTCACGCCTGTACCGCTTAATAGTTCTTGATAAAATTTGATGGCATCCTGAGGAAAGATACTACCTTTGTCTCAAAAAGACCTTTGGGATGTCTGAAACCATACCATTCTTTGACGTGGACAACGGTACCTAAGTGTTATAATAATTTACTCACTGCATGCTCGCATTAAATCATCATCTAAAACTGTACCTACTCAGTTTCAATGAAGTCTAATTAATAGTGCCCGTGCCAAGACATCGACTTCTGAACTCGACCGATGGAAAATAGGTCACAGTTACTCATTCCCTTCGTTTGATCAGTTATAAAAAGAACAAACAAAAATATTTTGATCGCAAACTAAAAATTTTCCCTCACGTGAGTTAGAACGCGGTATAATAAAATATTGTATTTGGCCATAAAGAAGAAAACTACTCGGCTAGATCAACCAAAACTTAAAAAATAATCTCTTCATATGACGAAGTACCTCTTTAAGACTAGAATTGTTTGATTACATTGGGATAGTCAGTTCCGTCTTTCGGGCCTATAAAAAGAACCATACAAATTGTATGATACAAGTATTCTCTTTTTAAAAGGATCCTACACTCTGTTATGCCTAAGAAGGCTCCTGCGTGGCCAGGAGTCAACATGATTATTTGAATAAAAATTATACAGCCCCTTACCACCCCACTGCTGGACACGGGACTTCTATTGGATTGAGAACCATAATTTTATAGTCCAAGCCAAGTAATCATTTGTATTCCGATAAGAACCGTTTAACATTCGACAAAGTCAAAGTTCAAACGTACACTCGCTTTAGTAATTGCAAAACGAAAAGATATCGACTTGACAACGGAAGAATACCAAAAATACCCTTCAATCGAAAACCTACACAAAAGTTATTTTGAGCACTACTTCACTCCCTCCATTTATTTTGTCAGCGATGTCCCGCTGGTAGCTATTTTGGCGCACATTTCACAATTTTACATTGATTGATCAAATGAATATGGATCGGCCACTTATCATTTAGGCGTAGAATCTTCATCTATTAGTACGATCTGCTTTGAGCTAAAAAGGCAGCCCTTGGTGAATCATAATATAATTCACCGTAGTTTGTTACAGAGTTACTACGGATTCTAAATATAAATTGATCAAGTTAAATGTGGTCAGAGGGCTAAATTACTACATTCAGCAGTTCTTCTAATCAATTCATTTTTAGAACCCGTTTTAATTCCTTGCTATATTGTAATATTTGAATCTTATTATGATTCATTAAAAGTGGCGAATGGCAATTTTAGTTTCTCATTTTCATAATAATAAAAGATGTATTGTGCACGTACATTGAAATATAAATACTTAGAACATATTGACTGTTTTCGACTCACCTGTAATGTATGACAGTCCTTATGATTAGGGGGTCTCTCGACGACACTCTCGTAAGTAGGTGGTGGTCCCGGCATTTCTATCTGCTCCTGCATAACAAAGTTTTGTTTATGAAAACTCAATCCAATGCATTACCGTTAATCGTGGATAAGAAAAAGATAGCTGGTTGTTTTCCTTATATTGTCTACAGTACTAAGACGTGACTGAAAGTTGTATATACATTTGCCCTGAGCTTATTTCCTTCCTAAATTATAACAGTAGCATTTACTGTTCATAGCATAGGTACAGACCAACAAACAAATATGTACACAGTAACGTACTAACTTAGCAAAAACAGAAAAAAATCAGTTGATTTTACATGAACCTCATTCTAAACTCTGATAAGTATCTAGTACTGTTCAATGGCTATACGTAATTACGTATTATTTGTTTGTTTATGTACCGCCATAATAATGTACTTAACATTATAACAAACAACTTATACCCTAAATATGTATAAGCTATGTATATTATTTCCTAAAACCCATAGGTACAAAGAAACCATAACAATTCTAGTTTACTTTGAGGACAGTAAACATGAAAATTAATTAGGCAACGAATACAAGATTCGGAATCCTAAAATAATAGTGGCCAAATTGAAACTTGGTAAGACGTCTAGTGAAACTATTTTGTTCAATAGCCGTTACAATGGAAACAGAGAAACTGTTTTCTTATAATAGAATTTTTTTTTTAATCATTAGCTCTACTAGGTAGAGAGATAAGCGTGAAGAAAGGCCTAGTGTCGGTAAAGTTAAGCCTAAATAAAGATTTTTATTGTAGGTATAGACAAGTGTTCTTTGATTAACTCTTTATCTGTATCTGTACATAACAATGTTATCGGATTTTTCGATAAAATTCGCAGTAGCAGGTCGGAATTTAGATTTATGTCCGGAAAATGGCAATAGGTGTACTCTATTACATGGACCTACATTCTATATGCCGGCGAACTGTGAGTGTGTATCAGTAGTCAGTAGACTTTTGCCTAAGGCTAGGTCCACACTCGCAGCCTCGTTTAATGCTAAGAGCCGATCTGGGAGCTTAGTGAGTGATCCTAGTGAATGAACGTATCAGGTCTAAATGCTAGCGACGCGCTCCGGTAGGTCCCTGTCCGGTCCTCCATCCAAAAAATCTTGTAGTTCTCAGCTTGGCACAGTTTGGCCTCAGCCTTACGCTTTAACGTAAAAAAAAGTAAAACTTCTTTTTCTTCTGTTTCAGATGCTCAAACATATATGAAGAGATTCGCCAGGCCATTGACGTTGTATGATATAAATGTAATGGTAAGTGTATTCGATAAAAAAAAACTTTTTAGGTACTTACAATAGAAACTTATTGCAAAGATGCAGTTAGAATAGATTTCAGGGAATATCTCCACAGGAAATGAGAATGAGGCGATCGCTATACGATATAAAAAGGGAAAATATGATATTATTTTTCACATGATAAACCGGATTACCTACTGGCCCAGTAATAATTAATTAATATCCTGCTCGTAGCGAATTATTATTATTTGATCATGTGTATGTCGAATAACAGTAGTATTCGTCTCTTATAATCCCTGTCACCTCTAAAATCATTCATCGATTTTGGCGGAGGTTTTCGTTACAATACTTATTGCAAATGGTCGGGACGTCTCTTCCCAGCCACGAAAGATCTTACCTACTACTATTTTTATCATCCACCTCTTTCACTATAAAATAAGCCTTGCCATTTTGTGAATTCGATAAATAAAAACTTAAGTCGGCAACTCATAAATGCAAGACTTGTGCCACCCGCAATAATTACCTTTTTATCAAATTCCGTGAACTTCGGAACTCCCTAAAGCACCAACTCAGTGCTAACCTACGTTATGTAAACTAATGTACCTATCTTATATACATAATGTTTCTAGGCCTACCGGTTTCATTTGTGCGTTATCTGCCAGTTAGTGTGTTATTAGTACCTATATAGGTGGTTATTAGTATGTACTAATGAGTACTAATGCGACTCAGTGACCGCTAAGCCCGACAAAATAACTTAAAATTACTCAATGTGAGATACTCTCACATCTGCCTGTCAAATGCCATTAAACTTGTTATTGATTCCTAGGGGCGTAGCGTAGCAATACGGATTCTGCGAAAATGTAATAATGTCGACATCGACACAGCACAGCGATGACGTCACACCGTATAACGTGAGATTCCTCTCAAAGTTAATACTAAAATTAGCTGTTCATATTTTATTCCACGCTACAGTAGACATATTAAAACCAATACATTTCATTGCTTTTAACTAATTCAAATAAAGGGAACAAAATGATCGACGATGACGCACATAATTTAATGCAATTGGAATCTGATATAGTGAAGTTATTTGTGTACACATTAATGTTCATTGAATCGTGAAATATTCCTAATTTTGTAGCCATGCTTTCGAGTAATGGAGTGTTCTGCTTGTGACAGTCATTGATTATATGATTAATTGTGTTTGTTTATTTTATCCGTAGCTAGTCGAGTGAATTTTTTTCTAACACGTGAAAGAGCATGTTAAAATATAAGTTCATACTGGTAAGAAGGTCATGGTGTAGATAACATGCTTCATGCAAACTCTTCAGAAGTTTAATAATTTGCCAGAATCTGTAGAATATAAATAAAAATCAACTGTCGCATGAAAAAAATGGGACCTATAAAAAAGTCCAGTGAACTGTGGGTATACAGCATTACACCTCTGCCTTAACCTTAGAGGAATACATGCGTGATGGTATGTTAGTTGGAAGCATTTCCACCTAAACAGAATTATGTCACTATTATGTCGGAATACATTATAATTTGCAATAAGGAGAAACATTTTCACGTGGTGCCTAAATTCGAGTTGTAATCGATACTCGTTACAGCCAACTGGAACTCTACTCGAGTCACAAGGAACGTAATCGAATGAAGCTTGGTATTCGTTGAAGCTAGCCCAAGACTCTCGACGGCATGTAAGCTGTAGGTTCTAATTATTTCCACTACGAGAGCTGAGGATTGGAAAACGAGCGCTATTTGCTGTTAATTGAGCATACATCTCGTAAACTGCCGTAATCGTGCCGGCATTCACCGTAAATCAACAGCTATGCATTGTCTTTTTGCAATGGGTAATTTACCTATAGTAAAATTGGGTTTTGTAAGTGATCTCATACTACTTTCATTCTTTATTACCAAGAATCGAAGTTATCCTGAAATCTCTTAACTCATAAAAACAATACCTATTACAAGTTCTGGACTGTTGAAAAAAAATAATTATTAAAAAAGTTCCAAAAACGATATAGCCTGGAAAGTTGGCGAATATTGATCTACGAGTATACCTAATAATATAATGTTAATATAATCGTTGATAAGTTCAGAGTTAAAAGCGTTAATAAGTCAAGGTCAACCTAGAAATCCCGTCACGTGTTGACGGGATAAAAAAAAATAACATCTAGCTACTAGAAAATCGGATACGATCGCTCATTTAGCTAGTCGAGCATGTAAAACCGCGTTCAGTTCGGCTCGCCGGCCCGAAACCAATTATCGCAAATGCGATTTTTATTTCTAGCCAGTCGACGTCGACCATTAAATCCGGTGAGAACGAATCTTTACTCCCATGGGGTCACTCTGCGACGCTAACAATTGTGATTGGGCAGAACAAAATAAGATATATCGATGTGATTTGTAGCGTTATTGCGACGAATGAGATCAATATGTATTATTATTTTATGTTACGTGAACAGTTTGCAGGTTTTCTATGCAGTACCTGTAGGTATTTAAGTTAAACTAGCGACGCGTGCGCAGTTTTCCCTGCGAAAACTTTCCCATCAAAAAATTCTTTAAGAATTCTTCTTTTTTTTCTCAAGGTTTAATTTTTATTAATTAATTATGGAGTGATGATCTCACAATGGCAATTGATTTTTATTTGTATACATATGTATAGATAGATAGATAAATTATACCTACTGGGCGAAAAGCCTTACATATTGTACTAGAAAACAGCCTAGTAATTTTCGCCAACTTATTTTCTATTAAAAAGTTTTGCAAAAACAATCTTACAAGTGCATGCCATACAACTTTTTTGACAAAAAAGATTGAATAACTTTTTAAATTTTCGTTTGGAGTGGCGGAAAAGTTTTTTTATTCGACTGTGCAATATGCATTTCATGCGGTACAATTTTAAACATCGTGTCGTGGACGTATTTTTTATAATAATGCAGTTCATAGAATTTAGTATCAGATCGATCATGAGATTTTATCTTCCTCGACTATATTTGTAATGTGGCTTCAGTGCTGTAACACACGTAAAACATATCTATAGGTACCTAGTTCGTATTTTTTTATTTATAATAAAAAATCCTAACAATTATCATTGTTTAAATTTTAATGTTTCTTTCAAATGTTGAAATCAGAAACATAACAATATGATGTAGTAGAAGAGAATAAAGAACTAATGAGGAGATTTACACTTAGCAAGGTGTGAAGAACTGACTGCTTTAATTCTCGATATCCATAATATAAGGCGTATACATGTCGGTTTACTTTACATTATTTAAAATCTTAATCTTTCGAACGGATTCTACCCCAAAAATCTCTAAACAAATGTATCCTATAAACAGCTCGGAACTAGCGTAAATCTTCAAACTGCAATGCAAACTTAAAATCAAGTCAAATGGAAAATAGCTTCAAGTAAAAACGCTTTCGATGTGACCGTCCAATCGGGAGCCAGCTGTTTATTTGCACACGGTTAAATAGCTGACAGTTTAACTGCTTCCCTTATTGATGCCGACGATACAGCTTAGTCATTTCACGTTATAGGTGATAAATCCGGAAAAAACGGATAGATATAGGTACCATTAGGACAGGGGACGGTAAGTGCGATTTAGTCAAAACATGCGTTTAGTCTTAGTTTTTATTTTTGAAACATAGGTAATAAGTATAAAGGTCTAATTTCCCAGAACTTTTCTTGCAAGTATAGTCGTGTGTCAATGACACGTGAACGTAACTAACTGGATACAAGGAAAAAGTTCTAAAAAAAATCAATTTATGTACATAAATGATAATTCATTTCTAAGAATGAGATAACACGCGAGTTGTTGATGTTATAACTATACTACTTAGTATAGAAGTGGAGCTCGTATCCACTAAAAACTGGACATGCCTTTGTTGACTGTGGGACTTGACTGAGCACTATTTTATTGTATTTTTTTTTATATTTAATAAGCATGTTTGAAATAAAGACACACGTAAAGAACAGCTCACACTACAATGCTGCTAGGTATAGTAATATGAATACACAAATAATCAGATTGCACAAAATAAACGTATCCTCTTTATGGACTCTCCTGACAATTGGCAGTAATAATATAGTAATATATTGTTATTGTAATATGTACTTCTAAATAAAAATAAGAGCATCTATTTCAATAAGATGATATCGCCGCGCTGCCGTACAAAACTAACATTGATATGGTTTGATATAGTGGGCGGTTATCTGCAACTCCACGTCATAGCGCGTATTTTGCGTGCGGAATGTTACATTACAATGGACTTACTGAAACCGCGAGGCTACACCGCCAGCGCAAAAGCATTCTGTTTTACAAAAGGACCGTATGTGATAATCCAAGATATATTCTACCTTGCCTAGCTTTTCTGCTTTCAAAAACCGTACTTCAAACCGCGACATAGACCGTGTATATTTCGTTAATCGCTAACGCTAGATTGTTTCCATATAATATATTATGCAAAATAGTGTTGCTACTTATAAAAGGAAAATTAGCGCCTTTAAATTAATGTAAAATGACTTATAAAATTGCTCTCTCGATAGTAGTTTCATTGCAATCTGCAGTTACCGAAATAGGAGCTATGTAATTAGAGATTAGCGAGAGCTAAGTGTAACTTAGCAATGTTATTCGAACTGGTAACATTACGCATCTACCTTTAAAGGTAGGAGGTAAGAAAGCGTTTTAATTACCAATTTTCACATGTACTGCTTCTCTCGATATAGTTCAATAATACTTTCTCGGAGGTACAACCAACGACAGCTATTGATTGCGTAATAACTCGTTATTTTTCAATTTACAAAAATTGCTAATACGCCGTTCTTATTGCCAAAATCCTTCAAAAAGGTCAGGCGCATAGCACTCGCAACCGGCGTGTATGTATGAGAAGATGTATGAATGTGAAAGAAGAATCGTAGCAAGTGGCAGTCTATAGTTTCTGCCTACCCCTGTGGGAGAAAGGTGTGAGTGTGTGTAAAAATAGCTAATTTATCAGTAAAAAAATATCAGTAAGTATCAGTATCATACTCAACACAACATCCGCAAAAGTTATCCCAAGGAAAGGGAACCTAGTCTTGTCGCAGCCTAAACTCATAGACAAACGTTTCTAATAACTGCCATAGGTAGGTATCCTGCACAAAGCTCAACTCTCTTAAAGGCAAATTGACCCAAATCTGTGAAGACAGATACTGTGTAAATTACAGAAGCAAATCAAACAATGATCAAGTTAACCGAAGCATCACATTAAATTGCAGTCAAACTTGTCTTGGTGAAGCTGAGTTGCAATCCAGTGGGCAAGTGGACGTAAATACGTAAACAGATTAACACTGCCAGAATTGTGAGCGTTTTGACGGAGTTATGGCCTTGTGGGCACAAGTTGAACACTAAGGGATTATGTGGTACTTTCAGGCCGAGAGTTACACAATGGAGGGGTTATAAAGGACGATACTACGATAAAATTATCAGAAAAAGATATACATGTATGGTGTACTGTTTGAGCGATGCTCTGTGGCTTGTGTACCTAGTTTTTTTTTATTCATGATACGCTTACGCTTAGTCGCTAGTTCGCCTGATATTAAGCGACACTGCGATCTACGATAGAGCGCGCTTGCCTAGAAGAATCTGATTCACTCGTGATTTAAAGACACCCAGATTATATCTATCGGGGAAGACCCATTCGAGAAGCGCATTCCACATTTCAGCGGTACCCATGGTAAAAGTTCACTTAAAGCGTTTCGTTCGGGTTTTCTGAATGTCCACCATAAATCGATCTCGCTTTTTCGTGCTTCTGGTCGTCCGATAGTAGAAAGAGCTAGGGGAAATAAGATCATGGAGTTCCTATTTTAAAACTGTTACAATAAATCTTTTGAAGAGTCTCGGGGCCTTTATTTAGTTTTTTTCCGTAATCCGTTACTAGAAAGATTGTTAAGTTCTATTCCCAAACGCTAAGCATCTACGACGACGGCTGACATGCCAAGGGACTTCAGAGGGGGTTATTTACATAATTGCACTCATGGGCATTCTCGGGTCGCAAGTACCCGTGAACAAGATCATTATATCGGGCGGCTACGACCAAAGACAAGACCAGAGTAAATAAATTTAGACATTATGCATAATTTTATTGCGGTATTTTTTGTTCTTTTGACATATCTTAACGGAATGATGATTAATAATGTCGTCGACATTGAGCAAGCGATGTGTCTGAATTTCAAAATGGATCTTTTACTCCTACTGGGGTCAATAAACCCTGTATTTTATTCCTTTACCAAAGCATGAAGCTTTAAAAAGTTACTTTCTTTACGTCATAGACATAAGATATTAAAATATATGAAAATTTTAATTTTTAAATGTATTAGTGATACAAAATTTTCGCCCTTTCAGAAAAATAACTGCGCTACTAAAACTAAATACCCACCAAAATATCGGAAGACGATTTAATGCGTTTCATGAACTCTCAGGACCGTATATCGTATGTAAATGTTATAAAATCTCATAGAGAAAATATGAGATGTTCTAGCATGGGGAGCAATAATTTAGGTTGAATTATTAGCAATAATATAGATCTGAAACGTCTCTAGTATATCAAAAGGGTGTTATTACACAAGGCACGTACCCAGATAATGTATGGTGCGCCAGAGTAAAGATCTACTAAAATGGTCTCACAGCGTTTGAAAACGAATGAGCTAAGAGAGTTCAATGATTTTAATTTATCCAAAATAAAACGAGCTATTATTACATGTTTAATAACTTAACGTTTAGCTGTGAAAATTCTCAAATCTTGAAAGGCAACGTGGATCAAAGAAAAAGTACATTTTCTTCTGTTAACGTTTCAGAGGTATCCGATTCCGGACTATTGACCGGAATACTGAAGCAACAAAAGTAGTAAAAACTTCAACGAAACCTCTTAACGGGACTATTTTTACAACCGCTAGTCAGGGAAGTTTTTAACTACGCAAAAAATATTCTCATATTTTTATTAGTCTTGCTTATCGATATCCAAAGGATCGCCACGAAGGATAGATAAATTACCTTCCGTTGCACCCTAACTAGTGTGTCCATCCCCCTGGTGCCTGCTCTTACCTAAAATCGTTTGCCTATTACCTACCCTGGTGGTAGGTATTGGGTACAAAAATATGTCCTAGTAAATAGCGTTGTCAGTTTCTTCGAAAACATAAAATACCAATTCATAATGCACATTGTTTTTGAAAAGCTTCAGCCTTCAGTATTTCATACAGAAAACATTATAGGAAATGATATTAGCATTTCCATGACATTACCATTATTTTATACCAAGGATCTCTCTTCCTAAGATTAGAAGGACACCCTTGAAAATAATTTTTATTACTTAAAGAAAGAAATTGTTTACAACTAACCGTTATTTCGGATACAAAATACTCCTTATCTTGGATGATTTAGTTCAATCGTATGGAAATTGACGAAGCGAATTTATTGTAACGAGTACTTCATTTAAGAACTTTCTTCACGATTGTCACCATTCATTGTTCTCATTCGGGACAGTTTGACACAGTTTAAATCAAATAATGGCTTTTACAAACTTGATTACGAAATTAAATCGTCACTGTCTTGTTTATAAAGTAAAAACAGGATATTGCTGAACGAACTTGTGAACTTTTTGTCACTTTGAGTCCTTAGAGTAGGATTACATTTCCTTAACAAAATAAAATACAGTGATGATTGCTTTTCTTTGCTTCAGTTCCTATTATGTAGGATTGGTCGTCATTCTCGCCTTGTGCTTTAATAATATCTACTTTCTTCGCCTAAAATGCAGTGCAACATAGTTCCAATAACTATTACGAAAGATTTCCCCAACTAAACAATGATTCCCGCCGACAACTCCGCGCGGGATGCTAACCTCCGCGTACAATCGCTGATAAAATTCGCATTAGCCATAATTGATCCAGCTGCTATTACTGGTACGTGTAGTTTCGGCAACCCACGCACTTTATGGTCACTTTATTGTATCGCAAACATAATAAACGTGAGCACATACATGAAAATAATCAACTTTTATATCCAGAAAGATCAACAGATGAGAAATTAAATAACAGTGTCGTAAACAGGGGTAAACATATAAAAATTCCAATTCTCACAATTACAAATTATGTAAAACCCAAAATTTTATGACTGCATCCGTTTGGATGTCTCTTCAAATATTATAGTGTGCTTTATTTGAAAGACATCAAGGTTTTTGGAAACTGTCTTGCATTAATTATAAAACTAACTTAATCATTTCGTTGAAATAAAATTACTTTTTACGGATTTTATCGCGTTGTAAATAATATCATCGTTTAATTCGCCTACATTATTCTTAATTCCCATTAGTTTAGCCAAAAGAATAATTCAATGTGTCGCTTCTCTATTAAGCGTCCAACACGGAGAGACTCGGCTAAACAAAGTTGTGCGTGTGGTTCCGTGCGGTCAATACACGCACCTTTGTTTGTGACAACACAACTTAGTAAGTGCCCGAGAACATGCAATTGTAACTAAGGGACGTACTTCTACATAGTTCACACTATCACGCCTGTATGCCCCTGAGGGTTAGGCAGAGCTGTACAACTACAGTTTGCGGTATATTTAGGTCCCACGTAATAGAGGGCGAGCCTATTGCCATTAACCGGCCACAAGTCCAAAATCCGAGCTGCTATTGACAATATAATAGAAAAACCCAATAACACTTCGCTAGACCTGAGAATCCAACCCAGGACCTCTAGCGTACCAGTCGCGTTTGGGACCACTAGACTAACGAGGCAGTTCATAATAATTACCTATATCACTCCTGTTTAGGAATATTTTCGATAAATTTATAAGTGCTAATCTTAAATGTAGTGCCCTGAGCAATGCCCTTCTTATTTAGTGTGCGGAAATGAAATTCTTATGTATCGGGCAGACGGCAGGGTATCTATGTCGGACTCGTACCGACTAAAATCACACTTGCCTTCCCTTGCCCTGTAGTCAGGGCTATGGGAATCGTAACTTTCACTACCACCGTGACTGTGGTCCCGTACTACCTCCTAATTCTATAACACAAATGCAAATGCTGTCCAACATTTGTTCAATTGACATGTGCGTTACATTTAGCATTGCCAATGCGAAAAGCTTGGCAATTCGGATATAATAGGCGTGTAAATCGCTAGCATTGTTTCGCCATTTTTGCTCATTATAATTAGCATTGGCCATTATTACATTACAAATCGATTATCGTTATCGACCTACATAATATCGGTGCTTGTTGTTGTCTGTTCCATGGGCACACGGATTATTTAGAGTGCATCAAATACAGTGAGTCTGTTAACCCTCTTCAAGTAAATACATATATCCATTTTTCATTCAACTAGGAATTTACCCTAAAAATACTTAAGCTGAAACGTATGAGCGTAAACATGAACGTTTACACGTTTTCCTAATAATGTTATAAACGCCAATCTCCTGTCATTATTTGCCTATCTGGTGTTGGCGGGTTGATGTGATGTTTGAGGTTGCCGAAAAGTGTCCTGGAGCCCCGTTTGCAGTCTCTAATGACGCTTTTTTTTATGGGATAGCAGGGCAAACGAGCAGGCGGATCGCCTGATGGTAAGGGATTACCGCCGCCCATGGACACCCGCAACACCATAGGAGTCACAAGTGCGTTGCCGACCTTTTAAAAGGGGATTAGGCCACCGGTAACCTCACTCAGTCGGCGAAACATAACGTAAGCATTGTTTAACGCCGGTTTTCTGTGAGGCCGTGGTATCTCTCCGGTCGAGCCGGCCCATTCGTGCCGAAGCATGGCTCTCCCACCTAAAAAAGTACTCTATATTCCCATAATCAGAGCACACTGTAGACTCCTTTATTTGCAATGCAACGTACTCTAAATAATTACCGAACAACATGTAAACGGGTGGGTTCGCACAATAAATCGTCAGCTGTCCTGTAACGTATGTTATTGTCGTTAAGAATTACGACGCGTTTTCGAAGATACGTCTTCATTGTCTCGTTAACTACTGATACATGTTTTGACCAAATGAACATATGTACTTTACTTTATGTATATTTTGTTGTTTATGTTATATAAATACATTTTTTTTATAGAGCAATCTTCTGTTATTGTTCCATATATAAGTTTAGTTGGTCTCCATATCCATCTTTCGGGTTCTTATTGGTTATCTTTTATCATTTTTTAATTTATAATCTTTATTGTCCAAACTACTATGTACATAGTCTTTATCCTAGATAGTGTACGCTACGACCAGCCCCTTATTGCAATGCGTTCAACCGTCACATAGGTACAATAATTTTAAGTAACAAACTTGAGTAGGTATCTACTCAAGTGTGTTACTACGAGTATTAAGTAAATTTCACCTAATGATTAATGAGTTTTTAGAAACTGCTACTGATATAGAAATAACTACATCTATAAGGTAGTATTTTAATCAATACAAATAGTAGGTTAGCAGTGACGTGTGGCACGCTCCGGAGCTACGATAGCCATTAATAAATAATAAATGAACCTATAACAAACTTCCCACATACACCATGTTTTTATACAAACCAGCTGTTGCCAGCGCCTTTGTTCGCATGAAACTTTTGATCTGTTTGTTTTTAAAAGTACAACTTATGACCTCTGCAGGGCCAGTCCAGACTGCGCTTTTTCGACCTGTCGAAGCGATGGAATTTCTAAGCAACCATTTTTTTTAGAAGAAAAATATTTGTAGAAGAAAAAATGCTTTACAGTCTCCCCGGACTCTGGGGTGGTCTTTTAAAAGGGCATAGTGCCCCCCTTCATGTGCTGATCTAATCCCCGAAGACCGGATGCTTTTGGGAAGGTTTTCCCCCGAATATGGTCTACATTCGTTGTTGCATAGCGATAAACAGTATAAAATTAACTGAGTGTTAGCGTCCAGCTCGGTATAATAAAACGCATGTCAACTAATTAAAGTGGTGCTAAACGCCAATAAAAAATCTTTATTACGTCCGAATGAGTTGAGTGCGTCAACATAGTGTGATGTAACCTTACTAACACGTAAAGTGAATATGGCGTAGTTGTAAGATAACTTTCGCACGGTATGTGCCGTGTTTATACAAGCTGTTAATTAGATCCCTTTCACGCTTGAAGAGTTTAGACATAAAAAAGTTCCACTAAATTTCAAATTGAAATATACTCAATAAAAAATCAGCAAATTTTCGCAACGTTTATTAAAGGGCATATTGGCAGTGTGGCGAGGAACGGAATCGGAACCGGAACAACAATCCCGCGCCGGAAGCGCCCTCGGCTAAACGCATTACGCGCCGCACCGCGTCTTGTCATTCACTCAGAATACAACTTCCCTAAGTCCCCCCCCATTCACTACACGATACTTGTATCTATCTTTGTAGACACAATATTATTACCGCGGTACTCTAATAGAATCCTTAATATACTCGTACAAGTAGGTACCTAGTTGCGTTTTATTATCGTGTATTGATTACTCTCTTAATAAATTACAGTTCAGTTGAAATAACCGTATAAGCAGGGGGTTTTGCCGTGGTAACATCCTTACTAATATTATAAACGTGAAAGTTTGTGAGTATGGATGTTTGTTACTCTTTCACGCCAGAACGGCTGAACGGATCTGGATGAAATATTATAATCTGGAATCACACATCTTCATCATCATCTTTTTATCCAGGTCGGATCCAATTCTGAAGTCCACGCAGACAAAGTCGCGTGCAGAAGCTAGTTTAATATAAGTCTGTGTAAAGTCAATTTGGTTAATATAAAAAATACAGTCCTTACTAATTTTGAAAATTTTTCACAAAAACAGTTCGCACTATTGTTTTGGCCGGACTTTAATTTCTCAGTGAACCATGCACCATGAGCTGGACCGTGGGCTTCCAAATAGAGCTAAATACTCCACGCTGTTTGTAGTTTCCACCTGACTGTCCAAGTACATATACATTGAGTTGTTAGAATGCATTGTTATGTCGATCTCGTATACAGTCACGGCATTCAACTGCGAATGTATTGGCTTGAGGGTGCACCTCAATCTACGCCGATCACAAAGGAATTGCACGCGGTAGGTCTTCATATTGGCGAAGCCGTTGAATGAAGCCACAAGTTTGCGCGTTATTAGCATCGTATATCAACTAGATTTAAATAAGTGAATATCTCGTTTATTTTGTATGAGGTTGGGTGAAAAACGAACAATGCCGATGCCTAATGCATCAATTAACAATGCTGATGCATTAGTTAAGCCCCTAAAAATCATGATCTTCCCCTTGAGCGAACTATTAGAAATATTCTACCATAAAGTTATCAAAGTACTGTAAAGTTATTTAATATTCTTCACCATAAATATAGACTGTACCGTTAATATACACGACCTAATAATACGTCCCTCGAAATAGAAAACTCGGAGCCTAATCAAATATTTAAACTGAACAATTGTCTTTGCGTCAATAATTTCTAACAAAGCGTTTAAAATGAGTCTTTCATTATTGGTTAATACGTAAAACCGTCGTGAAAATAAGTGAAGTCGTCCAGTTAACTCGGCACGTTTACGCATTAGAACTTTATTTTAGAGGAGTTTACAGAAGTTTGTTTTACAGTTGTGGTCTTAAATCGGTGTAAGACTTCGAAGTTAGCGTGAAGCGGTTGTTTGTAACCTAGGAAATAACAACGTATAGACGTTTTATTACGATAACTTCGCAAAAGTGAAGGTGTTTTTTTATATAGTGGGTATTTAATTGAGACTCTGATTTACCTTTTTGTATTTACAAAATGTATCACGATTACCTTACTAATCAAATCGTGATGATCCAGAATCATTCTGGCGCGCCATAGTGATTAATGGCATTCGAGCGTAATGCCAGATTTATCTACGTTTTAAAAACGAACACAGGCATTTTCTTCGGAATCTTTGCACACTGCTATTTTTAACCTGGACCTTATAGTAAAAATGAGTCTTTTCTGTAAGTTCAGGTAAGACACAAGTTTAAATTATCATTCTAGGCATCTATAGAACCTTAAATTGAAGGTTCCATTGTCAGCTGTAAATATTGATTTCTGACTTGAAAAAATTTGCTATCTATCACTGTCACTGAATTTAAATCTGTGGCTATGTTAGATACCAAGGTAGAATGTTACTTTGAGGCTGTTGGATCTTTCTTAGTAAGGTTGCTCACCTGCAGCAGCCGTGAATCCCCGCTGACTGTATACACTCCGTGGCAGTCGGCGCCATCTTCCGGCTTGTCGCTGGTCGGTGACCGTCGCCAGCAGGCCGCACACACCGCCACCAGCACACCGCATAACGTTAAACTGGGGAGTACAATAGACCCTGTCAATTTTCAGAGAGTTCGTCATCAATCTTCTCTGCCTACCCCCAATCCCATAACAGAGTTCATCTTTCATATGCCATATGATATGTAGGTGAGCCCGTCCCAACCATTATTAAGCAATTCCATGTAATTTTGATTATTATGCATTCCCTCTAATTAAATTACACGGAAACCTGAAGATATACTGCTGATCAATCTATTTGCATGAACCTTTCCTCCAAGAAAGGGTGAGATTTGAGAATGTTCCGCATAGCTAACATCTAAAGTATCGCTCAGGTAGAACCTCAATACAAAAGACTTCGTTAAGAATAAAATATGTCTTAGCTTCGCAAAATTCTTTCCACGAATTTAAGGGTATTGTCTAAGTAGGACACAGATTAAATATTTTGTAAGCTATCACCTACACCCAGAGTATACAATCTTTTCTTCTTTTCTATCTATCTTTGCCCCCAAAACGCGATAAGGACTGACAGTCAACACAGTTTATACTCGTACAATAAAATAAAAAGACTTAATTTGATAAATGGGAACTGCTGGACCTATATTTATTAAGAAAAGCTATTCAGATTATAATGAACATTTATAAAATTAGATCTTATATTTGTACAATAGACAACATGATTTTCATTCTTTAAGATTCATAATAATATTGTACACGAGCGCATAGACTCATTTACAGAATAATTCAGCATCACATTATATTATTAGATACGTAAAATTGAAATTTTCACGGTATCCCCGTCGGTAAATTAATTCCGTCATCGGCGTAGATTACAGGGAGAGATAAATCCGGCCCGATCAGCTCGCGATAGCTTAATTAACGTCACTATCTCAACTATATGTTGTATGTGTGCAGTATCTGTGGGTATCTGCTGGTAGATATTCTTTACACGTGCAGTTACTGCTGCGACTAGATTGTATAGACATCTGTGCCTCTCTAAAATTAACCTTTCCGAACGGATAGAAATTCCATAACACTTCATGAACTTCCAGACAGCCTATAATGTTCTAGTTTCTACCACAATATCTGCACTTTAAAAGAGACCGTGTTGTGATCATTGCTACAGTAGTGATATTTTAGGTGATTAATTTGCAATGAAATGTATTACATCCTATTACATGGGACCTAAACATACCAGGCGAAATGTGGGTGTACATTAGTAGGCCTCTGCCTAACCCTTCGGGGAGTACAGGCGTGATATGTTATGTATGATAGGCAATGTATTACTGAATTTTTTGCGCTGTTACGGTTTTTAATTATATTTTCCTGATAATTAATAATTATATATATATTAATAATTATATAATTAAATAAAAATTGCGTAGTCTCCAATTAATGAGTATTATCCCCTTTATCGATATAGAAGGATTATCTATATGCCGAATAGTTTGCTGAAAGTATCCGCTATTATTAAACGAAACTATTTATATTCAACAATGTTGGAAAGTATTCAGCTTAGAGCCTTCAACTTCCCTGCTAACCCTTCCCAAAATAGCTTTTGGCACAGTTTTGGCCACAGTCTTAACTTATTTGTTACAACAGACTAAGATTTCCAACAGATAAGTTGGAGTCAGCAGTTGGTATCTCAATCTTTGCTTTACTATAAAATTACTACTTCCTTTCTCCATAATTTATAATGCCCCTACACAATCTTAGCATTCGATTTTATAACGACTAGGTCGAAATACGAAATCCCTGGACTATGCGATAAAATACGCATTGTTTTAAATAATTTCTCAATTAATACAAGTACAACATTGCTAATAGAGTAGTAAAACAGTTAGTTACATTATATTACATTATACAAATTAATTGTTACAATTATCCCCTTAACGTCTCTAATAAATTGTAGCGTCGCGCACGCGCTGTCGGGAAACTGCGTCTCTGGATCCTTTTAGCACACAACGTTCGTAGATCCTTATCGCTTTTATGGGCGTTTATGCAAAAATAAAAAAGATCACGTTATATATTTCGACTTTTAGCTTATAAGTACTGTAATATGTATCGAGGGATTATGTCAAATATATGGGTCCAAGCAATATATTTGGGATTGTTTATTTTAATGTTGGTCTCTCGTAGATTCACAATGAGTTTTACATAACGTAGGTATTCGATGTGTGACTTTTTTATCTTTACGAGCATCGATCGTGTTTTTGACATTCTCCTTAAACTGGCAATGGGGTCAAATGATAAAAAAGAGATGTTATAGCACTAATTCGTGTGCTTCGGACTCGTGACAAGGTCTAACGCGTCGTAAATTAAGAAACCAATTAAAAAACGATTATCCTCGTTCCAAATTCATCCATACTAAAGAGCCGCGTAAAATTATATAAAGCTATTATAAATATAAATAAACCTTCGATCACTTTGAGATCCTCGTAATAAGATTTCGTATCTTCGGTTATCAAATCAAGTCGCTATCTATCGGCTGAAGCGTCCAACATATTAGGTATCACGCGTCAAATTAACGGGTAACGTCCGATGCCGAACTGAAACTAAGTTGGAGTGAAATCCCTCCTGCGACACACAACCCTCCCCGGGACATGAGAAAGTTAAATAGACTGTGAATTGTATTATGGTAGGATATTCGAATCTCAATGACAAGTCCTGCTTATGAGTACCTACAACTACATGTATAGTTTAGAAAATCTTGTTAAAATGCTGCAGAATAGCCCAAGGGAGTTTCAGAACAAAGTTTGTTAAAAGCCTTGTAATTTTATTATCATATTAGGAGTACTCGTTTGAGGAATAATTGTCTGCATTATTATATTTTGTCAAACTACTCCTAAAGTTTAATTAACCGACACGTACATCCCTGGAAATGGTTTCTTTTTCATGTATGTACTTGGTTAAAAATTATAATTTAAACAATAAGTACGGCTTTACAAATCCTGTAATGAATTATGAAAAAGTCCTCGTAATCCAAAAAAACCCTCTTGCGTTTAAAGTATAATTCTGAAAGGTCACGGGGCCCACCTGGCTGGTAACATCAAAATGATACAGAATTATCCCACTTACCCTTTCGCCTGAGCCTCCCATAAATCCTGAATTACAGTTGATAAAGTTCGCTCAACTTTCTAATAATTACTTATATTGAGTTTAATTTAATTTCAGCAAATAGCTAGAAAATTTTGCTGGGCTTCCTATAGTAATTAGTTTTGCAATAATTAATTTAAAAATATTACTTCAAAACTGATTAGAGAGATTATTTAAGTATCAAGCCCACAGTCCACACAGTATGTAGGTACTTAGGACTTATTCCTAGATTCTTATATGACGGAAATATTTTGTTTGATATTGGTCATATTGATTGGATCGTACAAGAGTTAGCACCATTATGATTGATAGGCAAAGGCGGGAAACATAAAAGGATGAGTGAAACTGGAAAGCCTAGCCAGCTCAACCGTAAAACTTTTAAAGGTGACCAGTCGTTAACGAAGATTGAAATATGGTGGTGAAGTCTCGTTATCACCATAAAACATTACGACGTACTTGTATGCCAGGCTTTACTACTCATATACACGTTATAGTTTAAAATAATGGTTTAATCACGGTGAGTGTAGGGGCAACCACTTTTATGAGTTTAGAATTTATTAGAAAAATGTTATTCTGACCTCTCCCTTTGATATTACCCATAATGTTATTAATGTGTTTCTATTTAACAAGTATCTTGGCGCAGATTCTGTGCCATTAACTATTCACCAAAGTTGCGTGTACTCCATTAGTTTCTGAAATTACCTTAGGTGATCGATCGTTCTAATTATAGTTGACATAAACCTACCTGACGAAGAATATATTGATGTTATATGAAGACGGCTCCGTCTGCACTACGTCAGGTTGTGTGTGATTGTAATATCGTCTTGCGTGCGAGACGGCCGCTACTGCGGCTAGTCGCTGAGAGCTGCCCATGGCCCAGCCGAGCGGGCTGCGCTGAGCGCTAGCAGCACCCGCGCCCGCCACCAGCCAGAAGCGGCGCCAGCAAGCCAGAACCGCACCACGCGGCGCCGCCTATGCGACTGCCGCGGCTAATTTCGTGCGTTCTTTTTGTTTTTGAACTCTTTAAGATGTTATTACTTTTTTCCTAACTTTTTAACAATTGGTTTTCATTAAGTTCTTTTAAACCAGTGTAAATGAGATTTGCAAATAAGTATTTTATCTACTGGGCATCTTTTTGAGTGACGTAATGGCTGCAGTATGTTTTATGTTTGTGTATGGCTGCAGCACATCTGAAACAATATCAAGATACAAATAAAGTTCTTCCAAAATCATAATTTCAATGTTGTCGTATGCGTGTTTTACGAACAAAAGTACTACTGAATTTCAGCTTATCTATGTTGAGAAGAAAAACAAAATATTATGCTGCACTCTTTGAATGAGGAAAATTTTACATTAGTCTGTTTTTAAAATATGTATGTACAAGATTTTTTTATTGCATTTCATTGAAATAAAAAGTATTATGACAAAACGATGCTTTCAAAGTATTGAAAATTTGAATTCACTTGTTTTATTCTTTTCGTACTTATTGAAAACTTTATTTTATTAAAACACAAAACACAAAGATAATTATCTGAAGTTTTGTATAGCAGTTTTGAAGCATTATGAAGTCCCACACTTCATAGTGTTCACCATATTAAAAAGTTTTAAGTCTCTGTCTTCTGGCAACTTAAAATTTAATTGTTCCGGCCATGCCTCAAAGTTATAGCTGCTCATTGGTTTGTTTAACAATTTAACTACCTTCTATTTTACCAAATTACTAATTTAATTTTTATTGTATTTATAGACAACACGTACCTTACAAAGTTCGTCAAACTTCCGCTAACTATAAACGTAACGAGTTCGGGTATCGAATGGGAGTTGTTTATCAATTTCACTGCAGTTTAGTTTACAATAATCGAATTTAAGCACGGCTCACTACATCGATCGCGAGAGAAGTTTGTTCCGGGCAAGCGGACGCGACGCGCACCCCCGGCGTTAGCGCGTCGAGTGAAGGGAGGCTCTGCCGCCCGCCCTAGCTCCAACATTCGCCCAACACGCCAACATTAGCCCTGCCCTGGCCGTAAACTTCCCCCAACTGTTATTATCGGTTTTCCAACAACATCTGTGTGCGGTTTATTTGCAGTGAAAACAGCGATTTCAATGTTGTGCTACGTTAATTTTGTGTGAAAGGATTGATCGTAGACTCGCTGTAAAGACTGTTCTACACAACCATTTATTGGAATAGGTGGGTATTTATATTTTATCTTTCAATTACTTACATTTAACAGAAAATTAATGTTTAATGTAAAGAATTATACACACAATGCAAAATCTATTGTTCTTGTACTATTAGCCAACTCCATATCTAGCCAATTTGAAAACAAAATCCCGTGCACACAGTGATGTTGGCTTTTAGGAATTAAATAATATAAATATGACCGGATAAAATCCATAAAAAGTAGTTTAATTTCAATATTTTTCTTTTTTTTATACGATTTGATACGATTTCGACTTCATAAAAAGGACGATGCTATTGGTTAATATGCGTAGGTAAGGACTGGAATAGTAGTCGAGGCTGCAAGCAAATATAGCCCTTACGGTGGCTAGATATAGCATTGGCCAATAGTACCTACCCTGCAGTCCCCACACGAACTGGAATCTGATAAAACTAACTACAACCGATTGACTTATTTTTCTTTCACACGTCTCTAGTTAGTATAATTATTTGTAATCACCAGGTACATGGCTAGATAGTTGCGATGGAAGCACAAAAAAAATACACTGTAACCAAATTCTCTTCAATAAATTACTACATATTAAATATTTATTTATTTACAGAAAACACATATAACCACCCCACTATCAATTGATTAATATGTAAACTTAGATACGGATGCATATTATAGCTATCAAAGTAAAAAAATATATTTCCATAAGTTTTCTAATAATAATCTCTCGTTTAGTACCATAACCGCCACACATACGATCACGATAACACGTAATTGATTTTGAACATAAACTAAGAAAAACGCGACGAAAAATTATTTACTTATATGCCAAGTACGCCCAACGTTGGCTCCAACATGACATTAGCAGTCCCATATTGGGTCTTCCCCGTCACTCCCTCGGCCGTGTTCGTCCCATCACGCCGCCATCAGGTTCGTAAGTTCGTACTTTTTCATTTATTATCACTTGTCACGCGAATTTACACCTTATGCTTAACTGTATTTCATTTTGGAAGGCCACTCGTTGACATTTCATTTTTGTTTATTTTTAATCTGTACTTGAGTGCGGAAAGGAAAATGTCACGAACCATATCTATTGATTCTGAAATTACCTAGGAATGAGTATGATTCGAGAATCCGTTTAAACATAATCGCTCTTGAGTGATAAGTTGTTTTATTTACATTTTATCTTTTGATTTTTCATCGTATCATACACCATCGTACCCACGTCCCAATTTTTTCCACTCGTATCTATTATCTCTCTCAAGGTATAAGTATTAAACTTATACATAACACGAATTTATTAAACTCAAATAATTTTAAATTTTATTATAAATATTGTCAAACGGTCTTAAATAGCTCGGAACTCTATATTAAGGGTATTATTACATTGCCCAATGACCTTGAGGATTTAGTCTTTGTGCTAGTATTTGTTAGTCACAGGCATTGCGGGGGTGCTTCACGCCGGGTCCTAGTGAGGTTTCGGGTATTTCTTTATTATTTCAAAATATTCAAAGGAATAAGAAAATAAAAACAATCATCTCATCAATTAGTTCCTTCCGTACTATATCTCCTTTCATACAATCCATCCATCTTTTCTCCCTCTTTTCTTATATCCATCCACATGCTTGCCTAAAACCTATATGAATCGGTTAAAACACAAAACGTGGGAATCGATCAAGGTTATTTCTTATCATTTTTGTAGTGTGAAAAATCGTCATAGAGTACGTGGGACTTTTACTGACTAAGCCCCACTTGTTTTACCAAAAACTTATTTAAACATATTCACCATCACCACCACTCCGGGAAGCTGTGGTGCGTTACAATCACCGGGTGAAAGGGGCGATTTCTTATCACGCACCCTGTTTACCACCCTGTTTGTGTTGTTCAAGTCAATGGTTCTACTGCCGACCTTCGTGTGTAGTTGTCTGTTCCTTCAAATATTATTATATACTAGCTTTTGCCAGCGACTTCGTCCGCGTGGAATAGTTACTTTGTTCCCTAGTTCTTCGCCCGCGGTTTCACCTGCGTTGCACCGTTCCTAAGGGTTGTAGCGTGATGTTTTATAGCTTGAAACCTTTCTCATGAATCACTCATTTTCCCAACATTTCCCTTCACTGCTCTGCTCCTATTGATCGTAGCGTGATGAAAAGTATAACTATAACCTGCCCAGGAGTATGAAGAACAATTGTACCAAGTTTCGTTGAAATCCGTCGAGTGGTTTTTGTTTCTATAACGAACATACAGACAGACAGACAGACAAAAATTTTACTGATTGCATTTTTGGCGTCAGTATCGATCACTAATCACCCGCTGATAGTTATTTTGGAAATATATTTCATGTACAGAATTGACCTCTCTACAGATTTATTATAAGTATAGATTTATACACAACGAGGATTGACGGACCTGTCTGAAAATTTTCACATAATTCGTAGGCGGCAGCAAACTTGCGTTTACTGGAGGAGCATGAGTCTCTAGAGATATAACGAAACCCTAGTAGATCTACGCAAGTGAAATCATACACACCATATATGTTCGAGCATATCTATCTATCACCAATCTGTAAATAAATTTAAAGAGACAACTAAAGAGATTTAAAAAAGGAAAGGTTTTTGGATAGTGGCAATTAAGTTCCTTCTTTTAAATGACTCATTTTACAACATTTACAACATTTTACAACATTTACAACTCACTTTTAAATAAATCAAAGTCATTTTTAAATGACTTTGATTTACATGGACATGAAAAAAGTTTATTAGTTGCACCTACGAAATATTTTTTTTATATTGGATAGACTAGCGTTTTAACACTAACACCTGATCTTCAACAATATAACCTGCTTAGGATTAACCTATTTACTCTTGACTTTAAGTCCCCAGGTTGTAACTAACCAGGAAGGAAGTGTGTTTCCTGAGTAATTATGTTTTGAGCTCCTCTTAAGAAAATCCGCTGCGACCACTACGTTCTCCATCTTCTGTTTGATATGTATTATTTACTAGTCAACAATAATTACAAAAAGTGTCTATGTATTAGAAGAATATTGTTTTCTTTTTCTACAATTATTCTAATGAACCGTCCCAAACATACCATTGCATGAATGTAGGGCAGCGCCATAGTTAGTCAGTCTTATGTTAATTGAAACGTGAAACCACAGACATTCATTAAAACACAAAAGATAACTAGGAACATAGTACCACTCTCATACGTTATGATCTCGAAGCACTGAATACTTGCAATCTTATAGTTGTTGCAAATTTTGTAGACTGCCAACCGACTACCAACTGACTGATCTAAAAAAAAGACGTGTGGCACTCGGGGACTGCCGCGGTAAAGTTATTGCATAGCGTTTTTTATCAACTTATGTAATACAACCAATGCCACCTAAAGGCGGATTGCTGAACTAAAGAGACAAGCGTGTTTCTCTTTAGTTCAGCAACCCGCCTTTAGGTAGCATTGGTTTTTATCAACTTATGTAATACAACCAATGCCACTTAAAGGCGGGTTGCTGAACTAAAGAGACAAGCGTGTTAGGTTTTTTTCGTTACGGAATTTCTGGATTCGGTCCTCACGCTCAAGGCCCGCGATAGAAGCTATGCAATAGCTTAAAAGATTTTTGTTATGAAAGAAGAAGTAACGGCGAGAACACTTTAAAATTGGCTAACTTCTAAAATGAATGGTGATCAAACAGAGACCTCGACACTGATTTGACACCGTCATTTCACCACATCAAACAAGTGCTCTAAGATTGATCATACATTGCTCGCTAAGAAAGGCTTACACCACGACATAGACCAGAAGAGCATGAGATAAACATAGTTGCTGATGGAATCTCACACTAGGAAGAAAGGAAAAAGAGCGACGAAAAACATAATGTCAACAATCACCGCTCGAGCCTCACTATAGAATATACATTGAAAAAGAGTAATTGTTTTGTGTGTAACCAATGCTATTTTAAATAACCATTCACATATAAAATACAATATATCGACAATAGGTATGCTGAACGCGAATCGGGATCGAATCGATTTGGCATGCTAAGTTTCCCTTACTCATCAAAGTAAAGAAAAACCAATGAGAGAATATTGATGAAATATACCGTAACTTACTGTTTGATTTCTTCAACAACGTGTCTTTATCTATTCTGGTTCTTTGTAGCCGGATTGTAGACAAAATTCCATCTAAACTCGTCTGTATTACTGTCATATCCTGAGCGTATATTTATATTTGTGAAACAAAATCAAAAGTACAGAAGTGTCACGGCCGACTCAGAAATGAAATTGGGTCCAACAGAAATCAGGGAACTTCGCTAATTACTGTATGAGGGTTTATTACAAAAGATGGACTAAGTACAACCCAGTTTAAAAAAAACTTATTGTTTGTGTTGACATTATAGAGTAATGGATGTATTTAAAGTGACGCCATACCTCCAACAGTGGACGAATATAGGCTGATGATGTCTCTATGTTTAAATAAAAACTTGAGAGGTGTCAAGGGACAACCGGATGGAACGAAGTTCCTCAGACCACATTAAGTCAGCTTTGTTTGGGGATGAACTCAAATCGCAAGAAGTAAAACCAAATCGACCGTTGAACTAATGGTTTATTGGAACGTGACCTTCTTTTACAGTGTTAGTTCATTTTAACTCAATATATAAATATACATCAACTCAATACTGCGGGGGTCATTGAACGGCGGAGAATCTTAACACCGCCGTTCAGATTATGACGTCAACAGTACAGTGCCATCTATTAGACAAAATGCGTACTACAAAAAGTGTCGTGACAACTTTTCGTAAGATTTTTTTCCGTCTAGCCCCCTTTCACAACGCGCGATAAGGAACTTCGTTCCAAAACTTCGTTCCAATAACAAGCGAAAGTTCCCCTTCCGAGAATAAATGCGCTTCCCGAGTGGGTCTTCCCTGATAGATATAATCTGGGTGTATTTAAATCACGAGTGAATCGGTTTCATCTAGGCAAACGTGCTCCATCGTAGCTCGCAGTACGTATAGGTTAACATCAGGCGGAACTGGAGGTCAAGCGTAACCCTATCACGAATAAAAAAAGTATACCTGCAGATATTGCGGAGTGCAATAAACGAATTGAGTAATATTGATCTGTGAGGAACATTATTTTAAGTTGACCTTCTGCTGCCTATACATTGCGTGTCCTAGGGCTGGTCGCACCCTTATAATGTTTTATGTGACGACACACCGAACACAAAGGCTTGGTAGTGATGTGAGTACATAAATCTCGTATTACCATTTACCCGCAATCGTCGGCGAGATAAGGTAGGTAATGAATGCTAGTTATAAAGCCGGTGAGGTTGATATGATGTAACTTGCCATTTGGTCAACAAACATAATATTTAAACTATGTATAAACATTTTCCCTTCACCTTTTTAAAAAGCATTATGTAGACGAATTTTAACATAATATTCCATCACGCCCATATCCGTGAAGGATTAGACAGAGGGCTACACTGGTTACACCTGGACACTGCCAGTGTGATTTATTTTAGGTGTAATGCTTAATACAGGTAGAGATATTTTCTTTTTCGCCATTTTTTTTTTATTTTAATAATTTTAAATTTCACATTATTCTAAAGTTATAGTGTCAATAAAGTGAGAATTTGTTTTATAGTTTCGATTGCGAAACAAAAATTACGGAAACACTAGAAAATGGATCATTATTTTTATCGCGCGAGAAATTACTACGTCTATGTATAAAATTCACTAAAAATCCAATAATTCTGTTTTTTTTTTATTCTAATTCATAATTTCTGTACCTATACAACCAGTATCAATAACACCGTTATTTCTATTGCATCACCAAATTATAACGAGAAACAATAACAATAGACAAAATATTATGCTAAAATAACCAAACAATCCGATGTTGTATTGAACGTTAAGAATTGAAATAACGTTAAATAGTGAAGTCATTCAAATGTAATGACGTTTGTTGATCTTCTATTCGGATATTTGAGCAGATTTTGAAGCCAGATTCTTATTAAATGCTAATATATACAACATATGTTATGTACCATGCATGTCAACGACACTGGGCGTCTACTCCCGCGTCACGCAAGCCCATTTACTATGGTTTAGTCAGGGTTGCCTGAGTCCACGACTAGGTAGGGTAGAGCTGTACTGTCACTAGAGTAATCAAAATCCTTCTAGATACTAGATCTACCAAGGTAATTTCCTCTCAAGAAAAAAAAGGGTTGTTCGAGGACGAGAAATACCACAGAATATGTACTACTGTTAAAAAAAACTTCGTTGCGTATCTCGTGCCAGAAAATTAATTTTGACGATATAATACGAAGAGAAAATTATGTCGCGGAAAGCATAATAGCCCCCTGGACTGCATCTTCGGTGCATTGGAGTCAGTTTAGGGTTTGCGATAAAGAAAATTCTATCTTTTTATCCGACGTAATCTTCTCCAGACAGAGAATGGATATTGAGCGTGAATCGTGGGTTTAATTAATTGCGATTAAAAATGTGGCGTAACGTGTCGTACATCAAGGTTACATACAGACTTGTAACTTTGAAAACAAAGTTGCGGATAATTACGTACAAAGAAAGAACATAATTATGACCTGAGAAAGGTGTCGTTCAGTTACACAACTAACTGTGTAACATGCGCATAATGACTTTTTCCACTCGCTCTAGTACGACGTACCTAGATATATTGAACATTGAACACGCATAGCACAGACCACAAAACGTATAGGTACTTTGCTTGGCTAACAAAACCTGCGTTTGGCTATAATCGCCCTTTTATACTTCAACTATAATTATGATGAAACACAGAATTTGTAATATGAAGCTTTACTGCCCGAAACCTTCCGAATATAACCGTATCAAAGTTAGGACTGTAAAACTCTCGGACTGATTTTAGGCTGGTAAGTCCTAGTACCTAGTTATTTTAGTGAAGGAAAAATTCGACTGCGGGCAGGATGAAATTAGCATGAAAAATGCAAAAGTCTTAGTAGTATTCAGATGAAAGTTAAGGTACTTTGACAACCCTATTAGTCACGAATTGCACATACATCAGTAATTACACATTCACAAGTTTGTCACAGATCCTACAAGAGTTATTGTTCATAATTCTTTCTACAATTCTTCTTTCTTTCTTCTTTTTTAAGAACAGAATTCTATCTACAATTCTGTCGACATTACTTATTTGATCGATCATTTTAGGGAATACCTAGACATGTATATGATTTCAAAATCGAAACTAATTAAAAGTTAATCATATTAAGATATATTTTTTAATCATAGAACCTAGTGATGTGGAAGTGAATCTGGCTGCATCGCCACGTAATGTGGCACTGAAAATGACACTCACACATGTCAAACAGTCCAACGAGGTACTCAACGAGGTCAGTCCAACCTTAACTGTTACACCAAACATACCGCCAACGATATTCATCAGCATCATCATCTGATGATTAATATAGTAATCAGTTCAAGAACCTTATAAATATTATTGAATCAGTGTTATGATCTATGGTAGTGTGACATAAAGTACATACAAACAACGGAACTTTGTCAATGGTAGAAATAGAACGATGAACGCATTAATACTCATTTAACTTTTATGTGCCTTTGAACTGATACACAGATAATATTTAAATGTGGAATGTATACAAAATTACGATCGTATGTTGTTGAACTCTGTTTTATAACACGAATAGCACAGTAGCTGAGCGGTCGCGGGTTCAATTCTATAAAAGTTTATGAGAATTTGGCTTAGTAAACCCACCCACTAAACTTACCCCAACAATGCAACTGAATATCATAAGCGGCGTTTTTGTGAGAACAAAATAAATCCAAACAACTGTAGGTAACTCCGTATTCTTTTCCTTGATCTATTACTCGGTTACCAACGTAGAATATAGCCTTTTTATTCAATCTAACGAAAAATAATGATGTCGCAACTGAGGCTTTTTCGTCACTTAAATATATAGAAAGGGAGAAGATTTTGTTAAACTTCAAAGCCCTTTATATGGCCTAAAATAACTCAGAAATGCCGGAAGCCCTGTAATAGGGACCTTAACGAGACGCAACGATAAAAAGGGGTGGAAGTATACATACGTCATCGTGACATTCAAAATTTACTTTGACTAACCCGCAGAGACTTGTGTAAAGTAAAGGGAATTTAGATAAAGTTCAAGGAAGAACACAGATGATAGACTTTTTGTAGGATCTTTTTTGCTAGCATTGCGCGATTTTAGTGGGATGCTCATCAATTTTTCTCTTAAAAAATGTGTATTTCCCGTGACCTGTATACTGTAAAGGACCCGAAACGTGAGGATTTAATTTCATGTGTTTTGTTGTCCGGTTCGAAGAGTTATAGAGTTGAAGAGTCCAGAGTCCTTATGTACTTACCTATACTCAGAGCTATCGTCTGATAAACAAATCAGTCCCATACGTCGGTAGTCTGCAATCTGCCTAAACCTACAAAAACATATACGTACATGGCTACGTAGATACGTAGGTACCTATGTATTTGTACATTCGTTTTTGCACGTGGCTTTTAAGCTCCCTGTACGTTTGTTTTACGTGTAATCTCCTAGACCAGACCCACCACAACAGACCTGTTGATGTCAAAGAGCTGATGTATTTAGTGTCACATTATGCAGTAAAGCTGAATTTACTCACCAGATTTTTTCATAGAAATGTCGTCCTCACACATTGGTCCTCTGGGTTCCATCAAAGTTCGAGGCGTTCGTTTTCTTTTATTTGGGTTTTCCATTAGAAAATTCTCAGTAGTATTTCGGTATTTGGATTTTTGTGTCCGTTTAATGGCTTTAGTCTCCCCCTATTACCTACATAGGACCTTAAAACACACCTCTGCTACGCCACACGATGTGTACACCTCTGCTTAATCGGGGATAAATGCGTGATGGTTTGTATTATTTAATGGCCGATTCTTAAATTCATGAATTGTCATTTATATGGATATACGTCGTCGTATTATTGTATGTTTACTATTTGCACCGCGATCAATGAATGTGTAGTGTGACGTGGTACTTAGTAGAAATAAAGGCTTGGCACTTGATCGATTGCAATGAATTATAAAATACGTAGTCGGGGGTGAAGCCCGTTGGGCCACGTTCTGCTGACGTAGTGACTCGCCTTCGCGCCGCACCACGCCGTTGGTTCAAACAATCCACTTAATATGCGTGTTGACATGAACCACGAACACGTGTTCCTTTGTTTTTATGAAATCGGTCTATTACACCGTGATCAATCGACATTTGTTTATTCTTTGCATTAGATTAGGAAAATCATTACTCTTCCTTTTTTCGTAGTCGGGTAGTAAAATATTTATATAGCCCTGACCCTAACGTCACAGTTTGATGCAAGAACATATTTAACGTATCCCTGGAGCGTTTGCCTTTGATTTTGCCTCACCATCATCTGTGATGACCTGTGTATTAATTTCTAATCAGTAGTAATTGAAATTAAAACAATATTTGCAATGTTCCTAACTAAAAACATGTAAGTTAGGCTAAGATTTAGAGACGAATCTAAACGCAATTATGCTTCCATGTGTCAAAATTTGGTAGCACTTAGATTTGTCCCTGAAACTTAGCCTTAAATACTCTTAAACGTCCCTAATAAATTCAATATCACTAGGTTTTTAGATATTGCAGATTGATGAACATTTGTGCTTAATTAGATCCCTTTCAAATCACACAAAAAAATAATAAACCAAATCTGAACTCGGAAAAATTACAGTTAATCAAATTAAATATGCAAACGTTATTAACCCCAGATTGCAATGTCTAATAGAGATTCACTTAATTATGGTCTGAGTATAATAACTTGTATTCCCTATCTGTGAGCCGTGGGAACTGTTTGAATATATTGAGTGGCAGCACAGGTGGCGGTTCCCTAGAGAGGGCCCGGGCTGCTGGCTCGTGCGTCACGGCTAGACACGTTTAAATAAAATAGTCACAACGACGGCGATGCGAGCAGCGTCGGCGATCGGTGGCTTACGTTAAGTTATGGGTACCTGGTACTCTCAATTCAATTATAATACTTACCTATAACTATATATGTGTACACACTGTAACACACACACGCACACGCGCACACATATGCACATGCACAATAATTGTAGTCTACCAATCCGTAATATTCGGTTTATTCCAAAGGGAAAAGGCCTGTTATCCCTTACTACAGGTTAATACCTAACCTATCAAGGGTGACAGAACCTTGTTGTATTAATAATTGTATTACCTACCATGTCATAACACCTGCAACTACAATCATGTCTTTTATCAAATAAATCATTATCATTATCATAATTCAGCCGGTGGAGGTCGAGTCGTTCAACTACACACACGGGCCTGGCAAACTTCACACTTCCAGAAAAGATTTTGTTTAATATTCTTAAGAAAACGAAACTACACCTAAGTATGGTATTCATGTATTTAAAGCAAAGGAAACATCTACTGTATTAATGTTCGTTAAAATAAAAGTATTGACTGCATCGGAATAAATTCCTAAAGCGCTACGTCACTACTACATACTCGTGAAACTTACCCTGCTGCTACCGTTGCATACTTTATGTACGCCTGGTAACTTTCTCACAAAAACCTTTGAATACCCCATTATGATAGGGAATGAAAAGGGGTCTTTCTTGAGTTGATGTTATTCATGGAAAGGTTTAACTTTAAAGTGTCTTCAGTTCCCAAAAAATACAAGAAACACACCTTTAAAGGAATCATTGAATTTTTAAGGAATTTCAACATTCATTAAAAGTTCAATTATTCAGTGTGTATGGCCAGGTATATAATGGTACCCTTACATAGAGAAAAAGAACTTTATTATTAGACATTTGATTGAATCAAGAATGTTGTAGGTACCCAATTAAAATAACAGAGTTCACGAACAAACTTAATAATGTCCATTCTGTATAATATAATTATGTACAGATTATTTCCCTGTAGGAAATTGAATTAAGTACTGCAAACGTATGTTAGACACTACAAACAGTGATCTCTATTCCGTTAATCCGAAGGTCGAGGTTTCGCTGCATAACTGCTTTTTGTAAGTTAGCGGACCCACCCGTACAGGCCGGGGTCAGTGAATTCGGATATCAAATATGCAACTTCGTAGACTCCCCAAACCACTTACATCAATTGCAAAATGTTGAAAATGTTGGTCCTACGAAAGTTGTTATAGTCGGCGCAATACATTTTCAGACAACTTAAATATACCAACAACAACTTTAATATATAACAACGACAATCACAATCACCGTTTGTCGAGAGCGACTATAATGAAAAGTTTAATCAGACGGAAAAATGGACTTGTGGATTATTGAAGTCTTTGCTGCGACTATCTTCAAAAAATGCACTTCATTATCAGTCAATTCATCACAGTCTTTTACATTCACACACCTTTTTATTGCATGTGGACATCCTCATGGACTTCCGCCGCCCGGAGAAGGCGACGAGGGGTGTCGGACTCCACCAGAACGGGTGACCTACCGACTAAAAACACACGGGTGTTTCGCCTCACCACTTTTTGCTTACATTCACATACCTAGTTTAACTTTAAGAAAAAGAAAGGTCAAACACAATCTGAACAAAGTAATATTACAGCTGCCTTAAAATATCTTCAATTAATGTGAATGAAAAATCCTAATCACTCAAATTGGATGATATTCTAAAGATGAGGTAACATACACTACAAACAAGGATTCTTAATATCCCCCTTTTTAATGTCAAACTGCAGTAATGCCTACACGCAAGGTAATGCGCAAGACATTCCATTCCAGTAATAAGCATAAGTGTATTTTAAATTTTGCAGTTTACCTTTGTTTTAACAACGTCTCCATAAAACTCTTCTAAACTTTCTTCTTTCAATAATAAAACCTGTGACAGCAAATAGCATGAATAGAAAGCGTTTAATATGGATTCTTCAGGCGCAGAGTCTAATTAACTGCAGTGAAGTGTTGCATAATTACATACCACGACCGCACTCACAGCCGCGGGAAACGTTAGAAATGTTTTCAACTTAGCTCCGAGAGGACATTACGTGGAAGAATCTAAAAAAGATCACAGTAGTATTTATCGTCACGTTTGTGGGTGGCCAGAACTGAAAGGTCAAACTTCTAAAAACATAAGTGTACTCCAATAAAAATCTAACCTAGGCACAGTTCTCATTCGACTCCATGGGCAAAATATTCAATTCTAAAACAAATTGATACTGTAAAGAAGTCGTACAATCTCGAGTTTGAACTCAAATTACGTAATACTCTGGAAATATTTTCGCTACGAAGAACAATATTTTATATTGATTGAATGGATTCCTTCAGAGAATCATTTATTTTTTGTAATAAGCGGAAATACAACACCACGAATTCTATTTTGAAATATAGAAGTCTTTCACGGTCTTTCGGAGAACAAAACCAACTAAGATATTCAATAAGGTAAAAAATATGCTTTATGGCAATAGTATAATGGTACTGCACAAACAAAAAACTGAAACTTCTAAACTGAATGTTTGTTAAAAAAAATACTAGCTACGATATTTTGAATCTTTGATCCAGTTATTTCAAAATAGTTCTGTATCCAGCAAAACTATCTTGAAAGCCCATCGATGTAGCTACAGGGTATGGAGATCTAGACGTACAAAATCTTCAGAGTTCTCTATTTGTATATAAAATTCAATATATACAATGTACACATTATAAGTAACATAAGTCTTGTGTCGGATTGACAGACAGACAGGGATAAATAGTATGCAGGATAAGCAAGACACAATTCTTGTTTACTCGAGACAAAATGCTTTTTTAATCAAGAGAATATCTTATAATGTGCAGCTGCATTTATTGTTTTATATTGTAATATGTCGGTATCGCAGTTTTATGACATGTAGTAGCAAAATTCAAAGTGCCTGCCCTTTTTCTTATGGCCAAGAGACGCACTAACCATCGTCATAACATAACTATATTAAAATTATTGTGTCTTTGTTTCTTCTTCTTTCTTAAATACGTCATTCATCATCGTTTTAATTAATTTTTGGAACGATACTGATACTGAGACTGGGAGATTGCATATTTTTAGAAATACATTTGACAACACCTTTCCTGCTTCGGAAGGGCCAGTTTATTACTATTTCGTGGCCTAATTATCACTATGACAAACCGTCGCCGTCTGGAAAATGAAGCCTTTCAGGCAATGGAGTTTTGTAATGGCATTATTAGGTACAGTTGTCTGCTTCGCATATACATGTTACGAACATGCGAAAATGGGCCTTCATGTACCATACGGTCGTTCGTTATAATCTTTGCTCTAGCATGTCACATGACATGAAATTAACACTACAAAGAACTATATCATCTGTAAATGTAACAACAACAAGCAAGGCCCTGTGTATAGCTTCAGAGTGAAGTGACCTAAAACCTAAGCGTCTGGCGCCTTTTAACTCGTCTCACTTTGGAAATAGACACCTCGCTGTCTCGTAAAACAAATGCCGATGCCGGGGGGTTGCTTTAACTGCTTCTACTAGTTTTACGAGTGCTATTCTTATTCTTCCTTTGAAATAAAGAGTTTAAAATATGCATCGTTCAATCTGAAAGAAAGTAGAATGGATTATTCTAATCTTTCATAACATAAGAGCTTCGGCTCGAGTAGATCTCCATTTTCCGCAATAAAGCCTATTTTCCCTTATTTCCAAAATAGGTTTAAGCCCAGATTTTAGGCTTGAAGTCATCAATTTCTAATGCCATATCACAAAAAGAAATATGGCTAATTTAAGCTGTTTTTTAACAATTAAACAAACATAACTGGGCTATAGAGCTTTAATGCAGTTTGCTGGTCCAGAAGACATTCTAATCGATACTTAAGTTAAAAGTAAAGTAAATTATAAAGTTTCTAGACTTATGCGTTTGTAGTACAGTGAAAGGTAGTGGTCGTCGAATAACCCTAACGCAGTCAGACAGTTAACGCAAAATGTAACACAAGATAAGATAATGATTAAAAAAGCTCTTTGGCTTGTGAATTCCATTACCTACATTAAAAAAAAAACTCCCTAAATGTGAAAACGGAAGGGATCCCGTTTAGTCCATTACCTACCATTTTTGGCAACGATTTTTTTTATTTTTTATTAATGCCACATCCAGCCAAATAGTGCGGTCCGCAAGTAAACATAAAATGTTATTGACAAAACTCGGTCTAGATCGCAACGTTTATTAGATTTAAATTACGAATAATGACCATAACGTGTTACCAAAATGTAGGTGACCTGAGTAAATTGAGTGTCCATTTATGTTTTGGTGGTAGATTTTGATCCTTTCGATGATCCTGTCCTGAGTCGGCTCAGCTTCTGCGACGCGAGGCGACGGCGGCAGCGGTACGGCGGATTGCCTCAGCTAATGCATAGCGTTCCATACATAGGTATGGAGAGTACTCATCATTACAGTCGCTAAACGATCTGAAAGTAATTAAGTACCTCTATATACCCAGTACTGATGCACATAAAATTGTTTTTACAATATATCTCAATAGTATAATAAATAAATATAGAATAAAGATAGATCGACTGCTAATGCCAATGGTCTAACGGGCTCTCCGAAATGAATTTATGATTACGTGAATCTGATATTACAATTACCTAAGTGCTTAAAGGGCTTTCCCTTTCATTGAATTCAAGATAATCAGGTAACACTAAAAATTTAATTTATTATGTTTCCAGGTGCGTAGATAAGCATGCCAATGAAGTGGTGGGGCGAGACACTGGGGCGCAGTGCGTCTGCGCAGTTCACGCGCGTGGGCCGCATGCGGCGCGCCATGCTGCTGCTGGCGGCGGCGGCGTGCACGGCGGCCGCGCTGCTGTACTGGCGACAGCAGAGCGACGACCGCGCGCGCCGCCCGCTTCACGCGCTATACTCGTGAGCTACTTACAAATTCGTATTATTGAGCCTCCACTGTTTATGCTTTTTATATGCTGAACGAAATTGGGTTATCCTACCTAATCCATTTCCAAACGGAACGCTTTCTTTGATGTCATTAAATAAATTCCCTTTTATCTTTAATACCTGTATGTATGTATATGTAAGCGTGATATTAAAGATAACATAATAAGTGGTTTAATACCACTCTCGTAGTCACCGAGGTACCGGATTTTATAGTTTCTAAGCTCACATAAGATCTACTAGTCTAGGATATATCAGGTTTTAATTTTCGTTCACAGAGGCGTGGAGCCGCAATGGTCGTGGGTTTGCCGCAACTATCGCTGTGAGCGCCTCCTCGCCTCGGAGACGTCGACGCTGCAGTCACTGCCCACGTGCAACATGCTGTGCGACTCCACGCAGCTGTGGCCGCAGCCCACTGGGCCGGTCAGCCTCGCTACAGCAGTACAACCCGTGCGCGCCGACGGCTTCAAGATTCAAATCGTCTCCTCAACCTCGCGCGACGTCTCCGATCACCTCGCCGAGGCCTTCGAACTCATGAAGGAAGACATGAGAGTGCTGGAGCGAAGCATCGGCGATGACCCGAGACCTGCCGACTACGGGGCCCCTCGAGAAGTAGTCGTGCGTGTTTCCATCAACGGCAGCGGGGACCCGCGTATGCGCTTAGACACCGATGAGAGCTATAAACTGACATTAAGGCCTACCAAGAAATCGCTAGTGGCTGAAATTACCGCGCACTCCTTTTGCGGCGCCCGCCATGGATTTGAGACCCTATCTCAGATAGTATGGATGGACCCTTACGCTGGCTCTCTACTTATTTTAGAGGCTGCTACTGTGGTAGACGCGCCGCGCTTCTCCTACCGCGGGCTCCTGCTCGACACTGCTCGAAACTTTTTCCCTACAGGTGAAATTTTAAGAACTATAGACGCGATGGCTGCCTGTAAATTGAACACTTTCCACTGGCACGTGAGCGACTCGCAGTCGTTCCCGCTGCGGTTGGACAGCGCGCCGCAGCTGGCGCAGCACGGCTCGTACGGGCCCGGCGCCGTGTACACGCCCGACGACGTGAAGGCCATCGTGCGCCACGCCAAGCTGCGCGGCATCCGCGTGCTCATGGAGGTAGATGCGCCCGCGCACGTGGGCCGCGCCTGGAGCTGGGGGCCCGCCGCCGGCCTAGGGCACCTCGCGCACTGCATCGAGGCCGAGCCCTGGAGCGCCTACTGCGGGGAGCCGCCCTGCGGACAACTCAACCCAAGAAACCCCCACGTGTACGATTTGCTTCAACGAATTTACGCTGAAATCATACAGCTAACTGAGGTTGATGACCTATTCCACTTAGGGGGTGATGAAGTGTCTGAAAGATGTTGGTCTCAGCACTTCAACGATTCGGACCCAATGGAACTGTGGTTGGAGTTCACGCGGCGGGCCATGCATGCGCTGGAGAACGCCAACGGCGGGCGCGCGCCTGAGCTGACGCTGCTGTGGTCGTCGCGCCTCACGCGCTCGCCGTACCTGGAGCGGCTGGACTCGCAACACCTGGGCGTGCAGGTGTGGGGCTCCTCGCGCTGGCCCGAGTCCCGCGCCGTGCTGGACGCCGGCTTCCGCACTGTCATCTCGCACGTGGACGCCTGGTACCTGGACTGCGGATTCGGCTCGTGGCGCGACAGTTCCGACGGGCACTGCGGTCCTTACCGGTCGTGGCAACAGATGTACGAGCACCGACCCTGGACGGAGGAGGGCTCTGCGCCAGTGCCGGGGTCGGAGAGCGCGGGCGGGTCGGCGGGGGGGGGGGCGGGCGCGGGCGCGGCGGCCCCGTGGCGCGTGGAGGGCGGCGCGGCGTGCCAGTGGACGGAGCAGCTGGCGCCGGGCGGGCTGGACGCGCGCGTGTGGCCGCGCGGGGCGGCGCTGGCGGAGCGGCTGTGGTCGGACCGCGCGGAGGGCGCGGCGGCGGACGTGTACCTGCGGCTGGACACGCAGCGCGCGCGGCTGTTGGCGCGGGGCGTGCGGGCCGCGCCGCTGTGGCCGCGCTGGTGCTCGCACAACCCGCACGCCTGCCTCTAGCCCGCACTCTAGTTGCCCTGCACCCCGCGAGCCGCACGCGGTACCGATGAGATTCCATGTACGAGATACTCTTATGCGTCTTATCCGCAGGTACCTACTTCTGTTGTACATAGTAGCATTTAGTCGTTAGCTTAGCCGAGTAGGTAGTAATTGTACAGCGCTTTTTGTTATCGTTTTAATTAGCCAATACGAGAACCTAGCGCGTCGAGGTGATCGGCGGCGGGTCGGCGCGAGCCCGAATACGTTCGAATACTATTGTTGTGTTTGCCGCTGCACAAGTTACTGCCATTGAGTCACAAGGTTTCGATTATTATTAATGTTCGTATTTTATATAAGTAGTTACATAATAAAACGTGTTACATAGCTAGGCTGATGATGTATGTGATAAGAGACCATTAATTAATAATAAAATGTATGAATACACGAGGGCGTATAGTAACCAATCTTAACGTTCTTCAAATACGTGAACTAAAAGATCTGTTACCTCATGGTACCAGTTAGGTAACACCTGAAGTACATAGTTAGTAATTCAAATTAGTAACCACTTCAGGTATGTACAAATTTTTATAACGCAATCAATTATTAACGCGTTTAACTATCTCTTTTAATGATAACGAATCTAAAGATGCTTTGTTTCTTTAATAAATCGTTTTATAATGAATTTAGAATTTTGTCTATAAATGCTAAGATCAATTTTTGAAGTAACTGGAATTATTCATACGTTATAATGTGTTCGTATTTATATAGAACTGCTTAATTTTCAACAATGAAAAGATTTTGAAATCGTCGCGTTTTTTTTATTAATATTATAATAAATCATGGATATAATATTAATCTACTTTTAACGTTGTACTGGATAACTGTTTATGTTACTTTTAAAGTCCAATTAATGCCAAGACTAAAATATTAAGTGCATTGAAATTACTTCGTAAAAATGTTGTACATGTTTTTACGTGGATGACGTGCTTCAAAAACTGTTGAAACGTTATTAAAAACTACGATTTTCGTTATGAAGTGGGAGTATTCAGTTATTCGTTCATTTTGTTTGGTTATATTATTACTGCTATGCCATTAACTGTGTTTTTAATGTAAGTAAATAAGGAATTTCCACCCATTACCTATATTATGATGTTGTGATAACAATTGCATGAAATGACACGCACAGTTGCTAGATAGCAATCTGTAAATTGTTTTATCATAGGTGCAAAAAATCGCATAAGTTGGAAAGATGTGCGTTATTTTTAGTTGTATTTATGCGTGTACCGATATTCAAGCATGTGTGGAAGTGCCAATATCCTCATGATGCAAATATAGTTTAATGGCTAACATAAAATGAATACAACACAAACGCAAATTAAATCATCGCCTGTGAGATTTGATTATTATGAACTCAATGAATTCAGTAAGTTTCGAGTTTATTGAGTGTTAGATTTTACTTTAACATCGTTGGTGCCGCCAAATGGGAGCACAGAGCGTATTCATACAAAGTCAGTGCTCAAACACAATATTAAATGTCAACAATAATTTTACAATTAACTGATTATTTTTGTTAATTCATTTTAAACACTATATTTTTAATTTAATATTGAGATTTTTGTAAATAAAGCGATTATTTTGTATATTACGATCATATTTACTATGATTTATTTATTACGTAGTATAAGTTATACTTCTCTGTCCGTATAGAACCTGTCACCAGAACCAATATTTATGAATCTGTATTTCGACTGGCTCGTTTGTGCTTGAATGAAGAGTGTCGGCACTAAATATACTGGGAATGCTTGAGCTTTTTCTGATAATTATCAAAATCATCCTTATACTATTCAGATTAAAAATAGATCGCAAGTCATTATTTGCTATAAAAGATATCGGAACGTTTTCGTTGTAATTTAACAATCGGAAAAATTCTCAAGTAGTTCCATGGCTAAACTGCACTGACTCTTACCCATTTTTTATAACATACCATCAGGCAAATCTTTCATAATATTTACCTACATATTACACAACTGAAAATAGAAATTTATTAAATAAGATAAATTCCAATGAATGCATGTTATTTTAAACCATAATAATAAAGTGATGCTTGCACATCGAATCAGTAACGTATATTTCGCACGCTTTCATAACACAATTCTAACTAAACAAAAATTTGTTTGCATAAGTAGTTATTGAGAAATATGTCAAATTAATTGGTAAAGCTGTGTCCCAATAGGTCAGTCTATTATTAAGCGTGAGACCAAAAAATCAACGTTAAATACCAACTTTAACAAAACATTGTTTTTTTACAATGTTGTTGTTTGTTTTTTTTATAATCATATTTCGTGAGTCATTGTTCAAGACCTATCTCATGTCCGTATTTGAGCACGCTTACACAAATGAGCCGATCGTTCTTGACCCTAGCATGCTCAGGACTCATTTGCTCCACTCTCATTCGCCCCAGCGTGCTCACTTGCGTGGTGAAACTCCAATCCTGCATAACTCACATTTTTTAAGTAAAGCCTAGTTTCCAATGTTATATAATTAAATTTAGGCCTTATAGCAGTTACGTGGTTTTGGAGGATCACATACGATACGAGACATGTTAGAAATTTTCTAGTAGCAGAAGATATCTGGCATGCAAGATAGATGATAAACTTAACGCATTGTGTAAATGACAGCTATGTTTCATTCCCCAGATAAATGTGATGAGTAAACTGGCACAATTTTGTACATTTTGTATGTAATGTTTGGTGCTATAGTGATTTTCGTGGTGTACTTCTATGAATTAAAGAAAACATAAAGACATTGATGATTTTCAATCTTACCCATATCTATACTATATAATATTATAAAGCTGAAGAGTTTGTTTGTTTGTTTGTTTGAACGCGCTAATCTCAGGAACTACTGGTTGGAATTGTAAAAATATTATTGTGTTGGATAGTCCATTTATCGAGGAAGGTTATAGGCTATATCACATCACGCTACGACCAATAGGAGCGGAGCAGCGCGGGTAAAACCGCGGGCGGGTCGCTAGTTTAAAATAAAACAGAGAGCTAAAAAAGCAATAAATTAATTAATTTATTAACAATACCGTTTCACAAATCAAATTTAATAAAAATAAAACTACTTCTTTCTAAAAATATTACTCAGCCTTCTGCTTCGTGGGGTTCCCTGCAATGAATAGAACATGTTTAAACCTGAATGTTCAAGGTTCAGCTCAAGCCTGTCTACACAACAAACCTCAAGACTTCTGAATGGACAATGAAAATGAGATGAGAAACCCATAGTGATTGTATGTGATGGTTTGTTGTTATTACCTTATGAGCGATAATACGAATTCTTTTTTTTTAAAGCTTACTAGTGATGTGGGGCGTACATTACTAGTATTCTTGTTAACCCCTCGTGCTAAGCTAAATGCTATGAAATTCAAAAGAGAATATTTTATGTTCGGAAGTAAAATCTATGCTGTATATTTAGGTACTCACTTCGGTGGTGTCGTTTTTGGAGGATCGGAACAGTGATCGGATCCGGGACGGAGTGCTAGTCTTGCGGGACGGCTGCGGCTCGCCCTCTACACGGAGCGACTCGCGCAGCTCAGAATCCTGCAACAATGTTTATTATATAAAAAAAAATCTTACTAATAAAACGAAAATTAAAAAACTAAAACCCGACAACGAAAAGAATCAACTGAAAAATATGAAACAAGACAGAAGTAAGTGGTCGCATGCTACCGTAATGATTATGTAAGAAAGAGAGAAGAAAGAAAGAAATTATTGATGCAGTTTAGGCAAAAATTAGTACATAGATAACTAAAACACACACAAACACAGGTTAAGTTGGCACCAACAGGTCATAACGGCATGCGACTATGGCTATAAACTGGACACTACTGTTCCTAGATATAGGAAAATTGTCTCGTCAAACCTACTTTTCAGTTGATATTTTTCGTTATAGGATTTTAGTTTTTTTACTTTGGTTTTATTTGATACTTTTTGGTGGCTCACTCACCAGGAAGCAAAATTTGCATATTATTTTAAAAGGTCATGAAACAAAATAAGAATCCAGATAGTACTTCGTCAATTAAAGAGATGGCGCTAGTAGTAATAAATGACAGACCGTACACTTTCTATTCGTCTGTAATGTTTGCTAGGATTTCCTGCAATACCATAATCCAGGCACCTCATTTATTAAATTCGAGTAAATTTGACTATGTTTTGGTTCCCTTTTTATGTTTCATCAGCAATATAGATTTATATTTTCAAAAATTTATAGCTTCTATAGAACTTACTGTAAAGAGGAATCAATCGACATCTCATTTGTCAAATTCTGATCAGTAGTGATGCTAGCTCAAAAACTACTGATCAGAATTATATATACATAGACATAAATAATTACCCTTCCTTTTTCGTAGTCGTAGTAAAAATGGCTGCCGTTTACGATTTCAGTAGATTCTTAATTATATTGTATATATTATAATCATTACAAATAATTAAATTGACAATGTTCTTGTCAAGTTTTGGCCATTTCTGTAACTTTGCCTAAACTCAGTCAAAATAACGTTTTAATGTAAAAACTCACGGTGGCGGAAAGTCTTCCAGCTTGCTTGCTGGGCGTCGGCGGTCCTGGCTTCTTGTAGGCGGTGATGCCGACCTCCTTTCGCTGCGGCTTGGCGCCAGCCGCGCTTGCCGCGCCGACACACTGAAACATTTTCACTATCTATTTAACACAAGTTTTCCAAAAAACTAATCAATCTCCACTATGCTCCATGTAGCCACTAGCCACATATTTTATCGTTTTGTAAAATGATCTTCACCAAATCTTCATATCGTAACATATCGCGGTTTTAATCACTCATATTATGCGATAGTTGTACAGGTTGGTTAAAATCTATAATATAAAAATGAATCGCAAAATGTGTTGGTAAGCGCATAACTCAACAACGCCTGGACCAATTTGGCCAATTCTTTTTTTAAAATGTTCGTTGAAGTTCAAGGATGGAGAAAAATTCGAATAATTGCCGGAAAAACCCTAAAAAAAGCCCTTTTCTTTTTCCCATACAAACGATTTCTAACTAAAACGTAGAGTCAATTTGAGCTTTATTGCTATTGCATAAGGTTCATATTAAATTACAAGCACTCATTGTTGTCTAAGCAATGTAGGTGTGTTCCTAACGTCAAAGAGTCAATCTTTTTGACAGGATGAAGTCTGTCGGGTCCGCTAGTAACTAATAAAAAAAAATACTGCTTGACTTGGGAATAGTTTCCCAGGTCGAGCAGTAGAGGATATGGGTTAGTACTCATAACCTCGAGTTAAGCAACCGCACGTAAGCTTATCAAGAATAAAAAAACCTTCAGATCACTTATCCAAATGTTATAAGGATGACAAAGTTACATTTTCCGCCAGTCAGTTCTAGTATGGGCCTACGTTATTATAAAATTTACGTTATTATAATTATTGACGACACGTTTGGCGTAGCGGCTGTGCGATTGGCTTCTGCGTCACGTGTTGTGGGTTCGATCCCCACACGGAGCAAATATTTGTATGATCTACAGGTAGTTGTTCCGGGTCTGGGCGTAAACGCACCCACGATACAGGAGAAAATAATAGTGTGGGGCTACGTTTAAAAAAAAAATATGATCACTGTGCGAAATATAAAATAATCAGTGAAAGGCTATCGGCAATTCAGTTGACCATCACGGACCATCACCAATGATAGTGAAATATAATTAAGAGCTATTAGAATCCTACCTTAATATCTTCTTCATCAACAGCGTGAGTGAACTGAGTCTCAGCAGGGTAAGAGCTCTTGAGGTGCGGCGGACACAGCGAGTTGCGCCAGCGCAGCTCGGACAGGCGCTGTCCGGGCGGGACCGGCGCGCCGGACGCCCGGCGCGGGGTGGCCGCCAGCTCCTTGAGCCAGCGGTTGTCGAACACCTCGCCTTCTTCGTCCGACATGTGTAAGCCGCGACCCTCTAGCGAAGTTATGTCATTGATGATAAGTAATAATAATAAGTCAACACTCCGCCTACTGCTGCTGCGTATATTGTGACTAGACGTAATTTTAATTCACTACATAAATTACATTACGGGTGCCGAAGCCCGAGATTTTTTTTTTATTGTGTCTGTAATACACTACTTTATGAGCAGGGACTCATAAATTAAAGTAGAAATAAAACGCATGGATTCGGTTGATGGTGGGAGTGGTGTAACTATGGCTTTTACCCTAGACAGGGGTCGGCAACCTTTTGAGTCGGAAGAGTCAAAAATTACAATTTCCAAAATTTCAAAGCTTTTAAAGAGCCTTTTGAACCAGGGACCGACTAATTCTGATATTTGGCGACTAGTTTCGATAGAGAACATTTTTTATGTTATCAAAATTAAAATCCTTGACGGTGGATGCCAGTGTCAGTCACACTCTTCCCTTTTAAAAGCTTACCTCGTTTAGTGCCATTGTTAGGGTTGACAGGGAGAGATCGGAGCGAATGAGAGTCGGACGGCCGGCATGGCTCCTCTTGAGCCGGAACGAGGCCAGACTACAAAAAAATTACAACTTCATTAAACATGTTTACAAATTCTAAAATTTCAAATTTAGATTGAAACTACAGTCCCCGAGATACATTCTAAGCTGACAATGTTGTAGTGTTTTACGTACAGAGTGCACGTGCTGCAGCGACATGAGCGAGCCGGAGCGCTGTCGGGCGCGGAGCCACTCGGCCTCGTCCTTCTTCATGAGGAACTTCTCTCCCACGCTCCACAGCTCGGTAGTGAGGCCGCGGATGTGCTCCTCGTAGGCGCGGGACGACGCCGCCAGCTTGTCCCGCGCGCGGCTTAGTTCGCGCTCCAGTATCGAGATCTCTTCGCGCTGCTTCTCCTTGAACACCGCTATCTGCTCTGTGTACAGTTGTTTCTGAAAAAATAACACTTTTTAGTACAACGCCTGATATAAAGCAACATGCATCAATACAACGCGTGCAATAAGCCATGCATATAAATATACACAAATATATTACCTTTAGAATCGGCGTCTAATTCTAATCTACTTAAAATGTTTTAATGAACACTCCAAGCGTAAAAACAATAGAAATAAAACAAAAGCATCCATTAAAACAATTTATTTGGCAACAACATAAATAAACTGACTTCGTAAGTCATAACAGTCAAATGATAAGCAAAACAAACACTGTTCGATAATATCATTAGGAGTTATCCATATGAAGGTAGCACCACCACACAGCCTGGTATAGCAATATCAACAACAGTATGGGTAGGATACTGACCATTTTAGCCTTCATTCTGTTGAGTTTGTCCTCGTACTCTGCGCGCACCTCCATGACGGTGGCGGCCTGAGTGTTGCGGCCGGAGTCGCCCTTCTGAGCGCGCGACACGTCTTCCAGAAGCTTCTGGAAACATTTATCCAGTTCGTCGAGCTGTACCTCCAGGCCGGCGTTCTGGAAGCTGGCAGTGGCCAGCGAGGTGCGCTCGCTGTCGCTCATGAACGCCTGCTTGAGCTTCTCGGAGGAGATGGTCCGGCCGATGCAGCGCTCCACCCAGCGCTCGAGGTTGAGCGCGCACTCGGCCAGGTCCTGCACGGCGGCGGCGTAGCCCCGCTCCAGGGCGCCCATGCTGGCGTCACTGATGTGTCCATCTAAGTTCAGGATCTCGCGCCGCACCGTGCGCTGAACAGATATCACTTTGCTCAGTTTCTGCGCATACAAATCTTTGACAGAACTGAACGTCTGGAAGCTGACAGAGAGCTCAGTTAAAAACTTCTTCAAGTTTATGATCTCTGACTCGTTAATCTTGTTCACTTCAGTCAATCGGTCGCGTTCTTTTTGTAGAGCTAGTTGTTTTTCTGAGCATTTTCTTAAATGCCTGTCTGTAGTTTCGAGGAAATTTTCCAAGTCTTCCATAGTGATAGAGCCAGTGTTGAGGCTGCGTTTCACTTCGTTGTCATAGTTAGAGTTGCCAAAATTGGTAAGCTCTTTGAGTACAGTGTTGGTCTTTATTTCCGCGATCCTTTTGAGTATGATCGCCTGGTACTTGGCGGACACTTTAATGATTTGCGTGGCTCTGTTCTCGGTTGCGCTCATTTTTGTCACTTGTTTCTTGAGGTCGGCGATCTCTTCGTTTTTCTGGTGAACTAGTTTCTTCAACTGACTAGATAGTTGGTGACAATTCTCCTGGCTAACCTCGAGTTCTTTGGTCACGTCGAGGAGTTTCGTTTCGGACTCGGCCATCAAGGTTTTGAGGTATGTGACGTCACTGTGCAGCATGGTAATCGTGCGGTTCTTGTCTTGGATGATCTTTTCTAAATCTGAGATGGTCTTTAAGCTCTCCATGGAAGAGTGTGTGATGTCTGAAGATGTGTTATCTACCTGATGGTGGAGGTCGCGGAGCTCCTTCTCCGCTTGACCAGAATGTTTGCGGCTCGCGCTCCTTTCTTGGCTTTGTGCGGCAACTGTGAATGGTACACGTCATTAATTACAGACTTTTACACTAGAATACAGGTGTGATGGTATGTATGTTATATTTTAGACTAAACATAACACCATCACGCCTATATGCCCCGTATGCTTAGTCCTATGTAATAGGGGGCGAGCCTATTTCCATAAACAAGGCACCAATTCAGACTCGCAAGCTTCTATTGAGAATTTCATCAATTAAAATATAGGAAATTAAATTTAGATTATTACCAATTATCTAATACTTTTAGAATGTGAATGCTCAAATAATTATATTATACATACATGTGTCTCGAAGTCCAAATGCCTTAATCAGCTCTTCGTTTTCCTTTTTCAATATATTCAATGCTTCCCTCTCATTATTAATTTCATCTAAATTCTGTCTCAATTCAGTAAGAGCCACCCCTTTTTCTACAATATCCTTCTCGCACCTTTCCTTAGCAGCCCTTTCTTCTTGAACTTCCTTGCTAATAGCACTTATGATGGCATCTTTTTCTTTAGTGATTTTAGATACAATCGCATCTTTAGCTCTGGACTCTACTTCAAATAACTCCACCTTGCACTGCAAGGTTTTAAGTTCATTTTGCAGGGATGTGATCTCTTTCTGTCTCTCGGCTAGTTCTATTTCAGCTTTGTCATGGTATTCCTGTAGAATAGCGCATTTGTTAGCAAGATTTAATTTGTCGTTGTTGATGTCCACACAGAGCTTTTTATTCAATTGCTGTGACTCTTTGAGGAGTTGTTCCAAGTTTGATATCACTGAAAACCATAAAATGTTTTAATTAGAATTGTTGTTCCAGAATTCTCATGTGACATTATTTAAGCAAATTATTCAATAAAATGTTACATACCAACTTTATTTTCTTCAATGATTTTAACTAAATTTAAATTATCATTGTTTAATTTAGTAGTTTTTTCATTGCATGTCTTAATATTTGAATCCAGGTAACAGATGTTCGCCACGAATCCCTTGTTCTCTATAAGCAAGACGTTTTTCTCTGCTTCCAACGTATTTTTATCTTGTTCCAACATATTTATTTGTTCATGCAGTAGCTTGCCTTTTTCCTTCATTTCTTTAATATTTTCTGATTTCTTCTTGAGTGTGTATTCTAAGTTCTTATTTTCTTCTGTGTATTCTTGTAATACTTTAGTTAATGTATCTATCTCACTTTGTAATTGCTTCTCAGTGGAGTCTGCTTTAGCCTTTAAATCAGTATTTACTTTCTCCAATGAATCCATATCTAAAATTAGAAAATAATAGCATAAGTGGATCGGAAAGAGATTAAATGTTCAAGGGATTATTTTTAATATAATTTCACAAAAAATCATAGTTAATTTCGTCCTCTATAATAAGTTACATCACAACGGTGACATCATATTGGATAAAACACTTTAAATCTACACACACTTACCATCTTTATATTTCTGTAATGTGGTTTCCAGATGCTTATTCTCCTCTTGCAATTTTTCTGCTTCAACTGCTCTATTTTGTAACTCAACTCTCAGTGCAGTTATTTCTTTAACCAAGTTTTCTTTTTCGGGGTTGACCTCTTTTTCAAGTTTCAGTTCAGCTATTTCTTTTAAGACTGATTCCAAGGCAGTCTCTTTTTCCTGAATCTTTTCTTCGAAATTCTTTTTTTCATTTGCCAATAGGCCTTTTTCGGCAATAATTTCTCTTTCAATCTTATTCTTCTCAAGCTTTACTTCTGTTATTTCTTTTAACAGTGATTCCAAGGCAGTCTCTTTTTCTTGAATCTTTTCTTCGAAATTCTTTTTTTCATTTGTCAATAGTACGTTTTGGGCGATAATTTCTTTTTCAATCTCATTCTTCTCAAGCTTTACTTTCATTATTTCTTGTAACAGTGATTCCAAGGCAGTCTCTTTTTCTTGAATCTTTTCTTCGAAATTCGTTTTTTCATTTCTCAATAGTACTTTTTGGGCGATTATTTCTTTTTCAATCTTATTCTTCTCAAACTTCACTTCTGTTATTTCTTTTAACAGTGATTCCAAGGAGGTATCTTTTTCTTGAAGTTTCACTTCCCACTCATTTCTCTCATTCTCGCGCAATTCTTTGACAAGTCTGTTCTCGTCTTGTACCATTTCAATGGTCTTTACATGTTCTAATATAATTTTGTTTAAGGCTGCTTTCTGGTCTTCCATGATAGATTCTGTGACTGTTACCATGTTCTTAAGTACTTGCCGTTCCGATTCGAAATCGTTAATAAGTTTTTCTTGGTTTAGTTTCTTCGATTTTACTTCTTCTTCTAAAGCCTTTATCGCTGTAAATTATTATTTATTTAATTATTATAATAAAGTTTATTTTTCAATCATACAGCATCTTCCATTCATCTGAAGCACATAAGGCGGAAACACAAGAAACGGACCGAGAATGCAACCCTGAGGGATCTTTCCTAACTTCTCATAATAGGATAACAATAATTACATTACCTTGGTTGTTTTGTTCCACTGCCTGAGTTACCCGCTCTTTCTCCTTCCTTATAGTCTCAACCTCCAGCGTCTTGTCTTTTAAATAATTCGTCAGCTTCGTGATCATAACATTCAAGTTATCTATTTGACATTCATAAGTCCTTTTTAATTTATCTGTCAAATTTTCGTTGTCGATAATTTTCTCCTTTAGAGAATGCACCTTGACCTCTAATTGTAGCTTTACATCATTTAAATCATTAGTAAGGGACTGATTCTCCTTTTGTAAAACGTGCAATTCTCTCGCTTTGTTGTCTAACATCGTGTTGTAAGTCTCATTTCGCTTTGATAATTCTACAAATAAATATATAACTAATATTATGAAGACGATAAGCGCAACAATTTTAAGCAAAGTAGACGAATTATAGGCAAAGCTGGCCCCATTTACAGTCAGGGAAAAGGCTAGGATGGAGTAGGAAGATGCTGAAAAGAAAGTTCAGTAGTAGTTCCAAGAATTTTTAGTATCCAGTTGTGTTAAGATCCGTAAAATCGAAGCGATGTATATTACACAAACACATGTAAATGTTTGAGAACATTGCAGCCCTCATAAGATTCCCCTGCAAATATGAGTGCTGCAAAGTTCATAAAAAATTTACTGAAATGGCAAGATATTAGATGATAATTATGTTAGTAAAAGGTATGTTATGAATTAATAATGATTAAACATAAAATAAAATAGAACAATAATGTAATGACAAATGGCACTTGGGAAGTTTTTACTAGAAAATGTGTTAGGAGCAGGACATTTTGATGGGGAACAAGGTTTAAGATGGTTATATTTTTCATTAGAAAAATTATGATGTAATATATTTTGGAACTTACCCATTTTGCTTTCATTGACAATTTCTTGGAGCCGTTTGTTCTCTGTCTGTAGCTCAATGGTTTGCATCTCCTTCTGCTTTAAAACTTCCCGTAATTCTACCAATGAGCTATTACCATGTTCAAGTGCTTTCTCTAAATTCTGCCTCATCACCAATTCAGTGGTTAATGTATTAGCAATGTTTATGAGCAAATCGCACTTGCCACTAATAGGAATGTCTGACTTTTCAGAATCCAATAGTTTTTGTAATACCTCATTAGAAATTTCTTCATTTTTAAGCCCTTCCACAAGGTTTTCTAGGCCAGCACTTAAAGCTGTTGTAATTTGGCTGTTCAATTCTTCTTGATCTGTAAAAATAAAGCTATTAGTCAACAAATTATTTATGTATTACCAAAATTTTGGTATTTTGCCCAAATATTATAATATTATTAACCAAATATTATAATAAACTAAAAGCAGTGATAGCCTAGTGGTATGACCGTTGGACTGTCAAGTCAAAGGTCTCAAGTTCGAACCCAAGGCGCGCACCTCTGACTTTTCGAAGTCATGTGCGTATTAAATAGTTAATTATCACGCGCTTAAACGGTGAAGGAAAACATCGTGAGGAAACCTGCATGCCTGAGAGATTAACCCGCACTAGGCCAGCGTGTTCGACTATAGCCTAATCCCTCTCATTCTGAAAGGAGACCCGTGCCCAGCAGTGGGACAGTATAATGGGTTGATTATGTATAATAAATTAATATTTTGCTCTGCAACCGCCAAAATATTAAAATTTAAACATTGCTACAGAAAACTGATGTATATTTTAATGATTGGGAGTGTGCATAAAGATACAAAAATATCTTCCTCTTTACAATCGAAAAATGTATCTCTATTGTCCTATCTACTACATTCAAATGATAAAGACTATAATATAATCTATTAGTCTATTTAGTATATTATACTATACTTAATATATTATATATTGTTTTTTTATAAAATAGACTCAAAATATTTGCAAATAATCTTACTTTTATAATCCATTTGCAAATTATTCATAATGTCAGTGACCTTTTCAAGCTCAGCTTTTACGCTTTTAGCTTTAGCAGAATAATTTTCATTCATCTCACATAACTTTGTAATTAGTTGGTCTTTCTCTGTCTCAATTTCATCGTGAGCTGATTTCTCAACACCCAACGATTTCACGAGTCCTTCTTTTTCAACAAGTAATGACTCTTTGTCAGTGATAAGAACTTCTTGAACTGCTTTCTGTTCAAGCAGATCATGTTTCAGAGATTCATTTTGATTAACCAAACAGTCATTTTCTTTGAGAAGCAAATCTTTCGTGTATTTCTCTTCACTCAAGTCTTCGAGCAACTTTGTTTTTTCTTCTTTCAAAACTTCGTTAATGGCTCTCTCTTTCATGCACTGTTGGTCTAAAATGCTGTGCTTTTCAATCAAATGGTCTATTTCTTTACTCATTTCTTCCTTATTATTTTCAACTTCTGTTACCTTCTGCTCTATTAGATGTTTTTCCAGTAAAAGGTTTTCTTTTTCTTTTTCCGCTAGTTCTTTCGCGGATTTCTCTTCAATAAGCTGTTGTGTGAGACATTCTTTATCTTCTAGCAGATTTTCCGTAATTGCCACCTGGTTCAATAGTTTCTTCTCGATTGTTGCCTTATCAGACACAAGTGCATTTTTTTCTTCTTCGTAAATCTTTCTAACAGATCTTTCTTCTGCAAGATTCTGAGTTAGTATAATCTTTTCATTTAGAAGCTCATTTTTATGTGCAACTAATATCTTAATCTCTTCACTATGGTGTTTCTTTTCTGTTTGAAGACTATCTCTAGCAGCCTTTTCTTCTAAGAGCTGGTTCTGTAGGACCTCTTTCTCTTTCATACCAACGGCATTCTTTATTTCTTCGCGAGCTAGTGACTCTACCAGTTTAAGTACTTCTTCTTTGTTTTTCTTTTCAGTTTCTTTCATTTCTTTAGTCATGATTTCAAGTTTTTTAGTTAAAGCTTCTTTTTCATTCTTCACTTCAGAAATATTCTGTTGTAAAGATGTAAGTTCTTGTGTTAATTTGCTGATCTGTTCGTCTTTCAATTCAAATGTTTCTTTTGTCTCCACCTTGTATTTCTCCCAATTTAATGTAACGTTTTCATAATCTTTTCTGATAGATTCCAACTGATCAGTGTGCACTTTGAGTTGTCTTTCCAATCTGTCGATGATACAATCTTTTTCTTTTAATATAACTTCATGATTGCTATTATCTTCTTCGATAGCGAAATGTAACTGTTCGTTTTCCTTTTGCAATGCATCTATTGCTTGTTTCTTACAATCATGTAACTTTTTAACTTCTTGTTCCAGTTCATAATTTAATGATTGCAAATCGGTAAGTCTTTTTTGTAACTCTTTTGTCTCAACAGTTTTCTGATGAGCCAAATCCCTGATAAGTTGATCTTCTTTAGATATTCTCTCTCCTAAAACACGAATTTCTGAAAGAAAACAAATGTTATTTGTTATTATTATAATAAATTAAAAATGAAAAAAAAACTCATTCTCGAGTCATACACACATAAAAATAATTTAAAAGAGCTTACCTTTACATTTAGCTTCAACAGTTTTCATAGCCAATTCAAGTTCCATTTTCAAAGTTGATATTTCACCATTCTTGGTAGAAATTTCGTGATTCAATTGAGATGTAATATTTTCTAGTTGTGTGCATTGATTTTGATATTCTTTTTCAATCTTGTTTTTATATGAAATTTCTTCATCCAACTTTTGGGCCAAAGCATCCCTTTCTTTGTGTAGTAAGCTTATATTTTCTTTATCAACCTCTAAAGTTCTTTTAAGGTTTTCAATTTCGTTGTTTAATGTATGAATTTGATGATCTTTATTTTTGATAGCTTTTCTTGAACTAGAGCTTAGTTCTTTTATGGATTTTTCAGTGTCATTTAGTTTTCCCATCAGTTTAGACATTTCAGTGTCAAAGTTCTTCTCAAGTGCTGCATATTTATGTTTTTCTTTGGTCATGTTTTGGTCTAAGCTTCGAATTGCTAAAATGAAAAACACAGAAATACATTAGTAGTGACAACCAATCAATTGGCTTACATAAAATAATCAACCTATACCACTGCTGTGCACGGGTCTCCTCTCAGAATCAGAAGTCAGTGTGGTGGACAATAGCCTAATCCCTCCCGATTGAAATAGTTAGAAAGAAAAATAGTTAAAAGGTAAGGTGGCATCGTACGACACTGAACTGTAAAGTAAGTCGTGTCGGTTGAGAAGTAAGGTAAGTTGCCTCTCATATCACCCACGTCACCTTATGACGTAAATTCAGAATGTGAAGGCAAAATTTCAATCATGCGGGTAAGATTCGCGGTGGCTTAGAGGTCAGAGCGTCTGGTATATCAAACCAGAAGACGCAGGTTCGAATCCTGCCCGCGATTGAATTTTTTCCTTTACTAAAATATAACTTAATGCGGGTTGGTAGACATCCACGCCGTCGAGAAATACTCTCAGGCATGTTTTCCTTCACCGTTTAAGCGTATCTTAATTATATAGGCGTAGATAAAGAATATGATTACCATTATTACCTTTTTTGTTTTCATCAATTGTTTTGGACATTTTTTCACATTCTGCTTGCAATTGTGATATCTGTTTGGATTTTGTGACCAAATCATGCTCTAGTTTGGCTTTTTCCTCATTCATTAAATCTATTTTGGTCTGTAAGGCTTCTTTCTTAGCTGTCATATTAGAAAGTTTACGATTATTATATTCAATTGTCTCATTTTTATCGGAAATTTCATCCTCGAATGACTTATTAGCAGTTTCGAGTGTAATGTTAAGTAAATCTATAGTCTTATTTTTTTCTGTAAGATCGTTAGACATTTTAGTCAATTCATGATGCAGATTTTCTATTTCTGCACTCAACTTACAATTAGAATGTCTCTCCTCTTTTAGGTCAGTCTCTATGGATTCAATAACTGTCTCTTTTTCTGTCAACTTTATTTTTACTTTTGAGAACTCTACCGTAAGTTTATTTAATTCTTCCGATAGAAGTACTTTCGCCGATTGTAATTTCTGGAGCTCCTCTTGTAATCCTATTTTAAAATGTATTTCGTCCTGTAAATGTGTCTGCAATGTGTTTATTGTGGCATTTTTTTCGTCCAATTCAAATTTAAGTTTTTCAGACTCTTCTCCGAAATTGTTTTTAAGATTTTCTCTCTCCTTGAGTAGTTCTTCAAATCTAGTGGTTTGTTTGTCTATTTCAGATTCCAAAATGAGTTTGCACTGTTCCAAGTCCTTGCAGTGGTCTTGCAAATTAGCTGCTGATGTTTTAAAATGATCAATTTCTTTCAATATTGTTGCAATGTTTTGTTCCAGACTTTGTTGCATTGCATTCATTTCATCAGTTTTATCTTGTAATTTATTTTCAACTTCACGTTTCTGTTCTTCCAGTTGTCGTATGTTAATGTGATATTTGTTAGAGTGCTCTTTTTCTTTTCTTAAATCCATTTGCAGAGTTTCAATCATTTCACCCTTGCCAAAAATATTGTTTTGCAGTTCAACAAGTTCATTATTTCTGTTTAATACCTTTTCGTTTAATTTCATCATTTGATTCTCGTAGCTATCTCTCATACTTAATCTAGCCTGCTTCTCTGTTTCAATTTCCGTTTTAAGTCCTGCTATTATGTTTTCTAATTTGTTAGTTTCATTAGAAAGACTTTGCAGAAGAGACAGTTTTTCTTCTTGCAGTGTTTTAATTTCTTGCATCTTCTTATCAATAATTTTCCGTGAGTAGTCATTGTTATCTTTAATTTTTTGTTCAAGTTCATTGATCTCATTATTCAGTTTCATAATTTCTTCGCCATAATGAGACTTCAATTTATTTTTCTTTTCAATTTCTTCATTGATACGGTGTTTGAGATTTAAAATATTCTTTTCCTGCTCTGATATTATTTTTTGGAAGGTATGTTTTTCACTTTCTGATTTCTGATTCAGTTCATTCATCCCATCCTACAATAAAAGTATATTTTATTCCGGTTAATATTTCTGAGAAGATGTAAGGTTTACTTGAATAACTTGCCAACAACAAAGTATTAGGTAACCTACCTGTAACCTTTGAAGTTGCTGTTTGAGAGCTTCAACTTTAGCTCTTTCTTCACTAAGCTGTACCTCTATGACATTAGCGCAGGCCTCACTACACACAGCTACAAATAAGAAATATGATATCTCAATTTAATTTTAACGATATACGTAATTATTATATTTGTAGTGTGTAATTCTTTATTCAAATTAAAATTCAAATCTTTATTGCATTCATATGTAATTAGAATGTTACAGTACGCGCGGCATAAGTTGGCCGGAGTGAAGTTCGCCGTTTTAATGCGCAGTGGATTGTTTACGTTAAAAATTGTGTACTGCGCAACCAAAAACTGACAAACAGCTAACTTCAGTCCGGCTTAGTTATGTCGCGCGTACTGTACAAGTCACGACACAAAAAGGTTGTGGGTGTGGGTGTCGGGGGTTTCTTTAAATTTTTAATTTAATGTAGTTATGTATAGTCTACAACTATTATGAATAATGTTCATGAGACTCACACAAATTTTGTTGCAAGGACTGTATGCTGGCGTCAGCGTCGTCACACTCAAGCTGGCTGGTGTCCAGTCCGTTGAGTCTGTTGTGTTGCCGCAGCTCCGTCACCAGCTCCCTGAGCGACTGCACGTGACGTCGCTCCGTGTTCAACTCTTCGGCCAGTTGCACTGCGCGGGCACTCTCCTGCTGGCTCATGGAGAGCCACTTGTCGCGGTCTTGCTTTAGCTCGTCTATCTAGATTGTTATTCATTGGTTCCAATAATGCAATTTCAGCAAATAGATCTATTTTTACAAGTTAATGTTGTTCCATTTTTTTAATATTAAATTCGGCCAGCGAGAGCCAACGCCAAACAAAAAAAAGTCAAAGTTTCTTAAAGCATTGTGTGTTCATAATAACTCATTATGATCAAATAATCATAATACTGCCTCATTAGTTTAGTGCCCCAAGCGCGACTACTACGTTAGAGGTCCTAATTTCGATTCCCCCAACATTATATTTCTTATTCTTTTTATTATCCTATTATAGGCAATTTATTTATTTTCACCTTAGCTTTGTAAGTGTCTCTCTCATAGACAGTGTCATCCAGCATCTCCTGCGTGTGCACGAGACGTTCTTCCATGTCCTGCAGCTGCCGCGCCAGCTTCCCGGAGGAGTCAACTTCGGCCTCCGCGCCCCGAGGAGCCTGCTCCTGTCCGCAACACATCGATATCTTCGCCTTGAGATTCATGATTTCCAGCTTGTACTGCTCCTTGTCCTTTGCTGTATGGGAGAAAGAAAGAGGACTTTTTGTTTAGTAACTTGTATAGTTCTTGCAATCTACAAAGGTACCACCAACTCTTGTTTCACTGGGACTCCACACCGAAACACTACAGCAGAAGCATACAAGTGATGACGCAAGTATATTTTTAAAGTATTTAAATTGCTCTCTTCCTACTTAAACGAGGAGAAAAGAGAAGACTAATAGAAAAGCGACCTTCTATTACGATATAGTATAGTTCCAATAGTGTAACCGTGGATTTCTGAGTTAGGCTTTCAGAACGGCCGCGCAGATATACATATAATCGTAATCGAAAATCGTATAGTCTTAACGTCATAAAAAACATAACTCTCTTTTGTTTTCGCGCTGTCGAGTAAAAAGTGATTGGTTATGGCGAGACCTGCAGCACGGCTGTCCAGCACACCAACGATGGCAGGGAGACATTAAGAGACAATTCCGCCTCAACCTCCTTCCTTGAAAAGGCTATGGTTGGGGCCATGGTCATAGCGAATGTTATTCGCTACCTTCGTGCCTACAAGGCCAGTGAAGGAAAGTGCGATATTTGTCGGTACGACTCCGTTATACCCTCCGTTATACATAAGGATTTTCCATCCCCAAAAAAGGTATCCTTGTTGGTTGTTATTTTTTTTTATACCACTAAGGTTTTCTAGCGGCGGTAGCCTAATGGCTAGGGTGTAGAACAGCTGTCATGTATGGCAACATAGGAGACATGCTGCCATACATGACAGCGGCGGTAACAAAACGGAGCTATGTTATTTGGCTACGATTTTCTGCAAGGTGGAGGTACTTCCCCAGTCGAGCAGCTCCAATTGTGAGTGGAATTATTCGATTCCGCTATGCCCTACCTCTCTTAATTACCTCTGTTAATTTTGTGCTTATGTTTGATAATGTGTAAAATTCCAAGAATATAAAAAATCTTGTATTTTACTATTACTTTTCTAGCTAGCTTGGATACATAAGCGCCACATTTCGTCATTAATCTCGTGCCGAAAGTATGGCTAAGACGGGAAATTGCGACGACAAAATTTAGTTAGTCTCCCTGCCTTCCAAGGCTGTGCAGAGCAGATGGATCGCCTGATGGTAAGCCATTACCGCCGCCCATGGACACCCGTAACACGAGCGGAGTCACAAGAGCATTGCCGGCCTTTTAAAAGGGGAATGGGCCTCCGGTAACCTCAATCGGCGTGAAACAACGTAAGCATTGCCTCACGCCGGTTTTCTGTGAGACTCTGGTCGAGCCGGGCCATTCGTGCCGAAGCATGGCTCAGCCACAGTAAAAATGTAATGTACCAATAACGCAAAACTTGTTTATACTCATGTCAAGTTTTAGGTACTAGACATGAATTTTAATAATCCTTCCTTTGACCTCAGCAATGGTAATAAAATGCAGGAAGTCATTAGTCAATCTTTGTGTGTTTGTTATGTTTACAACCAGCAACAACAAAGTTTAACTTATTTAAAGAGTTAAAAAAATCTGCCAATAGGATGCATGGTCTTAAAAAATTTAAGTCCAAAGACCTATTTCCTATGACTGCATAAGATTGGTCATCTTGTTTTATCGCAAGGCAAATACGTCGCGGGATCAATAGCAGGTTAACATGGATTTCGAATCTCAATCCTTCAAAATTAAATAAAGACATTCAGTTATGATTGTAATAGGTATCTAGCTTTTTCCTGTAGTTTCACTCGCAACACAATTGACTTTTAAAGACAAAAGGTAGGTAGCTCATGTCTTCCTCCTAGTTCCGCAGTTTAGGCGATCAGACAGACAGAGTTACTGTGGCATTTATAAAACAATTATTATATCCTTATTTCTTAAGACTGTATATACTCAAAATATTAGAATTTAATGTATTTTAAGAACTATGAATATCACATAATATACTTACTATAGATAAATTGTGGAGCCTAATGAGGCTCTAGTTATTTTTATTTATATAATAATAATTATTAGTGTCCGACCGAAACTGGATTTTACGACCGAAACCGATACCGAAACCAAATTTCGGCAACGGTCTCAGTTTCGGCCGAAACCGAAACTTCCTTACAAGGATCATGTTTTGAAGAAAAATAAATAAAACGATAGTATAATCAGTCAGTTTTATTTTTTTTATTGATAAACAACATAACCACCCCTCATTTAAGAAAAAAATATTAATTGCGCCTTAAAAATATTGCATAAGGCGATGACTAATAATTTCAAGTAGGCATCTGTAGGTATTTATATTTGTTGACTATTATGAATTTGCACTCGATTTTAGTTTTGGAGTAGGCAATAAATAAGGTTTTAAATAGAAAACCAGAAATGAAATAATTTTATTATACGGATACTTAGGTAGGTAACTATGTAAGTACCTACTCATTTAATTATAAGTGTGTAAATTTTACAAAAAAAAAGCAATTAAGTACGTAGGTAAGTATTTAACTGTACTTGCCACTTGGATACATTCCTTCATAATTATTATTAAAAGAACTTTGAAACTCTTTGAAATTCTATTCTATTCTATTCTATTCTACTCTTAATCCTTAATAATTATTTTCACCACTTATGCACTAGTAAGTACCTAGTACCTAACTAATGTTTGTTTAGGTATAGCATTAGCGAGTGATTTAAATTAACCGAAAAAATATTTAGGTAGGTTAAACTTGATTCTATATATATACTATAATATAATCTATGTGTTAGTTTGTTATATTAAATTATTTTTTGATGTTTACTACCTATTCTTATGCTTTACCACGTGATAAAATTTACCGAATTAAAAATAAATCACACGAAATCTCACATCAACCAAAACGAACTGCAAACACAAGCCAGTCAAGACATGAATAGGTATGTGGACGTGGTAAAGTTTTTCGTAGCTTGGAGGGAATTTACCGCGTCGAACATGACCGAGCACAGCGCAATAACTCCCGAATGAAGTTTCGGTTTCGGTCGTAGTTTCGGCAGGTTTACCACCGAAACCGAAACCCGTTTTTTTTGTCGAAACTCGACCGAAACCGAAACCGAAACTGAACTTTCGGGCGGAAACTCATAATTATTATAAAACAGTTCAAGGTTCTAAATTTAATTTCACTGAAAAGTCTGGTAGTTCCTAGACTCTATAAAAAAAGTACTTACATAATTTCTCCAGTCTTGTGTTAGTTCTGGTCAGTTCTTCCTGCAGATAGTTGCGGTCAAACCGCTCTGCATCCAGAGCAGCCTGCAGTCTGCGGACTTCTCCATGCAATGAGCGCAGCACTGGGGGTGTCTCTGCCACCTTTATGTGTTCAGTAGCCATATCTGCGCCACATGCATCTGGCAATAAAAAAATTACTTACATCTAGAACAAATAAATGATATTAACTTATAAAAATCATGATTTTATAGTAATAGTAATAGAGAACAGAACATTCTCGAAAGAAGATATTGAATAATAACTTTTACCTTAGTCTGTCTGTACCTTATGAGAATAATATTGACTTCTTTTTTTATCCTGGCAGCTGTTGTATCTGCATGTCAGTACAACAACTTTTTATAAGGCCAGCTGTTGAAATTGTTTATGTAACATAAAAAATTGCAAATACATTTTGTGCTTGTCGTGCTTGTCAAGTATTAATAATACTTCCCCTTTAGCAGCTGCTGAGTCTTATAATACAGGTACCTGACAATATTATATGGAGTAAAAGTTACCTATTATAGCTGCCTGTACATCCCTACAAGTGATAGGTGAGCATTCCATCAGACTCCTATTGAACTTCAGTATGATCTCCTGATCATCGCCACTCAGCTTACTGCACATTGCATTCTTTATGTCCACATCCTTAGAATTCACGCACACAAAGAAAAGTAGCAATGATGCCACAAGGTATGTCTCATCCTCATTGGTTGCCTCAACTGTTCCATTTTCAAATTTAAATTCTGGATACTTCTCCAAAACGAACTCTACGACGGTATGCGCTTCCAGAATAGAAGACTTGGATTCGTCTAAGTTCAGATTCTCACGTAAATGAGAAATTATGTTCAATAAAGATTCTATGTTAACGGTACGTTCATCTTGGTCGGTTTCATTAAAATAGCAGTTTATCTAGAATAAACAAGGAAAGCGATCAGATTTTAGCAGTTACATTCGTACAGAACAAGAATCACCGACAATAAAAAAAACATCCGCTTCTTACCCAGTTGCTAATAATATGCTTCCATTTTTGTAACATGGTACACAAACTATTTAATTTTTATCACTTTATTATTTTTAAGCCCAGTTTTAAAAAATCCCATGTGAATGTAACGAAAATACTAATAAACAAAAAACAAACAATTTCACAACAGTCGTTTTCAATGAAATGTTGTTAGTCACCGTTGCAGTTTGAATTCTTGTTTTTTTTTTCAACCGTTGTTGTCGAAAAGTCATGTCTGTCAGTCAGCATTGTATTGTCATTCATCGATCTAAAAAAACAATAGACAACTACCTAAAAATAGTTGAATAACATTAATAAAATATTAATTTGTTATTATTTAATAATTATACTACTAATTAGGGTTTATTTTTATATGGGGTACATCGTATTTTGATAAAATTTAACTATGTACTATAGAACATATTTCTGAACGAACCAGCTGAGCAACTTGACATTGAGACTCTGAGGGACGTTGACTTAACGACTGACGTTGGCTGTTCTATGTTGTTGACAGTTGTACATTTTTTTGTATGGATTTTTATGACCTGGTAACATAGACCTTTATGTCATGTCTTTCTTTTATGTAGTTTAAAAAACATCACTATAGCCCCAGTAAAACAATGGAAACTTCACTAGGGCTTCGATGGAGTTTGGAAATGAACACAAAAGTCACGATTTTCAATTTTATATCATTTGCCTACACTCGCACACGTTCACGAACACTTAATGGTTAACTATCTACTATAATTACACATTAAACTTCGGGGAAACAAGTTTTGGCAAATATTAAAAAAACCGACAAAGTGCACTTTACATTTTCTCGCCTAAACTCCTAAATAGTACTTGTTTACTCCTGAAACTTGACACTGGCAAATACACAAAAAGTGTGGCGCCATATCCCTCAATGGAGCCTTATTAGGATTTAAAAAAAAATTATGGTCACATCACATCACATCTCAATTCATTTCACTTCCTTCACTCTAAGTGATTGAATGCGTAAGCGTATGCGTAGTCTGTGAATTAAATTAAATTCGGTTATGAGTGTTACTTTAAATCTGTACTAATATCTAGTTACTGTATACTTTACTATGTCAACTACCCGTGCCGCTGGGATTGTTATCTTTAGACAGGTGAATCAAGCTGTACAGTTTTTAATGTTACAAACTTCCTACGGAGAACACCACTGGACTCCACCAAAAGGTACTTAATTACACTATTGTTACTTACACTATTGTTTGCTACTATTACAATATGTATATAATTCTGGTTAAAATTGTTTAAAAGGTCATGTGGATCCTGGAGAATCAGACTGGATTACAGCCCTAAGAGAAACAAAAGAAGAAGCTGGTTTATCTGAAGATGATTTAGAAGTATAATTCATTTATTTACATCAACAATAAACTATATACATTATAAAAAAAAACCTATTAATATACACTATTTACATAATAAATACAATAATACAATGCTGCCAGTCTTCTGGACACCTTCCCGGACGACAGCTATGGCGAGGAATTGGACGCCTAGTCACGCCTCGTGTCTTAGATTTATTTATATAGCTTTTTACATTCAAGTAATTTATTTAAAAGTATGTTTAATGCTATTTAATTTGTCAACAATATTTTTTGTCATGTTGTGTTTTACAGTACTTAAATATAATTAAAATATACCTTAACCCTACAAATGCTGCAGAGCCATCAGGGAAAAAAAGTTAGTTGAAATTTGAAGGTGGGAAAATTTCTATTACAAGTCATTCAAGGTTTGCTAATGAGTGATGGAGTGCAGTAATCTGGATAGTAAAACTCGCATATTGTTTAGGGAATACAATATGTACTGTGCTCCAAAAGTCAAATACTGATGTTACATGCAAAACCAGACAGGGTGGCTAAGGGGCAAGGGGCTTTGAACCCCCAAACCCCTGCCTAGCATGTACTTATTTTACTTACATGGTGAATAATCATAAATAAAGTGTCCTTGCTGTCTAAGGGAGTATAGGAAAATAAATTTATCCTGGGTATTTAGAAAATGAATAACATCATACTTTATTAATATCCTATTTATTGCAGGTATACAAAGATGTTTCGAAAATACTTAATTATAAGGTGAAAGGTAAACCAAAGCAGGTTGTGTACTGGCTGGCAAAGTTGAGAAATCCCCAAGCAGAGGTGAAGTTGTCTGATGAGCACCAAGATCTTAAATGGCTTCCATTGCAGGAAGCGCAAGAAATAGCTGGATATGTGGACATGAAAAATCTTTTAGCAGAGTTTGATGAAAAAGCTAAAGTGTTAATATGAAATGATGGCTAATATACAATAACTATGCCATAAATTTGTATCAATCATTGTAAATAAATGAGGAATAAGCTTGTTATTGTTTTGGATGCTTAGTACATAATTAGTAGGTATAAATAATAAAATTTACAGGTATTGTTTTTCAATTTAATTTTTCTTATATTGAAAATAATATTTTTTTATATCACAATCAATTTGGCGACACGTTTGGTGTAGCGGCGGAGCGATCGGCTTCCACGCCACGTGTTGTGGGTTCGATCCCTACACTGAGCAAATATTTGTATGATCTACAGGTTTTAGAATTTGTGCACCCACGATAGAAAATCCTAGTGAAGTTCTTTTTCAGTTTTTAAAAATAACTGAAAAAGAAGTCACGACTGTCCTTTTCGGGGATTGTAGATATTATGAAAATAAGATATAAAAAGGAGTATGTAGTGTACCTATACAGGTGTCCCAGACCAAGTCGTATATAAGGAAATCTGGGATGGGGGGGTCATTATCTATTCAATAATACTTATGTATAACATCCGGCTAAACTTTGAAATTATTAATTAAAAAAAGTTACGTTTTTTAGTTGAATTTATGTCATCGTGAAAAGACTTCCACAGAGAGCCCTCAAATTTGGCTCGGAATATCTTTAACCTCTGGTATGCGGGAGCTATTTTGATAAATAAATTTGTCAAATGTCTCCGTGGGTGGTTCGCGCGATGTCGGCGCGGGTGCATTGAAATCATGATATCTCTAAATATTTGTATGGTAGCTACAAAAGATATATATACCGCTGAATTCCTTATTAAATAAGCTATCCTTTAATACTTACATTATTACAATAGTAAATTCATAGGTATTAGCAATATTATTCCAAAGAAGTGTAAGCATATTTTTTTCCAGTTTCTTAGCTGTAATAAAATAAAACGATTGTAATATGAAGTTTTTGTTTTATTTACATAATAATACGTAAATTACACAAAGCAGTAAAAAACCCGCACCACCCCATACATTCTTTTTTCACAACAAGCTTTACAAAAAAGTAACGTAATTTATGACTCCGACCCGCCGAGCAAAAAAGCGGTATGTTTACACTTCAATTCTGAGAACACCGTGAGTGAATGGGGCCTGTCTGTTATCAGTTTATGTTATAGTTTAGTCGTCGTACTCAAACTTTGGGTTACAGACCCAATTATGTTGGATTTAATCTAAATATAAATTTAGATTCAACAAATTTATGAAGTGTAGAAGTCAAATTATACAAAAATAAGGCATGTCTTCATACAAAATCAGACAATTTCACTGCAAAAAGTGCCATGCAGTGATAAAATATTATGGAGAAGGCATCAGTGCTTTCACACCAGACTGTATTGTTAGAAAATTCAATGTGATTAGAATAACGGTATTCATTGATCTGTCTATTTTTAAGCAAAAGAGTGGGATACAAAAAAAACATTAACCGATTTCAAAAAAGAAGAGAGTCACTGACTGCTTTACAAACTGCACTTATAATGTTTTACGGATTGTGAACACTGCTGGACATAGGCCTCTCCTAAAAAGTAATGTGAGGATGATGCGTTCGCAGTCCACTGTTGGACATAGGCGTCTCCCCAGAAATAATGTGAGGATGATGCAGTCGCAGCCCACAGCTGGACATAGGCCACTCCCAAGTTACACCACTAAAACGAACAAGGTTTAGGTACAAAAATATATACATACATAGATATATAATAACTAAGAATGTAAAGCGACAAAACAGGGGGACAGACATGCAGTTTTGTTGCAACCTACACAATAAGTTTGTACCCGTTTCTTGCACATGGAGCAGACGCGCCGATTCCGAGCGGTATTTCCAGGCAGAAACGGGTACTCGGCCAGGTGATGTGATTTTACATCGAAAAATCCTGGCCGTTAATATGCAGGTGCAACAAAGGAAGGAGAAGAATGTTTAGAAATGATAGATTTTACAAGAGAAATCCTAAAAGTGCGATGAGTGAATTTAGATGATGAAGATGAAGAAGATTATACAAGAACGTAACTATATAAAACAGAAACGTTAAGGAGTCCACGGAAAAGTTTTTTGTACCAAATCCTTGTTCGCTTCCTTTCAAGTGGGTACTTACATAGACAACATTTGTGCGTTGTTTCTTTCTTGTCCACCCCACCCATCATGATATTGTAATCCATTATCAGAATGGGTTTGGTGGCACCTCTGAGACGAACGACGGCATTGCCATGGTATGTAGATTGTCGCCACGCGGTTTTGATTCCTCCATACCATCACATCGACATCGCCCGACGTGAAGCCGGTAATTTCTCCCGGCCGCATGTTTCCCTTCGTTAATTGGCTCAAAACCACGAACGAACTGCCGATTGGTCCGCAATGTGTCAACGCAATCAAATCCTATATTTTTCACTTTTCGCGCAAGAGCTGGCAAATTATAAAAATTATCCATCCATACTATGTAACCCTTGTTTTCAAGCCCATGTAAGAGCTTCAAAACAATTGTCGACGTAAATCCGTCAAATGGACCTGGATTGGGTAGTAGACCTTTTATGAGCGTGAATCTCAAACCGCCATAAATAACCGATTTGAGATTCACACAACTCATATGTCTTAAAACCCACTGTGGCGGCTTTGTTTGGAATGAATTGGTTGATGTCCAACCAACCCTTCCATTGCAGCAGTGACTCGTCTATGGCAATATTTTGTTTGGGTATATACATCGTTTGAAATTTGTGATTTAGGTGTGACAGCACTCGTTGTATTTTATATAACTTTGCCTCGGAAATCTCCAGTTGTAATGGCCTATCATTAAAATGAACACATTTTCCTAATAATTGAAACCTTCTTAGAGTTATATGTACATTAAATCCGGGTGTAACAAATATGTCAACAGTGGCATTCCAGTACTCGTCCAACCTGGATTTTACCACAATCCCCATCGCCAGCACAATGGCGAGATACACATAGAGTTCGTCTACTGATGTATCTCGCCATTCGCAGATGCGACTGCCGGGATGGAGATTGTTGGTGTCGAGTAACTGTTTTGCCACTTCCTGAGCATACTTATTTGTCTCCGAGGCAATGTATAGCAATGAATGTGTCATAAGGGTCGACACATGGTGTTGACGGACCAACATTAATTTGGGAAAACGGTTCTCTCCTCAATTCAAGTGGAATTTGAGAATCAGGAAACGAATTCCAAACGAAATCAAACAATGCTGAAGGCTCTTGGGTGGGCTGCATGGATGACTCCGAACTTCATTGACTGACACATCATCGTCCGGAGTCTCCATGACAGCCCGGATACTTCTCAGAATAGCCGCAATCACGATCTCCGTATCGTCTTCGTCATCACTGTCGGTCTCCAGTTCACTTCCTGATTAACCAAATGATAGGTTGATGTACAATCCCCAACAGAAGTAAACTTCATCAGAAGGTATAACAAATCAGCAGCTACTTACCAAAGTTTAAATTAAATTAAATTTCATCGTCCCGGAGTCCCGACAGTGACGACCGCATTCGTGGGGTTGGCGTCCCACTCGCACCACATTCCACAAACCTGAAGCAATAGTAGGTAAAGTATGGTATCATTATTTTACTTTGAACTGTCAAGTTACTGAATACAATCAAATAACTCGGAGGAAAGACAAACCAAAGGTGAAGTGCTCATTTTTTTTCTAATTGTCATTTTGACTACCAAAACTACATATTTTTACCTTTGTCGCTGCTAAGTCTGTCGATTATATTATTATTATTACTGGTTTCCAGCAGGGATTCCAACTCAGGATTTTCCTCCCAAATTTAGGTAGTAAGTAAATGAACGAGATTTTTTAGGGGCTTTTTATTTATGGGAATTTCTGATAATCCAAATTAGTCAATCATATTAAATTTATTGACCTAGCTACTTATCGACAGTCTAGTTATTAGTAAGGAAGTTATTTCATAAATCAAGAATATTCAAGAAATATTATATTTTTTACGTTAGGTAAGGGTTTTCGACTTGGCGTTGGATAAATATTTTTGGGAGTCGGCACAGAGCACTTAGAGATACTAGGGAGTCGGTAACACTGCTAGTCAGTCTGTCATCTGACAGTTGTCATTTGGCAGATACTATCTGTACCTACTCAATACTGTGGTCTGTGCTGTGCTGTCAGGAGGTACTATGTAATGAACGAAAACAAACACAACCAAAATTATACATTTCGCTGATTTATATCAATTTTATTTCTACATTTTCCAAAAATAATCATAAAATGGATACAAATGATGGAGAATCTAAACTTGTGATAAGTGAAAGCATTGGTTCGAACAAAGAAAGTACTTCTGGAAAGAGTAAAGCAAAGACCCGCGGCAAAAAACGAAAACGGTATTTTCTCACTTACACTTTAGATTTAATAAAAATAGATTTTTTGTTTTTTCTTTCGGCTTTATTTAAATTAATGTTTAAATTATATTCATGTTATTCAAAGTCATGTCATTACTATTGCATTCTACTATAATCTGCAAATAGAGATAGTATTAGTGGATTTAGGCAAGTTTTTCAATTCAATTGTTAATATTATTGTTATAATATTATACATTAAAATAATTAAAAGAGAGGTCTTCCTTTTGGTAGCTGTATTAATATTAAAATGTCATTTTTTTTCTATTATATAGATTTGATTTAATTCAGTTTAATATATTCCCTCTTCCTCCATCAAGATTTTTTAATTAGAATGTCATGTTTTACATAGTCAAAAGCTTGGGTCTGTAATGACATCCTCAGGTTATTATCGTACCTGTGTATGTGTAACTGTATCTATATCTGTTAAATATGTAGTTTAACAGATATAGATACAGCTCGCTTAGTGTACTTTAGTTATTTCCATAGTGTGATGTTGTATGGTATTCTACTGTGGGGGAATGCTGCCGATATCCAAACTATTTTCGTGCTGCAAAAGAGAGCTATTCGGTCAATTTACAATTTAAGTCCCAGACATTCACTGAGGGAAAAATTTAGGGAGATTAATATACTGACTGTTCCTTCACAATTTATTTGTGAAAATTTATTATATGCACACAAGAATACTAATCTCTTTACAAAATGTTCTGATATCCATAATCTTAATACTAGGAACAAGAATAAATTTGTTGTTCCTGCTGCCTGGAGCCTGGTCTCCAGAAAATCAGTAAATCATTCAAATGTCAATGTATACGCTTGTACAATAAAATCCCAACTAACATACAAAAATTAAGTCTTAATAAATTTAAGTCTATTGTTAATGTGAGACACAGTCTCCGTGACTGTGTCTCAAAAGATTCTATTCAGTAAGAGATTATTAAGATGACAAAAATGCAAATTTTACACTTAAATAAATAATGCAATTAAATTAATGTTTAAAGGAATTTATGTAAATGTGAGTATGATGTAGGCTAGATATACTATGTCTTTTAACTTTTAACTGTCTCGAGTTCGTGTTTTCGAGATTTTTTAATGTGGCCTACGCAAATGTTCCGCCGATCTGGTATCGTCGTGTGACGGATTGTAGAGCTCCCTATAATATGGTCGAGCTACACAATGTCTGATGCATGCGTGCCGTCGGATGGGACTGGTCTACTCAAAGTCACTATGGATCTTTCTTCAAAAGGCCATTTCAGACACTGCCCTGCATTGTATAACTCACATATTCTTATACTATTATGTCTGGACTTCAAAAGAAACCATGATTCTCTGAGTTTGTTTCGGTGTTTCTTCTCAGAGGTCATCAGCTAGGAAATACCGACACCATCTAGTACTTAAAAAAAGACATGTAAAAGCATCCTTGAGAGATCTATTTACAGAAATAAATACCATTTCATTTCATTTCATTATTGTTTGGTTTCCCTTGCGCCCATGTTTAGTTTCTGTGAAATCAGTCAATCCGTTCTTGATACAAAATGTATGACAAAATGAATTCCCTTTATATTTTTTCTTTATAGTTGGTAGATTATAAGTAACTTTATAGATAGTTATTCTGATATTCAGGGCAGAGACAAAACCAACAAATCAAATATCATGAAAATCCATCCAGCCAGTGTAATTAACCCAACTTTGTTTTATATATGTATAAAGATTTATTACAATATTTCAGTCAAAACAGTGAAAGTAGTAGTGAGTATGAAGAAGTTCTTCCAGAGAACTACTTGGAGGTGGAGAGGAACCTCCATGCATCTGCTATTAAAAATAATTTAGACGAAACCAGTGTCAGAAAAATTATAAAGGTATGTAAACTATTAGTAGGTTAGTATGCAAACTTTATCTTGATACTTTTTAAAAATTTACTTTATTATATTTATTTAATTTTTAGAATGCACAACAACGTTTTTCTCTTGTAATCTAATAATACCATTAAGAGTAGGATCATAATTATATGTATAATTTATTAACCCTTTGACCACTACATCAAAACAGAAAAAGAGTGCCTTCAGCGCCAAACTCTGAATTCATCCTTTAAAATCTGTCACCCAGTTGCAACCGCGGCATGCTGGGCACTTTGGTTTGTCGTCTGTACATGACTGTGTGGTGGAAAGGTTAAAAGTCTAGTTTCCCAGTGCAGGTCTGAAATTTTATAAATGAATACCATAAAACTGAAAACAATATAATTCCAGAAAGTGGTAACAAATGACCGCGTATTGGCCTTAGTCAAAATGCGGGAAGAAGAAGACTCCGGTCCCGAGGAAAATAATTTAAGACCAAAGCTTACTAGGGCTAAAGTCAAGTAAGTATTTTATCACTTATTATAGCACATATTAGAAAATACACTGTTTAGTTAAAAAAATCCCATGAAACCTGTTACAATACTTATATCACATACAGACCACACCTGTATTCTCTGAAGGATTAGGCAGAGTTATACTAATGTACACCCGCAGCTTGGCAGTATATTTAGGTCCCATGTAATAAGGGGCGAGCCTATTACTGTTTGGCTGAAATCCAAACTCCGAGCTGTTACTGAGAATTTCATATTAAAACCAAATAACACTGCTCAACCTGGGAATCTAACTCAGAATCTCTAGTTCAGCAGTCACACTAGATAAGAGATAAGATAAGATAATGAGGAAGTTCCTGGCAGTATATATTTTGAGAAAATAAGGTATAGGGACCTCATTTTCTCAAAATATATACTGTTTCGAGGTTTCAATGTACAGTCAACAGTACATAAAGGTATCCAAAACTGTCAAATTTATTCAATCAATCTTCAATTTTATCTCCAAATATTAGAGTTTATTATCCATTGAGAAAATTTGACAGTAGGTGGTAACTTGATGTGCTGTTGACTGTACAAATAATGTCACCTTTTTAATAATATTTACTGTAACAAATATTTCATTTGTAGGGAACTAATGAAAGTTTCTCCTAAGACAACAGCCTGGAACTTGGAGAAATTGGAGCTGACTCCTATCAAGCATATTCCTGTGAAGACGAGGCCTGAAGTGAAAGCTCTTATTGCCCAGGAGTTGCCTGAAGATGAGGATGATGACGAGTATGAGCCTACCCATGATGATGTTCCGGTTGGTAGTCTAAAAAGTAACCTTGAGGATCTAGTAACATTTTGTGGCCATATTTTCAAAAAAGGCCGATATTTGAACATTTCTTTTGTTATTAAGATAAACTAAATTATGTTCTTGGTATCCTTATAAATTACATTATGGTAAAAACCCTGGCGAACCCGAAAGGTGCATATACATAGGTAGCCCGACCACATCACCAAATAAAATAAGAAATATTAAATATTCATGAAAGTAAACATTAATGATGTTTAAAATTCACGATTGTCTTGCACAAATTGCCACAATTACCCCAAAATTTAGCATTTTTTTAAAATGTGTTAAAGCAATATAGACCTTAGCATGTTTGGCACGGATGGTGTCGCTAGGTATTTTTTTACAACTTGTAAACTGAAAACGATTACATAAATAGAACCGGATCTAACTAACCTAACAATAGCTGCACGGGTCGGACAGGGTTTTCTTAACACATTATATTATACTAAGTAACTTACTAATTTACAACTGCTATTCTCTAAAAAAATATGTCTGTAATTTGTTGCTTGATTGGTCAATGAATACCATACAATAAAACAAGATAAATTAAGAAAAAAGGTGTCAATCTCTGTCTTTGTCAGAGTGATGATGACCAGGGTTTGGAGTCATGTAGCGACCTGGATTCTCAACCTCGAACTCCAGCTACTCCTCGAAGTGTAAATTCCAGCAGTCCAAAGGTCGTCAAAGATGGACCCTTTAAAGTTCCACAGGTAAGTGTTATCTGAAATCTATTTATAGATTTCTTCATTATAACAGACCATTCAAATCAAAGAAACACATCGTCGCTTTGTATCAAATGGTGTAATGTAAATTGGGGGTCTTGCAAACAAAAGTGATATTATCTTGTTTTTGAACCAATTTTGTTTTAAGTGATTGGCTTTAATTTTATTATGGTTAAAATAACCATAAAAATAATTACTCACCTAGCCTTTTGCACCATTTTGTTCGCCAGCTCCTCAAGTAATACCAAGAAAATCAGGAATCTTACAGTTCTGTTCGGAATGGCTAACTTCAGAGGGGCATGCTTCTGTAAAGTCATAGTCGAGTGTTATGCAAATAAGTTAATTAAAAAAAATCAAAAACCCGACTGCCAAAAATTATGAACACAAGATGACCAATGCAAAAGGTGTTTGGAGTTCAATTTAAGATGATGCCTTTTAAATTAGCTTTTTTATTTTATACTTTTTAGTTAGGAATTTTTAGTATTTGTTTTAATACCAATACCAATTGTTGCCATTTATTTTAATACCCCATTCGATAGTAATATCATATACAACCTGTAACAGAATAAACGCAAGACCTGAAAGTAGTGAACAAACTACTTTCAGGCCTTGCGTTTATTGAATCGATTAGTGGTGGAATTCGATTAGTGGTTTATAATATGTGTTAATTTGTTTTTTTTTGAAAACCTGATATATGGCCCCTGATCGTACAGTGGCTCGAGGTATGGAAAACTGAGACCTATTTGCACAAATAGTTATTGTGTACATGTGTGCATCGATTTCGTAGTCGTTGCGACACGATTGTGGTACAGCCACAAGTTTTATGTTTAGCAGATATAACTAATTTCTTTAAAAAGTATAGCTTACAGGGTTTCGTTTTTATAGGTTTAACTCGATATTCGACGTCTCTCGATGTCTCGACGACACGTTTGGCGTAGCGGCTGAGCGGAATGTGTTGTGGGTTCGATCCCCACACGGAGCAAATATTTGTGATTTTGTGTTTGTAAACGCACCCACGATACAGGAGAAAATCCTAATATGGGGGCAACGTTTTTAAAAAAATAAGAATTCTAATCGACCTGTTCGATGTCTTGCACTTATTCAGTTACACGTTGTTTAATGCCTATTGTTAGCCACTTGCATAAAACTTCAGAATTATAACTAACTTCAGTTATATCGTTGACATACGTGCATGAGTAATTGGATTGTAAGAATGTATCTTGCATCCTATCTTGTGGTAGAACGTGTCAACACCCACGCGACGGAAACTGGACCTAGAGGAAGAAGCGACAATAGCCCTCCGCACCCGATCTAAGCTCAGTCTATCCTCGACCTCCATAGAGCACATTGAGAGTACATTTGTCCCCCCCGACGACATACCGATGCCAGCAGTCGATGACCTGTGGAACCAGTTCTTGAACGAGTGCCTGAATCCCGCCTCTACTTCTAAGAACGAAGATGATGATGAGACGGATCCTGAGTATAATGTCGCAGCTGATCCTGACGCTCGTGAGTTTAAAGTATAATTTTCAGGAATAGTCTAATGGCCGATTTAGTTCAATATTATCAGTACAACCCTAGACAAGGTTGTAGCTAGCCAGTATTACCCATAAATTTTATACCATTACCCTACTAGTAAATATGGTGAAGATTATGCCTAAGATAAACTCAGGCTGAACATTTATAAATGAACTAACTTTTTGCCCGCGTGGAATAGTTACTTTGTTCCATATCAACTTTCATCCCCTATTTTATCCCCTTAGGGGTGGAATTTATAAAAATCCTTTCTTAGGGGACGACTACGTCATAGTAGCTATATGCATGCCAAATTTCAGCCCGATCCCTCCAGTGGTTTGGGCTGTGCGTTGATAGATCACTATGTCAGTCAGTCAGTTACCTTTGAGTTTTATATATATTTAGATAGCGTAGTTGTATTTGATTACTGGAGACTGGTGTTTGATGTAAGCATACTATAGTGAGTTGTGACATCACGTAGTACGCGCCCTATCTGGCATAAAATTAAAATGTTTATAACTTCCTTATTTTTCCATTGTTTGGCGTTTTTAATTTTGTTTTTATTGATCGGTTCAATTTATAGTAAACATTTTCATCAAGCCATAAAAAATATCATTCATCTAGCATCAAATATCGTTCATCTCTTTTAGGGTAACATACTTCAAAAGGAAAAAAATTGAACCCTTATATGATCACTTTGTTGTCCGTCCGTCTGTCCGTCCGTCCATCTGTCTGTCTATCTGTCTAGATATTCACAGACCGTACACTTTCTATTCGTCCAATATTTGCTATATAGGATATCCTATAATACCTATACCTATTTGGACGTAGGCCTTTCCTAGTGATGATGATGATACCTATTTGGATTAAAACGAATCCAAAGCCACCTCACTTATTAAATTCGAGTAAATTTTATTATTTTTTGGTTCCCTTTTTATGTTTAGTTGGTCGTATTGTTTTACTTTAAAAAAAATGTATAGCCTAATAAGTATCTTCCTGTAAAGGCGAATCAATCCAAACTTCATTTGTCAAAATCTGATTAGTAGTTTTAGAGCTAGGATCGAACATCCATACATAATATATACTTGTAAACTCATTACCCTTCATTTTTTCGTAGTAATTAGTGTTTATTTTAGCTCCCCTGATTTGATAGTATAATTCTTTGCTCAATTCATAGATGATGAAGATGAAGAAGCACTAGGGAACAGTATAATTAAGATATCTAAGAAGGAGCTGAACGACCTGGTCACTGAGCTGTTTAACATCATGCCCGAGCCCACGGTTGAAGTAGAACTGATGGCCGACAACCTAGCCAACAGTGTGCTCACAGACCATAGTCAGACAGAGGTAAGTAAATTGAAATGATTAACAACCATTAATCCTAAATAATAATAAAAAATAACTAGTAAATCGGCAAGGCATTATCGTTCGGCATTAAACTAACTAAAAAGTAAGTCATTTCAATAGATGGCGCCAACGTCGTCTTAAGACGTAACAAGTGGAAGAGAAATTCGACAACACAGGCAGTGGTCTCGGTATCTTAGTTGGCTAAAGCGTCCGGTATACTCAACCGGAGGGACGCAGGATCGAATCCTGCCTGAGGTCAAATTATTTTTCACAAAAATGTATATTATGTTGAAAAATATTTAGCATGCGTGACGGTGACGTACCAGGATTTTGTTACCTCCTTGGTATTATCGCTACAAGCGCGGCTGCTGTTAGTCCTAGGAATTCTGGGGTTAGATTCCGAGTTCGACCAGTGCTTTTGAGTTTTTCCATACTTTTCACTTCACCCCCTGGGATCTAAAACAGTATTGAACCGTGGATGTAGTTTAGTGCACTTTTGTCTTGCCCTTCAGTGTATACACAAACAGTGGCAAAGAGAAGAAGCTGTATCATGAAGGGTTATTTGGAATACTTTTATTTTTGTTAGAAAGTGCTATTTAATATATAGAGTGGCATCCCACTCTCAATCGCAAATCGATGGCAATAATACGTCATGGTACGATCTTAGACCTTGTTATGTTGATAGATAAACATGTACACTTCATGAAGCATGTATTATTTACAATTTAGTCTGTTTTAGTGCACAATACAGGGAGAATAAAATGGCTACTTATGATTCATCAAATCTTATCTCACAATTATTTTTCTCTGTCAAGTAATAATAATAATAATCTAAGCGTTATTTGTATTTACTCAGTATTTAAAGTCATACAAAATTGTCTACAACTAGGTTTCCGGTCACTGGGAAGGTAAACAGGAACCAGTTTCTGACGAAGAAAGCGGGAACAAGCAGAAACTGTCTGATAGAATAACATTTGAAAAGAAGAATTACATGAACGTCTCTATAGGAAAGACTGAGACAAAGGACCCCGAGGAGAGAGTGAGTGAGACACCAGCACGTGAAACGAAAGATGTCAATGAAGAAAAAAATAAGTCAGTGGTGAAGACTAGGTAGATATACAAGCTATGTGTTTGTATACTGGTTTCTGACACTTACGCGAATATTAGACATTGAAATAAAACTATTTAACGTCGGGAATTAAATAATAATAATACAACGCGATAAAATCCGTAAAAAATAGTTTTATTTCAATATGTTTTTGTAGTTTACTTTCGAAGAATAGTGATAGCTTAGATAACCATTGGACTGCCAAGTCAAAGGTCTCATATCTGACTTTTCAAAGGGAAGTTAATTATCACGTGCTTAAATGGTGAAGGAAAACATCGTGAGTAAACCTTGACGGCGGGTGAAGTCTGCCAACCTGCATGAGACACGCGTGGTGGACTTTAGCCTAACCATTCTCATTCTGAGAGGAGACCCGTCCCAATGGTGGGATAGTATAATGGGTTGATTATGTATTTTATGTTTCATAACTGCCTCATTAGGCTAGTGGTTCAAAGCGCGACTGCTACGCTAAAGAAGATTCCCAGCTAACCGTTAATTCAATTGGTCCATTGTCATCTGAGAAGACGATGTTAAACAGAAATTTTTCAAAGTTACCATCTTACTGTTCTTTGCCGAAGCATAATGTCACTTCATTTTCATGATGTAAACGTAATAAAATCACCATATAGGTACATATAACGAGTTGCTCTCCGTTTAGGAAATTAGACAGGTATAAAATTGGAGATGGATTGAGGGAGAAATTTTACCCTGTTTAGAGACGGGTAAGAATACAGTTCTTCACTGCTATACGCATCGTAAGAGGCGAGGAAATATCTGACTTGTTAAGTGGCAGGATCTCATGGGGTCTTATTAGCTTTCAACCACCCATCCGTCAGAGTCTGTAGTTAAGCATGTTGGTGTGAGAGCCAGTTCCCCCTCGGTTGCTGCGAATCTCCAGTTTGTAGGGGCTTAAAACACTCGGAAACGCCACAGCAACTCCTCTGGTGTTGCAGGTGTCAATTAGCGGCGATGACTACTTACCATCAGGTGGCTCGTCAGCTTTAACCAATTTAACCAATAAAAAGAGAAAATTCCCCCAGGATTAGCTGCATTGATGTTCGCAAGAACCCTCCCCCATTAGTGAAAATAGCCATGAAGGAGCAGGTCAATAAGAGCGGGATGGATAGTGCGCCGCCACTGCTGCAGCAGCACCTGCAGTCCGTCGTGCAGAACGAGTTCGTGCACATACAGGTCCAACAGGCCTCTTGTGTGAGTACCACATCTACATACCGTTATTTATAATTCTGTCGAATTTGAATTGTATAATACGCAGTCTTACATAACCGCTAGCGGTTTTACAAAACAGCTCTAATATGTAAAATATCTGTACAAAGCCGCTAGTACGTTTAGGTGATTTGTGTAGAAAAGCTATGATACTTAGTTCTATTTTTTACAATCAAAACTAGTTCCGACTATTTTTTGCAGTCAAATTTTGTTTTGACGTGGTAAATTATAATAATAATAAGAGAAATTTAAATATTGGTTAGGTTAAAACTGTGACCACACAATGCACGAGCCGAGTGAGAACCAGTGCCAGAATCGAATTAAGCGGCGGTAGCCTAATGGCTAGGGCGTCGGACTTGCAATCATGTGGTTGTCGGTTCGAACCCCACCCATTGGACTACCGACGTGAACCCACTCGTAACACAAGCATTTAGCTTAGAACGAGGGGTTAACAAGAATACTAGTAATGTGCGACCCACATTACTAGTAAGCTTTAAAAACAAAAAAAAACTATTTATATTCTATTCAATTATAGCCATTGTGCATACTTTCATTGAAGATATTACGAGTATTAGGATTATTTTGACGACCTTTTACCAGTGGCCAAACAGAGCTAGGAGCGCCAAATTTTGGTACAAAAATTTACTGCTAATATTTAAATTTTAATTGTTATCGTTAGCCCGTAATATTGATGAATGCAAACGTTCATGCAATACCGCGTGTTGAAAGTCAGCAATTATGAGAAACTGCTTTTAAACGTTATTCAGATTTATCACATAACAGAACTGTATTGTAATACAGCTAGCGGTCATGTAACAGCAAATTATACAATCCAACTGCAACATATCTATGACACATACATACCATCACGCCAATATTCCTCGAAGGATAAGGCAGATGTGTACACCCACTGTTTGCCAGTATGTTGCAGGTGCCATGAAATGTAAAAAGTGGTTATGCTATTGTTACGCCAAGTGGCTATTAGTACGGAGATGGGTCACGAAGATTCTAGATAAGTCGTAGAAGCACGTAGAACATTCGAAGAAAAGCCGGGTTCAAGGTGAATGACCGTAAACAATAGACGATCGCTTTATCGTCTATTGTTTATAAGTAGGTACTTAGGTACTTACCTACTCGTATTTTGTGGACCTATCGAGAATGTTCGATTCTAGAATCTTCGTGACTCCTATAAATACTGGTCGTGAGGGTCGGCCGGGGCAGTTTAGTTCTAAACACGGTGAAGTGAATATCGAAGCGAAGTTAAGTGATTACAAGTGCGACATTATAGTGCGATAAGTAATACTGTAGTGACTCTCTCAGTAATTTCTGTTGTGTGTTTGTCAAGTTAATTAAAATATTTGTTGTTTCGGTGAAATTGGTGTTACTTAAATTTATCCCGAACCCCAGCTCGTAACAATTGGTGTCAGAAGTGGGATAAATTATGCCGGTTTTACCGAAAGGAGATACGGAAGGTATCCGTACCAGAAGTCAGCGGCAGCAAGAGATGGGTCATCAGCAACCAACTATAGACCCAGTTGCTGGTCCATCTGGAACTTCTCAGGAGCAGGTCCGCCGTCAGGAAGAGCAGGCTCGCCGCCAGGAAGAGCAGGCCCGCCGCCAGGAAGAGCAGGCCCGCCGCCAGGAAGAGCAGCGGCAACATGACAAGGAAGAACAAGCTCGCCGGGAAGAGGAGCAAGTTCGCCGTCAGGAAGAGCAGGCACGTCTATTGCGGGAACAGCTGCAACGCGACAAAGAAGAGCAGGCACGTCTATTGCGGGAACAGCTGCAACGCGACAAAGAGGAGCAGGCACGTCGGGAAGAGGAGCATACCAGACGTCAAGAGGAACAGATGGTCCTCCTAAAAGACCTTCATGGGACTCTTGGCAAACAGCTCGGTGTTATGAAGGAGCAGGTGGAACAGCACGAGACCCGGATTTCTAAAACTGAGGAACAGATTGCTGACGTGACAAAGGCGTTAGGTGATCTAAAGGCACGAAACGTACTTGCGACTTCCGTGAATGCTGCACCCATAACGACCTCCCTACGTGGATTTAAAGTGCCGCCATTTGACGGAACCTCCTCATGGTCGGCATACAAAATGCAATTTGAAGCCTTTATGGAGTCGAACGGATGGGACAAAGGTCAGGCAAAGACAGCACTCACCTTATGCCTCCGTGACCGGGCTTTGACAGTACTGGAGACCCTCGGCAAGGACATGACCTACGACCAGCTGATTGAGGCGTTGGACTCAAGATACGGTGACGCCCATCTGGAGTACGTGTTTCGTGCTCAGCTAAAGGATCGGGTACAGCGTAGTGCCGAGACCCTACAGCAGTGGGCCGTGGAAGTTGAAAAGCTGGTTCGAAAAGCATACCAGTCTACACCTGCGCTCATCGACGGTAATCTTGTCCAAGCGTTCATCGATGGAGTTCGTGACCTTGAAGTCAGAGCTGCTGTGAGGCTTGGACACCACAAGACATTGAAAGACGCCTTAGCCCATGCGTTAGAAGTAGAGGCAGTTAGACAGGACCATCGGACTCATCGAATCCGAGAAGTCGTGTTACCAACATGTCATATCTGCGGAGAGAAGGGGCACATCCAGGCGGGATGTCCGGGGCGCAGTGAGGGTCGATGGGTTGGTGCAGCATCACCTAGATGCTACATTTGTGGAGAAAAGGGGCATTTCCAGTCGAGATGCCCTAAGCGCAGAGAGGGTCGAAGGGATGGTGTAGCATGGCCTAGATGCTACATCTGCGGAGAAAAGGGCCACTTCCAGGTGGGTCGTGCAAGGCGCAGCGAAGTTCGAAGAGAAGGTGTAGTATCGCCTAGATGCTACACCTGTGGTAAACGGGGTCACCTTCAAGCTAGTTGTTGGAGAGGTCAAATATTGAAAAAGGACCGAGTACATGAAGAAAGGAACAGGATGGCAGCTCCAAGATGTTACACCTGTGGAGAAAAAGGTCACCTTCGGATGAGTTGCCCTAAGCGAAGAAGTACCATTGGAAGTTTTTCGAGCAGACCGTGCTCCGAACACTGGAGGAAGAATAGAGATGACGATTATTTTGGCGTCCGACAAGAGGCTACTGTACCGGTGCCTGTGAGGATATTGAGAGCAAATTTAAGTGATGTACGAGAAGAATGCTCAGAGCATGTCAGACAACCAAGCTGTCAAAAGTCCGAGAGAATGAAGTCCCGTTTTGACCGCAAGATGAACAACAAAGGCAGATTTGATGAGGGCTCACTAGTATGGCTACATAACCCGGTTCGCAGCCAAGGGAAGTCATCTAAGTTGCAAGCAAAATGGGACGGCCCCTACCGAGTCGTGACTAAGATCAACGACGTCACCTACCGGATACAAAAAGGGCCAAGAGGTGCTCCGAAGATCGTTCATGTGGATCGTTTGGCACGTTATTACGGATCTAATGATGCTCGGGACGAGCATGTCTTAGGAGGGGGTAGTGTTACGCCAAGTGGCTATTAGTACGGAGATGGGTCACGAAGATTCTAGATAAGTCGTAGAAGCACGTAGAACATTCGAAGAAAAGCCGGGTTCAAGGTGAATGACCGTAAACAATAGACGATCGCTTTATCGTCTATTGTTTATAAGTAGGTACTTAGGTACTTACCTACTCGTATTTTGTGGACCTATCGAGAATGTTCGATTCTAGAATCTTCGTGACTCCTATAAATACTGGTCGTGAGGGTCGGCCGGGGCAGTTTAGTTCTAAACACGGTGAAGTGAATATCGAAGCGAAGTTAAGTGATTGAAGCGGAGAGAAGGGGCACATCCAGGCGGGATGTCCGGGGCGCAGTGAGGGTCGATGGGTTGGTGCAGCATCACCTAGATGCTACATTTGTGGAGAAAAGGGGCATTTCCAGTCGAGATGCCCTAAGCGCAGAGAGGGTCGAAGGGATGGTGTAGCATGGCCTAGATGCTACATCTGCGGAGAAAAGGGCCACTTCCAGGTGGGTCGTGCAAGGCGCAGCGAAGTTCGAAGAGAAGGTGTAGTATCGCCTAGATGCTACACCTGTGGTAAACGGGGTCACCTTCAAGCTAGTTGTTGGAGAGGTCAAATATTGAAAAAGGACCGAGTACATGAAGAAAGGAACAGGATGGCAGCTCCAAGATGTTACACCTGTGGAGAAAAAGGTCACCTTCGGATGAGTTGCCCTAAGCGAAGAAGTACCATTGGAAGTTTTTCGAGCAGACCGTGCTCCGAACACTGGAGGAAGAATAGAGATGACGATTATTTTGGCGTCCGACAAGAGGCTACTGTACCGGTGCCTGTGAGGATATTGAGAGCAAATTTAAGTGATGTACGAGAAGAATGCTCAGAGCATGTCAGACAACCAGGCTGTCAAAAGTCCGAGAGAATGAAGTCCCGTTTTGACCGCAAGATGAACAACAAAGGCAGATTTGATGAGGGCTCACTAGTATGGCTACATAACCCGGTTCGCAGCCAAGGGAAGTCATCTAAGTTGCAAGCAAAATGGGACGGCCCCTACCGAGTCGTGACTAAGATCAACGACGTCACCTACCGGATACAAAAAGGGCCAAGAGGTGCTCCGAAGATCGTTCATGTGGATCGTTTGGCACGTTATTACGGATCTAATGATGCTCGGGACGAGCATGTCTTAGGAGGGGGTAGTGTTACGCCAAGTGGCTATTAGTACGGAGATGGGTCACGAAGATTCTAGATAAGTCGTAGAAGCACGTAGAACATTCGAAGAAAAGCCGGGTTCAAGGTGAATGACCGTAAACAATAGACGATCGCTTTATCGTCTATTGTTTATAAGTAGGTACTTAGGTACTTACCTACTCGTATTTTGTGGACCTATCGAGAATGTTCGATTCTAGAATCTTCGTGACTCCTATAAATACTGGTCGTGAGGGTCGGCCGGGGCAGTTTAGTTCTAAACACGGTGAAGTGAATATCGAAGCGAAGTTAAGTGATTACAAGTGCGACATTATAGTGCGATAAGTAATACTGTAGTGACTCTCTCAGTAATTTCTGTTGTGTGTTTGTCAAGTTAATTAAAATATTTGTTGTTTCGGTGAAATTGGTGTTACTTAAATTTATCCCGAACCCCAGCTCGTAACACTATTATCCGGGTACAAGCGTAACTCCGAGCTAAGAATTTTAGATCTAAATTTCGGTATATCTTACAGGTGTTACCGGAACAGATACAGATCTTGCAGCAGCAGCTTCGGCAGCACATACAGCTGGCGACGTCCAGCTACTTGCAGCTGTATGTTCACCCCGTGCACTGGCAGCACGCCAGCAAATACAAGGAGTACTTGGTAAGTGTTTAACGTATAGCTGGCATTTGTTTTTATATTGAGAAGATGTGCTTAACCCTGACAAAAATACCTTTCTAGTTTTGCCCGGGAACTTCCGGGAACTACCAGTCAGTAAATTTGCATCAATAGAGATAGAATTCGGTAGTAGGATCTCTTGGTTGATTGGCTGGCGACCACCCTTACGTCGCATTCTGTTGTAAAGCACCTTGGTGTGTTTCCAACTCGTCTGGTGTTGCAGCTGTCCATGGGCGACGAAGACTACTTACCATCAGATGGTTCGTCAGCTCGTTTGCCGACTTAACCAATAAAAAAAGAGTCGTTATACAAGGCATAAGTGTATTGTACAATGTTTTTTTCAATATTATTTTAGGGTGCCTATTAAAAGGGTGATTCTACTCGTCATTACTGACCAACTTTCCCTGTGAAACACATAAATGATAGGTACCTGATAAAATCTTACAGTCTTTATCACTTTTTTAACAGGATACTTTTTCGAAACTTGTCGAAGTGAATCCCAAGTCGGTGGCGAATGTGTGCAACCTGAAACCGGCCGTTGATCTGGCCAACATATGGGAGAAGACCATGGCTGAGAACACGCCAGAGAATGCGGAGATGGTCGAGTAAGTCACAATTTTACTGAGTTTTTGACTAAGTTTATGTTATCTTCATGTATAGAGTTTCTCGACAGATTTCAATGATTAATTATGTTCATAAGCTATGGAAGCACCGAAGATTGCTCTGACATAAAGATAAGGAGGATGAATAACATACTTAACTTTGAAATAAAAAAGTTACGTCGATATACTTACGTCACGGTCATTCCCTCAACAGCAAATGTAATCACAAAATATTTAAAAATTCAGTGAGAATGGTTGCTAAGGAACTTTAAATCGTTATAGATCCTAAACAGTTAATCAAAATGAAAATTGACCTAAATGTGGTTTTCAAAGACCTATTAAAGATACGCCATTTGATACATTTAGTTGACTTTAACATTTTTCTTTTTCACAATATGGCGTCTATTGAATTTTGATTACTCTCTGTCTTTAAGGACACTCACAATTAAAACGAATTTAACGACACCTATCGAGCTAAAATCCATCAAGCCGTTTAGGCTGAAGAGCGTTACAAAGAAGTATACATACATATATGTAAATAAACTCGAAAAACATAACCCTCCTTCTGGCGCAGTCGGGTAAAAATGTATGTGATATAACTTATGATTTTCGGATTGATTTTTGCTTGTAGGTCAATGCGAAGTGTATTTATTTATTTGGTGTGTCGAAATATACGATATAAATGGCTTTATTTTTTATTGTGATGACTTAAAAACTTAGTTTAAATACCTACTTACCCCTTTCCTTGAACGATTTTATTGTACGTATTAGAACATCTGTTAAATATGTATCACTTTCTTTATAGGTTCATTCAAAAGGAATCGGACAGAAAGTAAGTAATTTTATAGTAAAACAATCCTAGAAATCGCGATTTTTCCTAATACGATTACAAGGCTCCCTATTACATGGGACCTAAACATACCGGCAAACTGTGGGTGTATATTAGTACACCTCTGCTTTAACCTTCCCCGAAAGTTTCCCTTGGGATCCCACAAGATGATTAACAGGAATCAGGGGAGACGAAGGAGACCTTTGCTCAGAACTGACGTTATATGGATTACAAACAAATAAAACAGAAACTATTCATAATCAACCCATTATACTGTCCCACTGCTGGGCACGGGCCTCCTCTCAGAATGAAAGGCTATAGTCCACCACGCTGGCCTAGTGAGGGTTGGCAGACTTCACACGCCATCGAGAAAATCTCTCAGGCATGCAGGTTTCCTCACGATGTTTTCCTTTACCGTTTAAGCGCGTGATAATTAACTCTTTAATACGCACATGACTTCGAAAAGTCAGAGGTGCGCGCCTTAGGTTGGAACTCGAGACCTTTGGAAACTATTCAATTCGCAGCAATAACTCCGAGTTTGTATTTGTACCCAGTTAGTGGCTGTAGGCTCTAATTTCATGGGTCCTGAAGATTCGGCGAACTATGAGTGTTCTGCTTCATTAGTGTACCAGTCCTAAGTGGAACTGCTACGCTGCCAGAGGTCCTGGGTTCGATTCTCAAGTCGAGCAGTGTTATCGGGTTGTTCTATGAAATTCTCAGAGTTTTGTGTCCGGTTAATGGCAATAGGCTCGCTCGTCGCCCGTTTTATGAGTTCTAATAAAAATTGCATCTACACGTGTGAAGGCTTTTATTGTTTACCTCTTTCTTTACTACTTCCTTATCAACCACCCCTTTTAAAAAACGGGATTACACCCTTTTTTCATATCTATCCTTTACATCCAAAGATTGTCTGGTAGATTTCGCGATTAGTGATAAGACCGCCATTGTACCTTTAGGGTTAATTCACAGAGTCGAAGCGAAGTTTTAAAAGTTAATATAGCAAATTCACCCTTATCTCAGTAATATGTATAATGCCCATATTTCTGCCGAGATAATCTGCAGCGTCGACTATTTTTTTAATCTCGAAAGAAATATGAGCATTATGTTGTTGAGATAAGGGTGAATTTGCTATATTAACTTAATTATTTACAATTTTGCTTTGATTCACTTCGACTCTATGCATGAAATGGCCCTTAGTTTTTTTATGGTGTACAATAAAGATTATTCTGTTCTGCCTCCGTGTTGTCAGCTTGCGTCGTATATACCACAAGAACCTGTATGTTGGGGAGTTCCACGAGACGTTCAAGAAGGTGGTGGCGAACAGCCCCGTGTTCCTGTACCCGTACCTGCTGCCGCCCATGCCCTTCCGAGGAGACAACCCGCGACGGTGCTACTACCTGCACTCTGAAGACGCGTAAGATGACATTTACCGGGTAATTAATACCCCGTACGTTTCTTGAAATATTTAGTTACTACCTTTTGCCTGCGGTTATACTCTAATCCCAAAAGGCTTTTTGTAACAAAAGGTAGCCTATGTCCTTCTCCAAGGTCCTATCTATCTCTATACCAAAATTCGTCAAAATTGGTTTAGCGGTTTAGGCGTAAAACGTAACAAACAGACCGATGAAGTATTTTCATGCAAAAATATTGAAATCGGTAAGTACAATAATAGCGTTTGCGACCCCGATTGTTTACACCGAATTTTTATATTCAAATTTACCACTGCAAAATCATTTGCAGCTAACTTCAGACTGATATAGTTATTTTGACTGTACTGTAACTATTTACCATTGCCCTGGTTGACTTGGTTGTTTTCCGACAGGCTCATAGCCCTGGGTTTGGAACAGTTCTGGCAGTACGTAACCGACAACCCATCCATATACAAGCCGCGGCCGGTAACGGACCCGCGCCACCGCTGGGGCCTGACGGTGACCGTGCAGCTGATAGCCAAGTACATGTTCCCCTGGATGTCTATCAAACTGCTGCAAAATCATGTAATAAACGTCAGGAAAGCTAAAGACAAGGAAAATCCTATTTATGTATGTATTGTGTGGTTGAACATGACTTTTTTTAATTCATTGTGAGCCTCATTAGTCTAGTGGTCCTAAGCGCGACTGACACGCTAGTGGTCCTAGGTTCGATTCCCAGGCGGAGGAAATTCTATAAAATTCTCAGTAGCAGCTTGGAGTTTAGATTTGAAGCAATAGGCTCGCCCCTATTACATGTTACCTAAACATATACCTCTACCTACCCCTTCAGGGAATACAGGCGTGATAGCATAGAAAATCCCAATAACACTTTGATCAAAGGACAACTACACTAATGACGCACTTGATTTCGTGATAATATTTACTTTTTTCAACAATTCCAAACTCAAAAGAGGTTTTACTTCATAGGTAAATATTCTTCTTCTTTTTAATCGTACTCTTTAGTTCTACTATTTAGTAATGGTCGTGGTTATGGATCGTCTGATAAATTGGTAGCGGCTTTTGCGATTCTTCTCCATTTCTCTCTATTCGTGGCACTGCGCCTACATTCAGTAAGGGAACAATTCGTAGACGATTTAACGAGATCTGTCCATCTTGTGGGTCGCGACAACGTTGACCTTCTACTCTTCCTTGTATTGTTCCAATGAGCCTTCGTTGCGGGTGATATGTCCAAATATCTAACCGAATTGCCCGTACAAAAGTAATACCAAAACAAATCGTAATTCAAACAGAATTTAATGAAATTGTGTTATTATTTGTGGTATTATCTACCATTTCGTACAAAATACTTCACTGAAAATAAATGTAATTGATTTTAATTCTTGATACTTTTACGAAGTTGAAACCGGTTTTCCAGTCGTTTATTTTAAGTGAATTAGTAGATAAAATGGTAGGAACCTAGATTAACTCGGAATAATAACACAATTTGATTAAATCTTGTTTGACATACGTGTTAAGTTTGTATGGACAATTCAGTATCCGCCGGACACTTAAATCTGCATTTGCACAATCGACGAAAGTTCCAACATATGGTTGCAGCAATATTTCTTGACCCGCACCGTGCCGCCGGTGAAGCACAAGCTGCTGCCGTACAACCCGCAGCTGACGCTGTACGAGCAGCCGGAGCACGAGGTGCCGCGCATATGGGTACGCTACCTCGCTAAGACCAGCAAGCGGTTCAAGGTAAGTGCTGTACCCGTGACGGTGAAAACGCATCAAATAATTATGATATATTAACCCTGGTTCCCAATCTTTTTCAGTCCGCGACGCATAATTATCAATTAGGGCACGACAATCGCGAATTTTAATTTCATTATTATGTTTTGAATATACTATATTATAGATATTTGAACTATGTACATAGAATGTAATACCTTGGCAGCATAAAGTTATATAACTTAGCTATAACTACGCAATTGATGCTTGAAAGTTTGTTGATTAATCTTTTTTTTTTCAGAGCTATTTACAAAAACGTACCAGCACAACTGGTCGGCCTCCTCAAGGCGTAAACATCGATCTGGGACAAGTCGTCACAGAGCCCATAAAAGAGCCGCTATCCATCGACTTCACTAAACAGATCTGTCCAAATCAAGACAAACCGCCACAGTCGAATCTCGCAGACAAATTCGACATACAAATCACTAACAACCAACAACAACCACAAATGGTCACTAATTTTTACAAGTTCGTTGAAACAAGCACCGGGGCATACTTAGTACCCCTAACCAGCAGCGTCACAGTCATCAATTCTAATGCCGGACCGATAACTACGTCAGCTGAAATCAACTGTAACGTTATAGGAAATGATCTTCCAGAAACTTCTAAAACTACTCAAAAATTGAACGAAATAGGCACAAATTTGGAACACTGCACTTGTTGTATTTTGCTAAGAAGGATTTGTAAGCATAGACAGACACAGATAACAGATTATTTTGGCACGAAAAAGGAAAAAAAATCGTGTGCATGTAAAGAGAAAAGATACCCGAAGGTATCTAATAGGTTAAGATTACTAGTAAATAATTATAAGACTAATTATACTTCTGCAATGCAAGTGCTGCAAGAAAAGTTAAAACTTCACAAAGAGATGAAAGATACAAGACTGAATAACACAAATAGCTACATTAATAGTGATAGTGAATTAGAAGATATAAGTAAGTACTGTTTTGATATTTCACTTTAAGTAATATTTTGAATAGGGAATATGCATATTGTCTTTTTTTATATTTTTAATCAATAGTTTACATTAATAAATTTAGACATTAGTTTACATTAATAGATTTACATTAATTAATTTAGAGATTTAAACGCCGCCATATTGGCCGCGTGTACTGTGACTTCAGTTTCCGTAAAAACAGTCACTGTTTTATAGTTTTTCGAACTAGTCTTGTGCCTATTCGGTCAGTACAGAGATCGCTCTGAACTGTACAATTCGGTCAGTGAACTAATTCACCTTATTAGTTCTATTAGTTCTTAAAGGACATCTGACCAAATTGCTTATTAGTTCATCGTTCGGTCCCATTACAATAGTTCGACAGTCGTAAGAATAGTTACTAAGGTTTAATGTCCAACTGACTCGTTGAGCTTGATGATAAAAAAATATTTATTAAATATTAAATACATATTTTATGCATAAAATTAATCTCTCTGTCAATATTATTTAATTTTCCTTCATAGTATAACTTTACTTGGTACATACTGTACTATTAGCTCTTTTATTCGATCTCGGTCGTACAGAAACATTACGTACAAAATGTACGAATAGTACGAAGTACTATTAGGACCGAAGGACCGATTAACGATCTCGGTTAGGAAACGTGTCTTTTACTTCAGTGATGGGAAACGTGTCTTTTAGTTCGTTCGTTCAGGACCTACACAAGACTAATTCGAACATGGGAGAGGACCGAAATCAATTTTATAGCTAGTAATTACAAACCTAAATGTTTACGGTGACGTCATGAGAGCGCACAACGTAGACTTTATCGTAAGTTCCGTTTTGATCTCGTAATGTTTGCCGCGCACTTTTTCTACTGTTAAATAATTTAAATCTTGCTGGAAAAGCGATTATGTAAAAAAATATGGCATGGACATCATTCGTTAGCAATAAAGATTACAAATAAAAATATTTTACTCAAATTTGAATCTTATGCATATTCCCTAATATGCTCTGCTAGATACGTCCTACGATCAGTCTTCGTTACGTTTTTGGGTTTTTCTATAAAGTTCATATTAGCAGCTCGGAGATTGCCGATTAAGGGGGTTTGGTCTATTCAAAGCCGCTGTGGCTATTCCTTGAAAAGGCCATCCCAGACATTGTCTTACATTGTAACTCACAAATCTGCTACTAAGTACTGTGTCTGGACTTTAAAAGAGACCATGATTCTCTGAGTTTGTTTCGGTGTTTTTCTTAGAGGTCGTAGTTTAAAAAATAATACTTGACTTGTAAAAATTTCCTTAAAAGACCTATTTACAGAAATATTTATCATTAAGGACATTGGGCTCGCCTTTTGGGACCTAAACATACAGGCGAACTATGTGTGTACATAAGTCCACCTTTGCACCCTCATGGTATTTTTATGGAATTGCTTCCTTTAATTTTTATTGATAAAGTTATTATCGATAGCACGCAAATACGATATAGACAAAGAAACAGAAGGCATTGGCGAAAGTCATCAATCAGTTTCATATTGCTGACGCTTGTCTCAATCCAACCCCGTTAGGTGAAACCGTTTTATCATGCAAGTGTTGTTACAACACACTTTGATTGATTGCTGTAGCTGCTGACATCTATTTCTTTATCATCATCATCAGCATATCAGCCTATTGCCGTCTACTGCTGAACATAGGCCTCCCCCAAGGAGCGCCAACCATCCCGGTCATGGGCAGCTCGCATCCATCCGCTGCCAGCCACCTTCTTCAAATCGTCGGTCCATCGCGTCGCAGGGCGTCCCACCCTGACCAAACGCTGTCTCTACTTTGATTACGCCTTACCTAAAATGGGCAAAGCTTTCAAACAGTAATTTCTGATATTCTGATCTTACTCGTATGTATACTTTTTTAGCCCTGATAGTTTTTTTATTGAAATCAAAACTAATTTAGCAAACTCACTAAATACTTTACGTAGTTTGCAAAATTGAACTATAAGTACAGGCCTGTTACATAACTGATGAAACTGTTCTACTTCTCCACAGTCTTCGTAACAAAGTTTCATCTGACATTTATCACAAAAACCAATATATCAAGTCTAGCGTTCAAAAGGAAGAAACTCCACACTCTCCTGTCTAAATTTAATCCATACGATGGCGACCCGCTGAAGTTGGTCGCGCAGGTGGACGAGATGTTTGGAAATGAACTCGTGGACTTGTACAAAGAATTCCTGTGCTTCCTCACACCCGAGCAGGCCGACAAAATAGACGCGTTCAAAGATTACTTCACGAGGACTTGTGTCCCAGATTTGGTGAAGAAAGTTGAAGTGAGTAATCGGTTTTCTATTTAACTTATTATTAAAGAGAATACATAACGTTGTGTGTAGGGGTCGCTAGACACATAAACGGGACGGCATTGTTGGTTCGGCAGTATTTGTCGAACAACAAAGCCGACCCGCAGCAATTACTACACTTGTTCAGTTTCAATCGACTTGTGCCGATCTGATAGTTCATTCGGGTCGACAGTATTGTATTGGTTTTTGATTCCCGAACTCTGCATATATTCAGTTTTATCGCCCGACTGTGCCGATTAATGCTCGCTTATGTCATTATGTGTGTAGCAACCCTATGAGATTGCTTTAGCGATTAAGACCGCCCATTGTGCCAGATGATTTATAAAATGTACTTGACTTTCGTTTTTGGTGTGCATTAAAGAATATTCTATTTATCTATAACATAAGTACATCATCAGACCTGGTTTCCTGATTTCCTGAACAGGTTAAGCAGCGGTAGTGATGTACACCCAAACTTCTCGCCCGGTACTTTTAAAATACTATGTAACAATTTCGAGAAATAAAAAAGTATAATTATTATTTTCTATATAAATTAAAAATTTTAAGAAACCCCCAACACCGCCATTTTGTACCGGCGGCTATCTTGGATCGATTTTCATCAAACATAGCTAAGAACACTTCCGACTAATTCACCTTTCAAACAAATAAAAAGCAAAATCAAAATCAGTCCATTCGTTCGGGAGCTACGATGCCACAGATACACACACAGAGAGACACGTCAAACTTATAACACCCCGTCGTTATTGCGTTAATAAATAAAAATGAATGTTTTTCCTCTATGCATTGCTAAACTATTCACCCTATTGCGATGAAGCTTTAGTGAGTTGTTGTGTGTGTGAGTGGAAAGGTTTATGGCAAAAAAATAAAAGAGGCATTGCAACGCAGGCCGGGGAACAGCTAGTACTTTATAAACTGTTACTGAATGATCGGTAAGTTTTTTTTCATTGAGAATAGTTTGTTCAGATTTTAGTGTACTGTATGCATACATTTCAACTAGTCTTTGTTGATACAAAAATACCCTACAAAATATTGCTTAAACTGAGATATCAATTGTGTTTTTTTCCATAATTGTCACTAGCAGCTCGGAGTTTGGGATGTGTGGTTAATGGCAATAAGCTCACCCCCTATTACATGGACATACCGGAGAACTGTAGGTGTACATTAGTACAACTCTGCTTAATCCTTCGAGAAATACAGGCGTGATGGTATGTTATGACATACCAATTCAGTTAATTAAAGGTACATTTTTTACGTGGGAGAGCCATGCTTCGGCACGAATGGGCCGGCTCGACCGGAGTGATACCACGGCCTCACAGAAAACCGGCGTCAAACAACGCTTACGTTGTGTTTCGCCGAGTGAGTGAGGTTACCGGAGGCTAAATCTTCTTTTAATTAAAAGAACATTGGGCCTCTGGTGTTGCGGGTATCCATGGGCGGCGGTAGTCGCTTACCGTCGCGACCCGTCTGCTCGTTTGCTCTCCTATCTCATAAAAAAAAAACTTTCAGGAGCAAGTTTCAAATGGAGAAAAGCGACTAAAAATTTTAGAGGAACTAAACAAAGTATTTTTAAAGAACCTGTCAACAGCTTGCGAGATCTGCACGGGTATTCTGTCCACCCTGGATGGGTACCCTTCACTGGCGCAATACGTTCACTCTTTGTTCCCCCATCGGAAGGAGAAGAAGGAAGGGTAAGTGTATAGTTTGGCAGACAGTCAGCTTATGAACGATACGGTCTGTATTTATGTAGAAGTATATCTACTGAGGGCCTTATTAACACACTTTAAAATATCTAAGTACACGGACACAGGTCAAATTTCGAATCGAATCAAATTTAATGCCAATTTATACTAATAACAACTACATCAAATTAAAAATGTAAAGAAACCCCCGACACCGTCATTTTGTGGCGGCGGCCATCTTGGATTTTAATTGTATCATAGTGTATAGTATTCTACTAGTTGTGAAAAAATATGTCATTCTCCATTTTGTGGCTCTCTCTCTCTCTCTCTCTCTCTCTCTCTCTCACACACACACACACACACACACACACACACGCAGAGAGAGCGAGAGATATAGAGCGACACACAGAGACACGTCAAGCTTATATGTTATATTTCAGCACGGAACAAAAAGTACCGCCTGAAGTGGAACAGCAGCCGCAGGGAGTTTCTCAGCCAACAGAGAAGCCTCTAGACGAGACCACGGCGGGGGAAGAATCTACCATAATTGAGAATACCACCATGGACTATGAGGCCGACCAGTCGATGAGGCATGTCATATTACAATCTATTCTTATTCAATTATTGTGATTAACTTTATACTTTTCGTGGCGAGTACATGGCGAGACCAAGTTAAGAGCACCGGAAACCGACGATCATGCATGGGAAGGTTAATGAACGTAGGTGAAGCGAAATTGGTGTACCAGAATCGTAGCAAATGAGAATCTAGAAAGAAAGCTCTTTTTAACCTAATAAGATATAGGTGTAAAAATATGTCTATATGTTATTTCATTAAAATGTAATTAATACTCAATACTCAATTCGTTTATTGCACTCCACAATGTTAACAGGTGTTAAAAAATAAATATAAAAGTATCAATCATGGACCCTGTCGGGCACGGCAATGTAGGAGAGAGGAGGAAGGCTTATGTTTTGTCGTGTATAATATAGTATCTACGTATATTATTTGGTAATTACCATTTCTATATTTTTATAATTACTGACTAACTGAACTAAATTACTGTTTCATTGTCCTAGCTTTTGTAAACTCTTAACACACCGGCAAATTGTGGGTGTAGTAGCTACTAATACAATAGTACTGCCTAATCCTTCGGGAAATACAGGCGTGATGGTATGTTATGTTATAGTGTAGCTGTCGTAAGAGTGGCTGCTGAACGTTAGCTCTTGGGTTTCATGAATCCTGGTCGAGCAATCTTTCTATGAAATTCTTCAGAAGCGGTAATTTTATGGGTTTCTTATTTTTACAGTGAGGATGAAGGCAACGGTGATAGTAGCAAAAGCGGCTCTGAATCTGAAAGTAACCGTGAAGGCGACCCTACTGTTAAAATTGTACGTATTTATACATATTTATTATAACTCATTCATTCTCAGACCACAATCGTTTCCTTTTAAATCTGCCGAACTAATATCTACACATCCCTACCTGACCTGTGGAAACAGTCCCAGGAATCCCTACACAGAGATTTCAGAGGCTGCACTAAGTGGTTGTCCACTCCATATGCCTTCTCTAAATAATTCTTTGAACTATTATTGAAATAAATATGGTCATTAATTTCAGGAAAATACAACAACGGAGTCTATGACAGAAACGTCTCCAACTACACAATACATCACACAAACGACGGTGTCTCCCTCTACCCAGCCAACCTCGGAAAGTGTATCACTCGCGATCACCGTGAGCAAAACTGAAATACAAGACTTTAGCGAATGTTCCAACACATCTATGAAGCTCGTGTTCGAAGATGAAATTGTTAAATTAGAATGCCCCGAGTGGAAGAGAGAAGAAGATAAACTCATATTGGAAGTACTCAAGGAGCATCTAACCCCCAAGGAACGCCAAGACAAAACTATAGTAGATTTTATTCGTGAAAAAAATATTATAGGCATGCTCTCAGAAAGTTTGACGCATAAATCGAAACAGGATATTAGAACCCGTATACTGTATCTGTTACAATTCTGCTAGGACAATATTATGAATATGTAATGAGTTTTTATTTATTCTAAGTCCCTATGATTCGATTTTTGTGTATGAAAATATGATTGGTTATTATTATGTATAGTATGTAGTCTGCCAACCCGCACTAGGCCAGCGTGGTGGACTATAGCCTAATCCCTCTCATTCTGAGAGGAGACCCCAGCAGTGGGACAGTATAATGCGTTGATTATGTTATTATCAGTGATCGGAATAGGTAGAGCTATTTTGGTTCATTGATCGCAAACATATATGTTAATATAGACATAACCCGGGATTTAGACTACAATCCCGGGATTTTAAAAATAAATGAATGTAGGAAACGGCAAAATGTAATTGTTTTAAGTAAACCATTGCACACGCGACGTTGCTAAACTCACATCAACAACATCGGATGCCGAAGTTGCAAAAGTTCAATGCGCACACGCGCGTTGTTGCCGTCCTTGCAGGATGCAAAACACAGCTTGTGGAAACAAAAGAGAACAATAGCGGGAATGCGGGACACTCTTTGCCTAACGACAAGTATGTATCGTCTCTTTCTAACGTATAACAATTTTCTATTAGCAATTAATTCCGGAACGTAGGGCATATCCATATTATTACATCATACCACAAGTACCAAAAATAGCTCTACCTATTCCGATCTCTGGTTATTATGTATTAAACGCAAAATCACACAGAACACACAATAACGCAATTGAATTCTGCGCGACAAAACGCAGTTTCAATTTTCGCTATGTGCGCATGTGTTTGTTACTACAGGAAGTAGGCATTCTTATTACGGGGAGTAACATACATTCATCATATACATAAATTTAATAAGTAGTGTGTAAGGAATACTTATAATATTGTATATAATAAACTAGCTGTTTGTGCGTTATAATACCTGTTTTACTTTGAAATAAAACTACTTTTTACGGATTTTATCGCGTTGTATTGATATTATACCTAAACATACCAGGCGAACTGTGGGTGTACATTAAGTACGCCTCTGCCTAACCCTTCAGAAACCAGTACCTCTTTTACATGTTACTACCGGTTGTCTGCTGTTTCATTTCCATTCCAAAAGACATTTTGAGGTGAAAGCTGGCCTACATCCTTCTCCAAGGTTCCTAGTTCCTACTAATTCCTTAGGCATGAAACTAAGTTAAGCCCATGCCGGCACGGCTCCATACAAAAGTGCTCCGTCGCGGAAACCCGCGTGGGCGTCTGTCACGGGGAGGCCGGACCCGCGCCCGAGCAACGAGGCCCGCATCCGTGCGACGGAAACGCGCGGAGGCACAAGGGGCCCGTCAGCGGTAACATAACACTTACGGGCTTGTTCAATCAATAACGCTATGTGACACGGGCCGCATTCACGGCTCGGAGAAAATCCAGGAAAATATCTGTCGATACAGAAAGAGTAATTGTTGAAGTACAGTGTGAACTAGCAACACTGCATAATCCAGTGTCCGCGATGGGCCCCGTCGCGTACCCACGAAGCTCACGCGCATAGACTCGCAGTTTCAGCCCTAAAAAGCGGTAAAACGCCAAGTGGTGATGAGCAGTGCAGAGTTGCGTTAAATCATATAACAGATAAGCGCCATCTGGCGGTGTTTGAAACTTTTTCTTTCTGAAAACGTGTCTTACCATAGACATTTTCCAATTTACCAAAACTACTAAGTCTGTCTATAGTTTGATAAACATAGCTTGATATGGGATACAAACTTTATGGCATTTCGACCTAATAATCTTTAGTAACAACCAAAGGATCATAATTATGTTCATAATCTTCTAGAAAAGTAGAAATACTAAAAGTGGTCACACTGGCTTTATTTTGACAACTGTGACAACGGTTATAATTAGGGATGGCCTGTATTACAAAAATATGTTTTCAACTGAGATAGGTAAATTACTTTATTATTTTTCAATGGTAAAAAATGATTTCGATTGTTTATGTTAAAAGCTGATAAAAACTGCAGTTAGAAAAAAACGAAGAAACTGTCACGTTTTATAATACAGAGGGGTTATAGTTATAATAAAATCAACCACTATCAACTTATATTTCTTTCCCTAAACTGGATAAAAAATCAATAAATAAGTATGTGCTTGTATGAATCGAGACTCTCAAGACTCAAGTCTTATATAATATTAAGTAAGTACATTGTTCTTAGCACAGAGTAATTTATTGATTTGGAACAATAAACAGCCATTAAATTTAGAATTGCATAGCAAAAACATGAATTAAGTATATTTGTATCATTGTAAACTAAACATTGGGACTATTGCGTCATACTTGGATACATCGTACATACTCGGGTCAAGCAATTGTAATATTCAAATTAAATCAAGAATATTATGTGTATAGTATAATAATGTGTGTAATATAAAAGGGCATGGGTTAACAAACTTTCGAATTGATTTAATAGCTCATAATTTTTTTAATAATAAAAACAAGTTTTGTATGTTGTAACATAATAATATATTAGAAATGCTTCAATATCGTTAAATAGTTCAATAGGTAGGTATATACCGAAACCGTTCCGTATAACGAAACCGATAACGAATATAGAGAGATATCGATATCAAAATAACCTTTTATAGCTTTAAAACGTACATCCCTGATGCACTCAACTTTTTTTGCAGTGATTGATTGAGTGGTTAAAGTTTATTTATTTACAAATTATTTCCGAAATTACCAAGTGTTATAATATTCACAATGGCTCGTAATAGTAACGAAAATGATGAAGACAATATTGACCCGGCATCAGTAACATCTAATGTGAAGCACACTATAAAACAAGTAAGTAATATTACGCATGATCATTAGCATTTTAATTTGTCGTTGTAATCGATCTATCAAGGCTATTGTTGTTATTGTTAGTTGGTGCCAATTATGTACCTAACAATAGTAAAAATGAATGAATGCAAACTAAAGCTCATGTGATATTGATTCCTCTACTATTACAGACAAACATGTATATTGTGGTATTTGAATATGAGTTTTTAATTTCCAGGAAATAATCAAAGAGCTTCTAAACGGTTCATTCCAAGACAATAAGACAAAGCTAGGCAATGATGCGTTGTCGCTGGTCGTGGAAGTTGCCAAGTGTCTGGTGACGGAAACCTGTTTGCGAGCATCCAGCCACGCGCTGCGCGAAAGCTGCGACAGAGTTGATATTGAACATATTGAGAAGTGCCTGCCACAATTGGTAATTTTAACCCATCTAGTAACAAATTATAGATAATGTTATAATCTACTGCTATTGTGCCATGGGGCCCTAACACAATTCAATTAACTAAGACAATATCATATGAGGGATTCATTAAATGTAGGTACATAGAATTCACTTCAAGTTCCCAACATAACCACTTCTGTAACTTACTGGGACTGCATCAATTTCATGTTATTTAGGGAATATTAGATAAAATATTTTTTTTATTTTATTGTTTTACTTTTTTGTATGCTGATTAGAATCTTGATGTGTCAAAGGGACCGCAGCTAATTAAGAGTTATAACAACAATTTTATTCATAAGTTAATCACAGTTTAGTAGCAGCAGTGTATTGCATGGGTGGTGGAAGTCTTTGTTTGTTTTGTCTCAGTCAATGTTGCCATGGCCATATCTAGTCAGGAATAAATTATTAAATTTTTCAGATGCTGGACTTCCCATAAAGGCAATGATGTAGAAATTTGGACCCCAATATTATTTATGAAGATCATGTAAGCATAGTTAAAGTTCAATTGTTAATTAAAACATTGCTTGCTCTGCTAAAAGCAGTTTTGCCCGTTTACTGCCTCCAAGTATCCCTTCATACTTTTCTTGAAAAAAAAAAAGACTATTTTTTTAATTCTTCAAAATTGTTCACTAGATGTATAAATTGTGATTGAGAAATGTTTTATGAATATTGTCTAATGCTGTTGTTCAAATAATTTGATTGTTATATTAAAATTGATGAAAGCAATAAAAGTATTTTAACCTATACATGTTTGTTTTCTACATCAGCAACCCCGCAACAGCAATCACTAGCAACTCATTCAACTCTCATCAATGTACTCACTCCATAGGTATACTTAGTGGTTATTAATTCAAAACTAATTAAATTTTTTAATGTAAGCTCACTTGTTAATTTTGGATTTATTATTGTAAATTCATTAGTCTAGTGGTCCCAATCATGACTGTTACACTAGAGGTTCTGGGTTCAATCCCCAGGTCGAGCAATGTTATTGGGTTTTTCTATGAAATTCTTAGTAGCAGCTCGGAGTCTGGATTTGTGCCGAGTTAATGGCTATAGACGCGCCCCCTAGTTTCTATAAAATGGGACCTAAACGTACCGGCGAACTGTGAGTGTACATTAAGTACGCACCTGCCTAACCCTTCAGTATACCTACACGAGTCACTTTAGGGGAATACAGGCGTGATGGTATGTTTACTATAAATTCTGCCAACACTAAGATCTAGGGAGCTTCAAACTCGTATTTACCGCCTGGACATCCATTATATATATAAACATTTTATGCAATTATGCCGCGCGGCACGCCAGGTTGGCGCATACTAGCTAGGTGGAAAGAAATTTCCGTCTTTACGAGAAGCACCTCATCCTCCCGGGGCTAAGAAATAATACCACGTATTTTTTAATTATTTTTATTATACAAATTATTTCTGAGTCGTCTGTCTATCAGTAACATTCAGATAACTGTACATTTTCCAATATCAACACTTCAACGCATCTCCATTGTAAAAAAGACAGTCAGTACATTTGAAGTACCTCAATCGCACAGACCGACACAATCAATATTTTGGCGATACATGCATATCTCTATAGAGTTTATATTCTTTGACGCACATTAATTAATAGTTAACACATTTTTTTAATATACACAAGTGGTATCAAATGGTCAGGCCAACAAGATTTAACATCACCTTTTTTTCATACCAAGCTGCCCAGATACCCAATTTTTGTCCACTTACAGATACAGTAACATGTGATCATGTTACAAATTCAAGTACACTGTAGTACTCAAATTCCAAGGTGAAGGAGGCACACTCAAGATCAAGAAGTACAGTGATACAAAAGTACAAAGTATTGCCTCACCCTTGGAATTTGTTACCTTAAAGAAAAAAGCTACACATTTATTGTCTACTTCTACAGCTATTATACAGCCCAGTAATGTACCGCAGACAATCGGTTTAGTAACAAAAATAATTTTATAGGCGGATATTATATTATGAACACCATAATGCCCAAGTTTTATATTTATTAAACATTATTTTATATTATCAAATTGTATTTAAGCTTTTACTTTACATCTGCTATAAGTTTTGTTCATGCATACATATAATAATAACCAATTCCTCCACAGTTTTTGAGATCAAAGATAAACCATCTATAATAAATATGTAATTACGTATATGATAGAAGAGTAAAAAGTAATAATTAAGGTAGCTTTATACTTATTTAGGCTATCCACAGAAATGCATGCATTTAATTTATCACATAACAAATGGTTAGAGCCTCAAAAATCAACCCCATTTGCAATACCAGAGGAACCACAGTTAAAAGATCTGTTCAAAGGTCCGAAATGTTATTTTACAATTTAAACTTTGTTATTGAATATATTATAATTATATAATTTTTAATAGAGATGTCTAGATTTCGACCGAATAGTCTGCTTCAAACTTCAATTATGTCAATAACCAGTTGGCTAAATAATTTTGTAAACCTTACTATCATAATCTTTATATGATAGGAACGCGCCTTTCGTGCATAAATCACGTTTTTTGAAACTGAGATTCAAATGTACGTTATCAGTGGTTTCAGCCAATTTTAGCTGATTGGAAAACTATGATGGAAAAATAGTAGGTAGGTAAATCTCTACAATACCTGTACAGTAAGCAAGGATAAAGAATTGAAATACCAATTTGGAAAAAATACATGTTTTTGATATTGCACACCTAGATAAAAACGAAGACAAATAAATGAGAAAATACTTTATTTTCAAAAACAATAAACCAGTTTTTTTAATTGCTACTCACACCAAGGACATCCACAGTTCGTCGGTATGTATAGTGTAATAGGGAGCGGGCCTCTTGCTACTGCTATTGACCGTGCACAAATCCAAACTCCAAGCTGATATTGAGAATTTTATAGAAAAACCCAATAACACCTTACTCCACCTGGGAATCGAACGCAGGACCCTCAGCGTAGCAGTCGCGCTTGGGACCACTTCACCTATGAGGCAATTCAAATTGCTAGGCATTTTTAATTGTCATAGTTTTGATCTAGATTTGCGATATATAGTAATACTAACATAATGCTAATACATAGGTTTATAATCGCTTGCACATAAAAATAACATTGGGCATCTATAACAAGACTTAATTTTATAAGTGTAACATAAGGGATATTATGTGGGAATTCCTTACCAACAGGCAAGAAGCTAGAAATATTCAAGACTTTAAATAAATTATTTGCCACTAATAACTGCACCATTGCTCGCTACAATAAATACCGAAGGGTTTGAAATTATCCACAAAAAACGATTTTGTAACAGTACTCAGCTACACTTCAATTAAATTCTAATATTCGCATAAATAAATAACCGCATAGGAAATATTTATGACCACGCGCACGTGGATTGGTAGTTGATAAGGTCTAAAATCCACTCTATAAAACCTATTAACAATAATTATATTAATTGCAATCACGCTTGCAAGTGTGTAACTCTTGAAGTGCACTTTAAATATTCTTTTATTTAAATTGCATTTTGACGTTAGCCTCGGCTTTTGTTATAAGTCCTTTGAAATTATGAAGTGTTTTATTTGGATCACTGTTAAACTTCTTACTTCACCATTACTGTGCTATGGGTATGTTATAAAGATGAATGCTCCATGCATTTTTGATTGAGAACTAAATACCATCCTTATGTTATTCAAATAGAGTTCAAAATAGTATGCAAAGAAAACGTCGTTGTCTGTTAGAGCAAATAGGATAATACCCCTGTTTTATACTGATTGAAGAGTATAATAATAATAAAACACGTTAAAATCCGTAAACCGTGGTTTTATTTCAATATGTCCTCCGTTTTATCCTCAACTCTCATCTGTATCCTATAAGGATGATTTTAGTAGTCAATAGGAAAACGCTCGAGCAGTCTTCTGCCTAATTTACATTCGCTTTTATTCCAGAACGATAGTTCTCAAACTTCATATCGATCTTTGATTTTAAGTTTTTCAGCATTATAATTTTATTATACTCTTGAGGTTTCGGAGTAAAGATAATTTTTGTTTAAAAATTGACAGTTTTACATATATTACTACAGTTTGTGGTACTTTCTTTACTGTCTGCATGGCACTGTCCCAGCTGACATAGAGAAGGGATAAAATATAGGCGTTCAAAGGTCTAAAATCGTTCGGAAAACGTTCTATAATGACAGTTCAATCATTTCATAGGTCCTTGATGTGCTGTTTTGTGAAGTTTGGACTTTTCTAATCCTTATATTTATCCAACTACCAGCTAATAATTCATGTATTTTTATTACTAACCAGTATAAGAGGTTTAGTCCAAATCAATCATTCCAAGATCGATAAGGCAAAAGGCCCTCTTTTGATTTATCATTATACCTATATGATTCATAAAAGACATTATTATACAAATGAATTGGTTTCAGGGGATTCTTTTTTATTTATCCGTGATGGGCTTACGCTTGACCGCCAGTTCACCTGATGTTAAGCGACACTGCGATCTACGATGGAGGGCGCTTGTCTAGAAGAAACCGATTCTCAATGTTGGCTTTTGAACCATCCTGGCTGGTCAGATTTTTGTAATCAGTTAAAGAAATCCAACATAGTGATTACCACAAATTTCAATAAACATAAAGGAGCCCAAAGCTTACATAAATTACATTACCATGGCCTCCTCTATCTGGCTAGTGATAAATTATTGAAATCGAATGTAAAACGAGACTAATGTTGTTTTGTTATTCACAATGATGTAATATTTGTTGATCGGTCTAGTTTCTATATCTATAGAACTTACTATGTGTTACCATTATTTACTCCCTGTGTTTACATAGAATTGCTACATGTAGGATCGACCAAAAACATTTAAATTCTTCTTTCTAACAGTTACCGCCGCATTAGCTCCGATACGAATATAACAAGGATCTTTAAAATGGGGCTAGGAGACGAGCACCATGTAGAGCCTCACGTGAGACAAACACAGCCGGTCACGAGCGGCCATGAAGGGCACCCATACCTCACCGAGTAGGCGTTATGAGTACTTTGGATTAACCGGCGACGACCTTAACCTAGACAGTTCGCTGAAACTAACTCACATTCTTCATGATGTGTTTAGAACAGGTCCATATCATCGTTGCACATCACCTCGAGGAAGTCGTCGTCCTCGTAGTGGTGCAGGCTGCGCGGGTCGGTCGCGTCGGTCGCGTCAGTCGGGTTCGTCGCGTCGGTCGCGTCGGTCCGGTCGGGCAGCGGGCGGCGCGGCCGCGCGGGGGACGCGGGCGCGTCCGTGTCGCTGGAGTAGTCGCGCGCGTCCGTGGCGGGCGACGGCGGCGGGTTGGACCCGTGCTCAGACTGCACCGTGGCCTCGCCGCGGGACAGCAGCGATGGTAGCTCCGAATCTAAGGCGGACACAAATATACATAGATAAGATTAAGCCCGTACCATGACGACATGAGAGAAAGGGATGCCGCTCTATAGATTAACTAGCGCCATCTCTTTCTCACAACCTAAAAATGATAGCAATAACATGTCATGGTAGTCTCTGAGCCATAATTCCTAGTGACATTAAGTTCACCGCGATTTAAAGTAGTACATGAGGTATAAATTAATATAAAATCCACGACAGTATGTCAATATGCATTAAGTTTGAGGCTCTATTTGATTTGCAATCTGAACCACATCCTGCACCATGAGAAAGGAAAAAATGATCTTTGACTATGAACTATTAGCAAAGTAACAGCATAATCTTTTAGATTCCTAAGTGACTTTAATACATGAAGTGAAAATGGTGCATCCAACATCTGTGAGATGTAGTTATTATTAAGGATTCAAACAAGTTGCACTTATTACGTTTAGGCTAATTGTATTTCTATTCTAGCTGTTTGACATACCTGTGAGGCTCTGTTTGAGCTGTTCCATGACTTTCTGGCGGCTCTTGGCGCGCGCACGCTTGATCTTGCGCTGTGTCTCCACGCGGTCCTTCGTGAAAATCTGGTTGACATTCTCCTGTGACACGTCGTCATCGCGCTTTAATAGGAAGAAATAGATGCCGCCTGGTGTCCGACGACGTGTGCCGTTCTGGTAAAAAAATATTGAAATTTATCAATCAATACTCCCCTCTGTCACCAGGGAATGCTAAGATGCAAAGGGATCATAATAGACCGATTATGGTGGTAGTGAAGAGTACAGCCGCGCAAAAAGATTCTTTTTTTTAAAGACAGCTCCTGCTCTAGGACACAATCCCTGTTTTGTGTCGCAGGGGACTTCATAAACAAGCAATCGTCACAAAGTACACCGAGACTTGAAACAAATTGCTGTGGAACACACACAGATTTCCCTTGGGTATGATCGAATAGTGGCAAAGTGACCACTTTAACCGGTATGCCAATAGTGCAGTCAAAAGATGTAAACATACTGTGTATGTTATCAACACAGTGCACCAGTCATTTGTTTTGAGGTCCCATTTTAATGATGGGTCTACAATTTTACCCCTTCACTCTTAAATATAAAACATAAACTTCTTATACCTATATTATGTTTTGACACAATATGATGTTCTGTAACAGGGAAAATACAAAACATATTATAGCTATATTTTTATGAATATGGGGTTAAATTTTAACAAACAAATAACACAGAAATTTCATTAGAAAATCATGGTCATACTATGTCTGAATTTAGTAATGGAATCCAGGATGCCACACTCTGTCATACTAATGTTAACTGAATTACAACTTAATATTTGCAGCAGTAGTGCTGCCAGAAGGAAATTCGACATCATTTCATTACATGATGTTGAATTATGTCCATACAGTTGTCACACATCAGGTGATAAGATGTGAAAATCTGTATTTGTGTGACAACTGTATGGACTAACAGCCCATAGGTAAAACTTAAAAGATTTTATGAGAAATGGTTTCATGTGGTTAAAGAAACCTGGAAACTTAATATACTTATGCTATTTATTATTTACATTTTTATACTCACCATGACAAGCATACCTCCTTCTGCTTCAACTCGTTGTGTTTCATTATATATTTCTATAGCTTTGCTAGCACCTATAACTTCTACAATACGACCTGGAAAACAGTAAAACTTGTCTTGTATAAAACATACAAATTGAAGTTTTCCAACACATACTAATACCTAATGTGTCTTGACTTGGTAGCAGGCCCTTGTAGTGGGACAGTAATAGGCATTTCTTTTTACTGCAGATTAACAGCCAAATTGAATAATCATAAATACAAACCTACTAACTCCTTTTTATCTTCTGAAAGTTTTTCAGCAATATCATTTGCTACATTTTCTACAGGGTCATCAGCATTCACTATCAGGTCTTTAAGGAACCTTGGTTTCAGTTTGTCATTACGATTGTGACTATTTACTCGTTTCCCCAGCCTCAGCTTCACATTAGACCTGTCCACATGCCTCCTCTTATTAGACACTCGTTCACTATCATTATAATCATCATTATTGGTAAAAACCTTCTTAGATATATAGTTATCATCTAATCTATACTTAATAGTATAATCATAAGATTCAACGCCATATCTGCTCTTCTTTGATACATCACAGCTGACCATGTCTTCTGTTAACAAGTCCTCCTGTAACATTAAATTTAGTTGCGTATAACAATACAGGAGAAGCGTATGTCCAGCAGTGGACGAATATAGTATGATGATGATGTTAACAATACAAAAACAGCTTATCTATAGTGTAAACATAAGTGAACATTACATGAACCTTTTTCAAAGAAAATTGTATCTGTGGAACAGTATGTAAAACCTACAGGTATACTTGTTAGTGTGATTTCCACTTTGTACATCATTTTGTAATGTATTTACCTGTAAGGCTTTACACCAAATGTTGTATTTGTCCTTCTTGTCAGGCTGTTGAAGCGGCCGGCGCGGCCTCAGCTTGGTGCGCTTGGGGCGGCGCCGCGGCTCGTCATCTGACTCCGAGCCGGATGACTCCTGCGCCGACGCCTCGTCACTCTGCTCATCCTGAATCTGCATGTTCACTAACGACGGAGGATTAAACGCCTCCGGCCGCGCCAGAGGGATATACGTGCCCTCTTCCACATCCGAATCTTCCAACTGCAACGCAATAAAACATCTGATCAAGTACACGTACATACGCCCTTAGACGTCATTAATCGTATTTTTTCGTAATATTTACATTGCACAGTTACTTGAAGTTCGTTAGGTGCAGATTATATTATGAGATAATTTTATGTAGTTAAAAATTGCAAGCAACCAATGTAAAAATACTATGTAATTACGAAAAAAATGCCTGTAAGAAATAGAAGTAAAAGTTTATTCTAACCTCCCCTTCTTCCAGTCCATGAGGAACTTCGACATCTAACTCGCCTTCTGTAGTAGACATCATACTCAAAACTTGTGTTAAAAGATATAAAAGAAAAGATCATGAAAGGATTATCGAAATACACGAATTCCAACTTACAATCTCGTCGTTGCTGTCATTTTTAATAATAGACAAGGTAGAGTTCTGCTGTCAAGTGTCAACAATCTTTCGCATTTACGAAGTACGTTCGGAGTTTAGGCGGGAAAATGTAAAGTGCACTTTGTCGGTTTTATATTACTTTCAAAAACTTGTGTTTCTCCGAAGTTTAATGTGTAATTATACGTGTGCGAGTGTAGGCAAATGATATAAAATTGAAAATCGTGACTTGTGTTCACTCCTAAACTCTATCGATGCCTTAGTCCACTGTTTTACTGGGGATTATTCTGTATACTTGACACTGGCAAACACAGAAAGTGTGGCGCCATATATTAGAATCCCATGACGGGAATTAATAAATATGAATTGTTTACTCCCTAAACTTGACACTGGCAAATACACAAAAAGTGTGGCGCCACATCCCATTACGGGATTTAAAAAAAAAGTACGTTCAATAAAAAGTCAGACACGAAAATCTAGGTTTATAGCTCATTCATTCATTAGTCTTGCAAGAAACATTATATCATAATCGTTTATTCCATCAAAAAAAATATACAATCCAGTTCAATAAGCACGTTACTATTTGATTTTTATGAAGATCGATTTTTTTAATCTTTGGATCCATTCACTTCAATCTTCATAAGTAAGGTGATCGTATTCAAAGACAATTTATTAATTTGTTATGATTATTGTAAGAACATTCTTAGTGAAGAAAGATCGATTACAAACGAATTCCGACACTATATTTAGATCGGCAAAAATAATGAAACATGATGCAGGTGGTTATAAAAAGTCTTCGTTGATTTTACTTTGGTCGTTATACCGTATGTAAACGTATCACCGTGTGTGAATAAATCAGGCCAATGCATTTTCTCAATTTTTTTTAGTTCAAATCAGTAAAGTTTGTATTCTTAATGTAAAAAGATGTGTTTTATTTGTTAAAATAATTGCAAATTTAGATTTGATTTTTATGACATCGATTCAAGAGCATACGATCCGATCCAAGATTCCATTCAGAACCCTACAATTCATTACTATCCAAAAAGTCGATTTAAAGAGAAAAATCATGCATCCATATCGGCCAGTCCCAATACCCAATGTGTCGATATATTTGCTTAATGGAGATAGGATTTTGACATTACTTGTATGGACCATAATATGTCAAAATACTATCTCTACACCTCAGAGGAAAGTCTTTCCTCTGAGCTCTACACTAATCTTCTTCTTCCTATGTCTTCTGACTATAATCTACCGACTGATTTAATATTGGGATTGGCCGTAAATCAAGTTTATTCAAGTTACAACAAGTTAGGAACATCTACGCTAGTTGCAAAACTCTGTGTAGTAAAAAAAAAAATCATGTATATGTATACTTATTAGTGTTTGGTAAGTGTGATTATTAATCATAGCATTCCTTTTTGATAAATGATAACACAAGGCGGCATGGGAGAATAAGATTTGTTTGCGTCCAGGAATTCTCTTCCCGAAAATGATTCTCAGTGTGACGTCACGAAACTCATGAATTTCACGATCAGTCAAATGTTGAATGAATGAAAATGAATGAAAATGTTTATTTCAAGAATGTAAAATAAATTGCTTATTCGCCCGACTATTTTTGTCTCGTGTTCTTCATCTATTTAGGTAGGAAAAGTAAACTGAAAAAATATAAAATTACCCATTGAAAATTTCACTACTATAGAATCAAGAAAGTAAAAAATTGCATCTCGGTCGACGAGCTGTTTAGAATTTAGAGCATCTCCGTATTCCGAATCCGATCATAAATGTCGATATTTTTTCATTGTATATTTTTGTGTAAGTCCTGAACGAACGAATTAATAAACCGAGCATGGAACTATAACACAAAAATTTTTTTTTTTCAATGCCTGGAAAATCTGGAGAATATAGCAAAGTCAAAGTCAAAATCATTTATTCAAGATAGACTAATGTTTACTTTTTGAACGTCATTTTACATTATAGACAGCCCCCAAAACGCCCGCCCTTTACCGCCTCCTATGGACCGTCTGACACCTGAGAAGGCGTTAATGTATTGGAATCTAAGTGCCTTGTTGCCCACTGGGTGTAGTTGGTCCATGTGCGTTAAAAAGTAGGTTCTGAATAGTACCACTTTCATATCTACTGTAGATAACTACACCTTACAAATGTATGTACCAAAATATTACACTTACAACGCCCGGAAAACGTTCTTAGTCCTCGCTTGGTATTAGCATCTTTAAGATGTTGAAGTCGCTAAAATTGGTTCCATTACTGCTCGCTTAAGCTATCAGCGCCAAAATGGCGAAAAGTGGGATAAATTCTGTCTTTCCTCTGAGGGATAAATAGAACGTTAACAGTCGCCTGTCCAATGTAGCTACGCAAAACAAGAACCTTAGAGGTATACCTACGGGGTAGGTACTATAGTAGGTCAGTTACTGACCTCTATTTTAGATTACTAATTCAATGAACACAGACTACTTAGAGATCAGTTTCAGTGGAGCCACGAACACTGATCTTTATTTTTCTCTATGCTGTGTAGGTACCTATTATAGAGGTTAGTGAGTGGTCCCTATCTCGTCCATATACTATGCAAAGCGGGATGTTTCGAATATTGATGAAGTTTACCAATTACCAGTTACCTTACCAAAATACTCTGTGTACCTTACCTTGTTGATAGATATTTGGTACGACACCACATCTCTTAGTAGTTTGTGTTTGGTACGAACCGTCATGGTCATGTCAATGTTGTAATTTTGTACATTGCTTAGTATTTTTATTTTTATTCTTTATTTATTTAGGGATATATAGTAAACGTAAAATGTAAGATTCTGTTTTACATATTAGGATGTTTTAAGTATTCAACTTACTTTTATTTATAACCGTTGCAGGGCAACATTTGAGAGAGTCAGCAAATTGTATTATAAGCCGTATAATTACGATGAACCGATCGACATCAGTAGAATTCGGCTACCCATTAGAAGAACTTCACGTGATGACTACGATCCTCTGGATCACAGGGAACCCCAGACTCCAATTAAGTGGGTAGAAAAGATTTTTTAAATAACGTTAACCCGACTTTCCGATGCTATAGGCTTAAAATTATGAATATAAATTGATATATCTTGAGAAAAAACTTGTAACGTAGCAAACGGAAATGGATTTGAAAGGAGATGAGTTGAGTTTTGTTAACTAAAAGATGCTTTAGTCAGAAGTGACCGTAAAATTATGCACTCTTCAAATAATTACTTTAAATACCTATATATCGCCAAACCGTGTTTACCACTTTGATATTGGTATATATCTCCAAATTCTGACGCCGTCGCGTCGTAGAGAAGTCGTTGTAGTCGTCGTATCAAGCGTCAAACAATAATCGTAAATTTCTCACTGGTAACAAAAATTGTAAACTACAGTTAAATTTTATTTAAAACTAAATTTTATTTTCCCATAACACTAAACAAAACCTCTTGTTTTACGAATATTGGATAGAAAGGCGACTATTTTCGTAATATTGCAGGCCCTGGATGGCTTATTTCAATATGCTGCGGACGCTGCTCGGGCCCGGCATGCTGATCATGCCTCTTGCCATAAGTCAAGCCGGTATTGTTCTAGGACCAATCCTGGCTTTTGGCTATGGTGTCCTCCTAGTCCATACACATATATTGTTGGTACGAAACTTATAATTATTTATGTAATGTAAAATAAAATACCATAACGTCTGTTTTAACGACAAGTTAGACAGAAATTTAATGACGTATAAATATGCATCCACAGTTCGCCTGTATGTTTAGGTCTCATGTAATAGGGGCGAGCCTAATCCAAACTCTGAGCAGTTACATAATATTATTTCATAGAAAAACGCAATAACACTGCTCCACCCGGGAATCTTTTTTTTTGTTTTTTTTAAAACGTTGCCCCACACTAGGATTTTCTCCTGTATCGTGGGTGCGTTTACAAACACAAATTCTCACATACACAAACGCCCAGACCCGGAACAACTACCTGTAGATCATACAAATATTTGCTCCGTGTGGGGATCGAACCCACAACACGTGGCGCAGAAGCCGATCGCTCAACCGCTACGCCAATCGTGTCGTCAATCTAACCTAGGACCTCTAACTTATGGACAATGAGGCACTTCTAATTAGGCATCTGACGTAAAACCCATTTTACCTAACTCCTGTGTATACAAGACAGATTGGACTAATGTATATATTTTTTTAATCCCGTCATGGGATATGGCGCCACACTTTTTGTGTTTGCCAGTGTCAATTATACAGACTAATTCCCAGTAAAAGTTGAAACTTTACAAAGGTTTCTATGGAGTTTAGGAGTGAACACAAAGGTCACGATTTTCAATTTTACCTACACTCGCACACGTTCACGAACACTTAATGGTTAACTATCCACCATAATTACACATTAAACTTCAGAGAAACACAAGTTTTAGAAAATAATAGAAAACCGGCAAAGTGCACTTTACATTTTCCCGCCTAAACTCTAATGTACGAGTTTACCCACAGTTCACCGGTATGGTAAAGGCCGCCATTTATTTAGTGACGAGCGAAACTCCGAGGGACCCCAATAAAACTTTTTTTTTATTCGATATAGGTATTAAATACTCTTTACATAACTGGAATGGACCTCCTTAGGGTCCACGAGAAAATAACTAATATGGGCCTTATATTTTCACCGATTTTAAAACACATTTTTCAGCTAGACACGCTGAATGAAATTGCTCGACAGTTGAAAATACCCTACATATCGTATCGATATGGATTCCGCCTAGCTTTGCTCCACGGTCCACCATTCGTTCATAACATTGGAAAGCATGGTCCGTAAGTATGAATGACTACATAACCCACTAACTAAAACGATTCTTTATTGTGGTAAAACTCCTCCTATGCTGCTAATATTATTTTTGAGTAGCTATATGTTAATGTTGATGAGCGATTTTGTGTTTTAAACACACCCAAAATTCCGAGCGGCTAACTTCAGATGTCTACTTCGATCATCATCAATTTAATTAAATTGTTATAAAAAATATACAAACAAGTACTTAATCCAAGATTTCTATTTAAGTAACATAATTATCTCAAAGACATCATATCGTTTATAATAGTATAGTATCTACTAGCTACTGAAAAAATTATGAAAAAACAGTTTTTTTTTCCAGACAAATCATAGCTACATTCATGTTTTTGGGTCAGCTTGGAGTATGTACAATTGCTGTTATATTGTCTTCGGATAGTTTGCGAGATGTCAGTTGGTTATATTATTATATATTTATTGGTAATACTCCATACTTTTTTTAAATCGTCAGTAAAAAGTACCTACCTAAGTATTTTAATGTTCTAATTAAACTTTTGAGGCCACTCATGAGGTTCGTGAAAGCCCCAAGTGCCACATGCATGACACATTCGCAGTCAGTAATATTTCGTTAATATTAGATTTTTTTATTTTCTAGCTCATGGACTGGCAAAGTAACAACACGGCTCTATTGGCAATGCTGTTGCCGTATCTACTTTTGGAGTATTTTATGAAAACTTTATCGATCATCAGTTATATTTCTTTATGTGGTGATTTTTTTATATTTACTTAAAAGTAGGTACAGCTAATCCAATCTATCCAAAACATCATCGAAGTTGGTTCACCCGTTTAGACGTGAAAGCGTAACAAACAAACAGACAGACACATAGTTACTTTCGGAAATTTATAATATTTATAAGTAGGAATGTATAATATAGGTAAGCTTACGTTTTAAAATTAGGTTTTTTGCAGGTACTTTGTTGAATTTTATAGGATTGTCTATAATTGTATATCAAACAACAAGTGACCCTGCCAAGGTATACGTTTATGGCACGACGGATCTCATGGCGTTACTATTCGCTTGTGGAGCCTTCTTATGTAATCTCAATGCAGTTGGTGTGGTAAGATACCTACAATAATCCTTACTAATATTATAAACGTGAAAGTTTGTGAGTATGGATGTATGGATGTATAGGTACTGTATGAATGTGTGGATGTATAGATGTTTGTTACTCTTTCACGCCAGGATGGCTGAACAGAACTGGATGAAATTTGGTACAGAGATATGTTAGGTTAGGTACTTTTTAGACAGTCAATTTGGTCAAATCGTGCCTTCCTTCAGAAAGTCGAGCAAGATCGTGGTTTGATTCCCAGGTCGAGCAAGAGTTATTGGCATTCTCTTTGAAGTGTTCAATACTAACTCGGCTCATATGAATCTGGTGAAAAATCTATAATAATCGAAATAAAAAATCGAATACTCGTAGATACTTGCAAGAAAAACTAATAAAATAAATGTTTCGCGAAATGTTAAAATTTGCATGAAACTGCGTTAGATCTCGTCACTTGCGTGACTCTAAACGAGCCATTTAGGTACGAAATATTCTTAATAAGGGATTAAATCCTATTGTGTAAAGCCTATCACACTGGTTTGAGGCAACAATTTAATAAAAAAAGAAGTGTGGATCAAGATTCGTGATAGGGGCACGGAGGTGATCTTAATGAACACGATTTTAGACATATAAACATTTATTACAACTTGTAATACTAATAAAACTTAGAAGTGACGCGGGCTAAAAACATGAAGTGCGTCGTGTAGATACATTGCAACTTATTGCACTTGCGCGCATGCGCGACTGCACGCGCCATCTTGCCGGAAAACAGAGCGACTTGCGAGCGGCGCCCCGCGCCCCTCGCTAGCCCCTCCGCCCGGATATGCATCCCGTGTCGCCTACATATTCCCCACCCTAGTGCTGCCCTGGCAGCACTCATCCTCAATAGGTATTCTGGCGACACGAGCCACCGATCTCTTTAGAGTGCCTGTAGGAGTTCTTATACTTACCACTCGCACCTGACCATCTTTTCCCGGGAACACTCTTTCTACAACACCTCTCGGCCATTGACCCCTAGGGGCGTCCGGGTCAACAATAAAAACCAAATCACCTTTAGCTAAAGGTCGACGCTGATCGACGTTCCATTTCGTCCGTGGGAGCATGTCGGGTAAGATTTCTCGCACCCACCGTTTCCAAAACATATCCGCCAAAGCTTGGGATATGCGCCACTGCTTCCTTAGATAAAAATCAGAGTTATCGAAAACTCCAAGTAGAGGTAAATTTGAAGATGTACCTATTAAAAAATGATTAGGAGTTAAAGCCTCCCTACTCCCAACCTCAACTGACACATGACCTAAAGGCCTGCTGTTAACCAGGTTTTCTACCTCTGCCAACAAAGTATTCAGAACCTCGTCCTTCGGCGCGCGTTCCTTTAAAATGACTCCCAGAGTAGTCTTTACACTTCTTATAAGACGCTCCCACGCCCCACCCCAATGTGGGCTCGCAGGTGGTATAAAGGACCACTGAGTCCCATAGTTGCTGGCATTACTTTTCAGCATTTCCTGGTCTAGCTCTTGGATTGACTTGCGTATCTCCGTATCCGCTCCTCGCAAATTTGTACCATTATCGGAGTATAAAAATCCGGGCCATCCTCGTCTTGACGCCATTCGTCGCAACGCCATCAATAAAGAATCAGTGGTGAGAGAATGCACCACCTCAATATGAACCGCCCTTACGGTTAGACAAGTAAAAAGTACACCGTACCGTTTCTCACGTCGTCTTCCAACAGTAACGTCCATGGGACCGAACAGGTCCAAACCACTATGTGTGAAGGCTCTGTGATGATGTGCCACTCTTCCAGCAGGTAAGTTCCCCATTCTTGGAATTTCTGGTTTCGCTTTTTTAATTTTACAAAACATGCAATTTGCAGCTATGTTCTTTACTGTAGACCTTAATTTTAATATCCAGTATTTTTGTTTTATTTCGTTTACTATTGTTTCCTGATTACCATGTCCAGCTTTCACATGATAATGTCTCACTATTAACTTTGCTATGTTATTTTTCCCATCCAGTATAACAGGTTGCTTCACATCAAAAGAAACGTCAGCGGCCGCCTGAATACGGCCCTGCACACGAAGAATTTCGCTTTCATCAAGGAACGGCATTAAGGTAAGTAATCTACTAGTTTTCTTTACACATTTATAATTTTTTATTTCAGATATTTCCTCAACGAACGACTGCGTTTGTGAATGCTTAATCAGCAAGTTTTCAGCGCGACCCATCAGAGTACATTCACTGGTAAGTACCTTACGTCTACATTTATCAATAAATATTAACACCATTACAGTACTTCTAACCAAACGTAACCACGAAGAAAATCTACTAGGATCCGGTACAGGTAATGTATTATTTACTATTTGCACTGTTGTCACACACTCATCCTTATAACTTTCTGTTTCAGGACTATGACACGACGTGACATCCAACGGCCACGACTGTTCATCGCAGTACATAAACTTCGGTCCAGTAAACCACTCCTTATGAAACACTGATACGTCATACGACTCTCTAGTAGCAATGTCAGCTACGTTCAACGAAGTAGGTATATACCTCCATTCATTCACACTCGTTAACTCATCTATTTCACCTAAGCGGTGAGCGACAAATACTTTATAGTCTCGATTATCATTCCGTATCCACTGCAATACCGTCGTGGAGTCACACCAAAACACACGACGCGTGGCTTTAATTCTGTGTTCCTTTTGAATAGTGTCGGCTAGCCTAGCTGCCATCAAAGCTGCTTGCAATTCTAGCCTAGGCACTGTCATGGGCTTTACGGGCGCTACTCTACACCTACTAGACACGAATGCGACTTTAACTTTATCATTAACCATCCAACGCCAAAAAGCAACGCAACACATAGCTTGTTTTGATGCGTCGCTATACACATGTAACTGTAGGTTATTATAACTCGCGCCGCTCGCGATGGCGGCATCGTCGTCGGCGACGCGTTGCCGACTCGCAACGTCGCTTGGTAGGTTTTGGTAGCATCTTGGTAAGCGTATGTTACCGATCGACTTTAAGACTTTCAACCATTTTAGCCATTTACCATAAATTTCATCGTTTAGAGTATCATCCCAACCAATATTGGACTTCCACGTAAGTTGTAAAATTATTTTCCCATTTATTGTGAACGGGGATAAAAACCCATAAACATCAAAGACCGACATGATTAATCGCAACGCCTCACGTTTAGTGGGTCGCTTCCCATTAATTATATCACACGGAATTCGTTTGAACGAAACATCAAACCCCAGGGTGTCATCTTTAGGATACCATAAAAGTCCCAGGGCTCGTTCACCATCTAGTTGCAAACCTATTTGCAATTTATGAGCATTAGAAGCCAATAATTCGGTAGGTAAATTATTTAATACCTCAGTGCTGTTACTCAGCCAGTTACATATCACAAAGCCTCCCTCTTTGTGAATTTTACTTATATCCTGAGCTAGCTTAATACATGTCAACGCGTCCGGTTGACTATCTATATAATCATCCATATAGTGCTGTTTCGTTATCGCTTCAACAGCTGACGGCAATGTTGAATGAAAACGTTCCGCGTTTTTATTTTTAATAAATTGGGCAATGAATGGAGAACAGTTCGCACCGAAAATTAAAGATGTCATTTTATATGTTTTAACCGGGCAATTAGGGTTATCCCGCCATAGAAACCTTAACGCATCTTGATCCTTACTTAATATTTTCACCCTTAAAAACATGTCCTTTATATCGCCAGCTATTGCTATGTCATGTTCGCGAAATCTCAGCATTATGCCAAATAACGACATAAGTAGATCAGGACCTTTTAACAAATAATCATTTAACGATAAACCCTTTGTCCTTGCAGCTGCATCAAAAATTAATCGCAAGTTCCTTTTGTTGGGGTTATCGACCCCAAAATGAGGTAAATACCATACCTTTGAGTTTACATTATTTTCTGTAATTTCTACAGCAAAATTATTTACAAATAGATGTTCTATACGTCCACGATACCTATGTGCATATTCCTCATTTAATCTCATCTTTCTTTCAACACCCTTCAGCCTATTTAGCGCAGCGGGTCTGGAATCAGGTAATGTACAGTTGAGGTCACGCCAAGGAAGCCCAACATGCCACCTATCATTTACTAATACTGCCGTTTTTTCCAGATGTTCCAGGGCTCGGAGGTCATCGGCATTCTGGCGGGGCCTTCCTGATATACCCATCGACTCAATAGTAAAAGATGTACGTACCTGTTCATTCAGCTGTTGTAGCACGAGTTCATCGTCGTCCGGGGCCGCCTGGACATCGTCCTTGAGCAGGAGCGTGCAGTGGCTTCGCGATGACGTCACAGGTACCCTACCGTGGATACACCAGCCTAGAGGGGTGAGTGTTGCACAGGGTTCGTTGACCTTACCTACTCTCGTTTCTAAGGGCACTAACATATGATAATTATCCTGCCCTATAAGTAATTCTGGTTTTACATTTTCATTACATAAGCTAAAATTCAAGTTATTCATATGACTATAGTTATTACAATTGACAAAACATATTTGTTGTTTAGGTAAATTTAACTCTTTAACACTACGCGCGATTAGTTCGTAATTATTTCCTTCACAGGTCGACATCTGAAGACGCACCACATCTGTATCGCACACGAGTTCGTTGTTGTCCCACGCGCCGTAAACGCGCAATGTTTGTCGTCGACCGCGCACTCCTAACCGTGACGTCAGATCGGCACTGATAAGGCTCACTGTGGACCCGTCGTCCAACAATGCATACGCACTTATATCACCATTGGGTCCATGCAGGTTGACGCGTACGACTTTCAGTAAAACTTTACATTCGGACTGAAGATGTGTGACGCTTTCAGACTGCGACTGCGGTTGACCTTGACCTTCCGTGACCTGGCGATCGCTCGCGCTCGGGTCGTGCTGGTTGTCATCTCGTTCTTGTGGTTTGTTATCAATCTTCTTTGCATTGTACTTGTAATGTAGTAAACGATGATGCGCTAACCCACATTTATCTATATCGCATGTAGCGGCTGGGCAGGTAATCCGGTCGTGTTTAGACAATAAACATTTGTAACATAATCGATTCCTTTTCACGTAAGTCCATCTGTCTCTGCATAATGATTTTATAAACCTTTTGCAATCTGTGAGTTTGTGCGTTGATATACGGCAATAGTGACATTTGTTATCATTCTTATCAATGTTTTCATCTTCATTTAATAAAACTGTATGAGCTCGTGAAGACGAAGGCTCTGAGTATTTCTTTTTGTATTTATTATTGTCAAAAGTACTTTGTGTATGCAATAAAGCCATTGAGTTTGCTTTTACAGCCTCTTCATTTAAAAAATCAGACAGCGTGTATAATGTCGGTCTCTTACCTGCCGTGATCAGTGGGTAGCTGTAGTCGGCCCATTTGGATAATAAAACAGTAGGTAACTTCGACAGTATGCTTGTAATCACATTCGTTGCCACTACATACTCTTCACGACCGATAACACTTATGGCTGTAACACAATTACGCACCTTGACGGAGAATGTTACAATGTCTTTATGATAATCCTGTGACACCGGGTGTAATTTTTTAATATCTGTGATTATCCTAGATAGGATTACGTCGGGGTTGCCGAACTGCAGCTCCAGGGTTGACATGACCATCTCAGGTGACGTCGCACTGATAAGCAGAGCTGAGACAGCTTCACGTGCTGGACCACGAAGACATTTTCGAAGTCGCCATAGGTTTTCTTTCGCACTAAAACTACATACTTGTGTAGACTCATTATAGGCCTGTTTAAACTGGAGCCACTCCATAGGGTCCCCTGCAAACGATGGTAAGTCCCGGGGGGTGCATATGCGGCTCAGCAGATTAGAGTTTGGTCCATTATTGGTGGAGGTAAGGTTTTTTAGAGCACTAGCCAGAAGTTTAACTGTCCCATCCTCGGTGCTGACGTTGTGTGACGTCAGCGGACACGGCGCGCCCGATTTCTGACCATTATCGTGGGCGGGCTGTGTTTCCAGCTCTTGGTGGCTACGCTCCAACCATTTTTCTACATTACTGTGAGTGTCCTCCTTTGCAGATCGAATGCTGCATTCATCATCGATGTCGGCTAATTCCACTGCCAGCTTTTTGTCGATGAGTTCCATTTGAATTTTTGCTTTCGCTTCGGCCGCTTCGAATTCTAATTTCGCCTTTCGAGCCGCTACAGATGAGGATGTCGACTTTTCAGTTCGACGAGACACAGTAGGTAACAACGGAGCCGTTTGTAATGGCGGCTCGGACATCACGACACTGCCGGCGCGGACGCCCGCTTTCGTGCGCGTGACTTGCGATAACTGGTCACATTGTTGTTCATCTGCAAGTGGCTGTAATGCGCTTTCGCGTTCCCTGCGGAGATCACCCCGTGTTTTCACCATAACGCGCGGACTGTGGTACATTTTGCGCACGTTTTCCGGACACGGCGTCGTTCAATTCGCAATCCGGGCTCGAAGACCAACTGATAGGGGCACGGAGGTGATCTTAATGAACACGATTTTAGACATATAAACATTTATTACAACTTGTAATACTAATAAAACTTAGAAGTGACGCGGGCTAAAAACATGAAGTGCGTCGTGTAGATACATTGCAACTTATTGCACTTGCGCGCATGCGCGACTGCACGCGCCATCTTGCCGGAAAACAGAGCGACTTGCGAGCGGCGCCCCGCGCCCCTCGCTAGCCCCTCCGCCCGGATATGCATCCCGTGTCGCCTACAATTCGTGATCAACACTTTGTGCCGTGACTAAGGCGGTTCTACTGTTAGCGGTGCCCAGGCGCAGGGCGCGCACCCGGAGGAGCGCAGAAATAACCAGTACAGAAGACTTTCATACAAACTTTCACCCCCCTTTTCAACATTTTAGGGGTTTAATTTCTAAAAATCCTTTCTTATCGGATGCCTACGTCATACAAAGAACACACCCTCCAAGTTTCAGGTCTACGATCAGCGGTTTAGGCTGTGCATTGATCTGTCAGTCTGTTATTCAGGACAAAGCATTTTTTATGTAAGTATAGATATATAGAAGCTCACACTGGGCCCATAAATGGGCAAATTAAGTACGGCAGCGATCCTCCTTTAAAAGAATTCAACTGCTCAGTACCTACGTTATCAAAAAGTTCAGTAAGTACCCATCAATTACTTTACGTATTTTTAAATGACCTGGCCTTTATTCTAGATTTTGTCCCTCGACAAGTGTTTGAACGAGGCTAGAATAATGAAAAAAAGATTCGGCGTGATCACCATAGGCATGATGCTGCCCACACTGATAGTTATGGTGGTTGGCACGCTCGGATATTGGTCCTTTGGAACAATGGAAGAAAATGTCCTCAGAGTTCTGCCGCTGGATGAACCGTAAGCTATACATCTACCGGGTTTATTAAAAAAAATGTAAATCAGGGAAGGACCAAAACATTTTTTTAAATAAGTAGGCCTCTTAGTAAGTTGACAATAATAAATAAATTTTCCCTTAGAAAACAGGATAACAGGATTTACTTACTATCAAAGTATACCGTATTAGTGACGGATCGATTCACAAACAAGAAACTGTAGAGATGTAGTGTAGGTCCTACCTACCTCTACTTCTTATAGTTTGGAGACATCACAAAATGTTGAATTGTTCACAACGAGGAGTGCGGGGAAACTTTTTGAATTCCAATCTCAACAAAAACTCTTTTTTATTTGTAGAACGTCCTTGACGATTCTCGCAGTCTATCTCGTATCTGTGACATTCGCTTATCCGATCCAGTGCTACCCTGGCATAGCGGTGATCATAGAAGTTATTCAATACCACGACCCCCTCACCATGCCAGACCCGAAGACATTGAAAAGACTAGAAACATTTGGCCGGCCCGTATTTGTCTTGTTGACTTGTGAGTATACGAACGTTTATAACAGTTTATAACTGTGTATGTGTATACGTCTACTAGGCATGTAAATATGTGTTGTACATGATATGATCGGCGAACTGTTATTCATCAGTACACCTCTGCCTAACTCTTCGGGGAATACAGTCGCGATAGTATATTTTATTATACCTAAAAAACGCCCACAGTTCGCCGTTATGTTGTGTGTGTCATGTTTAGGTCCCAGGGCGAGCCTGTTGCCATTAACCGGGCACAAATCCAAACTATGAGCTGTTATTAGGGACCTACTAAAAACCCAATAACACTGCTCAACCTGGGAATCGAACCCAGAACCTCTAGCGTAACAGTCGCATTTCGGACTCCTAGATTAGTGAGGCAGATAAAGAGATCCTTTTTTAAATACTCTAGGCTCGCCTTAAAATATAACCTAACCCTATACTTATGAAAATTTCAGTTCTTATTTCCTACCTAGTGCCGTTCCAAGCACCTGTGGTGGCGTTTGTGGGAAATCTATGCACTTCATTGATGTCCTTAGTCTTTCCCGCACTAATGGACACCTGTTTGAGGTATCCTGACAATTACGGGGTCTACGATCACATCCTTGTCAAGAACGTCATCATTATATTTATTGGACTCATGGATTGGATTTTCGGTGTGGTTCTGTGTGGTTATATTATCTATGTACGTATTTTGTCAAGAGCTTCTCCAAACAGCCAGGGCTATTTTTGATATAGGTACCTATTTTATGTTGTATTTTGGTTTTGCTTTATAATGTTTATGGAAATGTAAATAAATTGCATTTTTAAAATATATGTTAATTTTATCGATTTATTAACAGAATGGTTTCTATGGACTAAAACCTCATGGGGCTATCCAAAGTTACAATACAACAACAATGTAATAATGCCCCAGCCCCAGTCGTATTCCAGATCGGTCGTACCTATGGTCGTATGGTCGGTCGACTTTTGAAGATTTCGAACATTAAAAATAAAATTTAAATTTAAACTCAAAAATCTCTAAAAAGGAAAAAAATATAAATATTGTCCCTTTAAGTTTAATAAACTTATCCTTTCTTCCTTACTAAATTATTAAGCGTGAAAGGTTGTGAGATGAATGTATGGATGGATGTATGGATGTTTGTTACTGTTTCACGCTAGAACGGCTGAACGGATCTGGATGAAATTTGGCAGAGAAACAGATTATAGTCTGGGATAACACATTGGCTACTTTTTATCCAGGTCGGACCCAATTCTGAAGTCCATGCAGACAAAGTCGCGGGCCTGACCTGTATAAATAATAGCCTATGTGGTATTCCAGAGTATAATCTATCTCTGTGCCAAATTTCGTTCAGCCGTTCCAGCGTGAAAGAGCTACAAACATCCTTACATCCATACTCACGCACTCTGACGTTAATAATATTAGTAAAGGTTCATGATGAATTAAAAAAGTCCTTTTTGGTTTTTGGAAACTGTCTATCAAAGGATCACGATCTATCACGATATTATGATGTGACCACAATATCGTGATAGATCGTGATCCTTTCGTGTCGCTGCGAGCCATCCCAGGAATAAAATACCTGGTGTCTTTGACATTTTTAACATTCCTTGAAAAGGACATGTCATTGTATTCCCGTGACACCTACGTGACATGTTTGGCTCGCGTCAACGTCATTGTTTCAAACGACGTAATTTTTCTTGAAAGTGCCATTCAGAAAATTATGGAAGCGAATGTTTTTTTTAAAGGAATTTTATGACCTGGTAACATAGACCTTTATGTCCTGTCTTTTTTGTAGTTTAAAACACATCACTTTATCCCCAGTAAAACAGTGGAAACTTCGATGGAGTTTTATGGGTGAACACAAAAGTCACGGTTTTCAATTTTATAGCATTTGCCTACACTCGCACACGTTCACGAACACATAATGGATAAATATTCATTAAAATTACGTATTAAACTTCGGGGAAACACAAGTTTAGGAAAATAATATAAAACCGACAAAATGCACTTTACATTTTCCCGCCTAAACTCTGAAGCGAATGAGGTGGTGTTAAATTTAATAGAGAACCTGTTACTGCTGTAAGATTTACGTAGATACTTACATTTGCAGATGATATAGCGGCAAAAGCCGATGCGGTAGTAGAAGAAATACTATTTCGTCTACTACCGCAGGAACCTAGATTAACGGTATCCAAATCAGAATAATAACATAATTTTTGTTGTCAACCCAATGACCGGTAGCAGCCACCCCAGCGCCTCCTACCGGACGACCGTGATCACTTACCTAGCTACTGTCAGTACGAGAAGATAAAAAGACTGGACACCAACGGCTCGCTCTCTTTTTACTTCGGATTTCGTGTGAAATAGTTGCTCTGTTAGATTGTATTGAAATTAGATTAAATTATTGAAGTATATGTAAGTTATTTATAGGTTATCAGTTTATCAATTAATAAGGTATTTTAGCTATTTGTTTCTACTCAACTCTCTCAGTGTTGCCTTCAGCCTAGTTAGTTTATATCGGAAGCGGGATTAGCGTTGGTTCAAACATAATATGGCATTGGTGAGCACAGTCTACCACATTTTGTGATCGATTCTTGAAACGGTAAACACCAAAATCTGGTGAGTGTTTTAATTTTGACAATATTCTGGTATCGAATGTTCATTGGTAAAGTTTAATGAAAAACGTATCTTTGTGTTGACTCTTCGATTTAAAATATATAAAGTCGAGTGACTACACTTGAGTACCTACTAATCGGTAGTATGTTATATTTTATCGTTGCTAAATTGCATTAAGATTTCTGTTGCTATGGTCATTACGAGAGAATGAGGGTAATCGCACATGTCGCACAATGTTCATCTTCGAAAAAAGTTAACGGATATAATTATGTGTACTAAATATGTCCCGGTTTAAATATTTTATCGTACCCACCAATAGGTAATTTGTTACTGACTTTTATATCATTATTTCTTAATGATACTTGTGAAATCACAACACTGGAATACTGAAGTATCTGATTGGAAAGAGTTATGCAATAATTTCTTGGTATAAAGTAAAACTACCGCCATTGGCGGGTCCCTACTAATGTGAAATTACAGATTACTGAGCAGTGATTACGTGTGAGTGCAACTACTGAGCTAGCTTCGGAGGTCAATCCGTAGCTTCAGTAGCTGCTGGAGAATCGAGGCAGGAATGCTGCCGTGATGTTGTATCTTGGTGAAATCTGACCAATTTTTTTCTTATGTCTAAATTTGTTTGATGATAATGATAATGATGATGTTGATGCAAGTGATAAAGGTGATCATAGCTAAAATCATTGAGATTTACAATTGAAATTGGGATGGCCGAACGGTATTGGTTTTTATTGCAAAATGTAACCAATGTACCTAACCATCATATTGTTAATGTTAATAACTGCACAAGTTATTGTTACGCCGAGTAACTAGGACGACGGAGATGGGTCACGGAGATTCTGGATTAATCGATGAAGCAGGTAGAAAACAAACAAGAGGAATATGCTAGAATGCGGCACCCGCAACAAAAAGAAAAACAAACAAAACACAATAGCGTGAGACCGGGCTCAAGGTCAAGGATTAACAATGGCGATTGTAAACATCTATTGTTCGCAAGTTGAATAAAGGACGTAAACATCTATTGTCTCAAAAATGCGGGCGGGTCGCATTCTGGAGATTTATCGAGATTTTTCGAATCCAGAATCTTCGTGGCCCATATAAATAATGGTCGACAGCGTCGGCAAGGCAGTTCAGTTTTGGACGCATCCAAGTGAAGATCGAAGTGAAGTTACAAGTGATTATCAGTGCGACGTTAAGTGTAACAAGTGCTAGTGTATAGTGACTGTTCGTGTGATTTCTGTGTGTTTGTGTGGTGAATAAAGTGACTGTTTTCGGTGAAATTAGTGATTTTAATTTATCCCGAACCCCAGCTCGTAACATTTGGTGTCAGAAGTGGGATAAATTATGCCAGTTTTACCGAAAGAAGATACGGAGGGTATCCGGACAAGAAGTCAGCGGCAGCAGGAGATGGACCAGAGACGTTTTGCAGATTCGCCGTCACTACCTTCGGGTCATGAGCAACCACCTAATGACCCAGTCGCTGGTCCATCCGGGACATCTCCAGCACCTGCAGTTGACCTTGCAGCCTTAATGGCACTGATGCAGGAGCAAGCCCGCCGTCAGGAGGAGCAAGCCCGCCGTCAAGAGGAGCAGGCCCGCCAACTGCAGGAGCAAATGCAGAAGGATAAGGAGGAGCAAGCCCGCCGTCAGGAGGAGCAAGCCCGCCGTCAAGAGGAGCAGGCCCGCCGTCAAGAGGAGCAGGCCCGCCGTCTAGAGGAGCAGGCACGCCAACTGCAGGAGCAAATGCAGAAGGATAAGGAGGAGCAAGCCCGCCGTCAAGAGGAACAGGCACGCCTTCTGCGAGAACAACTGCAACAAGATAAGGAAGAACAGGCACGCCTACTGCGGGAGCAACTGCAACAAGATAAGGAAGAGCAGGCACGCCGGGAAGAGGAGCAGGCCCGCCGCCAAGAGGAACAGATGAACCTCATAAAGGACCTCCATGGGACTCTTGGCAAAGAGCTTGGCGCAATGAAGGAGCTGGTGGAACAGCACGAGAGTCGACTTGCAAAAGCCGAAGAACAGATTGCAGACTTGAAAAAGGCGTTGAATGATCTAAAGGCAGGCAACGGAATTGTGGCTCCGCTGGTTGCTGCTCCCAAGACCCCCTCAGTACGTGGATTTAAAATGCCACCGTTTGATGGAACCTTTTCATGGTCAGCTTACAAACTCCAGTTTGAAGCTTATGTGGAGTCAAATGGATGGGACAAAGCTCAAGCCAAGACGGCACTTACCTTATGCCTCCGCGACCAGGCTTTAACTGTACTGGAGGCGCTCGGCAAGGACATGACCTACGACCAACTACTGGAAGCATTGGACTCAAGATACGGCGACGCACATCTAGAATATGTGTTTCGTGCCCAGTTGAAGGACCGAGTACAGCGCGATGCAGAAACCCTACAGCAGTGGGCTTTAGAAGTCGAAAGGATGGTCCGGAAAGCCTACCAGTCCACACCTGTGCTTATCGACGGAAATCTAGTTCAGGCGTTCGTCGATGGAATTCGTGACCTAGAAGTCAGAGCCGCTGTGAGACTTGGGCACCACAAGACCTTAAAAGACGCGTTGGCCCATGCTTTGGAAGTGGAAGTAGTCAGACAAGACTATCGGGCTCACCGTATCCGGGAAGTTGAGTTAACGACGTGCCACCTATGCGGGGAAAAGGGCCATTCCCAGGAGGGTTGCCCGAAGCGCAGCGAAGTACGAAGGGAAGGTGTAATATCGCTTAGATGCTACATCTGTGGAAGACGGGGACACTGTGAAGCTAGTTGCTGGAGAAAGGAAGATAGAGAAAGGAAGATTATGGCTGCCCCAAGATGTCACATCTGTGGAGAAAGAGGCCACCTCCGGATGAATTGCCCGAAGCAAAACAGGTCCCGTGGAAGTTTTCCGAGCAGACCGTGCTCTGAAAACTGGAGGAAGAATAGAGATGACGCATATTCTGTAGTCAGGCAAGAGACTAAGGAAGCAGTACCCGTGCGGATGTTAAGAACAGGGCTGAGTGATATACAAAAAGGAAGCAAGGAGCATGTCAGACAGTCAAGCCAACAAACATCTGAGAGGATGAAGACCCGCTATGACCGCAAGATGAACAATAAGGGCTTCGACGAAGGCTCACTAGTGTGGCTACATAACCCGGTACGCAGCAAAGGAAAGTCACCGAAGTTACAGGAAAAATGGGACGGTCCCTACCGAGTCGTGACTAAGATCAACGATGTGACCTACCGGATACAGAAAGGACCAAGAGGTGCTCCGAAGATCGTTCATGTGGATCGTTTGGCACGTTATCACGGATGTAATAATGCTCGGGACGAGCATGTCTTAGGAGGGGGCAGTGTTACGCCGAGTAACTAGGACGACGGAGATGGGTCACGGAGATTCTGGATTAATCGATGAAGCAGGTAGAAAACAAACAAGAGGAATATGCTAGAATGCGGCACCCGCAACAAAAAGAAAAACAAACAAAACACAATAACGTGAGACCGGGCTCAAGGTCAAGGATTAACAATGGCGATTGTAAACATCTATTGTTCGCAAGTTGAATAAAGGACGTAAACATCTATTGTCTCAAAAATGCGGGCGGGTCGCATTCTGGAGATTTATCGAGATTTTTCGAATCCAGAATCTTCGTGGCCCATATAAATAATGGTCGACAGCGTCGGCAAGGCAGTTCAGTTTTGGACGCATCCAAGTGAAGATCGAAGTGAAGTTACAAGTGATTATCAGTGCGACGTTAAGTGTAACAAGTGCTAGTGTATAGTGACTGTTCGTGTGATTTCTGTGTGTTTGTGTGGTGAATAAAGTGACTGTTTTCGGTGAAATTAGTGATTTTAATTTATCCCGAACCCCAGCTCGTAACATTATGTAAAAGTCAATGTTGTTTGATAATGCCTTTGTCCAAACACGAATGTGTTCCGCATTTATTGACACTGGTAGTAGCTGTTCCATCGTTAGGGAAAATCTGTGTAGAGAGTTATTGATACCAATAGCTACCCTAGCGCCCCTGTGATCTTGCAAGAGTTTTCAAACGATAGCATACAAACAGTAAATATCTACAAAAGTTCAAGTAAATATTAAATTACGATTCGGTCAACTTAGAAAATATGGAGTTTTATGTTTTGAACGAACTGTCGGATTGTGATATAATAATAGACAGAAATATAACGGAACGACATGACATAATGTACTCGCGAGTGGGTCACAAAATATTTATTTTTGTAATAATGCTTTTATTTTTTCTAATTATTCAGCGTTTAGGTTAACTGCATTCTAATATTTTTGCTACAAATATTTATTAAGTTTATTATTATTAAGACATAAATGTACGTATGTACTTGTTTCTGGCACATTATAGCTTTTGTGACATTACTAGCACTCGACAGCACTTGATACTCATGTCAATTGAAATCTGTCAAAGGTGTTTCCTAAGCTTAAAAGGTGCATCTGGAAAAGATAGATGGACGTAGCCTAAGCCTAAAGGTGCGTCCTGACGATGAGGATCTTGGAGCTGGGAGAATCTGCTTTTACCTAAACAGTGAAATTACCTAAGTCTAAAGGAAATTTTCACGTTGGGGCCGAGTAGACTTGCTAATTATGAACCGTGCCTTGTTTGACATGATGACCGACTCGGGTTATTGTTAAACTATGAGCATAATTGTACAAGTGATATAAGTATATGTTTACAGAATCGAACCTACTCGACTGCTACAAAAATAATTATCCAGGTGGAGTGAGCGTGCCCGGGGCTGGCACGGTGCAGCATGGCCGTGTTGTCAACCCAATGACCGCTAGCAGCCACCCCAGCGCCTCCTACCGGACGACCATGATAACTTACCTAGCTACTGTCAGTACGAGAAGATAAAAAGACTGGACACCAACGGCTCGCTCTCTTTTTACTTCGGATTTCGTGTGAAATAGTTGCTCTGTTAGATTGTATTGAAATTAGATTAAATTATTGAAGTATATGTAAGTTATTTATAGGTTATCAGTTTATCAAATAATTAGGTATTTTAGCTATTTGTTTCTACTCAATTCTGTGTTGCCTTCAGCCTAGTTAGTTTATATTTTATAGAATATTTTCTGGTTTACGATTTATTTCGGTATTACGTTTTTGAGGGCAATTCAAGCTCCGCCGGACCCTTAATGGAATAGAAGCTGTTAATCAAAGGCAACACTGATCGTGAAATTCGTGAGACTGTGAGCCATTTTCGGGAATAGAATACAATACCTATGACGTAAGCAAATCCTGCTGACCTCTATAATACAATACTCTATAGATAGAGAAATGTAGAGATCAGTGCCAAACTCTGACGTCTATAATACTCTATAGGTACGTGGCAAATCTGCAAATTCTGCCATGTAACAGATTTTGAAGGATATATTATGTTTACGTCATTTAAGAATATAATATTATGAATATATTGTAAAACTAGAAACATCGCTAATGTTTACGCTGTAATTGAGAAAATTTTATGTTGATTTCCATACAAATGAGAATCCTAAGGAGTTTCTGAAATGTAGGTATGTTATTTTTAAATAATTTCACAAAATCACTTTCAAAACGATACGTACCTACCTAGGTACCTATTACGTCGTTCTATCGTCGTATCTAGGCGGACTTTACTGTATTCTGTAATGATAATGATATAAGTACCTAGGTATTAAGATATCAAACATTCCATAACACAGTGAATAAGAGGAAGCAAGTGAGCATAATAGTCGGTACGAGTGCGGGATAGGGATAGAGTAGGATCAATGAGGATTATCCGCTCACCAAAAAAGTTATCAAAATATTAAACATACCTAATGACAAAATAACGATATATTATAATGATGAAAAAGTGTAGGTAGCTACTTAATTAGGTACTTACAATAAATATGATATTTTTATTTATTAAATAACTACTTAGCGCGCTACCTAGGTATATAAGAGACACAAACAGGTTTTAAAGGTAATGATAATTAATAATAGTTAAATTATCTTTTTGTGATTTTTTTGCATTTTTCATGCTAAGATTATTAAATTATTTTTTTTAGTAAAGGAAAAAATTCAATCGCGGGCAGGATTCGAACCTGCGTCTTCTGGTCTGTTATAGCAGACGCTCTGACCTCTAAGCCACCGCGAATCCTACCCGCATGATTGAAATTTTGCCTTCACATTCTGAATTTACGTCATAAGGTGATGTTGGTAACATCTATGAGAGGCAAGTTACCTTACTTCTTAACCGACACGACTTACTTTACAGTTAGATCAGTGTCGTACGATGCCACCTTACCTTTTAAAATTGAAATCACAAAAAGATAGTTACAGATCGAATCCTGCCCGCGATTGAATTTTTTCCTTTACTAAAAAAATAACTTAATAGTTAAATTTTTATACCACTCGTCATTCTGTATGAAAACATTTAAAAATATAATTGAATATATTATTATGTACATGTTATTTATAAATAAGTTAGTAAAGAAGATCATAATTTATTTCCTATAAATTACAGGGCAGCGTTTGAAAGTCCGATAAGCAGGTTGACCTTCCACCATGAAGGAAGTGATTCGGTTATTGACGTCAGGAGGACGCGGTTACCTTCTATAAGACCTGAAGTAATGTATGATCCTAGGGATCATAGGTTTCCTTCACATCCTATTAAGTACGTTACTACATACAGTAGAAATTGTTCACGTAGGGTCACGTATCTAATATTGCAATACAGTGCGCCCAAACGCTATAGGTCCACGAGTTCGATTCTCGCTGTCATACCTACCTACATACAATCTCCTTTGAGGCCTCAAGCCTCCTTTCTTGATCCGCCCACTAGGATCTCGAAGCGAAGCTGAAAGTCCTCGTATTACTGTGGGGCGACTCGTGACCGTGAGGAATCGCCAATACGCAGACTAATACTGGTTTTGTAATGAAAGGAAGAAAGCATTATCATCTTTGTTTATGTTAATATATTAATTAGCTGACAAGAAACAAATCTATCTATGTATAAGTATATAAATAAAAACGAATCACAAAATTTGTTGCTACGCGCAAAACTCGAAGATGGCTGGACCAATTCGGATATTTCTTTTTATTTATTCCTTGAACTCTGAGAAATGTTTTTATGGAGAGAAAAATTTGAAAAATCGAAACGAAAAAAAGGCGAAATGAAGTTCGCGGGGGCAGCTAGTTAAGAACACAATGGAAAAAATAATTTTCTTTACGGTACGATACAAATTTTCGAGTGAGCTTGCTTATTACTCGACAAATAAACGATCGAGACAACGGTTATTTTTCCTCCAACTTCGCCGAAAATTTCCGGAGAGTCTAATACATGACGGAATCGACGAAGTAGACTGTTGAGACCGCCTGTAATAATTATGATACAAAACTTGATTCGTAATCCCCTAACATTGACTTCTAAAATGAACGCAGGACCTGGATGGCATATTTCAACCTCCTGCGAAGCGCGTGCGGCGCAGGAATGCTAGCGGTACCCCTCGCTATAAGTCAGACCGGCATGATTCTGGGACCAATCCTTACTATTTCAGTAGGATTACTCCTTATTTACACACACTTTATGCTGGTAAGTCATCGTTATTCTTTATTATATTTAGCAATAAAGCATACTAAAATTTTGATATAGGTAAATTTTAGTGAAAGAAATGTTCGGAAGTGAAAGGAAATTTCGACGTCACCGTCAACGATCCCCGTAGCTTAGTTGGCTAAAGCGTCCGGTGTAGGTTACTGGAGGGAGTTACTGGTTTTCTTTCACTAAAATTTATAACTCAATGGGATAAGAATTTCTGCATTGTAAAGAAATACCAAGTAGGTACTTACTTACTTAATTTAATATTTTCAGTTAGATACCCTGTATGAGATCAGTCGGCAGCTGAGAATACCCTACGTTTCGTACCGATATGGTTTCCGCTTAGCTGTACTCCACGGTCCACCCGTGTTTCATTGCATAGGAAGACACGGTCCGTGAGTACCTCTTGGTTATATTGGTTTATTCTCTTCTTGGTTATTTGATCTTGTCCTATTGGTAGACATACGATGATTTTTCGAGTAAATGGGGTTGGACTAGCTCACCATCGTTTGGCAGGCGTAACATGTCTGAAAATGTAATCTCAATGTTTTCCTATACCGTTAAAACAAGTGATATATGTGAATAAATGAACCGCTATAACTATTTTTCTTAAGACAGATATTATAATATCATAAGTACTAGTGCTACAGATACAATCATCGCTACCTCATCCCATACAATGAAACAGGACCGTAATTGGGCCTATTTCTACTCGGGCTATTTTGATTAGTCTGCGCTGGCACTATGTGTCGTGCTGCGCCGCTTGAAACAATTGAATAATCATTTGTTGAAGAAAAGAACAGTTTTTTTATTTATCAGTGATTGTTTGCAGACAAATCATAGCTACGTTTATGATCTTGAGTCAACTTGGAATATGCACAGTGTTCGTTACATTTACAACGGACAGTTTGCGAGATGTCAGTAATAACATTTTATTGTAATTATTTATATGTATGCTTTAGGGCCTATTTCACATTGTCTGAGTAGCCACAATATCAGCGAATAAACACAAAAATGGCACAGAATTTTTACGAAATTAACTGCTAAGTAATTTACTCGGGAAGGTGATGAAATAGGCCCCTAAATTAACTATGGGTAAAATTGTGTACAACAGACGCGAGACGATTAAGAAGAAAAAACCCTACAGTCAAAAAATATGGAAACAAGAAGAAAGATGACTCATCTTGGTGGCAGTCAGAGGCATTGTCTTTAATTGCACTCCACAGATCTATTGCCTTCGACACTGCATGAGATTAGTCATCTTGTGTCACATCTTTTTTGGCAGTCGGATTTTTAATGTTTTAAATTAGCTTTTTATTTACACTTTTTAGTTAGGAATTTTTTGCATTTCTCATTCCAAATATGTAACATATAAGCATAGAAGTTGTATACTGATATGTTTTTTTTTTGTTTAATGTAATATAATATCTAATATCCTTCATAAAACTCATTCAAAACCAAACTTCAGAGGTGTTTCAATTTTTTGATGAGAAGTGTATAAGCGAGGGTTTTTACCTTCGTCGTATTTAGTACTGCACAATTGCATGTAATTACTATGTACGACGAACTACCCACCTACCGCCTACGCTGCGGACCAACGCCCAATGTAAACACAGGGGAAGGACAAAAAGCCTTGACCTTGACTTTGAATCCTATAGGTATCTACTTACGGCTGAATTTTAATAACCTATTCCTGGATTGTTTTCTCTACTGGAGATTGAAATTTGGCATACTTATGGTTATGAACTTATGATCCATAGAAGTAATGTTAAATTTAGATCTCCAGTAGGGAAAACAATCCAGAGATAGGTTTTAGGCCGTTAGTGATTGAAAATGATGTAATTTTTTAGTTGATGGACTGGCAGAGTAGTCAACCCGCTCTTTTATGTCTACTATTTCCATATTTACTCCTGGCGTATTTCATGAAAACTTTAAAGATAGTCAGCTACGTTGCAATGCTCGGTGATGCAAATTTTATTATTATTTTTTTATTTAATTTTATTAACATACCTACTGCTATTAAATATTTTTTAAAGCCTCGCCTTTTGAAGGCGTCCAGTGAACGCTGGACCCCGGCTTTTCCTGGTTTCAACCCCCAAATCCCCTCACCTTAAAAACCTGACAGAGGTTTTTAAACACACACCTGGATGAGGTTTCTAAACCTCTGCCCACTCTAGAGAATGTACTGAATAATTATAGCAATTAAAAAGTATGCTTAAGTAATTGCTGTACTTAATTAGAAGTTCAGGTGGACGGCTGCCGCCTAGGCAAAATCCCTAGCAATGGCATCGCCATCGCAAATGTAACTAAGTAATATAAATTAACTCTCTTGTTAACAGGTAATGTTTTAAATTTGGTAGGCATAATTTTAGTTTTTGAACACATTTTTAACGACGACGCAGGCGGGGAGGTTGTCTACGGAACTATGGACAATTTGGCTGTCCTGTTTGCTTTTGGATTGCTGTTGTTTAATCTGAGCGCCGTTGGTGTGGTAAGATTTATGAGTTATCTTGTAAACAAACAACATAGGCCCATAAAACACCAAGTTTCTTATTGAAAACACTAAATAACTTTTTAATAGTTACAACATGATAAGTATGACAAGCTTTCTTAGAGCCTCATTAAAATTAGTTGTTTTTTTATTATATTTTGCATTAATAATAAGCCTTTATTGCTGGTACTAGATAATTATATATCAATAAAATTATGTAAAATCGTTTCTAATTTAACACATCGGATTTCCCGGTTTTGTAGTCATAGTCATAGTCTTGTGAGCATAGAGCCTCAAACATACCTCTTCCAACTGTTTCCATTTATTTTAATTCTTCTCTTGTTGACCAAGTTGCTACCCCTATTTTAATATCATCTGTCCATCTTTTGATTTGTCTTCCCCTTCTTCTTTTCCCATCACGTGGTTGCCACTCTGTTAAGATTTGAGTCCATTTTGTTTTACTTGCTATTGTCATATATGCGTCCTGCCCATAGTCATTTCAACTGTTTTATTTTCTTTATTAAATCATCCACCTTCGTTCTATTCTATTTCTTCAGCTCTTTTTCGGTATTTTAATGAGATGCCTAATATACCTACTTCTCTCAATTCCCCTCTGGCACGTTCTAAGTTTTAAGTGTTTCGGAATTAATGCCCAAGTTTCGCATCCATGTAAGGCAAGGCATTATATCTATATGAATTGAACGCTTTTGGCTGTCATCAGAAAGTATTTACTTTTCATTAGGTACCTACCTCTTTTATTGACCAAAATCTTATACATGCATTAGCCACTCGTTTTTCTATTTCTATAGCTGTCTGATCTCTAATAGATATTATTTGCCATAGAGATGTGTAATTGCTTAAATATTCCATATCTTCGTCCTCTCCTTCAATTGATATTTCTTCCCTGTTCGTCATTACTTTTGTTTTTTAATTTATTCGTAAGACCGACTTCACTACTTTCTACAACCAGCTGTTTCAGCATGTGTTGAAGCGTGTTTGCGTTGTCAGCTATAAGGACTAGATCATCTGCGAACCTTAAATGGTTGAGTTGCTTGTCATACATTGTCTCACTCGAGATTCCTGAATACGTTCTCCGCTATTGCATTGAAAAGTTTTGGCGACATCGAGTCTCCTTGTCTTACACCTCTGGCTATTGGGTCTAGGTCTTTAACTCTTCGCCGTTTGTTTCTAGTTTTATTCGTGCTGTACTATTTGTATATAGGTACATAAATTTTATATTACACTATATATTTTTTGGCACATCCTATTGGATTAGAGCTTCCCAAAGCGAATAATGTTTTATTGAGCCGAATGTTTAACTGTAATCAAAAGAAGCAATGTAAAATGATTTGTCATATTCCTGGCATTTTTCTATTACTTAACTGTTTTAAAATATGCATATGACCGACTGTTGAAAACCCCGCTCTAAAACCCGCTTGTGCCTGTTGTTGTTGTTCGTTCGTGATTGAATTTTTTCCTTCACTATAACTTTATAATCTTAGCATGGAAAATGCAAAAAAAAAACACAAAAAGATACTCCCAAAGAATTTTAGTGTAGGTAAGTAAAATTGGCTTCATTATTTGGTATTGAACTAAGTAGTAAGGTACTTAGGTCAGTCTTGTCATGTACTCATGTCGATTGAGAAACTTAGTAGGTACCTACCTAATATAATACCTATGCTACTTCAATAGATGGCGCCAACGTCACTTTAAAACTTAGCAAGTGGAAGAGAAATGTCGCAGTCAGTGGTCTCGGTAGCTTTGTCGGCCAAAGCGTTCGGTGTACTTAACCGGTTGGAACCCTGCCTGAGACCGTATTTTTCTTCCACTAAAATTGTTTGATTCATTTAGGACCGCACAAACACGGCAGTAGGCTGTGTCAACACTTACAATACGATCTATAAATATAAAAAAGTATCTAAACTGCTACACATCAAATTATAACATCTAGTTTAAGCTGACCTCGCGTTGTATAGGATTTCTGTACAATAAGAGGTCACGTTATACTGGATATATTAAATGGAAGAAATCTCATTCTATTCATTTGTTCATTGTCATTCGTTTGAGCATGTAGTCTCTTCGACTTCAATACATTATTATTTACATAAGCTAAAGTTAATTAACAAATTGCAGATATTATCGGTAGACAAAGCATTAGAAAACACGAGACGCATGACTAGTAGATTCGGCGTCATCAGTGTGGGCATATTTGTACCTACAGTGATCTCGGCCATATTCGGTTGTCTAGGGTACTTGACCTTCGGAACCATGGAGGAAAATATTCTCAGATCTTTGCCATTTGATGAAATGTAAGTGGACGATGCTATAGATAATTAATTTATACATGCTGGTAAGATCGAATGAAAATGAGCGTCGTATAAAATTCTTGCATGCTTTTCCTTTTATAGGACATCGATGGCTGCGATTGGTTTATACTTAATAGCAGTGGCTTTCGCCTACCCCCTACAGTGCTACCCGGCTATAGCAACGATCATTGAAGTTATTAAATACCACGACCCCATGTCCATTCCATCAGAGAGTACGTTATACTTGATTGACACAATCGGCAGACCTTTGTTCGTCGTGTTATCTTGTTAGTATTTATTTATAATCACTACCTATCCATTCAAAATAAAGTACGTACCTACTCTAATACCTATTTACATGTCAGGGTTTTGGCAAACGGGATCTCTAGTGACTCTCTCTCATGGACCCAACAATGGCAAGGGAAGGCAAATGGGTTTTAGTCGGTACTTGTCCCTAATCAACTGCCTCATTAGTCTAATGGTCTCAAACGCGACTGTTGCTAGAGGTCTTTCTATAAAAAAAAAACACTAAGGTGGCAAACAAGCATACTTCCGGCCTGATGGTAAGCGGTTACCGCAGCCTATGGACGCTTGCAACACCAGGGGTATCACTCGCGCGTGGCCGACATTTTGAATACATAAAGGAGAAATAGTTGGGCTGGCAGTTCAGGAGACAATAGCGTGATGCTTATCCTCTCTGCCAACACAACGATTCCTCGCGGAGCTCTGGCCACCTTGCTGACTGTTAGGAACATAACATAGCACGGAGCTATGTTATTATTATGCTCTACCTGTCTCCTTTTTATGCTAAGAGCTTGGATTTGTGCACGATTTATGGTAATAGGCTCTCCCCCCTATTACATGGATCCTAAACATACCGGAAATACACCTCTTGGTAACGCTTCGGGGAATATAAGCATGACAGTATGTTTGGTTTGTCACATATATATAATACGTTACTACTGTTATATTATGTAGTCAGTAGGTACCAGTACCTAAGGTAACATATACATATGGCCTGCTAGATAGCATAAGTGGGTACCGTAGTAGAAAGAGTCGCAAATCAGACGCCATGGCCGATGTAACGAAATTCCATACAGGCAATTCCTCCTCCACACGATAAAAAGAAAAAGATTGTTCGTCAAGTGAAAAATAACCAGGGGGTTAAAGTGGTTGCGTGTGCTGAATCACTATATTATGTCAAAGTCAAATCTTTTATTTCAATGTTACAGGTACTTGGTACTTTTGAATTGTCAAAACTAGGTGCACGGTTCCAAATAGTGGGTCTTATGGAGAGGAACCGGCAAGAAACTCCATAGATACTCTTTTAAATAAAAATCATGACATTGTGGTTGTTTACAATTTTGTTAAGTATTTATAATGTGGGACTCATGTAGCCTCATGTGCAGGATGTATATTTATTATGATTAAGTGGCCATGTTACATCGTAGATCGCAGTATCGTTTAACATCAAGCGAACTGGCGGTCAAGCGTAAGCCTGTCACGAATAAAAAAAATGTCATGTAACACACCTGAAATGTGACTAGTACTGATAACTTTTATTTTATTTACATTTCAGTTATAATTTGCTATTTGGTGCCGTTCCAAGGACCCTTTGTGGCGTTTGTGGGAAACCTATGTACTTCTATGCTATCATTGGTCTTTCCAGCTTTAATGGATATGTGCCTGAGGTATCCCTATTATTACGGCGGATTTAAAATTCATCTGATCAAGGACCTTTTAATCATATGCATAGGGTTAGTCGCTGTATTTTTTGGTGTATTTCTATGTGGTTATCTTATTCACGTACGTCTTCTCTCGAAATCATCTCCAAATAACTATGGATTTTTTTAAATACCTACCTATCTGCTTTTACATCAATTTTCGAAATAAAGTTTTTTTTTGCTTAGTTTCTTGTTTGTTTCAGTCAAAGTAAAAATGTTTTGTTTCAATTACACCACTTAAATAGGTGTTTAAGTAAGGGCTTGTCCACAACACCAAGTCACGACGTCGTGAAACGACGCGGAATCGCGGCGTGGCGCGTTGACGTGACGTGCAATTTCATATATTTTACACTCACGAACCCGTGTAATATTAGTCTCAATAAATCAGAATCAATAATCTTATTTGCACAACTAATCGCTATGACAAAGATCATCATAGCCTCCTAGGATCATAGCCACTAACATCATTACACATCCTCGTCGAAATCATTCACCGAAATTTTACAAGGCACGAGTTGCGCCTTGTGAAATTTCGATAAAATTTCGTGCCGCACCACAACGTGTATCATTGCGACATCGTCGTGACCTGTATTTTTTCGACATTGAAACGTAAATTTGCACGTCACGTCAACGCGCCGCGCCACGATACTACATCGTTTCAGGTTCACGACGTCGTGACGTGGTGTTGTGAACAAGCTCTAAATAATTTGGAAAAGTCAAAACTTTCACGGTTCCGAAAAGTCACTTCCCACTTTTCGGTATAGTGAAAGTTATGTACCTAGTGTTTGAAATTCCATAGATATAAATACCTACTACACCCTTTAAAAAAACATGATAACAATATTAAAAAGTTGAAAAAACTTTGTTTGCAATATTGCCGCTTGACTTTCTCGCAATACCTATCTAAGTATTCAGTGGAGTAAATACCAAATAGGTAGGTACCTTTTCCATTGAATATAAGTAGACACTTATAACTCAAATGATAATGAATACAAAATTTTATCCGGACAAGACGATAAGTACCTACTTACGTACTTTAAAAATGGTATCTAAAGGTAAGGTAAAAAAAAATACCTATAATAAACTTATATATATTTTACCCACGGTAACCCGAACAGACGCGAAGTCCACTATCATGGGTACCGCTGAAATGTGGAATGCGCTTCCCGAGTGGGTCTTCCCCGATAGATATAATAATAAAATTATTAGACAATCTGGGTGCACGACGCACGAGTGAATCGGTTTCTTCCAGGCGAGCACGCTCCATCGTAGATCGCAGTCGAACTGGCGGTCAAACGGGAGCCTACCAGGAATTAAAAAAATAATTGTTGTGTTAATATAAGTATGAACGTTTATAACAAGCAACCTCGCACATCATTATGAGGATGGATTAAATATAATGGTCTACTGCGATATAAACAACAGGCTCTGGATAAAAAAAATACAAAAAAAAAAATATTGATTGATTACTTTATATTTCGTAATTATCTCAGACTTTTAAACTAAGGGTTGTTATACAATAATTTTAATTTGAAATAAAAACACTAAGTTGCAACTATGTTTTGCACTCTTTGAAAAACTTCACATTATTTTTATCTTGCTTACTTAGTTCCCTGTTTCGTCACCTGTTAAGATATTCTGGTCGCACTGTATAAAACCAACTCAGGAATAGTGATGGGAGGACCTAACGTTTACAGCAAAGTCTTTAAAATCCTGCGCAAATACCTATTTACTAATAATATTATGAAAGTATTATAATATTCCCGAAAATTCATCAAATAATATGCAATATTTTTATCTTGGAGAGTTATATGCGAAAATAGTTATTAGAATTATAAATTCTCGCCCCAGAGAATGTTCTCTTGATCCATCACTACTCGTAAAATCCCTACGATTTTCTAGTGTATCATCTCAGAATATTCGACCAGTGAGCTTCGAGTTCCTAATAAAACTGTGATGTCAATCAACCACTGACCTCTGACTATAAAACTATCCTCTATAGTTTAATATCATAAAGAAATTTAAAGATCAGTGCAATCAACCTATCAAGCAATGTCAAACCTAGAGTAAAAAGGAGGGAATTATTGGTTTTTTATTAATGTTTACACGTATTGTTTCATGGATTGTTATATAGACATTCATAAATTAAGAAGAAATGTGGCTGATTCTCCGAGTAGTACCTGACAATATAATACTAGTACTATGCCTAGTAGCTTTTAAAATAAACGTTTGCCAGGCACTTTTTATTATGAAGTAAGCTACGTTCACATTATTAATTATGTAGCTTATGTTTATTGCGTTTCATATAATTATAGAAGTAATATATTTGTTTGCCAGAAACACATTGCCGTTATGGAATTGGGAATGCATAAATGAGAAATGTTTGCCATTGAAAGCAACGCATGTATCGAGGTTACAGTCTCTAGAAACGTGCAACATGCTCTGCTCATCAATGCAGATTTGGCCACAACCAACCGGATCAGTCAGCCTGTCTACCACCGCGGTGCCAGTACGGGCTGATCTATTTCAGCTGCAAATGGTGCAGGCTCCATCAAGAATAGTTCATGAACATCTTCAAGATGCATTTGCAGTACTGCGTGATGACTTATTGCAAATAGAGCGTGGAGCGAGAGGTTTTGAAGAGTGGCGAAGTGTATCCGTCCGTATAGTGGTCAACGAGAGTGGAGATCCACGCATGCTTATTGATACTGATGAAAGTTATAGTCTGTCTTTACGACCAGTCGAAGGAACGGCCGTTGCACTAATGGCAGATATTGCTGCCCGCTCTTATTGTGGTGCTCGGCATGCAATAGAAACTCTTCTACAATTAGTATGGCTAGATTCGTATATGGGATCTCTATTGATGCTAGAAGCGGCAAGGGTAGATGATGCACCGCGCTTTCGATATCGAGGCTTACTTGTAGATACTGCCCATAATTTCTTCCCTATTAACGAACTGATGCTAAATATTGACGCAATGGCTGCTTCTAAATTAAATACATTTCATTGGCATATCAGTGATTCACAGGCATTTCCATTGCATACAAACAGTATCCCAGAATTTGCGAATTATGGCGCACACACTCCTGGTGACGTCTATACTCCTGATGATGTAAGAAAAGTTGTGCGCAGGGCGAGGCTGAGGGGAATCCGAGTACTTTTGGAAATAGATTCTCCAGCGCATGTAGGCCACGCTTGGAACTGGGGACCTGCCGCAGGGCTAGGTGAATTAGTATTTTGCCTTGATGTCGAAAATTGGAGCGAATACTGCAGTGAGCCACCGTGCGGACAATTAAACCCACGCAATCAACGTGTATACGACTTGTTTGATCGAATATTTAGTGAGATTATACAACTAACTGGCGTCGAAGACATTTTTCACCTCGGAGGAAATGAAATCTCCGAAAAATGTTGGAACGAGCAATTTCACCACACCCACAACTCCTCTATGGACCTCTGGCTTCACTATACGCGATCTATGTTGAAGCACCTCCAAGGTCAGACCGGAAAATTACCAAATCTCACAATTTTTTGGATGTCTCATCTTAGTGAACGCTTTAAAGGTGATATGAGAGATTACATTCAAAATATAGGTCTTCAAGTTCGGAATGTTGCTTGGACTCAAAAATACGTCAGGGGTATCCGAACAATAATGTCTCATGAGGATGCTTGGGACTTAAATACAGGGCACGGAGCGTGGTATGAAGAGAACAACGGCGCGCCATACAATTCTTGGCAACGTGTATATGAGCATCGTCCATGGCTTAAACATGCCTCCAGTCTAGTAGAAGGTGGTGAGGCTACAGTGTGGTCATCGGTACTTAGTGAAGGAGGTCTGATAGCACGTGTATGGCCGCGGGCTGCAGCACTCGCCGAACGGCTGTGGACTGACAGACCTGAAGGAGCCACCCGCCCGGTGCACGCGCGTCTCGATGTCCACCGAGCCCGTCTAGTCACACGCGGTATTCAAGCTTCTCCGCTATGGTCTATGTGGTGCACGCAAAATACTTATACCTGTGGCTAGATTTTATAACTAGCTACAACATGGAACGTACCATGCTTACCACTAACTGTACAAAAGAACCAAGAATTGGAGGTTCTTTTATTGCGTAAGTTATTATTCTCTAACGCACATCAAGCGTGAGGCTGTACACGCGTTGCGGACATGCTACATTTTACAGGACAATAGTTTTGCGAGTATCTATGTGTCATGTGATTTCCAAAATCAAATGATTTACGCGCCCTTGTAAAATTTACAAAGTACAATCTGACACACAGCCAATTTATATCTTTCTAGGTATGTACCTAAAGTAGATGAAAGAGTAAAGTAGAGACTATTTATGTGTGTTTGCGAATCATAAGACCCGAACATGTTTTTAAGAAAAATCAACGATCTAATTGGGTAAAGTATTGATAATAGAAGAATAATAAAAGTTAAAGTAAACCAGACTAAGATGAACTGAAATAAGCTCACATTGACCTATTATTAAAATGATTTTTACTCCTTTATTTATACATTCAAATTCTAAACTGGGGAAAATAAAGTGAAAATGAAACTAACTAAAGTTTTCAATGCATGCGTGCATACAATACATTACTAATTTTATTTCTTTCTTAAATGACTTCCTTCTTTGTTTTTTGAAACATTTAGGTATATCTTTTTTAACACCACTAAAATTTTGTTAAAGGTCAAAACTTTGTTTCATTGAATCATCTGAAATAAGTATATAATTCCTTCAATCGGACTATCACAAAAAGCTGCTGTAGATCTACAGTCTGTAGGCCTCTTCCAACGCTCCAGCGACAATTTTTCCTAAAGACTACTTTGTAAGGAATAGATTTGTTTATCGATAATTTATCGATATTGGAAATACTTGAAATTGCAATTACGACAACTAATCCAAATAGGAAACGGAAATACGTCATAAACAAATAATCCGTTTTCGAGAAGCTTCTACTTAATGTACGTTCTGAAACTAAAAATATTGTTACCTTTGATAATATTCAGTTTATATTAAAAATTGATATACCGTAACAAAACTGGTTTCTAAGAAACTAAATGTAGTGCAAGTTAATCTTGATAAATTTAGTAGTAAGCTTTCTTGCAATTATTGTAAAAATAATAATGGATTGTAATTTATTGTTGCAGCATATTAAGACATATACAGGTTTGAGAACAGTTGCCGCTCGGATACTTATAGAAGTTTTTTGATAATCTAATGAAATTTGATCAATATAATAAGATAATAGAGTTTTATTTGTTGACGGGACGTAAGAGCATTGACCTAGGAATTTCAATGTTTTAGTTTACTACGATCCTTTAGAAACGGGACAATGCGAGTGAAACCGCGGAAAAGTTCCCGTTGTTGACATCCCGTCCTCAGGGACAACATATAACATATTTCTGTGATAGGCAAACTACTTTGTAGAAAAACAAATTTTAACATAATTATGTACAGGATGACAATGGAAATCAAATATCAATTAAAACTATTAATAAAGAAAAGATCCCCTTGATTTTCAAACGTATCGCATCATTATCGCATCGCTGTCACACGTATCAGCCTCTTCAGCCTCGAGGTGCAAGATATAGTACTAATTAGTTTATGGCCCTTAAAATATTCACTTCGAAAGTCAATGTTATTTTTAATTTAGCTTTGCCTTCAGGCAAATGCTTAGATTGATATATATTATCTTTCTCACACAGACTGTCATAACATTGTATCCGAACAAAATATTTGCACAGCGCGCAAAATTAGGAAAAGGAAATTACGTTTTACTTGTTAATGGTCTCTATATCGTGTACTCAGCTTTACAAATTAGCTTTATTTTTGTTACAACCCATCAGGCATCCCACACCGTATTTATGTTAGCTTTTTTATGTTTTGTAAATCTTTATTTTTATACAATTTTACTGAATTTATTTTTATCATTGACTCCTACAATATTTGGAAAATTCAACGAAATAAAATAACTAACATTTATAAAGGCCCGTACACATTATAGGAAAAACACATTTTAGTCTATGGCCAACGTGGCGGCCGTGCTGAAGTAAGCGTCAATTTATGGCGTTTTGTGAAAAACACGTAAATTAATATTTATATTTGTAATTATATGTTAGTGTAACTTTTATAAATTAGATTAAATATGAGCAGATATTACGACTACGGTAACGCGATATCATGGTAAGTAAACTTTGATTTGGGGTGGTGACAACCATATTGTTTGAAAAATGTTGTGTACGTTTTCTTTGAGATTTATTATTGAAATTGCTCACACTGAGTATCCAAATCACTTCAAAATTGGCAATGCGAATTGGTACATTGTATAGTTTACCTACTCAGACTGTTCTGCTGTTTGCCGGTAATTTTTTTTCATTTATCCCAACCTCGGTAAGTACTTACGTCCCTAACGTGGGTTTTCGCCCAAAAATTGTTTTATTTAAGGCATCATAAGTCTACGTCATCAAATGTTATTTTTGCGAATAATAGCATTAGAAATTTAGTGGTCATTTTAACCCTACCAGTGATTGTAGGTGTAACGCATAGGCCTAGGTACTTATATTGATTTTTTGATGTAGGCAAGTACTTACGTACTGGATAACACACTTGGTAATATTAATAAATAAACTCACTAAATATTGCAACTATGATGAATCCAAACACAAAATGTTTTGTTTATTGTTGATAAACATAACAGCATTTCCTCCAAAAACAGCCCAACAAATACAAAGTTGCTAAAACTTAAGTTCTTAGATTATGCCTATTACTAATAATATAGGTATGCACATATTTTAAATAGATATTAAATACAATGTCATAAATACAACTATATATACATATTATCTAAAAATTACAACAATATTTTTTACTACAACACTTCTACACCAGTTTTTAATATTTTTTTATTGTTTTTAATGATTTACCTACACATATCAAATCAAAGAAGGAAAAAATATATAATTAAATATAAGTAAGCAGTACCTTAGTGTTCCAAAATATTTTTGATTTTACATTCAATTAAGTACTCACTTGAATATTTTTGTTATTAATATATCAGTGCATCTTATATGATGCATTATTTCTAAACTTAATATGACAAATTGTAGTGGTCCTGTTTCGTTTTGTTTTCTACAATATTTATTGTCAATATTCTGGAAAATTTCATAAACAGGACACTCCTTATTTCTCTTACTGAAAGTAACTGTCAACACCATACCTGTAGGGTTTTCATGTTAACAAATTGTTAATGTACTTTTCTCTCCTTAGCGATGCTCCTCACAGCTGCAGTGGAATAATATCACAAATTATAAACATAAGGATGTCCAACTATTATTTTAAAACAATATATTAGTATAAGTACTTTTATGGTTTATCTAGTTGTTAAATTAAAGCTGTAAGACATGTTTTAACCATTGATGACTCAAATGGATAATTATTCAATTGCAGATGTTCAGTAGTTGTTTCCCCTTTCCCTGTCAGTTTCCAGTTTGTATCGTAAGAGAAATAAGGAATCCACATGGTGCCATTTCATTCACAACACAGAAGAAATTTTCCAGAAATCTCTTCAGTTTTATACAGTTTATTGATGATAGTTTGTCCATTTTTGGACTGGTGAATTTCAGTTGACATGAGATGGTCGTTCGTCAACAATGGTTAAAACACGATCTTCAGCGAGGGTAGGAAGCGCGGCCACCAGTGCGCCCGCCGAAAATGGAACGTCTTCCGAACTTAGATCGCGACTCAAAACCACTGAGAATGGTCACCGCTCACAAAGGCCCTACAATCAAACTAGGCAAGTTTCAGTTCTTGTCGCGTTTGCCTCAAACATAGCTGTTAGCATGACAACCCACTGCTGTCCAACAGTCAACATGGTTTTTTCCGTGCGCTGCCACAGACATCAGCTATGGAGAGTCGGAGACAGTTGAAGCATGAGTCTTGGGGCTTTGGGTGATGGTTCTTTTTAGGAAACACTTAGCAATATTAATGACAGAGACCAGTGCAGTCATTTGATGCATGATAATCTTGAAATTTTCTGTCCCTTGATATAAATGTGTGCATATATTTTATGAGGGAAATGTAAGTATTAATACTTTTGTAGGAACAATCAAGCACTACCATCGGGTGGTGTGGGCCCGGGCAGTGGATCGCAGGGCAAGGATCCCCTGGCACCCGCATTGCCGGGCTCGCGCAACATGTACCAGCACCCTGCAGTCAGCGGCTACAATACCCAGGACTCACGCGCTCAATCTATGCCTGTTGCGGTAATACAAATAATATTAAAGAAAACTTCTTTTAAAAATGAACCCTCCCCCCTCCAAATCGTACACGTATAATTAACAAACCTCCTGTTACTTAGTCACGAGTACATACTCTCTGTCTATGACCCCTCTCAAATCCTTGGCTGGGACTATGTGTACAAGCAGGGCTAATGCAGTCAACTAAAATCACTTTCAGATGACAATAGGGTATTACACACATTTTTGAAAAGTGCCTCAATTAGATTCCATAGTCCTAATAAACCAAGAAAAAACCACAACATTTTTATTCCATCGATAAATGTGCATTTAAAAATTACATTTTTAAATTTTGCGCTTAATTTGACGAAAACGTTGGTCGCAGTAGACGCCATATTGCTATGTGGTCATGACGTTAGTTGGCTGTGTACAATAAAAATACAAATCCTGATCAGTTGACAGTCTTTTTAGTTTAGTTTACACAGCCGTATGACGTAATAACATGGCGGCTACTATTTCATGGTGTTTCAAAACATGAAACTTTGAGTTGAATTTTATAATTTATAATCTTATTTTATGAATTAAACCTAACATTTACTGCTTTTTGCCTAAGCTATCTTAATAATATATATTTTGTTTTTATCTTAAATTAAGTAAAATACCCTATTCTATTGATGGTGGTTATGCTAGTTGTGTTTTCATTAACCTATATTGTCAAAAACATGTAAAAAGATCTTCCCATGACTACCAACTTCTTCAGCCAATCTTCAAGAAGTGTCCTTATCGTCCAAAGGGTATCTCCTCACCCTGCCTGGGCGGCCATTTCGTTCCACAAAAGCTACTGCGGTCATATCTCGGCCACGGGGTCTGGAAATACTGCTGCTTAAGATAAAACTGAATTAAGAAATTTGAAATGGGTTTACCATTCTTTTTCTGGCACTTCTCCCAAACATTGAAGATAATAATAATATTTTTGAAATAAAACAGTTTTTTACGGATATTATCACGTTGTATTTATTTAATCCCCGACGTTTCGGATCCTTTACAACATCCACCACGTCACGGGTAGACTAAATTGTTAGACGTCTTAGTGTTGCAATTACTACCAGCGACCTTACATCTTTATTAATTACTGGCGAGCCGATTCACGCAGAACAAGCTCACCGTATCCTTTGCTCTTGCTGTTTTAGGCTTGAATTTTGATTTAATGGAATTTAGAATAATTAACAAAAATTTAAGGTAGCTGTTAGTAAGTCGTTTTATTTCAATGTCTAATATTCGCGTAAATGTCAGAAACCAGTATAATAATATTCTGTTCCTCAATCAGGACTTTCTTCGGCCAACAACGCATTTCCCTGCTACTTTGCCCATCATTATGGATTTATTATAGGGTTTACTATAGAAGATATTTCTATAGTAAACCCCTATAGAAAGTCGAGAAAAGAAATATAACAATGAGATGTTTGCAGGGACGGCAGAACCCTATATACCCCAACAGTATGTACCACGGATACGGCGGTGGTCCCGGGGCCACGCTCGCGCCGATGCCTTCTCCCTCGCCCACGGCGTCGCTGAACCCCTTACCAGTACACCCTGATGTTAAATTTAAGAAGTAAGTACACAACACTTGGCAGGTCTTTTAAAAAATTGTTTAAGATTTCACTGGTTGCATTGTTAAAACTGCCTCATTAACCTTGTGGTCCTAAGTGCGAGGTCGAGCAAAGTGTTAATGGGTTTGTTTGTGAAATACTCAGTAGCGGCTCAGGTTCTCGATTTGTGCCCGGTTGTGCCCGATTGGCAAAAGGCTCACCGCACATTACATGGGACATAAACTGACCGGCGAACTGTGGGTGTGGGTACAACAATACACCTCTGCCTAACTCTTCGGAGAATACAGGTAACATGGTATGGTATGCAGTTCCTCCACAACCTAATTACCTCACCATCCTCACCCCTTTTTTTTGCGTGTGGTAATCCTCATGGAGTTCTGCCGCCCGGGGATAGCGATGGGCGTGTCGAACTCCACCCAGAGTGGGTGACATACCGACTAAAACCACATGGGAGTTTCGCCTCACTACTTTTTGCTGGGGTTATGGGGGCGAGGTTTCATGCCTCCGCTACCCCAGCAGTGGCAGACCGCCATTCCGGTCTCCAGCGATAATTACCTCACCCTAGCAGATGTTTATAAAGTTACTATCTTCCCTAGGTTACCATTCTACGACGTGCTAGCAGAACTCATGAAGCCTTCCACAATGATGCCAATGCAGGCAGGGCGAATGCAGGAAGGTACATATGTGTTCCACCTCACACCACAACAGGCCACTGAGATTGCCTCTGGAAAAGACATCATTGGAACTAGCAACAAACTTGATTATGTTATACAGGTAAATTACGTACATTTTTTTTTACCAAGGTACCTATATGAGTTCCTATTAATACATAGTAATTTTACGACTTTAATTGTGGGGACAAAAAAAATTGCATATTGTGTCAGAAATGAAATATTAAATTATAAAGCACATGATTTTGTTCACAGGCACAACTCAGGTTTTGTCTTCTAGAAACTTCGTGTGAACAAGAGGATCACTTCCCACCTAGTGTTAATGTCAAAGTTAATAACAAAATGTGCCCACTACCAGTAAGTATGTCTACATCTACCAAGTTAATTAGTAGAACTCTAACACTAGAAACATGAAACTGCACAGGAGTTTCTTATTTCATATAGGTACATAGGTGCATTAAGTAAGGTAGTGGGAAATTCGTTTCAAGAATTGAGTGCTTCATTAGTCAAGTGGCCGTAAGCGCGACTACTACGCTGCTACGTCGTGAATTCGATTCCCACGTCGTGCAGTACAGTACCTATGCCCAACTCAGAAAATACAGGTGTGACGGTACCGCGGAATCAACAAGTATTGTCATAACGATCTATTAATTTGTACACAGAATCCAATACCAACGAACAAGCCAACACCAGAACCAAAGCGACCGCCGCGGCCCGTGAACATATCCTCGCTGGTAAAGCTGTCCCCCACAGTCGCGAACACGATCCAAGTGACGTGGGCGGCGGACTTTACGCGCGCCTACGTCCTGAGCGTGTTCATGGTTCGCAAGCTCACCTCCGCCGAGCTGCTGCAAAGGCTCAAAAACAAAGGCACAAAGAACCCAGACTACACGAGGTCGCTCAGTAAGTTGTCTGTCATGTGGATTTATACAACTAAGGATTTTATGTAGGGGTAATAACTACGAAACATTTTAAAAATACTATAAAAGATAAAATAATTACTGATTCAGCACTTTAAGGAAGGGTTCAGGGGCATTTCCAATGTCTTTATTACTTGATAGGTTACATCAATTTATATTTAAATAAACAATAAAAATCTGTATGTTACGATGTTTTTCAATAACCAATATGAGAAATTGTTCACAGTGGCTATTCTTTTAACTTGCATAACTAGTACATTGAGTCCAGCCGTAATATGACGTGTTAACGCCATCATTTTTAGGTTGTAAGAAAGACTATTTAGTATGTAAAGCAGCATCTCTTTCTCACAACGTAAAAATGATGGCGTTAACACGTTATAATACGGCCCCTGATCCAAAGTCGTATAGTAAATGCAAATAATTATGAAATCGTAGAGTATTTCACGAAGACATGTGAATTGATTAAAATTTGAACCTTATGCTAGTAAAGATAAAATCAAAATAATGTATCATTGAACAGTTAAAGAGAAGCTGTCGGAGGACTACGACAGCGAGATCGCGACGACGTCGCTTCGCGTGTCGCTGATGTGTCCGCTGGGCAAGATGCGCATGTCGTGTCCTTGCCGACCCGGCAACTGTCCGCACCTGCAGTGCTTCGACGCCTCACTGTTCCTGCAGATGAACGAGCGCAAGCCCACCTGGCTGTGCCCCGTCTGCGACCGCCCCGCGCCCTATGACTCCCTAGTAGTTGACGGGTGAGATTTTGATGTTTTCTAATTATGTAATACTAGTGTACCCTGCGGTATCACCCGCATTTTTCTAGAGATATCATCAAAAAAGCTGTTCTATACAAATGTATGAGGAAATCCATTTTTTTCATAAATGTTTTGAATTTTTACGTTTTATAGATAATTATTCTGCTATTTGGGGTGCAGACAAATCCCACAACACAAATCGGGGATCATATAAATCGATTGTCATTCTTGAGTTATATATGGTGTAACTACTACTTTGCTATGACAAAGGGGAAGATTCGTGGTTTTAACAATTTTTAGTAAAACAATTTTCATAATGTGATCCTGTTTTTGTTCACCCTAGATACTTCCAAGAGGTATTAACGTCACCACGTCTGTTGAGCGACTGCAATGAGATCCAGCTGCACGCAGACGGTAGCTGGTCTGCGCATGCGCCGGCCGCGCGCGCGCCGCAACAACAACAGCCTACCGCTGAACCCGTCACACTCATATCTGATGATCTAGGTCAGTTCAAGATGAAAAAACAAACATCGAGGGCTAATTTTTTTCTGTTTGGATACCATATAAAAAAACGAATAATATAACTATTAAAATTAGAATCAAATTGGGTACCGCGAAAATACCGATACCCTTTGATTTGTTATTGTATGTTTATGAGTTATGATAAAAGCACATAGTCAAGTCACTAGTCATGTAGGTATTTTATTTTTTCTTCCATAAAGCAATGATCTACTTTCTCTCTGTAGAGCAGTAATGGCACACTTTCTGAGTAATGAACTAATAAATATAGTTTTGTTAAGTAGAAGTGATCCCCGTGGAGAGCGGCAGCGCGGGTGTGACAGGCGGCGGCAAGCGCGCTACGGTGGGCGAGGCGCGGCTGCCTCGCGCCGCCAACGCCACTGTGGACCTCACGTCCGACTCCGACGACGAAGCGCCGCTCAAGCGCAAGGTGCCCGCGCCCAAGCACACGCCACCTGCTTCCGAAACCAGCGTCAAAAGCGATGACAACTACTCCTCGTCTAGCGGTCCGTTGTAAACCTGTGAAAATATTATAATAGTAATTTTGTATTTCCATTTTCATACAAGATAAAGTATAGGTATTGTTAGATATTGAAATCCAATTCTATTTATGTCATCATTTTTACTTTACAAGTAAAAAAAACACCCTGTTTTTTTTTCTATAAAACAAAGAAGCTGAAATGGCAACGCTATGGGGACAGTGACACCGTCTCTGGGTGCCAAACATACTAAGACCGATGCTGGTTTTATCACATTTTAACAATTTGCTAGATTTTATATATATTTATTTTCATGAATATTACATTTTTCTTATTTTATTTGATAATGTGATTGGTGATACATATTGTCCTTTTCGGGTCGGACAAGAAATGGGAAAAAATCAAGTTTTTCCTTGGACTCAATTCGGGAAAGTAGTTGACTAATTTCTGTTTGTGATCAGCGGCAGAGGCAGTGTCGTCGAGCGGGTATCGTTCCCCGAGCGGCGGCGGCGGAGGCGGCGGCGCGGTGATCTCGCTGGACAGCCCGTCGCCGCCCGCGGCCGCGTCGCCGGCGCCGGCGCCGCTGGCGGAGCGCCCGCACCTGTCCATCACGCCCGTGTCCGCGCCCGCCGCCCCGCACCACATAGGTACATACACATAACATCACCACTATATCAGCTGCATGACATGACATACCCAGACTCCGAGGAGGTATTGCATATAGTCTCCACTTGACTGCCAGCTCACTGACCATCATCTGTGATGTTCCTATCTGACTCAGTCAAGAAGTCACCTTATGCCATCGACGTGTCGGACTGTATAGGTAAACTATAGCATTTGCTTATGTAATCGGATGATTCTCCAGAAAATTCTTAGTATATTTTTTTACATACTATTATTTTCATGTGATCATATGTCATTATAGTAGTGTCTGAGGACCTTTATCCTTTACATACAATTAGGAACAGAAATGTTTTCATTTCGGCAAGCAAAATTGGTGTTTTGGGAGTAAATACATTCTAAAATGCTGGGAGATAAACCACTTTGTAATAAGACAAAACACATTAGAGTATGGTTAAATATAACTGATCCAAATTTCATGCCAATCAGTTCAACCATGAGAATGTTCGATGCTTCATTGAACACACACACACACTACAACCTATGCTGTATAATTGATGATATAAAGTATGTATCATTAACTTTAGGATTAAACCATTTTCTATATAATATATATCTTGGAGAAACACTCGATTACATTATTCTCGTCGCCGCCCGCACCAGTCAGATCTGCCGCTAGCTATCCATCACGCTAGTTGCCCCAGACACAGGTAAACAGAACACGTATCTAACCTGCTGTATGCCTTGCTTGACACATCACTGCTGACACTTACTGACCTTGCTATGTTATGCCCACTGCCGCCTCGCCCGCCGCCGCCTGCAGCGCAACATGACGTCATGACGGATGGCCCGCACCTCTCGATCACGCCCGTTACCACCACTACGACGACAGCTCATCATATAGGTAAATACACACGTAATCATGTGAGCCCATAAGCATCCTCTGAAATCCCTTCATGAAAAGGAATTACTTACTAAATCAGTAAAGACAATACAACTTAAAAGCCATACAGTTTATTTCTTTGAACTTTTGAAATAAGTATTTTTCGGGATTCTGACTTCTACTTAGTGACGATATTATGTCAATATAGGTGATTATAGGACAACCGTGACAGATGGCTTCACATGCTGTCTGAGGCACGGTTACGATTCTCGATGTGCTAAGAATGGTCATGCATCCATAGACAGAGCGCAGCAACCGCAGCTTAACTTTGCAGAACTAACCCACAAGGCTCTACCTTATACTGCCAAGTTTCTTCAATGCTAATTATCTGCACAGAAAATAGTAATAGCGTAGTGGTGAAGGCGCTAGCCTGCCGTGCACGGCGATCCGAATTGGTATCCAGGACAATGACTATTTGGATTCATTGATCACCTGCTTTGGCAGCAAAGAAAAACATGAAGAAACCTGCACATCTAAGAGAACTCCATAAAAATATTGATGGTGTGGGAAGTCTGTCAGCCCGCACATACTGTACTATATATAGTCTTGTATTCTTAATCTGAGTGGAGACCCGTACCGCCTTATTACATGGGACCTTAAAAACATTTCGGCGAACTGTGATGTACGTCAGTACACCTGTGCCTACCATTTCGGGGAATACATTTAGGTGTATTTAAATCACTTTCTTGCGACGCGACTTCGCTATATCTGACGCACTTTCTTATTTCACTGTATAGGTTCGAGCACGACATCGGAGCGGGATGATGGTGAAACAGCGCCTTCGCACTGGGCGCCATACGCCGACAATGAGAGGGACGACAATTATAGAAAGTGAGTATTTTATACCACATGAAAACTTTGAAATTAAACAACTTTTTACGGATTTTATTATTTAATTCTCGTCGTTTCGGATCCTTTACAGCATCCATAGTCACGGGTAGACTGTGTTGGATTGTGTTGGATGTTAATAACTTACATATCTTATAACTACTAACTTAAAAAAAATTATGTTACTTATGTTCAATACAGTTTCCTTTACCGTACCTAATAATAACATTGGTTATCTAATGAGATTTAATGTCTTATAATACAGATACTGACTGAGGGAAAAGAGTGGCCGCACTTCATATGCCAGCGGCCATTCTTCAGAGGAAGAATCGGAGGCGTCGTACCCTGAGGTGCCGCTACTGCCGGCGCCCTAAGCCACAGCAGCTCCCAGCACCACGCACACCGCTACTATCGTCCGTCGCCAGCACATATACATTAACCGGTGCCAGTGGCCTCCTGGATCCTCCAAAGTAGAAATTCCAGTCAGGCGCATGTACATACATATAATATAGTTGACTGGCGCTCGAGTGTCACTGCGATAGTCACATTCCACATGACTCCAGTTCTAGAAAAATATCGACGTTATTATGTCGAGTCAATGTCTCAAAACGACATGCTATGACTACTACGACTAGAGATTCGTTTATGCCTACTACGACTAGAAATGGGTTTATGTTTCAGCATATACCAACCTTCTGCCCAGGCATTTTGGGCAAAAAAACCTCTGCATAAACTAATCCCTGGCCACGACATAATTATTTCAAGGCGCGCATGTAGCGTAACGTGCATTTTGTTTACCAAATACCTACGTGTAGGTCTCTAAAATTAATTCTTGATTATTGCAGAATAAGCTAGCGAGATCAAATATTTTAGATTTTAAGGTCCGTTATTTTAATTTCACAACAGTGTGTCCTGTTCTGTCATAAATCCATGATGAGTATTTCCGAAGATTATGATTGTATTAAAGAATCATTTTTACGAGATATAGTTTTAAAGTATTGTATAACGTGATCTGAATGTTTAGCGGTGAGTCATATGAGTATGAAAATGTGATTTTTATAGATGAATGAGATGAATTATTGTAAAATAGTTTGGAATAGAAGGCCTTAGGATACAGTCTTTTGAATGCGCAAGTATATCGTAATTTTGTATTTTTTTAGGTTACGTATACAAATAAAAGGAAATAACGTATTTTTAACAACTATCCCTTTCTATTATCATAAAAGCTTTTAAAAAATATTTTAATGTTTAGCTAACGGAAAAATGTAAATAAACTACATAACTTAAATGTTAACCAATCTTGCTTTTGCCATTACAGATGCAGTATTCATATTTCAATTCAATGATTGCTCCATTTGTATGATAATATCGTAATTATGTAGTTCCTTAGCCTTTGTGTGTGGTCACATATATTGACGTGAGATTAGTATCGAGGTGCTTATTTTATTACAATTCGCATCATACTAATTTTCAACTCTTTCTTGCATTATTGGAAAGGGACAAAATATTTAAGGCTACCAAATTAGTCTATACCTTTGACCTAGATTGTGACTAAATTTACTTTGAAAATATGTAGGCACAGGACTGAAATTTTTCTGTATTTTTTAAAAGACATACTGATACGAAATTATTTTAGTCTCTATTACATCAGAATCAGCACTCACTACTATTATTGTTTAATTTCCACTCGTCCGAAATAGTTTTACAGAAGTCGGAAATTTACTCTAAAATTTGTTCATAATTTATGTCAAATTATGAACACATTCATATCACTAGCTGATCACAACATAAAATGTGTATAAAAACATGTTGTTTAATTTATAAAGCCTAAAATAAGCAGCTTATACAACCTGAAGCAAGCTGTAAAATATAGTAATTTAATAATGGACTTTATGTACAAAGTGATATTTTTTTTCCTACAAAAGATACACTAGACTTGTACAAATCCTAATTCATAAATTAAGCTCGCCAGCTTTCCTCTTGAGTTTTTTATACTGATAATTTTTTTTCGGTGGTGACGTTTCAAAAAAGCAGTGCTTCCGATATTATAAACATCATAATTATTCAATTCGATTAGATGCAATTATTCTTCAAGCTGATGTTATGATTAATTTTTTCGATAAAATTCGATACTATAATATCGATGATTTACTCACCTTGTTGAGACTACTACCGGATAATAGACCTGATAATAATATTTCAGAGTACTTTACACGAAGAATGTTCTAATTTATTTGTTACTGAAGTGGAGTATGTGTAATTGTATTATATGTATTAAGGTGGATGTCGACAATGTCGACTTCAATGCGATTCAAATATAAGAATGTTAGGATAAGATGTTGTCATTCAATAATAAATGTAAATAATATCTAAAGTATTGCATTTTAATAAACTACTAACACCTGCCTCTTCATCAATAATATATATCGGGAAACTAAGATCTTTAACGGAAAATTATTTTACTTTCCTAATCTAATCAAACATTTAATCAGAAAATTGATTTCATAAGCAGGAAAGGAACTGAAAAAGTAGTTTTATCGACCGGATTATAAATGTACCTATTATTTAGGTATGTACTGCAACAGCAGCAGTATGTTAGGTAGGTACGAATAACAACTAAACGGCAACGACCTCCGTCGCAATGTTTAATTGTCGGATAATTATTGTAATGAATGGGCGGCTGTGCCGATGCCGCCTGAAACGCTACAACAATCATTATCTATTCACTCCGTGGATCAATCCAAGATAGCAGTAGTCTGTGGCGACGCCGATCGTAGTCTGTTCTGTATACGCGCCCTTCTCACATTTTTATGCCACCCGCCTCATAAACTGTGCAGGTTCCCCTTCACACTTAGCCGTTCCCTCACTATGCATCTCGCTCACTCACACACCTCACTAACGGGGGGGACACGTAGCGTTGCTCGCTCGAACCAAGTTCCGCGGTCGTCCGCCGACTCTTAGCGGCGCTGACGTGCGTTACGCTCATAAGTACGACAAATTTGTGTTTCTACTGTGAAATCACCAGTGTTATTTGTTTATATTTTATAACATATCATAACGATTAAACTGCATCGCTTAGCTCACTGGATCTGCAGTTAGCAGTGTAGTGTACTGTACGTGTTTGTGTGAAACCTGAAGCGAATACTATTGTGAAACGAGTCGGCCGTGTTCGTTTATGTTCTGAATGGTGATTAAAAGTAATTTACTTTGCTTTTACGGTGTTGAGGATCGGTTCGTATCGATCGTATATTGAAAGACAAAGCGGTGGATTGTTATTGTAGCGTGGAGGAGGCCGCTGAAGCGATAGGTAAGTGCTATGTTAGATGTGTAATCATTACTTTGTGGCAATGGTTTGGACTGGTCATGTAAGGTAACGTAGACGGTCGGCGCACCGCTAGGATGCGGCGGCACGGCCGACACCGGGCCACAGACTAGCAATAACCAGTAAAACAACGATCGGATCTTATGTATCAAAATATAAATCAAAAACCTTTTTTAATTAAACCTACAAGGCAAAAGCGACACTGTCAACTAACCGCTTAATAGCGGTTACCTGCATATCCTAAGTCTCACTACAAAGAAGAATCGTCAGTGAGATTCCCCTTAGATAAAGAGCACGTGCTTTGAACTTACAATAGATAGGTAGCTTCAGCATTTCACTGATAGATATGTGTAATGCACTCGGGAATGTCAGAATAGCTGTTAGTTCAGTAATTGGTCTTCTATGAGTTCTGTGACACCCTATAATACTATTTTATTAATAACGTACATACACACTACACTCTCTATTTGCCCACGATTTAAAAACAATTGAACATAACTACCTCCCTAGTAGATAGGTATCTATAAAATCGATTGATAAAGTGAATCAGTAGATTTTAGCAATGCTATAAGGATTACCTACATTGGAAGTCACAAAAGGCTTTTTTTTATGCAACCAATTAAAGTAGGTAGGTATGTTCCTACCTACTTAAGCTACTTATTAGTCACTTCAACAAACGCTTCTTGTGTTTACGGCATAAATTATGGGTCGGTCAGAAGTATGTACCTAGGTAGGTACTAACTTAACTAGGTATGGTTAACAGCACATCATGTTAGGTATCCAAAACTAACAAATTTCTTCAATCGATTTTTGAGTAGATAGGTACCTACCAGAACAGGTCTCATCAATGTGAAAAAATACCTGGTCGATAACACCCTAGGTTATCGACCATGCCACTACCCCTACGTAGTAACGTAGGGGTAGTGGCCTGGTGGATGACCAAAAACAAAAACGAACATCATCAAACATTTTAAAATAACTACCTACTTGCGTAAACTGCTTTCATAATTGTGATAAATTGATAATAATTAACAAAGGAAGAAGAACGAAACCAATCTGAGTAGGTACGTAGGTCCTCTGCGTACCTAAATAACGTTTTAACTGATTCGTTGTCGTATAACGTGTAGGTAGGTACCTAGGCAGGCACGGCGAGGTGAACACTGTCTAATAGCTTCACATTCTGAGTGAGTAATGCCCTTCCCTAATGGGATAATGGCAGGCCGGTGCTCGCCGCGTTCGAAATATTTATAAAGCGGCCGAATCGCGCCGTGTCAACAACCATCCGACTGTTTGCTTTCCCATTTAGACGCAGTCGCGAGGGTGACGATAAGGCGAGCTCGACAGTCGACATCGACAATCACAAATGGCTTGGAAATTGTACGACGGACATACCGCATGCGGGCTCATTCATTTGCTACTATATCATTAGGTATTAGGTAGGTACTAGGCTGCATATTAAATTATGACGTATAGGTACCTAGTCAAGTCATAGTATAATCTTAATCTAATCCTTTATACTAGATAAATATCTAGCTAAGAATATTTAATTACGCAGGGAGACAGTTAACTTCACCTACACCTAACAAAACTTCTGCGTTTCTAGAGCTTTTACCTTCAAGACAACACAAAGCACCAGACAAAATCTATAAAAAACATTAAAGCAACGATTCACAAAGGGACATTGAAGTGCCTCGAGGGCCCTAAACTACGTTGTCGAGCTCAATGGTACTTAAGAATGATAAGTAAACACCCACCACCTACCTTCTTGAAAGATGTGACAAAACAGATTTATGTAAACAAGGACATTTACGTGATTTCACCCCACTCGATGGGGTTAAGAATTACGAGGGTGTGGCGGGTGACGACAGACTGACCTGACATGCTATAGGTACCTACATAAGCAGCTGGCGTACTAACTACAGTTTTCTCATTTCCTTTTACATTATATAGGCTTCGCCGTAGCACTTAACTAAGGCATCAAAACCACAGTATAAATATAGTACATACTACAAATCAAAACCCAGTATCCCGACATTTTTTCTGAATTTAAAATTTCTCAACAATACATAAATTCCACCTACAAATTGAATCATTGTTTCCATTAAATGACAAGAATGCCATTACTTCAATATAATATTTCGATTATAGATGATAGAGTCGGCTCAACATTTCAGTATCGTTTACGATCAAACAAAACTAATGACAAATTGCTTCTCAAAAGCGTGTTTTACGAACTCGCGCGCGTGCAGGTTAGCTAATGCTAATAGAAAACCGGATTTATTATGACCATAATACCACTATCTGTGTTTGCCGACTTTAGTAAGGGCAATAGCATAGCGTTGAGTAACTAAACACACATTTCTCTCTTTTTATATTTGTTAGGAATATTAAAAAAGTAAGGATTTTATTTTATAGTTCTAGATAGCGTTTTTTTTATTGTTCGGTATGTCTACCCTACGCACATCCTAACGAAGATAAAATATGTATACCTAAATCAAGTCATTACCGCATTATGCAGTTGTAATAAAACATAAAAATGTGATTTTCACAGACCAAATGTAGTAGTAGGTGTAAGTGTAACTGTATACTCTCATTTCCACGCTTCTTACAAATGATTTGAAACAATGAGCTTATTCTAAACGAAGCAAGTGGTCGAATGTTTTAAACATTGTCGCTCGTTAGTAGTGCTTGTGGCATGCTCTTCGAGTCCAATTTGTAAGTTTTTTGGACGTTCGCAGCGCCGCGGGAGTCACTGCGGGCGGTCCGCGAAACACTGCTCGCTTTGTGCACGAACTAGGTACGATACTTACGTTGTTCCCTTTCATGGCATTGGTTATTGTATACCGTACTTATTGCCTTGCCTTTGTGGTACGAACATTGTTCGGGAATAGAATTGCAATAACCCGCAGGCGATTCCAACAAGCTTTTACTAATCTGCGGTTGTTTAACAATTCATACTACCTATCAAAATTATATGTAACTGCGCATTCTTCTATATCGGCGTTTATCAGTTGTAATGTACTTAACGGTTTTCGACAGATTCGATAATGATATTGGCTTCGTACTGTGTAGGTGCCTAATAATTTAATAAATTGTTAACTAAACTAAACCGTTATCTTATTCTCTTGTCAATCGGGGCTGCTGCTTGTTCGATCAGAGCAGCACTCTATTAAAATCACACTTGATTAAATCTCAGCGCGGTTTAATTGAACACTCCAGTCGCGGTATGCACGCCTGGTACACGCTGCACAACACAGACTGGTGGCGGCCGCCAAGCAAGAACGCTCCGCCGACGTCTTTATTTCCTTTTTTGTAGTTCTTTCTTTCATCTCTCGTCCGATTCGTTTTCGTATTTTTTCCTTTGTCCCTTTTGTTGGATTTTCATATCCTTTTGTTTCCGGATGGATTAATTTGAATTTTAATTCAAAGACTTCCAATATTTGCGCTTTTTATTACCTTTGAACATTTTGCTTCAATTTATGAGATAGTTGTGAATTCTTTTTTTCTGAACGTACACGATCTTACTCGATAGATAGAATATTTATCGTTGGGGTCGCGGGATCACGGCGCGCCGCCGCCCACTGGCAATTTGCCGTCCGCCCGCGGCGCGCCGCACTCACAGCTCGCCTGTAAGACATGTTCTCAAACTAAACGCTATGCTAATGTAATGGGGCTCCATTTGATCACAGCCCACGGCTAATTTCAAATTTTCAATGAGACGTCTGTGGCAGCAACTTTATTAGGTGATTAGTTCTATTATCACATTGATCTTTTAAAAGTTGTAGCATTAGAATTTTTCATACCTACTTAGATAGGTATAGTAAGTACGCATGATGTAGATACTTGTTAGGTATCTATACCTAAAAATTACTAATAATAAAGATTTCCTTTTTTATGATAACATCTTTTAGTTGATAATTAGGTAGGTATTTACCTAACAAAAATATTAGTGAAGTATTATTATTATATTAGTGAAGTAAATATTATCGTGAATCACACTTGTTAAACGGTGTCTTTGATTTCGGGGTGAATCCCTACCTGCGGAAACTATAAGGGACCTTCCCGGAAACGCCACCCATAGTCATACATAAATGCCATTGTCAAAGTCATTGTGATCTACCTAGGTTGTTGGGGTCCTTCCATTTTAATAAGAATGTCGACTTTGCAATTCTTATTGCATAAATTTTATATTGCGTATAAATTTATGGCAAATTGGTTTGCTGAGGAATCGAAAGGTTTTTGATATTCACATGAGAGATAATACACTGACAACCACTCAGAGTTTATTATAATCACGATACCGCGCCACTTTGTATGACAGCCGATCAACCAACAATCTTGTTCATTTCTAACCATTTATGCAACGTCTCAACTGGCATGTTTAACACTCAATTCGCGTCTGTTTCTCAACCAGGTTATGTCTTTTCGCTCGGTAAAACCGGTATAATGTAAGTCGAAGTGAGACTCGCATGTGTGGAGTAGGTAGTCGGATCGTAAATCACTGAACGCGGCGGTAATGCGTAGATAAGAGCTCTCTCATTTGTTTTCCCATTTCCCCAGAGAAATTTCTTAGCGACATTACTGCGCGCTGTATGACGTAACGAGCAATTACCCTGGTTTCGCGAAAAATCTTAGTATTCTTACATTTTCATAAAGTTTCACAACCATTACACTTTGTTCTTTAATACAAAAACACATTAAGTATTCAGAAATTTGTCATCTTTGTCGACTGCAAAAACTTTCGCGGAAACAACAGCACAGCGCGCGTTTCTTACCTATTTAGGTATTTTATGTTTTGTTTTCTAAAATACATTACTTATGTATGCTTACAGGTTACAGGACTTATGTAGGTACATATTATGTACATATTATTTAAGTACGAAAGTTCCTGTAATAACTAATCAAATCAAATAACCTCAAATTAATAGTACAAATTAAGATAAGTACTTAATCCATAATAGGTTACCGATACAATTGGTCGAACATAGCTCTATAATCACCAGAGCGGTTGCACGCCATCTTGCTTGATTAAAGCCAATTAAAGTCTTCACGCGATTATACTGTCGCGATTTATGGATAACCCCTCCATTTGGAGAGAGACGCCTCTTTCATTACGATGCCATGAATTGTCATGCCATTTCCATGTTCGAAAGCTTAATGACCACGGACGTGGATGAATTTAATCGTCGAGTCGCATAATGAGTACTTAACAACTTCAACAACTGACAATGTACAACTTCGGAAAACAATTTCGTCTTTACTCTTTTAGAAAACTTTTTATATTTATTAAATAAATTATTTAAAACCTGTTTGTATGTGAATAATTATATTCAGCACTTTATATACCTATGTGTGTATATAAATAAAATTGGTTAAATTTACCCAGGGTAGCAGTTTGTTAAATATAAACAAGGACATATCCAGAGATTGCCGCGATAAAACGCTTGAATATCGTGAATACAAATTGATTGTCATTTCAGTTCGATTTATTCAACTCTCAGCGGACCGTTTTACGCTAGCGTAGCGCACTAAACTCATTGTCAAATAGCACCGCTTGCAAATTAAGATAATGAAGGAAAATAATATTGCTATTCAAATAAGTAGGAGAAATACCTACCCATAAAATATTGTTACTCAAAATAAGGTACCTATAATATCCAATTTATGACATAAGCCTTTTTCTGGGCATCCAAACATCCGTTAAAATAACATCCATTTAATATAATTATATGTATCATTTTATTAGTTTCTTATTTATGTACCTATACCGCTTATTTTAAATAAATAAAGTTTTTGACTGTTTCTTTGTCTCTAAATGGTCTAAATCTATCTGTCTCAAATTTTTATAGTGATAAGTTTCAAATCGATTTGTTAAAAAATCAAATCAAAATCAATCAACCATAGCAATCGGCGGCACCAGGGCAGCATAGGCGCGCAGAGCGAGACTAACACGAAGGTCGACGTTGAAACCAGTTTAGCTGGACGCGGCCGCAAGGTGCCGCGGGCCAGGTTAAGTGCACTATATTAGCATCATCGCCCGCCCTTTCATGTCTGCTTATCTCCTAGTCTAGGCGGCTAAATGGGCCTATTGAATTGTATCGTGTGTGTGTAATAATAATAATAATAAACCAAGCGCTGTTTTTTATTATTAATCTTATTAAAATAACTATCACCCTGTCTAAGCGGGTGCATTAAGTTAAATGAAATTAATAGAAACAGAAGCCATTTGTTTTTATTTAAGTAGGTATTCACTGTTCTACTTCGCCTAACATTTCCTTTGTATAAGTGTTAATAATCGTTTATTGAATAAGTACTTTCAGTCTTTTATTATACATATAAAATGAGCAACGACTTTTGTAATATTCTTAATTATCATAAAAAGAGGTGTCATATTTAATTAAACTGTTGAATTTTGTTGAATTCCTACCTCTTTTCTAAGTTTCAACTACAACGTAAATAACTGTACCTTATTATCATGAGATAATAAGATACAAGGGTATTACGTGCTATGTGTGGAAATATACAAAATTAAAACATTAAAAGCGACCCACCTGTAATCTCTCGTCTGAAAAAATTCGTGTAAATTAACGAATTATTATTACCTCAGTCTAAATTGTAACAGATGTGGTAATGATGAAGAGATGACATGACACTCACACCCGTTTGGCTTCGGTCATAAACCTGGTGACCTATTATTACTGGTCTGTAACAGACATTTTATGAAATAGTATTTTTATTTTGACACAAAAATAATAAACATTGCCCGTTCAAAATATTCTTTTGTGTGAAAGCTCTGTCATAGTAGTTTTTCAGATTCGTTGTTATCGTAAATTGTGTCTGTAAACGACTCCGTTTATATTACGTAAGCAATACTGAACAGAATTCTTTTTACAATTATGTACGCAGAAAATAACGTGTTATTTCAAAGGATTCTACTTTATTATGTTTACAAAGAAACGACATAATATGTCACTGGTGCTTATTTATTTGTACTTACATAACTCAGGCCCATTATGTTCATTTTACTTGCTTATTTAGTGCTCCACTTATTACATCTTAAGAGCTGCTAAAATATTAAAAATTAATACTGACGTACCCATTACATTTTATATGACGATGCCATAGAAGTCGGCAATAAAGTTACCACAAATTCCCCATTTACTTAGTTAGATCAATGTCGACATAACGCAAAATACACTTCTAATATAATTTACTTAATGTTATTTTTCAGCAAAATAAATCTAAATCATTACTTAAGTTGCCGAGAGTACCTGAAAATAATGTAGGTGATCTCCTTTGTTTAATTTACCGGTACAACCGACGAAATCTGAAAGCGCGAGGGTAGCTACGGTTTCCATAACAACACGCGCCTGGTGGTAGTCCCTCCCCGCCGCACTCCACCGCGCGGTATCGATCTGATGCCCCGCGCTCCTCCGCTCCACTCCAAATCAAATTACAGGAGCAGAGCAGGCGAGCGGTGAGCGGAGCGGAGCGAGCGCCACACGTTTGCCTCCACTGAATCAACTTTGTATTGCTGTGCCATAATAGTATTTTAATTCTATTGGCGCGCTTTTGACTGCGGCCCCTTTAATAGCTTGTTTGCAAATTGGTACATACACGTTACGAGTTACGATGTTATAGCGGGCGATTTGATCAATCCACTGCTCAGTATTTCGGTAATAATTTTGGAAAATGTAATAAGAACGCCTTTTATGGCCTTTGCATTAATTCCTAACGGTTTAGGTGTGTTGAGCAGACTAGCACTGGCACAAAGTTACACAAGTTACGGGTACAGTCGCTAACAATGTTTAAGTATCAGTTTTTTAATTAATAATTCCTCACTGTGTTCAATAAGGTCTGATGTTAATTACCTATATGTACATAATATTATTATTTATCAACTTTTATAAATGTAAAGAAGCCAACTTTAAAATAATAACAAAATGTTTTGTTCATTGCGGTTACCTATGTATCACCGCTTTGATTGTACCTACCATTTCATGTCGATTGGGAAGGCGACCCAAAGCTATAGACATAGTAGAAAGAAGTAGAACTCAGATTTCATCAATACAAAACAATTTATTTTCGAAGTACGCCGCAGTGGCGGCAGTAATAAGGAACAGAAAGGTTCAAAGGTGCAAGCAATTATATACCTTAAAGGAGTAAAGCATTTCAGCCTTTGATTGCACCAAACTCTATTCTAGGTACTTACCTACTTAGTACATGACATACATACTATTACCTCTCATACCACGTAGTTACAGAGCGGGATAATCTCTGTAATTTCTGGGGATAGAACCTTTGCAAATCACGTTATCTATCCGTCGTGATCGTGACTGAGAAAAGGTGTCAATTGCCAATAATTGCTTTATACTATTCTTAGTGTGTACGTACCGATAAAGAATGTATTTTTATACCTATTGTAGTGTGTAGGTGTAGGTGGCTATTATTTCTAGGGAAAAAGGATCAACAACCTTCTGAACATAAACAAAATTCTATTTCAATCGAATGGCAGCAATACGCTCCACGTCGATTGGTTCCGCTTTACACAACAATCGGAGATGATTCTACAAGTTCTCGCACGTATTGCCAACAAATTAGAGCTGTTATTCACTTTACCACCGATAATGAATAGCGCGCTATTTAAATAGTACAGTGATTGATTCGCGACGTGGAATGTGTGACAGAATTAAAACAAATACGTTGTGAGATTTTATAGCGATAGGCAATAAAATCGATTATCGTATCGAATCGCTCGCGAGTCAGGACCGAGGGAACCGCAGTTGCTCGGGGACATTTTAATGAGGGAATGCCGTGATGCCGAGTCGAGTAAACCGAACGGGACATTTGTCTCCCCCCGAATAATGGAAAAGCGCTGAAAGGATATTTATTAAAACTGACGTAGCGTTTCGACAGTATTTTTTTTTGCAATATTTTATCACTCGTTAAAACAGCCAATAAAAGTGGCGGATTGCGGGTGTTGCACGTTGCACGCACTTTTAGTATTTGTGAATAGAAGCGGAATGTTCACTATTTTATTATAAATAAAATACAACATCATACATTCGGCTCGTTTAGAATAGCGAACAGCTATCATGATGGGTACTTTCTGTGACATAGTAAATTTGTCGTTAAATGATGTCGGCGTGTTGCGTGATTGTGATGAGCGTGTTCTTGGATCGTCGCCAGTTATGCTACAGACACTTCCACAAACATTCTAACGTAAAGTTATTAAGCGACACGAGGTGATTCACTCCCGTTTCATTTATTACCTTGTACCGTTGTCAAACAAACCAACATTTATATACTTTTGTTGTTAAATAAAATAGAGACTTGTTCGTCTACCGCAAAACTTCGAATATCTAACGTTTTAAATTGTTCATGCAGTACACTAAATCAGAATTGTAAATGACGTTGGATTTCCGCCAATGTTACTTTGTTTCCAACTACCCAAGTAGGTATTCATAACTGCCTTAATCGAACTATGGTTTCTGTATCTTAGCTCGTAGACTTGTAACTGCAGACGGCACATCGTAGGTAAGTAATTCCCTATTAACATTTGAAAGTATGTAATGTAATTAGTGAAGCATGGAAAGTGAAAATTATATCTAAAAAAATGTTTAGGGGTAAATAATTGGGTCATATATCGTAATTGCGATAGAGAAGTAAGATGGTTCGCACGTGTCGGCGAGAATTCGTGATCAGTGAAACGATATCGAGTGACCTCACAGGGTCGCGGGGTGAGCCGGCTCCGGCAGCCGGCTCCACCGACCGTGTACATGATAGCCAAGTACACGTACGTATTAACATAGCTAGAGGGCGCTAATAAACACCTACGAAGCTACGCACGTACAAAGCCACTTCGTGCGGACACAAATTGCTTTTGTTCGGTGAGGAACGTGCTGTGATAGAACCAGCTAGAATTATAGCCCCCTTATTGTGGTTCGCTGCTGATGGACTTACAATGAACAACTTCTCTCCGTTAATTACCTACTTGTAACTTTTAGCTTCTCTGGTGGAATTCTCATTAGGTTGTTACAAAGGTGAAGTTACTTAGAGATTTCTTTGTGAGTGTACATCACTCATAAAATATATTACTAGTGTTTCTATTAGCTGACTACTGATAACTTTATTCTTGAATGCGTACAACTTATTATGAATGTAGTCTATGAAAGTCTATGATGAACTCATTATCCAAGTAGGGTTTATACTTTTCTTAGATGTTTTTGTTTCCCACTGTTTAAAATAGGCAGGACCCCTGCGATATGTTTACGCCTTGTAAACATATCGCCAGGACACCTAAAGCCAATTTTTTTTGCAAGTTACGCCAGTTTCGATACTAAGTAGGTATAGCTGATGGTGCACACGAGGGTAGCGTCCACAGCTGTATTAGCAATGTTATCAATGGAAGTACTTCTAAATGAGTGGCGGCACCAGGCGATCAATAACGTCAATAATCAAATAACATTCAATTAGGTAGGTCGGTGACTAGAAAGAGACTAAATAACAAGACATACTTTTTCTTAGATAAGAACGATGGATTATCCCTTTTATGATCTGCTGTAAATAGTAAAACATGCAATCTCAGATAAAATGTAGGTATCCTTTATAAAGCTGGCGTAGGTAGATATCTAATCTTATATTGAAATATAAAAAGAAGCAAGGTTACAAATCAAACATGCAAGCTAGTTTCTTATTTTATTTTATCTGTGTCCGATAGACAATATTTATGTGTTATCTGTGTGCCGCTGTCGCATCTATTAGCTGAGTATCTTGGCTGAGTACAAGGCGAGCATAAAACTAAAGAGAATGATTTGGCTTAATAATGTCGTTTCGTTTGTGGTTCACTCACTTGACGCGCGTGGGTGCACCTGCGTACCTAAATATTGCTGTCAAACGATCGCTTTCTTACTGAATTTAGACCTGGGCCCGTTGTTGAAATTTGTCTTTTTAATTAGGTACCTATTTCTCAAAATTAGTACCGACGAATCAAAGGGATAAACGTAGATCTAACTGAAGAATAACAAGTAGGTACTTATTACAGTAAGTGCCTGGTAGGTAGTAGAAGCGCAGATAACCAATATGGAATGTTCTTGTTCCATAAATGGTTTATACTTAAGTTCAAAAGCTTGACTGATTATTATATTGGGCGAAATTATAACTATTTAAAAGATTTTTCTCACAGTACGCCAACCATCTGCTTTAACTGAAAGTAACCACGATATAGAAAAGGTACGTGCTGTGCCGCCTTATAAACTAAATAGCCACTTACATAAATAAAGTGAGATTAAGTTAAGATTCGTGATTATTCAAGTTTGGTTGCCGAACGGGGACCACCGACCGTCTCGGATAAAGAGGCTTCTAACTCTCTCTCGTATTTCATTTCACTCAAAATGGATTCAGGCTCAGAGGCAAAAAATATTTATATTATATCAAAAGAAAGATCAAAAGTGTTCGCGAATATGAGAGCGAACGACTGCGAACAACTTGGCGGAGTGAGTAGGGGGAACAGGGACCGGTGACTGGTGAGGGATTTTTATCGAGTCCCGCATTGATGTTATGAGTCGACTTATGCGATATAGCACCGCCTCGGAAATATTGTAATCTAAACATGAATACAGAATTCAGATATAGGTAATATATTTTACGATCGCTTTGAAATAAATAACGTTGGAGTTTCTGTGTCTGCGCTGTCATAATTTGTGGAAAGTAAATTGTCTGTTTTATAAAACAAATTAACGTGAGCGGACGTTGTTGATAATACTTATTAAGACTATTACAACATTTACACCTTACTGGCATGATTAGGACACTTTGCTACTAGCCTGCCTACCTATCAGACAACATTATTTTATCGTAAAAAAAGAAAAGTAAGGTGTATTACAATTGATTATACGCTAATGGATGGATATAATTGTACAACAGTACTTAAATCATGTGGCGTGGGATTGCCACAATATATGTATATATAATAATTACAATTATATATTTTAACATCGTCGTTATATTGAAACAAACGCACTCAAAAAGTCGTAAATATATAACATCTTACGTATCATGCATGAGCGTTAAGACTAAGCTATTTTCATAAAATAATTCTGCTGGGTCTTCGTGAAGCGGGCGAAAATGATTATGAACCTAACAGTCGTGTCTGTTGTCATTTTAAATAATCAAAAGAGGGGAATGTTTATGTGTACGAACGAAATATCGTTATTTTTTACGCGGTAATTAATGAATTAACGAACGGCTTACATGCAATGTGCACGCTAGTACTCATGACCACTTAAGCGGTACTAGTGAAGCATTAAAATCATGCAGCATTTTGTAACTTATCAATTAATATTTATTTTAGCTATCATATCCAATTATTACTTTTATAGCTCTCTTACCCAAACGATCGTCTAATCTAATCGAGTATTCATTAATATTTTAAAGTATTTTTATCCTAAGCATGTTCCTATAAATTTATTCAGATAACAAATAACAATATTTTATTGATTTAAACATTTTAAACCCCCAACTTATTTCTACAAAATCATAACCGTACTGTACTTACTTAAAAAATCATATTTAAATAAGTCACATTAAACATTGACATATAACATCGTCGTTCTACAACAAAGAGAATACATTATGAAAGCGATTATATTGATTAAGTTCCACACGAGGTGCTCAGAGGCCATACGTTATAGCTAGCAAAAATTTACTCAGTTTTAGTATTTGTTTTGTGCCGAGGCTGGGGAAACATTGTACCACAACCACTCGAGGCTCTGTCTTCAAATTCTAGGCCAAATATGTGTTTGTTATTTACCTTGTCTTGTATTGACATTCAGTGCAGGATATCCAAGATTATTAGAAAGAATTGAACGTTTATACGTAGCTGGCATTTTGTTTATAAAGTAGAGTATTTTCGTAACTCGTGAGTTGATAGATTTCAATGGTTGTGCTATCTATTCCTACTAAAGGTAACCTACTAAGTAATTTCATATGCAAATACCAGTTTGCCAAAATAAACGTGCTAACTGACAGGTACAGGGAGTTTTTTTTATCAATATTAATCATTAGACAGACCAGAAAAGAAATGGCAGGTACCTTTGAATCTTTTAATTCAAATTGAATCCTATTACAATTACGAATATAATGTTCCAATTATAATCAGTAATTGTAATTTTTTGAACACTTACAGCTATTCTCTGTCTGTATTAATGTCTAGAAAAGTTACAGTTAGTTACCGAGAAGTAACATTTAACCACAAAACCAATAATAAGTTTATTGGTTAAACACAATATAATGATGTAATATGAAAATTATAGTGTTATGTATGATTGTTATGAATAATATAAATTAGCTAGTAATTCTAACGAATTGAAAAAAAATCATAAGGAAGAATCAAAATTGAACAAAAACTAAACAACTATACTGTAGTGTTTTTTATACAAAATACCATTTACTATAATGTCATTGCAAAAATCTATTTGAATGAACTATGGTGTTTATCAAAATGTGTAGAACGCAATTAATACATATTTTCTGCAACTCAACATCTTTACTAATATTATAAACGCGAAAGTTTGTATGTCCGAGTATGGGTGAGTATGTGTATGGGTGTTACTCTTTCACGGTAGAACGGCTGAACGGATCTGGATAACATTTGCTGGCACACAGATAGATTATAGCCTGGAATAACACATTCGCTGCTTTTTATCCAGGTCGAACCCAAACCTGAAGTCCACGCTGACAGTTGCGGGAAGAAGCTAGTAATAAATAGTTGCGAAAAATGATTTCAATCTGATCACAATAACAGGCAGTAACGAATTCTCAACATTACATAATCATAATAAGATACAAACACGATTCTAATCAGAGTTGTTGCTTTTGTTCATTGAATCGATTATCCCACGCACTTGGATTATTTCTTGTAGCCTATTTATCTCCGTACGATCTTATCGAATATGAATATCGATATCGATGCTAATAGCATACTTTAATGTGTTGAGATTAAAAAAACAAGTTCGTAGATAAATATTTGCTTTATAAACATGTCAGAGTGATCTACTGCCGTTACAATAAATAAAGGAGACAAAGGCGTGAAATTCAAAGAAGTTTGAACAACTCACAAAAAATCGAAAAGAAACAACGAGACTATCCCAAAGCCACAGCTCAGCCATGTAATGTTTATACAAGTTATAAACTAAGGCCTATAGTGTTATCTCCTGTGTATATTTATGCAATAATCTCATCGAGGCGGCCGCAGGTTCGGGGTGCCAGCGATAACATGAAATTGACACCGCGCCATCAATCACTTTGGAGTGAGTGGGCTGGCCGTGTGTACGGGTGTCGCGTTGCAGTTGTGGTTATCGGCTACAAATTGCTGTCGCTCCACTGATTAACTACGAACAACTCGTACGTAAACACGAATCAATAAAAAGAACAAAATAGATCATCGCACAAAGAAATAAATAAGGACGACGACGTGGAACGGCAACATAATACACGTTGATACTAACGCATAACCTATCAATCGAATCGTGAAATAATTCGAGGTGTGCCCGTCACCAATCAGCGCGGAGTTACTCCAATAGAACACGATAAAAACGATCGTACAGTGTGGACAGGTTTACAAGTGAAGTAAAGGATGTGTGACAATCCCGCGTTTAAAAGTAAGCCCATATCGATTATAATTTCCGGTATCTCTTACGTACGTTCCATTGTGTGTTTTGTTGTCGACCGGGGCTGTGAAAGCTCAGACTCATCCGTCGGTCATAAGGTTGGTTCTCGGAAAGCCAGCTGGCGGGACGTTCTCAACGCTCCCTGTCTCGACGGGTTAAGATTACAATGTCAATAGACGTTTCGGCTATTGAATCGGTCTGGTTTAGAACTTGCGTCTTTTCACAGAACATTCTTTAGATTAGTGGTAGTAGTTAGCAATTTTCTAGACAATGCCTGTGTCCACGAATTTTCGTGCATCATGATTTTACTAGAAATATGTAAGTAAGATTTCTCAGAAAACTAGTTGACTAGTGTCCACAAACGGTATTAAATTTGGATTAGATTACACAATTTTATGTTTAATGAATAAACTATGTATTAACAGTATTATGAAATGAATAAAATTGTCTTAAAGTCTATCCATCGCGTTTTATACAAGTTCAAAGTTCAGTAGTTAAGAATCTCAATGTATTCTAGTACTGAGAGCGACTTTTGTATAATGCTTCAGTTTTTCTTATTCAGTAAGTCTTCCTATAACTCAAACAACAAAGAGCCGGCTGGAGAGATCCTAACAAAAGAATATGAGAAATATCTGCGCCTCTACAATCCGAACCGAATCACTACTTCGGTTATATTGGAAAATATTTCTTGCTTTTCGAATACCCAGTTAAATTCTGTATTTTATCAAAGGCATGAATGTAGAATGTTGATATTTTATCGAAATAAAACTAAACCTAAACTTTACGCTTAGGGTGTTTTTATAGAAAAGATTTATCTCATGCTACTTCTGCTAGTTTGCCGTGTGCTTAGGTTATAGACAGACGAAGCCTATTCATAATTTAAGTCTAAGATGCTATGATTAAATTTCTTCCACTTGAGAGATCTCTTTGTTGTCAGTAACTTCTATTGCGACACAAAAGCACTCGTCTACAGCAGGATAATTTATTTTTAAGGATCTTCTGTCTTATAGAGACGTTTTCGACTTATTACACTGAATTGCACTTTAAATATTGTTTTTTTGTAAAATATGTACGTTGTATTTTTCTTTTCATACGCCTGAACTTTTATTATGGCCATTTGTAATATAAAGTGGGAGAGTTGTGTTGAGTAAAATATAATTGTGTTGAAAACATAGGTACTTATTTTTGTCCATTGTTCTGACCTTTTATTTAGATCTAAAACATTTACTCACGGTGGATTAGTTTATGTTAACCACAAATAGATTTCGAAGGAAACCGTAACGACAGTGTGGCCATCTAAATTTTGATCATTTGGGGGTAATCATTGAAATAAATTATTCGTTCCCAACGAGCGCTGTAACTCGCCATAAAACGCTTTGTAATTATACGTTTGTTTAAAGAATGTATTACACAAATAAACTTTACGATTCCAACGTTTAAACATAACTTTTTATTATCTCACATGTTTTCTTGAACGCACACACAGGAAAAATGTTTTATCACCACCTACCGCGCGCCCGTGAACAAGCACGCGGTCTCATTACATGGTGTTCAATAATTTGTCCATTAAGGCCGTCAGTGGTCGACGTGATCCATCATTATAATACAGTAGGTAACTATGTATAAATCAGAGCGGCATAATAGCGCCAGTATTTTGTTATCCCTTCATGCATAAATGTTTTTGTAATATTTTGGATGCGGTGTTCCAACGTCGCCCCTGCGCCCCTCGCCTCTGCTGCCATGTTGTATGTATTGCACGGGTTCATATTTGTCTTTCTAACTTTAGTTTTGTGAAATCGACTGCGCTGCGAGTGCTGCGACTGTGAGTGACGCCCGGTTCATCACATTCTTTATAAGGAAACTTTACGAGCTTGTTCTTCGCACTTCAATTTGAATGCTGGCTCGTTATTCGATTGCTCGGTAGGTACCTACGGTAGGTAGGCATGTGACAGAAATATAGCAATACTTAAAGGTTTTTTTTTTGTCATCTGTAAGGGGTTAATTCGTATTAGTATTTGCGTGTGATTTTACACTTTACTCTTCCACTTAGTGAAGTGTGAAATGATTGTTGCCGCGCGCTGAACATCACGATCACGACACGACTGTAATGCCGCAGTCGGGCGCGCGGTCGCTGCCTGTGCCTGCCCAAGTCAGTAAAGTCAGTATTCGTGTAGCGTGCGGTTGTGACGCCCGTCTGTTTATCGTCGCACGATACTGTCGTACGGAGTTGTACCACTGCCGTGTATCGGGTGACTACAAAATTCATGTTTTAGTGTGCAGTGTGCTGATAGCTTCCTTTGTCTCTCCGTAGGTGTGTCGAGCACGCAGTCGGAGCGCTGCCAGTATCGTGCAAGGATCGCTACCGGGATGCCAGCGTGTCTATACAGTGATAGTGCATTGAGGTCGTGCCGGTACCTAGCCTAGTGTTAGTGAAACTACAGTGCATCACAGTGCTGAATGGATTGTGTCTCTTTTGGATTGCCATCGAGAGTCATCGATAGATCAACTTGCGAACGGTGAGAATTCCATTACCTATGTGCCTACATCTTTATTTGTTCAGATAACAGTCGCGATAACGCTCTTAATTATGTTTAATGAGTGTATTTGTTTTAAGACTTATTAAAGGTAAGTACTTAATACTTTATTTGCATAATGTTTCAAGTTGGATAGTTCTGTAGGTGTAGATAATCTTCATAGACTAAAAAAATATGTAAGTAAGTAGGTATTATTCTTTGCGATGCTTTCTCCATTATTCTTCATTATTTTCTACCTATATAAGTAGGTAGGTACTTACCTACCTAACTAACTACAGGACCTATAACTTAGTTAAGTAGATAGCTTATAAAACCCATACCTAGTTAGGTACCTACACAATCATTTTTAGGTAGGTAGTACTTACCTACATACTTAATGTTTATCTACCTAGGTACTACCTAACAAAACCTACAGTCAGTGGGTAGGTAGGTTGATATTCAGGCACAGTGATTTCGTCGATAAGCGCTAGGTGTAACCTATTTTTGTGTTTTTGAGAGCTAAACTGCCGATTTCGCAATAGGTAGGTACCTACCTACTAGGTAGGAAGAGGTCAGAGTATCAGAGGGTAGTCCGAAGCTACCTATATGGGATAAAAAATATGAAGGAATCACTATCTTGGTTTTCAATTAAAGACAGGTACCTACTTAGGTAAGTACCTATCTATAGGTATTATTATCAATTTTCAAAAATCGAGACAACCCGGTTATGAAACAGCTGTTTAATTGCGATGAGGACAAGTTAAGTACTTGTGTTTTTCCTAAAACTTGTAGCCATTACAATAATTTCAAGATAGGTATCAAAAGCCCAAATGAACCTCCGTATGACACACAATATCACATTTTTTAATTACGCGACCAACCTTTGTAAAAACACATCTAAGGTACCTACCTAAGTTATCTACTTAGTTAAATCCATTATCGTATACAAAAACATTACAATATATGTAAATATTTGACATTGGCTCTAAAGGGTGTTTAAAACTCGGGAGCTAATAAAACTTGCACATGAAAAGCTTACATAAAAAAACTTTTCGTCGCCGGAACGTCAACATTGGACCCTTTTGTTTATTTTGAGACATGAAGGAGGGTCGGAGCCCATTATGGTTTAGTCTATGACGTCGTGAAAGGACAGCATGGTTTATGAAAAAGGGAAACTAAAACGACTCAAAGAGAAACACCAATTAACTTTCAATTGTCGATGGGGAATTTTTTATCCTATAAATCTTAGTACAGCAGTATAGTTTGATTAGATAACTGTAAGGTAACACTTAAAAACATTTCAATTGAATACACATTACTAGTGATTAATGGGACAACACGAACAAAATCACAAAATAAATAATAGAACATATTGAAATAAAACCAGTTTACCGATTTTATGTAGTTTGTATTTACATTAACAAAATCAGTAGATAATAGAAACTCATCATCATCATCATTCACAGCTTTTATCGGACAACTGCAGCCTCTTTCACGCCTTTGATCCCTGTTTTGAGTCAGTGTTATCCAGGACTTTCCAACACACTTAACCACGTCATCAACCCACCCTCTTACTACAATCCGTGTGTCCACTCTCGGCCGAAACTACCGACGTACCTACATACTAGGTACCTACTTGTTGCCCATAGATGATAAATTGATAACAAGTCGTTCTTGTATGAAAATGTTCATAATGCCTGTTCTTATAACCTTTAATGATCTCTGATCTTTAATGATTAATGATCCCGTTTTAGAGCTTTCTGCGGCTAATTCTCGGAGAGTAGACAGGCCTCTGCCTTGCGAAATAAAAAAAATGGTATGTATAATAAATACAGCTTACTCCATAATTCTAATTCTACATTAATCGTAATGATTAACCAAACGCTATACATACCTGTGTATTGAAATATTATAAAAACATACCTATATAGTTCCATAATGCCTGAGGAATAAGGTACCTACAGGTAATGTGCCTGAAACACGCACTTGGCCAATTTTTTACAAAAACTTTATGTCGCGGAACGTGCGTTTGGCTGACTGATATAAAAAAAAAAATAATGTTAGTAGTGAAAAGTAGCCGTATTAATATACCCGTGGTAAAGGTTACTGTAAATAAATTATTTAAAAAAATACAATTGTGCACACGACAACACATTAAGAATTACTGTGACCTGTGGATCGCCCTTATTCCGTCTCAATAGCGATCATTTTTGTAGTAGGTATGAGTACAGCTTGACTGGCGTGTTGTCCTGTTCTACAGCTAGTATCGATAAATAACGAACTACCGGTACACACCATCTGCATCGGTGGTAAAGGCCTCCTAAACCGATTCAAGTAGGTAAATTTAATTGAGATTTTTGAAATATCCATACTCTTTATACTTCCTACATTATATGTATAGCATTGCGATCATGTGGATGTCGGTTCGAAACCCACCCATTGCACTACCGACGTGAACCCACTCGTAACACAAGCATTTAGCTTGGCACGAGGGGTTAACAAGAATACTAGTAATGTGCGAACTATATTACTTTAAGCCTTTAAAAAAAAAGAAATTAAACATGTGACACTAATGTAGATCTTTTGTAAATAAATAAGCAGGTGTCTTAAATGTCTTAAAAATATTAATAAAAATATTTGACTGTCAACCACTTCAGTGCTTAAATTTTACATATTTACAATTTTACCTATGTCTCCTATAATATATAGTAAATAAAGACCACTAAACTGTAAGTATTGAATTAGGTACTAACTTTGTGTTAGCTAATATTTAACCCCCGACGCAAAAACGACGGGAAGTTTGACATGTCTGTGTGTGTCTGTTTGTGGCATCGTAGCTCCCGAACGGATGAACCGATTTTGATTGACCGAAGGTGAATTAGTCGGGAGTGTTCTTAGCTATGTTTGATGAAAATCGGTCCAAGATGGTGTGGACTGTAGCCTATAATAAACTATAGCCTAGCCAGCGTGGTGGACTATAGCCTAATCCCTCTCATTCTGAGAGGAGACCCGTGCCCAGCAGTGGGACAGTATAATGGGTTGATTATGTATGGTCCAAGATGGTCGCCGCCACAAAATGGCCGTGTTGGGGATTTTTTTATTTAATAAAATGTAGTTTATTGCTATCTCCACCTCCCTATAGAATTTTGAGTCAAATGCATATGCAAGAGTCCATTAGTTCTTACGCACCGACAAAAAAATGACAATCAAATACCTACATTTGCTGTAACCCACTAAATAAATGCGTGTTACACGAGTTACTTTATTTGCTTTCCTATAAAGAATTTTTAAGTAGGTAAGTAGGTACGTCATATTAAATTAAATAAGTGGGTATTTCTACCTACTAGGCTACTATTGATATTTTATACGAGTCAGCGTTTTTGAAAGCTCTGTTGTTCGTATTTCGCATTAGTCCATTGTGTAGTATGTGTTTATTCAACCTTGTTACAATTTGCTTACGACAGTTCAAAGAATTGCTCATAACAGTAAGCATGTCATGTCTTACTAATAGACTGACTATCCGTTACAAGTGTTACTAACTTACCATGCCTTGAACGACCACGTCATCAAATTCGTTTTGCAAACGGAAATATACCGTTCCGGCAATGGAATAATGTAATATAATCGTGTATTCATTGTGAATGCAATGCAATGCCGGTTTGGAATGCCGAATGCCTATTAAATTACAATATTATTATTGTTCTTTGCATTCGAAAATTCAGTATCCATGGGTATTACATTACAACCTACAATTAATTACATTTTGATTTATTTATGTACACACGAGATACTTACATTTCCAGTATAAGCTGATCTCGCATTTTATAGGATTTCCGTACGATGAGAGTATCACTTAAACGTTAAGCTTGATGTGTAACCGTGTGTACATCATCCACCCAGAGCAAAAAAGTATGTGGAAAATAGCCTGGGCCTACGAAATATCTAGGACTCTAGGTACAAAAACACAGGTTTTTTCTAAAGAAACCTCTTTAAGCAGACCTTCGAGAAAAATGACAAAACATATTGAAAAGAAACATAAATACTGATACATGTGTACAAGCAAACACATTTTAAATAAACGAAATACTCATATGATAATGGAAGTTAAAAAGAGCTCGAAGCACCCTCACCAATAAATTGTTTTATCAATATTGATAAGATAAAAGACAGTATAAGATAATTAACTAACACTCTGACAGCATCAATAAAGGTAACACAAAAACATAACAGACTACACTTTAAAGATAACCTCTTTTTTATTTTGAAGTCGGTTATATAAAGGAATGTTGATTGATGCCATTTAACGCGAGTAAAAGACATTTCTCAAGGGAAATTCTGTCGGAAATCTAAATGTTATTTTTATTGGCTCTTGTTTTCGATAGGTATCTACAAGCCAGACATCAGATAACCCCTACATAACTATGTGCCCTTGTACAAGTAATTCGTTATTCTATTCTACAGAGACTAGATTGAGAGCTATTCGAGTTCAGCCACTCGAGATATCTAATCGAGTCGTAGAAAAAATGTTATTCGGAGATCTATTTTGGCATATCTCCGAATGAAAATGTTTTAAAGAATAATCTAGCTCAAATTGTTCACAAGTGATAAGATAATGTAGTTTTATGTGTTGTAATCGATTGTTTGTTAGTCGATTATTAATCAGAGTAGTTCATGAGAATGATTTTATCGTTAACTCTAATAGCGTTATTAACAACAACTAGCTTTTTGCCCCGATTTAGTCTTCTTGGACTTCAGAATTAAATCCAAAAGGGTCAAAAAGTATCATAGGTGTTAGTCCAGGTTATAAACTATCTGCGTGTATATTTTATCCAAATACGTTTAGCCGATTTTAGGTGGCAAGTCTCACTAAACTGTCTGTTATTGTTAAGATTATATGGATTGGAATGAAGGGGTAATGGACCTAGTATTCTAAGTACTACATAATTATGTAAACAAATTCAATTAACGGAGTTGGTATTATCATGTTAGAAGAAATGATCCATAAAATGCTATTTACTTGCCATAAAGTTTTTGCCGCAAAGTTTTCATGTTAAGTGGTTTCATGAAGTAAAACTTTATAATTGCGAGGTTACCGTTATTTAAATATTGTTTTTACTATGTAATTACCCTATTGCTGAGCGATTCAATTCAAACAAACTGTAATTGGTTTTTTCTATGATATTTTTTACCTCTGGATTAATTTGTTCCCGGTTAGATGAGATGGATCCTAAACATTTACCGGCAAACTGTGGTACATCAGCATTACCATGATAATGTGTTTATCATCACCGTATCGTATAGTTTCATTCAACGAATCAACGTATTATTTTAATATTTTCCTTCTCAGTATAATGTATAATGTATTGTTGGTATTTTAAATACCAGTTGACAGATTTATTTTTGGGTAAATTATTGACGTTAAAAATAAAAAGATTAAAAGCTCCTTAATATTTGACGGTAAGGCGATATTTTTAAAGTTGTTAAGCTCATTTATTTGTGTTTGCGTTCTCTGAATACTTGACTTATTATTAGCACCAGCTTCCAAGGCGACGGATCCAATTCATCCAAATCAATTTACGTTCACCTTTCAACGAAAATATTCAGGCTTAGAGGCGTTATCTTACCTACATAGCTTTCTCCTTTATCCTCGTGAAAAGTGTGTGAAATGAAAGGGATGGGTGTAATTTATTACACCTTTTAGATTGGACTGCTTTTTGTGTAAAAACGATGCGTGGACGTGGATAGAGTTTTCAATATGTCGACGGTAATCCTAGGGTGTTTGGATTTGCTCATCTCTCATTTTGTAATCTGTAGCCTTGTCAATCTGTTTTTTTTTTGTTTTGTGGTTAATAAGTAGGTAAGTACGTTCAAATAATGTTGCGGTAACTTGATAAAAATAATTGGAATGTTTATTAAGTAGTGTTGCTCAAATGAAAACACTAGTAATATTACATTTAAATGTATGAAATAGTATCATATTTCCATAGTAATAAGTACAATAGACCGTTATAGACGAACATGTATTTGAAAAAATATTCTCACACTCTAGCAACCAACTGTACTGATACCAGACTAGACGAAAATATCGAACACAGCCATTAATTGCCCGAACACAACGATTATAGCCGAATCAATTAACTGACCAATAAAATTGCCCGTGCAAAAATACCTGCGTAATTATAAAACAGCAATAAATACCATAAAACAGTAATAAATATTAATTAAGAAACAACGAGTTGGTAATTTATAGGAGTCATCGCCTGCCATTTGTGTTGCCCATAAAGTAAACTTCTGATTGTAAAATTGTGTTGATAACAATCGCAACTTCGCAACCATGCAATCTTCAGTGTGTGTTATATGAAGATAAAAATCTTTAAAGTCAGATCTTGTAAGTAGCCAACACAATCAGAACATAATGGTTCGTGTACCCAAAGACATAAGTGGCACGTCAACGTCCAACTAATTTATTTTTTTTTTAAATAGACATTTTGATTTTTCAATAGTTATGCGGTAGACCCTACTTTCCAACGTGATTGATTTGCAATGAAAAATAGTAAGTCTCCACATCACTCGACGAAGAGACAAGGGTGGTTATTAGTGACAACTAATTTATCAACGACAGCTTGTGACACATCCGATACACCACATTTTTATTGACATAAACATTGGCAAACAAAATTTCTCACATTCCTAACGAGGTACAAAAATAAAACGGCCTTGTAAAAGATTTAACTCTTAAAGATTCTGTGTGTGCCTAATTAACTTAAATACCTATATTTATTATTTTTATTAGTTGTAGTATTTACTACGACTAATAAAAAAGGTGCTAGAAAAAAACATGTTTCATTTACATCTATAGCTAACAGGAAAACAATTATTATGAATATCAACGGTTTTGCTAATGATCGCAGTTGGAGACCCATTAATTTTTCCTTGAAACACATATGGGACTCACGGTTGTAGAAAGTACGTTTATTTTTGTAACTGGCAACATAATTATTACGTAACTAATAGCCGATTGTTTTATTTAATGTGTCTCAATAGTCTTAATTTAGTTTTTGGCATAGTTTCATTTTGTTTTGTAAGCAAGATTTTTGTTGATGACAGATACATTGAATTGCTTTAATTGCCACGCTTAGTTGTTACTTCTTTAATCTTTTTTCAGTTTTATTTAATCATAAACAGAGTTATGTATGAAATATAACGAAGCCACAACGAAGCTTTAATTAAAAGATGTATGTATTTAAGTGGATCATGTCAACAATGATGTCATGTCCGAACTGTTATAAGATAATCGGCTGCAAACGAATTTTAGAAATTCTTTAATTTATGATAGGACTAAATTAATTTAATAAATATACATTGAAGACAGTGTGATTCCGTAGAATTCAGTTTAAAATGTAAATATCTTTGTTATTATCTCGTGTATAATACATAATTATTATACTTACATAGCAATTTGAGTGTTCATAAATTTTATAATTCCAAGGCGTTGACAATAAATTGGAACGTCTATTTTTTGAAGGTTGACTATCTGTGGAACGGAGTTGCCTCGGTAAATTATTTCAAGCTATTTCGTGTTCTGTCAAATGTGTAGAGCATGCGAGCAACACGAAACGGCCCGCGTTACACACGGCGACACATCAAGCCAACAACAAATATCGTTTGCCTTTTCGACCATATTCCGTCGCAATAGCGGTGATTTTTGTAATGCTTGTCGTGTTGAGAGTACGTACTTTAATAATATCATTACCGTTCGAAATGTTTAACACGATGATGCGCAGTGGGCTATTACCACCACTCATTATAGCTTCGTATAAACCACCGCAATTTAGACGCGCAACAATTTTACTAGTATAGGAATAGTTACGCCATTAAGCCTGGTCGTGAGATTATCTCTAAGAGATAGGGCTGCTAGACCTTGGTAAATAAGCCTGCAAACAAATTGTTAAACGTACTTTATTTTAAAGTGTTAATCAATTTCAGAAAGTGTCGTATTACTGGCGATATTTACTTGTATTCTTGCTATGTCATTCAATAATCCTTCCCACTGTGTTCAGTGTAAGTACATTTTTTTTTGTTTGAATTGAAGTTGCCGCTTCAGCGGAATGAAACTAATTTTACGGATTAAGTACCTACTCTACAGAATGTTCAACTTTACAGGATTTTAGATTTTTCCTTATTTTACGGTCTACAATCACGAACGCAAAAAGAAATGAAAAGATTAAAAATGTAGGTACATTACTTGAATATGAAAAGATTTTTTCCCTGAAAGAAATGTGATGTAAAAATAGCTATCAATCACCACACAAAAGGTTTGGCATGCCAGTAGTGCTTGTTTGTTAGTGGGTAACCCTACATGACCGACATTAATGTTACACATCGTGATTCATGTCGGATTAACTTGAGTTCTGTTATTTCACGTCATGTGGCAACACTGATGTAGATTCATATGGTGTCAGTTTTTTAATATATATTAACTCCTCTATCTCGTCGCATAGATTTATGATAGTTAATTCGGTGAGAGAATTTGGAGCTCATTGCCAAGATATAATATGTTCTCATTTTGTTAGTTCATTTATAAATGTAGAAATTATATATAATATGTAGTTCAGGTTCTAGTTATACCTAATAAAGTATTAATTTACGTGAGTGAACATTTCACTCACTCGAGTGAAATGCTTGAATCAGAATTATCACAATATTTTTTCCAAGACTTACGATACGATAATGTGGCATATCTATTCTCTTAATCTTATTTATTGGCGCAGGAAGCCCTTGCCTTGAATAAAGAACCGCATTTCACGAAATTCATTGAATACTTATAATTTTGTAAAATTTATAGCAGTTAGTAGCAGGCATAGATAATAGAGCAATAACTCATATTACCTACATTAGGGCTATTGATATTATTCCAGTGGCGAATTAACATCTTTAATCTATGAGCTCAAAGGTAATTATGATCAAGCGGTGTGTTATTATTCATGAATGTAAATTAAATTCAAACTACAAATTACTTATTTGCATGTTAGATTAATGTTATGAATAACTAGGTCTGTAGTCACCTATTACTTAATTAATAATCAGGTAATAGGAATAACCTTTAGTCAAATCACTATGATCAAAAATTATAACTATAAAAATACCTCGGAAATCGACTTTGTGATAAACTTTAATTACATGTTAATTTGTTGACAATAAATTCGATTGAAATGTTCCGTATAAAATACAGAAATGGGGGAATTAAGGCCATTATAACTTGATGTTTTGACATAATATTTCCGAGCCAGATTCTGAATATGAATGGGCTAGTACAAGGGTTTTCAATATTGAAAACATGACACCTTTTGGTCTCTTATTTTGCTTATTAATCATTTTAATCCTAGGGCAGAAGTAGGCAGCTATATTTTATACTCATATTCCAGCATAACTTTACTTACAACTTACAATGTAAACCCGGAACATTTTTGATTTTAACATTCTCAACGCAAATAAACTTCACTAATGTCGGGTATATTGCAAGCGTATTTCCGGCCAACAAGCAATTTTTCTCTGGGTAAAGTACACTTCTGGTCCGGGTTCGATGCTCGGGCACCGCGCCAAGTAGCGCGGCGGGTCGGTAAATCACCCGCGCGTACCAGGCTCGCAGCGCGTCGAGGAGCTCCCAATCAGCCGCCCTATTGACAAACATACGGCTGGAGTATAATGGAATCCGTCGCGATTTATCTACCAGTTCAACCGCTGAGCAATTCATCTCCTTCATCTAAAAACATACGTCCGTGATTATACTAAACTATTTATATTTATGAGTTATGTAATCAGATACGGGAGTGATAATTATTTGAGATTCCTTTCAACTCGTATAGTTTTTCTTTTTATTTATTCTTGATTTTGTTGTCGCCTTTTGTGTAATCTATTTTTTATTGTTGACTCGAATGCGTCTTGATCTTAATTGTACATCTGTATGTATGAAAGAACATTAGACATTCAATACGGAGTGAAAATAGCATTTATAGATCGTGACTGTCTTAAACTCGAATGCTTTTAAAATTGGCCATTCAGTTTTGATTACGTGATTAACAAATTCATGCGATGTACCGCGCTTGTTTTTTCTTTGTACTAATTAGTTTTCTATTAAACATTTAAGATTTGCACATAGACCGGTTTTTTACCTGAGTAGATCTATTAAAAATAATGTTATAATGGATTTAAATATTATTTCTTTTCTTTTTTTTAAAAAACATTGCCCCACACTAGGATTTTCTCCTGTATTGTGGGTGCCTTTAGAAACACAAATTGTCACATACACAAACGCCCAGACTTGGAACAACTACCTGTAGATCATACAAATATTTGCTCCATGTGGGGATCGAACCCACAACACGTTGCGCAGAAGCCGATCGCTCAACCGCTACGCCAATCGTGTCGTCGTTTTGAATTTGGAATGGAATTTGTTTCACGTTTTAAAGGTTATTCTACAAATACAAAACTACTTTATCGTCGTTTAAACGACGGAATCAAAGTCACTTAACTCCAGGGAATGCTTCAAATTGAAGCAGCGGTAGCCTAATGGCTAGGACGTCGGACTTGCGATCATTTGGTTGCCGGTTCGAACACTCGTAACAAGCATTTAGCTTAGCACGAGGGGTTAACAAGAATACTAGTAATATGCAACCCACATTCCTAATGAGCTTTTTTTAAAAAATATAAATATCTTTATTTACATTTCCAACAATTATCCTAATTTAAACACCTAGTTTTTTTATCTAACACTAGCTTCTGCCTGCGACTTTGTCTGCGTGGACTTCAGGATTGGGTCCACGCAGATTGGGATGTTATTCCGGACTATACTATTTATCTGTGTGCCAAATTTCACCCAGATCCGTTCAGCCGTCCTGGCGTGAAAGAGTACCAACCATCCATACATCCATCCATACTCACAAACTCACGTTTATAATATTAGTAAGGATTATCATTTACGCAAAGCCTTTTCTTATCTCATCTCAATATCCAAACAGTTTTTGTCACAGGATTCTAATGTGCTAGTCAAATTAATTCATCAAAGCATACGGCCCACGAGAACAATATATTTTGCATTGGTAGATAACTAGGGTATCCGACCGGAATAAAATATTTAAATTTATTTTTGATACCCTGCACGGTGGATCAGAAATAGAAAATATTATAAAATAAAACTGATTCCCCAGGGTATCAAATATGGATACCCCATAATACCCCCCCGGAATAATTCGTAATTTGTTACCTAACGAGTTAAATAGATAAGATAACACACCCTTCAACTATTTCAGTGATAATTAACACACAGGGGTTCCTTTTTAATTCGAAGAAGGACAAATATCTATGAAAAGTTCACGTCTGGAACCGCTAATTAAGTGCCAGCGTAATTGGTCCAGGTATAAAGTAAATTGCAAGCGTTACTTGCTACGTAATTTGTTTCATCGTAAACGGCTGCGGCCGATGCTTAACCTTCAAAAACGTATTTTAAATGAGATAGTAATGATTAAACTGCTTATTTGTATTTTTTTTGCGTTCTTTTAATGTTCAAACAAAAAAGTATTCTAAGGATCGCGAAGGTGATGATTATTGCTTTTTGCTTTCTCAAGAGTTTCACATAGTCTTGGTGTTAATGAAAACATAATACTGTGTAGCTGCCATTCTTGGAAATAACTGTTTGTTTTAATGAACCAGCTGTTGTAAAGACGAAATTTTCGCATTTAGAGTAAATGATAAATAATTACGTCGTCTAGATAGATAAACGTTTCTTTATTGAAAATATTTTCGATTGAATAACCCTCATTACTTGGCAAACCTTTAATCAGAACTAACCCCAGTACTCTTCACAGGTATTATGATCGTAAGGGAAAAATTCGGATATTTTGGCTAATTTCTAATTTAAGTAATTTCCTCTCAGATGCATTTGCTAAAAGGCATTGTGTTGGTCTTTACGAATAACTTAATGCCCTTCGAGATTACTGAACACGACAGCATTTCAATTGGTTTCGAGTTGTTGTCAATTGCACTAAACAGAATATTATATAATGGAAATTAAATTGCAAATAATTAATTGAGACGTAGCTTTGTCATAGAATAATTTCAGTCCTAGTTTCTCCAGTTAATTAATTATGTTCGCTTGTTAAAATGAAAAGAGAAATAAAATCAACGTATTTTTGTTTGAAAACAAGTTCAAAACATTATCCTTCTTTATTTGTTTCTAAGCATGTTTTTCGTGTACTGTATACACAAGGTATTTCTCGAGGAAATGCTGTAGTGTTTGTAGTTTGTACCAGGCTCACATAAGCACGCGCGTCATAAAAAAGTTACGAGGAGTTATCAAAAGGGCGCAGTAAAGCCGGCATCGTCGCCATCGCAATAAACTGTCCGGTCTATGCAGGGTTGTCTGCCATATACAAAGTTTTGCACACTACTACTTAGAACTTGTGAGAAGTGCTTGGGGACATAGCGATATCGCTGGGAAAAAACTCTGGGGAGACATTTTGTTTTGTGCATTTATTTATAGTTTTTACTTCAGGAACTTTTGTATATTATAATAGAAACATGAATCTGAGTACCAAATACAAATCAATTTACCAACATGTAGTCAAAGTTCCATATTTGGAAATGCATGTGAATCATGATAAAACTAGTGTGCAAAGGTTATCGTTGAAAATCTTATTATCTTACCCACTTTGTTATATATTAATCTTTATTATTATAATTTAGTATATCTTATATACTATTAGCGACCCGGCCGCGGTTTCACCCGCGTTGCCCCGTTCCTAAGAGTCGTAAAACCTTACTCTTGAATCACACTATCTATTAAAAAAAACCGCTTCAAAATCCGTTGCGTAGCTTTAAAGATTTAAGCATATATAGGGACGGACAGACGGCGACAGCGACTTTGTTTTATACTATGTAGTGACTTATCTTCTTACCTACTGCCTACCACAATCATTTTTGTTGAAGTACGAAAATTGTAAGTAAGTAGTTGATTATGCATCACAACCTTTCATTTGCTTTTATTAAATTTTATTGAAAATGAAGCCAAAAATGTCAAAACATCTAGATGCCAAAAATTGACAGATTCCACGTCCCGAAAAATTTTGATCAATAGGCGGCGTTGTTATCGCGCACACAGGTACATTCTAACCAAATAACATGGGCTGTATCTTATCTTCAAATAAATTGAGTACATCTAGTTTATAATAATTGCGTCATACATGCATGATATTTATAATAATTTGGTTAAGAAACTTTTTCGTTGACTGTACTTAGTGCAAAAGCTGAAAAAATATTGATATTACATTTATTCGAATCGGGGGCGTCGGCCACACGTGCGTCGACCACTGTGGGCCTAAGCCACGAACCCGTTTAAGTCATTTAAATTATTTGCTTCACATTAATGTACACAGTTAATCAGATGTGTTGTTTTAGTTGTTTATGAAGACATCGTAATTTATCTTGTTTGCTCTTTACTGAATAGAAGCGACCGACAAGTGAACTGTTAAATTAAAGATTTATTGATTTAATTATGTCTTAAAGGCAACAATGCAAACCATTTACAACTTATACTTAGTTATAAGAATTTGAGGTTGTTTATTTGCTCGTTATTCATGAAATAAACTCGTATAGTCTGCCTTGTTTCATGTATTTGTCATGGTCATGGGGAACATAACATTTTGTGAGTTTGGGTGTTGGAAGGGTGTGTGATAAAAAAACAGTCCCAGTTCTATAGATAACACGATAATGGGTTTCTAAATGGCGCGCTGGCACGGAATGTACATTTCGTTATGCTTTTAAAATTCTCGTCATAAACTGGGGGTTTTGTGTAAATTTCAAATGTTTTAGTCATAGCACCGTACAAATGCTAATCCCGTAGCAGTTTGCATCTTCTATTAATCTAATGGCCGTAGTTGTAAATTGCAATAAATACGCATAGCTGTGGCACTAAGTACGCACCTAGTCCGGGTTTATGTTACGCTTTGTGAGAGTAACCGGGCTTATCTACGCTGTTTTATGACTATTTTACGATTATTGCCCCTTTGAATTGGTTATAACTTCGTACGATATGAAATTTCTATAAAGGAATAATTTTAAATGGACATGTTCATTTAAGTGGTTTTTACGGCGCTGCATTAATTTTTATAGCCCAAGAGCCGTTGAGCTCGTCATGCTGTTATTTAAATTTAATCTTGTATCGCAGCCTTACATCGATACATGTTGATAACAATTTATTTAATTAATTACTAGCCGTCAATCAATGCTTTACTGCATCGCGAATGTTGTTAAAGATTGATAATGCAATTCCTGGTATCAATTACAATTTAACACTTTACCTACATAAGTAGGTATCTTTAGGCAATTTTCTATTCTTTGTTTAATGATTATCTAGACATGAAGGCTCAAATTTAAGTATTTAGTTATGTTCTTGTTGTTGAAGTGTGGATGAGATGATGATATTGTTACAGGGCTACAATGGTGTGTGCGTGTGCGGGGCAGCGGGGGGCGGGCGCGGGCAGCCGGCGCGCATGGCGGCGCCAATGAGGGAGGGCGCGCCGGCCGGCGGAGCTCGCCCCGCGCCCCACGCGCACCCCGCCAACTTCGAGTACGATGACAACGAGTGGGACATCGGCATCGGCGACCTCATCATAGACCTCGATGCCGACATAGAGAAGACAGACGAGGCGGGCGGCATGGCGGCGCGCGCCGAACCCGACGCACAGCGCACCGCGCTCAAGATGAAGATCAAGCGCACTAAGCCTGGCACCAAAAGCTCCGAAGCCAAGCACGAGATCGTCAAGTCGAACGAGATGAACGGCGAGCCGAAGGCGTCGGTGCCCGCGCAGGCCACGCCGCCCGCCGCCGCCAAGCGCGGCTCCGGCGGGCACCGAAGGGACAAGGCGCGGGACAAGCACCACCACCCACACCCGCCGCACGACGTTAACGGCGTGGCCCGCGTGCCACCGCCGCCCAACGCGCCCGGTCCACCCGCGCCGCCGCTACCGCACCCGCCCGCGATCGCAGCGCCCGCTCCTCACGCCGCGCACGCGACGCACGTCGCGCCGCCAAAACCGGAGCCGCGGCCCGCGCCCGCGCCGCGAATTGAAAACAAACCCCCTGCGCCAGCGCCTCCGGCGCCCGCGGTCCCTGCGCCTGCACCCCCGCCGGCACCGGCGCCTGCGCAGCACCCGCAGCACACGCACCATACCTCGCATGCGACGCATGCACCTTCCACACCTACTAAACCTGAACCTGACGACTCACGACAAGAAACGCATAGTTCGCAACCTCCAGCCAAGAAGCAAAAAACAGAAACTAAGGTATTACTATTTTGCTATTTTTACTTTTACCGTCTTAAAGAGGATAAATAATGCCTGAATCTTTGGAATGTAATGAATGCGTAACTGCGTACTAACTATGAGTAGCCAATCTGTCCAAAGTCCTAATCTAACAAAATCAACAAGCATTAACATTCAATGCCCGTCGCTTCGGTGGCTTAGTTTCATACAGGGTGCAGGAGAAATTGGCGCTTAGGAAAGGTATTAGATATGTTAATCGATTTCAGTCCCCAATTACTGGACATTTGTCCCCTACTCTACTACATTCTATGTAACATCATCAGTACAATACTTTTCAACCGACTTCAAAAAAGAGGAGGCTCTCAATTCGACTGTATTTTTTTTAAAGTGGAAACTTCTTTCGGCGCTTTGAGCACTTTATGGGTGAACAAAAATCATGGAACTCGCGTCATGGCTACCGCACGCTTCCCACTTATCGACCATACAATTCACAAGTTACTTAGTTTTCACTTCTATCGGCAGTCCCCAGAGACTGCCCCGCATGCTTTTTTTATGTTTGTTACCTCAGAACTTTCGACTGGGTGAACCGATTTTGATGATTTGAAAGCTGGTACTTCCCGTGTGATCTCATTTCAATTTGGTCTAGTTCTGACAATGGCATCCGTGAGAAAACCATATAAGTCTTAAATTTACATTAAGTATGTGCGCGACAAATGGACGAATAACGCAATATTTAATTTCCATATAAAATTTTACTCGCTACTAAAAATGTTGAAATAATACATATAACTTTTATAACAAAAAGTAAAACCGCCTTCAAAAACATAAAAATAATGTTAGGTGGACGACAGTTTCGGAAGTCGGTGGCGAAAACCAAATCGAAGGCAACGACATCTATGTCGTTACGATCGTCTACGTTGTGACGCTCTCATGACGTCACCTTAAACATTTAGGATTGTAATTAACATTCATACATACCATCATGCCTGTATTCCCCGAAGGGTTAGGCAGAGGCGTACTAATGTACACCCACAGTTCGCCGGTATGTTTACGTCCCATGTAATAGGGGGCGAGCCTATTGCCATTAACCGGCCACAAATCCAGACTCCGAGCTGCTACTGAGAATTTCATAGAAAAACCCATTAATACTGCTCGACCCGGGGATTGAACTCAGGACCTCTAGCTTAGCAGTCGCGCTTGGGACCCGTAAAGTAATGATGCAGTCCTAATTTTAGAGATTGTAATTACTAGATATAAAATTGATTTCAGTCCTCTCCCGAGTTCGAATTAGTTATTAAACTTAAAAATATAGATAATTGATTGGATAAAACGATTAATTTATTTTAAAAACGATAAAACACTGACTGTTTGTGAGAAACTGACGTCACAGTACATGCGTTTAAATCGCCTGTATTTGATTACAGTTTTGAATATTTATTTTTACTAAAATATTAATATTTTTGTCGAAGAAATATTTTTTACGGTGCTTTAATAATGTAAACTATTGATAAAAATATAAAAAAAGACATGAATATTCCCTATTCTCACACTTTGGCCCACCATCATTTCGAATATCGTTAGTGCCATTTCAAACTTGCTGATTCTGCAAGCTATGTTCGTTCAGGGAACTCAATTCCCCATTTAAATAATGTAGATGCAGTTCTGCTCCTTTCTGTATCACAAAAATGAGTACAAACATTGGAACTACATATTTCCTTCAGATTTACAGTTCTCGCCGACGTTCAATAGATCGATTCCATAATAAATTTCAATATACGGTGCTATGATAATTATAGCACCGTTTACTGAAAGATCGATTTATGATAATACATAGCTATGAAGATATAGTACTTGCTGTAATCTATCGATCACCAATCGTTGCTGATAACGATAATCTTTTGCTAATCGTCCGATTGGTCTTATCGTGAGCGCATCCGATTGTTTCGAAACAGTGTATTTAATTGTCCGGGCTTAGGGCTGTTTGCGAGCTTGATTGAGTGCAAACGGTCGTGGGGTGTAATCCGCGCCTGTCGCTTGCCGCATCGGTTCATTAAATCACCCCAGCGGGCCGCCCCGCCGCCCCCTCCGACCCCGCTCCCCGCCAACGACGTCACAATACCGCTGCACTCCACAAATTAATGCGATTGTGGCCTCTGTGGCAAATAAGGCTGTGTATCTTCGATGCAGAATTGCTAAATCCAACTTACACTTGAATTCACAGTTGAGCATTGTTCCATAATTTAAGCTACATTCAGGATTTGCTGCTTTTATACGAATTGTTAATTGCTCTGTACACTGAGTCCAAAATTAAGGGATTTCTGTTTTGCATTTTCGAAGTCTTAACCTCGAAATAAATCAATCAATACATGACTGGAAAGTAATCACTTCATCGACAGTGATCACATGTCATACGAATGCAAAGCTGGTCTTATATAGAGAATGTAATGTCGTTCCAAGTTATTATGCGCGGTACACATCGAGAACAGTATAAGTAATAGGGATCGGCTCGTTAACTCTTGCTAATCACCGGCTCACCAGTCGCTTTCCCTCCTATAAAATAGTTTACGTTACTTCGTCAATAAAATACCTCCAGTGAAGAATCCTCGTCGGCTTGTGCACCTGCATGCAATGAACATCTTTCACAATGCTTAAGCGAATGCACGACACGCATCATTAATCACGGCGACGTGACTCCGAGCTATTGCCAAAGGTTTATGCAAAACGCGCGTCTCGTATGAACTCATCACGATCAACCACATCAAATTATGGTTAGTGTGTTACATTAAAGTTTTATCAACGACATCTGCTTGAGCAATACCTCGCCCGTTATATTTTATGGCACAAAGCAAAATTACTGTGCCGCATAAATGTATAGGGTGAATCTTAGACGGAGGGACGCTCCCTTTTGCTTTTCTTGTTATTATTCGCTCGAGGGTTGCGAACACATCGCAGTCTCCGAAATTCCATTCATTAATCACTGTCGAGGCCTCTAAAAATTTCTAAAGTGCCTGTGGAATCAATTTAACGTTCGCCCCTAACTGGAAAAGTTTGTGAGCGTGATAATTAAAGACGAGATATCAATTTTGGAGCCTTTACTCTCAGACTCTTGGTCTATGTTCAAAGATTTAATCTACTTACAGATCAAAATTATGATCGCGTAAATATTTAAAATGTTACTAAAATAATGAGGACTGGCTGGAATTAAATGGCTTATTATATGATTATGATACTTTAAAAATCATTTTATTTTTTAATATGGAATTCATAAGTACTAACCAACAAATCAACCACCATTGTAGATGTTTTAAAGATTCACACCACGTTAATTTATTAATTCTTTGATGCGAAGCCGGGTGTGTGCACTGTGCAGTAAATCCTCTTTATTTGCTTATACGGTATCTGTATACCCCTGACCATTGTCTGCTTCCCTGGTACTTAAAGTGTCGTATAATACACTATTATTACGACCGAGTTTCGAATGAGGGGTGATACCCTCGTCAATAATTTTCAATTCGTTCGCTTCAAACGCGTTCGGTACCGTAATGTGCCTTTTAATCTGACAAAACGTATTTCATTGGTTGTTGGCATTGATATTATGGTCAACAATATATGACGCGGAAGATAAGCTAAAGCTAACTATATAAAAAGAATAGATAACATTTTGAAAATTGAGGCAAACAATAATAGCATGCTTTTATCATTTGATGAAAGGATACAATTTAATAATACAAAGAGTGAAGACGAAGAAAGAAGAAGTCTAAATAAACATGAGTAAAATAATGATGTCAAATTTTTACTAGCTCTCTCCCATTTGGCTGCTGTAAAAAAGAAAGGGACACAATAACTACAAATCTGAATTACATAATTAAACTGTTAAATTCAGAATTGAAGATTATGTTTATAAAGTTTAGTTTCCGATAGTCCTTCAGATACGGTAATTATCTAAGTTTCAAGACAAGGTAATCTCTTGTTAGTCATATAGTTAGATATAGTTAGATGAAGCTTGTTTTTGACATTAGCTTCATAATATTGCTTTCATGCAATTAATAAATCCCTTTGCTTTTTGCTTTGTATTACAACAATGTAACAATGTAATATTGAAAATAAATTTTTTAACATTATTTGGATCTCCTAAAAATGTACTTACACTTATGTCGCTTACAATCTTTCTGCTTTTCAGCCTCCAATAACTTTCAATAACTTAATGTCGTTTTAGTCGGTGTGCGATGATTAATTTCAATTTCCCAAAGCTATGATTACGTTCAATAATAAAAAAGAGATCAGTAGCCTTAGCACGAACAACTTGCGAAAAAGTATTCGTATCGTCACGACAGAGGCGCTGGTCCAAATCTCATACAAATTGGTCTCCATGACGATGCTAAGGCTACTGTTCAGTAGCCTTAGCACGAACAACTTGCGAAAAAGTATTCGTATCGTCATGGAGACCAATTTGTATGAGATATGGACCAGCGCCTCTATCGTGACGATACGAATACTTTTTCGCAAGTTGTTCGTGCTAAGGCTACTGAAGGATTAATTTATAGCTGTGGCAGAAGTGATAAATTAATATAATTTCTATCAAAGTGACCAGGGAAGCATATTTAACATGTATATGTCGTCACAAATGAGGTTAATAGCACCGCAGCGCTCGATTATACCGATCGCTTTGAATAAATTTACATGTTGATTGCCGGCTGATCAGTGTTCTCACTAAACTAACTGCTAACTGGCTGCCAGACTCACCGCTTACATTAAATAAATATGTAGGAACTTGTGCCACAAGTCACACCTATTCTAAATAAAATCAATTTCTGTTTTTGCCACTGAATGTCATGGATTTATGCCTTTTGCACATTTAATTATGCTGTTATCAACGGGTACTTACGATAACATCTTAACTTCTTGGTGTCATGTAATCATGCATAGTATAAATGATCTCTTAAATGTAAACTTCTGAATAAATACTTCCCTTCATTGGGATATAATATTATGTATAACCATAACTATTCTAGGCTAAGCTTTTTAGTCTTGGTTGGTGATGTAAAGTTTTTGTAGTTGATAGAAAGGAGATTATGCTCTTGTATAAATATTAAGTCGTTTTAAAAGTACTTACTTACACCCACGGCCGAGGGTAGAAAGGGGTGGGGTGGAAAGCATTGGTGATGATAAAATAACCTGTTATGAAAAAGTAAAATCGCATTCAAAACAAAAAATTATGTTATGTGCGGAACAGTTGCTGAAGTCGGTGCCTTTGATTTGATCGGATATTTTGATTTCGCCACCGACTTCCGAAACTCTTTCGCACATAACATTATTTAGATTTTACTTTTTCTTGAAAGTAAAATCTAAATAATGTTATGTGGAAAACTTATTTCAACATTTTGAGTAGCAAATAGAATGTTACGTAAGTATACCTAGACTACGTTATCATTTACTAGGTCATTAACTACCAAATTTTCAATTTTTATAGGACCACCACTGAACCTTTGATCTACCGATCAAAAAAAGAATCATCCAAATCGATTCATAATTGACGGAATAATCGCGTAACAAACATACAAAAAAACATACAGTCGAATTGAAAACCTCCTCCATTTTGAAGTCGGTTAAAAACTTTTGAAGTCGGATAAAAAAAGGCAAACATGGTATTAATATCTCCAAAAATACTGGTAAATAAAAAATTGCATAATGTAGGTAGGTATCGAGTGGAATCTGCAAAATTAAACCATCTCTGACATGAGCAATAAATTCCAATGAATTTTGCGCTTCAACAACTTTATTTGTACGTCGAACGCATGCATCGCGTTACCTGCCCCGGGCGGATCATAATTCATTTAAAAAATCGTTATTGCTTCAGCCAAACTCCATGACTTTATGTCGTGAATAAAAATTTTAATAACCTATACACGAAGTAATTGATTGATGCAATGAAATAAATGGGGCCCACCATAACTCCCACATCGGCCGCGGAACGAATCGCAATAATTACTATAAATGCACCACCATAATTATTTTACCCGTTCAAAGCGTTCGTGTCGGCACAGAATAGATAATAGTGCCGGCAGGATACACGCAGGATACGTAGTGGGAAAGATGGCTAGCCATGCTATAATGGCTTCTAATTCCTATAGTGCTAATCAATTTGATCTCATTCATGTATAGCCATCAATAAAGTTGAAATGCGTTATATAGACACGAGTGTTTTTTCTATTAGAAGTTCATTAAGCTATTGATCAAGACAGCAGCAGACGCGAGGAGGTAGTTCGCCAGCTGCGCCCGGCTACTGTGTAATTATTATTGGCGTAATTAGGATGTGAGGCCGGGCAAGGCCCGCGGCGCCGACAGCGCTCCGCTCTAACAAATGCCATTATTATTTCCGCTTTGCATTATACACGGCTGCGGTTTGTTACGTCCTCGTTTATTATGTCATGAACAATTGAAACGATAATAAATATTCGCTTCTGCAAAGCAAATTGATTTAACATTAATTGCAGTGATCTGTAAGTTATCACAATTCACGCTCCGCTCGCTTCCACTCGGTTCACGGCGTGCGCAGTTTATGTTTACAGTTACTTATTTAACGGTTTTGCAATTTGGCTGAGTAACTGAATATTATTCCACTCGGAATGTTTGCCGGCCAATTGACAGCTGCCATATTGAGACGCGTCGAACGTCCCCCCTATTATTAATTCAATTAACACAAAACTCAATCTGTCATCACTAGAATAACTCGTAACATTGCCTTCGCTCTCTAATAGTAATAAATTCCCCCATCTTAGTTGTCATAAACCCATTTAAGTTAGTTATACGGTATTCTGGCTGTATGAGCGAGTTGGGTCGACTGTGGAGCCGTTTCATATTTAGTCGACCGGATCCGGGATCGAGTCGATTGTTTTGTCGGTCACTGCTGTAATCCGCAGCTGGCGTTTACCTGCGCGTCTCTTTGTTTAGTGGAAATTTTCGATGTGACAAATCTGTCGTAGGTAGGTACCACACACATTTAAACGTGTGAAAATGTAATTGTGTATAATGTCGTGTATAGGGAACCACCAATCATCTTTGTAACAAGTTATGCACTACAACCATCTACCTACTTATCTTAGATACGTTTTATAATTTTCATCCTATAGTTCTTTTTACGTTTTACTGTTTCCACTGGGCGTCAGAATGAAATGAACGATGAAAAACTATTAATCCCAATAAAACTACTGGATTTCAAAGTTGTACGAACAAATTGCATCGCTCGACTAGTTCGTCGACTAATAAAACCTTCACAAACAAAATATAGGCAGGGAGCTTGGGATCAAAAGCCGATTTTTTGTTACTTTTTTATAAGCTGCTATTTTGCCCTCTTTTGTGCCCGTGTTGTTTACTAATGGTTTCTGTTGGGTTCGACTTAAGATAATAACTCGGGTTTTTTCTCACCCATGTGTCGCGGCGAGCGAGCTTTTGCCGCCGGATATGTGAGAATGCTGTTGGGTTGGATTAAAATATATATTTGTTGATTTTTCGACTTAATTTGTAAACGCCCGAGTACTGCGTGCATGCGTCATGTTTTTGTTTTATTTTTGTTCAAAGCGGGCCGATTACGAGCATTTCGGTTCACTTTCATTTCGATGAGAGCGTTTGATTTTAAAATGATTGCGCTTTATTATTGCGCGTGAGGCGCCCCTTTTCTCCCTTCATTTTTCATTTAACCGCCGCAATATCCGTAATCGTTATCGGTGGTTAATCAATCAACGCTCTCGTTTAATTCCCCAATATCCTGTGGTATCCAACTAACAATTACATGTGTGGGTCGGTATCACCGTCGGCCGGCGGGCACCGCGGTGCCAATAACATATATTGTCACGGGTGGTCGGAAGTGGTTCGCGCCCCTCCGCGTCCCGGCGCGTTCCTCGCGTCTCCTCGTCGACGAGAGCTCGAGATTGCTGTCGTCTCGACAATCGATATTCAATCTCTTTTGACGTTTTATTCGCTCCCTGCTTTCTTACTTTGTGTCGGCGTTTAGGTCAGATGATTGGGATTGAAACGAGCATTTCCCTTTTCTTTAATCGATGTCTGGTTTCCTTTCACATTGTGAGTTTGTTATAGGTATGCAGGTGATGTTATTTACTTTTATATAAGTAGGTACGTTTCGTTATGTTGAGTGAGACGACACTGTCCTTGTTTAATTATATTTTTTATTTTATCATTATTAGCAGGTTGGTACCTTCTTAAATATCATAGTTTTATGAAGAAAGTTATTTGAGTTATATTAGTTGTTTTATTTAGTAATTTTTAAAATAACTTGTTACGACATTTTTATTGAGATTTCATTACCAGAAAAAATCAATTTTTCACAGCAAATGTTTTTATTAAGTAGGTAGTTGTCAAACTATTCGCATTTAAATCAATTAAGTAGTTAATAGTCATCCTTGAACTTTACTTCTATTTATTCATAATTTAACGCGCTAATCCATCCTTCACGCGTAGTCTCCACGACTGTGATAATCTTCACTAATAAATTACTCGGCACTAATTAAGAAAATTAAACAATGTAGGTATCTACGTCGTGTGTTCACTGAGTGAGCTAAAAGCTTTTTAATACCGTTTACGATTTCACAGAGCCCGTAATTACGACATAGTTGAACTAATTAGTGAATTCCGAGCGGCGAACAGCCATCGGTCGGAGGTAATTACAAATCCAACCCGCGTCGCTTATCCTACCAAGTTATAATTGAAAGCTCGGTGGCCCAGAAGCCGAGCGCCTCGTGTATCGCGTTATTAGGTGCGCATACGTAATTTGTTTGTTAAAGACGGCACGCAGTTATACCCGCTGTGAATAATTTAAATTCATCCCCAATGGGACGTAGGGTGGCGGCCTCCCGTATCGATTCTGTGCTTTGTTCCGGTGTGAGTGTATGTGCGTATATGTGTGTGTTGGTGATGTGCACTCCATACTTTCGGTGCTTCTCTGTTCCCCTAGTACCTATGTATTAGTGAGCACGAATTCTTGGCTCGTTTGGCCGGTGCCGCAAAGCCAGGCTATCAGTTGACACGGAGACTTAGGGTTACCAAATGTAATAATCTTCACATCTAGATAATAGCCACTGGCAAAAAAAATGCTTTATTTTATTATACACAGTGGTCCTTCAGACCTTTTCATCACGTCCATGCTATAAAAATTAAAACTTTTTAAAACTTTGTTGTAAATTATTCATGAGCCACTCTTACTTATGATGTTAATTTTACCCTAATTTCAATAATTGTATTCACAACATGTTGCATACATTATCTAATGAAAAAGGTTTAAGCTTGTATTATAAAGACAACCCTATGATAGAGAGATTTATTCGATGTCTACGTACTACTACTACTAGTTGTGGTCTAGGAGCGTGGGTAAATATTTGAGTGTATCAATTTACAATTTGGAAACCATTTCAATTGAAATGTTGTTGATGAAGCGTTTGGGCGTCACGTTTACCCTTATTATCGTCAAAACGACACGTTGACAGCTCCAGTATTAACGGAAAATGTATTATTAAAGTATACATTTCAAATAATCTCTGTGGCTAATTTGGAACGATTGTATCCATAATATTTAGATGTGATGGCCGCCCACTCAACTGCGGACGTTTATTTCTACGCCAACGAGTTTTCATAAAGCGAGGCGACTCTAGTTTCTATTTCAATGGGAATAAGTATCATTTAACTATTAGACGAGGTCTTTGTTGAGAAGAAATCTACGCCAACATTAAAATATACGATCCATTTACGTTTTTCAGTGGTTGTTATTAGGTACCTAACACCACACATCGACAATACGACACGAATGATTTCGCGTCTAAAATTACAGACGTTTGACGTCCGTCCCACTTGCTGTCACTAACAATAACATTAAATGACATTGATGTTAATTGAGATAAGATATATTCTCACAAATCTTATTTAAGTAGAGAGATCGGTGAATGTGGCAATATTATCGTTATCTAGGACCGTAGTTGCCTTATTAAGGCATCTGTAGAATCCGTACAGTTCACACACAATGTACCTAATAAGTAGGTATGAATATTGTAAGTACATACAAGAAAACGATATCTACTGCCAACATCGTTCTTTTCAATTACCGTTTCAAGTGACACAGAATTGTTGTAGATTTTTTGTTGTAATAATACATCGTCGCCCCGTAGTGTTACAGTGCCGTTCGTATTGCGTCCACGAATGAAAATAAACCGACATTTTATTTTTATCAAGCGTGCAACGCGAAATGTGACGGGCTATCTGATAAATACATGAAATATAACAGCTTGCTCTGCGCTGAAGCAAATTGAGTTAATTACATATTTTATGTACCGCCCGAAACCTGTCTGTCGTTTTTAGGAAACAATAAATTATTTTGATAATAAATTTCTGTCGACTCTTGCTCTTGGATAAATTCGGACGTAAAGGATTTTTGTAGGGTGGAAATGTGTGTTTTTAAATTTATTTTTTATAAGGATCGGCTTTTGTGGGAGAAAGATCATCTCGGGAATAAATGCCGAGCGCTGTTATAACAAGATATAATTATATACTCAGTAGGTATATTAATTATTATTTATCATTGAAACTAGATAGATATTGTTAAAGTAAGTAAGTAATAATTATCACTAGGTACCTATGATTTATTTATTTTATGACGTCTTGAGTTGTGTAGATTATGTTTTTGTATGCTTGAGAGGTTCTAACAATCTTATTAAATAATGTAGTCTGAAGAACTCATCGTAGGTTCGTTTTCGTTATTCGACAAGTAACGTAAGTTAGGTAGGTATTCCATTTAAATTATACAGTGGTACAGTACGCGCGGCATAAGTTGGCCGGAGTGAAGTTCGCCGTTTTAATGCGCAGTGGATTGTTTACGTTAAAAATTGTGTACTGCGCAACCAAACAGCTAACTTCAGTCCGGCCAACTTATGTCGCGCGTACTGTACTTATAATTTAAACATTCGTCAAGTAGAGACTATCTACCTACCCTAAGTATTTACTTTTACAAAAGTGTAAAAATAAATAGACATGTTTGTCAATTATAAATTAAATATTCAAATATTTAATTTATAATTGACAAACATAGGTTTCATGTAATTAAGTTATATTTTGAATTCTTAAATTAAATAATAACGTGGAATAATAAGAAAGATTGCTTTTATTTCTTTAAAGCAACGAGGAAGAGTTTCTCAAACAAAATTATCCTGTTTTCCTTTATATGCAAAAGCGCAAAAGAGCCATACAGCGTAATAGGTACCAGGGTAACAGCGAGTCGAGATGTTAGTCAAATGGCGCGCAGTACGCGGCTGGGCTGAGAATAATTTCCTCAGCCATCATGACTCGCGGCGAAGCGACAACTGAATAAAGTTTTGTGCCGCGTTAATTGCCACCAGGGGCTCAGTCGAATGGCACGTCTTTAATGAGACGGCTTCTTTAATGAAAATACCAAGTGAACAGGGTTGTCATTCCACTATTTACGAGAATCTGGCTTTACAACAAACGTGCAAATTGAAATTGCTCAAAAGTCAGGCATCAAAGCCGCTCCCTGATTTGTCCATTCCATTCGGTATGGTTTTTATGTATTTAAGTGAGCATAGGTGCAGTCGTTAATAATTGAATAAAGGATATTGCATGCGCTTGCTGCTATTTTTTGCTATCGGATGTGTAAAAAATAGCTATTGTATTAAAATAACCCTAGCGCACAAAAAAGGTCTCGGCTTTGAGACCGGAATGTTAAAATTAAAAGTCCTATCAGACGTGACTTGGATTGGTTACATACAAGTTGTTTTTTTTTATGGAATAGGGGGCAAACGAGCAGACAGATCGCCTGATGGTAAGCGATTACCGCCGCCCATGGACACCCGCAACACCAGAGGAGTCACAAGTGCGTTGCTGGCCTTTAAACTTTTTAAAAAACGTTTATACTATTTACATAATACCATCACGACTGTATTCCTTGAAGGGTTAGGCAGAGGTGTACACCCACAGTTGCTGGTAAGTTCAGGTCCCATGTAAAATGCGAACCATTTGGCATTATTTCATAGAAAAAATAGAACTCAGAACCTCTAGCATAACAGTTGCGCTTACGGCCACTCGACTAATAAGGCGGTTTGTTATGACAACATTAATACAAATTACGGTCCATTAAAATCTTGACAAGAATTAATACTCCATCTTTAAAGAAAACAACACAAAGAAATGTTCTACGTAACGTTTTTAATAGATACCCAGTTAGTTTTTATTCAAATTTGTATTAATTAAGTAAGTAAATTAATTATTTACACCCAGTTACGTTCGTTCTAAGAAGTTTCAGTAAAGAACTACATTTGTAGTTTATATAATAGTTAAAAGCCACAAACGACACGGACAAAGATAAAGCTCATTTAAACCATTTAACTTGAGCTATCGGATTTTCGGATCGTACACTCCGTAATTAAACAAAGGGCAGCCCTATCCCGCTTGCTAATATGCGTAATTCCACAACACCGAACGGTTCTCATGACTCGACGTATGAACGGCGAACATAAACATATTAGAGTTAAGTTTTTATAACACGCCCGTAATAATTATACAGATTGGCATATAGATAATTGAAATCGCGTGAATAATCGGCTAAGATGCGGCAACACTGGCCGCCGACACGTCAGCTCGCGTGCAGTCGATCAACTACACAAAAAATAAATAAGTTATCGAAACATGACATGTTCTTCTCGGAACCAATCGGTTAGGAAGTTTTCCATAAAAGTGTCAACTCGATATAAATGGCACAGTCGTTAAGTCGAATAAAATAAACGTTTCTCAAAGCAATATGAGAAAAGTATACTTTAAAACTGATAACTTGGAATGTATTTATTTACGTCATAAATAAGCGTCATATTATGAAGAAGTACCTAGTTAAGCTACTTTTACGACCCTGAATTCAAAATGACGATACAGAAATCTATTAAATCGGCAAAAAAATAATTGAATCGAAAACAGATTAAGACAAATGTTTATTGGAGTTTTTATAGAGTGTTACAAAAAAGTTAATCGATAAAAAAGAAACATCGAATAACTACGCATTGAAGTTTATTTTCTTTTAGTTTTCAACATTAGCTTTATACCTATACGAAAAATTGTCTGTTGATAATCACTAGTTAGTTGGAAAGGTAGACTATTGGACATTATAAGAAAGTAAAACGTAGCTAGAAGTTTTATATTCTTACACTAGCTGCTGTTGCACGCAGTTTCACTCATAACATAGGTACTATAAAGTCCGATTCTAGTATTCTTATATTAAATTAATTCAACCAACCGGTTTAATCAATTCAAAAATTTTGATACTAAAACGTCTAGTCTATTCCAACGTTATCTGTGCTCATCCTAATTATTATGTTACAATTTTATTATTATAGTCAATTCTCATTAATTATGTTAGAAGGATTATAATTTTAAATATTAATCTACATATTAACATAATCAATTATCATTTTAAGTGTTATGGCAATTATGCGATTATTATGTATGACTCATTTAATCCAAGTAAATTAAAAAAATATAGAAATGGCATGAGACCTGAATGTCTAGACGCCTTATCGTTGTAGTTTTATTACATAGGTGCTAAGCTCCAATATCAATAATATTCTTTAAACAAAATTCCAATCACTAGCATTATTTATAGATAGAGTAAGTGATGGAAACTGATTATGCTTTTAACAAAATTGTTTCATTTTATCCGTCGATCTTTATTTTTGATAGGAGAATAAGAGAAAAATACAATTAAGTATCATAAATGGAATCATATCATTGTTATACATTATATATATGTACTATCAGCCAACTCCATATCTAACCATTTTGAAAACAAAATCCCGTGCACATGGTGGCGTTGGCCTTTAGGAATTAAATAATATAAATATGACGAGATAAAATCCATAAAAAGTAGTTTTATTTCATTTTTTTTTGTTTATACGATTAGAGATACGATTTTGACTTCATAAAAAAGGACGATGATATTGGTTGATGAGTGTAGGTAAGCACTGGTATAGCAGCCGAGGGTGCAAGCAAATATAGCCCTTACGGTGGCTAGATGTGGCGTTGGCCGATATTACAACCTGTAACAGAATAAGCGCAAGTTTGTTCAGAATCGACTACTGAATCGATTACAGTGTACGGTTTTTGTTTCAAATTAGAAAAAAAATTAATACCTGAAATATGGCCCCCTGATATCCATCAGTGGGTGGGTCGGTATGGAAAACTGAGACCTATTTGCACAAATTATTATTGTGTGCGTGTGCGCATCGATATAGTAGTTGTTGCGAGTACGATTGTGGAACGGCCACAAGTTTTATGTTTAGCTGATATAACTAATTTCTTGAAAAAAAAATATGCTTACTTGTCTCAATATGATTTTCGGGCTTCGTTATAATAATTATGACTCGATATTCTAATCGACCTGTTTGAGGTCTTATTCAGTTATAAGTACGTTGTTTAGATAATTATTCTTATACTGTCACGACTACAACAACTCCATAATTCACTAAGAATCTCAACTCTTTCTGGAAGTATTGGGCGATTTATGAATAAATCATATACCTACCTAATTTATGTGTTTTGAATATTTTTCCCCGTATTGCGTATTCTATCATATCTAACTTATGGTTTTCATATTTGTGTTATTGTGATCATTTATCAGGACTACCTATTGTAAATTAATAGATAACATGTAATAGCGTCACTGAATATTTAATTTAAAATTTCAGTCCACCTATTTTAAAATACATACATATATAGTATCAATAGTATCATAAATAAACATATAGTAGGTACGTACGTAATTTTATTTACAGTTACACGCGGTAATCATTACGTACAGTTGTACGTGTGTATGTACTGGACACCGTACGATTGTCGATTATTTATTTCCTGTGAAGTTCCTACACTTGCTGTCTTATAAAAACCTGTTTGTCCGGTTAATTTATAAATTGAACACTCAATTAAATTTAATGTTGGATGGTCACTTACGGCTACGGGGCCTTTCGAATAAAAACTGAGGTAGGTAATGATCTGTATATTTGAAGGGTTAGGTAATAAATAGCTTATTTAATAAGTAGTACCTTATGGTGATCAGAATTGTAATTGGACAACAGCATGCTAATACTAACATAAAGTTCACCTAATCACCCATCCCTTGACTTATATAGCAATGGAATCATCGGTATTTTTTAGGTTCCATGTAATAAGGGACGATCCTATAGCCGTTAAAAAACCGTTCTCATTACTTCTCATTCTTAATAAAAATATTAGTCTCACAAAACATTTTATGCGGAATAAAATACTTATTAACACAATTTATCACATCTTTTTAGAGTTCCGTGGTCAAAATGTGGTGAAATTTAATTTTAGTCAACAATCGAATTTATTATAATAATGACCAATGCTGGCAGATTTAATTAAAATAAATTAAGCACCTAACTACTAACCTTCACGTGTTGACGATATCATTGAGCGAAGATTATTACTCGATGTAACGACTTCCCGTTAATGTCAAATTTAATCATCATAATAATATAATGCCTTTATTGATGGATGAATATAACAAAAACTAATTTACCTACCTAAGTACTCATCGACATTATTATGTAGGTACTTACTTTACTAAATATTTGTTTTTTTTTTCAACCGGTATCCATTCGTTTTGGGGATATTTTTTATTTAATAAAATACTTATTAGTCAGCAAGCGAGCTGTCCCGGGCCATTTAAACAATGTAGGCGTCGGCAGCGTCGAGTCAGCGATTGGCTATTATACCATAAATCAGCGTTGACGCGCCGCAGTAATTGGCTCGGTGACCGCGGCCCCGCAGCGGCGGCGGCCGCCACGTCCGACTAGATTGCCTCTCCGTTTGATGGACCCCTGGTACTGCACGGTTTCGACAATAATGGCTATGCTCTTCTGCTCGCCTAGTCTAAACGATTGATTGATTTTGGTTTGCCACATTTTACAATACAAACAACTAAATTACTCAGTGAACATTTTTAGCTTTGGCGCTATTTTGTTTCATAAACAAATGCCACGATGCAAAAATAATATTTATAATGTATCACTTACCGAATAATATCCAATGATAATAAGGTCTTATGTCTACTCTAGAACTGCCTGCCATTATACTACGAGTCTACGAGCATTGAAAGTAACGGTAATATATCAAAACAAAGGTTCGATAGTAAGTAACAAGATTACGTATACGTAATGGATAATACAGAATACTAAAACATTTCTCAACAGCTTTTATAACAATAACTATGAAAGTGGTTAATAATGTAAGTATGGAGACTTATTAAAATATTGCCCTTAATGATGGCACTTAATACAAAACAACCATGTTCATTACTCACAGTGACTAGTGAAACATGTTTATAATACGTCAATAAAAAACACGATTCGTCGCTCATACTTACTCGTATAAGTCTAACACATAATTAATCTAGTTTAATTATTTGAATAAGTGAATTTTAGAAAAATAACTTCAAAGTTATTTGAAAGTTTAATTTATTAAGTATTTATCAGTATGATTTATGTAATAAATTAATACTTAGGTATTTAGATTAACTCAATGACATGGTAGGTATATTTATCTAAAACAATAGTAGTAAAATGTCATAGCAACCCCTATCAAATCAACTACAATGTGTATTTATGTAGTTACAAAGACAAGTTCTCTCTACTTTTCAAAAGTATTATAATTTTCGTTCGTTGATTCGCACCATTGCTTTTTTTCTTAATTTTTGAACAAATTTGTACGAAGTAACGTCAGCAAGGAAATGCTTGACATATTTTATTGTCATGTTGCATTTTTGGGGTATTCCTCGAAGCGCACCTAATCAAGCGTGTACGGTACAAAGACCTGTGTCGCACTTTGAAATCAATGTAGATTAATAGAGGATACTAAGGCTACCAAAAATGGTTGCTATGTTATAAAAGTCATAATAACACTGCTAATTTGTCGAAATGTTTATAATTATTTGGTTAAAAAGTCTTTGATCTGAAATTGTATTTCTAAAACTGAGATTTAAAAACAAAATGTGTTAGTAAATTTTTTGATCATCTGAATATCCTCTAGCGATTTATTAAGGTCTCAAAGTGCGTCAATAATTTTGGGAAATAAGAAAGGCCATCGTTCATACTAAAATCTGACTGTTACTGTTTTTGTAAGACTGATTTATTTTAATATGATTTCAAAATAATAAACTTTAGGTATACGACAGAAACTGTGATTCCGTAACAATGTTTAATTATTCAGTAAAAGCCTAAAATATTGATATGTATACTAAACTGTTAAAAGGCTTCTTCGTTGATTTCTTTGTATTAAAAGATGTTTCTACAAATCTAAATTTTGTTTTACTTACTCATTTTATTAAAGTAACTAAGATTGTGTTGTTGACCATACTAAAAACTATCGATTTCTTTAAAATGAAATCGATAGGACGAATCACTGAACGGAAATTATAATACTATTGAAAAGTATTGTTTCGTCCCATGGGCCGAAATTATCACAGGACGAAACAGCGAACTTGTCGTTACGAACGTATCTACCGTTAGTTATACCTAATAAGTTTAACGTTATCATCACTATCAACATAAAACATTTTTCGCGGGCAAAGTCCCGTGACTGCCATTACCATAACATAAATTATACATTTGACATTACTAAACGTGGTTTTCTTTTGAAATGTATAAATAATGTATTTTTCTGAAAGTCTATAATGGGGTAGTTCAGTCAAGTATGAGTTAAACACTTGAACGGGTCGTATAACTCATATGCTTGTATCATTAACATGCTTTCGCACACAATGAGTGGCGTTGACACACGACCATAAATTACACATGAAAAGACGGCAACTTTCTTCAACAATTCATAGACTATCGCAACTAAGTTTTACACAACAGCGAGCACAGTAATTTTAAAACATTCTAACAAAGACGTTTTATTATTTTTTATTTCAAAGGATTAATCCGCATAAATACTGTAAGAATTATAGTAATGAGTGGGTATTATTGTTGTAGTGTTCAGTGAAGTATCTATTCGTATTAAAATTTAATTTTGTAAGTTATTTTAGTTAATTTCTTGAGCAAATAAAAGACCTGATTTATTGCACATAAATCAGGTCTTTTATTTGCTACGCAATAAAAATATATAATGAGTAAATGACGCTAATTTAATAAATAATGTGTTAATAAACATAAAATGTAGCTTGATGATTGATTGATGAACTGTAGAGTGTTTTATTTTATTTGGAATATAGGCGATATTATTATTATGAGTAATGGTTTTATCGATATCTTCATATCCTGTTAGCTTTGTTGTTTCTTCAGCAACATTTCATTTGTGTCACGTTTGCCTCGTAAACCTCGTTGACGACTAATGTACGGGACCCAAACGTAAAACGAACATAACACGCCTAGAAGTGCCGATAAATCTTTCGTTTCCAAAGTGACAGATGCTTAGCTTGCTCTTCAAAACGTATTCGCAGAGTTATTAAAGACTTCACTGTAATACATTCGCTGTATTACGTACCTACCTATTTTACGACACCAGCCATTACAATAAATCGAGATAAACAGAATGGTATTTTGTGATTACATTTGTTCATGCTAAAAAATAAGGACGCGAGTTGAATATAAAACGCAAATAAGACTCCTAAAACAGCTATATTTGTGTTTTATTCAGTTGGAATGACTCCAACGACCGTCAAATCTATTACGATGACGTCAAGACAGCGTATATCGAAATCTTGAGTACTGTCACGGTCTAAAATTAAACTCATTGATCGCCTCTTAAACGATGAGAATTGTCTAGCGTAGTTTAAAAGAATCGTTCCAGTGCGCTCGTTGGTTTTGTAGTAATTTTCAGAAAGACGTATAATAGTGGCATGGAGCGGGCGAGTCGTGCCGGGTGACAAAAGCACTGCACTAACGGCGGTCCATTTGTCGGCGAGCACGGAAGGCGTCGCGTTTCCCTTTATTTCTGCTGCTGTGCCCGATCGCAATATCCTGGACGCCATGCAAATGGCGGCCCAACTATCGCGTACTGCTCGTTTTTATGGTCGCCTGGTAACTGGTACAGTTACACATTGCTTGTGTTTTAGTTTCCATTTGAGTATAAAATTCAGGCAACTGGCGTGCTATTTTATTCAGACAAAAACAACTTAGTACCTATCTTTATTATTAATCACAAATTAATCATCATAATAATTATCGACACTCGACTCTTGTTGATCATAATTATGATTTTTATCTTGGTTACTGATTAGTCGTTATAACTACTTACCTACACATCTATATACGTACGACCACGTTTATTGAATAGGCTTAGAGCGTGATTTATCAAACGATAACAAAGGCACACATTGTCGTATGGCATGCCGCCCGGGTCGGTACGCTTTGGAAGACATGTATTTAAAATATTTCACGCTTACAGTGCAACATTCACTAACTGTATATTTTATCTGTTGCAGGTAAGACAGAACTGGCCGGGCAGGTGAGAGTTTTATTCTTTTTGCGGTTCGCGGGCGACATGTGTAAACTTTATTATGGTTGGCTTTATTGTCCACGGGCAACGCGCGACGACAACATTCCGCCATCCTCCCGCTGAAACGTTACAAAATCACCAGTCAATGTAGCCATCTAGACACGCTTGTATGATGTGCTAGAAACACTCGCAAACAGTTATAAAAACACCACAAAATGTAGTTTTCATAAGCAACCAACAAGCGACATACTTATTTACACAGGTACTTATGTTATCGCAAAGCAAATTTACACGCTTAGGCAACTGTTCCGCGGCAGTAAATTTATTATAAATTACGATTTGTGGTGAAAAAAGTTAGACCGTCTCATTGTTTGCGGAGTCGACGATGCGTGTGAACTTTAATGTCCGCGCCATTGTCGCGGAGGTCTCGCTAAACGACTTACATCAGCGTCCATTCAGCTGAACACAGCCGCGCATTAGGCCAGCATTAAAGCTGACTTAACGCATTAGCACTCATAACAATAACGGTCGACTGAGGCGAATTACTATTTATTGCTGCTATTTTGAACGACATTAAATTACAGCCGGCACAAGGCGACGTGAGATACATCCTTATCTCGAACGTTATTGCCGCTTTGACCTATTCGCGCGGCTAATAGCCGACACGAATTGTTTGTGAGTGTAGTCTAGTAGGAGTAGGTGTAGATAGGTATTTCGTCTGAGTGGTGTCGGTGCGTGATCTCAGATAGAATCTGTGATTTCATCGTTCCAGTATGAACACGAGGCGATAAACCGAAAGTAAACCGTTGATGGCTGATTGATTCATTTTAGTGTAGATAAAGTCACGATGTGAGGCGACAGGGTTTATTGCCAAAGATTTTATTGTCTCGTCGAGGATATAAAAAGGTTGGTCGCAGCGCCCGCGCCGCCACGGCCCGACGACGTATACTTACTTGCCTAATGGCTTTTGCAATATTTATTCCTCTAATTCAATAAAATATTTTCGAGGTTAATAGGTATATCGCTTTATTTCGAGTGTAAAATGTTGAATTTATTGGTTCTTGTTGTGTTATTCTATGAGGATAAACACTTACCCACTTTGGACTGCCAAATGAGGCAGTGGCTTTGCGATTAAATTATGCAATACGGGCCGTGGGTTCGATTTTTGTACGGACCAAACATTTGAATCCTACATACATGAGAAAATTCTAGTGTGGGGAACCATACTTATATACAAAATTTCTCAAGGAAATGGCTGTATTAAGAAAAGACGTGGCTAGTATTAAAGTTAAGACAACTGAAAAAGAAATGCTTAAGAAAATTTTCAGCTAGTATATATTTCAAAGAAACAAGTACGTATAATGTAATTGATTACACAAGTACCTACCTACTTACTAAATTAAATACACGGAGGTACTTGTCCGCTGAAAAGACATTCATTAGCATTGAAGCTCGTCCAGGAAATTGCTATTGGAGCCGAGTGACTCCGCATCATACTATTTGATTACCAGCCACCGTGACGACGACTGCCGACTTCCATTCAGCGGGACATTCATTAATGTCACAGTTAGTTACACTAGCGTACAAGCTTGCTATTTCATGTGACGGTCGTCCAATAACCCTCTAAATGACACACATACAAAATGCCTGGGCAGAAACCCACATCTACAACAACAACTATGTCAAAAGGTTTGACCTAATAGGAATGGTGGAAGGGACTGACAGATTTGAAGTGAAAAAATATGGAAGGAATCATTGAAACATAATATACTCGTATATGTCATGTATGTCAGCCTGAAAAAGACAGATCACAATCAAATTGGGATCAATATTTTTCTAAGAAAATGTACCAAATATCTGCTCAGTAATCCTTTTAAATCTCCGTCCAATGGTACTGATTGACGATTAGGTTTCTATGAACTATGAAACCATTGAATGACACACCATAAAATAGCAAGCAGGTTTGAGATCCTGGGGCTTTACAATAGAATGGTCGCCCATTGGTTCTAAATGACATAGGAACTGTCAGATTTCGAAGGCAAAACTGTCAAAAATCAACAATTCTGAATTTTCTGAACTTCAACTAAAAATATAATAATACATATTGTTAAACAAATAGGTAAATATAAAATTAAGCTATCAACAAAATACAAATGCAAAAGTGTATTAACGGTATATCTATCAACGCGATAAAATTACGATAATGTCTTGAATGAAAACGTAGTTACAAAACGCAATTAGTTAAATTCGAACAGATAAAATCCATCTGATCTATTAGTTTGGTGTAATCTCATGAAATTATCTGAGTGGCGAGCCTTCAATGGTGAATGGAATTATTTCTTGAATTCGTGTTATATTCTAAGAGGTGGTCCAGGTTTCGGCCGAACGCAGAAATAAATCATTACCCATTCTACTACGAACATTCCGTTTCGCCGTTGTTTTTTAAACAGCCAACGTTCCGTTTTATTTAGAAAACAAAACTGAAATAAAATAACTGTTTTTATTTTCAGTTTAGTATATTTTAAACTAATAATGTTGTGTTTGTGTGCTATTTAATGAATAGTTAAAGAAAGTGTTTTTAATTAAGGAATGTTGCTTGTTATTGGTAGTTATACATAATATTACTTAACAAAGCGTTTGTTTTTGTGACGATTAGTCACAAATGTATTTGCATAATAATTATCACTGTTATCACCGCGAAATTATTTGTTAAGTAGGTCATGTATATCATATCTTGTGCGTTTGATATTGACAAGCCCAAGGTCATTGTAACAATAGGTACAGACCGATTAATTGACTTACAATAATCATAACATAATTCCAACATCACGCCTGTATTTCCCGAAGGGTTAGGCAGAACTGTACTGATGTATGTTGTACATCCACAGTGCGTCGGCATAAATCCAGACACTGAGCTGCTACTGAGAATTTCATAGAAAAACCCAATACCTACAAAACTTTACCCTTTAACGCTTTGCTCGATCTGGGAATTGAACCCAGGACCTCTAGCGTAGCAGTCACTAGGCCAATGCGGCAGTCGTATGAAGTTATAATCCCTGTCTTTTCATTGGGTACTCTAATCTCGTCATGGTCAAGGCACACAATGTCTTTACCATCTGCCCCAGTTCATAGAACATAGTAAATGTTTTATGATCCCGCCGACCCAGCATTAAAACAACAAAGTACAACAGATAAAGCATTTATAATAGTGGTTTTAAATTTTTAATACTGTAATTTGCGAGCTGCGAAACGTTCGTGCCGTCCCAGTATTGTTGCAACACGGACGTTGTGTTGTGAAGTGATGTAATTCACTTTAGCGCAGCTACCTACCGCCAGGTGTTTGTTTTCTATGACTTTTTCCACGGCTTCACGTTAAAACGGCTATTAGCGTGAGTGCACATGAGTAGTACGTTTTAATTATTTAATGAACGCGGGCCAGCGCGTCGAGTCCGACACATGGCCAGCACCGCCCGCCGCCCGCGGCCCCGCCAAATGTGCTTCTAATTACACAGCCCTACTTTTAACTAATAACTCGCTAGTGGGTACAAATCGTTCGCTTTATTTTCAGTTACCACATACATTACGACTAGCCCACGTTAAATTTACTGCTATACATACAACATTTTATAATTCAAACATGAATTCCTCAACGCAATCACTCTTTGTCTGTTTACTAAGTGGATTAAAACGGATTCTTTTGTTTTTTGCAGTATTCTCTTCTGAATACTCTGAATCAGGATTTGGCCAGGCCGACTTTGAAGTTTTATCTCTGTATAAATTGTATTAGTTAAATTTTCTTAACTTTGGCAACGTAACCGTTTCTACGAATTGAAGGTTCTTTGTAAAATTAATAAAGTTTTAATTGAATTCTGCTGAAAAGTAATTTTCGGTGAATTCATGTCAACTTAGATATATCTTGTCTTTTTGTTAAAAGAAAACTTAACTTATTAATTTTAATTATCATTAAAATTACTTAGATAAAAAACATCAGTAATTTTTTTGGTGAATTGTTGGTGGTTCTCCCTGGAGGAGCTACTCTCTAGTCAAGTATACACAATGCCTTTGTTTATGCCTATGTGCCCATCACACCATGTGAATGAAATTCTTTCCTTCTTTCTCGGAGCGTTGCGATCAGTCACGATAGCTATGCTATCTCGGATATCTCGCCGAAAATGTCTGGCAAATGGCATCTTAAATTCTACAAAATATTTTGGTCTATTTTACCATTACATATTCTATACCTATTTATTAAAGCTTGTGTACACAATAAACCAAGTTAGCAGCGCGTTCAATCCCGTCACGAGTGACGCGAACGACGGTAAATCAGAGTTAACGCTTTCTTTGCTCCAGTGGATTTATGGAGGAAGGCTCGACACCTCGCTCGTGTATCTTCCGTAGCTTCATGCTTCCCTGGTACTAGCCCGCATCTGTGAACTGTGAACCACCCATCCGTCGAGAGTTCCAATCGTTGTTTACGTTGAATTTTATTTCAATAAACTCACATTCGACTTGAGAGATAAAATAAACATCGCCGATGTTTATAATACTTCACGTCCGCTTATAAAAACAGACGTATGTTTTTATCGCAGCAAATTCCTCGAGCAAAATAAAAACGCTTTGAATATGACAGGAATAAATGAGATGTCTTGTACTTGAAATAGTGCGACGATAGTGAGAGCAATCGATCACAGGAACTCGCACGAATTGCAACATTTATATAGATCCGTCCCGAGCTTTCCCACTTTTATCCCGGCGGGAGATTTATATTCACGCGCGACACCTCTGCGCCCTTTGAAGTTGTTAGATGGGGGGAATAAATTCTTACCGCGCTCTGTCGTTGTTTTTAATTAAAACGCCATAAAGTTTTATAGTTTATTATGTTTAGAACAGAAATGATAATTACGAAGAAAATAAAGTTTACGGTTGGTAATAAATCAGAAGGGTAAACACATTTACACAAGATGGTGTAAATGTTAAAAGTCATTACCGGAAGCCATTGTCCGAGTGGTGAGTCAGGGCTCGAGTGTGATCTCCACTTAATCCGGTGTACGCGGATAACAACGCTAACAATGTGATAAAGCGGCTCCGGACACGTCGCACTCGCTCGCAATAACTATAAACTATCAACCGCAAACGTCTGCCATCTTGTAGCTGGAGTCGATGAAATATCTACCTCTCACTCACACCTCCGGAAAAGGCAGGAATGTCATCTCCCTTCGCCACCCTCAGGGCTCGTGCACACAAGCGTCATAAACGCAGCATCATCTCGCAACTTGAAAATTCATATCTCGTACACAGATTTGATTGGAATAAAAAAAAATTAAACAAATGCTGTTCATTTTTTCTCTTTAAAAACTTTGGCTTCCATTTGTGTTACCTGTAAATATTTCCGTTTGTTGATGTTGTTACCCTTTTCCTGGAGCACGTTAAATTGCTATTTCTCGCTGATAGTAAGTTGCGTTCCTAATTCGTGTATACTGCGGCAGTTTAGTTTCATTTCAAGTCTGTGAAGCTGAATACCTTCTCAGTTTCGTATTCTCCTGGTATTGGAGTTTAAATTACACGAATTAATCCAGTCGGCTGCTTCCTTCCCTTGGGATGAATGTGTTTACGGACCCCATCTCGCATGGTATTTTACGAGATCGTTTCTAGCGGCAGTTTATTTTTTTTACAAAGGAGACTTATTAAGTATACATAAAAAAAATGTTCTCTATTTCGGACGCTAATTTAGATAAGCACAAGTAATTTTATCTGTGGGTTACCGAACTATTTTTGTGGTTTGATACGAGTTCTTTAGGTAATCCAATCGGTTTGCCAATAAATCCCAACAAAGAGTACCTATATAGTACCTATTGTGTGATAAAGTATGCCTTTATTATTGAATTGAGTATCACAAATAAGTTTTTTAGTGATTCAATGGTTGAATTAGTATGGCGATCACAGAGCACTTTCTCAATGGCGCGATGTCGCATGAATTATTGATGTAGGGTGGAGCAGGCAGCGAGGCAGACGCGGTCGAATGCGACATCTCCGCACACCATTTTATTGTTATAAATTATTCTTTTTCTTCCGACTACTTTTATTACTACATCACACAATTCGCTGACTTTATTGCTCCTCATATCATTTGATACATTGTTATTTATTTGCGCTAATTTACACGTAATTGTAATGTGCTGAAGCAATTTATCCTAGCTATATAAAACATTTAATTGAAATCTTGCCAAGGGAGGCATAAAACGTGCATTAAATTTGACTTCAAAATTGTTTCGATTGAACAATAAAAAGGACAAAATTCAATAAATGTTTAAGTAATTAAATTCCTTTATTAAAATATCACAAAATGAATGTTACTTTTTTTATTTGAAACTTCTCTTCGCACGTTATTTTTTAGTAATAACTAAGTAATAATGTAAATGTAATAAGTAATAATGAAATGATATGCATTTAATTTTGTTTATTAAGATTTTTAAAAGCCTAACGAGGCTTTCCGGCGAGGCGAAGTTTGAGCGGGGCGTCCGTCAATCCTCGTCAACAGGTTCTCAAACTGTTAATCAATTACACACACCGTTGGTTCGCGCGCTTTTTCCTCGGCGTAATGGATACCGCAGTCCGCAACACACGTACCGGTAATAAGTACGTAGCCATGATGTAGACAGCGAGTCGGTTGGGTTCACGCACGAATGCCTCGCTGAGTGCGAGGGTAAGCTGAGCGGCCGACTCTAGCTACACGCTGTTATGCTCGTGTGCGGTTGCCTGTTTTTTATTCGTGCATGTGTGGCAGCTTTATACTGGTCGTGGGGCGAGGATGGCACCGCGGCGCGTCGCGTGTGTGCCGCTGCTATTTTTCGAGAGCCTCGCTTGCGTGTACGGTGTCGTTTTTGCGCTCTCTTTGTTTTATTGTTTTCCTTTGCGACTATAAAAATGAGCGGTGCCGTCGTTATTGTTCATTCGGCTCTTGTACTGCCGTTACGAACGATTTCTTAGAGCCGGTTAGGTTGCATTATAATGGCATTATTAAACGCTGTAATAGACTACAGTTTTTGCCTTGTTAGCGCTCTATTCATGTTACTTTTTGTCCAGTTTCTCGACAAGTATACAATATATTTAATTGTTTTGTAGGTTTATAAAAACATTGACATGGTAACTGATTTAAAAGGGCTATTTAAACAATAGAAGCTTTAAGATACGGCTATCGAGAAAGCTCGGGGCCTCTCATTTACATAAGGACATAGAGTTAACGTCCGCGGCCCAAATAAAGACGGAACGTAATTTGCATATGCAAATATCTTGTCGTTTTCATGCAAATACTTACTTGGTGTATTACAGACGGCTTAATGGTACTTACACAGCCTCTAAGATCCCCTGGGCGCTTCGGATATAACGTAGACATGCTCTATTTGTCTTCTGTTCTCGCACCGTTTGCTTCTCATGATATATGTGTCATCTTAATGTTGTAGTAAGTACATAATTTAATATTGAAGGTTTGCGATGTAAAATTTCTATACTTTTGTAGCAATTATTGAAAAAGTATATGATGTGTCTGTTTATGTAATTGCTAATTGTATTTTAAAAGCTCAAAACAGGTTTTCTGTCTGCACTCTGCAGGCATCAGAAATGTCAATCATCATATATTGAGTCGCGTCGCAAGATATTTTTTGCTGTCAAGCTCATCTTGTTGGAGCGATGATAATAAAATAACACTTCTCCAGTACCCAATTGTGGTGTCATTACCTTTTAAGCAACTTGTTGTATTAGCATAAACACTTATAAGTTGCGTATAATGACGTTTTTAATGCTTTACAAAACCGTTAACTATGTAGTTTTACTTTGAAATAAGCGATTGGGTGGTTACGTCAGTTCTGTCTTGCATTTTCACGTGCACAATAATGTTAAAACTGGGTATTTACACGAGAATGCAGTGTATTTTTTAAATTCACATTTGAACTTGCAACACATTACATTGAACATTGTTGAGTTATTCATCAAAATGTATGATACATTTTGATGAATAACTCAACAATGACTAGGCTGATCAAATGATATGCAAGGTTAAGCAGCGTTTGCCGGATACGCGCTGCTAGACTGACCGCGGTCAGTCTATGGATGGGTGACCATTATTAGCATATCGCAGCCCCTTTGTACCTTAAAGGGCAAGGTGACGCGTTGGTGCTTGTTGTCATAGAAATACATAATACCAATGACAATCGATAATTAAGAATTTCAGAAGCCCGAAAAGCCTCATTATTAAACTATGTTATTTATCATCATCATCAGCGTATATTAGTCCACTGGACGTAGGCCTCCCCCAATGTTTTTTTTATGGGATAGTAGGGCGAACGAGCGGACGGATTGCCTGATGGTAAGCGATTACCGCCGCTCATGGACACCCGCAACACTATATGAGTCACAAGTGCGTTGCCGAACTTTTAAAAGGGGATTGGACCTCCGGTAACCTCACTCATTCGGCGAAACACAACGTAAGCCTTGTTTAACGCCGGTTTTATGGATGTGCGCCATATCACCCTGTCCTCGGCTTATCGCATCCAGCTTCCACCAGCCACCACATTTTATCCATAGGATAATCTTCCTCAGAAGTTGTATGTATAGCTCAGGCCACTCGCTTCATGTACCTACTCGAACTCGTACTGATATTCAGTGGCATCGAGTTGAATCTGGATGTTGACCCCAACATGGTTCGGAAATGGGGTCGTGATGAAAATTCGTAGAACCAGTCTCAAGTAAGTGGATAAACAAGTTTTAAGACTTGTTCCACTGGTACGTGTGTATTGTAACTGTCATGTAAATATAACCTTCGTTAAACTAATAGCTTTATTATTTATTCACGATGATGCGACAAATAGGTACGTTTGTTGTAATTATTATCCACGTCAGAGACTCCGAGCACAGGACACAACTTGATTGACTTTCAATGACCTAAGTATTAAAATTTCCAGTATATTCTATAGTGTATATAAATTTGTCAACGGTATACTTATTCAAAACGATACATAACATACCATCACGCCTGTATTCCCCGAAAGGTTAGGCAGAGGCATACATTAGTACCCCCACAATTCGCCGGTATGTTTAGGTCCCATGTAATAGGGGGCGAGCTTATTGCCATTAACCGGGCACAAATCCAGACTCCGAGCTGCTACTGAGAATTTCATAGAAAAACTCAATAACATTTTGCTCGACCTGGGCATCGAATCCAGGACCTCAGTCGCGCTTCAGACCACTAGACTAATGCGGCAGTCGTAAGGTATTTAATTCCATTTATAAAAGCGTTCTTGATAAAAATTAACACCATCAAACTGTCTGTGCTTCAATGCGAGGATGATAATAAAAGTCAAAGCACTTGTAAGGTATTAAATATACCGCTAAAAAATTCCCATAGGTAACACGGAAGAAACGACACATGTTAAAACTGAACAGTACTCAAATCGTTTAGTTGCCTGGAATTATTCTGTGTCGATGTAGACAATAAAATGTCCGTGTCGGTCCCGCAGCCGCAACCTCCGCCGATAACATCTCCTCTGGCTATACAAATAGCGCTATTAACCTTAACACCGCTAAACGCGACATGTTGAGAAACGCTGGCCCGTCCGTCTCTCTCATACGCGCTATACAACGATGCTATCTCGCTTCCACGTGAGCATTAGGAGCATCGCGTGTTTTAAATAAAGGGCAAGATGAATTAAATAGATAAATGAAGTGTACGAGTCCATACGTGACATAATGTGTGGTAATTGATTAAATAAACATTAGCTTGCGAAGCACTAGCTTTTATGAGATAGGATCTCGTAAGACTTGATGGTTTTGCTTGATAATCAATATACAACATTGATATTTGTGATGTTTCACCATACTATAGAGTAAATACGCTTATTTATGAAAAATATCTAGAAAGAACAAAGAATAAAATATTTTTTTTTTAAAAGGTCAGAAATGCCTCATTGAGCAATTTCCCTGAAACCAATACATAAATGTATAATTCGTAGTAGACCTTAGGAATTTTGTAATGTGAATCATAATTTATGATTTATCGAAAACGACCTTTTAGCCCTGAATTATATTTCTATGAACGTAAAAATATTCTTTATAGTTGTAAAACTTTATTATTGTAGGAGTTCATTTACATACAAGTCTTTCAATTGTTTCCTCTCGAAATTTACTTAGGCGAGTTTTAATTATACATTCGTTTGGCACGTGCAAACTCGCAAACAATTTTCGATGAAAATGAAACGTAATTATTGACTACGAAATGGAACCAATGGCCAACAAAAACCAACATTGAACAGGTTTGTATGGTTTGTTTTTATTGGCAAACGCGAATGGGCCGGATACTATAAAAATTATATTAGATCTTGGAAATACCTTATGGTTATGGTCCTAAAACGTATTAAAATAATATCAACAGTGTTTAATGAGACGTTTAGTGGAGTGGCTGAGCATTGGCCCAATGGGCAGAAGGCAAAGGCTGCCCAACATGAACACAAACATAAACACAGTCACTATAGTTTTATACATAGAATAAAATTTTACATAAGTAAATAATAATTACATTATAATAATATTCATTCGGCGGGGCTCCTCTCGAATTGTCTCTGCGCTCTGCATGAAAAAAAAATCCACATTCGCCCTAAATCGAATAAATCGTCTAGATCAAATTTGCGATCTAGCTTTTTTGCATTGCCAGTAACAAAACTGCCATATCAAAATAAAGTTCTGATTTAAAATACTTTTGAACAACAATCACTCCAAATTGGGGTAGCTAACGCAATACATATTATGCATGGGGTAGCTACGGGCTATGTGGGCCATATGCCAGTAATTTAGGCGCGCGCCATAGATGCTCAACGCGCGTGAGATCAAAGGGTTCTCTCGATTTAATCACAATTTGATTAGATTGGAATTGATGCTTAATGAGGTTTGTGCGCTCACATCGAACCTAATTATCTTGTCTGATGTATAAGAGCCGATTACTAAATACTAATTCCTCTATCAGGTTTAATCAGTATGATTATAATTATCTAAATCTTTAAGGCGCTGACAACACCCAAATAGGCATATCTCAAACAATTTTTTAGCCAAACCCATACAGTTTGTGATAGCGAAAAAAATATATGTTAATCTTGAACATATTTCGGAGAACATAGTTGTATTCAAAACATGTTTTTGAAAAGTTTTCTCGATACAAAAAAATGGTAAACTAGCCTCTTAAAACGACCTTCCAACAAAAAAATCTGTATTACTAATCGATGCACATTGGTAAAATTAAGTACAATAACATATCACATTTAAATACAGAACTTAGTTGTTTTATATTTTGGAATACTTAACAAATTTTAAAGTAATTAATTGTTTTATGGTTTTGTAAAAGTTGCGAGCCTTGCATCATCCCACTTCTCTTTCTTTTCTATGCAATCCGACAGTGAGCGCATAGGCGCCCTGCTAGATGGACGTATGTCGCTTTACTCCGCGCGCTATCCGCAATTACGTATTTTCTTGTATGACAATTTCAAACATAAACATACCTACATATTTTATTCTCTTCCCAATTTAATTAAAAGGATATAGTTGTACAATAAATATAGTTCTAAGATGTAATTATAATCATTTAGAGTTCTAAGTTGTAAATATAAATAAAGTTCTAAGTAGTGAAAATAGTTGCCGTGAAAAATGAGAAACAAACAAAAATGCCGGAGGCCAGACAAAAAGCGCTTTTATACTAACAAACAAAAACATCTCATGGATATAGAATGTGACAAAACAGATACACGAACAGAAATGAAATTCTAACTAAATAACTAAAATGAAACTTACGTTATTTTCTACAACTGATAGCGCAAATTCGGCTACATTGGCAGTGTTCGATTGGTCTAGTGGTAAATGCGAAGGATTCGGAGTAAGAAGTTTCGAGTTCGTAATCTGCTGGCGACTAGTGTAATTTAGGTTTTTGATCTTTTATTATTTTATTTTAAGTTTTTAGAATAATAATTATTAATTTTAATAATTTCCTAGAATTATTTAATTTTCTCTACAGTAAAAAGAGACGTTTGGCGAACAGTTTAGAAACAGGTGTAGCCTCGGATTTTTTATTTTTTATTTATTTATTATTTACCATTATACCTATCTTTACAGGTCTTAAACCTAATGCGATAGTGTGGCAACTTACCTATAATACTTTAACAGTTTAGACATCATATATACAATAAATACACTTACTAATAATAATATAGTAAGTATAAATACTACTAACAGTAATAATAGTAATTCACCAGTAAGATTGTGATGTTACAATCATATTATTATACGTATAATAATTTATTACTTAGCGGGGATAGCGACAAAAAGGATCCCCTTTACTTTTAGAAAAAAAAATCACAAATAAATCCAGTGATAAACATCAAATTTCCATAGACCTATTACTCTCTTAGAACTGGACCTATAGGAAAATACTCGTAACTTTGTCTATTGTTTCTTGCCCATACAGGGTCAAAATAAATTAGCTAGCGAAACTCTGCAGTCGTGATGGGTCTAAACATGATCAAAAAGACAACCACGTGCGTGTCTTTTTGAAATTCTGTTTTCTTTATGTAAACTTCACAGACGTAATGAATATCGATAACTAAACACGATAAAACAAAAAATAACACAATTTTCTCAGCAAATATTTAAGTAAGAACACCACCAGCGGTAACTGACCCCCAAAAAATCAAAATTATTATTTTAGCGTATTTAGATATCGATACCCATCATGTCTGCGGAGTTTTGCTACCTACCTAATTTAAGTTAAACTTATATATAAATCACCGTGCAGGCTTTGCTATTTTTTATTAGACCTGAGAGGTACATTTAGTGCTGAAAAAAGATCTTCCAAATCTGAATGTATTTTTTTGCAGATTACAAAACGTTCCAGTTGCAGTTACATCAGAAAGTGATAGTATAGTGACCCCTAAATTTTACTATACTCCATTTGGTTAGGTACTTAACTAAAGGTAAACAAATCATAAAAAAGGTTTTTTTATAGGGCCATTTTTCCTTTCGAAATAAAACGTAACCAAAATATTTTTAAATAATATAAAACCACATTTTACTTTTATATATGTACTAGCATATTTAACTACTTTGTTTAATATTAAATGGTTATTATTAATTCTTAAGCTTGTGAACAATTAATTAAATTAAAAAATATAATTATGTCATAACGTATTGCAATGTGCCTACTAAAAAGAACCTAAAAAGACAGGTATTCAAAACATTATTCTACGTATTAGACTTTTGATAACTCGAAAAATTGAGAAGTAGTACTGCGAGGAACCGCAGCAAAATATTTAACCCATATTACACTTAGTCGGGTAACCAGACGCCATTCGTGATAGTTTGTTTACTTTACTTTCGTTCGTTTTTGTGTTTCTTTTGCCATAAATTGTGTTAATTAGTTATTGTTTTGTTCGTTCGTTGTTTTTATTGATTGTTAGTTGTGTTGTTATTAATTTTAATCATTAAAAAAGTGATCCTGAGTCCTGTACTAGGTGACACCTGTGATCGTTTTAATATTAGTGTTGATGATTGTTTTCATCTGATTCAGATTAAAACTTATAAAGTCAATTAATGGTACCTATATTCATTTCACTCCCAATTCATATTATTGTTATAAAAGGTTGAACAGCCCTGAACGCCGCCATTTTTATTGTTTACCTTTAGTTAAGTACCTAACCAAATGGAGTATAGGTCATTCAGTATCAAGAATGAGATGTGTACAAATTTCCCTAATATTATAAATTAATATAAAAAAGTCAATAGCATATGCCTATCTCCGACGGATAACTCACAATAACTGCTTTTACTATTAAAATTTTAGATTAAAAAGGAATACATTTTTGCGAAGCTTATTTAACCCATATGTATCTATTAATCTGTATCAAAATAAATGTGTTTATTAAAACGGAAATTAAATATAGAATATTTGTGCCCTTAACTTTATATAGTTTAAACAAATATCTTAGAAGATATCGCAAAATAAAAATATTCGCGGGACAAAATAATTACGCGCGATTATGGAGTCCGAGGAAACTCATCTTTCGGACTCCATACATCTTAAATCCCTCTCTTCAACTGAAACCTACAAATACTTGGGTATGTCGGAGGCGTTAGGAATCAAAGAGGCTGACATGAAGCAATCATTACGAGAGCGCTTCTTTGGCCGTCTGAAAAAAGTACTTAAAAGTCTTTTATCAGGCGGAAATAAGGTGCGCGCCTATAATGGTTGGGTCATGCCAGTCTTGATGTACTCCTTCGGTATACTCAAGTGGACGCAGATGGAACTTGATGCTCTGGATAGAAGAGTCCGTACATTGTTGACTACAAATCGGTTGCATCACCCGCGTTCATCAGTTATGAGACTGTACATCCCGCGGAAATGTGGAGGGCGAGGCTATTTAAACGCTAAAACCCTCCACAATCGCGAGGTGTACAGGCTTAGACAGTAGGTACTTCCTTAAGACTGACGTGGGGATGCACCGAGATGTAGTTGCAGGGGATAAAGGATTCACCCCGCTATCCTTGGCTAAAGAGAACTGGCGCAAACCTATAACACTTGATACTACTGGCCGCAAGGAGATATGGCAAAGCAAGGAACTTCACGGACGCTTTTATCGGGCCCTTCATGGACTCGATGTAGATTTTTTAGCGTCCCGAAGCGTAGCCAGGAGGCTACGCTTCGGGAACCTCTTTGGGGAAACCGAGGGTTTTGTCTGTGCAATTATGGACGAAGTTATAATGACGAACAACTACCGGAAATATATTATAAAGGATGGCACGATTGACATTTGTCGGGCGTGTCAACGCCCAGGAGAATCGATCGAATCGATATTATTTCTGGGTGTTCTCATCTTGCTAACAGCGAGTACCTGCACAGACATAACCTAGTAGCTAGAATTATCCATCAGCAACTTGCTCTAAAATATAAACTTGTGGACTCAGAGGTACCATACTATAGGTATGTGCCCGACCCAGTTCTTGATGATGGTTGTGTAACTCTCTATTGGGATCGATCTATCATCACTGACAGGACTGTTATTGCCAATAAGCCTGATATAGTGGTGATAGATCGATCAGAGCGCCGTGGAATTATTGTTGATGTCAGTGTTCCGCATGACGAGAATCTCGTGAAAGCTGAAAAAGATAAGCAAATTAAATATCTAGACTTGGCGCATGAGATTGTCGACATGTGGGATATTGTCTCGGCAATCATTGTACCGATAGTTGTGACCGCCAATGATCTAATAGCCAAGAGCCTCGACTCACACCTATGGAGGCTCTCGTTAGACAGCTGGGTTAAGGGCCTGATACAGAAAGCGGTACTCTTGGATACGGCGCGTATTGTTAGGAGGTTCCTTTCTGTGGGGCCCTGACCACCGGTAGCTTGGACCCTGCTCCCGATACCGGTGGACTACTATTTTTTTATATTTTTAAATGTTTTTATTTTTATTTTTAAATTCAAATATTTGAAAATGTATTTAAATATGTACATAATGAATAAAGGTAAGAATAATTAAAATTAACAAGAAGATTGAAAGAATTCCGCAAAATTTCTAGTATCAGTTTACCCGCGTTCATATCCTCAGTCCACAGTACCGAAAAGTTAGCCAGAGATATCTTAGGACCTTCTGGTTGATTTGGAAGTACCGTTTCTGACTGACGCTATGACCGTTTGGAGAATGGCTTGTCCCAGTGCTGATTTACTCCTGGTCCCATCTTCCCAAAGGCTTTGGGATGAGCCGCTTTGCAGTTTGACGCGGAAAGAACTACATAATACGTCAGTCAATACTGCGGAGCGTGCTCGTCTGATGGCTGTGGGTGAATGGGAATCAGGTCTCTGGCTTCAGCGATGCCGAGGAATACTTTGAAGCTTAGTCACGCCTTTGTCTTTTAGATTTATATATATATATATATAGCTTTTTTTCTTACTTTCATGTATTTTATGTAAATATTCTATAATAATACGTTTATTTTCATAATGTATATAGTTTATCGTTAGTGGTACATAAAACACAAACGTGAGTAGTGTACTCCTTTAAAATAAAAACATAATAATATGTATAAATATTTTCGACTCCACATTCCACATGCTGGGGACCACCTGAGCTAGACCAATATATTTTTATATAAAAAAGCAAATAAACAGTGCATGTAAAACTAATGAAAATTTTGCTAATATAAGTAGGTAGTTTGGGTTTTTATTTTCCTTACGCTTAGGTATATTGTTTTTAATTAATTGTAAATAAAGTTTCATAAAATAATTACCTATACATGGGTACTTGATTTTTTAATCGTCCTGTCTAATTTGTTACTAGTTCTTCGTACAGAGCAATATATAAAACAGCGCCATCTATTGACTCAATGTTCATTATTGACCGCGTCGCTTTGTTTCTTATTTGGTAGTTCGCTGTATCACCGCCCTTTTAAAAAAGAGCGCTAGGTAATCGGAGCAATAGTGGGCGTGGCTAAAATACCGAAACATCGAATTTCATTAGCTGTTGTCAGCGCCTTAAGTCTACCTAAAGATAATAATATTAATCATTAACTCAATACTAAGTAACGGAAACAAAAGTATTACTTATTAAAAAAATATAATTTCCAACTTGCAGCTAGAATTTTGCTCAGAATGTCTTTCGCTCGTAAAAACTGCACAAGAAAAATTAGAAATGTCATGGCGGCTTTCTTTACGCGGTTACGATAGGGTTGCCGAGACGAATTTGGGAAAGTACCTCTTTTAGTTACCACGTGTTATCCAATTCATTGGATCCTTCCTTTTAGATGTCGTGTGGAAACTAATGTAGGTGGGGACTTGCACCTGTCCCGTAACCGTCCCCGTAACATAACTCCAGCTTTTTAGCATGACCTAATTTCTATGAAAAGATATAACTGTGGTGTTGTAGTCTTTCTACACTAATGCAGATAATGTATATCTCCAACACTAGTAGATTCCATTTTGTAATTTAGTGATGTTACATCATCAGAAGTCGAAATTAGTTATGTTCAATAATTCCATTTTCATCTAGATCTGGACATTTGGTGAGTCTGCTATGACGACCAAGTTTTAATCCGGTGTCAACCCTAGGCTGCGGTCATAATTTCGTTTTCTTCGTCGGGGTAACATGAGGCTACAGAGCTCATTTCATAAACCCATAATGCGGTCGCTGCATCCCGTTCGCACTTAGCACGAGTGAGCAGAAGAGCCAGCGTTATAAAAGAACGCCTCATCGAAGTTTGAGCTCTACGCCGCTCTGTGTAGACACAGTTTTGGTTAGATAAGATGGCGGGTGATGTCTTCCGCCCTCGACAAACAGCACACTACATAAGTAGAAGTTTTCTGCTTCATTTATTAGCAGGCGAATGTCGACGTCGCGCCAATAAACCGCCGTACTCGCCACCCTCTCCAGACGATTTATGAGTGAAAGTACTACTAATTCCACTAACAGCGCTCCCCCAATTTGAATGTTAATTTTTAACAATTTAAGACTGTTTAGTGACTTTGTTATGAGTTGAGGCGCGTCTGGCGAATTCATAATAGTCGTCGGTAGCTCATTCATTTCAGATTTACGCTCCAAATGGCAGCTAAAGGTTGAAGTTGTAATGCGATTTTGCGATTACTGTTCACTGTAAGCACTTGTATAAGTACTGCGAACCAAAGCAGGTCTAAATTATTCAAAAAGCCAGAGTTATTTAAAATTATTTTACAAATTTTGAAAATAAAGACAAAACTTGCGCAAAATTAAATTATAAGCTATGTTATTTTATCTATGAATAACTGAACATGAATTACGTTTTATTTTAGTTTTTTATTGTTTCCAGGTAAGTTGAGAGTTCGTCGCAATGTGGAGTTTCTCCAATCACGGGTAATTTTGCACTCATGCACAGGTGAGTACAAATTAAACAAAAACGAGACAACAAGGAGTATAATTTGAAAATCTACATGTTAATATTCATAAAGGCATTAACATCGTAGGTATGTTTTGCATAAGTGTTTTCAGTAACCTTTGAAAGTGAAGGTGTTAGGTGATTAAGCTAAATGATGGATTATGGCAGGCTTCCATCAAGTGTCATTAAGCGATCGTGAGAGGAATATGTCACTGATAAGTTTTAATACTAGTTTATCCACGTAAAGGTTTCTGTGCTAATTTAATTTGTCTGTTTTATGTCAAGGTGACATGTTCGTGAATTTCTACGTTTTTTCTAAGTTGTAATGATTTTAGGAGGATAACATTACTTGCATTTCAAAATGTAGGTGTCTGAACAATTCGTACATTAGAACATCTTTACACACATAAAAAAATACTCTCGAAGATTGTGCCTTAATTTATTTAGTTTTTTCATAAACTTATTCAAATTTATGTTTTAAAGACTCAAACAATAGGTATTGTTCATTATATTTATGATTTAACTATTCAAGCTGGGTTCCCTAGTAAACTGTCTTGAGACTTGAGAAAGTTAGGTAGTTATGTGCCTGCCTATTTACTTTCTTGTAAGTATTTATTTATCTTTACAAGTTACCAATATTGTCCATACAACCTTCCTAAACCTTAAATTATTTTGCCGATAATAAATTACCTCTGACAGCTCGCAACCAGAGTAAAAAAATTAAACATTCACGGGGGAGAAAACTTCGCTATGAGAGTTTCTTGTCACACTTAGCCTTTGTACTGTATAAAAAACCGTGACGAGTCTATGAAGGGTGGATGAATAGAGCTGTTATGTGTGAGGCAAGCTATCATGATAAAGAATAGAATAATTTATATGTTTTATTACAATAAATATGAATAACAATAATCTTTTGGTGTTGCTAGCCTCAATAGACGCTTACTATCAGGCACTTCGTAAGCTTGTTTGTTATTATGTATAATGTTCGTTTAACTTATTGGATGAATGGTATAACTATTTTTTCACAAGTTTTTAACAGCTAGATTACTTATTACTAATGTCGACAGTCATCATATCATCGTTGAGAAAGTCTCTCAGGCATGTAGGTAGATTATCTAAACGTTTTTCTTCAAATTTTAAGCGAGTGATAATTAAATATTAATACAATACGCACATGATTTCAAAACACTAAGACTGTTGACTCACTGCTCCTGTCGTCAAAAATATCTATTTCAATGAAGCAAGCTCCCTTTAGAGACTCCAAGACTGGCGTTTATAAATTCTCCGTCGGTCTATCGCGGGTACTAAACATTGACATAAACTGGAACAATGGCGATTAAAAATAAATAAACCGTCAGTTGATAGGTCCCACGCTTCGCAGCCGATATTCACAGCTTATCGACTCCCTAGAGCATACCATCCAAGTTATTGCTCCATAATTGTCGCCATTACGCTCCTCCGCTAGTTCCGTTCATTAAATAATTAATTTGGATTGAGGTAAACCATGTCAATACCGTTCCCCAACAGGTATATTGTAACCTTAGCAAATACCCAAATCCGACGCGAGACTGCTATATTATTTACCCGAGGGTAAATTCTCTCCTTTGATCTCCTCCCTCCCGACATTTTCTTATACCCTCCGCTTTAATTATTTTGCCTTTGAGCCTCCCTCTGAGCTCGTGGAGTGAATTTTAAGAGGCTGTCACAAAATGGACTCTTAATTACGAGCCGACCAAGTTTTATTTGTAATAATTAATAAGTTTGCTTTGCGAATGTTGCGTTTGAGTAAATGATATGATTTTGCTATTGTGGAATTTAATGTCTTAATCTAGATTCTAGATAAAAACATATTTTTAATATAACTACGCATGTATTCCCCGAAGGGTATTGCAGTGGTGTACTAATGTACACCCACAGCTCGCCAGTCAGTATGTTTTAGGTCCCATTGGGGCCAGGACTGAGAATTTCGTAGAGAGACACTGTTCTACCTGGGAATCTAAACAAAGAGCACTTGTTCCTTTCGTTGTCACCCTTTCGAAGCAAGCAAGTCAATCCAAATAATTATAATGATTGAAGTATGGTAGTTCATTGTTAGTTATACTTTCATAGTCATCCAAGTAAAGCTTATATTCACTTATTGATATTCAACGATGTTATTGTTATGAAATTAATAAAACCTTTTTATTTTGTCAGCGTATGCGAATCGAAATGATGAAATGTAATAACTTCAAAACTATTGTGAATGCGTCATTTACAAGTACAAGAAAACTGGACAAGTTTCAGTTTCAACTCCACCCCTTATTTCATTATCATTCAAAGCTTTTTTCGTTTCAAAGAACTTTGTTGTTTTCGGTATTCTTGACACCCTTACCTATTTTCTTGATATTTATTTTATATCCCAAAACATACGAGAATAACTTGATCTTCACACAAGAAAAGGAAAATGAGATTGGAACCTTATTTCGTTACATTTGTTGTCCTTGTTTGTCCTCGTTCAATAATAATAGTCTATTACAGACAGAGGACAATTGGTTTATTTTATTCCACTTCGATACATCGCCCAAGGTTCACGTTTCATTCGATATTCGTCACAAGAGGTCAATAAAAACAGTTAATAGTCTATCAACAGAATTTAGAAGTCACAAGGGTATAGGAATTCTAGCGTAAAATAAATTCAGTGATGAAATAAAACATACATTTATACGTCGCTTATGATCCGCGCCTACGGTAGATTCAATTCTCCAAAATGCAGTTTGTGTCGTTGAGATAATAAAGGAGATGACAGAAAATAATTTTATTGAGGAAGTAACCCCAGGTTGGTCGTTAACCGGCGACTTGGCGATCAAGTTAATCCATTACGATTTTATATTGTCGTAAATGTTTCATGACTGCCGTCAACTGTTAAAAGTTTATTTGCCATAATTACAAAATTAAAATTCTCAATTGACTTGGGAAGTTTTAAAGATTAAATAAAACGAAAAAAGAATTGGGTGATTCAAACTGAATAGTGTTGTGATTTGATCGAGCATTCAATTAACTTTGATTGGGTAAGATAAACGAAAAGCATATTTGAGTAGCCGAGTCTAATATTTAATTTTATTAATCCGTAGAGAGATCGAAAAATTTATTTTATCTGAGTTGTTTTTTGATCGAATCCCTCGTGTTTACACGCTATCAACAAGAACGTATATTAAGTTTCACTCGTCGGAAAATATATTAAAAATACTGAGATTCTATTGATAACTTGTAACGATATTCAAATTTTGGTGACCTGTTATTATGCTATGTTCATTTCATACCTATATTTTGTACTTTAGGGAATGTGCTGAATGAATAAGATTTATTAATACGGTAATAATCCTGTGAACAAACACAGCAAATTATCACGTTCTGTCCACATGTGATAGGGCGAGCATACGTTATTCCAAACAACACAGAAAGCTTTGTCCATAACATAACTAGATACATAATAAGTTAATTATTACCTATAGTTAATTAAATTTAATATATGGCGTGAAAAGACTATTTCTTATTAATTAACGTGCAAGTAAGTGTTAAATAGAAACTGATTATCAAGCCAAATACTAGGAGAGCATTACATTTACAGTTGAAAAGTATAGCTTGTGAGATGTCTGCGTACGAATTAGCCAGTAACAACAAGGGAGAGCTCGTTAATCCTGTTATCTGCGACTCGTATCCGAAACTCGTGGTGGAAACTCAAACTTCATCGCCACAGCTTATTTTCCCCTGGTATAACTACACTTTATTGTTCTCATTTGTAACGCTGTCTGTAAAAAAATATCACAGACATTTTCTAACGGGAATTGTCGTTGCTACATTTTAAAAGCTGTTGGTACTTACTTTTATGTTGACACTTGTATAAAGTGTAACATTTCCCATTTGCTTCTGTGCTCATTGCTGAAAGCAATAGAAGCATCAAGATAAATCAAAATTTTCACTGAGTTCCAGTGGAAGCAATTTGTTTTTGTACAGTAAGCAGCGGAACAAAGGAAAGCTCGGAAAACCTTGTTAACTTTTTAAAGCATTCGTTGGCTTCTCATGCATTATTCAGAACAGCCGGTGGGTATACACACGCATCCGTATGATGTTGTGTGTTTGTCACGGCCGCGTACATGTGTCCGCCACTACCAGGATAACATCGCCGGGCCGCTCGCTACCCTCCTCACAATTGACATTTCGCAAAGAGCCCAACCCTTTTGTTGCTCGGATGAAATGTGAATTTCAATGAAAACGAGGTTAAAATTGCTCGGCCCCGACATAGCCGTGAGCCGTAAAAAAGAGATTTCATTACGGTCCATTGTTGCGTTATGATTTTCACGTTCCATTTTATTTTTGAGAATTGCTAAAGCACAAACACTTTTTCATGCAGTTTAACGTTTGTATTACAGTGTAACGTCTCGAAAAGCTTTTAGAACGCTTTGTCGGGAGGGCAATTAACTTGGAGGGTTGTTATTGTGTTTTTTGCTTGCTTTTACTCAATTAAAAATAATTTGAAATAATAGCAACGGCACAAAGACAAGAGCGAGACGCGGCTGGAATAATTTAAGCTTCAGGCTCGCCCCACCCCACGAAGTTAGCATCTTGTTTCATTAACGTGCCGAGTGTCTCCGAGTAATATTTATATGAGTCGTGGTTCATGAATATTTACACAGCAAGTCTTAAAAAGAGCAAATTTTGACAGAGGTTCTTTCACTTCTCCGTCTGTTAATAAAATACAAAGATTATTAAATGGAGTGTCTGCGTAACGTTATTTAAAATAATAGTTTTATTTGCGGCGAGTGAGATACACGCACACAAAGCCGTCGAACGTTAAGCTTCTTTTATCTCTCCCCGAGGCGGGATGAAAATCGAGCGTCGATATTGTGCTCGTAAAGGGCGTTTGGACGGGGATAAATAACACGTCTCGTCGGTCGGGCCGCGTGGCGCGCGAGCGGAGCTCCGGAGCCGCGCACGGGGTACTTTTGAACTGCACTCGTTACTGCACTCCTGGTACACTTTTTGCACTACCAAGCCAACGTGTTATGGTTATTACTTTGTTGTATCATTTTTTCATTATAATAATTATAAACTGCACGTGGTGGATGTATTTAAAAGGATAAATCCATGTTGAATTTTTATTTGGAGAGGATAACAATAGGGAAACCAGTAATTATTCGTTTTCAAGATATTTATCATTTCTTAAGCTAAAAGCAATAACATAATAACATATTGAAATACATAATTCATTATTTCACATAAATCATTCAAGAGCAACTCAAACACGACTGACAAATCAAATGTAAATTTTGATATTATAGGTACATTTTAAAATGTAAATTGTATGTAAAATTAACCACTTTAGCACAGTAAAGTTTATAAATAAAACACTTATAAACATAAAATATCTATCATAGATATATAATAAAGAAGCACTTAACTAAATTTGCGCGTATTTCAACAAATTACGTCGGGTAGTGTGAAAGAGCGAATAAAGAAGAAATACGGCCTAGAGATATATAAATCAGATTATTCTCTCCCAGCCCGCTGTGCTTAAATTAAATGGCTTTGAACGAAAATTACGATGTTTTCCAAACGCTTTTATTTTGTTGTTCATTCGTCTGTGAGAATTCACGAAAAATTGGTGTTGTGTTGTACAGACAGATACGAGACTAATTTATTTTTGATAAACTGCGCCAGAAACTTGTAACACTTGGGAAAAGAATGGTAAAGAAAATTTATTATGTATTTTTGTTAGAAACTTTATAATCTTAAACAAAAATATTTTGTAGTTAAGTCTATTTTAATTTCAACTAATGGAAAGAATTGAATTAGGTATTAAATATTCCTTTTGGAAAAAAAATGTAGAGAAATATTATCATTTTTATTAAAAACTTATATTTTTCAATTAATCTGTGTTATTTTCAGTTTATATAGAAAAACTTGGTATTGGAACAAGTATTTCTGCATACCAAATGCGAAATATGCTGATAAAATACAAATTGTGTAAACATCGATCGTTTACCATCCATTCTAGTTTTATCGTCTTATTTTCCAATAGGTACGTACGATCATAGAAATAAACCCGTAGTGTATACATGTGTGCGAACTGTGTGCCCACGCTATGATAATATTGAACGATGAATTCAATTACGTACTTGTATTGTATGGAGTCGCTTCTACAAATATAATTGGGTTTAGTCTACAATTAGTTCGTACACAACTCAGCCAGTCATTGCCAATATTATTTTATAAACCATTAACCTCCAAATATGAACGGCGATCAAATCACGGTCCCACCATTTTTATTGCTTTATTTCTCGTGATATTTCATTTAATTGGTTTTTGAGAACCGGTCGTATTATTCACTGAGTGCTGATTTAATATTGAATTAAACATTTGATGTATCTCTGTTTAAATGTTAATTCCCATCGTGTTAAATGATTAAACTCGAGGCTATAAAGTATTGACATAATTGTTTTATGAACTCATTAGATGCTTCCGTTACATGTATATTATTCAAGAAATATCTTGAACAAATATATTGAACACAATGTTTTATTCAACATCGTAATTATTTATTCAGTCACGGATTTTTAAGTGCCATTATCGACGCATTTAATCTTTTCCACGCTTATCGTCTATCAAAGAGAGCGACACGTTAAATTTCAGTGAATTTCATTTCCATGCATACCAGGAATCCATACAGGCTTGGAGGTTGGAACGTTGGAAATATAAAAGTCCCTTTGGCAACGATAAAGGCGCTCCAGATTCAATGCAATTTCGTCGTGTGTCAGCGTCGCTATTCCGTGTCACATCGTGCGCTTCCGCCAGGGAAGTAGGGGCTGGGCTTTACGCGTTTCGCTTCTCATTTACAAAGACCGCCTTGCTTGGAACAAAGTTGCATTCTTTTAGTTGTGGCACTTCCCGACAAGAATCGCTGCACAACCCTACTTAGGTTTTTACTGAGTCTTTTGTAATGAATAAACTCTTTGTTTTAGGAGAAGCGAGCTCTCGGCTCAATTAGCATTTCATTTTCATTGCACTTAAAATTTATCTCAAAAGGTAACTAATTTATGCAATGTTTTTGTTCTTAATACTAGTTACATTGTTGATTTTCTGACGTCATGAGACCTATTTGTGTCATTTTATTGTTTCATTAATTTTCTTGTTATAAAGCCCTTATAGGCGTACGATTACAGGTTATTTATTAAATATGGGTATGAATATAGGGTACATAAATGCTCTATTCACAATCGGAGAGTATATCTACCTTCATATTACATAAAAAATCTATAGCTCCTCTTATATTCCCATTTAGTTACGAAGTTTCCTCCTTGAATAAAAGAGAGCGTTTCAAAGCGCCGCCCGGTATATTAAAAAATATTTTCCTTGCATTTTCTTTGCTCAAAGTTTATAATATTTACGAGTTTCGTATAGGAGCGCATTTGTTTTGTAATTTCTCTTTTCAAAGGACTAATTTTACATGTGAATCCGAGACTTTATGCTTTACAAAGTATTGTCAAAAATATGATTCATATTTATGTTTCGTATTTATTTTATATTGTCCTTCCCAATAAAATTTATTATGTCGGTAAATATACGTTTTAACTTTTTGAACAAAGAAAGAAACACTTTAAGTTTTAAATCTTAAACAAATAGACTGTTTTCAATTATCTCAGTTCATAGGTCTAAAGACTAATAGTTCACTTCTATGATTGATAAGTAAATTATTAAAACAAAATATGATAAGTAATTATTGCAACTGTATTGTGATTAAATTTAATGATATTTCAAAAAGGCGTATAATTTGAATTTATTTCAGTACTAGCTTCTGCCCGCGACTTTGTCTGCGTGGACTTCAGGTTTTGGTCTGACCTGGATAAATAGGTTATGTGTTATTCCAGGCTATAAATCTATCTGTGTGCAAATTTTATCCAGATCCGTTCAGCCGTTCTGGCGTGAAAGAGTAACTAACATTCATACATCCATCCATACTCACAAACTTTCACGTTTATAATATTAGTAAGGATTCATGTTTCTTCCTATTATTCATTGATCATATGTATATACATTAGTTGAAATTATGCGAATAAATTATATATATTTTGCTTTACGCGCTAATTCAATTTTGTGTGACAGTAAAATATCACAGTGTACATAATTATGTTTAAGTGAGTTGTTGGGTTGCCATGATACCTAATTCAAAAGGTAATTAGAGGGGCTCTTATAAAGGGGCACGCTTCCGTTAAAGATGTTCTAAAAACTAAAATACGAAGATTAAATCTACGTTAATAAAACCCATATTTTTACCTTAATCGTAATTGAATTCTGTTTTCATTTATTCCTGTTTTAATTGCTCTTGCTTGGGGTGACTGGAGGTTCTATTTTTAATTAATCCCATTCGAATTTCCAAGTGAGAGCGCGGTTGTGTCAAATGCCATTTGATTATTTTTCTATATTAAAATTCGATTTTTAAACGTGGTCGCCTCGTTGGTTTTCGTGGAGAATAAATTAATTAAGTTTTTTTTCATTTCCAATTCCAAGTTCTACAAAATCTTAATTTTAAATGTAGAATTATATGTGTCGGCATAGGATTTTGTAATTATTTTTAATTTACACCGTATTTATCAAATAAATGGGCCGACCTTTACTACTCAATACTGATAAAGTGATAACAGACTAGGTTTATGAAATTACGAAAGTTAATACGTTTATTGAAGGCTGCAATGTTTTACTAAACTACTTAATTTATTATTAAAAAAATCGTAGCCAACGGTGTCGGTGAGTGAATGAGTTTTTTTTATCTCATGATTCTCATGAATTATGTAATAGTTCCTAAACAACGCTATATACAGATGCTATCAGAATCGTGCGCTTAACATTAACTGATACATACAAAATCCCAGCCGTGAAGTTTTTTTTTATTATCTTTATTATTATTGTCTAGTTGATGAGTGGAAATACCGACGCCATTAAAACTCTTTACACGGTTTTGACACGGGACGTTTGAGTTTCGAAATACGGTAACCACGTTATAACTTTTTTTAAACAAAGTACCTAGATAACATTAATTTGATTTGAGGGTCTTTACTTCCTTCATAATTAAACATCATAACAATGATTATGAATTGTTAAGATCGTTAAGAATAATGTGTGTTTTTCGTGAGTTGCGGGATTACCACGTTAGGTGATTAGTGATTGTTAATTTAATATTCCTAAGTTTATTTCCGGGCCCAAGTTAGTTTATTATATTTAATAATAGGTATGTGTACCTACATTATGCAATGTAGGTAGTAGAAATACACACGGCGAACCACCTCCTTTGTTCAGAAGCGAAATCATTTTCTTAAACAAAAAACGAAGGTATTTTCTTTGTGAAAACTGAGCTCTCCCTCTTAAATGAATTCTTCAGAACCCTTTTAGCGATGCTCTAAATTAGTTTCGCATTTACAAAGTAATTTGTCTCAATGTTTTATTTACATTATGTCGTTTTTATAAAAGAAATATACAAATCGAAGTGCACTCCTTGACTTTAAGACTACACAAAATATAATAATTAAAAAGTTGACAAAGTAACGGAGTTTTTAACGCACGAATATTAAAGCAGTTGCGCATCAAATCGAATTGTACAAAGTTAATTATGCGGTGTCAGCCCTGAGTAGGGTGCCTGCGACCCTTCGCTATGCGCGGACAGTCCTACCAACCCGGGGCCTGACTGTGTTGCTTAATTATTATTTAAAACCCGTTATCGCTCCTGAATTCTTGATATGCTACTGGCACTGTCCATGCCCTTTTATAGCACGTGATCGCATAAACATAAGATACCATCACTATTATAAATATGTAATTAATTTAAGGCACAGGTATTCGGTACAGGCAGTATTATTATTAAAAGCCCGTAGTGTCCCACTGCAGGGCAAAGGCGTCCCCACTCTCCTTCCACTTCTCTCTGTCTATTGCTCTTAAGGACCAGTCTTTTTGAAAAGAGTCCAGCTCATCCCGCCATCTCCGTCTGGGCCTGCCGCAGTATAGTATTTTTTTTAATTTATCTTCGAAATGCAAATACAGTCTCAGTTATAGGTAATTTGTATATAAATCCAAATTAAGCACATATCAATACCGAAGAGGTTGTTTAAATAATTTGCCTCATAAACATTTTAACCTTTCATTTACATAATTTATTGAAAACACGAAGCTTGGAAGGAGAACACGAGAAAAACGGTATGATAATTATTTCCAGTGCTCGCCGCTTTCTTTGCCTTTGAAAGTTAATTTAAATGATAATTTCCTCTACTAAAAGGGTTAAGGCGTTGCAGATTTCCTCGCAGTTCTCGGTACAATTAGCCTTATCCGTAATTTTCTTAACTTCTTTTCTTGGCAAAGTTCTTATAAGTCGTAATACTGACGTGTTCTAGCCCATTAGCTGACACGAACACTCTTTGTCGCCACTTATTCCGCATAGCAGAAAATTAATGTTCCGTCTCGGGTAGGTGGTATATAAACAAGATGGTGGGTGGCTCCGCCCCGGTATTTATTGCTTCTGGCACGCCGCGAGCGGCCCATCCACCAAGCTGCCATAAACGCGAGCACTAAAACGTGCCATTTCCCTAAATTATTTTAATGACGTATGTTCCCTCGGTTTAGTGGAATGTAATTCGGTTACACTGTTGAGAATCGTTTCCCGTGCTCCAGTGGACGTATCCGTTGCCAAATATTCACCAGTTTGCGAGATTTAGCCGCGATTTGTCACGGTCGACCGTGCGGAAACCAAATTGTTACAACTTTTGGAAACGATACTGTTTTGAGTTGTGTGCGGGCAGAGAGGACATTGTTTTAAGTCATTCGGTTTGGAAGATATTAAAAGAAACAGGCACGCTCTTCATTTCTTGTCACTGGTAGGGTTGTAAAATGATGACCGAATTCTAAAACTCTGTCTAAAAGTCTGAGCTATACTATCTTAACGTGAGATCTGACTTATCATATGTTTTCATTTAAAAAATGTCTATGCATAAGTACATTAGTTCAACTTGACTTGGTGACAAAATTTGACCAATGGTTAAATTAAGAAAATATTAATTGTGTTTGATATCATCCATTAGCAGTCACGCACGTTACAAAGTTTACTTAGTAGTGAATTAATTTACTTGCTATTGTGTTTGTGTGTCGCGGCCGCCTGGCATCTGCATGCAGTGCCGCCCGCCGGCTCTCAACCTCCAATTGTTTGTGTTCGATATGCCCGTTGGCTTGCGCTTCATCTCTCTTTTTTTCAAATGTAAATACCGAGTCGTGGTAATAAAGTTTTTTCTAAGTTTCGGGCCTGGAGGCGAGTTCGTTTGTCAAGATAAAACGGCAGCTGTTCGGGCCCGACCCCTCTTGTTTGCAGTCAACTAGCGGGAGAGCATTGAGCCAGTGCTCATAACTTCGACCGGCGGCCCCTTCGAGCTGCGCACAATGCCGGGCCCTCTTGACTGGCTCAACTTGCAACGTTCACGCCGTCACCCATAAAGGATTTAATGGCGATACGGCGTGTCGAAATATTAATGTTTGTGGCATTATCGTATAAACTAGTATTGTCTCTAGAGTACGCGCGGCCGCGCTCTGCGGTCGAGTGAACTCGAGTGCCGCTGCGCGGTGGGCGTAAGACTATCGCACATTTGTCATTTGACTAACAATAAAGCGTTAAATTTTATTTATAGGCGTCGCGTGGGTACCATTTAATCGATTATTTGCTGTTATAGCAGTTGAGATATTAAGCCGTATGATTTCATCATGGAAGATCACATTATATTAGTGGAGTATTAGTTGCTGCTGCAACTGTCGATAATTCATAGATGACGTAATCAAAATAAATATCTAGATAATGCAGTCTGCTTTATGTATCTTGTTACTTAAAATTGAGTACATGCTATAAAAAAATATACTATCTTGCAAATTATAAATGTCTACAGCATTGTTGTTGGTTCATATTGATAGAATTCACTTCGCTATTGTTAAAAACTAGAACGTGAAACGATTATTGCTCGAATATAATATCTGTCGATTCACATAAAATTTTGTTATTTTTCCAAAAGTACTCTTAGGAACGACATCTCTCGGATTCAACGTTGGAGTGCTTTAGTTCGCAATTTGTGATGCCATTAACCGTGTGCGTGAGCGAGACAGGCGATGGTGTCGCACTGTTCTCATATCGGGCGCTGAATGTAAATGGCTTCATTTGATTATGTTCTACGCCGTAAACGCTCCTTGAATTTATGCAATCCCGGCGACTTGGTACCGCGGTCGAATCGACAAACGTAACGTTTTTCCGGGAAGATTGGTGCGAAAAATTATAATATTACTTATAGAAAACCCTCGAAATTGGATGTTATCTTTTTCAATTTGTTATATCGTACTTACAAAAGTATACATTACCTTTCAAAGTATTAAATTAAGTATTCTAGGAAAATCCATTAACATTTATAGCCTTTGGATACATTAGTCGTAACTATTTATGCTATTTATTTTCGTAGAAAAAATATGATGTTGTTATAGTATGTACTAAATCGCAAGTTATTGTATATTATACTTAGCAGGCTTATGCTATTCGTTCAAAGTGCAATTTTAAATCAAACTACAACCTAGTTTATCTCATACATTTCTCACAATTATCCGTGCAAACAAGCCATACACATTTTAATTAAACATGTATTTACCTTAACAGTAACATTTGTAAAGTAATTTCAACATCATTTGTGCGAACGGTATCAAATTAATATAACAGTTACAATAAGTTTAATTAATAACAGTTGGTTGGTTGATCGCACTGCGGCGCGGGCGTGGCGCGGTGCCATTCAATATCAAATTGATTAATTACGACACGGTTAACATTATGATTATCTTATATGAGATACGTTGTAACGTTTCCAATCATATTGTATTCCCACTAACCTTTATAAAGTTTTATCGTAGAGCAACAGTGTTAGGTAGTTAGTTTGTAATTATTACACGTTCTAAAAATAAATTTATAATGTCCGGTTTATTCTTGAAAGTAATGCTACCCTAATATATTGGGCTTCTTTACACTTTTTGTCAATTTATAGTATGAACTAGCTTCTGCCAGCGACTTTGTCTATGTGGACTTCAGAATTGGATCTGACTTGGATAAAAACTAGCCTATGTATTATTCCAGACTATTATCTTATCTGTGTGCCAAATTTTATCCAGATCCGTTCAGCCGTTCTGTCGTGAAATAGTAATAAACATCCATACTAACAATCTTTCACGTTGATAATATTCGAAAGGATTTCCGTACCTCATTAATAGCGTTTTTCATTTTGTTCCCCATTTTGTTTTTTACTTTATTGGTTTAGAAGTTTCTGACATCTTTGTCACCTTTTCTGTTTTGTTAATTATTTTAATACGTTAGTTACCGTAAAGCGAGGGGCTCGAGTCTAAGTAGTAACTAAGCCGATCAATCTATTTCCAAGGTTAAGCTGTACTTGTGTGTGGAGGGGTAACAATTTTTAATACATTGAAACCCCTCCGTGCCTCAGAGAGCACGTATAGCCGTCGCGGTTGTCATACAAACACCTATCTATTACGATTAATCTTTAATGGTAGTTGGAGCCTAAAAAGACGGACAACCAGTCTGTTCTCAGGGTATTGAGAGATGAGAGATTGAGTAAGACTGATAGCAGGCGTTTCGTATAGAATGCACGTATATTCAGTCGCATCTTCCTTACTAATATTATAAACGTGAAATTTTGTGAGTATGGATGTATGGATGTTTTTTACTCTTTCACGTCAGAACGGCTCAATGGATCTGGATGAAATTTGGCACACAGATTATAGCCCGGAATAACACATAGGCTATTTTTATCCAATTCAGACCCCATCCTGAAGTCCACGCAGTAGTCTTGCGAAGGTCCTGACCGAACAACCTAAAAGACACGTTTTCGACCAGTGAACTAGAAGACCCGTTTCCTAACCAAGAACGCTAATCGGTCCTTCGGTCCTAATAATTCTTCGTACTATTCGTATGTTACTGTACCGTACTTGAAATGTTTCTGAACGACCGAGATAGAATGAAAGAGCTTGCGCTATTTTATTCTAAGTCCTAATAGTACAGTACCGAGTAAAGTCAAAGTATGAAGGAAAATTAAATTAAGTAGATATAAAAATTGTGTTTAATAGTTAACAATTTTTTTATCATCAAGCTCAACGAATCAGTTGGACACTAAACCCCAGTAACTATTCTTATGGCTGTCGCACTATTGTAATGGGACCAACCGATGAACTAATAAGCAATTTGGTCAGATGTCCTATAAGAACTAAAAGAACTAATAAGGTGAACTAGTTTACTGACCGAATTGTACTAGTTCGGAGCGATCTCTTTAGTGACCGAATAGACACAAGACTTCCACGCAGGCAAAGTCGCGGGTAGAAGCTAGTATTTTATAATTATCTAAGTATCTGTATTCTTTTATCGGTTAGACTGAGCCGACCCGAATATAGATGGAAAAAGCCTAGGAGATTGATGTTGACGTTAGTTAAGGCACACCGATAAGTGATCTTAGAACTGACAGCGATGACGAATAAAAAATACTAACAAGTTTTATTGTAGCAACACTAATAGAACACAACGGTACTTGACAGAATCAATAGCGGGTTATTATAGCTACATCATACGACTTAAAATGGGGAAGAAGAAAGAAATAACATTTATTTGACAGAGACACGTGCAAACAGACAAGATGTAGGCATCGCAACTAGCCATCTGTGTAAACCGTCGTTAATGGTCATTTATGTTTTCGCCTCGCGACTTTGTCTGCGTGGAATTCAAGACTGGGTCCGACTTGGATAAAAAGTAGCCTATGTGTTATCTATCTGTGTGCCAAATTTTATCCAGATCCATTCTAGCGTGAAAGAGTAACAAATATCCATACATCCATACTCACAAACTTTCACGTTTATAATATTAGTAAGGATAAGGATTTTCAAATGATAGTTATTAAATAATTATTTTCTCATATGGAAAGAAATATTGAAATTTCTACAGAAATTTATTCAGTAGATACTTTATCGTATGGTGACTAAAGTAACAACATAAAAAAATAGATTCTAAACCGACGGTTTACGATAGCAATAGTTACAAGTTATCATTTATGTGTAAGCAATTTAATTAGGTATTTAAAAATATATATGGCTTTACCGTTACAGCGAGTGTTGTGGACGAAAGTAATTTACATCGGCTTTCATATTTTACGGCGCATTGCATTCAATTTGATCAATCAATTAATTGAACTGCTGTTTAATATTGCAGTGGAAACAATCCGCGGGCAACAAACTGCGGTAATTACTGAGCCGTACCAAACAATACAATAAATTTGAATATGCTTATCAAATATACGAATGTTAAAACCTAATTAATAGGACTTTGAGGTGGTTGTGGTTGAATGAATGACAAGTAAACACCGGATCTATTATACCTAGTACAGATAGCATTTGTCCCGTTAGGTCTTGGGTGCCATACCTATGGCAGTCGTTATGGGAAGATAGAAATCAGAAAGTGAGACTACCAGTTTTTTTTTTGCTTTATTTAAGCGTTACCGTACCTAGATGGGAATCGCTCCTGATTATACTGGAAAGTCTCACACAAATATTGGGAAATGGTCAGCCCTGGATAATGTCAATGGTTGGTGATTGACAGAATCTAATTCTAAATTCAAACGAATATTGTTGATATACCGGTCTTCGAATTTCTCCAATTTTTTTTTTAAAATACAAAGCTTTTATACATCCTGCGGATTTAATGTCATAGCCACATTCTCTGCCAGTCAACCTATACTCGTAGGTCGGATAGAGAAAGAAATGTATGATAAATTATTATCCAGCTTAATTAAATGCGATAGGATAACGACTGGATATTTAACCCTATTACGATAATTCATTATTTTATACGGCTACGTGGAATGTGTGCGTAGCCAATAAATTAACGTTTTAAACATGTTTAACAAGTTTGCGGTTGCAGTATTATTTATTATTTCGAGTTGGGAGCTCGTAATAAATATTACATAATAATACTCTTTGTTTATCTTGTACCGTTTCTAATTGTTCCACTGTTGTTTTCATATTTAAAAAAAAACCCCATAAGGGTTCCTTACATGGTACGTAATATTTTTTTTTCTCTGACAATGAATATGACATTCTTAAATTGTGAAAGTGTATCAAAAGCATACGAAAGTAAAAGGAAACTCATGGATCTTATGTTTTGTCTGCAGGAAACTGCAGAAGTATGCGTGGGCACATCGGTGGGCACCATCACGGAGCCGGACTGCCTGGGCCCCTGCGAGCCTGGTACCTCGGTCACGCTGGAGGGCATCGTGTGGCACGAGACGGAAGGTGGTGAGTTGTTACTAGCGCACGAACGCAATGCACAGTAGCGCGCTCATCCCATACATCTGCACGCTTATGCACGCCTGGTACACGTTCAAGCTTTGCGATACATCATCATGTCGTTTAGTTTCTGATACATCATTATTTTTTCAGTTTGAATCATTATCATCATTATAATCCATGATAATAGTTAATTCAATACAATAAAAAAATATATACAAAGTACATTGACTACAATACATATTCGCAAGATATTAATTATTTCCTAGACAACGATATGGTACAAAAAGTTTGTATATTATTGTATAACTTTTTTGTCGCTTTGATTGACTAACTAAAGTAACGCAATTCCCGGCTGTTTCAGGTTTAGTCTCAACATTTTAGTTTTTGTTGATCAACCTAACAAAGAGCTCTATGAACCTTATCTTGGTTCTATTCTATCTATTTAGCTGTTAAAATCTGACTATCAGCAGTGGTATTCGTAAAAAAATTAACTTTACTATTTAGCTTGGTGTACCTAGTGTATTAATATCTACTAATATTTTTAAATAATATATAGGTACAAAATTTCCATATTTTAATGGTTAGACCCAAATATTAATTACGGTAAAGGTGTAGGATAGGTTATAAACTAACAGTTTGTTTATTCTATACCTTGCATCTAATTATGATGAAACAGGTCAGTTTTTGTGCAAAAAAAAAACAAAAGAGGCATTGCAACGGCACAGCTAGTTAAAGCACAGATAAAATAATAGGAAAGGAATAAAAAACTCCATCGATTGATTTAGAACACTGTATGAACTTTTTCTAAGAAGACGACCGCACTTCGCAGCGATGAAAAGGACTTGGTGCTGTTCTTGACGGTCTTAAAATAAGAATTATTCCTTAGAATTTATGAAGACTTAATAAATTCGGAGAAATAAGGTTTTGTAAAAACATCGCCGGATATTTTAGGTCAGAAAAATATTTATGTTTCCGGATATTAAATTTTATCACTGATTTTTATTTACTAAAATAAGTTTGTGTATTTACTTGAATCATTGATGTTGAAAGATAGAATAAAAAAGTATTTTATAAATAACATACCATCACGCCTGTATTCCCCGAAGGGTTAGGCAGAGGCGTACTAATGTACACCCACAGTTCGCCGGTATGTTTAGGTCCCATGTAATAGGGGGCGAGCCTATTGCCATTAACCGGGCACAAATCCAGACTCCGAGCTGCTACTGAGAATTTCATAGAAAAACCCAATAACACTTTGCTCGAACAGAGATCGAACCCAGGACCTCTAGCGTAGCAGTCGCGCTTGGGACCACTAGACTAATGAGGCAGTTTATAAATGTTGACTAATAAAACCTAGCTCGGACTCACTTGAGGGCTCAAAATATACATAAAAGCGTGTCATTAACATCAATATAAAAATAATAAAAGCGTCCATAAAGCATATAATTAAGTAGTTCACTTACAGAAGCAATATTAATTTATTTACGACACCTGGCTCGGTGATTATGATTACCGATAGTACGTCTAAATTTTTTTAAATCGCTCGTCACTCGTATTTCATGATGGCCATAATCGTCTCGTCCTTTCACAGTGTACACTTTTTTATAAGTCACAATTCCCAACTGGCTATTAATATTAAAATATTCACAGCGCACATAAAACAGTGGAGTCAATGAGACTCCCCACATAATTACTGGGCGCTTATTAGCCGGAGATAGCATCGCAGAATATTTAATAATCTTACCGAGCCGAACCGATACGAGAGCCTTTACACCTTTTATGTTCTCCTGGTCATAAAATGCCCGGCAACTCTTTAGAATAAGTAAATAATGAATTCCAAAATGGCCGGAAATCTCGTTCATTTATTTACATTATGTTTACGGTGAAATCAATTATCATTGCGAGTGAATAGGTACTTCTTTACAAATATATTCCCTCGTATTGTATTTTCGGTATTTAGACATTTATGTTGAAGTCAGCACTTTCACAAAACAATAGAATCGAACAAAGGTTGCGGATAATGTATGAGCGCTTGTTTAATTTGTTGTCATGATTTATTTTATTCCCAACATTATTATGGGAGGGTAAATTTAATGCTTATCCATAAGATGTGGTCGTCCATCATTAAGATAAAAATAAAACAGAACAATGTAATACGAGCACACGTCCCGAGCGCCATTAGAGGGACCAGGACTACGCGCAACACAATGCCGCTCCCCCGTAGCCGCTCGTAATTATTATAAAACACGATAATAAATCACCATCTGCTCGCTTCTGTTGCCACTTTCCAAATTTATCCGGCCGGTGGACGCGAGCGGGGAGAAGGCCCGCGGGGGAGGCAATTCACGCCCTTCTTCTTCAAGCTTATTTATTTTCGGCTAATGGCGCCGAGGAGCTTACGGAAATTAAATACTGTTTACAGTTCTGACTCCAACCGCGTTAATAATTTTATTACGGGATCACGTTTAAATTAATTTAGTTTTATCAAGTTTCCTCATTCACTTACATAAGGAGGCGGCAACTGCTCTCTGAATAATTACGAGTATGTCTACGTCGAACGGTGCGCTGGTGCCCGGCTACCGCTCAAAAAATGTCCTCAGAGACAGGTTTAAGAGGCTCACTTGTAAGTTGTACACTCTGTACGTGCTAACAATTAAGCGGAGGCCTCGCTACCCAGTACCTCCACACCGCGCTGCATTCCATTCCACTAATTAGTGGATGTATTTTAATATTTATGCTTCGTTTTCGAGTTTCGGTTTTATGTCTCTTTTATGAAGCTTATTATGGAGCATTTTGTATCTGACACATAATAACCCCAAACTTTTTGTTGTGAGAAACATGTTAAACAAGTTTTATCTCTCAAAGTGTGCATTTGTGTGCACAGCACTTTTAAAAGAGTGAAGTTTACTTTAGCAGGTCGGCACTCGGCGGCATTGAATGGATGTAAATGAAATCGCCGGAACTTTGTTTGTCTCGGTGTGGGAAACAATGGGCAAGTCTGATTAGTGCCGTGCTCGGAGTCTCGGACCAACGCGACGCTCATACCGTGGCCCTCGGTATGAGCGCTCGACACCCACACGGCTATTTTGTGTTATTAACTCAATCGATTTAGTCGACAAAAGAATGCTGTAGGTGAAAAATAAAACAATCAAGTTTGGGTTTTTTGTTAAAACATGCCTACAAAGCACGCGATATTATTAAATATAGCGTGACTTAATTTAATCTCAAAGTTTAAGATTAACTTTATAGTATGACTTATACAAATATTGACGTAGGTAGAGATTTCTGAGCGAGGAAGTTAGCTGGGGGTGTTGTGAACAAAGCGGGCGGGCTGGGGCAAAGTGGGGGCGAGGGCACGACAACTATTAGGCTGTTGATTACCGCGGCCGAGGTGTAATTAGCACCACCTAAATGAACCTATTTCAGCTCGCCGCTTTCCTGGTAAAATGATTCTGACTTCATCTACGATAGCCGGCTAATCTTTGGTATAAAATGTGGGATAGGTAGAGGCATTTTATGTTGTGATGTTTATACTCATTTATATTAGAGCGAAAGTTGAATAAATTAATATTTTTGAAAATCTGCATACAACACATATACACAACATAGGTTACTATTGACAATCAACTTTTTAATCTTTGTTTTAAATAGGTTAACTTACCCAAAAGAGGATTTAAAACTGCAGACCAGTGTGTAAATCAAGCTGAGTGCTGGTGCTAAAAAACTGATGTTATTATCTGTCACTGACACTATAGATAGAAGATTGATTGAGGCGAGACCAATCTATAACTATAATAACATTGTAACAGGCTGATTTCTGTACATTATAGATATTAAAGAAAAACTAATATGGGGGGGTCTTTATTAGAGCAACAGAAGCCAAAATATTTTTTTTTAGAATTTTGTCTGTATGTTTGTAACAGCAACTAGTGACATTATAAAAATAGAAAATATTTTAATTGAGAATTCATTTTCATTATGAAATCCTCAGAAGATCGCTTATATTTTTCTGCTACAAATAAAATATAATTGTTGTAACATGTTCTAGTAAATACTCCACCTAGTATGACAAAAACCTTTATGGACAAGCTGTTTTAACTTCGTTTCCCCCTGTCGTTAACAGCGTAACAAGTAGGTAGGCACAGGCAACACGCGGTCGAGCCATTAGTGACGTTCCAACAAATCGAAACGATTACACGCAGGCAAACAGTGCCCCGACGATATCTAATTTAACTTTTCCGTGACCGGTCGCCCATATTAACAATTTACAAGGGGATTTCACCCCTAAATAATAAAAGTGTGGAGCGCGCCCAACGATTTCCTCTAGGAAGTTGCGAGCACCATCTGCTAGGATCTACTTTTTAAATATTTCTGACAGCGGTATTCCGTTTTATTAGTTGGCTACGTACTATTTTTTCCGTATTTGTTCTTTCTTTATGACTCCTGTTTTATATTCACAGTTCGCATTGCGGTTTTTTTACTAAAGAATTTATGTGTAGCGTGTGAACGTTATAAATGATTTACACGTTCACAATAGAAAGCAAACACGAGATTTAAAACATAAATAACCGTAGACAAAGTGGTAGTATAGAGCGGTTGTTCATTAATAAACTAATCATCGCCTGCATTGTGTCATTAGTCACAGATCACGTCTCCTCGTTACAATAACTCCACCATTTTATGCTAATGGCTTATAGAGAAATGCTTTATATGTTCATTGTTTTGTGGAACAATAAATAATAAACGCTGAGTTATGAAGGACCCACATTATACGGGTCACTTATCATATCAGTCTTGTTATGTGATTTAGATTTGTTTTTCTACGAAACAACTTTATTTTTGAAGCTCGCTATCAATTTATTTGGGACCTTGACCATGTTGAAATGTTTTTGGAAGTTAATGGAGTGTTTTTAACTCCGACCAATGAAAAGGCCGACGGAATTGTAAACATATAAAATGATTTAATAACAATAATGTGGGGTCATTTTAGTCATATTACATAATATAGAAAAATAAATTGTCTATTATACATATTTTCTGGCATCCAACCAAATGTTGCGCAGATGTAGCGCAAACGATATTTTACTGATGTCTGATTGATATCTTCATAGAAATCAAAATATATATTTATATTGTTTTCATGGGGATATAAATAATATGGGTACACACGACAACACTTCAAGCTAGGTATATCTAGTTGCACTACAAAAATCACAGCTATGACAAGGGAATACGGGCGCACTAAAGGGTAACCTGTGACCCCATGTGCACACACACATTAAGTTTACAGGTCTTAATATGAAAAGTTAATAAAAAGTCCAATTAATATTCAAGTTTTCTTCAAATACTAATATTAAATAACAAAACAAGGTCAGAAAATCTTACCTCGCCTTTATGTAAAGCGTAAATTGTTATTTTTTATTGGCCAGAGATTAAAAACTTCTTGTTTGTTTGCGGTGAACCCGTATCAATGCCTTTGTTTCATTATAAATATTTTAAACGAAGTTTTTTGAGGTGTAACAACGAGTTATTATTGTTGGTTTAATGTTGAATGTATTTCGTCCTCTATTTTATTTTAGCGTTGAATCTAAAGTATTTTTTATTATGGTAATTAAATATTAAAGTCTATCACAAATTCATAATGCTGACTATTGCATCCACAATGACGACCAACGGACGGTTCTGGGCGTAATCACCATTTTGTGCAAATGTGTTATTAAAAAATGGTCGCCTCGTGCCAGTTACAACACATCTGCGTTTGTAGTGGTGCGCATTTATACTGTAAATCTAAAATAATCCCAGCATAATATCACCACTACTCTCATAAATCAAATTTTGATTGTAATTTACTAACAATGGCATTTTACGCGTCACAAATTAAAATATTTGCCGCAAACGCAAACAACGTTTGCGTGTGTTCGTACCCAAATATATTGAAAGCGAGTTACGGATGTAGTATAAAATATAATACACAGTTGTTTACTATCGTTAATGTAGTTGTGTATGTTTACCATGTGTCTTTGTCAGTACAGTAATGTAAACTTCTTGAATGTACATCATAAATTCCTGCAGCGCGCGCGGCCAAGCTATAAAAATGTATTAATATGCTGCAAACAATGTTAGTAGTATGTGAGATCATAACTTATGAGACGCTCACTGTGCGGATGCTATGAAATTGTAGTTGGCAGCCGAGAAATATGGCGCACTGCCGTAATGGAACCTACTTTACAATATAAAACCAAACACAAATTTGATAAACTGAACGACAGATCAACATTTATGTACGTCCAACGAAGTCCGATTATATTTACGACTTTAAAAAATATACACTTATTTAAAATTCAACGAAACCGCTACATAAAATCGAGTCAACGAAAAAGCTCGCCAGAGATTAAAAAGGGATTGTCCGGGACTCTCACTTTCATCTCAATTTGTTACTCTTGTTTACGAAAAACATTTTGAGGACAAAGAGGAGATTAAATCGCTCTGAATTACAATAAGGTCCTGGATCTCGTTTGGTGCCCTATAAATTCACAATGAACCGTTATTTGTTTGTACAATAAAAATTGCGATACCGGAATATCCTTTAGAAGCAAAAAAGTGTCGCGAATAGAGGGGTGAAATTGATTAATTAAATTTACATAAGTTGGCACGCTAGCGTGATAAGCGGGCGAGGTAACGTGACGCGGGGTGCGGTGCGGCGCGGCTAAATATGCGGCGAAGTCACGTCCGCGTCCGCGCCGCGCGCCGTCTCCTGCATCCCCAATATGCAAATGAGTGCTCCCGCGTGACAAATTGGATCCGAGGCTGCCGTCGCCGCCGATAACTTCACTGCACCAATTTCGTTAAAGCCGTATCTTGTTACACAGTTTAAAACTAATCCATTACACGTTCGACAGAACACGTATACAAGAAGCCATATATATAACGTTTCGTGATATTGTTACAGGTGTACTAGTAGTCAATGTGACGTGGCGAGGGAAGACTTACGTAGGAACATTACTGGACTGCACGCGACACGACTGGGCGCCACCGCGGTTAGTATTTATGCGACTGTGCGTTCAAAGCTAATGGACACGAGGAGAGAATACTAATGCCCTCGGGAATAACGCGTTGCGAGCTCACAAGAAGTGCTTCAATCTGTTACACCACTGTATAATAGACGTATTCGGTCACGTATTTGTAAAATGACTCACAAAAACGTGAACAGAAATTTCTGAATAGAGAATAACACCCGGAATACGTTTTCATAAATAATGACGCTATTGATATTCATGTACCACGAGTTTAGCGTTTCAGTATCAAGCCGTATAACGTTTCACGCATTATTAAGTTTCATTTATATTTCCATAGATTTTGCGATTCTCCAACGGAGGAGTTGGATGCACGGACGCCCAAGGGTCGCGCGAAACGTGGCCGCGGCGCTGCGCCCACCGACATGACAAACTTTACTGAGACACGATCTTCAGTACACAGTAAGCTACGCAATGGTGGCGCAAAAGGACGAAGAGCATTGCCTTCTCCGACACCTTTCACACCCCCCAGACCTGACTCGAAAAGAAAACGCACTTCGGAAGCGGAGGAACGACCTCCAACGCCGAAGGCTAAACGTCCGCTTCCCACACCGTCTTCCCCTCCCCCTGATCCCGTCCTCCTCGAATGTCCAGAGCCGAACTGCTCCAAGAAGTACAAGCATGCGAACGGGCTCAAATATCACCGGTCGCACGCACATGGTTCACCCGATGATGATGATAAGGACGGCTCTAGTTCGGAACTGGAGGAGCCGGCGGCAGAACCTGGTTCGCCAGCGCGCCCGCCGTCAGCCCCGGCCACGCCTGCGACGCCTGTTAAATCACCCACACCAGCAAAATCTCCGGATGCGAAGGTTGATAAGTCACCGGAGAAGTCTCCAGAGAAGCCCGAGGCGGAGGCGGAATCGCCGCAACAGCCTCGTTTCGCTGAAGAGTTTGTGTCGTCATCAGAGCCACCTACGCCGGCAGACCGGCCGCAGACGCCGCCACAGCCTCCAGCCACACCACCTGATGCACTGCCCACGCTACAACCTACACAATTTAAGGTTAATATGAAATGCAACATCTTATTATATCCTTTCTATCATCAGGTTTTCAAAATAAAACATGCATCCCCGGCATTTGGAAGGAGTATTGCAGTATGCAGAATCTCATGAGTTTGTCAAATAAATATAAATAGGACCAGAAATTGCCTATCCTGATACACTATCTGTATTGTATGTATGTGTTGTAACTTGGTTGGTGATTTGGTTTTAGTCTTAATGATAGTTCTTCGTGGAATCACATAGGTCCTAGAGCACAAATAACCCAATTAGTGGATCTTTATATGTGAATCTTTATTTGACTGCCTCATTAGCCTAGTGGAACCAAGCGCGATTGCTACGCTAGCGGTCCTGCGTTAGATTTCCAGGTCGATCAATGTGTTATTGGGTTTTTCTATGAAATTCACAGTAGCTGTTCGGAGTCTGGCATTTATGCCCGGTTATCAATAGGCTCGCCTCTATTACATGGGACTTAAACATACCGGCGAACTGTGGGTGTACATTGGTATACCTCTGCCTAACCCTTCGGGGAATACAGCCGTGATGGTATGTATATTATAGACTTGGCTAGGCTCCTGAATTAGAGATACAAATGAACTAGCTTTTCTAACAATTAAGCAGCTCAATGAGCTCTTTGGCTGATTGAGCCAAAGAGCTGATTGAGCGGTGTGGTTCAGTCTCAGTGAATCGCCAGCCAGCTGACAATGTAATGCTCGATCTTCCCGAATCAACGACGAACAGAGAACGTTTAAGAATGACGTCATAGCGCTTTTGATCAAAAGATCTTTTCTTTTTATGGGATAGGGGGGCAAACGAGCAGAAGGATCGCCTGATTGTAAGCGATTACCGCCGCCCATGGACACCCGCAACCCGCAACACCGAAGGAGTCACATCCGTGGCCGTGGTACCACTCCGGTCGAGTCGTCTCACGTGGCATGGCTCTCCCACGTAACAAACTTTCTTTTCAATGAGCCGTTTTCGCATGTAAGTTATATGTGTGCAGGTGAAGCCGCGTTCAGCGCTAATGGGCGAGGAGCGCAAGTCGACGGAGTCTCCAGTAGAGGAGTCGCCGGGCAAGCGGCGCGCGCGGCGCTCGCCGACGCCGGGCGTGCGCTCGCCGGCGTACTCCGACATCTCGGACGACGCCGCGCCGCCCGACGCGCCGCCTGACGACCCTACGCATAGACCATTCCCCGTTTATCATCAGGTAACTTGAGGATATTTGAATACGTCGAGCTATATAGTTGCACAACAAAAACCGTTGTTACAGCGGAATACGCTCGGTCCAAAGGGCAAGCTTGATGTGTCATGACCTACCTCATCTCTGTAATAAATCGGTAATTCAAACACAATTTAATCAATCTTTTTGTGATTTTTTTTTGCATTTTCCATGCTAAGATTATTAAGTTATTTAATAGTAAAGGAAAAAATTCAATCGCGGGCAGGATTCGAACCTGCGTCTTCTGGTTTGATATACCAGACGCTCTGACCTCTAAGCCACCGCGAACCCTACCCACATGATTGAAATTTTGCCTTCACATTCTGAATTTGCGTCATAAGCTTTAGGTCCGATCCAAGTACAATCTGACCAAACTACTAATACAAACATGCATAACTACGTAATGTACATGTTTCGTCACCAACCAAAATTCGCGTAGGTCTTGTGGAATTGTTGTAATGAAAGAAGAATAAATTAACTGTGTCCTAATCTCCTATATGTAACTAGAATATTAACTAAAGGTTAAACGGTAAAATATAAGTATCGATGAATTCTAGAGGCAGCAATAGAATATCTTCTATACAATCTAACACTGGCTGACAGATAAAATACGTAATATCTTAAACCAAGGGTTATTCTAAAAACCTTTGCATCTACAACAATGAGATTAAAAGATAATGTCTTTGGTCTAGACTAGACCAATGGTTCCCAACCTTTTTAAGGACCAGGGACCACTTTAATTTTATTGATGTTAGCAGGGTTACAGTAAAATAAACTGCGTGAATCTGAAATTAAAAATTATTATAAACAAATAGCTAAAAGTATCTTCTTGTGATTTTTTTTGCATTTTCCATGCTAAGATTATAAAGTTATTTTAGTAAAGGAAAAATTCAATCGCGGGCAGGATTCGAACCTGCGTCTTCTGGTTTGATACACCACATCTCTGGTGTATAAATAGCTAAAAGATTTAAATAAAAAGGGTTAGCTTAACATAATTTATTAAAAAGCATAGGATAATATCATAGGACAATAACAAAATGACTAACATTGACATTTCGCACAGGAGTTCTAGTTCCTCTATATTTCTATAGAAGACCTAGCTATAAATTAAAAACGAAATTAAAGATGTACTGTTATTTCAGTTCTACGGTCAGCCGTCATACATGCCGCCTTCGCACCCTCCACCCGTGCCACCCCAGACTTCCGACAAGGGCAAAGAGGACCTCTCCAAAGGAGATCCCAAGGGTGACCTAAAAGTAAGTGCAGATTGCTTAGAGTTCATAACTGAGATTAGTAAATAACTGACGATGATTCTTAGCTGTCAGATTTTTATTTATTATGCAGACATGATACAGATATAGGTAACTGTTCGATTTTTATTTTACACTAGCTTTTGCCAGCGACTTCGTCCGCGTGGAATAGTTACTTTGTTCCCTAGTTCTTCGCCCGCGGTTTCACCTGCGTTGCCCCGTTCCTAAGGGTTGTAGCGTTACGCGTTAGCGTTTAATCACTCATTTTCCCAACATTTCCCTTCACTGCTCTGCTCCTATTGATCGTAGCGTGATGAAAAGTATACTATAACCTGTGGTTTGGGCTGTGCGTTGATATATCACTATGTCAGTCAGTCAGTCACCTAACGTAAGAGTAGACAAATATAATCAGAAAGCTCCGAACTGCTAAGCTATCGGGAGTTACACGTGTTATTGTGAGTCAACCATAAAAGATAGACATTTGCTGTCGTGGAATATTTTTTATATAATTTTAAGGAGAACATTTCCGTCATACATGATTTCTGTGTAGCTTTAACCATTAAGGCTGCACACGCGACGGAAGCTTAAAAAATGGAGTAAGTTCTCCGGTTTTCCCAACATTCCCCTTCACTGCTTTGCTCCTATTGATCGTAGCGTGATGAAAAGTATACTATAACCTGCCCAGGAGTATGAAGAACAATTGTACCAAGTTTCGTTGAAATCCGTCGAGTGGTTTTTGTTTCTATAACGAACATACAGACAGACAGACAGACAGACAGACAGACAGACAGACAGACAGACAGACAAAAATTTTACTGATTGCATTTTTGGCATCAGTATCGATCACTAATCACCCGCTGATAGTTATTTTGGAAATATATTTCATGTACAGAATTGACCTCTCTACAGATTTATTATAAGTATAGATTATGTTACTTTTTCTTGAATTATCGAGCCCTGTCACCTGACCAGGTCCGTCATAAGATGCTCTAGGCCATTCAAAGGCTCTTCCAAGAGCCCCGGAATGACCTAGCATACAATAACAAAGTTTGGGGCTTTTTAAGAAAGTAAAAAAACCGGGAACGAAACTATGATACTTTATTATAGACCCCCTAAAAAAAACGACTGAACTGAACTGTACGTTTCGAGTCTCGTAAATCTTTATTTATTATATTTTTTTTGTCTTGTAGGACGGCAAACCAGACAACGGGCCTCAAAAAGTGTTACCTCAGCACTTTTACCCGTACAACTACGTTCCTAACTTCCCTTACAACGTGGAGGCGGGGGCTCCGCCGCCCGGGCCACCTTTAGAAGACAAGGGTAAAGACAGTGACCGCTCCAAGACTACCCCAAGTCCACTGGACAAGAGCAAGCAACAGAGACCGCCGGATGGCAAGGAGAACCCCGCGCGGCCCAATGACAACCATCAGATATTGAAGGAGAGCATTGAAATGAAGGCGCAGATGGGCCCCTACGCCTTCCAGAGACCACCGCATGCGAGGGAAGAGGAATTAAGGAGGTGAGTTTCAAAATATTGTACGATTTTTCTTTTAATTTTGTATAACTGTTATCCGGACTTAAATTTCAGACATTTTCACCTAATTACACTTGTTTGTATGATTTATACATATAACACTTATATATATAACACTTTTGGTCAAAATAATATTTTTTAGCTAATATTTTTAATGCATATGTTTGCATAGTTATTAAAAATCTTGTAATCAAAATCATACCAATTAATTTTCTGATTCCGTAGGAGAATATTAGTAATTCTATAATAATATTAATATATACGATAAATAATAATTTTAAATGTGAAGACATCTGCTGCCATGTCTAATTTACTTCCTCTGTCATGTTAATTAAAAAGATTATCGCTTCCGTTTTCAGATATTACATGAGTTTAGATCAGAGAAGAAAAGAGGGAGGTAATGATTCAAAACCTCCAGGGCTGGCGGCGGGGGCGAGTGGCGGCCCAGGGGGGCCGGGTGGCGCCGGGGGCCGCCCGCCGCCGCAGCCCGCACACAAGCAGCCCCCCAAAGACAAGGACGATAAACCCAAAGAGGACGTAAAGGTAACTAATTGTAGAAGGATATCATGGTTGGTAGATGTTCGGTATTTATCGAAATAGACAAGTTTTTATACTCGTCTGGTCTAAACAAGTTAATACCGGATATCCACTATGTTAAATAATTTAGCTAGCTTCGTAATTCTAACGCCCGCCATGTTTTCTATCTAGCCAATGCGCCAACCATGTATGATAGCGTGAGATCGTCGTAACGCCGCCGGTAGCCTTTCCCCAACCTCGTTGGGGGTCGGCTTCCTGCCTAACATAACCTAATTTTAGACGGAGCAACTGCAGCCTGACGTGAACTACCCAACATATGGAAGAAACCGATACCCCAAGGTTAGCAGACTTTTAGGATCGTATTGTAGAATGGTCCTTGGGACTCTAATGTCAGTTCTCACTGTATACGTCATATAAACCACTTACGCAGGGCTTATCCGTTTAAGTGCGATTAAAAACAGTCCTAAGTCCCAATTAATTAATGACGCGAATTCTGAATGACTTGGAAGGATAAGGTTTGTATGTAAAAGTCATTTTTTTTCTCGTATTAGTGATCGGTTTGTTATGGAAAGTTGGTTAGTATGACGGAGAGACTACATAAAAAGATAAATCGGTTTACTAAGAAATATGGTTCTACAGCCGATTATACTTCACATAAACATCATAAAACATTCAAATAATATGCAATATTATTATCTTGGTCAGATATAAGCGAAAATAGTTATTAGAATTTTAAATTCTCACCCCAGAGAATGTTCTCTCAACCCATCACTATTACGAATATAATTATTAATTATATAACTTTATGAATAGTCAACTTCTCAGGCTACAACCTAATGTCCGATATTAAGCACTGTTATCTTTGTTCCAGGTGAAACAGGAGGGCCAGAAGCCGACGACAGAGACGCAGGGCCCCCCGCCGCCGCCTACGTCGCAGTACTACCTGCCGCCGTACATGCAGGCGCCGCACTACGGGGCGCTGCCGTTCGACCCCGTGTACCGCGCGCCGCTGAGCCCCATGCTGGTGAGCGGGTTCGGCGGCGGCTGGACCGTGCCGCGCTATCACGCGCCCGAGGACCTGTCGCGCCCGGCCGGCGGCGCCAAGCTCGACCTCATGCCCGGTGTGGGCGGGCCCGGCGGGGGACACGGCCCCAATTTTGCGTATGGTGGCGCGCCCCATAAAATCCATGAGTTGCAGGTTGGTTTATTTTAACAGAAATGTGATATTATATAATTTGTTGCATTCGGTTTTGTTGAGATACTTTTTTGTATAGAACTGCAAGTCTTTAACTAAAAGAACGCTGAGAAATAAACTACATTACATCGCCACCGGCAAATATCCAGAAATGAAAAAAAATTAACTTAGCTGTATAATTAAGTCCTTCCATAATTGAACGAGCTCTGAGATTTGAATGAACAAGGCCATTTCAGACATTACCCTAGATCGTGCCACTCACATATAAGTGTGTTCTTCCATGCCTGCACTTTAAAAGAGACCATGATTCTGTGAGTTTGTTTCGGTGTTTCTTCTCGGAGGTCGTCAGTTAGAAAATGCCGAAGCCATTAGGCTGTAAGAAAGCCAAACCTTGTAAAAGTATCTCTAAAGATCTACTTGCAGAACAAATATCATATCATTTCTTAAAAAATTGGGAAATGTAGAAATTATGGTTGTTGCATTTTGGATGTCAGGAAACTTGGAGGGAACTAATATCTACTATTACGTGACACCATGTACTTAGTAGTCGTATAACGTGCAAATAAAAGTTACACTACACTTGTCCTTTGGTTTGCCATCTGGTATGGATGGGAGTTTTACTTGCCAGTATTAGTTGCCAGATTTTAGAGTTCATTGTTCACACCATTTATATCAAAAGAGTGCCCATCGAATTTCTTGCTGAATTCTTCTCTATAGGAGGCTTTTTGAAACGTGCAACTAGAATCATAACATTTCATAGACGTTTGTAAAAGCTTATTTGAAATAAAAAATGCGTTATGTAGTACTACATTACCTGAAATAACAATGCGGTGTGAAGTTAGCCATTGCGAATAGCTGTACAGCTCACAGTCACCAAAAATCGTATAAATTTAATATAATTTTCGTATACACTCATTTTTTAAAAGCGCCTCAATTAGATTCTTTAATCCTAATAAACCACTTAAAAGACATAACATTTTTATTCCAATGAGAAGTGAAAGTGAAGTCCTTACATATAAATAAATGCATTTCAAATTTACATTTTCAAATTACGCTCTTACATAATCAACCCATTATACTGTCCCATTGCTGGGCACGGGTCTTCTCTCAGAATGAGAGGGATTAGGCTATAGTCCACCACGCTGGCCTAGTGCGGGTTGGCAGACTTCACACGCCGTCGAGAAAATTTCTCAGGCATGCAGGTTTCCTCACGATGTTTTCCTTCACCGTTTAAGCGCGTGATAATTAACTATTTAATACGCACATGACTTCGAAATGTCAGAGGTGCGTGCCTTAGGTTCGAACTCGAGACCTTTGACTTGGCAGCCCAACGGTCATACCACTAGGCTATCACTGCTTTTAATTACGCTCTTAATTTAATGAAAACACTGGACGTTTTTCGCAGTAGACGCCATATTGCTCTCATAATCGTTTATAATTTAAAAATGAGTTATTATTCTACTTATCGTTGGTGTGCTGTTCCTGAATGCATAATATAATGAAAATAATAAAAGTACAAAGCCTATATAGACGCTGATCAGTTAACACTTTTTAGTTTACATAGCCGTATGACGTAATAATATGGCGGCTTCTATTTCATAGTGTTATGAAACACATAACAAGAAAATGAAAACTGAATTTAATTTTAAAATTTATTATGTTGTTTTATGAACTAAAACTAACATTTTCCGACTGCTTTTTGCCTAAGTTATCTCAATAATATATTTTTAGATTTTTTCTTACCTATATAGAGTAAAATACCCTATAGATAAACCTCCTATTACTTAGTCTGACTATGATGATTGATGAACTGTATCGAAATAAGTAAAGACAATATTGACAAATTCGAAATAATAACTGTCTTCACACCAACTTTTTATACTTATTAAAATTTACTACGGCAAAACCACTTGCGGATAACTTCAGACGCGCGTTGTTATTTCGGGTGTACTGTAGTAGAGTATCGTTATAACAGTGTATGTCGTGTCGTGTACAGGAGCACGCGAAGTCCCCGGCGAGCTGCAAGCCGCGAGCGGACGCGCCCAAGGAGTGCGCCGCGCCGCGCTCCCCGCCGCCGCAGCGCCACGTGCACACGCACCACCACACGCACGTCGGACTCGGATACCCGCTCTACCCGCCGCCATACCCCGGTACACACACACACACACACACACACACACACAAGCACACACACACACACACACACACACACTCACGCACACCACTACATCACTATTAAATTTGTACATTATTTTGAGTTACAAGGTTTATTTGACAAAGTCCCCACACTGCTATTCTCGCCTATCACACTATATTACGAAGACATTAATAATACTAAGATAAAACAAAACCATACACCTTCAGTTAAATAACTTAATTTTCATTATTTTTATTTGGGGTTTTTCTTGATTTCACAAGTTCACATTCCTTTACTTTCTTGCCCATCATCTTTTAGGCTTTGTTGATTTTATGTTGTTTCTACCTTATTTTCGATTACGTCCACTCTACACCCCTCGGGCTAGCGACCGCGCTCGGTCGCTAATAATTTGATGTGCTTGGTTGCAGGGGCCCGATAGCACACGACGGACGAGCGGGCGAGCCCCGCCCGACCCGTCTAGCTATCTGTAGAGAGATGATAGTCGAGGGTAGACAATCAAACAGAGACAGTAATGGAAGATTATGTTTTGCAGCGGCGGCCGTGCTGGCCAGCACGCAGGCCGTAGTCAACTCGTTCCCGACGCCGCCCAAATGAGAGAGACGCCATGACGTGTAGTGAGCTGAGCCAGGCCCGAGAGCCGCCGCATAGCGCCGGCGCCGGCGCGATCGCTGCGCCGCCATGCGGCATCGCGCGGACTTATGTGACGCCCGAGCCGCGCCGTCGCGAACGAACTATGATTCGAAACTTATTCTCTATGCCAGTAGCCATAATTTAAACACTGTGATCTCGCGTAACCCACAAATGTGTATGTGATGTGCGCTTTGAATGTTATAGAATGTGTCCGGACCGATAGTTACCTTTTATAGTTGAAGTGTGTTGTGTTATCGAAGACTCCCCGATGGATGTTGTGAACGTTGAGTGTAGCGGAGCGCGCGGGGACCTGCGCGCGCCCGCTGTGTCTACTTTGTTTTCTATGTTACTAGTGGAAGCACAAACTAGTTTTGTACATATTAGTGTTATGTGTAAAGTACCCTACGATTGTTAGTGTTCCATAAGGGTTATTATGTAATATAAACATCGAATTTTCCGATTCTCCCCGTCTGGGCATTGTACTGATGTTTGAAGCCCCGTGTCTAAAATTTATATCATTGCGAATACAGCCTAGTAAGATCTTTATTTATGATATCTGCATTCCACAAAACGAAAGCGAGCGTATCTAGTTTTAAAGTATAATATTAATTAAGGTTTAAGTAATATAGTGTAAGTTGAAAGGCGTCAATGTGATCATTACAATATGAGTCGTAGCGTGCACAAATCGTACTCTGTCTCGATATAGTGAAGAATGACTTATTATTATTATATCGTAGAGAGCATCCTATAGATTCGTCGAGTGTTTGGACATCGCTGTGCGTGTATGTATGTCAGGCTTTTAATCATAAATATAAAAAAAATCTCACAGTCCGGTATTTTCAAATACAAGGGTATTCAAGGATTATGGTTTCTGTACTGCACAATAGATGGCATTCTCCTTCAATCTTCGTCCTATATTCTTTCCATGCATTTAAAACACCATTGACTTCCTATTAGAATGACTTAACGAGAATAATTATAATCTATGGTTTCGTAGTCTTCCAATTGGTTAACTTGGGGAACTTACCTAATTGTGTTGATGCATCTTGTTATATTAACTGGCGATATAGTTGTTATTTAATTTGTAAATGTACGTACAGTGTACACAGCGTGTGTCGAGTGCGGTGCGGCGGACATCGAGCGCCGCGCCGCCCGGCGAGGACACGGCGATTGCATTTCAAGTTTAGTAGAAAAACATTTATAAACACATTTTAGGGAATTTCATAAAATATTTGTAGTGATATGGTATTATTTTCATGACACTTTAGTCAATGTACGCGCGTACCTGTTTCGTAATAAATTAACAAAATCAATATTTTGTAGAAAATGCGGGGCCTAAATACCTAAGTTTATATGGTATAAGTGAATCACGTCTGTGACAAGGAATTTTGCTAACCAGTGACTTTTAATCTCTTGTTACTTAATACTGTTGCTTTAAAGCAAATATCTTCTACTTAAATATTTATAATTGCAACTGCATTATTGATACGGGACTTAATTGCCGTTGATTGTGATTTATCAATGTTAATATAAGTGATCTTAATAAGAGGTTAATACAAACATATTAATGGTTGAGTAAATTAATGTTAGTACTGATTTAAAGTTGAAAATCATAATCAACTATAATGAGGACTGCATTTAATGCACATTTCAGTAAGAAAAATATTTTACTTTGAAAGTCACTCATAAATCGATATAGGTAATATTTTCAGTGAAATTTTGTAGTCACTAGCACATGTTTGCATGTTGATAAACTTGTAAAGAATGTTATTGTAATTGGATTGGATTCATTGATTTGAGAATGTGAAAGCGTGTAACTGTACGCGAGCATTAGGTGCTCTGATGAGTGGGCCTGCTTGCTATTGAGAACAATTTGATAACATCATGTTGATTATGTTAATCAACTGTGATTGACGCTATATTATCAGAGCGGAATCAAAGTTATGTTGATTTGTAAGATAATTCGTATGAAGAGGCTCCTGCACTCACTATCACCGCTCAAGTAATCAGTTAGGGCTTCTAGTAGTATGCGGTATCTCACGATACATAGCAAATAATTTAATTTAAACCGAGATGCGATCGTTTAAATTGAGCGGAGCATGCGATACACTGTATAGAACGTGAGATTGCGAAGAAATTATTAATAAAGCGTCCCACAGTAATCCTGATTTATGAACGAATCATCACGTTTTTATTTTATTATTTCATTGGCTTGGGTTATACTAAGCAAACAGAGATACTAATGACTGTGAAAATTACCTGTGACAAAATACTATAGTATATTGTAAAAAATCTTCAAGTTGTTAGTATGTACTTATTAGTATATACGTACCTACAAATAATACATATGTAATTTGATATTTCCTTATTCAGTTTTACGTATAATAGAAAATATTGAAAACTTTCCTGCAAATGACAGATATCAACGCCATCTTATTTTTGCGTGGGAACTATTTTTTTATTACAGATATAAATACTAATTGTATATCTTTCTAGCATATTTTTGTTGCAAACAATGTCCAAATTGTTTGTAAATTTAATGTAACGTATGCTCAGGTGAATTCGCATTAATACGTACATGCAGCATATCGCACGTTTGCTCAGTTCACGCGTGTAGCTACCAGGAGAGCATGGCCGGGTCGTAGCTAACATGATCTCATACGCGAAGCTCTCGGTGCAGTGTCGACGGACGCATAGACTGAACGATCTTTTGTTTTTAAACCCCGTTCGACCACGGACATTAATTACGCTTTCAATCATTTTATACCAGTCGCGACTTGGTATATTACATGATCATTGTATGTATAATGTGTCAATATTATATAAATGAACATTTGTGTATTTTTTTGATGTAACTAAAGCCAAGTTTGATTTTACTTAGAAAGGATTCGAGACGTTGAAAAAAGGAATAATAAAGATAAATTATTTCTTAAAATAATGTGTTTTATTTCTTGCTAAAAATGTCAGTAAAATTAATGCTAAGCTTATTGTCATGATCGAATACATTATGCTTACAGTTAGTTACCTACTGTTATTTATGACTAGGAACACGGAATACAAAGACGTGTGTTTTGTTATTAATTATACAGGTACTACTAGGCAATATAAAAATGCAAATAATTCTAAAATAGAAGCGTCGCGTGATACCATTAATTAAAGTGCAATGTGGTAACTTAAATAATGCACAAGTAATAAATACTTCCTTAAAATGACAAATAAATTATTCAAAATACTGATTACGAATGTAAATCTATAATTATGCGAATTTTGTTAAAATAATTTATGTGAAATCGTAAAAACGTCAGTGCAGTTAATTTGAATTATAGTAACTAACTATACATATTATTATTACATAGTTGGTTTTAAGGTGGAGCTACAGTTATGTGGAATTATTTATTATGTATAAACATTTTGGTGTTTGGCTATGTAATAATAAAGCTATCATATCATCTAAAAATTGGATATCACCATGTACCTACAAAATAATAATATAAATCCTGCGACGCCAAAGTTAATACGTTAGAACCTCCCACTTATATTACTTTGTTTTATCTCAAAACAAAAAATATGGGCTTTTTTGGTGCATATTAAGATTGTAAACGTCAAAAAATAGTAAGATACTATTTTAATAAAAAATGGATAGCATTTATTAAAGAAAGAGTAGTATTTTTAATTGTTTAATCTAAATTATCAACGTGAAAGTTTGTGAGGATTTATGGATGTTTGTTACTCAATCACGTCAGAATGGGTGATGCGGATCGGGATGAAATTTAGTACAGATATTATAGTCTGGAACAGCATATAGGCTACTTTTTATCCAGGTCGGACCCAATTCTGAAGTCCCCGCAGACGAAGTCGCGGCAGAAGCTAGTGTATAATAAATTAATAATACACAGTAAATATCACTCTGTATAAATAAGAGATCATATTGATACAAAACCCTCCCAAAGCAAAACTCAGAAATCAAGTAATAATCATTTTAAAAAAATCTAATTTATAATTTAATTATAGTGTTCCATTCAATTTCAAAATGCATAGGATTGTAAAAAAAATAAAATTTAATAAAATTTCAAGGTGTTGCAATAATAAATACTAATAAAAACTACTATTCGTTTTAAAAAAAAATTCAAGATTAGTATGTTTTTAAATACATACTGATAGCTCCACCCTACATAAATAACTCTTTGGTTTGTAACATTACAGTACAGTAAAAATACTAAACCGTGGTAAAAACTAAATACATTAAAGCTTACGAATACCTGCAAAAGTACACTTTTAAATACAAAATTTACATCAATTTCGATATCTTGAAAAATAAATACCGTCAAAATTTCATTTAATTTAAGGCAAAAATTTAACAACCATTACTTATATAAATATTGTAGGTACCCCTACATCAGTCTAAATCGTCAGGTCTGAGTTGTCGTTCTCCTTCGCTAAGGAAGATGAGCATTGCTTTGTAAAGAAGATATAATCCTAGCATTCGACGTTCTTTGAGCGGCCAGGATGCTACTACACCATAATAGTTACCAGATTTCAGGTTTTTTAAACTCGTCAATCCGAGAGCATCAATCATCGCCGCTTCGTAAGTGTAAGCTTCTGCTGGTATCACATTCTGAAATATATGGAGACACACAACGCCTACCTTGTTTGACCAGATGTCCAGAATGTGCTGGACTTTCTTGTCTTTGGAGGTTTTGAAGTCTTTCTTCCATAACGTTAGTGCTTGGTATAAATGGGAATATGGCCGGGAGCGTTTGCCTGAAAAGAGTAATATAATAATTTTGTTAATTATAATATTCCAGCTTATGATTGTCGGATAGAAAACTAGTTTTGTGGATTTCCTGTGTATCTCAGTACCTACATTATTTGGCAGTATTTATTGAACAACAAAACTGATTTTACGAGCCAGTTGTGCCAATTAATGCCGACTAGTCCATCTTAGAGATAACGATAAATACTATAAGAATATAGACTCAAATGAAATAGACTATTTATTTCACATAGAGAAAATACAATTAATTGCCTTCTCTGAAGCGATTATTGTGGACTTATCAAGATAACATACATAACAAACCTACCACTGAGCTGTTACTGAGAATTTTATAGAAAAACCCAATAACACTGCTAGACCTGGGAATCGAATCCAGGATATCTAGCGTATCAGCCGTGCTTAGGACCGCTGGAGTAATGAGGCAGGCTTGACTTTACCTTTTCCGACATAAAATATAGAGTTCACGAATGTAATCCACGAGGAGTGGTTACTCTGCTTTCCCGCCTTGACGGGCAGGTTGTCGGTCACTCGCGGGTCCAGCAACAAATACGTGAACGACGTCTTCGCGGTGCCTTCGCGCCATTTCTTGGTACTGTCACCGAAGTTAGCGCGGGCCTTGCTCTCTAGATCCACGTACAATGTGAGATCGTTCATCCAGTCAGAACTTCGCAAAGACTTTTCAACTTCGATGCTGTATGCTGAAAATTATTTTTGATGTTATAAAAAATGATTTACAAGAAAAAATTGCAGGTATGATAATTATTTTCATAATCGTTTAAGCTGATGACTATACAATAAATCCATAATAAATCTGGATGGGATGTCTGTTGATATTCATTAAAATTAGTGTTGATATCCATTTCAAAGGTTTAATTTCTTTCCTTGCGTAATAGCTCTCTAAGTAATTAAGATCTTAAGCATCAGATTTATGTATCATTTAAATTAAATAACCAGTGTTTTATTTACATTTTCGGTCTTGCTTATCTGAGTGCATAGAATATAATGAGTATGTAATATATGACGCTTTATGTATTAAGGCCCTGGCTGCTTTTTCCGATAAGATAATGTTTAACCTTTATCTGCAAGTGCATGACAAAAGCACTAAAAATCAAACCCACAAGGAAGATCAAAATCATAAAAACTGCCAAGAATTTCCAACCTTTGTTTAGAAATAACTTGGCTCCTTCTTTACCAGGTAATTTAAATTTTAAAACCATTGTAAAAAATAAATTATTATAAATTAAAAAACATAAAAATAAATATTTAAAGAAAAAGTCATAACAATGTCATTGACATTACTGATGTCAGCATTTTTTTTAATAAATAGTTATATATTTTTTTTAATAAATAGGCAGTTTTTCGTTAAAAAATATTTTACACAAGATTAAATATGCAAAAATGGTTATGTAAGTATTTATCTTTTTGTGATGTTTTTTTTGCATTTTCCATGCTAAGATTATAAAGATATTTTACTGAAGGAAAAATTCAATCGCGGGCAAGATTCGAACCCGCCTCTTCTGGTCGGATACACCAGACGCTCTGATCTCGAATGCTACGTAAGTATTTGTCAGGGAAGTTTAGGACATAATTTTAACACAAGCCAAATGCTTCACAGTTAGCAATCTCTATAGTATTTGTGTTATTAAATGTCTCAAACACAAAATAAATAATATTTTCTAACATTATTTTGGTTTTCTGAGTAAGCTATACATCTATGAAAATGATTAAATAGCACAAAGTAAAGCAACTATTAATGTTTACTCACTTTTCCTTTGGTTATTATTGATGTTAAGTGTCTGTAGGTTACTAGTCAATGCTTCTACATCGTCTCTGGGTGTCTTCTTCAAAGCTTGCAGTTTCTTGAGGTACAGGCTCCTTGTGGTATCTTGTATAGGTCCTGGGGTAAACCCGAGGCGGATAAGCTCAGCCTTGAGGGTATTATCGTCGTACTGCACGGACGCTGGCAGTGAAGATGCAACAGACACCACTGTCTGGTCAGGAGTGACAGACTCCAAGCCTTCATCCACTGGAAGCCTGAAGTGATTGGACATGGTATAATGAACTCGAAATAACTGCTTATCTAGTAATGTGGAGTGAGTTTATAGACGAATATGAATGGACAAAATATATAAATATACACTGATAAACAATGATGAAAGTTATCAATATTATACTTTTGTACTTCTTAATTGATGTTGTTTTATAATTTATTCTAATGTATTTTAACTGTAAAATACTGAGCCACAAAAGATGGACACAAAACATTTATAATTGCAATAGTTTTACTATAGGTAAAAAAATAATGCTGTATAATAATAATTATACAAGAACCATTATTGTAATTGTTGGTCATTAACTGACTTAGTGCTATTAAGCAGAAAAAATATAATATACCATTAACTTTGTTGGTGTTTAGGTATGTATCTTACCAAGGTTAATAATTAAAAAAGTTTCTTATTCGTGGATAATATAATTTAACCCCCTTTCAGATTATTATTTTCGGAATAAATTGTATATAAATCACTTAATAGTTTTTTGTGTCCAAGAATGTAACAAATTTTAGATGTAGCGAGCAGTGCTGAGATAAGTCAGTCAGTTTCTTGAAATAAAATAAAAACTTACACAACAGGTGATACAAGGAGTCTCTTCTCAATCAACACCACATCTTCTTCCCTATCTTCATACTTGTACTCTTCGTGAACATTCGCTAGCACGATACTGCCACCAGAATAATTGCTACTCACACCACTGCTGGCTGATGATCTCCTGGTATTACCAGCATCCTCTCCCTTACTCGTACACAACCACTCGTTAGTCTTATTCTGAACCACTGCTAAAACTCTGTCCAACTCTTGAGAACAATCACTTGAGATCAAACTGCTACTACATTTGGTATTTTTATTTCTTTGCTTTTTTAAACTACTCTTCGAATTGTAGTTCTTGTGGGTTATGTTACTCGGAGAGCCAGGTAGCGAAAAGTTTTCATATACACTAATCCTTCTGTTCATAACATTTGAGTTTTCACTAGATTCCCTAGTTTCGTCCGAGGTAAACTCTAAACGGTGTACACCACTTATTTGAGCGTCGGATAACTTGTTAGAGATACAGGATTTAAAGCTAGTGTTTGTGTCACCTGAGATCCTATTTTTAGTGAGATCGAGTGTTATATTTTCTGTGAAATCTAAAGAGGTACTTTTCCAGGGAGCTGATTCGTTATCTATAAGATATGTGTCGCCTATTATTGTGGGGTAGAGTTTGTTTATGGCTAAACTATTGTTTTCACACCAGTTGTTGATTAGTTCTGATTTCCTAATACTGGGTGGATTTTCTTGTGCGTTATCGTCAATGATTGGTCCATATTCAGCGACTATTTCGTCAGTTGTCAATAATACTCTTTCTGAAAAAAAAAACATATTTGCCTTTATAATTTTATATTTAAATACTATTTAAAAAAACCTTACTAGTAATGTGGGTTGCTCATTACAAGTATTCTAGTTAACCCTTTGTGCTAAACTAAATGCTTGTGTTACGAGTAAGTTCACGTCGGTAGTCCAATGAGTGGGTTTCGAACCGGCAACCACATAATCCTCAGTCCGACGCCCTAGCCATTAGGTTACCGTCGCTTCAAATTTAGCTTATACTCGTAGATTTAAGATAAGACATGGTATAAAACAGTAAAATTGTCATCATCTAAATATGCTAGTTGACTAATTATTTATTGTTCTCATAAAATGTCTCATAAAAAAGTTAAAAAAAAGCTTTGAGTTGAAAAGAAAACAAAAACCGGTTAAAAAATAAGGAAGTTATAAGCATTTCAATTGTATACTAAACAGAGAGTGTACATAATGTAGCATGTTGCTACGTCAACCCGTGCGTGCGTCATACAAATTATAATAGGAATTCATCTTTCGGGATAGGGATAGAATATGTCCTCTCAATTCCCACCAAAACCTTTTAAGTTATTCTCTTTTAATTGATTCTTAGATTTTATGTCTATTATAGAAATCAGCTTACCCAAGTCTAATGTATAGGCACATTTGTGACCAGGAGTGTCGTCAGTTTGATCCACAACATTATGCAGGTAATCGAACACTTCCCATTGCTCCTCCCTAGTAGCGTAGTCAAACGCGGAGTGTCCATCCAGGTCCCTCCGAGAGGGATCCCCTCCGCAGCCTATCAACAGCTTCAAGTTGTCTACACGGCCCCATATCGCGGCTATGTGGACTGGTGTAACCCCATCGTCGTTACTAGGATGAGATATATAATGAATAAATAAATAAAATTTTTATCAATAAGTCATACAGAATTTTATATTACAGATGATTTGGGAACACTTCTGATTGTGTACAATGTAACTACGCGGAAATGTTAAAAAAACGGGGCAGTCTTTGGGGACTGTCGATAGAAGTGAAAACTAAGTAACTTGTGAATTGTATCGTCGATAAGTAGGATGCGTGCGGTGACGATGACGCGAGTTTCACGCTTTTTGTTCACCCAAAAAGTGCTAAACGCGCCTACAGAAATGTTCACTTCAAAAAGTTTTGATTTCAACTGATTTGGCTTGAGATTCAGGATCTCAATGTTAGTTGACTAGTATGGTTACTGTAATTATGTTCCACGATCCATGGATTTATAAAATAAAACATAATCACAGAAAACCGGCGTGAAACAACGCTTATGTTATCTTTCGCCGAGTGAGTGAGGATACCTGAGGTCCAATCCCTTTTTATAAGACCGGCAACACAGAAAAATCGGCATCAGAAGGGAATCGGCATCAGGCGATCCGTCTACTCGTTTGCCATTCCGCTTGTTCCCATAAAAAAACATCTGACTGGAGAAAAGTATTTATTGATGTGAACATATTTGTTTCTTATTTCAAATAACCCACATTATTGATGCTTACGAAAATGTCATCTCATGCATTGTAAAAGAAAATTTGTTAGCCAATATTATATACCAAAACATATGGGGGGTCAGAAAAAAAAGCTTCTCACAGTCAGAATATCTTCCAAAATGAAGAATTTTGGATTACTTCTAACATGATGTAATAATAATACGATTGAATAATAATTGACGACACGTTTGGCGTAGCGGCTGAGCGATCGGCTTCTGCGCAACGTGTTGTGGGTTCGATCCCCACACGGAGCAAATATTTGTATGATCGGCAGGTAGTTGTTCCGGGTCTGGGTGTTTGTGTTTGTGAGAATTTGTGTTTGTAAACGCACCCACGATACAGGAGAAAATCCTAGTGTGGGGCAACGTTTTTAAAAAAAAAATAAAAAAAAAAAATAATACAATGCAGTGTTATTCCCCTTTAAAACTTTTATATATTTTTATTTTATTAAAAATGGTTTTGCTCTTGACCTCAATCTTGCCCCCGGGGCAAAGATGAGGTAGATGGTGGAACAAGCATACACTTCACTCTACTTTTAAATTATTTATTTAAAATTTATTAATACCAGTATAATAGACACAATGCAATATCTATTGTCATGGTTTCCGAGTTGATAGGTTGCTGGATTAATAAAGCAATGACACCACATAGTATATATACTTAGTTTATCATCATTTAAATGTCAATGTGTCATACCATAAATTAGGGTCCCCTCCATGCTTCAGGAGTAACTCTGTACATTTCTTGGATTTCTCTTCAGGCTCAATACCTACAGCAAGGTGCAATAATCCGATGCCTTTGCAAGGTATGACCTGATTGATCTGTATAGGTGTTTCTCTTAGAAAGCATTCCAAAGACCTGGAAATAATAAATCATCATCAGCATCAATCACATTAAAATAAAACCAGTTTATGGATTTCATTGTGTCAAATTCACATTAATATGGCGAATATTTGCTTAAGTCTCAGAAATCCATATCAACCAAAAGAGGTCCACAGTCAGGTCTCCCCCATAGACTTCCACAAGGACCTGTTATATGGTACCTGCATACAATGTCTCCCAGCAACCTTCAACAATATGTTCTTGTTGACGGAATAATAAATCATACCAGTAGATAACTTATTTAAAGCAAGGAGCATGTGTGACCTAATGCTCAATGAAAACCAAGACAGTTCATGGAGTTAAGTCCATTTCTTTGTTTGAATAAGTTTACATGTCTTTTATATGTGGGAGAGCCATGCTTCAGCACGAATGGGCCGGCTCGACCGGAGTTATATCACAGCCTCACAGAACACCGGCGTTAAACAACGCTTTTGTTGTGTTTCGCCGAGTGAGTGAGGTTACCGGAGGCCCAATCCTCTTTTAAAAGGTCAGCAATGCACTTGTTACTCCTATGGTGTTGCGGGTGTCCAGGGGCGGCGGTAATCGCTTACTATCAGGCGATCCGTTTGCTTCTTTGCCCTCCTATCCCATACGAAAAAACAATTATATTTAAGTTTCATAGATGTTTCCTTAATCTCACAATGATTTTGCAATGTTCCGCCCAAAAATAAATAAGTAAGTAACAGTATTCCAATTTGCGACTATATTAAAACATGTGGTGCAATTTTTATCTCAGTGGGAGACATTTGCAAAAATTATACCTGCTAAGTACCAGACAGAAAAAAGAACAAATTGTTATTCCAATTTTAAATTAGGAACAAGATAAACCCGTTGTATGATTTATTATTTCCTTACTTTCAAATTCTGGTTTTTGCAAAGTTGCAAACGGCAGGTGCTAGCAAACTAGTAAGAACAACTTTAGCAAATAATATGAAATATTGTTATTACATACCTTTCAGTGCCGTTCTGGATTATATCGTATAACTTGAAAAGCTCTTTGTATGCCGTACCCATGATTTTTGAAAGCAAACTGTTTATTAGTCATGGGCTTCCTAATTTGTAATTATTTCCTTTTGTGTAATTTCCTGCCTCTGCTCCGTAACAACTTACTGATAGACTGGCATTGAAAGTCTTATCTAGAACACTGTGATAACATTAATCCACTTAGTATCTTAACACAGAGGTTTATAGCCCAGTATAACACTCGTATTTTTGTTTTTATTTTGAATAATTTAAATTAACGTCAACATAATCTCAGAGTTTATTTTGTTTACGTTTGGTTTGGTGTACGTTCCGATTTACGCGAGAAACTTTCTTGTTCTTGTCAGCACTTCGTTCCGTTACGATTACAATATCAAACTTTTAGAAGTAACTTAAAGTGAGAGCCTTAAATTAACCGTTTTAATAAAAGTTGTGCGTTCGTTTGATTTCATAGAAAACAACTGTGTTTAAGGCGGATCGTTCAGCTGAGCCCGCGAAATTCAAATTTCGAGTGATTTTTCGCAGTTTGTAGGTCTCTAACAAGTTTTATATTCATGGCAGTAGTAATTGCGACAGTTTAGCTACTTACTTAATTTGTTTTACGCGCGTAATAATAAACATTAATAGCTATACTTAAGGACCTTACTCGCCAGTGGCGACATCTGATGAGCTTAAAAACCGTAGTCCTCATTGGGTTCTAGCATTTTCCGGCCGATGCCGCAGCCCCGCTTGCTTTGCTCGCTCAGTTCGTGCATCGTGTGGTCACAGTTCTAACATAACCACTAATTACCTTTATGTATAAATTTCTTTAATCCCGAATTTAAATTTGTCAATACTTAAATTTGTCTGCAAAAATCAGTCAAAATATAAATAACTGAATATAATAGGTTTTTTCAAACAAAACGCTTATTGTAACTCAATAATTTTACACAACACCTAGACGTGGGTATTTCTTTTGTTAAAAGTATCGCAATGACAATCTAACCGGACGTTGTACAGCAGTTTTACTTAAGAGTCCGGCGGACCGAATTTCTCTTACAAACGTAATACCGAAATACTTCGCAATTCAAACACAATTTAATCAAATTGTGTTATTATTTAGATTCCGATACCGTAAATCTAGGTTACCATTTTGTCCAAAATACTTCACTGGAAATAAATGTAAGCGAATGCAATTTTTGATAAAATTACCAAGTTTGGAACGATTTTCCAATTTTTTATTTCCAGTGAAGTAATAGTAGACAAAATAGTACCGTAGGAACCTAGATTAACGGTATCCAAATCCGAATAATGACACAATTTAATAGAATATTGGATTACGATTTATTTCGGTATTACGTTTTTGTAGGCAATTCAAGCTCAGCCGGACTCTTAACAAAGATGTTTTATAAAATAGCTAGTAATTATGTAAAAAAGCGTAAACAATCCAACTTCGACAGATAGTTCAGCAGGATAGATGTTTTACTGTAAAGTTAAAAATTGAACACCAAGGTTAGATGTATTTATCGTATCGTAGTTTTAATGATTTCTGAGACTTACGCGAATATAAAATCAGCTTACGTCGGGATTAATTAATGTGAGTTGACGTGATAAAATCCGTAAGCTGATTTTGTTTTAATGTATCGTACTTATGTAAGTATTTAGGTAATTAAATAAGTTTTTTTTTTGTGTAAGTACTAATATATTTTTATTTCCTTGGAATAAACTTATAAAACTTTACACCTGAAACAGAAAATATTTTATAAACATTTAGGAATAGAATAGAAATAAAAATGCTTACTCTTATTGCCTACTAACCTGTTGCTTTTATACGAAGTATTAAGTTTTCATTTGGTTTCAATGACTGCTCATTTTGAGGGGTAAATAGATCCTGCAACATTATTTTTTGTTAAATGTTACATTTCATTATTTCATGCAATTTTATACCATAAAACATAGCCGTATACTACCTTTATATGGTATTGCTGTTATATTTTGTACAAAACAACATTATTCGAATATATTTTTTTATAAAACTTTCCAAGCAAACAACACACATGAAAGTTTTATCGCAATCGTCTGAAGGATTTAGAAACGTATAGAGTTAGAGGACAAACATACAAAAACATTCACTTTATTTATATACTTAGATTAATACATAGTGTAGGTACATAAAACATTGCTCGACCTGTGAATCGAACTTTGGACTTCTAGCAAGCAGTCGCGCAGTAATGAGGTAGGTAGTTATAAATTTTGTATTCATCGAAGACTAATATGATAGAGGGAGATGCACATACAAGACAATCCTGTTCATCATACTCACCTGTATGATATAGTCAAGCTGGGGAAGTTTCATCTTTTCGTGAGTGAACGTGACTTCCATAGGGTGATAATGGCGGTTCACGAACGCCAGCGCCCGCGCACCATCAGATAATTCACGGTGCCATATTTCTTGATAAGGTGGCTGTCAACATAAGATGTCTATTGCAATTATTTATTTATTTAATTAAACAAAGAATTAAGGGCGCAATGAATTGCTGGGTAATTATATTTTTAGCTATTAAGAAGATGTCGGAAGCAGTGTGTATCAAGAGATCCACACTTCGGAAAACTGCGGAAAAAATTGCACTATTTATGGTCGCGATCCTCAACAATGAAACGAATGATGATGATGAAGAAGAATTTATCGGGAGTTTACTCAGAGTGGGTGAAATGCGACTAATACAAAATATAACATGTGCACTAAAAAGTTATACAACCTTATTTTGTGTAAATATGCCATAGGTACACCCCAACAGTGGTCATTGTAGTGTACATCATTCTGAACAACTTTTAGCATGGGGCATAACCCTGAACAATCCTACCTCACCAAAGATACCGCTTCTCCACACCCTCAAGCCTTGCTTGCCAAGTTTGTCCTGGCTCACAGTGATCACGTCACGATTCAGCAGGATCCGCTTGAAGTCTGGATGTAGTTCAGTCAAGTCTACACTCATCATCAGAGGGGCTGCCAGGATCGACCAGACCGCCATCTGCGCTTCCGCTTGGTCTGCTGTCAGCCCAGAGTTGCCTATTACCAACTGTTGGATAAGAAAATTACTTTTGAATTTAGGAGATGAATGATCTCTGTTATTTTTAGGGTTCCTACCTAAAAACCTCTTTGTCCTAGCGACCAAACTGTTAACACATACATAAACTTACTCTCTGTTTAATTTGTCAGTAATTCAACAAATATTACTTATTAAGCTATTAACATCAGTGCTAAGTAACAAGTTATACATAGTGCAGTGAATTATTAATAAAAACCTTCGAAAAGCGCTCTAAATTAATGGTTTTTAGTGCAAAATATTATAACGAACAAAAATTTGCCGGCTGCCTGGCGAGTGAATGACAATCAGTTTTTTCGCACGTTACAAGTAATTCGCGCGGTTACGTGGAGCGCATAAGGGCGCGTACTGCGTGCGCCTACAATATATGACTCAACCGGTCGCTCGCAACGGTGATTAAGCAACACAGACGCGCCAACGTATTTTACCTACATCATTTTTCTCTTAGAGGACTACACACATCTTCTTACTTTTAAGTGGCACATTATTGTAACAATTAATATGTCTTCAAAAGAGGCGAAATGGGGGTGTTGTAATACTTTATTTGTTCCTGACGAGAAATCTATCGCGTGCAATATCTGTGGAAAACCTTACCACTACGAATGCGTATCACTCACGGAATCTCCTAGCAAATCTGCGGTCCCTTGGAAATGTCCCGCTTGCTTAATTTGTTCCTCTAAATCCGGTAAGAAGGACTCAACTCCAATACGAAACATTTCTACGACCAGAGGCAATAAAAGAGTGGCCGTAGGCCCTCCATCGCCGTCAATGAAATCACCGTCGCCGGTCTCAGCATTAAGACCGCAAGGTAAGGAGGAGCTTCAATGCATGATCCAAGAATTAATGGAAAAAGAATTAAATAAAATACTAATTAAATTTAATAAAACGACCGAAAGTACAATCAGCAAGGAATTACAGAATGTCAAAAAAGATATGCAAGAAATTGTAGAATCGATATCATTCATGAATGACAGATTTGATAAATTTGAAAGCAACTTGCTGTCAACCACAGAACTTGTTGGGAGACTCGAATCAGAAAATACGGCACTCAGAAATACCGTCAGCGACCTCACTATGCGTCTCACGAACTTAGAACAACAGTCAAGGTCAAATAACTTAGAAATTCAATGCGTTCCTGAAAAGAAGACCGAAAATATTTATGAAATTGTTACCAAAATCGGACAAGTTGTGAACTGTAAAATAGAAGAAAAAGACATCCTACATTGTACCCGTGTGGCTAAAGCTAATCCATCTAACACCCGTCCTAGGTCGATTGTTGTACAACTATCTTCGCCAAGGTTACGGGATCAAATCTTAGCCTCAACGATAAAATACAATAGGAACTCCAAAGAAAAGCTAAACGCTGAAAATCTGGGATGCATCGGCCACAAGACACCTGTGTACATAGCTGAACATTTATGTCCAACCTACAAAGCTCTTCACGCAGCATGCAGGATTAAGGCAAGGGAAAAGGATTACAAGTACGTATGGATTAGAAATGGTAAAATTTTCGTAAGGAAAACAGACGGAGCTGAATCCATACTAATTAAGAGTAATAATAGTCTTTGCAAAATTGTCTGATAATATTCTCTATTCATTTTTTTTTTAAACAGCGCATGCTTAAAGATCTACATAATATAAAATTCAATAGTTTAAATTTATTCTATCAGAATTGCAGAGGTCTACGAACAAAAACACATACATTTTATTGTAATCTCTCTTGTTCAAATTACGATATAATTATTTTAACAGAAACTTGGTTAAACTGTAGTGTGTCCGACGGTGAGCTGTTTGACGACAGATACATAGTATATCGGCGAGATAGGGAAACGTCAGGATTTGACAACAATAAAAATGGAGGTGGTGTATTGATAGCTGTCTCTAAGAAAATTAGTTCGAGGCGTATTGAATCATTTCAAAGCAACTGTGAAGACCTCTGGGTAATAATAGATGTATCAAGTAACAATGTATCATGTCTAGTTGCTCTCTGTGCTATATACCTCCCGCCACCTGTATCTGTTACAAGACTAGACCATTTTATTGAACATTGTAACAAAGTTTTTGACACTACAACCATGCCTGTTTGTATAATAGGAGATTTTAATTTGGCCAAAATAGACTGGCAGTCGGACCCAGGTACCTATTTTTTACCAAGAACATGTCTACGACTGCTCGACCTTATAAATGTAAATAAACTAACTCAATACAATAATATAAAGAACTGCTCAGGGCGTTTATTGGATCTGGTTTTGACCAACACGTCATCCTGTTTAGTATCGGAATCCACCTGTCCTTTAACCATCATCGATATATTGCATCCCCCCCTTGATATAACTTTATCATTTCCGAAAGAGAAGAGTTTGTCATACAACAGCCAGACCACGAGACCGAACTTTTACAAAGCGGATTACGAGCAAATTAACAATTATTTAAACAAGCAAAATTGGCATCAGCTCTTTGCTGAAGCAGTCAATGTTAACTACATGCTTAACATTTTTTACGATATCCTAAAGGATGCCATTCAGAAATTCGTGCCCAATTGTAAGCCATTAAATAACCGGTATCCCACATGGTTTACCAAAAATCTTATTAGGGCACTTAAAGAGAAATATAAATTAAGGTTACGATACAAGAAATATAAAAATCCATTAGACGAATTAGAATTAAAACTCATTACACAGCGATGCCAGAAATTAGCCAAAACTCTATACTCAAATTACACAAAAACTCTAGAGGATGACATAAAAACAAATACAAAATTTTTTTTGAAAAATATAAAAGACAGACGCGGTGGTTCCAGCGCTTATCCGTTGACCATGTCGAACGGGCACGTAACGACATCCGATCCCTCAACCATCTGTGACCTCTTCGCCGATCATTTCTCATCAGTGTACGCCACTGATGATAAAAATATGATCATCAATTTAGACTCCTCTCTACTACATTCATTACAAATTAATGGCCAATGTTTAACAATTCCAACTATTGATCACGATAGTTTGTATAAAAAACTGAAATATTTGAACATAAACAAGGGAGCGGGCCCAGACGGTATTCCCCCCATTTTCATATCTGCTTGTGCATCAGCTCTTACAACTCCACTGCACTATATTTATAATAAGTCATTAGCATCAGGCCAATTCCCGCGCGAATGGAAGAAAGCAAAAATTGTGCCAATACATAAATCAAAAAATAATGAAATGATTGCTAATTATAGGCCAATTTCCATTCTTTCTTCTTTTGCTAAAGTCTTTGAGTCTCTGATTTGCCCTTATATACAAAAACACACAGGGTTATATCTTAGCAGCCGACAACATGGCTTTGTGGCACGTAGATCTACCTCGACGAATTTGGCATCGTTCATGGAGTCAATAGTGCAAGCACTGGATGCAAATATGCAATATGACGTCATTTACACAGACTTTAGTAAAGCCTTTGACAAGATCTCACATAAAATCCTACTATATAAGCTAGCAGCATACGGTGTCACGGGTCCCTTTTTAGAATGGTTGAAATCATACCTAACAGAAAGAGAATTTTTCGTTGTAATTAATGGTTTTCGTTCATCTAATCGAGGTATAAATTCGGGTGCCCCCCAAGGTTCTCATCTCGCTCCTGTCTTATTTAACATTTTTATAAATGATCTGCCGGAATGTTTCCACTATTCCGAGTGTTTTCTATATGCCGATGATCTGAAGTTCGCTAGAAGAATAGAGTCCCCAAAAGATAGCGAACTACTGCAAGAAGACATAAACCGGGTCATTGAATGGTGCAATAACAATAAAATGCAGCTTAACACTGAAAAATGCTACCATTTAAAATTCACCAGGAAAGCGAGTTGTATCATTTCAGATTACTTCATAGAAAATAACACGATCCAAGAAGTAACAACCATTAAGGACTTAGGAGTCACCTTCGATAGCAAACTAACCCTCCTGCCCCATATAGAGAACATAATTAAAAGAGCCAGTAGAATGTTAGGTTTTGTCATAAGGAACTCCAGAGAATTTAAGAGTGGCACGAAGATCCTATTGTACAACAGTCTTGTACGAAGTACTCTGGACTACTGTAGCGTTGTGTGGAGACCTCACTACGCGGACCACATACTGCGTATTGAGAGGATACAAAAAAGGTTCTTGTGGCACCTCGCCTACTCAACGGGTAAAGCTAAGCATCTTAAATCCTACATTAGTCGGCTCCAATACTTCAGGATGCATTCACTATCATCCCGTAGAGAGGCATATGATGCGCTATTCTTGTTTAAACTAATTAGGAACCAAATAGATTGCCCCGATTTGCTGAGTCTCATAAGGTTTCGCGCTCCCTCGAGATATCCCCGTCAACCAATAACGCCACTATGCCCACCACTGAGAAGGACAGTGTTGGGTGCAAACCATGTAATACCCAGACTGTGCAAGACTATTAACAGCTATAGTGATGTGACTGATGTGCACAGTGACAGTGTTGGTCAATTCCGTAAAGCTATTTTTACTAACATGCACTGTAATGGATAGTACCGCACAGCATTGTAAAAAAAAATTAATAATATAAATTTCATTTTATTTTTTATTATTTTTTACTTTTATTTTTTAGTATCCATAATATTGTAACATATTTTTCTGTCAGTGTTGTTTTCTACAGTGTTCTTTTTTCATAAATTATCATTTCATTATATTTTATAAAAAAAAGTATTGTTAACCGATACTATTATGCATGCTGTGTTAGCCTTTAAGTGATTATTATACTCGCACATGTGTTGTATCTTTTAGTTATAGTGATGAAAAAGTGTAATAATTGTTGGCTAACCTGTTTCAAATAAATAAATAAATAAAAGGAAGAAGAACCGTCCATCTGTCTGTCTGTCGAGACAAGATCCTTTTTTCAGTAGCGCATTGAAGTATCAAGTTGAAATTAATAACAGATACTTAGGTTTACCATACCTTGAAGCTGTACCTATCATAACGCATTATTACGCATACGGCCATTTAATAAATACGTTAATAAATAGGTACTTAAACATATAGTGTCTACTTCCCATTGACCTAGAATCATGTAATTTGACAAAAAGCAAAGCCTGACAGAACAATACCTAAAGGTAGGTAAGGTAGAGGTCCCAAGTTTTTATGAAACCCTCACCATATCGGGATCGTTCCAGTGTCCGGGGCCGGCGTGAGGAGCGAGCCTGTCCTGATTATCGCCGATCCAGTTCATCACATTGAGAACAGAAGACCACGAGTTCCTGATGTCGTACCAGTTGCGCCATATATTGCAGTGCTCCGCCACCGAAGAGTAATTTGACTAGAACAATAGATGTGTCAATGATAAATATCAAGCCATGGCTGTAGTCCACCACGCCGTCGAGAAAATAAATAAAATATCTCGATCTGCAGGTTTCCTCATAATGTTTTCTTCAACCGTTTAAAAAAGCGCGTGATAATCAACTATTAAAATTGATGCACACATTTCGAAAAATCGAAGAGGTGCGTGCCTTATTGTATTCAAACTTTGAATGAATAGTCCAATCATCCAATGGCTAGCTTTTAAAAAAGAAAAAGAAGAAGAAAGGTCATTTATCAGTAGGCTATTCAATGATATAACTATATAATGTCATTGAGGCTATCACTGCTAATTCTCTGCCTGAAATATTCAAATACTATTTACTTGTATGTGGTTGACTTCTTGAAAAAACGGCCAGCTACATGCGTATAAAATCGGCCGTCCAGTTGCGTTTAGTAGTCGTCCAAATGCTGGATACCCTGCAACAATTTAACAAACATCATTGACCCAGTAATCATCACAATTCTCGTCATTGAGATGATTAATCAAATTGTAACCGGCGGATATCCTTTGTACAAACACCTGTAAAGGCTTCTGCCAAAATGACAGTTAATCTGCCCCGCAGTGAGAAGGTATTCCGGTGGCACACCCAAATTAAAAAATATTCTTTTTTTTTGCTACTGAGAAGGAGTCGTAAGCAGATGGCAATTACCCTAGAATTAAAATGTTAGTAGGTACACTACTAATTCGCTTCAGAATATTTGGAAATATGGAGATACGCACTCAGAGACGGTCGTCCGCGGCTGAAACCACCAGTAAATTATGAATTTATGCTTTACAACTGTCATTATTTAAGAGATAAAGAGAGAGAATTATGTTGTTCAGGCTTTCGAAATAAGTTCAATGAAAGTTAGGATTGCTGAAAATAAGCTTTAATTTAAACAAAACACAGTCACCTTCACTCATTCCGCTAATGTCTGCAAAACAGCCGTCTAGCTTGAGATAGTCGATTCCCCAATTGGCTAGGGTGTCAGCATCATACAGTTGGTGGCCCTGAATGCCAGGATAACCTTCGCAAGTCTTGTTGCCGTAATCCTCGTAAATTCCGAATTTCAAGCCTTTGCTGTGAACCTGGAAACATTAAAAGTATTTTAAAGGAGCAGGGCAACATTGACCGTCTGAAAGAAGAATGATATTTGTAAGAAACAATTTTTTTTAGTTAGCAGAGACAGCATAGTGATGCCATTGATCTGCCATGTCTCGAGTTCGAAACCAATATCTTTCGATTTTTCGCAGTCTCATATGCGTATTTAATTTATCACTCGCTTAAACGGTGAAGGAAAACATCTTGAGGAAACGTGCATGTCTGCCATGAGAGATTTTCTCAACGGCGACCATTCAGTGACCAACATCGGTTGTATCGTCAAAGTTGTTTTAGACCACTAAAATACTACTACTAATTTTGACTTTTGTAAAGTCAAAATAGTTGCACGGTTCCAAAAAGTGGGTCTTATGGAGAAGAGCCGGCAAGAAACTCCATAGATACTCTTTTTTATTGCTACAGCAAGTAAAAGCTAATCTGAGAGAAGTGCCCAACAATGGGACAGTAACTGGGTAGGTGATGAAGTATTTTTACACGCAAACTGACGCACAATTGCTTAATATTATTCAAAGTCAAAGTCAAAGTCAAAATGTTTTATTTCAATTAGACCACTAAATAGGTACTTTTGAAAAGTCAAAACTATTTGCACGGTTCCAAAAAGTGGGTCGTATGGAGAAGAGCCGGCAAGAAACTCCATAGACACTCTTTTAAATTATTTTCTGTTTACTTTAATAAGCAATAGGCTCGCCCCTATTACACGGGACCTAAACATACCGGCGAACTGTGGGTGTAAATTAGTACGCCTCTGCATAACCCTTCGGGGAATACAGGCGTGATGGTATGTGCTATGTTTACTATCTACTGACATAGTTAGCCAGAGCCTTCATGCCATTAGGGAAGCGCTTCTTATCTGGCACAAGGCGTCCATCAGGCCCGCGTTCCTTCTCCATCCAGCAGTCATCGATCGTGATGTACTGGTACCCCGCCGCAAAGTAACCCTCGCTCACCATCAGATCAGCTGTTCTTCGTATTAAGTTTTCGCTGTAATTTATTTATGTAATATAAGATTTTTATTAGATAACTAAGTAGTGAGTGATATGAACATTGGATTAAGGTACGCATCTCCGTCTTTTCGAAATAATGTGCATATTAATTAAATTACTTAATTATAATGCGCTTAAAAACGGCCAAGGACATCATTGTGAGGAAACCAGCATGCCTGAGAGAATTTTTTGACGGTTTGTAAAGTTTGCCAACCCGTATTTTAGACCAGCGTAGTGAACTTAGGCTACAACCAAGGGACTAGGCTCTAACTCCATTCATTCTGAGAGAAGAGCCATGCCTAGTAGTGGCAGTACCCAAATGCAAAAGACAGAACCAATATCGGCAATTATGGTATTACTGATGCCTCATCGATTTAAAGTTATTCTTTTTCTGTTTGAAGGTATTTAGACTTTTTTTTAACCTTTGCCTTAGGAACTAAGTTTGCTATTTATAATGTATCAGAATGGTCGCCCAATGACACAATAAAACAAAGACTGACAGATTTTGTTGACAGTTGAACTATTGAACGATTGAATGATTTAATGATTGAACTATTGAATGATTTGGAGTGACTTTGACATTGATGAATGACACGACTGTATGACAAGTTTACCTTATGCATTCCGTAGGTTTTGCGTCACAATCAACGGTGCACCCGAACCTAAGCCAAGACAGCCAGCCCATGGGGGGAGTGAGTGCCAGGCCATTGTCCAGGGCCTGTGTTGAGACCAACAGGCCACTCAGGAGGGCGGCATACAGTACGGGAAACATCTATAAAGAAGAATGGGTTGTTCTCTATGGATTTGGTCATGGAAATCTTATCCAGTGTCTCAATACTCTAGTGGTCCTAAGCGCGACTGCTGAGCTGAATGTGTTCGAATTCCAGGTCGACCCAAGTGTAATTGGGTTTTTGGTCAATTTCTCAGTAGCTCGGAGTTTGGATTAGTGCCTGGTTAACTCCTGATTACAGTTACAAAGCAATCAACTTAAAAAGGATTAAATTATTCACTCACAAATGTAGAAAGAAAGAAAGGAATGATGATGAAATGATTAATTTAATAAATAAATAAATAAAATTAATGGAATGATTAATACTTAGGTACTATCAAATATGATAATCTATGTTATAAGGTCCGTAAGGATATGTTATAACTAGATAAAATAACTAGATTTTCCTCAATCTTATCTGTCAATGAAGTTTTAAATACGTTTGACAAACAACTTAGTTAACATTTGATCCTATGACTGTATTCCCCAAAGGCAGAGGTAACTAGGTACTACACCCACAGTTCGCCGGTATGTTTAGGTCCCATGCACCTAATAGGACACATGTCTATTGACATTCAGTTATTGAAAACGTTGCTGTATTTAATGTAATAGGCAGTAGTTACAGTTCCCTAGGAGTAGGTAATATAACACAGCGTCTCTGGAATTATTTATGTATGAAAAGCTAAAAGGAAATAAGATAAGGAACTAAAAAAATAGTTTAAATAGATCAGATAATATTTATGTAGCTACGTCACGGTAGTTACGATATACTTACTATTTATTATTTCTTGCTTTGGTATGAAAAAGCGGAGTCTCCTAACACAGGCATTACTTGCTTAAAGGGAGGCTCCAATCACAAATGTTTGTAAAACCATTTCTTTAAGAAATAAATTATTTTGTATTTGTATATTTGAGACTTACCTACACGAATATTGGATTACTATATTTTTTTTTATGGGATACGAGGGCAAACGAGCCGACGGATCGCCTGATGGTAAGCGATTACCGCCGCCCATGGACACCCGCAACACCAGAGGAGTCACGAGTGCGTTGCCGATCTTTTAAAAGGGGATTGGGCCTCCGGTAACCTCACTTACTCGGCGAAACACAACGTAAGCGTTGTTTAACGCCGGTTTTCTGTGAGGCCGTGGTATCACTGCGGTCGAGCCGGCCCATTCGTGCCGAAGCATGGCTCTTCCACGTAAGGGTCTATTATAAGCGATAGAGTCCATAAAGTGGATTTATTTAAATAAGACGGTTACGATTTCAATATCAATGTGTACGCGTAAATTAATGTATGACCCACGTACCTTAATCTCGTGTCGTATCAATCACTATTTTGCTGTAGAAAAACTATATATATGCTGTGTCAGAAATATAGTAAATAATAAATATTTTTAACAATTATATCAATAATTGTTAAAAATAAAAGACATTTTAAACAAATATCCGTACTTGCTGATACACTTCTAAATTAGAAATGAGTAATATTTACCAGTATATAACGATGAATAGGTACCTATGATAACCTTATGTATTTATAAACGTTATAACAACGATCGAACATAGTATGTACTATGTTCAAATAAATAATCTCTTGTTTTATAATATAACAATAAATAGGTTTCCAAACAGGTGTCTGGAAGACAGAACAATTTGAGATACCGAAATAGCTATCCGGATAAGATGCCTAGATCCAACAAGCTCTAGATATAATAAATGAAAAAAAATATGCAATAGGTATTCTGCTGGACATGAGTAAGGCATATGATAGGGTAAAATACAATATCCTCTTAAATAAACTGGAGGGCATAGGCATACGGGGCGTCGCACACAAATGGTTTATATAAGTAACCGTAAACAATATGTAGAAATCGAACACCATAACCTTGAAACTTGACAGATTGCAAGTATTAGATCTACCCCATCAGGTATTAACAACTCAATCCCAAAAGGCAGCGTACTTGGCTGCATTTTATTTTTGATCTATATCAATGACCTGCCAAAGATAATAGACGCCGTAAGTGTCGTATTCGCCGACGACATCTCAGTAATCTTTCTCTGTGCTCATAACGATAACCTTAATAATCAAATACACCAAATAATAACAAACATATCAGCCTGGCTAAGCGGACGAAATTAACTTCCTGAAAACAAAAATAATGCAATTTAAACCATACCAAAAGCGATCTATGCAAATATTTTTTTTATATAATAACATTAAACTAAACTGCGTTGACAATTTCAAACTTTTTACACATTTAAACTGGAAATCCCATATGCAAAATATTGCCAGTAAACTATCCAAATTCACGTACGCACTATACGAACTGAAAAGAACTACAGATGTCAAATCTGCAAAAGCCGCACATTAAGCTTATGCTCATTCCTGGCATCTTGCTAGGGGGAAATAGTGTGGACGCGGAGAGCGTTTTCAAACTCCAAAAAAAGTGTATACGCATTCTTGCTAACATAGATAGCATGGATAGCTGTAGACCACATTTTATTGAACAAAAAAACATTTTATTGAATTATTATGTTATGAATCCTAACACTAACATCTCTATACATCTTAGAATTAAGCCTCTTTGTTAGGGGAATCATGTCCCTATTCACTAGTTGCATGACATGCCCTTGATTTTCACACGAAAAAAGAGGTAAGTTAGCATGAGACCACGGCTATAACCTGGACACCACTGGGTTAATTGAAACATGACTAATTTCATTTTTAGATGACATTTTTGCTTGTCGGGTTTTAGTTTCATTAACGTTCGCTTTTAGTAACTAACCGATTGTTTTAAAAAAATGTTTCGTTTATCATCAGCCGATGATAACTAAATACTTACATCAAAGTGGCGGCCAATCTTAGACGTGCGTCGTAGGCGTAGTCGTGGTGGTCAATATTCAATTTGAGACAATTAGGGACTGATTCGTAGTTGATGACCCCAAAATCCCTCAGATAAATTAAGTAGGTAGTTATGTACTTACTTCTTATCTTAGCTTGGGTTTTTAACATGAATTTGATATCACAACTAAATAACAATGTTTATAGTTTAACAGAAAAGATATCTGAAGGTCTAGGAAATCCCGCACGTTGACATACGCGCCCGAGATCCGGGATCCGGTAGATAGGTATTTATTAGCAAATTATGTTGGACTCGAATCCATGGAAACTGTGAGAAAAGAATTTAAAGTCATTACAATGTAGATATACCTACCTACCTACTTCATGGTCATTTAAATTAGAACATCATGATCATCATCATATGAGCCAAAAGAGGCTCACTGCTGAACATAGGCCTTCCACATAGACTTCCACGAGAACCGGTTAAATGCCGCCTGCATCCAGCGATTTCCTGCGACCTTCACCAGGTCATCTCTCCATCTCGTTGAAGGTCGTCCTATAGTATGTTTTCCGGTGCGGGCTCTTCACTCGAGGACCTTTAAATTGGATGGAAGAATTAGGTATACTTACTTACCGGCAAGTGTGTATTGATAAAGATTGTGTAATAATCATCCATAGGCTACGGTAAATGCTTACCATCACGTTAGCCGTAAGGTTGTTTGCCAGTTCAGTGGTATAAAAAAAAGCTGGGCAGTCTTTGGGGATTGTCAATAGAAGTGAAAACTAGGTAAGTAGGTAACTTGTGCATTGTATCGTCAATAAGTGGGAAGCGTGCGGTGATGAATCTGCCAGTTTCACGCTTTTTGTTAACCCAAAACGTACACATATATACACAGTATACATATAGCTCGTGGAAAGCGTTCGGTGACAATGACTAGAGTTCCATGATTTCACCCAAAAAGTGGTCGACGCGCCTAAAGTTCACTCACTTCAAAAAAAAGTTATGCATCACGCAATATTTGTCAAAACTCTAGTGTTGCGACGTTGCGAGCTGTTTTTTTTAACATAGTGTAGGTATAACCTATTCACTATGTTAAAAACCAATCCCCCTGTCCAATCCGAAAAGGGCTTAGACAACCTGTAACAGAATAAGTGCAAGACCTGAAAACCTGTGGTTTTTAATAACTACGTGTTAATTATTCATTTTTTTTATATAAATATCTACCTGAAATGTGGCCCTCTGATCCATCAGTGGGTCGAGGTATAGAAAACTGAAACCTATTTGCACAAATTGTTATTGCGTGCGTGTGCGCATCGATATCGTAATCGTTACGAGTACGATTGTGGTACGGCCACAAGATTTATTATTTTTAGCTGATATAGGTGACTTATTTCTATAAAAAATATGCTTATATGTCTCAAAATGACTTTCGGTTTCGTTATTATAATTATGACTCGATATTCTAATCGACCTGTTCGAGGTCTTGCGCTTATTCTGATACACGTTATAGGTAGATACCTATATGCCCTTTATTCTATTTCCCTTTTTAATTTTTGAAAGTAAACTTGTTAATGAAGTTTAAAATTCACGATTCCCGTGACCTAGTGGCAAATTTTTTAAATGTGATAAAGGCTTTGTCAGCCTTAGTATGTTTGACATCCATGGATGGTGTCGCTGCCACCGTAAGTATTGTTATTTCAGTTTTCAATAAAATATCGGGGTAGTTATCTTTCATAATGAATATACATAGAAACAGATGTCGATACCTAATAATATCTCACAGGTTGGACAGGGTTTCCCTAACACATTGTATAGGTACCAAACACTTTGATGGATAATAAATTATTCCTGAACGCAAATATTGTTCGCGGCCTGTATACTAAAATAGCAACAATTAGATAGGTATTTACCTAAAATGGTATCAATGGCCATTGCTTATCGTCATTGCTATGGTCTGTTCCCTGGGCGGGCGGGGCGGCAGCGATAACGGCGAGTTTATATACTGCGAGTGGACGTTCGAATACCTACTACTACTCGACTCTTCCCCCGAGAACTGAACAACTGAGCTGTAAGGTGAGTTAAATATTTTAATATGATATAATGAGCACACTCATTTAACACAATTTAGCGTGAACATTTTTCATGCAACAATCTCATTTTTCCGTGCCTCATAAGAAAAAAACGGATCCTTTATAGATCACTTTGTTGTCCGTCTGTCTGTCAAGTCAAGACCCTTTATCTCGGGAACGCATGGAGGTACCTATTGAGTTAACATTAAAGCCATATACTCAGGTCAGGACAGTTCCTAGAAGCTATGAAACAATCAAACTTCTAAATTAACGTAAAAAAAGATATGGCTGTTTATGCCGCAAAAACGTATATTTCGACATTCTCAGGGGAATCCAAATGAATAGGGTATTTTCCGTTGTCCTAGAACTATGAAATTTGGCAAGTAATATCGTCATATACTACAAGTATAGGGAAAAATCTGAACACTAGACATTTGTAATTAATTATAATATGTAGGTTCATGTTGTCTTGGAAGAGCAGAAATGGTGACAGCTCTCAGACTTCGTTCGGGACACATCCCCCTCAATAAGTTTGCCTACCTGATGAAAAAAGTTCTCTCTCCCAATTGCACTGAGTGCGACAAAGTCGATGACGTTCTTCACGTAATGATGGAGTGTGTTCGGAATGAAGATCTTAGGGCTGAGTTACTAATAAAACAAGGTATTGACATAAATCAGATAGGAAAGTGTAACAGCATTTTAGCGAACCCTATTTCAGAGGATGCAAGAGCATTATATAGACTTGTAATGATCGGTATGCGTAGACGATAAGTTAGTATAGTTATGTTTATTAATATCTTTTAATTTGTATGTATTATAAGAAAGCCTTACGGAGCGACGTAGTCTTGTAGACCAAGCTCCATAAATAAAGATTAAAAAAAAAACCCTCGGTGGGCGAGTCCGACTCGTAGTTGTCCGGTTTTTTAATAATTTGTCAATATCATTATCAACTTAAAAGGTATGCGATTGCCATCACGCGAAACCCTTTTATTTATACCATTTTATTTTACGTTACAACCATTATTATTTCTAATACTCGGTATATTGGCTATATTAGATGTCTATCAGCCCCGGATCTACGATTTTTCCGAAGCGGGCTAGAAACTTGATAGTGGCGCCCTCTCTCTCCAGTGTTCGAGATAAATAATTTAAAAAAATCACATGGTGGCATTTATGAAGACCGGGAGAATAACAACACTTCACTCTCTATTACCTAATTGCTAATAAACTTTTGTAACGTCTCCAAAAACTTAGTGAATTACGTCACATTAGCGCATTGATAGCTTTTACTATGAAGTATCAATAGACTCAATACTCGCCTTTTCAGCAATATTCTAATTATTTAAAACAAAAAAATGCGCGGAAAATTTAACAGAGCAAAACGATGCATTTTTGTTTATAATTACTCAGTGTTAAATTGATTCCCATGCTCTAATCTTTACATAGTATAAAACAAAGTCGCTGTCGCTGTCTGTCCGTCCCTACGTATGCTTAAGTCTTTAAAACTACGCAAGGATTTTGAAGCGTTTCTTTTTAATAGATAGAGTGATTCAAGAGGATTACGCTACAATTCTTAGGAATGGGGCAACGCGGATGAAACCGCGGGCGGGTCGCTAGTTAGTTAATAAAATTAGAAATATTGACAATTGAACATATAAAACAATAAATTAAAAAAAACGATACTTAAATTAAAACAGTTTTTGCATAAACTAGACACAGAAAACGCGATAAGATGGCGGCGTTAATATCGCCTGAATCTGCATATTTATTTATTACTTTTTAGCTTTTGCCAGCGACTTCGTCCGCGTGAAATAGTTACTTTGTTCCCTAGTTCTTCGCCCGCGGTTTCACCTGCGTTGCCCCGTTCCTAAGGGTTGTAGCGTGATGTTTTATAGCTTGAAACCTTTCTCATGAATCAGTCATTTTCCCAACATTTCCCTTCACTGCTCTGCTCCTATTAATCGTAGCGTGATGAAAAGTATACTATAACCTGCCCAGGAGTATGAAGAACAATTGTACCAAGTTTCGTTGAAATCCGTCGAGTGGTTTTTGTTTCTATAACGAACATACAGACAGACAGACAGACGGACAAAAATTTTACTGATTGCATTTTTGGCGTCAGTATCGATCACTAATCACCCGCTGATTGTTATTTTGGAAATATATTTCATGTACAGAATTGACATAACTGAATTGTAAAATTGAAAATTGAAATAAATGTTAACTACTTATATAATTAAATATTTAATACTTATCTAAATGTATTATTAAATAAGTATTAATATTTCAATCAAAGTAATATTTTTTACGGTGCTTTGCCGCCGTAAACTTTTGATAAACATAACATAACATAACATACCATCACGCCTGTATTCCCCGAAGGGTTAGGCAGAGGCGTACTTAATGTACACCCACAGTTCGCCTGGTATGTTTAGGTCCCATGTTATAGGGGGCGAGCCTATAGCCATTAACCGGGCACAAATCCAGACTCCGAGCTGCTACTGAGAATTTCATAGAAAACTCAATAACACTTTGCTCGACCTGGGGATCGAACCCAGGACCTCTAGCGTAGCAGTCGCGCTTGGGACCACTAGACTAATGAGGCAGTCTATTCCTCTTTTGATAAAGAATATTAAAAAGCCATGCATAATCCTTCTTACGTTAATTGATGTGTCTGAGTGCGTCAGTTAGAGGCTTACGCTACGTACGTACGTAAACTCGCAAAATATCATAAGAAATGGCTATAGTACCTACTTACATATCATAGTTAATTTTTACACGTAATGGTTTAACCCACTTATCATTGTTTATTAAATGTATTAATGAAATAATAATTATTGATGTATCAATTGTATCATTATTTGCTCTGCGTCATTTAAGGGAAATACTCAGTAGGTACTGAATACCTCTTTCTTTGTACATTTGTATATATTTAGGTATTTTTATTCACCTGGTAACAAAATAATTATAACTAGGTAAGCACTGTTAACTAATAACAAACAATAAATAACGAGCTAGACTAATGAGCTGCCTGATTAGTCTAGTGGTCCCAAGCGCGACTGCTACGCTAGAGGTCCTAGGTTCGATCCCCGGGTCGAGCAGTGTTATTGAGTTTTCTATGAAATTTTCAGTAGCAGCTAGGAGTCTGGATTTGTGCCCGGTTAATGGCTATAGGCTCGCCCCCAGGCGATCTGTGGGTTTACATTATAATACGCCTTTGCCTAACCCTTCGGGGAATACAGGCGCGATGCTATGTTATGTTATATAACGAGCTGATGCCCGCGGTTTCACTCGCATTCCAAAGAACTTTTGGGGCGAAAGATGTGTATAGTCCGTCTACGTGGTCCGATTTATCTCTATACCAAAATTCATCAAAACTGGTTCAGTGGTTTCGGCGTGAAAACGTGTCATCTCTCTGCCGCAGAGCCACAAATACCAATATGTAACAAACAAATATTTATTTATTTAAATTATTTTTAATAGTATTGCCACATCAAATGTATTTAAAAAATTATGCTGAGTATATTCTTGATAAATAGGACTCATGTATATGACAATTGAGGCGTAGTTACATACATAGCATTTACCACTTGCATCATAGTAGTTACCCTTATTATGTATTATTAGTATTATTCCATTTATTTATTATTTTAACTTATTTGTAAATAAGAAAAACATTTAAAAAGATAAAAAATAGTAGCCCATCGGCATCGGGAGCAGGGTCCAAGCTACCGATGGTCAGGGTACCAGAGAGAGAAACCTCCTAACAATGCGGGCCGTGTCCAGAAGTACTACTTTCTGTATCAAACCCTTGATCCAACCACCTAATGAGTGGTATTAGTATTACCTATTATTAGTATTAGTATTACCTATTAGTAGCTGCTTAGTACAACAACAAAAAATACTTTTTTTTTTGGTTCATAATAAACAGAACAAATAGACAGACAGAATTACTTTGCCATTTATTATGTTAGTACCGAGGTTCCTGTTATATAAATTGGGACTTTGGGACCAGCGTCGGATGTTAGCGTAGGATGACAAAGAGGATAATTTATAAATCCGTACTTACGATTTCAGATACGACTTCAGATTTATCTATATTATTTACTAGTGACCCGTCCGCGGTTTCACCCGCGCTGCACCGCTCCTATTGGTCGTAGCGTGATGTTATATAGCCTATAACCTTCTTCGATGAATGGACTATTCAACACAAAAATAATTTTACAATTCCAACCAGTAGTTCCTGAGATTAGCGCGTTCAAACAAACAAACAAACCCTTCAGCTATATAATATTAGTGTAGATTTTTTAAACATGAATTAGTTATCAAGTTAAGTTGTAATGACTGAAAGTAGAATACAAACCTACTTTTTGTTTCTAAACTCGACTAATTAAAAAAACGTAATAACTAAACGAACGTAGCAGTCTACGCTAGGGGTTCGATTCTCAGGTCAGGCAAACATTGCTTGAGAAACCCAAACCCAAATATGAAATTCTCAGTAGCAGCTCAGAGTTTGGATTGATGTTGATATTTATGGTGCCAGCTGACGAAGTGAAATCGGCCGGCACCATGAAATCATTTTCTGGATCACCTAAATCATTTCTATATCCACCATCAATGATTGTATATTGCTATCGTGAAATTCATATATTGCTTTTAGATGTATATACCGGCGCTATGTGTGCTCGTCTGTGCTTTGGTGTGGCCCAGCCAGGCTCTGGACAATGGGTTAGCTTTAACGCCTCCCATGGGCTGGCTCTCATGGCTAAGATTCGGGTGCACCACAGACTGTCAAAAAAATCCGACTGAATGTATCAGGTATGCGCTTAAATTGTGTTATTTTCTTCTCTCCGCTCTTTCGAATAGTCCTCAACACCCTTTAAAGAAAATCACGTTTACTTAGATATTTTTTTTATTGATTATGTCGGCAAATGAGCTGACGAGCCACCTGGTGGTACACCAGAGGAGCTGCTGATGCGTTGCCGACCCTTAAGAGCCCCTACGGACTACAGACTGCCAGAGCCGCTGCAACCGAGGGGAACTGGCTCTTACGTGAAAAGTCGAAACATACACCAAGATGCTGTACGACAGACTCCGACGTAAGGGTGCTCGCCAGCTAGTCAGACCTCAAGAGGTCCTACCACCGAGCTAGTCACATATTTTCACGCATCTGACGTGGTACCTATCTGAAAGGCAGTGAGGAATGGTATTCTAACCCGTCCCCACACCGGGTAAATTATCGAGTTTTATGAATTTTCATAATAATTTGCGAATTAATTATATTATCACTCGCTTAAACGGTGGAGGAAATTTGCATATTGCGTGATACATTATTAAGTTCATAATCTTTGTCAAAACAGCTTCCCCTGAATACCTCACTTACCTACAATTACTGTACTGTTAATTGTACGTATGCTGGAGCGAATGTTTGAGCGGCGGTAGCCTAATGGCTAGGGCGTTGGACTTGCGACCATGTGGTTGCCGGTTCGAACCCCACCCATTGCACTACTGACGTGAACCCACTCGTAACACAAGCATTTTAGCTTAGCACGAGGGATTAACAAGAATACTAGTAATGTGCGATCCACATTACTAGTATTCTTTCACATCCACAAATGTAAACTTTTTTTCAGTGAAAGCTTAATAAAGAGGACGGCGGATGCGATGGCCAGGGACTACTTGGCGGCGGGGTACCAGTATGTGATCATTGACAATTGTTGGGCAGAGGCAAACCGTGATAACAATGGCCGCCTGGTAGCTGACCGGGTCCGCTTTCCTAGTGGTATTAAGGCACTCTCCCGCTATGTAAGTATCTGCTCCAGGGCCTAGCGTGAGAGAGGGTGCAAAGGAAGCCATAGGCCATGGACATTGGCTCATATTTATCACATTAGATAACTGTAATATCATTAAATCTGGGTATCTTCACAATCCACCAAGAGGTAGAAATAATTATTATGTTCGTATTGCAAAAAACCAGCAGAATAGAATTTTCAACCGTTTTTTGCATAGTTGCGGAAATATTGGCAGCAAATATAGGGTTTGCCATAGGTGGCAGGAAACATAGGTACCGGCGAACTGTGGATGTACATTAGTACGCTTCTGCCTAATTCTTCGGAGAATACAGGCATGATCGTTATGTTAAATGTTTCTCTTGCACAATCTACACCTCTAGGTGACGTCATCATTTTCACGACGTGACACCTGAAATTCCACATCGTAGGCAGTTGTCTCGGTGGCTTAGTGGCTAATTGACGCAAGTTAATCCTGTCTAAGATCGAATTTATATCTATTAAAAAGATATTTGTTGTAAAACACATCTTACACAACTGTTTCAGGTCAAAAGCAAAGGTTTAAAATTCGGCATATACCACGGCTCGTCGGGCTACGAGGCTACCGATGTCACCACCTTTGCCGAGTGGGAAGTCGACTATATAAAACATAACATTGGTGGTTCACCGGATTTTCAAACAAGTATGAACAGATTCTGGCTTTTAAAAGACCTCGTGGTAGTCAAAACTTGCAAGCAATTTACTTAGGTTTCCCATCAATAGATCTCAGATAGAGGGGCAGATAGACATGTAGTCCGAGTCCGAGTCCGAATCCGACATGGTAGTCGGATTAGCCCTATAGCTTATTTTTTAAAAGCTTACTGGCTATGTGTGTCGCACATTACTAGTATTCTTGTTAACCCCTCGTGTTAAGCTAAATGCGTGTGTTACGAGTGGTTTCACGTCGGTAGTGCAATGGGTGCGTTTCAAACCAGTATCTAACCACATGATCACAAGATCGATGCCCTAGCCATTTGGCTACCCCCGCTTTTTTATAGCTTTATATAGTCTACTTTATATAGTTTACATAATCAACTTGACTTCCTTGTGGAAATTTATGATGAGGGTAATAAAATGGTACAGTAAGCGTGCCCGGGTGAATATTCGAACATTATTTGACTATCATTCTTCTCATCATAGCAGTTCTCTCTTTCGTACTTCAGATTGTTTTTATTCTTATCTTATTGCTTGACGGCAGGGGTGTTGTTTATGTTTTCAATATCATAATTGTAGGAATTGTAGGATGTAGTAAATATTTGCATTCTTAACTTTGATATGAAGTTAATTACGTTCATATCTTTTTCAAATATTTTCCCGCCCATGCTCTACAATAATAATGGCTTATGTTTAACTAACCACCAGATCTAGTAAAATGTTATGGCAAAAAATCACTATATTGCCAAAAATAGTAAATGATCACCAAAATAAGTTCTAACCTGACCTAAATCTAATTTTTGGTGACCATTTATCCATTTTGGTGATCAAATTACTAAATTTGGTGGTCATTATATTTATCCCCAATAATAATATATTTTGTTCAGGTCATTATTCAACATTCGGGAAACTGTTGAATGAAAGCGGACGTTCAGTGGTGTATGCATGCAGTTGGCCAGCTTACGAAACCGCTGTAAGTACGACATTATTTTTTTGTGGAAATTCCTTGTCCCTTTGCAAAGCCATCTCTTGAAATATTTGTGTTTCTGAGGCCAGAAATGTTACATTATATTTCCAGAAAATTCAATTTCCAGGAAATTGTAACTTCTTGAACTAAATTATTTCAACTGGAGGAGAATCAAATTTTACTGCCATCTCGACTTCTTAGTACAGTAATCTAGCAAAGTATGTACTGATACATCGTACACCCTTTGCTGGTCTGCTAATTTGTTAAATTACTCACATTAGCGGCAGAATATTTTGCAATGTGATGGTACAGTCAACAAAATAATTAGGTATGCAGGCAGCCAACGACATCAACATTTTGACATAATTGCGTAATAAATAATTCTCGGTGGAAAGATTTATTATGCAGGCAGCTAACAAAACCTGCGCTTTAACACATACCGTGATACATTATTACACAATCTCTGTCAAAACACATACGTTAGCTCTCTGTATTCCAAACTCTTATGTTGACTGTACTTACTCTAGCTAGACGAACTCCAACAGGGGTGTCATACCACCTAAAAACCTGTTACTTAATCCTAATATGCAATGGTTCTTTTCTCAAAAGTCCATTTCTGACATTACCCTACATTGTGCTTCTTACTTATAAGTGTTCTGTAAAAGTGTGTCTGCACTTTAAAAAAGACCATGATTCTGAGGTTGTTTCGGTGTTTCTTCTCAGAGGTCATCAGTTACGAAATGCTGGCATCATCTAGCTAGCTAAAAACCCAAAACGTGAAAAATGTAAAAGTCTCTCTAAATTTACTTTATTTTTTTTAGCCCAACTATCTGCCGGTAACGAAAAAGTGTAATACTTGGCGGAACTATGGCAACGTTGAAAATAATTGGCAGTCCATAGTGAATATTATGACGTGGTTTGGTGACAAACAAGACGACTTTGCCCAGTTCGCCGGCCCAGGCCATTTTAATGACCCTGACATGGTAAGTAACATCAATAATAACATTGATAAGTTTATACATGCTATAATTTACAGTAAGCAGTGATAGCCTAGTGGTATGACCGTTGAACTGCCAAGTCAAAGGTCTCGAGTTCGAACCCAAGGCACGCACCTCTGACTTTTCGAAGTCATGTACGTATTAATAGTTAATTATCACGCGCTTAAACGGTGAAGGAAAACATCGTGAGGAAACCTGCATGCCTGAGAGATTTTCTCGATGGCGTGTGAAGTCTGCCAACCCGCACTAGGCCAGCGTGGTGGACTATAGCCTAATCCCTCTCATTCTGAGAGGAGACCCGTGCCCAGCAGTGGGACAATATAATGGGTTGATTATGTTTTATTATGTTTTATAATTTACTATACAATTAAGCGTGACATAGTATCCGATAAGAAATTAAATAGAGATCGCGACCTAAGTTTTTTTACAGCGTATTGATGCCTGATGCCAAACTTCGGTGTTATTATGAACTGGGATTTAAATCTATCGCCTAAGAGCCGCACTTGCGACCACTAGACTTCATCGATTTTCCTTGTTACCGCAGTCTAAGGATTATCGCTAAACTGGATCATCAAATATTTTTTTCGTATTATTCTCCTTCTAGTTGATCATCGGCAATTCAGGGTTAACCGTAGATCAAGCTCGCGTGCAAATGGCCGTATGGTCAGTCCTGGCAGCTCCTCTCCTCATGAGCGTGCCCTTATCAACCATAAAACCTGATTTCAAGAAGATTTTACTGAACAAAGATGTGATAGCGGTAAATCAAGACAAACTGGGCATACAAGGCCGTAGGATTTGGAGCGCTAATAACAACGAGGTAACGAAATACTGTATCAATATCGATCCCGTGGTTAGAAAAATATTAACAGACGTTCCTTCTACCTATATACTACCTATATAACCTGTAACTGAATAAGCACAAGACCTGAAAGTAGTTTACTGGTTTCTGAAAGTAGTTTGTTCAGAATTGTCTACTGAATCGATTACACTGGTTTTTAATATGTGATAAATTTTCCCGAAGCAGTGATAGCCTAATGGTACTTATGACCGTTGGACTGCCAAGTCAAAGGTCTCGAGTTCGATCCCAAGGCACGCACTTCTGACTTTTCGAAGTCATGAGCGTATTAAATAGTTAATTATCACGTGCTTAAACGGTGAAGGAAAACATCGTGAGGAAACCTGCATGCCTGAAAGATTTTCTCGATGGCGTGTGAAGTCTGCAAATCCGCACTAGGTCAGCGTGGTAGACTATAGCCTAATCCCTCTCATTCTGAGAGGAGACCCGTGCCCAGCAGTGGGAACAGTATAATGGGTTGATTATGTTATGTATGTAAATTTTCCCGAAAATCATATTACGATACCTGAAATTATGGCTCGATGGTCCATCAATGGGTATGGAAAACTGAAACCTATTTGCACAAATTGTTAATTGTGTGCGCACTGATATTGTAGTTGTAGTGAGTACGACTGTAGTACAGCTACAGGTTTGCGTTTAGCTGATATAACTAATTTCTTGAATAAAATATGCTTATGATTCTCAAAATTACTTTCGGGTTTCGTTAATATAATTATGACTCGATATTCCAATCGACGTGTTTGAGGTCTTGTGCTTATGTTTAGAATTACGCGCTGTGTGTTCGGCAGTTTTATTTAGATGGTAATGGATTTACCTAGGTATCCTTTCAAATTGAGATCTGGCACCGCGAGTTGTCGGGAGATGCGCGGGCGCTGGCGTTTGTGAATCGTGGCGACAACGTAGCTGATACTTCGTACTCATTCGACCAGATGAAGTTGCTGAAACAAGATTATATAGTAAAGGTCAGTTGCTGCCCTCCACTATTTTTGGAATGCTTTTTCGCAAATGTAATTGAGTAATAATAATTCGTGAAAATTAGTTTAGTGCCTTTGCACGCATTTAATGTGTGGCATTGGACCAGTTTAGGAGGTGGTAGAAATCAGTGCATTGGTTGGTACCAATCTAGATCTACTAAGTCGCAGATTTCTATATTCTTAGTGCCATTTCACAAAAATTCTGATACAATTGAAATTGCATTAGGGTATTTAGTTGCGTAACAACTATAACCCTGTTACCCTGGTAGCTTGCAGTTTAGAGTTAACAGTTTGGCATTCACATTTTTTGAGGCCCTGGTCAATCTAGTATCTCTCTCTTCAATCCACCTCTACGTAAGACGTTACAAGGAGGTCCAATTTGCCAATCTTAGAAGAGACGTTTAAGCACAGTAACGAACTGAATCAATATGTTTACGATGATATACTTTGTTACAGGATCTTTTCAAGGAAGAAGAGATACGGACTTTGAAAGCTACTGAAAAATTTAAAGTGAAAATTAATCCTACAGGTAAAGAGTACATCAAAATATCAATGAAACTGTGTATTTAAATATCAATTAACCTTTACCCCGTGTGGGGACGGGCTAGAATACTGTTCCTCACTGCCTTTCAGATAGGCATCCCGTAAGAGGCGTGAAAGTATCTGATTTGCTCGATGGTAGGATCTCTTGGGGTCTGACTGGCTGGCGACCACCTTTACCTACGTCGGAGTTTGTCGTAAAGCATCTTGGTGTGTGTTTCGACTTTTGCAGTAAGAGCCAGTTCCTCTCGGTTGTTGCGGCTCTGGCAGTTTGCAGTCCTTAGGGGGGCTCTTAAGGGTCGGCAACGCATCAACAACTCCTCTGGTGTTGCAGGTGTCCATGGGCGACGACTATTTACCACCAGGTGGCTCGTCAGCTCCTTTGCCGACCTAATCCAAAAAAAAACATGTCAACAGACGCAGAATCTATTGTCCGTTGGCACTTGATCACCCAGGCATTAAGAATAAATGAATGAATAGTATTTATTTGCATAAGTATTGCTATTTAATTAAAGTGTTTCTTCTTTTTGTTACAGGTGTCAAATTTTACAAATTTGTTCCGAAAAAATCATTTAAGTCTGAAAACGATTTTGATATAGATGTAACTACTAGAGGATATTATTCAGAAGATGATTACAGTAATTAAAAAATAGCTAAGTAGATACTATCTTTTTGTGATTTTTTTGCATGCTAAGATTATTAAGTTATTTTTTAGTACAACCCGTAGCCCCGAAGACAATCGCTCCGCTACGCTATTCAAGTGGTCAACGTATCTAATGTTCTTATGCAAATTATGTTTTTTAGGGTTCCGTACCAAAAGGGTAAAATGGGACCGTATTACTAAGACTCCGCTATCCGTCCGTCTGTCTGTCTGTCCGTCTGTCACCAGGCTGTATCTCATGAACTGTGATAGTAAGACAGTTGAAATTTTCACATAATGATGCATTTCTGTTGCCGCTATAATAACAAATACTAAGAAATAGAATAAAATAAATGTTTAAGTGGGTCTCCCATACAACAGACATGATTTTTTTGCCGTTTTTATAGGTAATGGTACGGAACCCTTCGTGCGCGAGAGGCCAAGTGCACTTGGCCGGTTTTATTTTACAACACAGAACAGTTGACGATCAGAAGTATGGCATTCATCTTATGTAGATTAAATTTTGGTAAGATCCTTGAGGTTAATTTAGAAAACGCCCGATTGATTTTAATTCAAAGTTCATAGAAACGAAAATCATTAATCAAATTGCAAACGTAGATAATTAGTGAGCTAGTTATATTTAATATACCTCACTAATTATCTAGGTGGGAGTCCTAAATAATGGTATTATCAATACGCAGAAGTACAATGAGATAAGTTATTTGTGATAAATGCGTCTCTTCAATCGAATATTGTCAATGACCTGCTTTTTATTTATTAAATAACTGTGCCCCGCGGCAGTACCTAGGGTTGCCAACATTTTTTCGGCCGGATATGATATTTTCCTTATAAAAATATAGTACATTACAATAAAATATAGTATTTTATGGAAATATATTCCATAAAATACTATATTTTATTGTGCGGGCTTTCTTTGTTATTAGTTTCGATGTTACAAAAAAATCCCTTCTAACTGGAAAATAGTATCTTTACGTACCTACTATATATTTATTCAACAGTATATAGTACACACACCCGAAATATATTACAATACTATGTATATATTATAGTACGGTTGGCAACCCTAGCAGTACCCGTATTGATCTCGTATTTTATACGAGTAATCCAGTGGGAAATTCTCAAAATTCTTCTGTACATGTCAAATTAAAATTTTGTGGGTTTCTGAGATTTCCTGATTAATGAATAATGAGTCAGTAGTAGTAGTTAGTACGATAGAGCGCGCTTGCCTAGAAGAAACTAATTCACACAAGAAAAAAATACTAAACAAAATACAATACAAGTGCCCAAGTGTATCCATACTTATACTTACCTACTTATCACGATAACCTAGTTAAATATTGCCAATACTTGACATTGTCATGCATAAAAATAATCCGGCAATCTTATCTTTAAAAAAACTTTCCAAAACAATTATACCTATCAATTTTCCTAGATATTATGTTCTATGGATACTGCCATAGTAGCCTAGTAGTCCTGAGTGGGACTGCTACGCTAGAGGTCCTGGGCTCCATTTCCAGGTCGAGCAGTGTTATTAGGTTTTTCTATGAAATTCAGCTCGGAGTTTGGAATTTGCGCTCGATTAATGGCAATAGGTTCGCCCCCTATTACATGGGACCTAAACATACTGGCGATCTATGGGTGTTCATTAGTACACCTCTGTCTAACCCTACGGGGAATACAGGTGTGATTGTATATTACGTTTATTTATTACTAGCTTCTGCCCGGGACTTTGTCTGCGTGGACTTCAGAATTGGGTCAGACCTGGATAAAAAGTAGCCTATGTGTTATGCCAGACTATAATCTATCTCTGTGCCAAATTTCATCCAGATCCGTTCAGCAATTCTGGCGTGAAAGAGTAACAAACATCCATACATCCATACATCCATACTCACAAACTTTCACGTTTATAATATTAACTAGCTTCCGCCAGCGGCTACGCCCGCTTTATCAACGACCCATGTCACTTCCCAGAACAAAATAATCAAATAATTTTCCCGTATTTGCAACATTTTTTAATTGTGCTCCGCTCCTATTGATCGTAGTGTGATGAAAAGTATACTATAACCTGCCCAGGAGTATGAAGAACAATTGTACCAAGTTTCGTTGAAATCCGTCGAGTGGTTTTTATTTCTATAACGAACATACAGACAGACAAACAAAAATTTTACTGATTGCATTTTTGGCGTCAGTATCGATCACTAATCACCCGCTGATAGTTATTTTGGAAATATATTTCATGTACAGAATTGACCTCTCTACAGATTTATTATAAGTATAGATAATGATATTAGTAAGGATTATTAAGAACAATTATTTTTAATCTTACAAATTAACATTGAATAATTAATGTTACCTATATAGAAAACAGGCTTTTGCCCGCGGTTTCACTAGCATCTCAAAGGACTTTTCGAGACAAAAGGTAGTCTATATATTATGTTCTTTTCCAAGTTTCAATCTATCTCTATAGACTTCAGTCTTTTCCTAGTAAACGGAATGACAACTATCTTGTTTGCATTGATAGAGAGATGATTCTCCTCGCACCATTTCTCTACTTTACCGAGGGCCCTTTGGATCAGATCTGAAACCGTGTTCGGGAATTTGTCCTTAACAAGTATAACTATGTTATCGTCGTATCCCCCGGTTAGTAAAGGGCCCTCATTTAGATTGCTTAGTAGTGAGTCTACCACTAAGCACTACAGTACCGGTGACAAAACCTGGGGGCTTACCGTGAACTCTTCATCAGGTCAATTTTAGACGTAAACGCTAAAGTGACCTGCCATGTATTTGGCAAATATTTTAAAGGTTCATCCTGGTAAGCCCCCCTGATCTAAATGTAATAAAAAAAACATTTAGTAATTAATGCTATCTTTTATTTTAAGAAACAGTTAATAAGTAATTCAATATTAAGTTATAACGGTGTCTGTTAAGAGCCTGTTTTGTAACAAATCTCAGTCAGAGCGTTGACCCCGACGGGTTTATGATCTCGGATTATTGATAAATTGTTTCCTGACTAGCCACACCGCAGAGCGTGCCGATGCCGGAGACTTGAAACTCGATTGGTATTACAATTTTGTATTTAATGTTACTCTATCAGTGTTCCGCAGTACGCTTTTTGTGTTCAAGGTCCATCTATAATTTCCATGTGATTAATTTAATTTATTTATTACATCGCGCATCGCTCAAATCCAAAAACACCCTAGCTTTAAAGAAGTTTCTAGTGGAATCCTTATGTGCGTTTGCCATATAAAAAATATACGTTATACTTAAGATCATCATGAACAAATTGTCTTGTTTACATTTTTAATAAATTTGCCCCAATTTTGTATAATAATTGAAGTAAATAGGCCTTTTTTAACCTAATTTGTATTTTTTCTCTGTAACTGCTTAGTAGTTAGTCATGAATTTTATACCAAAAAAATTGTAATGACGTTATTAACAATTTGTATTGTTTTTATTTTCTTATTTCTTTGAATATTTTGAAATAATAAAGAAATACCCGAAACCTCACTAGCACCCCGCGTGAAGCACCCCCGCTTTACAGCCGTCAAGTTACGACAAACTATCAAATTTCCCCAATGGATAAAAAACCCTATTATTTGGAGATTACATTAAACATCTATTGAAGAAATTTAACAATTTTGGATAACTACTTTAATGTGCTGTTGACAGTACTGACAATACTTTAAAAAATCTAGGTAAGTGCTAACATCCTGTAAACCATCTTATAGTGTTGAATATTCTTTACATTTTGCATATTACCTACTATTACGGTACTAGGTACGCAAAATAAATTGTTATTTATAAATACCTAATATGAATGTTATCTAGAGTATTTATGTCAATAATTATAGGCAAGTGGCAAACATAGTCAATAAGTAAATAACTAACATAATCAACCCGCATGAAATAGTTGCTGATAATAAAGCATTGATTTATAGTGAAGAGATTAACAGATGTCATAATTTGTTAACTTTTTATATGGTTTATGTTGTTTATGAGCAGACGACGATCCACCTGATGGTGAATAGTCATCGTCGCTGCAGACCACCTGCAGCACTAGCAGGGTATTTTTTTATTGTGTTAGCTGATTGGTAGGAAGTACCTAAGTAGAATTTTTTGCTCGGATGTTTTGTTCATTACTTATTATTAAGTTCCCCCTGCGATTGAATACAGTGGGAGACTATTTGTATAATAACTTTCGTGAGGCGTATTCATAATTATTTAAAGACTACACGGTTTACTCACGCGCATTCTCGGGATCGCCCGACTAGTTTCAGACTCAATAGGAGTCCTTAATCATGAGAGTAAACCGTGTAGTCTTTAAATAAGTGGGAGACTAGTTAAGTTTTTGAAATGTTTTATTTGCATCTACGTTCCGTTGAACAGCTTTTGTCCTTTTAGTATGCTTTCACCCAATACCAAATAGGACTAAAGCGTGTCTTCTTTCGTCAACAGCGCCAGGATGCCGTAAGGTGACACCCTGCGTCTTTCGCAAATGAATTCGTGTTTCCTCTCGTGGTCCCTGGTATCTAGGGCACTCTTTTAAAAGATGCTTCAAATTGGCTGATGTTGTCATTGCAGGGACAGGTGTCATTTGTTGTTATGTATTTTGAATTTGTGCAGATAGTGTTTATTGTATGCATGAGTATGAGTGTCTAGTGTGTTTGAAAAATATGTGTATATGTTTGAGTGTAGGGAAGATGTTTTTAGGAACTCTTAACTCTAACTTAACTTACCCTCCGGCAAGGTAAAAACATCTATTCTATGACAATCACTGGTTACCTTCTCAAGTTTATGAACTGCCAGATTTTGTAATAAAAATGACCCCACAGAGCCTTGGCAAAGGGAATGCAGTAGAGAGATATCTTACGTGCACTGTTCCACATTCAAAACTAAGAACGTGCGAACTTGCTTCCATATGATTTTTTAAAGAAAACAATTTTATTATAAAAAGAACATGATATTTATTTATGTAGAAAATGTTTTCTTTAACTGAAGTAGGTAGGTACAATAGGTAACTACTTAAAAAAGTAACGCAGATATCTAATAATTTAAAAATAGTATCTACTTATTTTTTAGTAAAGGAAAAAATTCAATCACGGGCAGGATTCGAACCTGCGTCTTTTGGTTTGATATACCAGACGCTCTGACCTCTAAGCCACCGCGAACCCTACCCGCATGATTGAAATTTTGCATGTAATCTTAGCATGGAAAATGCAAAAAAATCACAAAAAGATATTTAAAAGGTAAGGTGGCATCGTACGACACTGAACTAACTGTAAAGTAAGTCGTGTCGGTTGAGAAGTAAGGTAACTTACCTCTCATAGATGTCACCAACGTCACCTTATGACGTAAATTCAGAATGTGAAGGCAAAATTTCAATCATGCGGGTAGGGTTCGCGGTGGCTTAGAGGTCAGAGCGTCTGGTATATCAAACCAAAAGACGCAGGTTCGAATCCTGCCCGTGATTGAATTTTTTCCTTTACTAAAAAATAATAATAATATTTTTTTTAATATTTATTCCAAAAAACATACAATTGATAAAATACAATATAAATCATAGAATTTATAAAGGTATAACAATATTTAGTGCCTGTACTAGGATAAACCTGTGTCACAGGCGAAAGGAGAGCTAACAGTTGCTATTTGTAAACACAATTTTCAAACAATATTTAACATGAATTACAGAGAAATAAAAGAAATCCATTGATTAGAAATGGTAAACTAAACCTATTTTACTTATTCTATCCTTATTATATAAATTATTTAAGTTATACATGATTTCGCGAAGTATTAGCATCAGCAGTATGTAAACTAGGTTAAAAAAAGTAAACTGGGTTAATGTCAGTATTCCATAAATCGTTTTCATCTTTGTACGCAGCACTCATATTTATTTAATTTTTACTTCATACTGCAGGCGAGTAATTTGCTTACACAGCGACAATTTGACGGTTAGTAGGGCAGTGGAGTGGTATTCAATATAAACACGGATGTCTCGTTTTTAAATGACGTAATCGAAACGGCGTCTTAGGTGTCCCCATAATCGATAGAGTTTATATATCTATATTCTGCTATTTTCCTCGCAGGGCACTCTGTGTCTCCGGTTTTGTGATTGTTGGGCTTTTTAAAGCGTGAGCATGTTGCACATTTCGGTGTTTCAGCTTTCTTCGGGCACTCTGCCATCGAGTGACCTGCTTCAGCACAGTGTCCACACGTAGAATTTGCGTCTCTGCATGTTTTTGCTGCATGTCCATATTGATGGCATTTATAGCATCTTGTAACTAAGGTAAAGTCCCTGACAGGACAAGACGTCCAATTTATAAAAAGCCTTGATTGTACGATTAGGGCTTTACGTATATTTGCTGAAACTTCTATTACGTAGTTGCAGACCGATGCATCTTTCTTCCCAGATTTGTGGCTTAATTTAACCATTGTCAAAAAAGATTCTATGGACAATGCTTCAAACTTGTCGGCTACGTTTTGTTCAAATATACACTTGAAAACCTCATTTTCCGTCATCGATGTTGGTACTCCTACAACCACAATCCGGGGTTTGCGCTTGTTGGGCTCGTCGACCATAAGTCCACACGTAGAGACCTGGACTGCTTGCTTAAGTTTTTGAGCATCATTTTTTGTCTCTGTACTAACAATAACTCCTCCATTTTTGGTTTTGCGGACTCCACGTACTTGTAGCTTCATTTGTTCTGGACGTATAATTTTTTGTACGAGGTCTTTCGTTTCATCACTAGATTTTAATTTATCATTGGGATAAATAGCTATTGAGCTTAAATTGTTAGGTCGAACGAAATTATTGGATCCTTTTTTGACCATATCGGCAAAAGAAACATTTCCTGCAGCACCTGATTCCTGTATGGTCTGCTTGAGCTCCGAAAGGTGTTCGGTCAGGTCGCGTTTTTCTTTCAGGACTTCAATCATGCTGTACGCTTGGAGGGTTTTTTGCTTCAGCGACTGATATACAACTGCCATTTGTGAGGTACCTGATCCTATTTTACGGCACAGGTTTGAAATTTTCATTTTCTGTTCGGAATTGAGTTTGCCATCCCCGGCAATAGAGCAAACTTCATTCAAATGCAGTTCAATTGTTGACATCCATTTTTGGATCTCAGGCGTGGATATAACTTCAACCAAATTGTCAGGATGGAGAACTGGATTCTGCTGGGTTGTCGTCTTCGTCGGTGTGGTGGACGGTTGCACTAGCCCCCTCGAATGTGAGGGGCTGTATTCCATTTTATCTAGCACTTATTCACGTTTGCATTATGTACTGAACTGAACAATAAGCAAAAATGCATTACAGCGGTAATATACTAAAGGAGGTCAATATTAAAATATAATGTAATTATTAAATATTGCTAAAGAGCACGTCTGTATCCGATAGAGTTCAAAGCTGACTATCTAAGTAAATAAGTAGATACTATTTTTAAATTATTAGATATCTGCGTTACTTTTTTAAGTAGTTACCTATTGTACCTACCTACTTCAGTTAAAGAAAACATTTTCTACATAAATAAATATCATGTTCTTTTTATAATAAAATTGTTTTCTTTAAAAAATCATATGGAAGCAAGTTCGCACGTTCTTAGTTTTGAATGTGGAACAGTGCACGTAAGATATCTCTCTACTGCATTCCCTTTGCCAAGGCTCTGTGGGGTCATTTTTATTACAAAATCTGGCAGTTCATAAACTTGAGAAGGTAACCAGTGATTGTCATAGAATAGATGTTTTTACCTTGCCGGAGGGTAAGTTAAGTTAGAGTTAAGAGTTCCTAAAAACATCTTCCCTACACTCAAACATATACACATATTTTTCAAACACACTAGACACTCATACTCATGCATACAATAAACACTATCTGCACAAATTCAAAATACATAACAACAAATGACACCTGTCCCTGCAATGACAACATCAGCCAATTTGAAGCATCTTTTAAAAGAGTGCCCTAGATACCAGGGACCACGAGAGGAAACACGAATTCATTTGCGAAAGACGCAGGGTGTCACCTTACGGCATCCTGGCGCTGTTGACGAAAGAAGACACGCTTTAGTCCTATTTGGTATTGGGTGAAAGCATACTAAAAGGACAAAAGCTGTTCAACGGAACGTAGATGCAAATAAAACATTTCAAAAACTTAACTAGTCTCCCACTTATTTAAAGACTACACGGTTTACTCTCATGATTAAGGACTCCTATTGAGTCTGAAACTAGTCGGGCGATCCCGAGAATGCGCGTGAGTAAACCGTGTAGTCTTTAAATAATTATGAATACGCCTCACGAAAGTTATTATACAAATAGTCTCCCACTGTATTCAATCGCAGGGGGAACTTAATAATAAGTAATGAACAAAACATCCGAGCAAAAAATTCTACTTAGGTACTTCCTACCAATCAGCTAACACAATAAAAAAATACCCTGCTAGTGCTGCAGGTGGTCTGCAGCGACGATGACTATTCACCATCAGGTGGATCGTCGTCTGCTCATAAACAACATAAACCATATAAAAAGTTAACAAATTATGACATCTGTTAATCTCTTCACTATAAATCAATGCTTTATTATCAGCAACTATTTCATGCGGGTTGATTATGTTAGTTATTTACTTATTGACTATGTTTGCCACTTGCCTATAATTATTGACATAAATACTCTAGATAACATTCATATTAGGTATTTATAAATAACAATTTATTTTGCGTACCTAGTACCGTAATAGTAGGTAATATGCAAAATGTAAAGAATATTCAACACTATAAGATGGTTTACAGGATGTTAGCACTTACCTAGATTTTTTAAAGTATTGTCAGTACTGTCAACAGCACATTAAAGTAGTTATCCAAAATTGTTAAATTTCTTCAATAGATGTTTAATGTAATCTCCAAATAATAGGGTTTTTTATCCATTGGGGAAATTTGATAGTTTGTCGTAACTTGACGGCTGTAAAGCGGGGGTGCTTCACGCGGGGTGCTAGTGAGGTTTCGGGTATTTCTTTATTATTTCAAAATATTCAAAGAAATAAGAAAATAAAAACAATACAAATTGTTAATAACGTCATTACAATTTTTTTGGTATAAAATTCATGACTAACTACTAAGCAGTTACAGAGAAAAAATACAAATTAGGTTAAAAAAGGCCTATTTACTTCAATTATTATACAAAATTGGGGCAAATTTATTAAAAATGTAAACAAGACAATTTGTTCATGATGATCTTAAGTATAACGTATATTTTTTATATGGCAAACGCACATAAGGATTCCACTAGAAACTTCTTTAAAGCTAGGGTGTTTTTGGATTTGAGCGATGCGCGATGTAATAAATAAATTAAATTAATCACATGGAAATTATAGATGGACCTTGAACACAAAAAGCGTACTGCGGAACACTGATAGAGTAACATTAAATACAAAATTGTAATACCAATCGAGTTTCAAGTCTCCGGCATCGGCACGCTCTGCGGTGTGGCTAGTCAGGAAACAATTTATCAATAATCCGAGATCATAAACCCGTCGGGGTCAACGCTCTGACTGAGATTTGTTACAAAACAGGCTCTTAACAGACACCGTTATAACTTAATATTGAATTACTTATTAACTGTTTCTTAAAATAAAAGATAGCATTAATTACTAAATGTTTTTTTTATTACATTTAGATCAGGGGGGCTTACCAGGATGAACCTTTAAAATATTTGCCAAATACATGGCAGGTCACTTTAGCGTTTACGTCTAAAATTGACCTGATGAAGAGTTCACGGTAAGCCCCCAGGTTTTGTCACCGGTACTGTAGTGCTTAGTGGTAGACTCACTACTAAGCAATCTAAATGAGGGCCCTTTACTAACCGGGGGATACGACGATAACATAGTTATACTTGTTAAGGACAAATTCCCGAACACGGTTTCAGATCTGATCCAAAGGGCCCTCGGTAAAGTAGAGAAATGGTGCGAGGAGAATCATCTCTCTATCAATGCAAACAAGATAGTTGTCATTCCGTTTACTAGGAAAAGACTGAAGTCTATAGAGATAGATTGAAACTTGGAAAAGAACATAATATATAGACTACCTTTTGTCTCGAAAAGTCCTTTGAGATGCTAGTGAAACCGCGGGCAAAAGCCTGTTTTCTATATAGGTAACATTAATTATTCAATGTTAATTTGTAAGATTAAAAATAATTGTTCTTAATAATCCTTACTAATATCATTATCTATACTTATAATAAATCTGTAGAGAGGTCAATTCTGTACATGAAATATATTTCCAAAATAACTATCAGCGGGTGATTAGTGATCGATACTGACGCCAAAAATGCAATCAGTAAAATTTTTGTTTGTCTGTCTGTATGTTCGTTATAGAAATAAAAACCACTCGACGGATTTCAACGAAACTTGGTACAATTGTTCTTCATACTCCTGGGCAGGTTATAGTATACTTTTCATCACACTACGATCAATAGGAGCGGAGCACAATTAAAAAATGTTGCAAATACGGGAAAATTATTTGATTATTTTGTTCTGGGAAGTGACATGGGTCGTTGATAAAGCGGGCGTAGCCGCTGGCGGAAGCTAGTTAATATTATAAACGTGAAAGTTTGTGAGTATGGATGTATGGATGTATGGATGTTTGTTACTCTTTCACGCCAGAATTGCTGAACGGATCTGGATGAAATTTGGCACAGAGATAGATTATAGTCTGGCATAACACATAGGCTACTTTTTATCCAGGTCTGACCCAATTCTGAAGTCCACGCAGACAAAGTCCCGGGCAGAAGCTAGTAATAAATAAACGTAATATACAATCACACCTGTATTCCCCGTAGGGTTAGACAGAGGTGTACTAATGAACACCCATAGATCGCCAGTATGTTTAGGTCCCATGTAATAGGGGGCGAACCTATTGCCATTAATCGAGCGCAAATTCCAAACTCCGAGCTGAATTTCATAGAAAAACCTAATAACACTGCTCGACCTGGAAATGGAGCCCAGGACCTCTAGCGTAGCAGTCCCACTCAGGACTACTAGGCTACTATGGCAGTATCCATAGAACATAATATCTAGGAAAATTGATAGGTATAATTGTTTTGGAAAGTTTTTTTAAAGATAAGATTGCCGGATTATTTTTATGCATGACAATGTCAAGTATTGGCAATATTTAACTAGGTTATCGTGATAAGTAGGTAAGTATAAGTATGGATACACTTGGGCACTTGTATTGTATTTTGTTTAGTATTTTTTTCTTGTGTGAATTAGTTTCTTCTAGGCAAGCGCGCTCTATCGTACTAACTACTACTACTGACTCATTATTCATTAATCAGGAAATCTCAGAAACCCACAAAATTTTAATTTGACATGTACAGAAGAATTTTGAGAATTTCCCACTGGATTACTCGTATAAAATACGAGATCAATACGGGTACTGCTAGGGTTGCCAACCGTACTATAATATATACATAGTATTGTAATATATTTCGGGTGTGTGTACTATATACTGTTGAATAAATATATAGTAGGTACGTAAAGATACTATTTTCCAGTTAGAAGGGATTTTTTTGTAACATCGAAACTAATAACAAAGAAAGCCCGCACAATAAAATATAGTATTTTATGGAATATATTTCCATAAAATACTATATTTTATTGTAATGTACTATATTTTTATAAGGAAAATATCATATCCGGCCGAAAAAATGTTGGCAACCCTAGGTACTGCCGCGGGGCACAGTTATTTAATAAATAAAAAGCAGGTCATTGACAATATTCGATTGAAGAGACGCATTTATCACAAATAACTTATCTCATTGTACTTCTGCGTATTGATAATACCATTATTTAGGACTCCCACCTAGATAATTAGTGAGGTATATTAAATATAACTAGCTCACTAATTATCTACGTTTGCAATTTGATTAATGATTTTCGTTTCTATGAACTTTGAATTAAAATCAATCGGGCGTTTTCTAAATTAACCTCAAGGATCTTACCAAAATTTAATCTACATAAGATGAATGCCATACTTCTGATCGTCAACTGTTCTGTGTTGTAAAATAAAACCGGCCAAGTGCACTTGGCCTCTCGCGCACGAAGGGTTCCGTACCATTACCTATAAAAACGGCAAAAAAATCATGTCTGTTGTATGGGAGACCCACTTAAACATTTATTTTATTCTATTTCTTAGTATTTGTTATTATAGCGGCAACAGAAATGCATCATTATGTGAAAATTTCAACTGTCTTACTATCACAGTTCATGAGATACAGCCTGGTGACAGACGGACAGACAGACAGACGGACGGATAGCGGAGTCTTAGTAATACGGTCCCATTTTACCCTTTTGGTACGGAACCCTAAAAAACATAATTTGCATAAGAACATTAGATACGTTGACCACTTGAATAGCGTAGCGGAGCGATTGTCTTCGGGGCTACGGGTTGTTGCTACTATTCCCGTAAGGAAATAATAATTTTATGGGCTACTAATGTTATTTTGGTTCATAGACATACCATCACGCCTGCATTCCCCGAAGCGTTAGGCAGAGGTGTACACATGTACACCCACTGTTCGCTGGTCCCATGTGCGAGCCATGCTATTGCCATGTCGTTAACCTAGCACGTAACTGAACTCCGAGTTGCTAGTGAGAATTTGATAGAATGTCCGAATAGCACTTTGCTTGATCTAGAAATTGAATCCAGGACCTCTAGAATAGCACTCACGCTTAGCTAACTAAGTATAAATATATACTAAAATTAACTACCTCATTAAATTAAATTTTAACTGTCTCATTAGTCTAGTGGTCTTAGGACCACTACACTAATGAGGCAGTTAATATTTTACTAATAATATTTTTAAGTTGGTATTTGTATGAATTGTGTTTGTTTACGCACAAATTCCTCAAGTGGGGTATCAACTTACCGTTTTCTTAAAAAAAGATTGTATTAGAAAGAGTTGAAAAAGCACTCGTGCGGTCCCAGGTAGATAGACAAGCTGCGATAATAGTGTAGATTGAATTCAGAACGAGCTTATCATTTGGCGCCCAAACGTAGTCGGTGTGGTAGTGTGCAACTGTGCGTACAGCTACGCTCTGACGGTATTTAGACTTGTTCCAGCCAGTGACAACAAATATTGTTTTTAATACAGTGTTGAGATAAATAAAATAAGTTTGATTTTAAACTGCGAATAGAAAAAAGCGCGGTAAGTTAGCTTCTTTGTTTTCTCTTTATAATTATTTATTTTTGGAAAACCAACAGCTATACAAAAATAAATCTAATTTGTAAGTTAGGAAACATTAAGCCAAATATAGGTTTTCACGGATAGTAATAGAAAAACACACATAAATCTATAGGTACCTACTGTGATCTTATAAAATTAACTTAATTAACCTAAAATAGTTGGTTATATCGCAGGTTCGAAAGCTGCCCGCGATTGAATTTTTCCTTTACTAAAATAATTTTATAAACTTAGCATGGAAAATGCAAAAAAAAATCACAAAAAGATAGTTAACTAAAATACTCATAAAGAAAAACTACAAAATATGTAGATATAATTTAACTACTATTACTATTATCTATTAAAATTATGGTTGCCAGTAATAATTTTCTTTGATTTGTTTTTATTTTAAAAGTGGCATTAATATTATTTTGTTCAAATTCAGGAATTCATATTTTATATTTTGCATTTTAATCTTGATGGGTACGTACCTATGTTATTACAAAATAATGTCGTTTAGTCGTGTACTTACACAGTTAGCTGCTATGTTTTTAGGTCTCATAATAACAGGACCTTTTGCTTTCTAGCTGCTATTGATTTTGAAACACCCAATAGGTGACACTTTAAAAAAATGAAAAAAAGAAAAATTCGTTAACTTAAAGTAAATTACAATAACTCGTGGAGGGGTATTCTTTTAAGCTTAATTTATGCTTGTGTTATAATAAACCGCTCTTCCATAAATCAATCACAACTTATAACTGATTATGAATACTGTAATATAAATACTTAAATGTATTATATCTTCTCTTGCTGCATCTTAACTTTGCTCGAATCGATTCCAAAACATTCAGCAAAACGCTCAGCAGCTGGTATTACTCGTCTGCTATTTTGCTTACCTAATTACGGAAAATATGTATAAATTTGGACCATTACATAGATTATTTTTGATCTTTATTTTTCCTTGTGTTATATTAATGTTTTACCTGTCACGAGCACGATTACGGTTGAAGGTCAAATAGTGCCAATGTACGTGACCCGTATGATAAATGTGTCATTGACAGATTGGTGAATTGTGACGTCATAATAAGCCACGTAGTTAATTTAAAAGTTTTATAATGATCAATGAAAGTAATAAGTCAGGCGGGAATCGGATTTTATGCAAGATTTTGGAGGTCATAGCCTAAAAAACAAACAGCCTCTCACCCTAAGCGTGTATTAGGTCTTCTCCGTTCCGGAGCTTTAATTTCAAATTCCAAAATCATATGCAGAGCATAACAAATAACATTATACAACTTAAAGCTTTAACCATAGATAGATGAACTAGACTCTTTCCAAAAAGACTGGTCTCTAACATCAAATGACAGAAAGAAGTGGAAGAATATTGGGGAGGCCTTCGCCCTGTAATGGGATAGTACAGGCTTTTAATAATAAATCAATAGTCGCCATAGTATTATCTTCAACAGGAGTAATACCCAAACAGCTGCATCAGTCCCTATAATATAAGTCACTCTCAACTTACACGGAAACACCCACCATTTACACAGAAAGCAGTCATTCTAAACACCTGCAGACTAGTCAGAAAATTCTTAATGTGAACCCGACAACTCACAGTTATAAATTAAATAATATATACATATCTTCCTATAACAATTTCAAACCACCGTTGTACACTTGGCTTAATATAAATAATAATACAACTTATCAGAGAAACATGAAACGCCATTTCACTTTCTTGGGGGAATGCGGATCGCTATTACACAAGCATAGTGTTCATCTAGGGGAACACACTTTAAGCCCGGATCAAATAAAGGAGCTCACCTTTAAGAAAATCCTGCAATTCATAGTAGCTGCAGGATTCTGATCTGTAACGTCTAGTCCCAATAAAAATATGTCGATAGATTTGCTTACTAGAGATAGAATTTTGACATTACAATCATGTACTATCGGCCAACTCCATGGCGATCACAATAGATCGACTGCGGTCGCAGTGATACTATAGCCGCAAGCAAACAATAACAAAAACAGGGAAACATAATTATTAGAACATTTAACATTTTAACACTTCGTAATTTTAACACTATGTTAGCCTGCTGAGATTGTCGATTAGTCTTAGTGGTCATAACCGCAGAAGTGGAATATTTTCCTTTAACAAACATACCATCACACATCTGCTTTGCTCGACATCCGTATGTCACAACCGGGATCCAGCAGAATACCAGCGCCTGGTGTTAAAGCCTGGCACATGCTGACCTGGGCACATAAACCAAGTAAAATGTAGAAGGGGTTTTTATTTTATTATGTAGTTTCTTTCGTTTTTATTCTCGTTCGCGCTTTTTAACTTTCTAATTAATGCGTCCTGGATGTGATAAATAAACGTTTTTTATTTCATTTAATCATTCCTGTATTCATAGAATGGTTAGGGTAGAGGTGTACTAACGTAAAACTACAGTTCGCCGGTATGTTTAGATACCAAGGGGCGAGTCTATTGCCATTAACCGGGCACAAATCCAAACTCCCAGCTGCTACTGAGAATTTCATAGGAGAACCCAATAATACCTTGGAATAACATAATACCTGGGAATGGGACCCAGGACCATTAGCGTAGCAGTCATCTTTACCTATTTCAAAACCAGTTTAGAATATAAATAAATAGATTAACAGTAAGATGAATGTACTAGAACTAACCGTACCCAATCGTGCATTGTTTTACAAATCGCAACAGCTAATCCAGCGTTACTACTAGTTAACCTGTCTCGGAGAAGGAGTAAGTATAACTTTAGATAATAAAGGAGGTTTGTAAAACTTAATTCCTCACGTATTTACGCTTATTAAAAAATCTCAAAAACATTTTTCGTTAGGTAATTGTATAATATTTTAGGAACAGAGATCGTGTCACCCTTCCAATCCTTGAATGTACAGAAGAAGAGAATACACTCAATGTACCTCAACCCGGTATGTTTCTATTAGGCCCCATGTAATAGGGGGCGAACCTATTGCCATTATCCGGGCAAAAATATAAACTCCGAGCTGCTACTGAGAATTTCATAGAAAAATCCAACACTGTTCAACATGGGTCTCGAACCAAGGTCCATACACATCCAGGCATAGCTGTAGCGGCGGTTAAAACCACTAGGCTAATGAGGCAGACTACTGCCGTTATGTAAACCAGATTAGTTATTTATACAAGAAATGCTTAGGAATACGTTAGGTATACAAACTAGTTGGATACCGGTTTATTTTTCTTCTACACAGCTGTGTGCCAATATATAAGGTCTTTGACCTTAGACAAGTTCAATCCAGTGTTATCTCGCAGATGATACAAATAGCAATAGATAATAATAGGTAGGTACTATTTGTTATCATTAGGTTCAAGTTATTGTGTGATCTTTTGTATTGTGAGTTCGATAGATGATTAAATAGATAAGACCACTATAGTTATCTATTGTATAAAACTGTCTAGTCATATTACTCGTAAACGCGACTGTTACGCTAGGCTCTATTCTCAGGTCGAGCTCTGTTATTGGGATTTTCTATGAAATTGTCACTAGTAGCTCCGAATTTGGCTCTTTAGTTAACTCCCGTTAATATTACTGGTCCCACGGGATCAGTTGACTAGTTCATTGATTTATGCCGGTTAATGTTGCCATTAACCCAAAGGGTGTTGCCACCCCTCCTCTGTCTTTCCGAGTACGTACAACTCGAATCTATTCAAAAGTAGAATGAACAGGCATCATCTGGGTGTACTCGCTCCACCGTAGATCTCATCTGTGCCCCGGAGCATGGAGGCAAGATTGAGGTCAAGTGCAAGCCCTTTTTTAATCCCCGACGCAAAAACGTCGGCATCGTAGCTTCCGAACGGATGAACCAATTTTGATTTTGTTTTTTTTTTGTTAGAAAGGTCGGGAGTGTTCTTATGTTTGATGAAAATCGGTCCAAGATGGCCGCCGCAACAAAATGGCGGTGTCGGGGATTTCTTTAAATTTTTAATTTATTTAAAAAAAAGGTTCGCCCCTATTACATGGGGCCTTAACATACCGGCGAACTGTACACTTTTGATGACCCTTTGGGGAATACAAGCGTTATGTTATTTTTTTATTTTAGTTTCAGTATTTTAGGTCGACGACTAAGTGGCAGAGCAATAATAACGTCACGAGTTCGATTCCTGCACGAAACTAATTAATTTAATGTTTCTGTGACCTACAGGTGATTAGGTCAGGGTATTTGTACCCACGATACATAAGTAAAACCTAGTGAGACAACGTTTAAAAATTACTAGCAAGTTGATTATGCTAAATAATACTCAGTAAATTAGTTATTCTAAATTCATTTATATTTTTAGGTTAACAGGTTATAAGTTTAATACTGTAAACAGCTGTTTTATGCGGAACGTACGTTTGAATATTTGAACAATACCGTGCCAGTCTACTAGTTTATTTTAAAATATTTAACATACCATCACGCCTGTATTCCCCGGAGGGTTAAGCAGAGGCGTACTAATGTACAGTTCGCCGGTATGTTTAGGTCCCATGTTATAGGGGGCGAGCCTATTGCCATTTACCGGGCACAAATCCAGAGTCCGAGCTGCTACTGAGAATTTCATAGAAAAACCCAATAACCTTTTTGCTCGACCTGGGAATCGAACCCAGGACCTCTAGCGTAGCAGTCGCGCTTGGGACCACTAGACTAATGAGGCAGTCAAAATATTTACTTATCAAATTTTTACTTATCTTAAAATAATCAAAACGGTGGGTTGGCTAAGGTATTGAGCGGAAGGGCTGATTGAACGCTACTGCCTATGTACATAGTTATATGCCAACCTGCATCTAATGACTCCCAGCGATTTTTGCCAAGTCGTCTGTCCATTATCGGTCCATCTTGTTGAAAGTCCTGGCACAATGCGTTTTCTTCACTTGAAAACCATTTTGCCACAGCGGCCGCCAGGTCTAAGACCTATGTGCCTCGGCCACTGCCTCTTCATAGCAGCACTCTCTTCTTTTTTATAAGATTCAGAGTGAGCGATCACATCTCTGTGTAGGTAGGTCATCACACTCATCACTGATATGGCACACACTTGTTAAAGACTTTTGCCTTAAGGCATTGTGGTCAGTAGCGTAGTAGGTACCCATGTAATTCTACCCCCCATTTTCGCAAATCAGCAAGACATTGATAGAAAGACAGTTGCTCTGCTGATTTGGAGTTGAATTCACAATAAAACGACTTTCTATTTCCAATGGTCAACATTAATTAGTACCTTTTGCTCGATTGCCAAGATACCGATTTGTAAATCTCAACATGCTCACTTCAATCTGTCATCGTGTGTTCTGTCAATACAGTTATTTGATTTGACGACTGACCTGACCTGCTATGCGTCGCATGGAGCCATGACCCCCTATGCCCCCTACGCTACGCCATCGACTGTCGAAAAAACGTTGCAAGTTTCACGATGCAATTCTAATTCCGATAATTTTATTAGATGCTGGTAACATGTTTGCTGCTGGTGGGGGTATCTTCCACCCTGGCGCTCGACAACGGCTTAGCGCTGACCCCTCCGATGGGTTGGCTCACATGGGAACGGTTCCGGTGCATCACGGACTGCAAGAAGTATCCCAACGAGTGCATAAGGTAAGATTAATCTACAGATCAATTTAATACTTCGGGATAGTTCATTAATCATGTGAGGCTCGAAAGAGTGGAGGGGGTTAAAAAAAAATCCCGAGATATCAAAAGGGGTGGGAGGAGCGTAGTTCAGCAATTTCAGCATCTCGTATATTTTCGTCAGCTGGATTGCAGACTTAATCCATAAAAAAAATGAGAATTTCATTTACTTACGAGCCTTATTGTTTTCACACCGGGTTTTCATATAAAAATTTACCACTTGCGCTACAAAACCAGCAGGCTTACTCTTGAAAACAATACAATACCAATCCAAACGTGATGCGATTTCAATGTCAATTTGGCTGTCGGGCGATTTCGTACTCTTGAGCACAAATCCCTTAACCTTGTATCGGCATCCCTGATTGGCCAATGGTTGGGTCGTTTCCCAGTCCTATTTAGTTCACTCAATCACCGCGCAATATTGAAACAATTTTGCGCTAGTCTTGGATTCAAGAGTACGAAACTTGACGAAACGGCACAATTCCAATGTCGATGTATCGGAATTGAGTTCAAGAGTAAGCTCCCTGTTGTGAACAACATCAGACGCGCACATTTATTTCGACCGTAGATCATATTGTATTTTATTCCTTGAGGGAGTTTCATGCAAGTATATTCAAAAGCAGCTATTTTATATAGAAATATGTGTTTACACTGCCTCATTAGCCTAGTGGTCCTGAAGCGCAACTGCTACGCTAGAGGTCCTGGGTTCGATTCCCAGGTCGAGTAAAGTGTAATTGGGTTTCCTATGAAATTCTCAGTAGCAGCTTTGAGTTCGGGATTTGTGCTCGGTTAATGGCAATAAGCTTGCCCTATATTAGATGGGACCTAAACATACCGGCGAACTGTGGGTGTACATTTGTACATTAGTACGCATCTGCCTAACCCTTCGGGGAGTACAGGCGTGATGATATATCTATGTATAAATTTAATACATAACCATACTAGGCTACGCTACCTATGTATAGTATAACTAAATAGAGAGGTGCTACCAAAGAGGCTACGTGTCTATTTCTAATTTTAGACATAGCTAACAGACTAATGCATTCAGGATTCGTACTAATGTTTTATGCAAGTTAAATGTTTATGTATGGCCTGCTCTGTTTACCGTTAACGACATCTATATTCCTTGCGTAACTCGGACGTTGAGCGTAGGTGATCATCAAGCTGTGGGTTAGAGACGTATCTCCTTATTCTAAAATAGATACTCGTACACAGTTTAAGTGTGGACTTGTTGATCTTGCCGCCTGAGTTTATTGACATCAAATGAGAAACAATTGTATAGGTACATGTTGATTTTTTTATTCAATGGTTACCTTTCCAGGGATGAAAGAACTCATGATTATAAAAAATGTCACTATGATACCAATTCTGAAATATCCGATGAATGATGAATGTTTCTTTTTGGATTTAAGCTGGTGTTGCTGGCTGGTTGTTGTTGTTTTTGGGCTGGTGACCATTAACGATCGTCATAGGTGTTTGTATAACGGGACAAACTATTTAAAACATTTTAATATTTTTAAATCGTAGCCAAATAACATAGTTCCGTGCTATGTTTGGTTCCTAACGGTGAGCAAGGTCGCCAAAGCTCCGCGAGGAAGCGTCTGCCGTCGGCAACGCGCTAGTGATACCCCTGGTGTTGCAAGACGGGCCGGACGTTTGTTTACCACCTTGGTGGTATAAAACAACAAAGTTGTGAAGATTAATATTGTAGTTTATCGTTTTTTTTTTAAACGGAGTAGTTACCTATCTAAGGATTTCTTTTGATCCATTTTTTGAAATTGCGCAACTAGGTTTGTCTTTTCAGAAGTATCTGATCTATTTTAGTGGTATAATTGAATTGAAATATTTTGACTTTGTCTTTGAAAATAGCTTCTCCGTGATACGGAGTGGTCACCCATCTATAGACTGTCCGCTACAAGCGCAGCTTAGCCTTACAGATCGATTGAAATAATGGTCTATGATTATGATTTATTGATATTTATTTAATTTACAAACAGGCTTTATTGGTACTTATTTTTACTTAATGTCCGCAGCGAAAACCTCATTAAGCGGACGGCAGACCTCATGGTAAGTGAGGGTTACCTGGACGCCGGCTATGAGTACCTGGGCATAGACGACTGCTGGCTGGAGAAGCAGCGAGGCCCTGACGGACGCATGGTGCCCGACAAAGAACGGTTCCCGAACGGAATGAAGGCTGTCGCTGATTATGTGAGTATCAATATACGTAATATAAATTTGACGACACGTTCGGCGTAGCGGCTGAGCGATCGGCTTCTGCGCGACCTGCTGTGGGTTCGATCCCCAATAAAAAAGTCTATTAAAAAAATGTTGTGTGTGTATATGTAGTTGTTCCGGGTCTGGGTCATTGTGTATTGTGAGAATTTGTGTTAATGTAGCGTTCTATATATCAGTGAAATAATTTTTAAAATAGGTCCAGTAGTTTTTGAGTTTACCCACTACAAACAAATTAACAAACTTAGCAACAATCAAATCTTTCCTCTTTATATTTGTAGTGTAGATAGATATTCCCTCGTATCATGCCATCTTTATCTAAATGGTTTGATGGATTTATGGGACAGGGGTTATGTGTAATGATGAATATGGTAGGTCAGTGATTAGATAGGTAGGTGCCTAATTATAATTTATACTTAATAAAGTTGTGGTATTTTTAATTCTCTTTTACAATAATTTTCTATTTCACCTCGATATTCCAGATTCACAGTAAAGGACTCAAGTTCGGCATGTACGAGGACTACGGCAACCTCACGTGCGCTGGTTACCCAGGGGTGCTGGGTAACGAGCGGCTGGATATACAGACCTTCGTGGAGTGGGAGATAGACTACCTCAAGCTTGATGGGTGCTATATTGAACCTAAGGATATGGACGCTGGTAGGCTGAAAATATTCTAAACTAAAATGTCTAGATAATTATTTTGCTGGATGATTTTTTAATTTATACTTGATCAAGATGACTAGGTACTATTTAAATCCTCCAACAAGATGGACGGACGACCTGGTAAGGGTTACTGGGAGTCGTTGGATGCAGGCGGCATGTGACCGATCGCTCCGGAGGTCTTTGGGGGAGGCCTTTGTTCAGCAGTGGACTTCCGTTGGCTGATATGATGATTTAAATTGAAATAAAAAATATATATTAAAGAAAAAAATTAATGTGTTCAATTTGTCGACTCACCTCGTAATTAGCTTTACCACGGGTGTGCATATTGTGTAAAAAAAAAAGTTATATTTGACTATAAAAGGTTGAATCTTTTTCTTAAAAAAATCGAAGTTAAGCGTGTATCTATTGATAGTTTGTTGTCCTTTGTAAGGAAACCTGCAAACCTGCAAATCCCTCTCATTCTAAGAGGAGACCCGTGCCCAGCAGTGCGTCACTATAATGGGTAAATTAATATAGTATCATAAATGTTCCAGGTTATCCGTCTTTTGGGCAAATGTTGAATGAAACGGGCCGATCCATCCTCTACTCGTGCAGTTGGCCAGCCTATCAGGAAGACGCTAAAATGCTTGTGAGTAACTTTGCTGCCGTCATTTAGTTCAAGTAACGATAGACAATATCACGCTTGTATTTCCTGAAAGGTTACGCGGAGGTATATAACGCTGTCCACCCACATTTCGCCGGTATTAGGCCAAACTTATTGCCATTATTCTAAACTTCAAGCTGCTACTGAGAATTTCCTAAAAAGAAATCACTCACCATCGACACTTTTTGAGCTGTCATAAAAATTTTGGGTACCTACGAACTACTTTCTGGTTTTTCTACCTGTAAACCAGATTTCATAGAAATCCACCAAGTAGATCTTGAGTTATAAGCGGACATACAGACATAAATACAGATTCTAATTCAGTGTCGCTCAATTAGTTCTCCCCAGTTCTTTTTTTTTCTAATTATTTTGGAATCACAGACATAACTTTTCCACAGACTTATGATTACTATCTATGTATGTATAGATGTATTTCCTGTTATTCATAGCCAAACTACGCGTCGATAGCGGAACACTGCAACATGTGGCGCAACTGGGACGACATCGAGGACTCGTGGGCCTCACTCACCAAGATCATGGACTGGTTTGGAGACAATCAGGACCGACTGGCAAAGCACGCGGGTCCCGGACACTGGAATGACCCTGACATGGTAAGTACAGGCTACTTTGATCAGGTATTTTGGCTGCAGTGTTGACTGGAAGAAACATGCAGAGTTTACTGTTCAGAGATCTTTGTTGAAGAGGCACCGAAGAAGGAAGGTCGTAGAACAGATGCATGAACTAGTTTGAATAAACTGAACTTTATACTTGCTGCAATTTGACCAAGGTTACATAGGTTGTCATCATCATTCACCTATTATGTATATGGTTCTACTGTTGAGCACGGGTCTCTTCTCAAAATGAGAGGCATTATGTTATAGTCCACCAGCTGGCCTAATGCGGATTGGCATACTTCAGACGCAGTCGAGAAAATCTCTCAGGTATGCAGGTTTCCTCACGATGTTTTCCTTCACCGGTTAAGCACGTGTTCTTACAATTATCTTATCATTAATACGCACATGACTCCGAAAAAGCAGAGGTGTGTGCCTTGAATTAGAATTTAAGACTTTTGACTTGGCAGTCATAGGGCCATATCATTACGCCATAGCTTGTCAAGCTACTGTTATTCTGTTATGCTTATCGTGTTTATATGAAGGTTATTTATGTATGTCATGCTTAGCTGGTTCTTTATTAGACCGAACTACGCACAGGAGTGAAACCTGAACATTTCTGCTCACCAGAACTCTTGTTTTCAAAACGAATCACTTCACGCGTGAGCAATATGTAGGTCATACAAATATTTGTTCCAGGCAGGGCTTGAACCTACTTGAAGGGGTCCTGCAAAACTGGATCACAACCTGGCACGGTAGTGGCAAATGTCATGAATCCCCTGGCCGTGAATATAGGGCAGGAGAAGGCATGTGCGGTTTTCAGTTGTAATCTGCCACAAATCTTCATGGATCCACGTGGAATTTGAATTAGAATGATTTTAATCTACCACCGGTGGCGCATTCCTAGGCCAATCACTCAGCCGCTACGCAAAACGGTGCCGTTATAGGTTCCCAATGTTTTCCGTCCGCGGCGCACATGTTACATGTTTACTATTTTGTCTCGGCGCCCTAACCGATCTAGCTGGTCGAAATAAATAGGTACAATGATACTAGTAAGGTAGATACGCACAAAAATGAATGAGGAGAAGAGAACTTTCTACAGGGCACTAGGGGCGGCGCACACTTTGGGACCCCTGGGTTAAGATATTATGATTAATTCCACAGTTGTTGATTGGTAACTTCGGCCTGACAGTAGACCAGGCGCGCGTCCAAATGGCAGTATGGTCAATTTTGGCGGCTCCCCTCCTCATGAGTGTCGACCTAGCCACCATCAAGCCGGAGTTCAAGGAGATTCTGCTGAATAAGGACATCATCGCTGTGAACCAGGACCCGCTCGGCAAACAGGGTTTGAGGGTGTGGAAGAAGATGGGCAAAGGATCTGTGAGTAGCCTGCTGTTATATTACTACGGAATGATCTCCGATCAGTAAATTGGTTGTTGGGTTTAAGGAGTATAATATTATAAATAATATTATTATATTATATTCTAGGTTTTTCTCAATTATGGTTTTCTCAATACACATCGTCAAATAATTAAACGAAAACAATTGTAAGATGCCGTTACAGTGGCGGATTCAGGACGTTGGTTGGGGGTCTAATACTACTAAAGTAGGACAATAACTTTATGATTTGTCAGGGGTGGATCTACATACTTTTTCGGGGGGCTTAAGTGAGCCTTTCACAGGACACAGATTGGCGCCATACCTATCTAAATCGTGACCGCAGCAGGCAAGGTAGAATTTGACGAGCTGATGTACCTACATAAATGCCTATATACATACACTCACGCCTTTCTCCCAACAGGGGTAGGCAGAAACTATAGACCGCCACTTGCTACGATTATTGCATACTTCTTTTGCTTCTTCCAAATTCAAACATCTCATTCACACGCGCCGTCGCGTGTACTAGGCACCTGACATTTTTGAAGGACTTCGCCAATAAGATCGTCGTAAGGATACGTAAGATACAATATTATATCGTACGAGCTGATTATATTGACATTTGATTCCCAGAGAGCTCGCTTGGAGATTTGGAGTCGGGAGCTACACGATGGTTCGCGTGCGCTCGCGTTTGTTAGCCAGCGCGATGATGGCACCCCGTATGCAGCTAACTTCACGTACTACGACATGCAAATACCCGAGAGCGAATACAACATTCATGTGAGTAAATAAGAACATTTGTCTCTTTCGTATTGGTTTGAAGATATAATGTGTTAAGAAAACTTTGTCCGACACGTGAAGGTATTGTTAGGTAGGTATCGAGATCCGTACTTTAATAATTTTCAATTAACAAGAAAAAAATCCCGAAACGAAGATTTTGTTGTATCTGTTAAAATTTGTTGGGCACGACGACTAAATAATACGCCCTTTTCGGATCAGACAGAGTAGTGTATAATTAAAAATGAAACATCCTCAGTAGAAAACAGCTCTACCAATTTGGTGTTTTTTTTTGTTGTAGGTATTCGTAATTGCCATGACAAGATTAATAATAAATGAAGGTTGTTACAATGATTTATACGTGCCAATTTTTATTCGATCAAGGGCAGAGTTAGCTATTAGCAGTTACTAATAATAGGTATATCTTGATAGAAATCTACGAATATGTTCTACGAACTAAGCTCTGTCTGAACTTTTATTGCTTGATATAATATGCTAGGCGCTAAATAAAATTAAATTGCATAATTTAAAATAATCAATCAAATAATTTAGTGCTTAAAGACTGCCTGAAATAGTTACACTAGAGGTCCCTGGGGTCGATTCCTAAGTAGAGTAAAGTATTATGTTATGTACTGGGCGTTTGGGATTCGTGCCCGGTTAATGGAAAAAGCACGCCCCCCTTTATTTGGGACCTAAACATAATTATGAACTTTGGGTGTATATTAGTATATCTCTACCATACCCTTCCGATAATACAGGCGTCATGGTATGTTATGTTTAAATGTTATTTTAGTTGGTAGAAGTAACCCAGCCATTGATCAATATAAAAGAAATAGCTAATTAATATGTTGTGTTTCAGGATTTGTACAAAGACGAAAGCGTGCGCCATTGGAAGTCCGATCAGGACTTTGAAGTTAGAATTAATCCATCTGGTGAGAACATCTTCCCTTTATATTATCTTCTTATTATACGAGTATTATATTCTAATAATATTAAAAACGTGAAAGTTTGTGAGGATGTATGGATGTTCGTTATTCAGTCACGTCAGAATGGCTGAACTGGATGGTACAGAGATAGATTATAGGCTGGAATAGCACATAGGCTACTTTTATCCAGGTCGGATCCAATTCTGAAGTTCATGCAGACGAAATCGTGGGTAGAAACTAGTTTTTTTTAGTTAGTAATTAATGAATATTTCTTAGTTTATATGTACGGATAATCTACGGAAATAATGATCTGATCCCGAACATTGTTTCACTAATTGATAGCTACATTATCTTCGAGTGACGTAGGCTTGTTTTATTATGATAAAAACAAATACCTACGACAACGAAGTTGTGAGCGAAAGCTTGAACTTTACAAAACACTATTATTAAAATATGTCGTAAGTTTGGAACAACTTCTAAGTATGATAGATGAAAGGTTCCATAGACGAAGCATGGGGCCTAAACATACCGGCGAACTATGTTTGTAAATTAGTACACCTCTACCTATCCCTTTGGGGAATACTAAAGGCGTGATGGTATGTTTTTTACTACTTGGATGTTGTATTTATTGCTAATAGAATTTCAATTTTTTTTTTCAGGTGTGAAGTTTTACAAGTTTGTGCCAAAGACGACGAGTGACGTACTGGATTTCAAGACTGATAGCTCTAGTTCTGTGTCAGACCCAGTTGTGAACACTGTTCTTAGTATGAGTTAGTATGTAAGATGTAATGTAAAATTAGAATTAATTTTAGAATAATATAGAAGTTACAAAATGATTTTGTTTTCTTTGATCCTGTTGACTTGCAATTCATTGCAACGTGCAGGATAGTGTCAGCATTGCAAACGTAAAAAGTGTTGTGTGGTCCGTTTATTTGTGGCGATTTTACCCATAAAATCACAATTTTTGATGTATGGTAGAAAAATATATCGGCAGGGGAAATCCAGACCCAGCATAAGGTTGGGAGCATGTGGGGCCCAGCCAGGGCCGTCATTAACCTATTAGAGGTATTGGGCACTTTAAGATAATGGGGCCCAAGTAGGGTTGCCAGATGTCCCGCATTTTACAATCGTTTCCGGCCAAATCTGTACAAGTCCAGCCTGTCCGGTTTTTAAAGATATCGAACAAAAGCGCGAGAGACTTAGGCGGTCACGCCAAAACCAGTGTTGGCGTTTCGAGCAAAATATCCCGCTAAATATGAATCTGTGTCCCGTTTGGGCCTGGCTAAGTGACAATGATATGTCACTATTATATAAACAAATGCAAAAAAAGCAGTGGGAATTAGGGGGCCCCTTTGGATTGCGGGGCTCTGGGCACTTGCCCATACCTAGTGCCCAATAAAAAGAGGGGCCTGGGCCCAGCTCTTCTCTCAGTGAGCCCACAAGAACGGCGAGTCACCAGTTACTGCACTATCCTACTTCTACGTCGACCAAATTATTTTCATGTCTAGTGGGTGTCGTGTTTACATTGACAACGCACGGTGACTTTCATATTCGAGCGCTAATATTACTTTTGAAACTTTGACTCAAACATAACGGTAATACTTGTTATCATCAAATGTTTAAACAATCCACTGTGTTATTAGGTCGTTTCTCTAGTCAAATGTCCTCATAGTCATCTCTAAATAAAAAAGACTGATATTGATTCAATATCATTCTGTCTGTGGCACGTGTAAAGTCTGTGGGGGCTGATAGTTATCGAACAATTATTGCCCCCAAATGAACACAACTTGAGAATTTCGCCTAGACCAGTGGTAGGTTAGGTGGTATTCAAAGTTGACTGGACCGTGGCCTGTCTCATCAACAATTCCTAATTCCGGACTCATGTATTGCTGTCATTAAGAAAACGGAAGGACTGTTTAAATGCATTTTTCCATAATTCAATATTCGCACAAGTGGGTTGCGACGCATAGTTTTAGAAATGCTGGTGTATACCGTTGTGCCTACCTACTTATGTCTTGATTTACAAAATAATTAGTTCCATATTATGCCTTTAGATTGTTACCTTTAAAATATAATTTAAGAGACGTGTTACCTTTTTAAGAGAGGTGGGTATAGTGGAATCGAATAATTCCACTCAGCCCAACTGGGGAAGTAGAACCTTGCAGAAAATCGTAGCCACATAACATAGCTCCGTGCTATGTTGTCTTCATAAAGGTGAGCAAGGTCGCCAGAGCTCCGCGAGGAAGTGTTGTGTTTGCAGTAGGGGGGACCGGTCGTGTTTTGTTACCGCCGCTGACATGCATGGCAACATGTCTCCTATGCCGCTAGTCCAACTATTCCTCCTTAATTTACAGGGTCGGCAACGTGCGAGTGATACCCCTGGTGTTGTAAGCGTCTATGAGGCTAAGGTAACCGCTTTGGTGACCTTTGTTTGCGACCTTTGTTTGCCACCTTAGTGGTATAAAAAATAATTCTAAGTAAGTAGTTACTTGTACAAAATTACCAAAAATACCTACGTGAATTTCCGTACAATTTATGTTTGGATCAATTGATATCTAGGTTGAAGCTGCCGGTTACCTAATTATGTAATAATATACCTACTTAATTACTACAAAAGATTATTAAAAGGAAGAAAAAGCAATATTGTCTTTCGGTACCCTTTGATCGACGCTATCATAAGATATAAATATGTATTACACCTATTCCAGTTGTTCTATCTCTAATAAATAAAAATGTTTGTCCTCTATGCATTGCTAAACAATTCATCCTATTGCAATGAGACTCGGGGTGAGTTGTGTGCGTGCCTGGGAAGGTTCATGATGAAAAAAAAAATCAAAGAAATATAAAAGAGGTATTGCAACGCATGTTAGGGGACAGCTAGTGTATATTAATAATTTTTGTCATTTTATTTTATTGTGTCTTTTTGGGGTCTCTTGCCACCTGGCGCCTACAGCGGCCGCTCCTCTCTCTCTTCCCTCGGGCCAGCGCTAACCTAGGGAAATACTCATTGGCCAGCTGGGTGAATATGGGTTAATATTCCACAAATTCCTGTGCTGTTTTAACTCGATGGACGGTAAGTTTATGATTAGATACCTCTATGGAAGTGTAAGTATTTTTACCCTAATGAACTTCCCTATAATCCTTGTGACGTGTGAACCTACTTTACGTCTTCATCATCATCATCAGCTTGTACTTATTCGCGTACTCCTGGATGGAGATCTCTTTCTTTTAAAAGTAAGTATTAAAAATATATATATATATATATATTTAATTATTAGTTACCATCATAGCATTACGCCTGTATTTCCCCAAAGGGTTAGATAAAGGTGTTATAAAGTAGGTACCTACCACCACATTTCCCGTTATGTTTAGAGGTCGATGTAATAGGGGGCGAGCCTATTGCTACAAATCCAAACACCGAGTTCAGAGAATTTTATAGAAAAACCAGTGACACTGCTCGACCTGGGATAGGACAGGCCAGGCCAGGAGCTTGGGACCACTAGCTAGACTCTTAAGGCAGTCATTGACAATAACTCGATTAGGTATTGATCGGAATAAAACTAATTTAAGGATTTTATCGTGTTATAATGATATTAATATCATTAATATTATTTTTACACTTTTTAAAATACTAATTCTGATACTAGATGCTTAAATAATCCTCAGAGGAAAAAACCAGTAGGTACCTACATTAAAATGTATTGAGGTTAAAGTTTGATTTCGGGTAAATTTATCACACTTTTTCTTGCTTCTTCAATTTTTCCTTTGTCACCAAAACGAGTTTTGGTTAGTAGATATGCCTAATGATTATGTGAAAGTTTGCTTAAATAACGTGGTTCATCGAATTATCACTCCATGAAGTAGGTAGCTTATAATGTTGTTATACTCGTAGTTGTTAAACATACATGCATACGTACAACATGTACTTTTATTTTATTTATTTTTATTGTTTCTATGAAATCTTATTTTTTGTTAGTTTCCGAACGTTTCTATTTATCCGTGACATTATTTTGACATGTGTCGTATGTCAATGTTAAAAATATGAATTTCTGAGACAAAACTTCTTTATTTCAAATCCTGAAAATGTAAGTGTTAAAAATAATAAAAGTTAAATAAAACAATTACCAAATTAATGTAAATACAAAACGGACAAGTTGATCGTGACATTGCTATAAACGGGTACTAATCAGTACCGCGTAACGTAAATACTGTTATCGTACGTTCGCGTAAGAGCGAAAGAAAGCTGGTTATTGGTATTAGGTCAATGGTGTGTTCGTGCCGGTAACGTGAGGCTGGGTGCTGACGTCGCACCGAGCGAGACGCAGCGGGTGCGGACCGCGGCCATCAGTTTGCGCCGGTTACATCGCTCGGTTAACACGTCCCGACTAACTAACCTACTACGATTAACGACTAACACAAGTTACCTACAAATATGGGCGGAAGAGTAGAAAACGTCGGCATACTCGCCATGGATTTATACTTCCCTTCGCAATACGTAGACCAAACGGAACTAGAGAAATTCGACGAAGTGTCCGCCGGAAAATACACGGTTGGCCTCGGCCAGACCAAAATGGGTTTTTGTTCAGACAGGGAAGACATAAACTCAATTTGTATGACAGCTTTACATAGACTGATCGAGAGAAACAACATAGACCTTCATGACATTGGAAGGCTGGAGGTTGGTACTGAGACCATCATTGACAAAAGTAAAAGTGTGAAGACTTACCTCATGACCCTATTTGCTGACAAAGGTGCTACAGATATTGAAGGCATAGATACTACAAATGCTTGTTATGGTGGTACTGCTGCTCTGTTTAATGCTGTTAACTGGGTTGAATCTTCATCATGGGATGGCAGGAAGGCTATAGTTTTGGCTGGTGACATTGCTGTGTACGGCAAGGGACCAGCAAGACCTACAGGTGGTGCAGGGGCTGTGGCCATGCTCATAGGCCCTGATGCCCCCCTAGTGCTGGACTGTGGTGTTCGTGCTTCATACATGACTCATGCATATGACTTCTACAAGCCAGACTTGGCATCAGAATTCCCATTTGTAGATGGGAAGTTATCAATCAAATGCTACCTCAGTGCTTTAGATAATTGTTACAATTTATACTGTAAGAAGATGAGGAAGATTGACCCCGATTTTAAAGGGCTATTGAGCTTAGATGGTATGTTGTTCCACTCTCCATATAGTAAACTAGTTCAGAAATCACTGGCTCGTGTGTGTTTCAATGATTTTCTCAATGCATCACCAGATCAACGTGAAGAACAGTTCCCTGGTTTGTCAAAGTTTAGTTCTTATACATTGGAAGACACTTATTTTGACAGAGATGTTGAAAAGGCATTCATGACTTACAGCCAAGCATTGTTTGATGAGAAAACTAAGCCATCACTGTATATAGCAAAGAATGTAGGGAACATGTATACTCCATCATTGTATGGAGGTCTTGCTTCATATCTTGTTAGCAAATCACCTGACCAGTTGATAGGTAAGAAGTTTGCACTGTTCTCTTATGGATCTGGTCTAGCGTCCACTATGTATTCTATAAATATATGCAATGACATGAGTGTTGGTTCAAAGCTAGCTAAGCTCATTAACTCACTGAATGAAACCATTTCTTTATTGGATGAGAGGCAGTCTTTAGAACCTAGCAAGTTCTCTGACATCATGGATGTAAGAACTAAAAATTACCACACAGCCCCATATCAACCATCAGGCTCTATAGACATATTATTCCCTGGTACCTATTACCTCATAGAAATAGATGAACTAAGAAGACGATTTTATGAAAGAAAAGTTTGAATTATTTATGGTAAATTAACATAATCTTGTGTGACTCGGTGTAGGACCTACTTGGTGTTGTCGGTATTATTTTTAAATTTGTTAGAATATGAAATTTATCTTCGTATCCTGTTTGTGGTACTATGTTTGTAAAACATATTAAGTATGTCTGACTGTTAATTAAGTAGTAACATTTACATAATATTGACCTTTTCACCCTGTAATAAGACATCATCTTCAGAAAGCAAACTGTACTTTGGACAGTGTAATTATATACACTAAATAAATAAATAAATAGTGACTTTTCTAGTAAATATAATGGTGGTATCTCAGTAATTTATTATGTATTTTGAATACAAATGTAAGTAGTTATGAATTGAGAGGCATTCAAATTATTATAATTATGGCTATTATTTATTTAAATAGTATGTGAGGGTTAAATTTAAACAAAAGAATTTTAAGTATAAGTTATGAGCACAGTGTACCAGTCCTTAATGATGCCTTTTACACAATGTACCTTTAGCTTTTATAAATTATTTCCTACCTGTACATATTTGGAATGCTCAAATATTTACAATTTTAATATTTTTCATCACACCAAAGCTGTCATTTAGAGCTATATTATGACAAAATAGACTTATTGTTCTGTTTATAATTTCACATGGAATTATTATATTAAATAAATTGGCATTTTATTATAGTGCAATTATTATATGTGTGTAGTAAAATTATTCATAAAAAATGTAAAATAGAAATCCATGAAATGGACCATTATTAAAGTGCATTTTGTCAATAAACTTATTGAGAATTCTATACCAGGTTTGATAATTTTTATTTGCACCAAATTTTTATGGCAACACCATATATATCTTCCCACATTTTATACTAACTAACCCACAAATATTGATATACATGGGTGTTGGTACCACTATAAATACACGCAACTACACATGTTCCAAAAAAACCTATGGTACATAATACCAAAAAAATATTCAGTCTGCATAAATCTTTAATTTTTGTATGGGCATTTTTTTGGTATTTCCATAACTAGCAAAAATTGTTTACCAGTAGGTAGGTACGTATTCTATAACACTTTCAAGAACTGATTTTATTTCTCCCATACTGAGCAGTATGGGAGAGATTGTTTAGGTACCTAAACAATCTCTCCTACATAGTTCTGTGCGTTTACAAAGACGGACTAAAAAATGGTTGCCTGCACTTACCTGCTGCCAATTCTCGGGAAGGACAGTTACAGAGGAATGCATGGTATGGCCCGCCTGATTCGACTGCTAATATCATTCCGATTATCAACACGCATGCTCCTACTATGTCCCCATTACTTTTGATTAGTGAGATCGCGCCGCGATGGATTAGTACACAAGGTCGTTTCACTTATTGAGGGAAAATTCTTAGATATACAGGCTTAGTAATCCTACTTCCTACTAATATTATAAACGTAAAAGTTTGTGAGGATGTTTGTTACTCAATCACGTCGAACGAACGGCTGAACGAATCTGGATGAAATTTGGAAAGGCACATAGGCTACTTTTTATCTAGGTCGGATCTAATTCTGAAGTCCACGCAGACGAAATCGCGGACGGAAGCTAGTAAGGATACCTACTTATTTATAAATCAAACACGAAATTCATGCATATGGGTGCAATAGTCGCGGTCTCATGGGTTTGATCGACACTGCAATGTGTTGTTTATTTTTTTTTCATTTTACCTGACGTAAAACCTGCAGGAAGAAGGTGAGGGGTCATATAAAAGAAGGCGATCAGGGGCTGTTATATCTAAGTCACCAATCTAAACCTTATTGTCTTAAACAAACGCGAGGTGTTCCTTCGCCATGGAGCCGAGGGAATCATTTGTATTCGGCTTGTTTGCGACCTCGTAAGGACTAGAGTATAACCTGCAAAGCAGGTCTTAGGGGACTCATTAGCCCAGTCGTCCTAAGCGCGATTGCTACGCTGAATTCTCAGTGAGCAGCTCGGAGTTTGCATTTTTGATAGTAGGCTCGCCCCCATGGGACTTCAATATACAGGAGAACTATGGGTCTCTCCCAACTCTTCATACATTTATTACGGAATATAGCCGTGACGGTACGTTATGTACACATTATCAACTTAACCATTCATCTCAAAGTTGACATTATCATAGGCGTAGCTAGGAATTTTTCCTAGGGGCGCAGCCACTAATGAAGTGAACTAACCGTAACCATAGTAGGTATTTGAAAGAGAGATCATACACTTATGTTATTCTTATTCACTGTTGGTTTTAGGTTTTTTTATAAAAGCTAGTTTTTTTGGGTTAGCATTATGGTAGATTACATTTAGCATTGCACTAATACGTCCATACCCAACACTGAAGTCTGAAACAATATTAGATAATTAAACAGTGTATATTTGGGGGATGGGGATAGAATACAGTTCATGAGGGTAATTCCCCTGTATTTAGGTATTTATTTCTTGTGCAAGTTGTTCCAGACAACTATGTTTACGCAAATCGCAAGATTCGTTTTAGTAAACAGACATTTATTTTTCTCTCACCGATGCTGTAAACGTACGTCACAACATTGTTTGATAGTCATTAGTTAGATATTGTACAAGATGTGGGAACCTATTTGCGTCAGAGTTTCCAGGGCTTAGTCTGCGCTTAAAAACATTAAGCTGAACGACATTACATAAATCTTTTTTAAATTCATTCCAAAAAGAAAATAATTTATACATCTAAGTACAATACTAGATATTTATAGGTACATACTTAGGTGTTTTTCATAATGAATTAGTGTAAAAGAAAAATCCTATCGTTAAGTACATTAATTCCTAGCTAATAAGATTACAAGCTGCGTACTGTAGAAACCGAGTTTTTACGTAGGTAAGTAAGGGGTCTGAGTTACTCGCTAATAAAAACCGTACAATTAGGAATACTATGACTAATGACTATCAATCAATGCTGTGACGTACGTTTACAGCATCGGTGAGAGAAAAATTAATGTCTGTTTACTAAAACGAATCTTGCGTACATATGACTGCCTCATTAGTCTAGTGGTCCCAAGCGCGACTGCTACGCTAGAGGTCCTGGGTTCGATCCCCAGGTCGAGCAAAGTGTTATTGGGTTTTTCTATGAAATTCTCAGTAGCAGCTCGGAGTCTAGATTTGTGCCCGGTTAATGGCAATAGGCTCGCCCCCTATTATATGGGACCTAAACATACTGGCGAACTGTGGGTGTACATTAGTACGCCTCTGCCCAACCCTTCGGGGAATACAGGCGTGATGGTATGTTATGTTATAATTAGGAATACGTCTTATCACTTTGAAGCAAAGAAATTCCCTGATACAATATTACTTAATCTACTTTTTTAATTGTTTATTTTTATCAAAGTAGCTAAACATACAAGAATGACGCCTCCTTGTAACAGTCTCTGCAGTACCTATCTATGTGATAGAGCCTCTATCCCACTGACCTTCATAATCTTAGACAGATTTACACTAGAGCAGCATTTCTCGCACTATTAGGTACCTATATCGAGCGAATATTGGATGGTGCCTAAAAACTGTCCTTTGATATGGTCTCTTTTTCTTCAGAGCAACAGGTTAGTCCCGAATGTGGGAGTTTTTATGAGACGGGTCATCAAGTCAACTTTGTGAACACTGCTCTAGAGTATTCTAATATATATAAATATCAGTGGATAGATATTTTGATCTTGGACTTCTTTCGATCAAGCCCCGCCCTGACTGACGGCACAGGGACTTTAACTGTACAGTACTTATAATAATTTTACTAAACATGCTAAAATATAAACAACTACGTATCAGAGATGGTTAGAAATTGTTAAAAATATCCGACTATATTTACAGTTCCTAAATCAAAGTAGGCACCTACCGAGGTAACCGTATATTTAAGTCGACCAAATACATTAAAATGTAGAACACCGTTACCTACCTACTCGTTCATAAGTGGAATATAAAGATAGGTATGGGTTCACCTGTCTGTCTAAAATTAAGAGTTTTAGGGTTCCTTAAGCATTGGCGAATATTGTTTTGTTTTTAGTGATTTTAGAATAAAAGTGCAGTGATAAGGGACTGCCAAGTCAAAGGTTTTGATTTCGAATGCTAGGCCTCTGACTTTCTGAGGTCATGTGCGTATTAATAATAATCATCACGCGTTTGAACGGCGAAGGAAAACTTCGTGAGGATAATTTTCTATCATGCCTGAAAGAATCTCTCAGGCATAAATTTTGGGACAAAAATGGGTGGATGATGTGAGAATAAAAGCTATCAGAATTTGATCACCACGAAATGAAATCAGCAATAGGTACCTACTTACTATTATTGTTAAAGTTATAGAATTGGATTTCTATCGAGACGAATATATTTTTGTTATTGTGCTCATTATAAATAGGACTAAGAGATTATAATATATGTAGATATAAGTAGATATCTAGTAAAATTTACCTACCTTCCAATTTTAAAATAAATTCTGCAACTCGCGTTATCTATGAAATGATTAAAAACAGAAATTGAATTTTTTGAGAGATAAGGAATAATTGATAACTGGCAAAAGATAATCAACGGTAGTAACAACAGGCATAGGAAATACTTGTGTATTATCTAAATCTCTTTGAAAATTTTGAGAAAAATATCGTTTTAAATAAACTTATAGGCAATTAAGCATCTAGGATAGTGAATATCTAAAATATTGACTGCTATTGTTATCATTTAATCTGAACCTATATTAAATTTATAATGAGATCGAGGAAAATTTATAATGAAACCAAACTAATGCATTGAAAACTGCATGCATGTAATTGTATATTTATAATACGAGCATCTTTATTCGAAAAGTTCTCCACAAAAACATTCAAACCAGTTTACCAGTCTGTCTGTACAAAAACTACTGCATGGCTTGAATGCAGTTTTTACCGATGTATTGTTAGAGGTCTAACTTAAAATCTGGTGCATGTTTCATCTTGATACGCCGCCTAGAATCAGACTTATAGTATCTTATTCTTTTTGGGACGTGAGTGTTATTATTTATCAGCTAGTTAAATAATAAAAGCTCAGTTACGTTATTTCTAATAATAAAATATGGAACATTTCCATAAAGACATACGAGCTTCGTCGGTCCCATGTAGGTAACGATAAGTACAGTCAAGTTAACACAAACTGTTAAATTTCCCCAATGGATAATAAACTCTGTTATTTGGGGATTAAATTGAAAAATCGATTGTAGAAATTGACTGTACGTAGCCCACGATTTCATTCGCGTTCCAAAAAGATTTACATAACTTTCGTCCAAATAGGTTTTTTTTTATACCACTAAGGTAGCAAACAAGCATACGGCCCGCGTGATGGTAAGCGGTACCGCCTATAGACGCTTGCAACACCAAGGGTATCACTCCCGCGTTGCCGACCTTGTAAATTAAGGACGAATATTTGGGCTGGCAGTATAGGAGACATGCTGCCATGCATGAGAGCGGCGGTAACAAAACATCACCGCTCCCCCCCACTGCCAACACAACGCTTCCTCGCGGAACTCTGGCGACCTTGCTCACCGTTAGGAACACAATATAGCATGGAGCTATGTTATTTGGCTAACATTTTCTGCAAGGTGGAGGTAATTCCCCAGTCGAGCAGCTCCAATTGTGAGTGGAATTATTAGATTCCACTATGCCTTACCTCTTTCTGGTGTTACGCAGAAATGAAACCTCGCTCGGCTCGCTCCCGTAACCCCAGCAAAAACTGGTGAGCCAAAACACCCGTGTGGTTTTAGTCGGTAGGTCACCCACTCTGGGTAGAGTCCGACGCACCCGTGGCCTTCCCCAGGCAGCGGAAGTCAATGAGGAATTCCAGACGCAAAAAAGAAAAATGTTCCAATAGGTCCCATCGGATATTAACTTACTTAATCAGTTTTTTTTTGTAGAAAGGTAGAAAACGCAAGGCCTACCTTAAGTTTCTTCATGTATCGTCTGTCGCATGGCGGCAGCGTGTGTCGGAGTCGTACCGACTAAAACCGCTCTTGTCTTTCTCTATAGCCCCTCCTTCTTCTTCCCTTGCCCTATAGTTGCGACCATGGGATTCGTGACATTCGCCACGACTATGACGGACTGTAGTTTAGCGTTCTCTGGACAAGTCTCGCATTGCCTAGAGACAAAGAGGCATGTCTTAATCCGTCCCTGCTTATCAGTAGCTCCACCCAATACGTTGCGATTTGGTCATATAGATTTAATGTCGATCTTATCTAAACCAGTTTATAGACTTCATCCGTTCTGTTTTCGTTTTGCACATCTTATAATCCAGAAGGAAATGCGTCATTGCAGTAATCGTCAAAATGGATAATTCCTAATAATAACATCTAGATTGTATTTGTTTGTTACCACTATTTGTTGCCCTGATAACATGTTAGAAGGCATGTGTAAGTATCTAAAATAATCTTTTGACTACGATACTTATTGTAATTGTATGCGAAGAACTTCGCTAATAAAATCGAGCGATAGAAAATCTTTATATTCAGAAAAAAACTATTAATAAATTTTTGGTTTTCATTCCTAAAATCAAAAGAGCTGAGAAAGTCTTTATTAAATATTTTTTAGTTGATTTTATTCTTTTCTAATTAAAAAGATATAAACCACCATTGCCCCCGGTTTACTTTACCTTATTATAATGAAAATTTATCAGGGGTGCCAAAATGGCCATATTTGCAATACTCCTGGAATCAATCCATAATTAGAAGCCCTGGGAATTGGCTAACATGACTGATTTAAACAACGGCCTTTTTAACTGACTCTGTATTTGTGTGTATTTTTTATCTCATTCTCTGAGATAGTTCAATAAATATTTTTCCTAGTTCTAGTTTAACTATCGGTTTTAGCGATAAGACCGCTCATTATACCAGTCTATGATTATTGCTAGAGAGTATGTACAGTCGTCAGCACATCAAGTTACCACAAACTGTCTTTCCCCAATGGATAATAAACTCTATTATTTCGAGATTAAATTGAAAATCTATTGAAGAAATTTGGAGTTTTGGATCCTATGATGTGCTGTTGAAAGTACTTAGCGTTCGTTTTTAGTGTACAATATAGAATATTCTATCCATCGGTTTTGAAGAGACACCACAAAATTGTTTTTGTTTTTCAACTGACTTCAAAAGGAGGAGGTTCTCAATTCGACTTTTGTTGTTTTTTTTGTATGTTTGTTACGCGATTATTCCGTCATTTATGAACCGATTTTGATGATTCTTTTTTTGATCGGTAGGTCATACTTCAGAGGTGGTTCCATAAAAATAATGATCAAGGTCAAGATCTGATCACGAAATTTAGGCCAAAATGACAATAACACGTAAATGATAAAATGATAACGTCGTCTAGGTAAAGTAAACGTCGTTTACCTATACGTAAAGTTTTACTCGCTACTAAAAATGTTGAAATAAAATAACCTTTAACAAAAAGTAAAACCGCCTTCAAAAACATAAAAATAATGTAAGGTGCACAACAGTTTCGGAAGTTGGTGACGAAAACAAAAGTTTAAGATGAATAACCCAGCAGTTCGTCGTATATCTAATTAAGGAAGTATAAATATAGATGTACAAAGTCCGTAGATATCGTTCGATCTCTCACAATGAACATGTCTCCGATGACTGAAAGCGATTGCGCGAACACTTTGAACCCAGTATCAGCTGATAAGGTTCACGAGAATAAACACAAAGCTATCAAGATGAAACATGCTTCTCTATTGTGCTAAAAGGATAAAACTATCGTAGAGGACAAGATGTGACGTTAGTTGGTTGTTACGTAAGCGACAAGTAAGTTATATGAACCTTTCCGGTCCATTATCTCTGTACGGGTTCAATTAAGTACCCCCCTGATTCGAGGGAAATTACATTTTAAATTTTCAGAATAACTACCTGTTTATAGGAATTATTAGTCATCATTACCTAAGTGGATTAACATCCATCCCAATAATAACATCACATCCCATCAAAAACCTAAATGTGAAAATGGGAGCCAAGCTCAATATTAAGAATCGACGTGGATGTCGACTTAACCTACAAAAGAATTGAGATCTAAATGAGAGCCAAGTTCGGTAGATAATCCTACTCAAGATTTTCCTTGTGCCATGTATGTAGAATAAATAGTGTTAAACTTGTGAACTTGTGTGGGGTCAAAAGTAGCTCGAATTGCGTAATATTACACACGGCTGCCCCCAGTTCCTTTTTCTTTGAACTTGGCTGGACACGCTACCGAGTGTCTAGACCTTTGTTCAAAACATTAATCAACTACCTGCGCCTCAATAGTCCGGTCCTTAGTGCGACTGTTACATTAGATGTCCTGGATTCGATTCCCAGGTCGAGCAAAGTATCATTGGATTTTTCTATGAAATTCTCAGTAGTAGTTGCTAAGGGTACTAGGTACTAATGTAGACTACATTAGTACCTACGCCTCTACCTAACCCTTCCGGGCAGGTACACAGGCGTGATGGCATGTTGTGTTTCTTTAGAACGCATGCGAAAACCCATTCGACGGCGAAATGTATGGGCCTTTGACCTGCAAGCGTCAGAAAAATGTTTTTTTTTGACATTTCATGACTAAAGTACCTACTTGTATTTCTTATTCGGACCATTTTTAGTTTCCTTGATGGTGTGACACAATTTTTGTCATCATTCTATCTGGTCTTGACGTCGAAACTTCATTAAATTAATTGGCACATATTTAATGAACAATCTTATCATAAAAATATGAAATTAAGAAGAAAATAATTGTTTTCAGTGAGTCGGCCGATGACTCAGGACAGGACGTTGACCTGGATTTTGTCTTATTTGGTAAACATTCTGGCTGTAATTTTTTAAATAATATGTAGGTAACTGTTTATAAAAATATAAATTCTGATTAAAACGAAAGAAATAATAATTAAGATATAAAGTCTTTTAATAATTTAAAATGCATTTATTAGGCATGCCAACTTGCCAAGATTGTTTTCTGAATAAGACAAGTAAGAAGGAGGATGCAGTCGGGTCATACCTATCAAGAGTTCAAACAAGTAGTCTCTAGAAACAGTGGCGACAAAAATGGCTTAATGTAGCTATTTTAGCCAGGCTACATTTCGCAATTATCTAATCGAAATCAATCCATAAGTATTTAGAATCCCTAACTATATTTTTTATACTTATAAATAAGTATTATGATTCATCAAAAGTGGCCATTTTAGACCCTTTCATCATCATCATCATCATCATCAACAACCCATATACTTCTGCACTGCTGGGCACGGGTCCCCTCTAGGAGTAAGAGGGGCTAGGTTATTTTATTTTATTTATTTATTATATTTTTATACGCACATGATTCCGAAAAGATACGTGGCGTCTACCGTGGATTTTTTTTTTATTCTTGATAGGCTTACACACTTTACACTTTACCGCTAGGTCGCCTGCGATCTACGATGGAGCGCGCTTGCCTAAGCGTCCATAGGTTACGGTAACCACTTACCATCAGGCGAGCCGTATGCTTGTTTGCCACCTTAGTACTATAAAAAAACCGATTCACTCGTGATCTAAAGACACCTAGCCCAGATTAAATCAATCGGGGAAGACCCACACGGGATGCGCATTCCACACATCATCGGTACTACTTACTACGGTATTTGAACTCAAGACTTTTGACTTCGTAGTCCTACAGTCATATCATTAGGCCACTACTAGTCATTTAGCTTCTTGTGCTCTTACAATAAAGAGAAACAAATATTGCGTAGGATAGATAATAAGTGATTTTGTTTTTGTTTCATGGAAATGCACTTGTGCTGTGTGATAGATTAGGTATATCTCGCGAAAATTCATTCATTCAATTTCATCAGTTTAAGGTTTAATGTAAGTGTGCTTGTGATGGTTTAATGTGAATAGGTACCTACGCACGTATATGTTCGTCTTATCAACATCGAATAGTTGCCGTTCGCCGATAATATCGGTTATTAACTGCGATGTCACGCATGAGATTATCTAAATAACCACTTTGTTCCACTGTTTAGAGTTTATGGTGACCCGCTATCAAAGCGGGTAACACCCATTGAATGGGAATTACCCTAACAGACTAGTTGTTCCCGGCGGTTTTACCCGCATTCAAGGCTACATATTGTCGCAAAAGATTTTTTGGTACAAAACGTAGCCTATGTCCTTCAACAACGAAGGTCAGCGTTCAGTCCAGGTTCAGCGGTTTTAGCGTGTAGGTACTTAAATAAATGTACCTACCTAATTAACAGACAGCCCGAGCTAATTTTGTTTTTAAAATATAATTATGGATGGATAGTATGTTTGTAGGAAACTGCTAAGTCGTGTCGTAAGAGGGAGCTTCTTTTTTAATGTAACATACCATCACGTTTGTAAGGGTTAGGCAGAGGTGTACTGGCGTATCCATAGTTCACCGGGCACATTCTAACTTCGAGCTCCAATAAAAATCCAATGACAATGCTTGACCTGAGAATCGAATAGGGTACCTCACGTTTGCGCTTGCGACCAATGAGGCAGGCTTGACTCTCGGTACCTATAGTGAAGAAAACCTTCATGATCATTCGTCGCCTTTTTTCCTACTTTGCCAAAAATCCTTAAACCCTATAATAACTTCTTACTCATTTAAAACAACAATAATATTTACCGTTCTATAAAATGATGACATGCATCGTCAACATAAGCAAAATTGTTCTCGCGACTCATTTAGAAATGATACATATATTTTTTTTAATTATACCACCTTCCAAAACTTAAAAAATAATGTAGTTACAAAACAGTTTCGGAAGTCGGTGACGAAAACAAAAGATCCGATCAAATTAGAGGCACCGTCTTCCGAAATTGATTTGCACATAACTGTTTGTTTGTGTGTTTCATACCGTAGCGGTTTTACTTTTGAAGGACTGGAACTCATATTGTCAGTCCCTATTATCATGTGATTTCCACAAATTCTTTCAAAACAGCGAATTAAAAATATAAAATTAATAGGCGTTGTCGTTAGTGCGTCAAGGATATTTATGCTCCACTGCATACTTAGGTATCTTATTCACATATATTACCTATGTATAATAATAATATCAAGAAATTAGCAGAGGAAACCAGAAAAATAGTTTTTTATATCGATTAGGTAAAACATATGTATAACTAGCTTTTTGCCCGCGACTTCGTCCGCGTGGAATAGTTACTTTGTTCCACATGAACTTTCATCCCCTATTTTATCCCCTTGGGGGTAGAATTTATCAAAATCCTTTCTTAGCAGATGCCTACGTCATAACATCTACCTGCATGCCAAATTTCAGCCCGATCCCTCCAGTGGTTTGGGCTGTGCGTTGATAGATCACTATGTCAGTCAGTCAGTCAGTCAGTCACCTTTGAGTTTTATGTATATTAAGATATACTTTGAGTATTTGGCATGAAAAAGAAATCCAAACAAAAACAACTATGTGAAAATAGAGTCAAGTTCAACATCCATCCATCCATCTTGTCCATGGAGTTTCTTGCCGGATTCTTCTCTATAGGATCTTTTTTTTTGGAAAGGTGCACCTAGACTCATTAACGTTTCATAAACGTTTTATGCGTAAAAACTCAGCGTCACTGATGCGTCGGTTTCGGGGAAGCACCAACGGAATCCTAAGGGCTATTGCTGAGAGAATGGACTCTGCTGTGCTGGGGAGATTCGTCAGACTGCATGTTTTAAGATAATAATTGTGATTGATTTTTAATGAACGAATTTAAAAAATATATATACTAACATAGTTTTAAGACATTTATACCTAACAACATAATGGACAATGCTTCGTCTGAAATAAACGTATTATTATTATTATAAACGCTTGTAAAAGCTTATTTGAAATAAAAACATTTAAACTTGAACAAAACAAAAATTTAATAACCAATTTGTCGGCTTCGTTGATAAAATGATTGACATCTATGTACCGTAATGGATGCCAATATTTTTATCTTTATTCAAATTAATATTATTAAGACTAAGTAGGTACTTAGATAATAGTCAAAGAATCATAGCATACACATTATAATTATAAATATATATATATATACTGTAAATGCTTTACCCCTGAAATAATTATAATTATAGGTAGCTACGTAGATTTTTTAAATATTTTTTTTGTATTATTCCACCTTATATATAGGTATACCTACATCTTACCAGATCGGGTGCTAGAATGAGTATGGACATAATCACAACAGCTGGGATATTACTCAAACAGTAAATGATTAAACCGTTATCTGTTTCCTGTAATTGATGCCATATGGATTATATGTTAAGTAAGTAGGTAAGTCGTTTTAGCATAACAATAATCCCGCAGTCCCAGTTTTTACACTAAAATTAAAAAAAAAACTATAGTTTTTCCATTATAATGATGTCCATATATATAGGTATATTATATAATATACCTATATATATTATATATAGGTATATTTTTGAAGCTAAATCAATGTTAATTACAAGGTATTTTATAATAAAAATGAATGGTGTTTTGATAGACGAGTCTTAGGAATCCACGAAGAATTGCTCTCGCAAATCCCATGTCCCAATCGTAGGTGTATCTAAGGTGGAACACTGCGTGACCTCCATCACTACCTGTCCGACAAATCCTTCTGCTACTTCGCCTCGGATGCAGGTTTCCAGTGAGGCTTCCCATGAAATAAAAAAGTAAGCATCGACTGCAGTTATTATATGTATACGATTAGTATTGGTCAACCTTAAATGCATTATTTCATTGATATCAATTACCATAAACGACTAATTTTAGCTCTTCTGATATGATAACAATGAGGTATTAAACTGTTAGTATAAAAGAGCAAGACACGAGTGTTACCCTATCTACTTGGTCAACGCAATCAACTAAGGTAAGAATTACTTAAGAAAGACGAAATTATTTTCTCTAATTTAATAAATCAATAGCTCGTTCAATAAAATTACATGTGTTACGATCACTCAATCAGTGGATCAATTTTAATGTTATTTTTTAATATTTGCAGACAAAAATGAAATTCTTCATTGCCTTCGCTGCCCTCGTGGCCGTCGCCGTCGCCAGTCCCCTGGTGAAACCCGTGTCACCCATTGCCGTCGGACCTGCTTTAGTCCACTTCCCCGTCATCTCCCCTGCCCCCGGCGTTGGGCCCTCTCCCGTTGTCATTGGCCCCATCGCCGCGGATGCACCCGCTCCCCTGGTCCACATTCTTCTGAACATCAATGGCCAGTCCATAACTGCTCCCATCGTCCCCGGCCCCGTTGCCACACCCATCGTACCTGAGCCCGTCATCGTTGCTGAAGAGTCTGAAGCGCCTGTTGAGCCCGTAATTGTCGTCGCTCCTGAGATCATCGAGGTCGTGGAGCCTGTCCAGGTCGGCGAGACCGCCCCCATCGCTGTTGAGCCGGTCATCATCGGCACCCCCGTGCTACCCTCCCCCGCTGTCGTCCTTCCCGAAGAGCTGAACTAAATTCTGATCAGTGAACATACTGCGTTGATGATTTAACAAAAGGAACATTGTCGCACCTTATTAAAATGATTAAATGTTTTAGTTAATACATTACATAGTTTTATTAGATAGTTATCTCGTGACGTAAGAAACGCAGACTCAGTGTTTCTGAAGGATATTTATTTTTTCCATTTCTGTGAACCTGTTATTACTTACAATTCCTCGTACACGTTTTATACGGTTTTATTTCGATGCAATATATTTTCTTTTGTGAACAAAATGGAACAGTGTGTAAGCTTAACGAATCTTATAAGATTCGTTTACGAAGCATAAAAGACGAAATTGACGAAGACCTTCTTCGTGTTAGAGTAATCTTATAGCTTGAATTTTTAATCACCACCTCTTAAACTTGAAGAAGTAGGTAGTCAACGACAAGGGCGCTTCTAGACATTTTTCCAAGCAAAACATTTTTTCTGTCCTTGAAATCTGTTCATTTTTCGCAACCGATATAAAAAAACAATAGGTACTTAGTAGGTATTTTATAATAATAAAACAACAGTACAGTACAGTTTCTAGGACACCGCATAAGCATTGCAATTCAGCGTGGCAATGCTGCCAGTCTTCTGGGCACCTTCCCGGACGACAACGATACCGAGGAATACTTTGACGCTTAGTCACGCCTCTGCCTTTTAGCTTTTTTTTACGTTCATGTATTTTATGTAAAGAGTGTATATTAATATGTAAATATTGTACATAAACAACAGTTAATACAAACCAATAAAATATGTTTTAAGAAAATTATCAAAAATATATAAATCCAAATCGCCTTCAAAAATATAAAAATATTACATCGACACCGCAAGTATCAATTAATGTAAGGGATATTTTGGGCAAAATGAGTTATATTACGTCATTGGATTCAGAATTTTCTGCTCTATTGATCTGTATACTTGAAATTTCGCTATCGTTAAAAATATCTTTTACGATTCACATTTTCGAATCAGCAAGAATGATTTTAGTAAAAAAACGGTTTTTTTTTTTCTAACAATAATTCGTAAATAATTTAGGTCCCTATAGACAATCCCTTACATTAATGAGCTCCTGAAAATATAAATTATCTAACGTTTTATCTCATAAATGCCGTTAAATTAGAACTTTATGTCAATGTCATTAAGGTCTTCGTGGCATCACACAGTTTTTTATTGATTAAGTCGGCAAGCAAGCTGACGAGCCACCTGGTGGTAAGTAGTCATCGTCGCTCATGGACCCCTACAACACCAGAGGAGTTGCTGATGCGGGAGCCCCTACGGACTGCAGAAGTGCAGACTGCCAGAGCTACAGCAAGCGAGGGGAACTGACTCTTACGTGCAAAAGTCGGTGTTTCGTCCTGTGATAATTTCGACCCATGGGACGAAACAATACTTTTCAATAGTAGGTATTATAATTTTCGTTCATTGATTTTTAAACAAAATTTGTACCTAGTAACGTCAGCAAGGAAATACTTGAATTTTTTTTTTACAAAGACGTATCGCACTTTGAAACTTATCTAAGTACCTATCAATAGACGATACTAAGGCTACCAAAAATGGTTGCTATTGATATTTGTAGGTACATTTTTTGACATAACATACCATCACGTCTGTACTCCCCGAAGGGTTAGGCAAAGGCGTACTAATGTACACCCACAGTTCGCCTGGTACGTTTAGGTCCCATGTAATAGGGGGCGTGCTTATTGCCATTAACCGGGCACAAATCCAGACTCCGAGCTGCTACTGAGAAAAACAACAACAACATTCATAGAAAAACTCAATAACACTGCTCGACCTGGGGATCGAACCCAGGACCTCTATCGTAGCAGTTGCGCTTGGGACCACTAGACTAATGAGGCAGTCAAGTACATTTTTTGATCATCTGAATATCCTCTAGCGATTTATTAGGGTCTCAAAGTGCGTCAATAATTTTGGGAAATAAGAAAGGCCGTCGTTCATACTAAAATCTGACTGTTGCTGTTTTTGTAAGACTGATTTATTTTAATATGATTTCAAAATAATAATCTTTAGGTATACGACAGAAACTGTGATTCCGTAACAATGTTTAATTATTCAGTAAAAGCGTAAAATATTGATATGTATACTAAACTGTTAAAAGGCCTCTTCGTTGATTTCTTTGTAATAAAAGATGTTTCTACAAATCTAGATTTTGTTTTACTTACTCATTTTATTAAAGTAACTAAGATTGTGTTAAAACTTACCTACTACCTATCGATTTAATTTTAAAGAAATCTTTCTTTAAAATTAAATCGATAGGACGAAACAACCAAAGAAAATTATGATACAATTGAAAAATATTGTTTCCTCAATTGAAAAACACCGAACTTGTCCTATTGATGAGATAAAGATGAAAAGATTACTTAATGTGTTTCTCTAAAAATGATCCGAATGATGGTCTTAATGAGACCTCACATAATATTTGATAATACTATCTATTTTTTTCGGACTTTAACAGAGATCATGATTTTCTAAATTTGTTTCGGCATTTCTTCTCAAAGGTCGTTAGTTAGGAAATGCAGGCGCCACCTAGTTAAAAAGAAAAAAAACATAGACTTGTGTGAAAAGTGTCTTTAAAAGATCTATTTACAGAAATAAATATCAGCATCATTTATCATATTGTTACGCCAAGTGGCTATTAGTACGGAGATGGGTCACGAAGATTCTAGATAAGTCGTAGAAGCACGTAGAACATTCGAAGAAAAGCCGGGTTCAAGGTGAATGACCGTAAACAATAGACGATCGCTTTATCGTCTATTGTTTATAAGTAGGTACTTAGGTACTTAGGTACCTACTCGTATTTTGTGGACCTATCGAGAATGTTCGATTCTAGAATCTTCGTGACTCATATAAATACAGGTCGTGAGGGCCGGCCGGAGCAGTTTAGTTCTGAACACGGTGAAGTGAATATCGAAGTGAACTTAAGTGATTACAAGTGCGACATTATAGTGCGATAAGTGATACTGTAGTGACTCTCTCAGTAATTTCTGTTGTGTATTTGTCAAGTTAATTAAAATATTTGTTGTTTCGGTGAAATTGGTGTTAATTAAATTTATCCCGAACCCTAGCTCGTAACATTTGGTGTCAGAAGTTGTGGGATAAATTATGCCGGTTTTACCGAAGGAAGACACGGAAGGTATCCGTACCAGAAGTCAGCGGCAGCAAGAGATGGATCAGAGAGGATTTGGAGATACTCCGGCACTACCTGTGGGTCATCAGCAACCAACTATAGACCCAATTCCTGGTCCATCTGGAACTTCTCCAGCACCAACGGTTGACTTAGCGACCTTGATGGCAATGATGCAGGAGCAGGCCCGCCGACAGGAAGAGCAGCGGCAGCATGACAGGGAAGAACAGGCACGTCGGGAAGAGGAGCATACCAGACGTCAAGAGGAACAGATGCTCCTGATAAAAGACCTTCATGTGACTCTTGGCAAACAGCCCGGTGTTATGAAGGAGCAGGTGGAACAGCACGAGACCCGGATTTCTAAAACTGAGGAACAGATTGCTGATATGACAAAGGCGTTAGGTGATCTAAAGGCACGAAACGTACTTGCGACTAACGTGAATGCTGCACCCATAACGACCTCCCTACGTGGATTTAAAGTGCCGCCATTTGACGGAACCTCCTCATGGTCGGCATACAAAATGCAATTTGAAGCCTTTATGGAGTCGAACGGATGGGACAAAGGTCAGGCAAAGACAGCACTCACCTTATGCCTCCGCGACCGGGCTTTGACAGTACTGGAGGCCCTCGGCAAGGACATGACCTACGACCAGTTGATTGAGGCGTTGGACTCAAGATACGGTGACGCCCATCTGGAGTACGTGTTTCGTGCTCAGCTAAAGGATCGGGTACAGCGTAGTGCCGAGACCCTACAGCAGTGGGCCGTGGAAGTTGAAAAGCTGGTTCGAAAAGCATACCAGTCTACACCTGCGCTCATCGACGGTAATCTTGTCCAAGCGTTCGTCGATGGAGTTCGTGACCTTGAAGTCAGAGCTGCTGTGAGACTTGGACACCACAAGACATTGAAAGACGCCTTAGCCCATGCCTTAGAAGTAGAGGCAGTTAGACAGGACCATCGGACTGATCGTATCTGGGAAGTCGTGTTACTGACATGTCATTACTGTGGGGAGAAGGGGCATATGCAGGCGGGATGCCCGAGGCGCAGTGACGGTCGAAGGGTTGGTGCAGCATCACCTAGATGCTACATTTGTGGAGAAAAAGGTCATTTCCAGTGGGGATGCCCTAAGCGCAGAGAGGGTCGAAGGGATGGTGTAGCATGGCCTAGATGCTACATCTGCGGAGAAAAGGGCCACATCCAGGTGGGTTGTGCAAGGCGCAGTGAAGTTCGAAGGGAAGGTGTAATATCGCCTAGATGCTACACCTGTGGTAAACGGGGTCACCTTCAAGCTAGTTGTTGGATAGGTCAAATATTGAAAAAGGACCGAGTACATGAAGAAAGGAACAGGATGGCAGCTCCAAGATGTTACACCTGTGGAGAAAGAGGTCACCTTCGGATGAGTTGCCCTAAGCGAAGAAGTACCATTGGAAGTTTTTCGAGCAGACCGTGCTCCGAAAACTGGAGGAAGAATAGAGATGGCGATTATTTTGGTGTCCGACAAGAGGCTACAGTACCGGTGCCTGTGAGGATATTGAGAGCAAATTTAAGTGATGTACGAGAAGAATGCTCAGAGCATGTCAGACAACCAGGCTGCCAAAAGTCCGAGAGAATGAAGTCCCGTTTTGACCGCAAGATGAACAACAAAGGCAGATTTGATGAGGGCTCACTAGTATGGCTACATAACCCGGTTCGCAGCAAAGGGAAGTCATCTAAGTTACAGGCAAAATGGGACGGTCCCTATCGAGTCGTGACTAAGATCAACGATGTCACCTACCGGATTCAAAAAGGGCCAAGAGGTGCTCCGAAGATCGTTCATGTGGATCGTTTGGCACGTTATTACGGATCTAATGATGCTCGGGACGAGCATGTCTTAGGAGGGGGTAGTGTTACGCCAAGTGGCTATTAGTACGGAGATGGGTCACGAAGATTCTAGATAAGTCGTAGAAGCACGTAGAACATTCGAAGAAAAGCCGGGTTCAAGGTGAATGACCGTAAACAATAGACGATCGCTTTATCGTCTATTGTTTATAAGTAGGTACTTAGGTACTTAGGTACCTACTCGTATTTTGTGGACCTATCGAGAATGTTCGATTCTAGAATCTTCGTGACTCATATAAATACAGGTCGTGAGGGCCGGCCGGAGCAGTTTAGTTCTGAACACGGTGAAGTGAATATCGAAGTGAACTTAAGTGATTACAAGTGCGACATTATAGTGCGATAAGTGATACTGTAGTGACTCTCTCAGTAATTTCTGTTGTGTATTTGTCAAGTTAATTAAAATATTTGTTGTTTCGGTGAAATTGGTGTTAATTAAATTTATCCCGAACCCTAGCTCGTAACAATATTTTATCCGAAGGCACAACACTTGCCAATCTTACTACGAGTTTATTGTAAGTGTGCCTATTAACGACCCCTTTAAATGTACACATTCTTAAGAGTATACTTTTGAAGTATTGTGTTGAAGTTAGAAAAGTGGTTGCTTCAGATAAAATGCTAATGTATTAATATAATTATTATAATGTGCGTACATCAAAAACATGGAGTAATTGAAAATTTCTTCCGGGTGATCCGCAAACTGTGCTTTCATCATAGTGTTTCACTCCCGGTGAAGTAAAGACACTGACTTTTTTCTTAAAAGAAAAAAGATACGCAAAACATCTTCTAATATTTAAAATGTTTCTTATTAACTTTCATAAATAAAATGTAGCAACTAATATTCATGACTTGCAGCTTAAATATACAATATTAAAATGTGGCATTAATGCGCAATAATGGTCAAGATTCAAAAACCTTTGAATCTCTTGAGGTTTCAACCAGGTTGCACTGATCGTGGTCACAAGCAAACAAGAGATCTATTGTAATATCATGTAACGCGAAAGTTAAAAAGTTAGGAATATAAAATATTTGCCATTTTATTTCTATTCTTGTTATTTAAAAGATATTTTAGTTCACAAATTATTATGATTAAACATGTTACCAGATCGAGTGTCAGATTGCGTATGAAACTAACAGCTGGGATATTACTCAAACATTAAATGATTATACTGTTATCTGTTTCCTGTAATTGATGCCATATGGATTATGGGTTAAGTAAGTAGGTAAGTAATTCGTTTTTACATAACAATACATACAAAAATGAAAATAAACTTACTTGGATAATAAAACTTTATTTTTTTCTAATAAATGATATCTTGATAATAGACAAAACTAAAATTTTATTTTCATTCGAATTTATACCTATAATAAATACAAATTATTATACATGGGTATTTTTATGTATGCTTTTGCTGGATTAATGTCAGTTACAAATCTTTATTTATTACATAAATGGTGTTTTGTTCGGCGAGTTTTAGAAACCTTCCAAGAAAAGTGCTCGCAAATCCTATGTCCTAATGGTAAGTGTAAGGTGGAAAACTGTGTGTATTCCCTAACTGTCCGACAAATCCCTCTGCTACTCCGCCTCGGATGCAGGTATCCAGTGAGGCTTTCCATGAAATATAGAAGTAAGTATCGACGGGCAGTTATTGTAGGTAGGATAGAGGATTAATACTGGTCGACTTTAAATGCATCATTTTATTAATACCATAAACGACTAATTTTAGCTTTTCTGATATGATAACAATAACAACTTTTAGTATAAAAGAGCAAGACACGATTGTTACCCTATCTACTTGATCAACTCAATCAACTAAGGTAAGAATAGATACTTACTCCTTAATTTTTAGAAAGAAGAAATTGTTTTCTTTAAATAAAAATCTAATTAAATAAATCAAAAACTTTCTTAATGTAATTATAATGTATGTTTTAAGATCACGTACAAATTTTAAAGTGATTTTGTAATATTTGCAGACAAAAATGAAATTCTTCATTGCCTTCGCTGCCCTCGTGGCCGTCGCCGTCGCCAGTCCCCTGGTGAAACCCGTGTCCGCGGACTCTGCTCAGTTGGAGGCCATCTTAGAGGCCATCCAGAGCCCCAGCACCGACCCTGCCACCGCCGCTCTATTGGAGCAGCAGCTGCAGGACTTGCTTGCCGTCGCCAACCCTGAGCCCATCGCCGTCGGACCTGCCATTGTGAAACCCGAGCCCATTGCCGTGGAACCTGTCATCGTAGCGCCCGGACCTATCGCCGTGGGACCCGCTGTAGTAGCACCCGAGCCCATTGCCGTCGGACCTGCTTTAGTCGATTTCCCCGTCATCTCCCCTGTCCCCGGCGTCGTGCCCTCTCCCGTGGTCATTGGCCCCATCGCCGCCGACTCACCCGCTCCCCTGGTTCAGATTATTCTGAACATCAACGGCCAGTCCATGACTTTTCCTATCGTCCCCGGCCCCGTTGCCACACCCATTGTGCCTGAGCCCGTCTTCGTTGTTGAGGAGTCTGAGGCGCCTGTTGAACCCGTAATTGTTGTCGCTCCTGAGACCATCGAGGTCGTGGAGCCTGTCCAGGTCGGCGAGACCGCCCCCATCGCCGTCGAGCCCGTCATCATCGGCACCCCCGTGCTCCCCTCCCCCGCCGTCGTCCTCCCCGAAGAACTCAACTAAATTCTGATCAGTGAACTTAATAACACCGTTGACAATGTAAAAAAAAGGACATTTTCGCATCTTATTAAAGTGATTAAATGTTTTAGTTAATTTATTACAGAGTTTTATTTACATAGGTAATGCGTAGCGAAACAAACGCAGTCCCAGTCTTTCTGAAGAATATTTATGTTTTATATAGATTTTTTATATCTAAAAATCCTTGTACAACTTTGTTACGGTTCTATTTCGTTCGAATTTAATTTCGTTTTCAACAAAATGGAACAGTTTCTAGGTTGTAGGATTGGTTGTAGGTACATAACTAATCTTATAAGACATTTGTTAGCGAGGAGGTTAGTGTTAACTTACAGCATGAATTTTTGAACATCACGTGGTAAACTTGAAGAAGCAGGTAGTTAACTACAAAGGCGTTTCTAGACAGTTTGCCAAGCGAGATTTTTTTCTGTTGAAACATTAAATGGCTATGGCGCCCAGGTAATCCTTAAAATCCTGTTCATTTTAGTTTTTAGAAATTGATTTATAATAATAATTAATGTGTAGTAATAAATAAATAGAAGGTGCGCCTTATTTACACCATAATTACTAATAAACCATTAAAATATATTTTAACAAAAGTAAGAGCGCCTTCAAAAATATAAATAATAATGTGATGCGCAAAACAGTTTTGCAATTACATTATTATTTATATTTATGAAGGCGCTTTTTTATTTCTTAAGTCTTGGTTGCGAACTTGCGAGTATAATAATTATACACACTTTTTTAAAGGTCATCGTTTATTAGAACGGTGTTATTGTTGTTTTGTCCAAAATGTTGTGATCTTCACGATTTGAAAGGGTCCACCTTAGCTATAGATACCTATAGTACATACATACCATCACGCCGAAGCCCGAAGGGTTAGGCAGAGGCGTACTAAAGTACACCCACAGTTCGTAGGTATGTTTCAGTCCCATGTAAGCGAGCCTATTGCCATTAACCAGGCACAAATCCAGATTCCGAGCTGTTATTCTTCTACTGAGAATTTCGTAGAAAAACCCAATAACACTTTGCTCGACCTGGGGATGGAACCCAAGACCTCTAGCGTGGTAGTCGCGCGTCAGCAAATGAGGCAGTACCTACAGTCTTTCTAATAAAAAATAATAATTATAATAGATACAGGTCCACAATTGATCAAAATATCAGTTAACATTATTAAAAAAATCATTCATTGATTTTTTTAAAGACTTATAAATGTTTTTATAATCTTTGGTTTGTTGGATTTGTCTCCTCCCCCGAATAGCAGAATAACTATTAAAAAATCAAAAAAATTCAGGAAAAAAACATTATAAAGAAAATTTAATTTGTCATACATTTTGTATCGGGACCGGATTGACAGATTTGACAGAAATAAAACACGGACACAATTGAACATGGCGTTCTTTTCTGTGAGGTTTTCTGTTTCGGTAAAGCCAGTAGATGGCGTTTTGTGCATTGTCCGAACTCCTCATAAGCTACTGGTGTGATTTTGATTATTAGATTTTTTTTGTGTATGTTTAAATAGGTCTTTGGATTGTTAAAATTCACAATTTGAGCTGGTAGGTGGCACCGCAATCGGGTTCTACTTTTTTTTTATATAGCAAGTCATGGGAAAGGGAGTGAATGATTGAGGTGACGGCTGATAGGGATGAATGGAAGAAAAGGACATGCTGCGCCGATCACAAATAAATTGGGACAAGAGCAGGAAGATGATGATACAGGGCAAGACATCGTTTGCCGGGCCCGCTATTTTAGTTATTATATATAAGTTAATATTTATATATATTGATACGATGATAGTTATGACTTCTTTAATCCTCCTGCCATGCCAGGAAAGAACGATTTTCATTGTGTGTAATTGCCAAGATTAGATTTGTCAGAAGTAGATTAAGTACAACTGCATGATTATATAGTGATTAGCGCAGTGCCTAAGCGCCAGTCGAGTACCTACGCTAGAAGGCTCTGGGTTCGTTTTCCAGGTCGTACAAAGGGTTATTCGGTTTTTCAATGATATTCTTAACAGCACCTCGGAATTTGGATTTGTGCCCGGTTAATGGCAATAACATAATGTAACATAACGTACCGGCAATTGTGGGTGTAACCAGGTAGTGCACCTCTGCCTAACCTTTTGGGGTATACAAGCGTGATGATGATGGTTGATTACATTTAGTATAATATCAAACATAACTGAAAAATTTACTGGCACCTACCTACTAAAACTATATTTAGACTTAGGTACTCAGTGTTTTGAAAATTAATGGTCACCACGTTATAGGATTTCGAGGGCATCAATTTCATGAAAGGGCCTGCAGGCTTACTCTTGAAAACAATACAATACCAATCCAAACGTGATCCGATTCCAATGTCAATTTGGCTGTCGGTCGATTTCGTACTCTTGTTCGTTGTATCTCTGATTGGCCAATGGTTGGGTCGTTTCCCAATCCTATTTAGTTCACTCAATCACCGCGCAATATTGAAACAATTTGGCGCTAGACTCGGATTCAAGAGTAAGCTTGAACGGCACAATTCCAATGTCGATGTATCGGAATTGAGTTCAAGAGTAAGCTCCCAGATCAAAGCAACAAGGTATTGTAAAAAGTTAAGGTATTATGGCCTAAAAATCAAACACGTTTTCTATAAATAAATAATCTTTATTTCACTAAAAATAAATTCAGTTTGTTTAAATATTTATATCGGCAATAAGCTCGCCCCCTATTACATGGGACCTAAACATACCGGCGAACTGTAGGTGTATATTAGGACACCTCTGCCTAACCCTTCGGGGAATATAGGCGTGATGGTATGTAAATATTTATATCTGGCTAGGTAAATAAAGTATCCTTTAAATAGCGGAATCTTTTTCTTTGAACTATACGTATTTCAAAGAAATTGTTATTAGCGCATGTGGGTTTCACGAATATCTTTCTATCTTATTATACTTAAATTAAAAAACCTAACCAAATAACCATAAACACCTGTTTCATCTGTATATTTTGTAATATTAGAGGTTCTAGGAATTATTTTTGTATTATAAATAGAAATTAAAGATAGAAAGAAAGAAGAAAAATAATTTATTTCTGCCACACAACATAAAAAAACAAACATAAATATAAATAAAACAATTAAAAGAAGCAAAAAATAATAAAATAAAACTAAAATCGTTTTTTCCCACTTGCAACTTGCATCACTTAAAAAAGTAATATGAAAACATATTTTTTGTTGCTTTGTATTTATATATATCAATGGCTAACAGTCTTCAGTTTTCTTACACCATACATGGTTACACTACTAAGATTTTTCCCTACATCGATGAAGAGTCTTCGGGAAAAATAGCTAGAGCTAAAAATCTGTTGGTAGTCAGTAGAAAAGCAATCAGATTTAAAGCATAGTGCTGTAGACAGCACGTGCCACAAGTGCAAATACGTGTCAATCTCGCTATTCATTTCGAAGAAGTTGATCAAGAAGCTGGAAAATGTGCTGGATCCAGCTGGAAAATGTGCTGGATCCAGCTGCATTGCTGGACGAAGGATCCAGCAATAGCAATCCTTAGTCAAATTCTTCGAGCGGTTGTTTGTGATGAGCGACCATTAGGAGCGAGCGTTAGGAAAGAAACCTCACCTCTATTATTTGCCTAGGTAATCAAATAGAAAATTGGTTTCCTAATCATCAAACCGTTTGAAACGTTATGAAATCCATTTTTTATCCGATGGCACGACACTTGGTAATTGTCCCATAATACCGTTAGTGCACCTATTAACGACCCCTTAAAATCGACTCCTAAAAAGTACCTATTTTTTTATTATGTTTTTTTTAAAGCGTTCGCGTTGTGTTGAAATTAGAAAAGTGGCTGCTGCAAAGAAAATAAAGATGTATTATTTAAATTAAATTGTTTATCACACGACAATAAAATATAAATAAATAATTGGTTTATTTAATTTTTAGTTTAATAATTTGTTTAGTTAATTGTGTATTTTTTGTTTTAGAAAAAAGAACAATACATTTGCGATAAAACAAATTAAAAAAAAAGTGCGTAGGTCAACAACAAAAGGATTTTTCATAGTGTTTCTCTCTCGATGAGGGATTTATTCACCAACCCGATTATGAGAATCTCGTCCACGTGGCTGAATCGAGAAGATTAAATGTTAATTATTATTTTATTGTGCATCACGGTCTCGGTCGAACCACGTGGTCGAGTCGCTGAAGTTATTTTTTCGTATCTAGTATTCGTCAACTCGATCGACAATGGAAGGGACACTAACTTCTTTCTTAAAAGAAAATGTAACTAAAACATTACATTGAATCATTTAATATTTAAAACATTTTTTTACCTTCATAAACAAAACGTAGCATCTATTTTTCAGGAGTTTCAGCTTTAAACTGGTTAAAATTCAATATTAAAATGTGGCGGTAATAAAAACAATAAATGCTATTTTATTTCTATTACAAAAGATAATTTAACTCACAAAATAATTATTGTAAACGCGTTGTGTACCTCTGCAATAAATGTACCTATTGACTTCCACCGTATACATCTTACCAGATTGGGTGACGAATTGCGTATGAATCTAACAGCTGGGATATTATCTAAACATTACCTAAATCATAATCTTTCAGTGTTATCTGCTTCCTACAATTAATGCTATATTGATTATATTATAGGAGGTAGGTACTTCGCTTTTACAACGTAAATAAATAATACTTAGAGCACTCCCAGTTTTTACATTTCAATTAAAATAAATCTTAAGTTTTTATTAAATTAATTTGAAGATTCAATTGTATACGAGTAAGTACATGCAGTATAAGTACATAAATACTTATGCGTTTGAAACTAAATCAATGTGAAATAAACGGGATTTTGAAGCAAGATCATTTATTTTATGATAAAAAACTTAGTGTTTTGATCGGCTAGTCTTAGGAATCAGGTAACTGTTGGAATTGGTTTGATTCTCTTAGAAATGTGCTCACAAATCCCATGTTCTAATCCTCAGTGTAACGTGGAATACCGCGTGATCTCCATCGGTAGTATCCGACAAATCTAACGAATCGCTTGGATTGAATCGCACTTGGATCGCGATAAGGCTTTTCGAATGAATCGCTTGATCGACTATCCATTGAGACTTTCCATGAATACAAAAGTAAGCATCGACGGGTATTTATTGTAAGTAGGTAGATATACGATTAATACTGGTCGACCTTAAATATATTATTTCATTGCTACCAATTAGTAAAATAATAAAAATGAATAATAAATTGTAATCAATTTATTTTCGCCATAAATTAATATAATTGTAGTTCTTCTGATATGATAACATTAAGGTACTTATTATACTTTCAGTATAAAAGAGCAATATACGAGTGTTACACTATCTACTTGATCAACACAATCAACTAAGGTAAGAATAGGTACTCCCTTATTTTTTTAGGAAAGTAGAAATTGTTTCCTGAATAATATTAATTTAATTCAATAGGTATATCAAAAGCTTTTTGAATAAAATCATACGTTTTACGATCACATTTTTAAATATTTGCAGACAAAAATGAAATTCTTCATTGCCTTCGCTGCCCTCGTGGCCGTCGCCGTCGCCAGTCCCCTGGTGAAACCCGTGTCCGCGGACGCTGCTCAGTTGGAGGCCATCTTAGAGGCCATCCAGAGCCCCAGCACCGACCCTGCCACCGCCGCCCTGTTGGAGCAGCAGCTGCAGGACTTGCTTGCCGTCGCCAACCCTGAGCCCATCGCCGTCGGACCTGCCATCGTGAATCCCGAGCCCATTGCCGTGGAACCTGTCATCGTAGCGCCCGAACCTATCGCCGTGGGACCCGCTGTAGTAGCACCCGAGCCCATCGCCGTCGGTCCCGCTATTGTTGACTTCCCCCTCCCTGACGGTGGCGCTGTGACCGCCCCTGCTCCCGTTGTGCCCTCTCCCGTTGTCGTTGGCCCTGTCGCCGCTGACGCGCCCGCTCCCTTGGTTCAGATTATTCTAAACATCAACGGCCAGTCTGTCCCTGCTCCCATCGTCGCCGGCCCCGTTGCCACACCCATCGTCCCCGGCCCCGTTGCCACACCCATCGTGCCTGAGCCCGTCATCGTTGCTGAGGAGTCTGAGGCGCCCGTTGAACCCGTAATTGTCGTGGCTCCTGAGATCATTCAGATCGTGGAGCCTGTCCAGGTCGTCGAGCCCACCCCCATCGCCGTTGAGCCCGTCATCATCGGCACCCCCGTGCTGCCCTCCCCCGCCGTCGTCCTTCCCGAGGAGCTTAACTAAATTCTGATCTGTGAACATAAGTAATAACACTATCGTGAATTTAACAAAATGCACGATTTAGCACCTTATATAAATAATAAAAAGTTTTAGTTAATATATGTATTACATCGTTTTATTTCGTTCGATTTTAATTAATTTTTATAAGACCTTTGTTAGCGAGGATGTTGGTGTTATTTGCCAAGTGTACCACAAGACATCCCATATTGTTTAAAATAAACAGTGATGCTATGGCGCTCGAGTAGCCCTTCAAATCTAAACGAGAATCGGACAAAATGGTCTACATGACCAATGAGGATAACGCAAATATGTCATTAGAAGGCTATGTTAGTGTATAATAAATAATAGCTGTGTGAAAAAAGTTATGGCGATTCAAAATTTCTTTATTCTTCTTGGTCCAGAGATGAGCTTTCATACGTTTTTGCCGATTGTCCTTTGTTCTTTTTAATTTTTCGCAATTGATATAAAACAATTGTTCCTAAATAATGGAAAATTTATAGATCTACATAGTATAAAATCAAGTCGCTTCCCGCTGTCTGTGTGTTCCGCAACCGGTTTTTATGCGGTTTTCACTAATGGATGGAGTAATTTATGAGAAAGGTTTTAAGCTATTTCACATAACGCTACGACTCTTAGGAACGGGGCAACGCGGGTGAAACCGCGGGGGATCACTACTTATGGTAAGTATAAATTTAAAAATACCAAAGCAGCATCAAGACATGGTTACCATGTTCTTGCAATATCATTAAAGTAACAAAACATAACATAACATAATCAACCTATTATATTGTCCCACTGCTCGGCACGAGTCTCCTTTCAAAATGAGAGTGATTAGGCTATAGTCCACCACGCTTGCCTAGTGCGGTTTGTTTGACTGTGTGAAGTCACACACCATTGAGAAAATCTTGCAGGCATGCAGGTTTCCTCACGATGTCCTTCATCATTCCTTTACGGTTTAAGCGCGTACTGATTAACTATTTAACCACTTGACCATTATTAGAAGCTTATATTATTGAGATAGGTACATCCGTTCCCGTCATATTTTACCTCTCTTTCTACCTAATATATTTGTATCTTGCACTTCCCCTCTATTTTTTAAATTTTATGTTCATATCCTGTGTAATATTCTAAGTGTTATTACACGTAATAAGGGTTCTAGACCATTTGTGAGATTGGGATCGTTGACCAATCCTAAATGCGCGTCGATGGACCAAATCAAAAGGATCAATATGGTATGTTGGTGCTCCCGCCCATAGGTGGCAGCAGAGTACTCCGTATGGGGCCGGACTTGCGACTTATAAAGTAGCAGTCTTTGCCTCGAAGTGAAGTACCGTTTTGCCTTATTAAGCACCCCGAGGCAACGCACTTGTGACTCTTCTGGTGTTGCGCGTTTTAGGGTGTGCATGCATGACCACCATGACCACCCCCAGCCCTCGTGCCACCACTGATAACATCAAGCTTGCACGCTTTTAAGAGGAGAGCAGATGTATAGAGTAGGTACACCCTTACTCATATTGTCAAGAGTGCTGCTCCGATTTGGATGGGGCTTTCTCTATTAGACTGCAAAAGAAGGTTAACGCTAAAACTCTATTTCTACTAACTCTCGATTCCACTCGCCACTCAAAATGTTAAAATAAAATAACTTTTAACAAAAAGTAAAACCGCCAAATCGAAGGCACACACTTTAGAAACTGTTTTGCAATGGGTTACTTTTGGTTTGTCGCGTCTATTTAGTGTCACCACGTAGGTGGGATTAACGTCGCTATTCATCGTCCAAAATTTGAAATTACTTAGCAGGCTGGAAAATTTAAGTACTAGATTTTCTTATAGAATATTTTTTTGCCCCAAGGGTAAGACACGTTGCTCTATGACGTCAGAATTTGAAGATATACCAAACTCAAAGTGATATTTGAAGTATTTTTTAAAAGACAGCAAATTTTTACGCTCATTTCTAACTAAAGCATCCTTTACTACTTTTCTTCTCCTTTCAAATCCATTTTGGTGTGCTTCGCTACCAGTTTTTATTCTCAAGATATATACATTTTGAGCTACAGCACTTCGATATTACCTGTATTATTATTTTGAATTTTAGTACTAATGGACTACATTATGAAAACAAAATAGTATATCTTGAGAAAAAAAACTCACTCACTCAAAATGGATTTGAAAGGAGAAGAGTAATACTAAAGGATGCTTTAGTCACAAATTACCATAAAAATTTACTCTCCTCGAAAAATGATTTCTAATATCACCAAAAACAGTGTTTTTAGTACTTTGAGATTTGTATATCTCCAAATTCTGACGTCCTAGAATTATTCTGTTGCCGGATATAGATTTAGCATCAAAAAATCTACAAGAAATGATGTACCTCACTCCTGGGTTTTTTTCTTTGTAAACTAGTGTTATCAATGTTATACTTTTCAAAACAATATAATGATAATTTACAATAAATTGCTAGGGCTGCCTAGTAAAGTAGGGCTATGGTATGGGGTTAAAAATAGATTATTAATTGGTTTCAGGAGTTGGAGGACAAACATATTTAAATGAAACATAAAAATGCTGTACAGATTCAGATCTGATTTATTTAGGGCTTGTTCAATATTGCTTAATTGGTTGTTATTTACATGTATAGTCCTAATCAGAATATCGGAGTATATGTTGAACTGTACTTAGATCGTTTAACTTTAAACATTTAGTTGAGTTCCTCGGGGAGGACGATGGCGGGAGAGGGCAGCACGGGTGTGCCAATTACGACGGGCTCTGCGGGGACAGGGGCGGGAGAGGGCAGCACGGGTGTGCCGATCACGACGGGCTCTGCGGGAACAGGGACGGCTTCGACGACCTGGATGGGCTCAACGGGGACAGGGGCGATTTCGACAACCTGCACGGGCTCAACGGGGATAGGAGCGGACTCCACAACTTGGACGGGCTCAGGCTGGGCAACGATGGCGGGACCGACGGAGATGGGGCTGGACTCAGCGGCTTGCTGGTTGATGTTCAGAATGATCTGAACCAGAGGAGCGGGTGCGCCGTCAGCGACGGGGCCAACAACAACGGGGGAGGGCACGATGGGGGCTTCAGGGAGGGGGAAGTCAACGATAGCGGGTCCAACGGAGATGGGCTCGAAGGAGTCGACGACAGCGGGTCCGACAGCGATGGGCTCGAAAGTGTCGACAATGGCAGGTCCAACAGAGATGGGTGTGTCGACAATGGCAGGTCCGACAGAGATGGGCTCAAAGGAGTCAATGATAGCGGGGCCGACGGCGATGGGCTCAGGGGCGACGACGGGGGCGGCGCCAGCAGCTCCGGGAATGATGATGGGGGCAGCTCCGGCGGCTCCGGGGAGAACGACAGGGGCGGCGCCAGCGGCTCCAGGGGTAACCAGACCGCGCTGTGTGGGCACAGCGACGGCCACGGCGATGACGGCAGCAACAGACAGCAGGAATTTCATATCTGGTACAAAAAAATAGGCAAGTCGTTAGTATATAATTAATATCTGTTTTAGTAAGAGTGCTGAAAGGCACCAAGAGATTATAGGATAATATTAACTCACTTGTTATTTGTTGTACGTTTGTGAACACAAATTATGTGTTGTGATTCGATTCACAAGCTTTTATTATGAAAATGTTATCAACCACGTTGATTACTAATTTACTTAATCCAGATTACAGGACATGATAGTACATTTTTTTTATCTCTTTAGCTAGCATCGTTAGATATCTATGTAAGTAGTTATATAGCGGAAATTTTATTAGAAGCTGCAGCACTGGGTTTGTTGGATTCTGGAGATGGTGAACTGTGCGTTACTGTAGTTACCTGATGTAAAAACAAAACAAAAACTCGGCAAGTAAGGGTGTCGCTGATTCGCTGCCATTGTCACCCATATGTATATCAAAATACTCGAATAATCTTAGTTGTTTCAAGCTTTTCGAATTCATTCATCCAATTCAAATGTAATAATTATAAATGATTATGTCAATAACACAGTTTAGATTTAAGGCAGTAGTTAATAGTACTGCCTCATTAGTTTAGTGGTCCTAAGTGTGACTGCTACGCTTGAGGTTTTGGGTTCGATCCTCAGGTCGAGCAAAGTGTTATTGGATTCTATGAAATTCTCAGTAGCAGCCCGAAGTCTGGATTTGTGCCCGGTTAATGGCAATAGAATAATATGACCTAAACATACCGGCGAAATGTGGGTGTACATTAGCGCACCTCTGCCTAACCCTTCGGGGAATACAGGCGTGATGGTATGTTATGCTAATAGTACTTTTGTGCTAGAATCAACACAGAAATCAAATTTGAAAAGAGGATTTGAAATCCATTTAAAATGCAGGACACCGCTAACAACTTTTACCGATTCTTCTTCTTCTCTAACGTTTCGCTCTTGGCAGAGCGGTCGTGATCATTATGCAGTATCATTATCAGGAGCAGATGTAACCCGCTTCACGATATATCGCCATCATTTTCTGTGGGTGGACATTTTATTACACTCATCCAGGGATGAACACAAGATTTGATTTGGTCGGTACAATAGCATTGCATTGTTACTATCCACGCGGACTGGTGCTTTCCAGTTTGCCTTGCACGATGAGTCTACGAGAACTAAGTAGTTTCTGTCCACGATTTTGTTTGCATATACTTAAAGATTCACTGGCATTCACTAGGAGAGGCCTACGTCCAGCAGTGGACGAAGATAGTTCAGGATTTGGTCCAACCTGGATAAAAAGTAGTATCCTGTGTGTGATTCCAAGTTATAAATTATGTGTAAAATGTCATCCAAATCCGTTCGGCTGTTATTGCGTGATTGAGTAACAATAAAATAACTTTTATAACAAAAGGTAAAACCGCCTTCAAAAAGATAAAAATAATGTTAGGTGCACGACAGTTTCGGATGTCGGTGCCTTCGACTTTGTTTGAACTTTTGTTTTCGCCGCCAATTTTTTTTTACTTTTTGTTATAAGAGTTATGAGTAAAATTTTATATTACAATTAAATATTGAGTTATTCGTCCATTTGTCGCGCACATACCTACTTAATGCAAATTTAATACATATATGGTTTTCTCGTGGATGCCATTGTCAGACTTAACCAAATTGAAATGAGGCCACACGGGAAGCACCAGCTTTCAAATAAAAAAGAATCATCAAAATCGGCTCACCCAGTCGAAAGTTCTGACGTAACACACATAAAAAAAATATAGTCGAACTGAGAACCTCCTTTGAAGTCGGTTAAAAATATTTTTTTTTTACCTTTTTCTAGTATATTGTTAGTAGATAATAGTTGTATAGCATGATTAGATATTAGACCTTAGTTATAATACTAAATTATATTCTAGATGAAAATGTGTATTCAATGAAGTTGGACCCAAAGTTCGTTATAACCTACCCTTTCGTTCCGTTTCTCACGTTTTACAAAAAACGTGGGTTCTATCAAAATAATATAGAGTATTTATTTGTAATCAACCCATGATTTATGATGGTCGGATTAAAACTATTCCGACAATAACATGTCTGCTGATAGCTACATTTTATATTTATGATTACTGTCGGAATTATTTATGATGTTGGATGATATTTACACCTTTGCGAACTATTACTTTTCCTCATGTGACGTCCGAGGTCATTTTAGGGTTAGAATTCTTCTGGGTATATAAAAAGTCTATGTTCTATTTCAGACTATTATCTATCTCTGTGCCAATTTTGATCCAGATCCATTCAGCCGTTCTGGCGTGATTGAGTAACAAACGTTAATAATTCAAACACACACTTTCGCATTTATAATAGTACCTTTTTTGAGGATTACGAAATCTGTAGAAATATCATAATTATATAGGTAAATATTTTATAGTGTGAGTAAAAATAAACTTTTAGAAGCTTAAAGAAAGTCATAGTAAAAAGAAAGTGAGAAAGAATGCTTAGTACTATAAAAGATATAGGTATGATGACTAAACATAATCTTGATTTACTCAATCGACATTCATTCATTCAAGATCTAATCCAAAGATATAGCTCATTAATCCGAGCTTATTATTATAAGTTATTAATTATAAGTAATTAAGCAATAATTCATACGGTGTGATTCTTTACCATAAGAATCACACCGTATGAATTTTTGATTTATTTTTGTTGCTTAGAAATTTGTAGGTACACATTATGAAATACAATAAAGTGTTGAGTATTGAGTACTTTTTTTATGGGATAGGAGGGCAAACGAGCAGACGCATCGCCTGATGATAAGCGATTACCGCCGCCCATGGACACCCGCAACACCAAAGGAGTCACGAGTGCGTTGCCGACCTTTTAAAAGGGGATTTGGCCTCCGGTAACCTCACTCACTCGGCGAAACACAACGTAAGCGTTGTTTAACGCCGGTTTTCTGTGAGGCGGTGGTATCACTCCGGTCGAGCCGGCCCATTCGGCCCGATGCAGGGCTCTCCCACGTAAAATTTTATCTTTACATGCCGAACAGTCAAATTGAATATTATGTTATCTTGTGTGATAATAATTTTGTATAAAAGATCATGAATTTTCACCGAAAATTATAGATACTTTGTATCTTGCAGCTATAAACAAGCAGCAAAGTAAGTAAATTTTAAATTATTTTGTAACCCAACCAGGAGTTTAGTGAGCAATAGACCCTATCTAGCGTCTCTAGATTTTTTTTTATGAACGGAAAACCGTCCAGCGGTCATCTGAGGGCTAAAATCGCTATAAAAAATCTAGAGACACTTAGTCTTGTTTCTACCCCTCACCGGTAGAAAGTGATATTTTAAATTTTTCCGTAATCAATATAACTACTTAATAAGTGCCTACTATCTATATTGTTGAGACAGTGATCATCGTACTTTTACTAAGTACCTTGCAATGTTTTCATTGCAAAGGCTACGAAAATAAAACATGGTCTGTTTCCAGATATGAAATTCCTGCTGTCTGTTGCTGCCGTCATCGCCGTGGCCGTCGCTGTGCCCACACAGCGCGGTCTGGTCACCCCTGGAGCCGCCGGCGCCGCCCCCGTCGTCCTCCCCGGAGCCGCCGGAGCTGCTCCAGTCGTCGTCCCTGAGCCCATCGCTGTCGGCCCCGCTATCATTGACTCCTTCGAGCCCATCTCTGTCGGACCTGCCATCGTCGACTCACCCATCTCTGTTGGACCTGCCATCGTCGACTCTTTCGAGCCCATCGCTGTCGGACCCGCTGTCGTCGACTCCTTCGAGCCTATCTCTGTCGGACCTGCCATCATCGGCTCACCCATCTCTGTTGGACCTGCCATTGTCGATTCCTACGAGCCCATCGCTGTTGGACCCGTTGTAGTCGACTCCTTTGAGCCCATCGCCGTTGGACCCGCTGTCGTGGACTTCCCCCTCCCTGAAGGTGTTGTCTCAACCCCAGTGGTGCCCTCTCCAGTTGTTGTCGGCCCCATCCCCGCAGGCGCGTCCGCTCCTCTGGTCCAGATCATTCTGAACATCAACCAGGAAGTTGCTGAGACCAGCCCCATTGCCGTCGGCCCCGCCGTCGTGGGTGAGCTCGCTCCCCTGCCTGAACCCGTCAATGTCGTAGAGTCCGCCGCCGAGCCCGTGCAGGTTGTCGAGGTCGCCCCCATCCAAGTTGTCGAGGTCGCCCCCGTCCAGGTCATTGAGGCGGCCCCTGTCGAGGTCATTGAAGCGAGCCCCGTCCAGGTCATCGAGGCCGCCCCCGTGCCCGTCGAACCCGTCGTAATTGGAACCCCAGTGCTGCCCTCTCCCGCCATTGTCCTCCCCGAGGAGCTCAACTAAACGTTTACCAACCTGACGAAGCCACTGCGAATGACTAAACTAACATCTAAATTTGTTTGAAAATACATTTCGTGGACTTTCTACCAACACCTAGAAACGCTTGTATGTCCTAAAACAAAAAAATACATAAGATCGGAAAATGATAATATTTTGTTTTGTTTCCTATCCTACTCGCTAATAGTCGCTAATTAGGTACAGAACAACAACAAAATTATGAAGCCACCAAAACAAAAGTACTGTCACTTTGTTTTCCTATCCTGAGTTCCAAAACATTTTTATAATTTTTTATATTTCTTCATTTTGGAGAAAAAAAATATATCAAAAACGTGTCATGTCATCACTTATACGGCGGAAACTTGAAGCAAATTGAAATTTTGTCGAAAGATTAGTAAATCACCAACGAAATAGCAAATTGTAAAGTTATGAATGAAGATAGATACCAAACTGACATAGGACAGTTTTTTGAAGAGTCAGAAACATGACGTCATTTTACTGTTTAACCGCACAAATGACGTCATTTGACAGATATGCCTGTTTAGAATAGAAAGAACTTCAAAGTCAAAAGTAAATATGATAATGATTGAAATAAAAAATACGGGTATTTTTATTTTATTTTATTCGGAACAACAAACAATTACATAATTTAGGTTACAAAGACTTAAAAGTTTAAAACTAACAATTATGTAATCAACTGCGTTATTCACAGTATACATGCAAAAAATTATGAAGCGCTGCAAAGAAGTTAATGAATAATTTAATTTAAATAAAAAATTGGTATCAAATAAAATAAGTATCCAATACAATCTGTGAAAATATTTACATATTTTAGGGAAATTAGAGTTTAAATGTTACAATGGGAAGTGTTTGCTTAAGATAGGGGTAAGGTTTCTGATTCTTTGATCGCTTTGACAACACAATTTCTAAATTCTCCAGGAGTTGCAAAGAATAAATCAATATCCAAAAAAATACTTATTATATTTGTTAGACATCGCAATGGTGCTCGTACGCCAGCATTCGTTCGACATGTAACTACTGCAAAAAGTGGTTGCTTGCGTACTGCACGCGTGTATGCTCTTCTGGGAACTAAATAACTTGCAATACTTTGTTTCAAATATCTGGACAGTTATAAACATTACTACAGAAGTCATACAGAAGCATGGTTTCCAGGAATGTTCGCCGGCCGGTAAGGCTTAGGAGATTATATATTTTTTTGTATCTTTTCTATGCAATATTTAATATCCTATATATTAAATATTGCATAGATAAGATACAAAAAAATTGTTCCACCCCGCTACTGCATATTCTAATTGGGATTTAATTACGGTTTCGTATAGATCTCATGACAAATCCGTACATAAGCCAAGCTTTGTTAACAACCATACTGATATGCATATCAATAGGAGCTTATCGTCAATAATTACACCAAGATCACGTACCATACTAACTCTAATTAAAGTAGTATTGCTTAAGGCGTAATGGTATTTGTATATGGTTTTGTTTTTAGTTATACTGGTTATACTTAAGCAACAACATTCAGCAACACTACGTTTGAGTTTAATATTCTTGCAGTATTTGGTAAATCACTAATGCACTTACCCAGTGGGTCTTCCCTGATAGATATAATCTGGGTGTCTTTAAATCGCGAATGAATCGGTTTCTTCTAGGCAAGCGCGCTCCATCGTAGATCGCAGTATCGCTTAACATCAGGCAAACTGGCGGTCAAGCGTAAGCATATCACGAATAAAAAAAAAACTATCCAAGTCGTGTTGAAAAGCAATACAATCCTTACCGTAACTACATAGCAACTACATATTTCGTTTATAAATAAAATGAAGAGTAGAGATCCCAAAATTGCTTTTTCGATCTAGTTTCAAATAAAATTATATTTTATGAGTGTTAAAAAATGAAATGTCGTCAATTCAGCATCCGTCGGTATGCGTTTTTTCTTTTGAGGTACGGAATCCTAAAAAAACAAAATCGGAGCGATATCTATACGGGGTTCGACCGTAGCGGTTGAGAAATACTTATTGAAATTGAAAGAAGAATAGGCTCACTTCTTGAAGGTTGCCATATCGTACCGGATCGGAAATACCTCCGCTGGTAATTGATTCAACAGAGAAGTCGTGCGCGGTAAAAAGTTTCATGAGAAACGACCCATTCGTCAAGGTGAAATGGATTAAATTTCCATTTCTGGCGAGTGGATCTGTGGTGGATCGTAGCGGGAGGTACAAGTTCGAACAATTCCTCAGACCACTCCCCGTGATAAATGATACATAGAGACGCCACGTCTCTTCACAGGGCAAGAGGATCAAGCCGATCAGTGGGACTCTCGTCACCGACGATTCGAGCTGCGCGAATGCGATCAAACGGAAGAATCTGGTACCGTGGAGCCCCTGCCCCGCGGTAATAATAAATAATAGAATCGTGTTTATGGTAAACTTATTAGTTATAATGAGTATACAACCTGTAACAGAATAAAGGCAAGACCTGAAAGGAGTTTGTTCAGAATCCGTTACTGGAGCCATATTATAACATGTTAACGCCATCATTTTTAGGTTGTGAGAAAGAGATGCCGCTCTACATATTAAATAGCCTCATCCCTTTCTTACAGCCTAAAAATGATTGCGTTAACACGTTTTAATATGGCCCCAGAATCGAATTACAGTGGCTTTAATGAGTTAATTAAAAAAAAATCTTTATTATGGAAATATGGCCCCCTGATCTATCAGTGGGTCGAGGTATGGAAAACTTAAACCTTTTGGCACAAATTGTTATTGTGTGCATACACCGATATCATAGCCGTTGCGAGTACGATTGTCACGGCCACAAGTTTCAGCTGATTTAACTAATTTCTTGAAAAAAATATGCTTACATGTGTCAAAATGTCTTTCGGATTTTGTTATTATAATTATGACTCGATATTCTAATCGACGTCTTCAAGGTCTTGCACTTATTCAGTTACACGTTGTACATTATATTGCCACGATTTTACAATACATACATACATACACTCACGCCATTTTCCCACAGGCAGAAACTACAGTCCGCCACTTGCTACGATTCTTGCATACTTACCTCTTTTGCTTCGCCACATTCATACATCTTGTCATAAAAACGCGCCGGTTGCGTGTACTTACCAACTACGCACCTTACCTTTTTGAAGGACCTCGGTGATAAAGTCGGGTGTATGGTGATTTGATGACTGATGATATTAAACGTAGGCTAAGTAACTAGTTAATAATCTGCCTATGCGTACAATATTACAGACTACAGATTCATATTGATGATCAGTAATAAAATAATTCACGTGATTGGCTTCTGCACCATCGGTTGATCGATCCTTTTTTTATACCACTAAGGTGGCAAACAATATACGGCCCGCCTGATGGTAAGCGGTTACCGTAGCCTATGGACATTTGCAACAATAGGGGTATCACTCGCGCGTTACCGACCCTGTAAGGAGGAATAGTTGGGCTGGCAGCACAGGAGACATGCTGCCATACATGACAGCGGCGGTAACAAAACACAACCGATCACCCACACAACGCTTCCTCACGTAGCTCTGGCGACCTTGCTTACCGTTAGGAACACAACATAGCACGGAGCTAAGTTATTTGACTACCATTTTCTGCAAGGCGGAGGTACATACTTCCCCAGTCGAGCAGCTCCAATCGTGAGTGGTAGTATAATTCCATTATGCACTTCCTCTCTTAAAATCCTCCATGTTACCATTCAAAGGGGTCGTGAAGTCATCTTAAAGTTGTTAAATAAATAAATTATGACGTCAGAGACGTCACAGTGGTCTGTGCGTGAAGAACTTATACATATGTAAGTATATGTGAGTCAGTTACCTACTGCTAAACATGGTTCACTGGTTAAGTCAAAAAAGGTTAAGAACTGTTCCGCTGACACCGGTTCCGGGTGTTTGTGTTTGTATATATTTGTGATAGTGTTCTCCGATTTGGATTACCAAACCAGGGTTCCCAAAGTGTGCGTCGCCGTAGAAAGTAAAGAAGGGCGCTGTGAAGCGATCGACTAGTATAATTGTACCTATTTATTTCGATCAGCTAGATAGGTTAGGGTGCCGAGAAAAAATAGTAAACATTGTATGTACGCCGCGGACTGAAAAATATTGGGAACCCCTGGATTATACAATATTTCAATCGATTTCATTTTAGATTTGTGAAAAAGAAACATTAGGCATATACATACATACACAGATAAGTTATTAAAGTAATAGTTGGAAAAAGACCTCATTAGTCCCAAGCGCGACTGTTAGGCTTATGGCCATTCCCTATATCAAATCCGTTGATAGATTTGCTTACTAGAGATAGGATTTTGACATAACTTGTATGAACCATATGTCAAAATCCCCTCTCTAGTAAGCAAATCTATAGACGGATTTGTTATAGGGACTGGCCATTAGAGGTCGTGGGTTCGATCCTCAGATCGAGCAGTGTTAATGAGTTTTCTATGAAATTCTCAGTAGCAGCTAGGAGTCTGGATTTGTGCCCGGTTAATGACAATCGGCTCGCCACCTATTACATGGGACCTTAACATACCGGCGAACTGTGGGTGTAAATTAGTACTCTTCTGCCTAACACTTCGGGGAATAGGTACAGGCGCGATGGTACGATATGTTCTATGAAATTCTCAGTAGCAGCTCGGAATTTGGGATTTGTGCCCGGTTAATGGCAATACGCTCGCCCCCTATTACATGGGACCTGAACATACCGGGCAATACCGACAAACTGTTGGTGTACATTAGTACGCCTCTGCCTAACCCCTCCGGGGAATACAGGCGTGATGGTATGTTAGTTGGAAAAAGAAGCATAGACTAGACCTGAAGCGGATTTGATAGTTACTTGGCGACACGGAAGATGACACGTGGTGGAGCATCGACTGAATTGAGGCCAAGGGATAGCAAGTTCTAATTTTTAAAATAAATAACAATCACTGTTGTATTATTATTCAAAAGTCGGACTTTGCTATAACTACAAAGTTTTTATCTTTAAATAAATAATCCCTAACCAATATTTTTATCATCTTGTCTGATAAAAATGTTGTATAAAAAGTAGCGAAGCTCGATCGAAAATTATAGATACTTTGTATCTTGCAGCTATAAACAAGCAGCAAAGTAAGTAAATTATTATTATTTTTTGTATATTTTACAATCTGTTTCCCATAACTAATTTATAATAATTGTTTGTAATTGTTATACTATAGGTACACGCAATTTAACCATTTAATCTGTTCGCAGATATGAAATTCCTGCTGTCTGTTGCTGCCGTCATCGCCGTGGCCGTCGCTGTGCCCACACAGCGCGGTCTGGTCACCCCTGGAGCCGCCGGCGCCGCCCCCGTCGTTCTCCCCGGAGCCGCCGGAGCTGCCCCTATCATCATCCCTGGAGCTGCTGGCGCCGCCCCCGTCGTCGTCCCTGAGCCCATCGCCGTCGGCCCCGCTATCATTGACTCCTTCGAGCCCATCTCTGTCGGACCTGCTATCGTCGGCACACCCATCTCTGTTGGACCTGCCATCGTTGACTCTTTCGAGCCCATCGCTGTTGGACCCGTTGTCGTCGACTCATTTGAGCCCATCGCCGTTGGACCCGCAATCGTGGACTTCCCCCTCCCTGAAGGTGTTGTCTCAACCCCAGTTGTGCCCTCTCCAGTTGTTGTCGGCCCCATCCCCGCAGGCGCGTCCGCTCCTCTGGTCCAGATCATTCTAAACATCAACCAAGAAGTTGCTGAGACCAGCCCCATCGCCGTCGGCCCCGCCGTCGTGGGTGAGCTCGCTCCCCAGCCTGAACCCGTCAATGTCGTAGAGTCCGCCGCCGAGCCCGTGCAGGTTGTCGAGGTCGCCCCCATCCAAGTCGTTGAGGTCGCCCCCGTCCAGGTCGTTGAAGCTGCCCCCGTCCAGGTCATTGAGGCTGCCCCCGTCCAGGTCATCGAGGCTGCCCCCGTGCCCGTTGAGCCCGTCGTGATCGGAACCCCCGTGCTGCCCTCTCCCGCCATTGTCCTCCCCGAGGAGCTCAACTAAACGTTTACCAACCTGACGAAGCCACTGCGAATGACTAAACTAACATCTAAAGTTGTTTGAAAATACATTTCGTGGACTTTCTACCAACACCTTGAAACGCTTGTATGTCCTAAAACAAAGAAATACATAAGATCTGAAAATGTTAATATTTTGTTTTGTACCTACTGCAAAAACCCAATCCTTACTTACGTCGTACATTTAGAACCTTTGTATCTTGCAGCTATTGGACGCTATAACCTCTAAGCCACCGCGAGTCTCACCCGTCAGATCGAAAGCCAATTCAGAATGTAAAGCCAAATTTCGATCTGGCGGGTGGGACTCGCGGTGCCTTAAAGGTCATAGCTTCTAGTGTATCTAACCAGAAGACACAAGTTCGAATCCTGCCCACGGTCGAATTTTTCGTTCACTAAAACAACTTAATAATCTTAGCATGTAATCTTTATATATATAATTCTTCTGTGAGTGTGTATGTGACTGAACTTCTCTCAAACGACTGGACCGATTTTGATGAAATTTTTTGTGTGTGTTCAAGGGGATCGGGGAATGGTTTAGATTCACAATTGGACCCGGTAGGTGGCGCTGCAATCGAGTTTTGGGTTATTTTCAGGGCAGGAAACGTCTGCTGGGTCCACTAGTAAAAAATAAAAATGTAAAAAAAATCACAAAAATTTTGTTATTATGTTAAATTACTTATTATTTTATAAGTCTCGTTCAAGATGGCGTAAGCGAAGGTTAGGTTGGCCGTAGTTACCTGGAAGGATCAGGGGGAAGCCTTTGCCCAGGAGAGCAATGGCTAAAAAAAATTGTCAGGAATTACAATCTTCGTACCGTAACCAACTACTACTACTGGATTGAACGAGGATTACACTACAGTAATCTTTATAGCTAGCTTAACTCGATCAGTGTTCAGGGCCACACACATCTGAATAAAAGTTTAACGACCAATAAGTTCCTTAGTAACATTTTCCAAAGGTTTTCTGGAAGCGATCGCTTTTAGTGACCCATTGTTAAGCCACCCAGTGATAAGACCACCCATTGTACTAATCTATCCTTACTAATATTATAAACGTGAAAGTTTGTGAGTATGGATGGATGTTTGTTACTCTTTCACGCCAAAACGGCTGAACGGATCTGGATGAAATTTGGCACAGAGATAGATTATAGTCGCTATATACGCTACTTTTTATCCAGGACCCCTTCCTGGAGTCCACGCAGACAAAGTCGCGGGCAGAAGCTGGTAATTTATAAAATTCTACTTGACATTCGTTTTTTGGTGTGCAATAAAGAATAGTATAATTTCACGTAGGTAAAGAGACCATGTCTTAATTGTCCGTAAAAGAATTAACTGATAGAACTGAACTTTAGGTAGAAAGCCTGAGTAAGAGGCTCGTGGAAGCAATAACTACCCTGGTCAACTAATCTGCTACCGTATTGTAATGTGTTATTGCCATCATTTCAAGGTTGTAAGTAAGAGACGGCGCTATATAATATGTAGAGCGACATCTCTCTCTCTTTCGCAAATCGATCGCAATAATACGTTGTAATACGGCCTCTGCAAGGTTAAACTACACTTGCTGCGGTCAGTCTGTGGATGGGTGACCATTCTTAACACATGGAGATCCCTCCGTGCCTCGCACAGCACGTAAAGCCGTCGTTCCGATTGGCATACGAACAGCTATGATAATGGTATGGTAGTCAGAGGCCCAAAAAGCCTGTTAACCGGTATATCTCTTGAATATTAGTATTACAGAAACCGGGTTCCGGAGTTGTGATGGTAGCACCATCTGATATTTTATTGCGTCAAAACCGTTATTCAAAATTGTTGATGTTTTGCTTAATAAAATAATAGTAAATCCTTGAATTTGTAATAACAGGATTGATATAGTACTTATACCCAGTGTATTTTCCCCGTTGGAATACTGTTCCTCACTGCTTTTCAGATAGGCATCACGTAAGAGGCGTGAAAATATCTGACTTGCTCAGTGGTATGACCTCTTGGGATCTGACTGGCTAGCGACCATCCTCACGTCGGAGTTTGTCGTAAAGCACCTTGGTGTGTGTTTCGACTTTAGCACGTAATAGCCAGTTCCCCTCGGTTGCTACGGCCCTGGCAGTTTACAGTCCGTAGGGGCTTTTAAAGATCGGCAACGCATCAGCAACTCCTCTGGTGTTGCAGGTGTCCATGGGCGACGATGACTACTTACCACCAGGTGGCTCGTCAGCGCATTTGACGACATAATCCATAAAAAAAATTACTTGATATTATTTTAACTGGATTATGACGGGAGCTCTATTTAAATCTTTCTCATAAATCTCATTTAAACGATACCGTGGAAGAAGATCTTCCTCTCTCGTACTGAGCTGTGCTGTGCCCAACAGGGTCCATAATTGATCCTTAGTTTTAAGCTTACCATCTGTTTTAATTTATATGTAAATTATGGAATGCAATAAACAATTCAATTGAATTGAATTGAATTGAAGCAGTAGTTGCTCAAAATTTCTGCCAAGACCAACGTTGATAGCGATCCTTTAATGAATGAGTTGATTTATTTAAGGAATCGAATAAATGAAATAGTCATAATTTACAAGTAATTTAGCATTTAATCCAGGACGTGCAAGCGTTTCAAGTTATCAGTAGAAAGTCCATATATCTAATGTTATTTCGTATAATACAACATTCTTAATTACAATGCTAATTGTGTAAACTTAATAACTATAGTTTAGTTGAGCTCCTCGGGGAGGACGACGGCGGGGGAGGGGAGCACGGGGGTGCCGATGACGACGGGCTCAACGGCGACAGGGGCGGGAGAGGGCAGCACGGGTGTGCCGATCACGACGGGCTCAGCGGGAACAGGGACGGCTTCGACGACCTGGATGGGCTCAGCGGGGACAGGGGCGATTTCGACAACCTGCACGGGCTCAACGGGGATAGGAGCGGACTCCACAACATGGACGGGCTCAGGCTGGGCAACGATGGCGGGACCGACGGAGATGGGGCTGGACTCAGCGGCTTGCTGGTTGATGTTCAGAATGATCTGAACCAGAGGAGCGGGTGCACCGTCAGCGATGGGGCCAACAACAACGGGGGAGGGCACGATGGGGGCTTCAGGGAGGGGGAAGTCAACGATAGCGGGTCCAACGGAGATGGGCTCGAAAGAGTCGACAATGGCAGGTCCAACAGAGATGGGCTCAGTGTCAACGATGGCGGGACCGACAGAGATGGGCGCGCCTCCGATGATGGCTGGGCCAACAGAGATGGGCTCGAAAGAGTCAATGATAGCGGGGCCGATAGCTATGGGCTCAGGGGCAACGACGGGGGCGGCGCCAGCAGCTCCGGGGATGATGATGGGGGCAGCTCCGGCGGCTTCAGGGAGGATGACGGGGGCGGCGCCGGCGGCTCCAGGGGTGACCAGACCGCGCTGTGTGGGTACAGCGACGGCCACGGCGATGACGGCAGCTACAGTCAACAGGAATTTCATTTCTGCGAATTGAAATATATCTAATGTTATAAAACAACTAACAAGATATGGAATATATTTATTTTATCAAGAAGTAGTAAACCAATAATTAGTTATTTTTTTGTTTAATAGTAATAGGTAGGTAATTAAATAAAGTGATGTGAAATACGTACTTGTGTTTGGTTTACTTGTCAAATACAATATGTTATTCGATTATAACTCGCGTCATTTTATATGAAACCGTTATCAAATCAAAGGCTTTGTAGTTCTGGTGGCTAACGTTAAAAGATTAAAATATGTCGATAATTTATTAGGAGTTTTCGTTGCTGCGACGTGTGCATTAAATATATGACGTAATTAATTTTGATGAAAATTTTAATGTATCTTACACAAATGGTAGTTAATACCTAATTAGGTTTCCATGGCCAGCTTCCCTTTTATAGAATTCGTGCTGAAAGTAAGCTCATTTTCCTGTTTATAAGTACCTACTGAAATAAGTAAGTACCTACCTATTTTTTACAAAAATATATATTCGTTATCACAATTCTAACCTTTTTCCCGACAAAATTGAATTCAATTTGCTTCCAATCTTTCTTAATTATTTATTTTTCTGTATTTGATATTGCAAATTGATAATCGACACTGGTCGACTGCTACCTGAGGAGATGGCGGGGTATATCACACTCATACCAGCAACTAAAAAATGTTAGGAATATTAATAAAAACCGCAATCGCCCTGTCAAGGCAGTAAAGTCTGCCAACACGCACTATATTTGCGTAATGAACTAAAATAGCCTCTATTACCTCTTTCAATATGATTGTATTACCGTCGTTCCATTTAGGCTCTGCCCTTTCCTAGACGCGACTCTCCGAAAATTTCAAATCCATTTACACTTTGCTCTATCTGGGAATCGGACCCAGTACCTCTAGCGTAGCAGTCGCGCTTTGGACCACTAGGCTTAAGGGTCCGGCGGAGCTAGAATCGGCCACAAAAACGTAATACCAAAATAATTCGTAATACAAACAATATTTTACCAAATTGTGTTATTATTCGGATTCAGATACCATTAGTCTAGGTTCCTACAATACCATTTTGTCTACTACTACTTCATTGGAAATAAACAACCCGAAAATAGTTCCAAACATGGCAAAGTTAGCAAAAATTACATTCGCTTACATTTATTTCCAGTGAAGTATTTTGGACGACATGGTAGGAACCTAGATTAACATTATCTGAATCCGAATAATAACACAAATTGATTAAATTGTTTTAGAATTACGATATATTTTGGTATTACGTATGTATGAAAAATACAGTCCGCCGGACTCTTTATGAGCTAGTTTAACCAATAACTGAACCCATTCGTAACACAAGCATTTAGTTTAGCACAAGGGGTTAACAAGTAATTTGCGGCCCACATTGCTAGTAAGCTTTATAAAAAAATAAAATAAAAAAAGTAATAAAGGTAATCAATGTTTTATGGATTTCTGCTTTAAAATTACCACATTGTCTTGTTTAGCTGAATCGTAATTCATCCCTTTAATAATATGTATCATCATGGCGAATATCGCGAATAATTATCATATCTATCATTATCCGCAATTTAGGTTATACGACATATTAACAAGATAATCGTATTTCTTTCCTATTCAGATTACAGTGGCAAACAAAATAATAAAACATGAATTTAGTGCAATGATAGCCGAGTGATTTGACCATTGGACTGCCAAATCAAAGGTCTCGAGTTCGAATCCTAAGTACGCCCTTCTGACTTTTCTCTTGCTGAAAACATCGTGAGCAAACTTGCATGCCTGAGATTTTTTCGATTAGCGTGGTGGACTGTAGCCTAATCCCTCTTATTCTGAGAGGATGCCGTGCCTAGCAGTGTATCAATTTCCCGCTTGGGACAATCCCTAAATTTGTCGCTCTCCCTCCATTTCTCCCATTTCTCTCACATCCATTTTCGCAAGTATATAATCGGGGAAAATTCAGTTGCTCCGTTGATTGTAAAAGGAATCAAAATTAAATGTATTTCCGAAATCGACAGAAAATGTGTACAATGGGTTTTGGGTATCTTGATACCCAAAGGACATTGTAACTAAATCGAGATCGCCAGCTCGTTTGCCGACGTCAAAAAAAAAATTTACTTAGTATATAGTAGTACTAGTATTCCTATGATATTCATTACAGTAAGGTAAGTATCATATCAGATAGTTACAAAGTATGGTTTATTTATCATTTTTATTTAGGTTATGCTCAGTAAAAGCTGGGTTGGAATCGAGTATCGAGTTGATATTACAACCATATTATTATACTTAGGTCTACAGTCCCTTGAAGCTGTGAAAAAATCAAACTTCTAAGTTAACGTATAAAAAAGATACTACCGTTTATCCTGCAAAAAATATATATTTCAACACTCTCAAGGGAATCAAAATTTATAGGGTATTTTCCGTTGACCTAGAACTATGAAATTTGGCAAGTATTACCGTCTTATACTACACTAGCGGCCCGACCGCGGTTTCACCTGCGTTGCCCCATTCCTAAGAGTCGTAGCGTAATGTTAAATAGCTTAAAACCTGCCTCTTGAATCAATCTATCTATTAAAAAAACCCGCGTCAAAATCCGTTGCGTAGTTTTAAAGATTTAAGCACGGGACGGACAGACAGCGACAGCGACTTTGGTTTATACTATGTAGTGAAGTATATATATAGTGTATAAGTGTCCGGTTTTTTAATTTTAGTACTTGCCTCATTAGTCCTCTTGATTCCAAGCGCGACTGCTACGCTAAAGATATTGGTGGACAAAAGTGTTATTGGGTTCTACGAAATTCTCAGTAGCAGCTCGTAGTTTGGGATTGTCCCCTTCATGGGACATACGGGCGAAATGTTGGTGTACGTACATTAGTACGCTTCTGCCCTATCGGGGAATACAGGTGTGATGGTATGTATTTTAAGAGAGGTAGGTATAGTGGAATCGAATAATTCCACTCACAATTGGAGCTGCGTGACTGGGGAAGTACCTCCACCTTGCAGAAAATCGTAGCCAAATAACATAGCTCCATGCTATGTTGTGTTCCTAACGGTGAGCAAGGTCGCCAGAATTCGAAGGAATTGTTGGAAGAAGGAACACAGAAGGAAGCGTTGTGTTGGCAGTGTGGGGGACTGGTTGTGTTTTGTTACCGCCGCTGTCATGTATGGCAACAGGTCTCCTATGCTGCCAGCCCAACTATTCCTCCTTAATTTATAGGGTCGGCAACGCGCGAGTGATACCCCTGGTATTGCAAGCGTCCCTCGGCTACGGTAACCGCTTCCACCATCAGGCGGGCCGTATGCTTCATTGCCACCTTAGTTATATAAAAAAAATGTATTTTTTATTAATACATCATAATCGATCACGTTTTTGCCAATCGTGACGTCACAGTAGACAATGAACGTTTAATCAAAATTTATTGATTTAAGTACTTACCTTTATATTGCCTGCCGACTTAACTGGGATTATTAGCGGCGGCTAAATTGTCATGCGATAAAATAAACTTTGTTTTATTACTGTTACCCCTTTATCAATAGGTGTAGTAAGTAATATCTGATAATTAGGTATGATCGTGTTATCATGGTTGTATTCCGTAAAATAAATGAATATTTTATGAATCTAGAATAGAGATCTGCAACTTTTTTATTTCGTGATGGCATACTTGGCATGTTTTTCGGATTTTCCTATCTCATCCTTACTAATATTAAAAACGTGAAAGTTTGTGAGTATGGATGTTTGTTACTCTCACGCCAGAACGGCTGAACGGATCTGGATAAAATTTGGCACACAGATTATATCTACGAATAACATATAGGCTACTTAAAATGTGTTTCCAGGTCGGACCCAATCCTGAAGTCCAAGTAGACAAAGTCGCTGGCAAAAGCTAGTACTTACATATTTTTTGAAAATTCATCAACTTAAAATGTGTTTTAAACTATAGCTGGTATAGTGCTACGCACTTTGAAAGATTTAAGGAGAAGAAGGCTCATAATTTACCTGTACACCAGATTTCATAGAAATCCGTCAAGTAGATCTTGAGTTATAACCTGTAACAGAATAAACACAAGACCCCTGATCCATCGGTGGGTCTAGGTATAGAAAACTAAAACCTATAGACACAAATTGTTATTGTGTGCGTGTGCGCATCGACATCATAGTCGTTGCGAGTACGATTGTGGTACGGCCACAAGTTTTACGTTCAGCTGATATAACAAATTTCTTGAAAATAATATGCTTACATGTCTCAAAATGACTTTCGGTTTTCGTTATTATAATTATGACTCGATATTCTAATCGACCTGTTTGAGGTCTTGCGCTTATTCAGTTACCTACACGTTGTATAATTAGGCGGACATATCATTATTCAGTATCCCTGATTTAATTTCCTTCACTATTAACTTCAATTACCTACATATTTTGCAACCATCGCAGCTTTTCTTCAATATGTTAGACAATTGAGTTGAAATAGTAAAACTTAAAACTGGTTGTATAATCAAATTATTGCGTGTTATCTATACAGTTATCGCAAAATCCGAAAAAAGCCGTTCTCGGTTAAATCCGTTAAATACTCATTTCCGTGTTCATATAGAAATATTGCGCTTATTTGTAACTCACAGTACAGTTGTTATTAAAATATTTTATAACGTTACCTATATATAATAACTTGTATCATTTAACCCCCGATGCAAAAATGACGGGGTGTTATAAGTTTGAGGTGCCTGTGTGTGTGCGTCTGTGGCATCGTAGCTTCGGAACGGATGAATCGATTTTGTTTTGTTTTTTTTTTATTTGAAAGGTGAATTAGTCGGGAGTGTGAGTTGTAAGCGTGAGCTATGTTTGATGAAAATCGGTCCCAGATGGCCGCCGCTACAAAATGGCGGTGTCAGGGGTTTCTATAATTTTTTAATTTAATGTAGTTATGTAAAGGGAGATCTTTACTTATCGGTCAGTATGTTGGTATCGGTCGAAATGACTATAAAGAAGCCTTAGAGTAGGTAAGTCTCTTTACACTTATCGATGCGGACTCTGCACGACGAGTAATAACCCTTATTTTTTGCATGCGAAACTTTTCACGGATTATCTACTATCTGGGTTTATGGCAGGGTATGTCGGACTAAAAGCTAAAAGTGGCGAGGCGAAACACCCGTGTGGTTTTCGTCGGTAGGTCACCCACTCTGGGTGGTGTCCGACACGCCCCGTCGCCTTCCCCGGGTGGCGGAAGTCCATGAGGATTTCCACAAGCAAAAAATAGGGTATGTCGGACTAGTACCAACTTAAAATCGCACTCGACTTTTCTTGTTCTTAAAGTAAAGGCCATGATGGGATTCGTGACGTTCACCGCAAATGTGACAAGCAGTGCTCCAGTGTGTCCACGACCACAGACCAGCCAAATGTAAAAAAAATTACAGCATTTTTATGACATCGCAAGTATTCGCAAGGGTTAAAATCATCATACAAAGGGCTGAATTTATCACTTTTAACCGTGCTTCTAAGTCCCATCAAGTCCCGTTTAATTAGATACAATGCAAAATCATTGGTCTCCGGAGGTCTTATTTATACGAATATACATTAAGTCTGGTTATACCGGCAATGTACGGCATGATGTAAGTAGGTACGTGAACCATAATCGTGATTCGTTTCACCCCCGAAGTCAATCCTGCCCGCGATTGAATTTTTCCTTTACTAAAATAACTTTATAATCTTAGCATGGAAAATGCAAAAAAAAATCTCAAAAAGATAGAACTTATATGTAGTTAGGTACATGTCTCACTTGTGCATCTTTCTTTCTTTCTTGCTATCGTTTCTTTAGTGGGATGGAGAATGGAGTTACCAGTCATCGCACTATAATTTTACTCGGTAAATTCTTTCGGATAGGATAGTAGGTACATTGGCAGAGCCGAAGGACGGCTGTGGGTTTGATGGACGTGGGGCCTTGCTCTTAGTCCCCTCACCCCATATTTTATTCAGTAGATACCGTTCCCCTGGCAGCGGACGATTCAATATATAATATATTGGGAAAAATTAAAACTTAGAGATTGTTATTTTATGTCAAAACTAGCTTTTGCCAGCGACTTCGTCCGCGTGGAATAGTTACTTTGTTCCCTAGTTCTTCGCCCGCGGTTTCACCTGCGTTGCCCCGTTCCTAAGGGTTGTAGCGTGATGTTTTATAGCTTGAGACCTTTCTCATGAATGACTCATTTTCCCAACATTTCCCTTCACTGGTCTGCTCCTATTGATCGTAGCGTGATGAAAAGTATACTATAACCTGCCCAGGAGTATGAAGAACGATTGTACCAAGTTTCGTTGAAATCCGTCGAGTGGTTTTTGTTTCTATAACGAACATACAGACAGACAGACAGACAAAAATTTTACTGATTGCATTTTTGGCGTCAGTATCGATCACTAATCACCCGCTGATAGTTATTTTGGAAATATATTTCATGTACAGAATTGACCTCTCTACAGATTTATTATAAGTATAGATGTCCTTGGGGATATGAGTGAAACTGCGGGTAACAACTATAGTATTTCGCGATCAGCAAAATCATTTCTCAGTAGGGCTTCTAGGACTTTAAAAGTTCAATTTAATTATCTTCACTCCCTATATCTAAGCAATGCTTTTACCACTGTCATGAATCAAACTCACTCACTCACTCAATAGGCAATCAGATTAATGAAAAGGTATTATTTTTAAAAGGAGCAATAAATAAAAACATAGGTATTACGTGTTCGGAAATCTCTTATAATGTGTCACATGTAGAAAAAAACAATTTATAGATACAATAAGATTTATAGATCAGTAAATCAGTTCTTAGTTGAGTTCCTCGGGGAGGACGACGGCGGGGGAGGGGAGCACGGGGGTGCCGATGACGACGGGCTCAACGGGGACGGGGGCGGCTTCGACGACCTGGATGGGCTCAACGGGGACAGGGGCGATTTCGACAACCTGCACGGGCTCAACGGGGATAGGAGCGGACTCCACAACTTGGACGGGCTCAGGCTGGGCAACGATGGCGGGACCGACGGAGATGGGGCTGGACTCAGCTGCTTGTTGGTTGATGTTCAGAATGATCTGAACCAGAGGAGCGGGTGCGCCGTCAGCGACGGGGCCGATAACAACGGGGGAGGGTACGATGGGGGCTTCAGGGAGGGGGAAGTCAACGATAGCGGGTCCAACGGAGATGGGCTCGAAAGAGTCAACAATGGCAGGTCCAACAGAGATGGGCTCAGTGTCAACGATGGCGGGACCGACAGAGATGGGCGCGCCTCCGATGATGGCTGGGCCAACAGAGATGGGCTCAGCTTCGATGACGGCAGGGCCGACAGCTACGGGCTCGGGCTGGACTCCGTAGAAGTCGAGGAGCATCTGTTCGAGGGCAGCAGCGGTGGCGGGGTCGGTGCTGGGGCTGTTGATGGCGGCGATGATCTCCTGGATCTCGGCCAGCTCACCGGTTACAGCGGTGGGCTTGATGATGGCGGCCGAAGCCACGACGGCGATGAGGGCGATGGCAGCGAAGAATTTCATCTGGAGATAAGTAGATAGTAATGTTAAAGAGGAGTGCTTTTTTTATGCAGACATCCGCGTAGGACAGATAATAATTATATATTACTATTTGAATTAAATAAATGGTTACAGTTTCTAAAGTTATTCCTCAAAAATTATTAAAGGTTCTTAATTTTATTCACTGGATAATTCTTTCGAAGCACAGTAGGTACTTACTTTATGAGACGGGTGTCGAAGACAACTTGCTTTCTTCAGTATCCATCTACTATTTATATTGGCTATTATCTAAGATTATGCAAAATGATAATTAATTATCGCTTTTTATTTTTGCACTCGAATGACCTCTGTGTAATGATCACGTGCACCGCTAAGTTGTTCAAGAAACTCAAAAAGAAACATTACTGTTATTATTGCCCCTCTCACATGAATAGGACCACCACCGTGGTTTGAAAATCTGATATAGTAACAGAATTTTCACAAGAACAATAAATTCAGAATTGTCAATGTGGAACACTCCTTCCCCTTCATCAAATCACATCTCGCTAAAAGATTGGGGTAATTATATTTCTCTACATTGTGACATTCACACTAGTTCACAATTTTTTTTTTCGAAGGGGTGAACCACTTTACCTGTTTCTTGAAGATTTTTTGACGCATAATGAAAAGCTGCAACAGAATTTTTCTAGGACGTCAGAATTTAAAGATTATACTAATCTCAGTGCTAAAAAATATTTCAAATATCGCCAAAAACGCGTTTTTACGCTACACAATCTGATTTTGACGTCCTAGATCAATTCTATTGCCAGAATTCCATTGAGCGTTAAAAAATCTACCAGAAATGATGAGTCTCACCAAACAAAAAAATTTAAAATTTTGTAAGCTAGTGTACATAATTTACTTATTGCCTATCTATAATGTCTGGATTTAAAAAAATACCATGATTCTTTGAGTTTCTTTCGGTGTTCCTTCTCAGAGGTCAGTTGGGAAATTATTTTTACGGTAGGTACTAAAACTAGACCGAAATTATATATTGGTATTTATCAAATTCCCTACAATTCCTTCAGGCTCACAGTTTGCCACTCACTGGCGCCATCAGTTCGCGCCCAATACTTGTGAACAGAGCGATCACATATGCATGTGATTAATGTGTCCACCTGCTAATTAATGTAGTCTATTACTTGTGTATTAATATACTATGCATAAATTAGATTGAAGGGAAAATTTTCAACAAGCTCCCATATTTCTTGGCTATGTTAGAAACCCGTATTTGACAGTCTTCGCAGATACGCAGTTAATATCTGGAATGGAACTTGCTGGCCCTCCTAAGCTTAAAAACAGCTTGAGCCCAATATAGACTGTAGCGACCTATCTTCGTAAGTTTATAAAGTCATGGAAGCCGCAACATTGAGGCACTGTATACCTGTAGTTCTACCAGGAAATTAATGAACGATGAACGCTGGCTATTATGATCATTATTTCTATGTATGGCTATAATTTTAGTTCGGCTAGAAGTCTTTCCATAGTGTTTTGCTGGTTAAAACCATTATGCAATAGAGCTTGTGTCAGAGTCAAAGAGATTTAAAAGAGAAGTAAAGTGTATTAAATGTCTTTGGTCAGAGTTGATGTAAGTAAGCCTATCAAGATTATTTTTTATGGGATGGGGGCAAACTAGCAGACGTATCGGCTGATGGTAAGCGATTATCGCCGCCCATGGACACCCGCAACACCAGAGCAGTCACAAGTGCGTTGCTGTCCTTTTAAAAGAGGAGGAGGAGGCGTTGTTTCACGCCGTTTTCTGTGGCCATGGTATCACTCCGGTCAAGCCGGCCCATTCGTGCCGAAGCATGGCTCTCCCACTCCTCCCTCACCTACATTTTGTCAAGTTAAGTGAACAATAATTACTTACTTACATACATAATTATTATTTATCTTTTGAAATGTTTATGTTGATTCCTTTAGCTCTTATCTTCCAAAAGCATCTTCTTTTTAACTATAGTTTTTTAAACATAGCTTGATGCGCCTCAACCGACATGACTTACTTTACAGTAAGTTCGATATCGTACGATGCCACCTTACCTTTTAACTATCTTTTTGTGATTTTTTTTTAACTAACTTAACTTGTAACTTGCTTTTCAATAGATGTCGCCAACGTCACCTTATGACGTAAACTCAGAATTTGAAGACAAATTTCAATCAGGCGGGTGGGGTTCGCGGTGGCTTAGCGGTCAGAGCGTCTGGTGTATCAAACCAGAAGACGCAGGTTCGAATCCTGCCCGCGATTGAATTTTTCCTTAACTAAAATAACTTTATAATCTTAGCATGGAAAATGCAAAAAAAAAAACACCAAAAAAAATAGCTTGATGCGCTCAATATTATACCGAAATAATTTTACCTACATGGATCTTGGATTACACAGTGTCTCTAAATTCTGATTTTTGCTTAAAATTTGATTTTTGTTAAAATGTTTTATAATTATAATATAGTACTAGGTATTAATAATAGCTTAAATATTTTTTTAATAAATCTACTATTATTTCATATGTGTATTGATAACATTAGTTTACAAAGAAAAAAACCCAGGGGCGAGGCACATCATTTCTTGTACATTTTTTGATGCTAAATCTATATCCGGCAACAGAATAATTCTAGGACGTCAGAATTTGGAGATATACAAATCTCAAAGTACTAAAAACACTGTTTTTGGTGATATTAGAAATCATTTTTCGAGGAGAGTAAATTTTTATGGTAATTTCTAACTAAAGCATCTTTTAGTATTACTCTTCTCCTTTCAAATCCATTTTAGTTTGCTTCGCTACGAGTTTTTTTTCTCAAGATATACTATTTTATTTTCATAATGTAGTCCATTAGTACTAAAATTCAAAATAATAATACAGGTAATATCGAAGTGCTGTAGCTAAAAATTTATATCTTGAGAATAAAAACTGGTAGCGAAGCGAACCAAAATGAATTTGAAAGAAGAAGAGAAGTACTAAAGGATGCTTTAGTTAGAAATGACCGTAAAAATTTGGTGTCTTCAAAAAAATACTTCAAATATCGTCAAAAACCGTGTTTTTAGCACTTTGAGATTGGTATATCTTCAAATTCTGACGTCATAGAGCAATTCTGTTGCAGGATTTAGATTAATCGTCAATAAATCTACAAGAAATGACGTGTCTCATCCTTGGGGCAAAAAAAATATTTTTTTTGTAAACTAATGTGCTTTTAAAACTAAGTAGGTAGTACCTGCTAAAACATTTAAGTAAGTTTAAGTTTTATACAGATACAATCAACAGCTCATTAAGTTACCACAAGCTGTCAAATTTTCCCAATGGATAACAAAATCTGTTATTTGGAGATTAAATTGAAAATCGATTGAGTGAGCTCAATACGTAATCAGAATAATAACAAAGGTAGGTACAAAAAATAAAATCAATATGTATTCGAAAATCTCTTAATTTATATCACATGTAGAAAATAACATTTTATCGACACAATAAATTCGAGATCAGTAAATCAGTTCTTTCTTAGTTGAGTTCCTCGGGGAGGACGACGGCGGGGGAGGGGAGGACAGGGGTGCCGATGACGACGGGCTCAACAGAGATGGGGGCGGGCTCGACGACCTGCACGGGCTCAGTAGCTACGGGGGCGGTTTCCACAACCTCAACGGGAGCACTTTCAACGACCTCGACGGGAGGGTTCTCAACGACCTGCACGGGGAGGCCCTCGACTACCACAGGCAAGGCGACGGGAGCGGGGGCGATGCCAGCGGGGGTGGACTCGACGGCGGCCTGGTTGATGTTCAGGATGATCTGGACCAGGGGAGCGCTGGTGGCGTCGGCAACAGGGCTAGGTGCGATGATCACAGGGGAGGGAGCGGCGACGGGTGCGTCACCTTCGGGCAGGGGGAAGTCAACGATGGCAGGTCCAACAGAGATCGACTCAGTGTCGACGATGGCGGGACCGACAGAGATGGGCGCGCCTCCGATGATGGCGGGGCCAACTGAGATAGGCTCAGCTTCGATGACGGCGGGGCCGACAGCTACGGGCTCGGGCTGGACTCCGTAGAAGTCGAGGAGCATCTGTTCGAGAGCAGCGGCCGTGGCGGGGTCGGTGCTAGGGCTGTTGATGGCGGCGATGATCTCCTGGATCTCGGCCAGCTCACCGGTTACAGCGGTGGGCTTGATGAAGGCGGCCGAAGCCACGGTGGCGATGAGGGCGATAGCCAGGAAGAATTTCATCTTGAATCTGAAAGAGACGAGTGAAGTAAATATGAGTTTGTTTACTGTAACTAAACTATTAACATGAAAACTAGCTGTTTTACACGTTTGTCGAAAGGACTACTTATTTACTATTTTTTTAACACATAAGATATCCCATGTCCTCCTTCAGGATACACACTATCTTACTTAGTTATTTTTATAGCTAGTTATGTTTGCATTTAATTTATAATATTCACTTGTATTATTGATTTTTCAAAGGTAAAAGTACTTACTTTACTTTTACTTTTGACTGCCTCATTAGTTTCTTCTATAGTCCTGTATGTATTAGTCCTGGGTTCGATCCCCAGGTCGAGCAAAGTGTTATTGAGTTTTTCTATGAAATTCTCAGTAGCAGCTCGGAGTCTGGATTTGTGCCCGATTAATGGCAATAGGCTCGCCCCCTATTACATGGGACCTAAACATACCGGCGAACTGTGGGTGTACATTAGTACGCCTCTGCCTAACCCTTCGGGGAATAAAGGCGTGATGGTATGTTATGTTAAGTACTTACTTTTGGTTTCGTTGACGACTTGGCTCTTGTTATTATCGGACACTATATATACAGGCTATTTATCAAAGAACGGACGAAGGATTAGAAATTATCGTCATGTTATAGATTGTTTAGCAAAATTTACAGCCTGATTGGATAAGAAATTTTGTTAATAATATAGTTCTAGTGATTCTTCACTATATTATCATTGCAGGCTGAGATAATGATATCTCTCAGAATTGTGTTGTGGTCAGTCAGCTCAGGGGATACGTGTTTGAGGGTTGTGTTGTGTTTGAGGGATACGTGTTTGAGGAACGATGTTTGAGGGTTTTTGACAGTTTTTCTATACAAAATCTTTCAAACGTCAATTACATTCCTCAGATAAAAGATATCAAAAGATTGAAAAATTAGCCCTTAAATAAACTTAGGTAGCGTCTTATAATTTAATATTGAGTTGTAACTTTCTTGCATTGGTAATTAATTTCAGTATACAACTACGTCTCATTTAGCTTTTTATTAAATCCATTACTTATTTAAGAGTTTTCTCTTAATAAATACATAAACATACCAATAAAAACAATACAAATAATTGTTAATTACGTCATTACAATTTTTTTGGTATAAAATTCATTTTTTTTTATGGGTATGAGGGCAAATTAGCAGACGGATCGCCTGATGGTAAGCGATTAACGCCGCCCATGGACACCCGCAGCATCATAGGAGTCATAAGTGTGTTGCCGACCTTTTAAAAGGGGATTGGGCCTCCGGTAACCTCACTCACTCGGCGAAACACAACGTAAGCGTTGTTTGACGCCGGTTTTCTGCGAGGCCGTGGTATCACTCCGGTGGAGCCGGCCCATTCGTGCCGAAGCATGGCTCTCCCACGTAGAACATCATGACTAACTATTAAGCCGTTAAAGAGAAAAAATACAAATTAGGTTAAAAAAGGCCTATTTACTTCAATTATTATCCAAAATTGGGGCAAATTTATAAAAATTTTAAACAATACAATTTGTTTGTGATGACCTTAAGTATAACATATATTTTTTATATGGCAAACGCACATAAGGATTCCACTAGAAACTTCTTTAAAGCTAGGGTGCTTTTTGGATTTGAGCGATGTAATGCCCTTAACAGCCTAGCCTTTTGGTATGACTGAGCGTCATTCGGCCTACTAGTTGAACTGCACCATTAGGTACATGAACTATAGCCTAATCCCTCTCATTCTGAGAGGAGACCCGTGCCCAGCAGTGGGACAGTATAATGGGTTGATTATGTATGTATGTTATTAGGTACATAAGTTATCGGTTAGGTTAGGTAGGTTAGAACTGTGATGTCAACGCACGAGCCGAGCGAGCAAAGCGAGCATTGCCGCGGGACGGAGAAGCTGAGTGCCAGAACAGAATTGAGATAATTTAAGCATCAGCCAGCTCATTCAATGTAGCCCATTAATCTATACCAATCCATACCTATGATAAAATTGAAACAGGCCGATGTCTGTACATTATAGATATTAAAGAAAAACTAATATGGGGGTCTTTATTAGAGCAACAGTGTCCAAAATATTTTTTTTTAGAATTGTTGTCTGTCTGTCTTATATTTGTATGCACATCACGCAAAAACTACTACATGGAATTGAATGCAGTTTTCACCAATGTATTGCTAGACGTCTAACATAACATCTGGTGCATGTTTCATCTTGATACGCCGCCTAGAATCGGACTTATAGTATGTTAATCTTTTTGCGACGTGAGTGAAACTGTGCGGGCAACAGTAGCTAGTGTTGTATAAGACGCATTTATTAAATGTCATTCAGGCCCCTGGTTGAATGGTGCAATTTAGTAAAAAGGCTAGGCGTTGATTGGAAGGCTAATTGTATTACTTGGCTGCGACACGCACATGCTATTATGCCAGTAAGCCCGAGGCATTAGGCAGAGGGGTACTAATGTACCCGGGCACTGGTGCCCGTGTATGTGTGCTGTTTTTATTATAAACCTAAACTAATGTACTACACAGGCTCAGTGCGGGTTGCCATCGAGAATGTCTCTCAGGGTTGCAGGTTTCGTCACAATGTTTTTCTTTACCGTTTAAATGCTATTGGATGGTGTATTAGATCTTCGAGAGTGTAGTCACATTATATTCATCAAAATGACTACATCATCGAAGATCAAATACTGAACATTTTTTCCATTAAAACTTAAAACATTTTGATTAACTCTGTATATTTGTTTTTGTATATTACTAGCGACCCGCCCGCGGCTTCACAAGCGTTGCCCTAAGAGCCGTAGCGTAATGTTAAATAGCTTAAAACCTTCCTCTTGAATCACTCTATCTATTTAAAAAAACCGCTTCAAAATCCGTTGCGTAGTTTTAAAGATTTAAGCATACATAGCGACGGACAGACAGCGACAGCGACTTTGTTTTATACTATGTAATGATAACACTTTCTTCTGCCCGCGACTTTGTCTGCGTGGACTTCAGAATTGAGTCCGATCTGGATAAAAAGTAACCCTAAGTTATTCCAGACTATAGTCTATCTCTGTGCCAAATTTCAAGTAAGAATTAGTATTATAAGCCTTGCATACAAAAGTTCTGCAGGGTCTCAGTAATTTAGCTACTTACTTACCCGTTAAAAAAATCAATATTAAATATAAAAAGGAATGCCTCCATCAAATCACGTCACTGACGCGTTCTAATAAACAGTAGAAAATACAAAAGGAAAGGTCAAGTAATTTTAATTAATTATATCTATAATTATATTAGTTTGATTTGTTAAATCTAAAAAAATATATGCTCTAGTAATTCCTATAGACCTTTTCAATAACATAATATTAAGCATGTCCATAAAAAGGATGCAGCAGTGATAGCCTAGTGATATGGTCATTATACTGCGAAGTTAAAAGTTTCGATTTCGAATCCTCTGAGTTTTTTAAATGAGGTGCATAGTGAAAAGAGTAAGTCCATTAGTCTAGTTGTCGCAAGCGCGACTGCTACGCTAGAGGTCCTGGGTTTGATCCCCAGGTCGAGCAAAGTGTTATTGGGTTTTTCTATGAAATTCTCAGTAGCAGCTCGGAGTCTGGATTTGTGCCCGGTTAATGGCAATAGGCTCGCCCCCTATTACATGGGACCTAAACCTTCCGGCGAACTGTGGGTGTACATTAGTACGCCTCTGCCTACCCCTTCGGGGGATACAGGCATGATGGTATGTGAAAAGAATACATGCTAGTACCATTAATAGTAAGGAGGTAGGTCCCTTAAGAAAATATTATTTTAATATCTCATAAATGTATATACCTACCATCGATCGTCACTATTTTATCATTTGCAGAAAAAAATATTGTTAATGAAATTAAAAAGATTTAAATGAAAAAAGAAATATTTTTTTATTACAATATCATTCTATTTAATTACATCGTTAATCTCTTATAATGTGTCACATGTAGAAAAAAACATTATATAGATACAATCATTTCGAGATCAGTAAATCAGTTCTTAGTTGAGTTCCTCGGGGAGGACGACGGCGGGGGAGGGGAGCACGGGGGTGCCGATGACGACGGGCTCAACGGCGACGGGGGCGGCCTCGACGACCTGCACGGGCTCAGCGGGGACGGGGGAGGCTTCCACAACCTGGACGGGGGCGGCCTCCACAATCTGCACGGGAGCGGCCTCAACGATCTGAGCGGCCTCAATTACCTGCACAGGGGAGACCTCGACGAACTCAGGGGCGACAACGGGAGCGGGAACGATGGCAGCGGCGGCCTGGTTGATGTTCAGGATGATCTGGACCAGGGGAGCGCTGCTGGCGTCGGCAACAGGGCTAGGTGCGATGATCACAGGGGAGGGAGCGACGGGTGCGTCAACGAGAGCACCTTCGGGCAAGGGGAAGTCAACGATGGCGGGTCCAACAGAGATAGACTCAGTGTCGACGATTGCGGGACCGACAGAGATGGGCGCGCCTCCGATGATGGCGGGGCCAACAGAGATAGGCTCAGCTTCGATGACGGCGGGGCCGACAGCTACGGGCTCGGGCTGGACTCCGTAGAAGTCGAGAAGCATCTGTTCGAGAGCAGCGGCCGTGGCGGGGTCGGTGCTGGGGCTGTTGATGGCGGCGATGATCTCTTGGATCTCGGCCAGCTCACCGGTCACAGCGGTGGGCTTGACGAAGGCGGCCGAAGCCACGGTGGCGATGAGGGCGAATGCAACGAAGAATTTCATCTTGAAAAATCTGAAAGAATTATTATGATTCTATAAGAATTTATTGTAACTTTGACTAGTTAGGTACTTTTTGTGGAGAAAATATCACCTCATATTATGATACTAAAGCTTAAATAGGTACATAAAATAACTATTTACTACAATAGTCTGGTATTGCACTTAAGTGCAAGTAGTGTACTAAAGTGAAGATATAAGTTTGGCATGTTAAAAACTGCTGTATTACGTGTAACAATTATAAATAAATAACTAAGTGAATTAACCCTAGTACTTTCAAATGATATTTCACCGGTACTCACAATGGCCTGTTTAACACGACTATGGTGCTGTAAGTTTACGCAAACCTTTTATATTGTTGTTTATCTTTAGAGTAATTATGATTTATTATAGATTGTATTGTACAATGAGACTGCGATTGCGGTTTGGCTTTTTAAAATTTACAACTCTAAAATCCATATAAATTATATTTTATCGGATGAGAATTTATCTTGAATTCTGTTCCTTATTGCGTATTATGTACGCATTTACGCATACAACACTGAGTTGTGCGTAGAAGCCTGCCATTCTTAAATAATGTGAAAAATATAAAGAATACTACACGCCCTGAAAAAAATACTTTGAGGGAGACCAGATAACTATTTAAATACTAATATTTATCAAATAAATATCACAAAAAAATTGCAATCTACTTTATTACACTTAGGGTAACGAATAAGTACTTCTGTCTAGTGTCATACGTCAGTCTGACGAAAAAAAAATCAAGTCGGGTACTACAGTATCCTCGAAAGAACAAGTCGTGTCTGAAGTTAGCTGTTAGCGAACAGCGCACAGGTCAAATACCTTAATTTAATAACATAACATACCATCACGCCGAGGCGTACTAATGTACACCCACAGTTCGCCGGTATGTTTAGGTCCCATGTAATAGGGGGCGAGCCTATTGTAATAGGGGGCGAGCCTTAATTTCATATGCAAAAATATCGAAATCATTACTGATTCACGAATGCGAAACAGTTACTATCACTTACGACCCCAACTGTCTTTACATCGATTTTTTTATTTACATAACCACTGTAAAACGACTTGACAGATAAACTTCAGACGCGTGGTGTTATTTTGGGGTACCTACCTACTGTACAAATAATGTCCATGTATATGAAAATGTCCCAATGCCTGCTCTATAAATACTTATCCTTTATAATCTCTTTTGTTATGACAATTTAATTGAAAAGAGGGATAAGACCAAAGAGTATATTAATAAATATGAAAGTTATGATTCTTGACGGACACAACGGTGACATTACTCGTATACAAAGGAGTTAATTAAAAAACTAAGTAATTAATTATCTACTTACATTTAAATGTGGCATAGATCCGGAATAAGCAGAAGTGCGTTTTGGAGACAAAGACTACAAATCTTTGTTTGTTTTTAAGTGTTATGTAAGTATATGGATCACAAAATAACGAATTACCTACCTATTCTAATTTACGTTTTGAAATTGTACTTCATATTAGAGGGTAGGAAAGTTAATTTAACCTACACTCTTTGCGCTGTAGCATGGTGCGGGTGACAGTTTCAGTAACATTTTGTTTCACTCTTGAATGTTACCGCGATTTACAAATTAGGTATGACTTAATATTTTAGCTGTACCACATTCGTAATATATTAAATCATGAATAACTGTAGTAAATTAAATAAAACCCAACCAGAATGCCATAAGAACGTCATACAGACAACTGTCACCCGCACCATGCTATAGCGCAAAGAGTGTAAGTAGAACCCTATGTTGATTGTTGCTGTTTGATCTACCATTGAGCTACCGTATTAGTTCGATCGTAGTTTGTAGGCGTTTATAGACGGTCAGTCCTACAAATTGGGAATGATGATTTATACCTTTAAGGGCCTTTTCTCAAAATGAGACAGTTTAGGTTAAACCATGCATTACAAGTGCGGGTTAGCAGAATAAACATGCGCCCGTGAATATATCCCAGCCATGCAGGTACAGTAAACGCTCAAAAGTCCAGCACGCTAAGGATTACATTGCTATGAACAGTACGAGCGAGCTCGATACAGCCAGTGCGTGTCACTTGTGAATCGTAAGTCAAACTAAACGTCAAGCTATTGCTATTGGGCGCCACTGTACACCATAAGCGATTGATAAATAAATACGTTGAGTTCTCGGATGTTGAGAACTTTCTTTTATTATTCTAGACTTTTGACTAATATGACATGGTCATGGTCTTGTTGGGGGCGCTGAAATGATCCAATATGGAAAAAAACATGTTTTTTACCTAATTAGAGGGGCGCCACTTTGAGATTACGCACCATCTAGGGCCGCCACTGACCTACGATACCTACGAGGCTGTCTCTGATTCACAATTACTGCAGTGCACCTAAATTAAAAAAAACATCATCACCAAAACCATCAATGTTATTATCACAGTCGTATGGTTCTCATCCTCATCTCCAGCGTGTTCCTCAATATTGTTAAGAAGTACTTACATCATGATGCTCATGATAATTCTCACATCATTGCCATCTTTCGTAATCATGGCTTTCGTACTTAATTCGTCACGTAACGTAATCTAATCGTAAAAGAATAAAATACATAATAGATGATTAATAATGCAAGCAGTGATAGCCTAGTGGTATGACCGTTGGAGTGCCAAGTCAAAGGTCTCGAGTTCGAACCCAAGGCATGCACCTCTAACTTCATGTGCGTATTAAATAGTTAATTATCACGTGCTTAAACGGTGAAGGAAAACATCGTGAGAAAACCTGCATGATTTTCTCGATGGTGTGTGAAGTCTGCCAACCCGCACTAGGCCAGCGTGGTGGACTATAGCCTAATCCCTCTCATTCTGAGAGCAGACCCGTGCTCAACAGTAGGACAGTATAATGGGTTGATTATGATATATATGTAGAAGATTAATTATGCACAAAAACGTAATACCGAAATAAATCGTAATCCAGACAATATTCTATCAAATTATGTTATTATTCGGATTTGGATACTGTTAATCTAGATTTCTATGGTCCTATTTCGTCTTTTTTTTATGGGATAGGAGGGCAAACGAGCAGACGGATCGCCTGATGGTAAGCGATTACCGCCGCCCATGGACACCCGCAACATCAGAGGAGTCACGAGTGCGTTGTCGACCTTTTAAAAGGGGATTAGGCCTCCGGTAACCTCACTCACTCGGCGAAACACAACGTAAGCGTTGTTTAACGCCGGTTTTCTGTGAGGCCGTGGTATCACTGCGGTCGAGCCGGCCCATTCGTGCCGAAGCATGGCTCTCCCACGGAAAAAAACTACGTCTGCTTCTACTCCACTGAAAATAAAAGACTGGAAAATCGTTCCAAACTTGGTAAAGTTATCAAAAATTGCATAAATAATGAAGTATTTTGGACGAAATGTTAGAGTAGGAACCTAAATTAACGGTATTGGAATCCGAATAACAGAATTTGATTATATTGATTTTGAATTACTATTTATTTCGTTTGTAAGAGAAATTTGGTCCGGCGGACTCTTAAATTGGAGTTTTTGGCCTCTACAAAATTCAACGAGGATTTAATGTAGGTAGGTATCAGATAACAAGAAAAATAAATGAATACCAATCGTTGTTTAAAACTGATGGGTCGCTGCGTTTCTTGCCACCGTGATGGCCACCTAACTTTCCGTTCCAAAATTTATAATTATTTATATCATACCATCACGCCTGTATTCCCATCAAGGTTAGGCAGAGGCATACTAATGTATCTACTCTCACAAATAGCCGTTATGTTTAGGTTCCATGAAATAGAGGCATTCCGAGCTGCTGCTGCAAATTTCATAGAAAAACCCAATGACGCTACTCGACCTGGGAATCGAACTCAGGACCTCTAGCGTAGCAATCACGCTCACGACCAACTGCTAACGAGGCAGTTATTATTTTATTACATTACATACCATCACGCTAGTATTCCCCGAAGGGCTAGAGAGAGGTGTACTAATGTACACCCACAGTTCGCCATTATGTTTAAATCCCATGTAATAGGAGGACACAGATCCTACTGAAAATTTCATAAAAAAACCCATTAACACTGCTCAACCTGGGTATCGAACCTAGGATCTCTAGCGTAGCAGTCGCGCTTGCGACCACTAGACAATTTTTTTATATTTTTATCATTGACCATTATAGGACCTACTATCATTTATATTTTTAAAAAAGGGTAAAAGAATGATAAAAATGGGAAATAGGTAAATATTGTCACTTATCTACTTAATAGAAATCTTCAGTCATTTTCAGTAGGTAGGTACTTTATTATAGGTATAATAATTATCATCCAAGGGTAAGAAAGAAAAAACACAAAATATAATTCATCACGTCTAGGTATCTTGATAGGATTATAATTCTAATAAGAGCGAACCTATTGTCATTGACAGGGCACAAGTCCAAATCCGGAGCTGCTACCTACAGAGAATAAAACTCAATAACACTTTGTCCAATCTGGGTATGGAAACCAGGAGCACACGTTCAGAAGTCACTGTTGTAAATTTGTAGGACTCTTAGTTTGTAAAAGCTTTCTCTACAGGACAGGAAAAGAAGTAACCAAAGGTAGCATTTTGGGACCTTTCATTTAACTAGTGTTTAAATAGAACAATCTATCAAATATGCTATTTATGGATATGTACCTATATTTAATTTACTAACCCCTTTCATTCAGTTCTACATTATGAATTAATATCTATTCTACCTGAACCAAAAATTACCTCTAAATAAAAATGAAAGACGTTGATTTTAGTTAGCACGTTATTTTTTTATTGTACATTAATAATTGTAAAGATAATTAAGGTATAAGGGTTTATTAGTATTATGAGTATTCTATTTAGTTGAGTTCTTCAGGAAGGACCACGGCGGGGGAGGGGAGCACAGGGGTGCCGATGACGACGGGCTCAACGGCGACGGGGGCGGCCTCTACAACCTGCACGGGCTCAGCGGGTACGGGGGAGGCTTCCACAACCTGGACGGGGGCGGCCTCCACAATCTGCACGGGAGCGGCCTCAACGATCTGAGCGGCCTCAACTACCTGCACAGGGGAGACCTCGACGAACTCAGGGGCGACAACGGGAGCGGGGACGATGGCAGCGGGGGTGGACTCAGCGGCAGCCTGGTTGATGTTCAGGATGATCTGGACCAGGGGAGCGCTGCTGGCGTCGGCAACAGGGCTAGGTGCGATGATCACAGGGGAGGGAGCGGCGACGGGTGCGTCAACGAGAGCACCTTCGGGCAAGGGGAAGTCAACGATGGCGGGTCCAACAGAGATAGACTCAGTGTCGACGATGGCGGGACCGACAGAGATGGGTGCACCTCCGATGATGGCGGGGCCAACAGAGATAGGCTCAGCTTCGATGACGGCGGGGCCGACAGCTACGGGCTCGGGCTGGACTCCGTAGAAGTCGAGGAGCATCTGTTCGAGAGCAGCGGCCGTGGCGGGGTCGGTGCTGGGGCTGTTGATGGCGGCGATGATCTCCTGGATCTCGGCCAGCTCACCGGTCACAGCGGTGGGCTTGACGAAGGCGGCCGAAGCCACGGTGGCGATGAGGGCGAATGCAACGAAGAATTTCATCTTGAAAAATCTGAAAGAAGATTTATCGTAAGTTTGGATTTTAAATACATATCGCAACTAGGTAAAGACTTAATTTTATTAATACGGTGCATTGACCCATACATAACAACAGGTAGTAAAAAATATATTTTATGGCTATACTTACTTACTTTTGGCCTGTTTAACACGACTATGAATTTTGGTATTTTCGTTAACTTTTTATATATATTTTTTTATCTAATTAGAGATTATAACAAGATTGCGGGCGTGCCTTCTTTCTTAAAATTTACAACGTGTTAAACGATTTGTTATCGGATCTGTATAATTTGGATTATGTTCCGTAGTGCTTCCACGTGTGTATGGTAGGTAGGTACTACCAATAAATAATAGTTACTTAGCATTGACAGGAACAAAACATTCAATAAATATTTAGTAATTCATTGTTGAAGATTTGATATTGTTGGACTGTTTGAGATAGGTACAATAAACGTAGATACTTGTGTGTGTAATGAAAGCACTTCCACTGACAGTTTACTTATTACCCGACTGCGCCTGGTTATGTTTTTCGAGTGTATGCATAAACGATACAGGACATCCGGTAATTAATGAATCACCTAGAAATAGGCCTTAGCACAACTAATGGCCATTCAGAAAATAAACAAGTAGTACCAAAGATATGTTTTTTTTAATAGCGATGTTTTTTGTTAGTTTACTTAGGATTCTTGTCCACCACGACCGAAATTAATGAATTTCATCGGTTTTTTATTGAGTAATTTGCGTTGACTAAGCTGACAGATAAGAAATAAACAGTACGATATAAAATGGTATTATTCATTACTGTACTTTGTAAGTACATAATGAATAATTGCTATTCATGTTTAAAAGGAGTGACATTTGGAGTTTGCAATATGAGAACAAAGTTGAACATTTGATTATTATGGTTTATTAAAACAACATTTGACATCAATAACACTATTCGTTCTAAATTACAATAAATGTTCAAATTGTCTGCCATCCACTCTGATGTAGGCCCTACATCATCGTATAAAATATGCGACAGCGATCGACGCTATCGTCGATCGTTTATTTTCAATCCGGCTGCCCGGACGAGGCTACGTACTTAACTCTTCCAAGCTTTTGAGTAGACTTTCTTCCATAAGAGTCCGGCGAACCGAATTTCCCATACAAACGTAATACCAAAATAAAACGTAATCCGAACACAATTTAATCAAATTGTGTTATTATTCGGATTTCGATACCATTATTCTAGGTTCCCACTCTACCATTTTGTCCAAAATACTTCACTGGAAATAAATGCAAGCAAATGCAATTCTTGATAACTTTATCAAGTTTGGAACGATTTTCCGGTCGCTTATTGCCGGTGAAGTAGTAGTCGACGAAATGGTAGTGTAGGAACCTAGATAAAAGGTACCTATCCAAATCCGAATAATACCTAATAAATTTTCACGTCTGTCTCCCATTGGGGTAGGCAGAGACTAATCATAGATTTCCACTTGCTACGACCCGGCACACCACTTTCGCTTCATCTACGTTTAATAACCTCTTCATGTATGATCGTCGGTTTAGTTAGAGTGCAGGGTGCTCCCAACTACCTTTCTTGAGAACGTTCGCAATTTGGTTGTGGTACGTTCACCGAGGTCGGCCCCTTCAAACTTACTCGTCATGTGTAGGTACTCGTTTTATCAATTTCCGTTCATCCACCCTCTCTACGTGCATACCTTTTTCAACCTGTATGTATATTCTGTTACTTTTGTTTATGTTCAAAACTTCAAACAGCAGTCAAGATAGGAACAATGTGTCGACATTGTTCCTATCATAACTGGTGTTTGATTTATTAAAAATAACTAAATAAATTTATATATTAGAAAAAGGTTTAAATAATATATATAGAGAAAAAATATATATAGAGAAAAATGTAATTATAAGTAGGTATATACAATTCGTATTCTGAAAACATATTTTAAATCGGCTATTAATAAAGTTCCAAGATATAAGTTTTTGGTAGGGGTTGAGAGGGGATGCTTTGTCCCTTTCCCGCAAAATGAATGTTAGTACCTACTTATAGGATTTGTTTTTGTATGGCGCAGTGAGTTATGACGTCACAATTCTTTATAGTGCGTTCTCTGTCTAGCATAACCGATTTAATTTTGTTTTTGTGGATGAACTCTATTTGTCATATTTGTGGTACCTAAAGATTTTCATGAGGCAATAAAAAACCGTCAAGTTGCGAATTACGCATTACAAATCGAGTCGCTAATACGTCACTAGTGGACACGATAAACTGATATATATAAATACCTTTATATTTATATGCGTTATAAAATGATACTAATTACCAGATCAGATATAATTTTATACCAGTGTTTAGGATTTGAGATAAGTACCTACTGTTATTTACTACCGTTATCATTACGTATCGGTTGTAATTTACGATCCCGATAGATATTCTCTCACGTTTTAAAGGCAACTTTTGCGACGTTCACGTTTTTCGGATTGTGAGTTTGTGATAGAAGTAAGTACTTAGTTACAGTACTTGATACTTAACAAAGTGCTGAGCTGATGGCCCTTTTGGCACTAATGTATTTATTTAAAGATTTCTGGCAGATATAACGATCCAACAACAAATTGTACAAGCTCGAAGTTAAACCAAAGACTTGAAGTTATTGTTATTTTTTTTTTATTGTAAGCTTTGTTATGATTAGTGTCAATAAATACATCTTTCTTTCTTTCTCTACTTGGGTACCTATATCTATAAAGGGGCTAACAGCCTATTGGGCTGTCATATACAGCTTTAATAATATACTCTTTGGCTGTAACAATAGGGCAAGAGAAGACATAGTGCGGTTTTTTGTCGAGGGATATTGTACAAGTCCGACATACCATGAAGGTGACATGGCATGGTATGTCGGACAAGTAATGTCTATCACCTGGGGACATACCACATCCTTAGGTGGCAGACAATTCATGAGGATTTTCCGTTCTACTTTATTATTTTTTTAATTAAAAAGGTCGTTTAGTTTTATATTGTGCGTAGTGCCCGATGCACCGGAAAATATATCAAATTGCTTCTAATAAAATGACGTCAATATGTAAGTATAGCCAAGAAATTAAGTATCGAATTACCGAACGAATGAATTACAGTTGAGTGGATGTCACACGTGACAGTGACATGACATGTCATATTTATGACACAAAGCAAAATTGAGCATAAATTATTGTTCTCCATTCCAATAATCTACAGATAATGCTATCTCTTTTCCTCTTTAGACTGATGCAATATTTTGGAACTTTTGGAAATAATTTTGTATTGACCTGGAGCGCACTTTCTAACCTCTCTGCTTCTATTTTCTTTCATGGAACAGCAGAAGTCTTAATTTTATTTAAAACCGATTATAATTGGGATATAATAATGCGGCTCAACTATATCTTGTTTGCGGGCCCCTCGCAGAAAAGTGCGAGGAGACCGCAAAGAGAGCCCGTACCATTCAAAATGTTGTTACCATTGGAGTTGAAGAAGACTGTTTCTGGTAAAGGAGATAGGCTCAAAGAGGCGGCTTGTATGCAAGAAATGGCTGTTATGTTTGCATGTTTCAAGAAATCTGAGTTCGATCAGCAGCAGTGTTTAAAGGAAGTGGCGGCTTTCCAAGGATGTTATAAAGAATATAGTGAAAGAATGAATTCCCAGAGAGAACAAGGAAAGAAAGGTATTCTAGTCCCAGGGGAGAAGAAACTTACGCATAGACAACTGAACCAGCTATTGAAAGCATTTCCTCCAAAAAAATAATTTGTTTTTATGAATAGGTAGTCCATATTTATATATAATTTTAGAAATAAATAGTTAATGGTACATTTTTCAAGTTTATTTTTTTCATAATCTAAGCTTGCCTAAACTGGGAATCAAGCCCAGAACCTTACATTCAAAAACTTTATACACCTTAAAAGATAGAGAAGTCTTGCAAAAACTACAATTAATATGAAAGAAGACAACCCATGATCACAACCACTCGTTAAGTATATGGCTATGAAGAAATTCAACCAATACTTTTAATCTAACTGAAATAATTTACAGAATCCACTAGTTTTATAAATGCAAAAGTAACTATCAATCTGTTTCATTTCACACCTAATGTTCATTAATTATAGTATAGAGATTGTATGAAACTTGGATAAGGACATAAGCTGTTTTTGCCTCAAAATGTCCTTTAGGGTGCGAGTGAAACTGCAGGCAATGACTAATGTTTCAAATGTAACTTATAAAAACATACATACAGACCATCACACCTGTCTTCTCCAAAGGGTTAGGCAGAGGTGTAATTAATGTATACCCACAGTTTGCTGGTATGTTTAGGTCCCATGTTATAAGGGGCGAGCTTATAGCCAAGCACAAATCCAGACTCCGAGCTGCTAATGAGAATTTCATAGAAAAACCCAATAACACTGCTCGACCTGGAGATCGAACTCAGAATCTCTAGTGTAGCAGTCACGCTTGAGACCACTAGACTAATGAGGCAGTCAAACTTATACAAACAACTTATAAAAACACTAGCTTCTTTTTAGTCAGTCTTCGTTATTGAAGGTTGTGTATAGTCCTGACAGGGCTGCCAGGTGCAAAAAAGGTGTGATTGTACACCAACTACAAAAAAATCATATGCCAAGGAAATTTTGAAATGAAAAGATCATGCAACCAGGGCCGGCTTATGAGGTTTGGAGGCCCTGAAACAACAAAGGAGTGGAGGCCCCCTGGCCACTAATTATTTCCCAAATAAATGATAAATTTTTGTACAAGGTTATTTGAAAATGGTAAAATAAAGGCACATTAACATCACATGTCACATTTCATATTATATTCATAAAAATAAGTATTCAATTACAATCTTATATCATTAGAGCAATAGTAAAGTGTATAAAATAGCACAGTTTTCACTTGGAGGCAGTGTGTAACCATTGTGGGGAAGACACTTGAAGCTCGATGCGTCTCACTGTGATCAATTCATCATCTATTTCATGGACATTGTAAAATCTTTCCAACTGTTCTATGGCTCTGTCTTCAAGCTGGAAAATACAAAAGTTTAGCACAGTTGAGGTTTAAGAACTTCATTTTCTCAAACAGAATAACATTTCACTTACACAGGAAAGCGACATTTCTGATTAAGGTGATGAGACAGTTCATGCCGAATATATAAAAAGGAAAAGTTTGTTTTACAATTTCAAATCCTTTAAAATAAATGCTTTTTTAAACGTATCTACGGACTTCTGCCGTTTTATATTTTTAGTCCGCGGATATGTTTAAGTCCTATGTAATAGGAGGCAATGTGGTATTTTATATAAATATGGACTACACGCAATAATTTGACCATAAGTTTAGTGTTGATATAGGAAACAATGGTATGGACAGGTGGATTCGACTAAAGCCCCCAGGACCTGGTGATCCATATATTGTGATGATTTGAATGATGGATATATTTTTTAAGTTTGGGTTTAATTTAGACTTAAATTTACTACTGTAATAAAAGGGATTATGAGAAACGGTATACCTGTGTCAAAATAAGTGGCTTGGTCATGATTCTGGAATGGTCTTCCTTTTGTTTCTTTTGGTCTGTCAGAATTTTATTGAACTCAATAGCTTTTGAATGAGGGCTGCTGCTAGCAGCCGGTGCTTCACAGATCTTCCATGGATTTTTAGGCTTTTCAGGTGGACTGCCCACATTAAGCTTACCAAAATATTCATCAATACTTTGCGATGGTGTTTCGTTACCTTGCAAGGCCAACCTTTTTCTTCGCTTTTGAGATAGCTTCGGCCCTATGTGGCTTATAACTACATTACCCTGCGGACCCCATGCAGATTCAGCGATTGGAGAGTCTTTGGGTGAGACCGACATTCTTGGAGAAGTCGGTGATTTATCTTGTATTGTCATGGCACTAGAAGAATTACTCTTAGTGAGTTTGGTAAACGATTCGGCGGGAGTTTCGTTCAATATATCCTTGGCAATACTTATAGCTTTCAACCTAGCTTGAACGACTTTCTGTTGCTTCTGCTGCGAGGAGGGCACTTCAATCCATATTTCCTGCTTATCTCGCGTTACCTTTTCGGAATCCTTTGATATTTTACTTAGCGATAGCGTAATATCACCTGAGACATCATTAGACAAATCTAATGACGTCACCGAACTGACAGATTCATACCTCATTCTTTCCTTCTCACTCTCTGTGTACTCTATCTTTCTACCTTTCTTTTTCTTCACTATTTCGATTATACTGTCATCTTTCTTATAATCTTCGTCAGTCAATTCTAAGTTGACTGGTTGAGTTTTCGCGAACTCCTCAATGACTTCATCACTGGGAGCATTAAAAAATGGAGTGATCACTCTGGATGACATGATTGGGTTGAACTTGCAATAATACTGAGTGATATCATCTAGTAGAGTTTCTTCTAGAAGATCTAAAGTGCGATTTTCTAGGATACTATTCAAATTCAGAGCAATGAATTCCATGCAGCACTGTTTTAGTTGTATTGCGTTGTAAGTGTGGGCGAACTGACATAGCTCTGTGCAGTTTTTGAGGTTAATCAAGTTGGCTAGTGCTATTTCGCACATTTCTCTTAGCCTGGTTATGAACAGCTGGTCGGCGACTATCAGCAGGTTACATATGAAGTCGATACTGTCGCAGTTTTCTAACTCCGGACAGGAGTCTGTGTAGAGAAAGTCGATGACTGGTCGTAGAATGCCGTAGTTTATTGGGAGAGTCACTTTTGATAGCATTTTACTCTGAAAATATAATATATAAAACTAGTTTAAAATACCACAATACAATGTATTTAAATTATTACTTTACATATTTTGTTTTATTGTATTGTAATGTACAGTAATATTTTTTTGATGAGCGAAACAATGTAAGGTTATTTCATGTAAGGTCTGTTTCAAGAATACTAATTATACAAAACAGGCAAAGATCTTTCAGTTTCAAAATGTTCTAGGTTGGTATAGTTAGAAACCTTTTTTTGATCAGCGCACATTATAAAATGGTAATTACCTCAGTCCAAGAATGCATGAACATCCCCTGGAAGTACTCGAGGCGCGCCGCCAGCACACATTTATGCGCGGGCACGGCCATCCCATCCTTGCTTACCACGTTAGTGTCCACCAGCGCTGGGAAGCTTTCTCGCTGCCAGCATGGGGATGGGTTGCGGGTGTACGTCGCGCTTTCCTTTAAACGGATCGAACCGTCTTTGTAACTGAAAATAAGCTTTAGATTAGTTGATACTTATGTATAATTATATACTAATCCTGGACTGACTTAGGGGACGGTATTGCCCACAAAAGCACAAACGGCTGTATGTAAAAGAAATTGGTATAGCGGACAAAATCAAGCTTATTATTTGGTTAAGTAAATAATGTTGAAAAGTGATCCAACTTCGATTCTTCCCCATACCCAGTCCCGTTTGTTTAGTTTATGATGACAATTTGCAATGTATAAGACAATGCCTAACACTGACTCCATATTCGGACCTGTTATCACAATAGATTTTTGTTGTCGAAGAGATTTTAAGAAACCTGGGAACCAGGTCTGCCTTTTCAATTTTATTTTATTTTTTTCTTCACAACTCTAATAAACAACTACACTATCTTTAATATAAGATCTTTTTTTCTAAAACATTGGTTACGTACTAGAACTTATCTAGCAGTTTGTGCAGCGTCATGACTTGAAGTCGCTTGGCGGTGGCCTGCACCAGCTTGACGGGGTCGCAGTACAGATGGGTGCGCGGCGGCGTGTCGGTGCTGCGGCGATTGCGCTGGCGCTTAGACTTGTCAGTCTGTTTGCTGTACACTTCAAATGCTGATATCTCTGACGGGTTTTCTGTGTATAGAAAATATATTATAAGCTAAGCTGGAACGATAAATATAATATTTTGAGTATGTAAGTAATATTTTCGGGGAAAGATTTTTTAATGTATTATTTTCATTGTTTTTCCAAATAAAAGTGTGTCTGTAGTGAGCGAAAGTCCTATAATACCGGCCATCATGGAGCGAAAAGTAATTATGAATTTGAATATCCACTTTTTGGAAATGTCCAACTGCTAATTTGACATTAACTATTAATAAGACGTAAATTCAGAATGTGAAGGCAAAATTTCAATCTGGTGGGGTTCGCGGTGGCTTAGAGGTCAGAGCGTCTGGTGTATTCAACCAGGAGACGCAGGTTCGAATCGTGCCCGCGATTGAATTTTTCCTTTACTAAAATAACTTTATATCTAGACAACGTTATCATTTTACCATTTACGTGTTATTGTCATTTTGTTTTAAATTTTGTGATCAGATCTTGACCAGATTTTTATGGGACCACCTCTGAAGTATGACGTACCGATCAAAAAAAGAATCATCAAAATCGGTTCATAATTGACGGAGTAATTGCGTAAAAAACATACGGTCGAATTGAGAACCTTTTTGAAGTCGGTTTGAAAAAGGATCTCAATCTTAATCTTAACCATAAATAACTGAAATCAATTTCATAATTTCTAGACGTATCTACAGTAGCATAAACAATTGAAAATCTCACCAATCAGCTCCAAATCAACATCATCAGTGTCTTTCTCTTTCTTCACGAGTTCTTCCTTCCTTATCTTGAGTCCACAGGGTCCCAACTCGGCTACATCACAAGTGCCGGTGTACATGAACTTCATGACTCTCTCGAAGGCCTCAGGGTGAACATTGTCTAGTATAACCTCAGGTTTATCCTCTGGGGTAGTCAGTTGGTCTTGATAGAGTTTGTATAGGTGTTCGCTGCTTGACGCGACTATGAATATATGTGCGGGGAACAGTTTTGTGCCGACCTGAATGAACGAACGAAATCAATTTAAGTCCATAATGACAGTGGCAGCTGATCATAATGATCAAAATGTTAAAATGATCACAATATTTGTCGACTTTGTACATGCACTTATGTATATTTTCTACTAGCTTAGTATAGTAAGTTTCTCATGTAGCTAAGTGAATTCTATATGTAATTATTATGGAAAATAAAGACTCCATAAATCTTTATATGGAAATAAATGTTTTTTTTAAGACTGCTATCGCAATAGGGAAACCAGCCCAAACATAATTAACGAACGAAAAGTACATCCAGACTACAAATAAAATATGATCAGTTCGATCGGTTCTGAACTTCTGGAGAAACAACGCAAAATGTTCGAAGTTGGTTTCTTTTTTCCCTTCGTGTCTTTTGCTGTCATTAGTTCGCACGCTTAATATTGAACTGACCTATTAGGCAAGAATTAACTTACACTTATTTAAAGCCTTATATTTTTTATTGATTTATTTTGGTTTTACAGACTCAGTGTAATAATAAAACTTGATATGGATATGTAACTAGACTAGGACCCTAGATCACTAGTTCGCAGTCTCCCAAAATTTTTCTGTTTAAGTTTGCAGACGTACTCACGATCAATGTGGAACTCCTACTGTAGAATTTTCCATAAAATAAAATCATAATAAATAAAAATTAATTGTCGCGTGTATGAGAATGGCTAAACTAATTTGGCTGCTTTTTTATTGTGTTAATGTCTGTATGAAAGATTTTTTTAAATCCCCCGGAAAGTGGGTAGGTCATTTATATAAGCGAAGCTAGTCCAATATAGGTATAATGTTTCCTTCAAATCATAATTAATTACCTTGAAGACAACGTCGTGTAACAGATCATCTTCGGTGGCGCTTTCACGCAGAGATTCCATGTGTTTGGCCAAGCTCGAGGGAGACAGCTCCGGCAGTGACCGCAAACCGCATGTTGGTTTTATCTGCAACATTTTAACATACTTAGTTAAAGCTAAATGGATTTAACAATGAATGTAGACGTATTTCTTACTATGAGGCTTCCTGCTTTATCAAAGCCTGTATTACCCTAAAGCATGTTCCAGACGGCTGTAATCCAGCAAGCTAGTTGGACAAATTAGGAGCCATTTCTATAGCATGTTACGGTCTGTACACGATACAAATAAGTGATTTCACGCCAGAAGACTACTCACAACTGATTTGCTAGCGTGTCGGCGCGTGGATGTAATCCGTGTAGCCGAAACACAATTTGCGGATGGCAACCTAAAGTTCCCACCAAGGTGACCTATGTTGGGATGTTGGATTACATCCGTCTGGAACATGCTTAAGGGTTAGGCTGAGGTATAAACCTGGAAACGTCTAGTTCTAGTTCAACATCTTTCAATGGTTAGTCCAGACATTTATATATACCTAATTACTCGTCTTCTATAGCATGAAATGTTATATAAACCAGCAAATAAAATAATAACACAAACTAGTGCTATGTATTTTTTAAATTAATATTTACTTATGTAATTATTTAGGTATGCGAAAAATATTTAAAAGCTAAGCTTGCTAGATTTCCTACGGATGAACACTGATCTAAGATACAAGGATATAAAAGATAGGGATCAGGATTTTCAACATACTTATGTAATCAGTTCTGTTATTGTAATAGTGATGATATTGGTTATCTTTATTGATTATAATAGGTTTTATGAGCAATAAAGATTTTTTTTCTGTCGTCCTACGCCGTTTTTATGTGTGAAATATCCATGGCGGTGACTCTTCGATTTCTTTGCTCCTATAGTCACAGCCGCCACCAACTATTCTACAATAATCATAGTACAAACCTGCAGACAAGCAAAATTAAGTCCTTCGCTATCCACAGCAATAGAAACCGCTCGATAAATGTTAGGTATCTTCACGATCCTAACAGAAGTACAATCGTCCTTTTCTAAAAACTTGACAAGCGCTGACTTGTTGTCTCTTTCTTTCTCCCTTTTGATTGGCTGTGGCGTCGTGGTGGGCGGGGCCTTGCGCGATATCGTACCAACAAAAGCTTCGCCGTATTTCGTAGTGAAGTACAGAGCGTCGTGAGTGAGAGCCACGTTCGTTATTATTGTTTGGTGAACGAGCCCGAATACACATCTGGAAAGTATTAAAATAATACATATTATTTATATAAATGTATGACTAGAATAATAAGATGAATAATAACCACTTCCACTCATTCGTTTAACATTTTGCCCAATTTTGTCAGCAAAAATTTTGCAGTCTTACCATTATTTTTAATCCTATTTTTGGGAAATGAGGGGTGATTGTAGTTAATATCTATTGATATTTTTTAAATTGAATATTATCCCTAACTTGTTATGCTAATTTGTCACAGATTGTACTACTCTTTTGTGAAATATAAATAAATAAATAATTATCTTTTTGTGATTTTTTTTGCATTTTCCATGCTAAGATTATAAAGTTATTTTAGTTAAGGAAAAATTCAATCGCGGGCAGGATTCGAACCTGCGTCTTCTGGTTTGATACACCAGACGCTCTGACCGCTAAGCCACCGCGAACCCCACCCGCCTGATTGAAATTTGCCTTCACATTCTGAGTTTACGTCATAAGGTGACGTCGGCGACATCTATTGAGAAGCAAGTTACCTTGTTTCTCAACCGACATAACTTACTTTACAGTTAGTTCGATATCGTACGATGCCACCTTACCTTTTAACTATCTTTTTGTGATTTTTTTTCTGCATTTTCCATGCTAAGATTATAAAGTTATTTTAGTAAAAGAAAAAATCAACCGCGGGCAGGATTCGAAAACAAATAATTTTTATTCACAATAGTAAGATAAAGCTAGAAATGTTTTTCACTGACTTCTATAATTCTTATGACTTGTTTATGACAATAATTTTCTAGTACGAGTACATTATCTCCCATGTCGGGTTTAGTGATTTTATGGGAGCTATTTCCGCATTGAATTCACCGACGCCGACGTCATTTCTTTTCCGTCATGTTAGGCGCCATTGGGATTCACTATTTGCTTTCTTAGCCGACTGCGCCAAAAAGGGTTATGTTTTTGAAGCGATTAGCCGATACATTGGAGCTACACACATACATTAAATCAGAGATGGACAACTGCAAGTGGCCCACGGGGCTGGCTCATATTAAACAAGTCTCTTTATTTCTTGTTTTATTAATTTTATAATAGACTAGCTGACCCGGTAGACTTCGTATTGCCTCAATCGATAAATAAAATTTAATTCTGAGCATTTTCATATTTATTCACCTTTTAAACCTTCTCTGGACTTCCACAAATAATTCAAGACCTAAATTAGCCGAATCGGTCCAGCCGTTCTCGAGTTTTAGCGAGACTAACGAACAGAAATTAATTTTTATTTAAATAGATAATGTAACAATAAAAGATATGGAAATAGTCTTTACAAAATTTGGCTATGCTGCCGAAAATGTTGTTTGCATTAGATCAAATCTCTCCAAGAGTTTTTACGCATTGGATTTACGTTCCGTCGTGCGTTGGAACCGGATGTACCGGTGATCTTTACATAGGTAAAGATCACCTCAAGACATCCTGTAGTATCCGGATAGTATAAAACAAAGTCGCTGTCGCTGTCTGTCCGTCCCTATGTATGCTTAAATCTTTAAAACTACGCAACGGATTTTGAAGCGGTTTTTGTTTAATAGATAGAGTGATTCAAGAGGAAGGTTTTAAGCTATTTAACATTACGCTACGACTCTTAGGAATTGGACAACGCGGGTAAAACAGCGGGCGGGTCGCTAGTACTTAAAAAAAGTATTAGATACCTTGTCAGTTTATTAGTTGTGTCCTGCCAAATGAATAGTTGTCCTACGTTGGTGAGCAGAAGCACTGTGACCCGCGAGTACGCGCCTTGATCATTCACCTTCGCTTCCACGCAAACTTGACGCAGGTTTATTTGTCTGAAAAAAAAAACGAATGGAAATTTCTAAACACTTGGCATAACTTCGCAGAAAAAGATTTTCATTTATGTATAAAATATATTTTATGTTACAAAATGAACATAGCTAGATGCCTCTCTGAAGTTGTACATAAACGGGTGCGCAAGAGTCAATTATACGATAAAATCAGTGAAGCGCATGCGTGATCGTAGCTTGCTATCTCTCTCACTCTCTAACATTCCCTTTATGCATTTGTCAGGTTTGTTTTCTTATTTCTTCGATTTTAGCATTAATTTACACAGATTTTATTGCATTATTAGCTGTTACCCGCATTTTCACTAGCATCAAAAAAGTCTATCTTCTCTTTTCTACTCTTTATAACATCAGCTATCTGTCAGTGAAAAAAAGGTCATAATCGATCCAGCTATTTCAGAAATTAGCCGAAACAACCAGATTAAAAAATATATAAATACTTTACACAGCGTGTAACTAAATAAGCGCAAGACCTCGAACACATCGATTAGAATATCGAGTAATAATTATAATAACGACACCCGAAAGTCATTTTGAGACATGTAAACATATTTTTTTCAAGAAATCTCACCTAAACATAAAACTTGTGGCCGTAACACAATACTACTCGCAACGACTTAGGTATCGATGCGCACACGCACACAATAACAATTTGTGCAAATAGGCTTCAGTTTTCCATACCTTGACCCACTGATGGAACAGGGGGCCATATTTATGGAACTAAATTTTTTTTTTTGAAAAATTAACACATATTAAAAACCACTGTAATTGATTCAGTAGTCATCAGTAATATATACACTTTCATAATTATGCATTTAGTAAAAAGGCTTTGACATTACACACAGACACATCAATTTTTTTATTTGTATAGATATGAGCTCACTTGATAGCAATCTTCTTGCAGATGTACTTGTGTAGTAAGTACACGTCGCCACGACTCGTAGTGATCACAGTGGCAGCGTCTGACGCGTCCACTAGCTGGATGCATGCTTCTTCTTTATTGTTCATCGATATTGCCACCTGATGATCAGAATGAATGTTTTTTTAAATTCACCTACCATTTGACCTACCGGGGTTGAAACACATTACAGCCCTAGGGTTGTAACTGCATACTCGTTAGTAATCTGTCACTTTCTCCTATTGGTAAAAAAATACTATAGCTGAGCCATAATATACTGCTGTTCACATTTTGCACATACAGCGCTGCCATTTGTTCGCCAACATGATAAAGGGATGTTTTTTTATTATTACTTGTTTGCGGCTATAGTATCACTGGGACTGAAATCGGTCTATTGTGATCGCCACTCGTTGAGTTCACCACTGAATCCTGAAGCTACTATGAACTGCAGGATTTTCTTAGGGGTGAGCTCCTTTACTTCGCTTGTGTATTAGCGGTCCGCATTCCCCCAAGAAGGTAAAATGGCGTTCCCACAGCCTCCTCGCAGTATCGACATGCTTAGCTTACTCTCGAACTCAATTCCGATACATCGACATTGGAATTGTGCCGTTTCGTCAAGTTTCGTACTCTTGAATCCCAGACTAGCGCCAAATTGTTTCAATATTGCGCGGTTATTGCGTGAACTAAATAGGATTGGGAAATGGAACCCAACCATTGGCCAATTAGGATGCCGATACAAGGTTAACGGATTTGTGGTCAAGAGTACGAAATGGCCGAAATGAATTTACGAGGGTGAGCCATGCTTCGGCACGAATGGGCCGGCTCGACCGGAGTGATACCACGGCCTCACAGAAAACCGGCGTTAAACAACGCTTACGTTGTGTTTCGCCGAGTGAGTGAGGTTACCGGAGGCCAAATCCTCTTTTAAAGGTCGGCAACGCACTTGTGACTCCTCTTTTGGTGTTGCGGGTGTCCATGGGCGGCGGTAATCGCTTACCATCAGGTGATCCGTCTGCTCGGTTGCCCTCCTATCCCATAAAAAAAAATATATCGAAAGTGTGATGATATGATCTGCGTTTTGTTATGAAGCTTAAAACCTACCTTCTTAGGCGTAGCGACAACTTTGTCATCATTAGAATGTCCGAGTTGTCCGTGGTTGTGTCCCCACGTGTAGACTGCGCGCGCGTTCCACACGACGCAGTGCGCACGCGCACCGCGCACGCCCAGTGGCGCAGACAGCTTCAGCACCGGCTTTATGCTCGCCAGCTTGATGGACGATGGCGCTTTAGTTGTCGACTGGCTCACGTTGTCTGTACTGTTCAAAGCGTACTGGAGCACCTGAAGATACATTCTCCGTTTAGAGCAGTAGCCTCGAAATCGTTTTGTTGTAGTTATAGGAGAAGATAATCAGAAAGCACAATATATTATTCCATGTATATCCCTTTCTCTCCTCTTCTTTAAAAACAATAGCATTAACATGTGACCTAGTTCACTCTTAGGAAAACCCTAAAATGATATTGTTTAGTCTGAGTATCTAAGAAAAGTAGGAAACAATTTATCGTAACTGAACTAGCTTTTTTCTCCTAACAACCAGTTTGGGAGAAATTTCTACACTTTACTATGAATCTTTACAATTATCTGATGTTCAATAAAATTATTTTAAATTGGTTTCAGAAAAAAATACTGTATTCCTCTAAAACTGGACTACTTACTAATGATTAAAAGGGTAGTGGGATAGTTGTTTTGGAAATATTCTGTTGATACTTACCATGCCGCTCTCCAGCAGGAAGACGGTGGAGTTGAGCGTGATGGCAATGGCGAGGCAGGGCTCCGCGAGGCGCAGCGGCGCGGGGCGCAGCGCGGTGGCGTGCGGCCCGCCCGCGCGCGCCTGCTGCCCGCAGCACCACGCCTCGCCCTCGCCGCACACCCACACGCTGTGGAACTTGCCCAGGCACACCTGCACCACCCAATATCTACAGCCTCACTTTACATTTGACGTTGAGCTTTTCAATTATAGTTGAATTAGACTACGTCATCATTGGTATTGAAATATGGCTGAGACTGTTTCATAGGAAAGTTCAAGGTCTCTGTTCAGAGAGCTATGCTTGGTAATTTTTCTACGCGAACGAATAAGAAAGGAGGAACCAGAATTGCTGAAATAGCTTAAAGGATTTAGGGTCTTATATGAAAGGTCACTCAACAACCTATGGTGAGTGAGAGAGAGCTATGTTTGTCATTTCTCAACGCGATCGAATCAAAAATAATCAGATCCATAGAACAACCAAAATTGACGAAATAGCTCACAGAATATTAAGCAAGCAAGCTTATGTGGGGCAAGGTACAGAGCTCTAGAGGTAAAACTGATGGCCTCTGGGGCAAGATTCTCGAGTGGAGACCGCGCATTGGAACAACGTACATAGGACAGTCTACCGAGATGAACAGACTACCTGGTAAATGTCGCTGGAAGTCGTTGGATGCAGGTGAAATATAACCGGACTTTCTCTATGACCAGAGGAAGCCTTGGTTCCGTAGTGGACCGCTTTTGGCTGATACGTATATAAAATGATGATGATTTTATTGATGGTTCAACGAAATAATGGCCTAACCGGAAACAAAGATAAAATAAAGACAACTAATTTAATTACAAAAATATATATTGAATATATATATGTCATGGTCTCATATTATGCGTACGATAATCCTCGCTGCGACTGTACGCGCTTGGAGTGAACGTGTAGGACTGGAAGGGATTCACGGCCGACACGACTTTCACCACTTTCTTAGGCTGCTCATAAACCATGTTACTCATCGACGGATCCGGTATAATTTTATTCGCATCATCACGAACTTTCGATGGCAATAACTCCGTGAATCTTCCCGCCATTGCTCCCAATAACGGCTCGCCTCTTATAATGCAATACCCGAAAAGTGTCAACATTGAATACATAAGGGCTATTAGAATAATATAGAATATAATTTTCCCTTTATTGAGGAGAATGGATGTCCTCAGTGCGTTGAAACATCCAACGTCTTTGTTTGACTGTACGTCGGGATCAAGGGTCGTGGAACAGCCTTTAGAAACTGGCACAAGTCCGGTCACGTTAGCAAGCTTGCAACACTGGATCGGATATATCTTATTTGGGTTTAGTATTTGCCATTGAGATCTGGAAAAATCTCTGTAGCTAACGACGCCGCAGCATTCATGTTTCACCATTATATAATCCCATATGTAGGTAATTAAATCGTTTTCTTTCCCGTAGGATGATTGAATGGACGCCTGCATAGATCTCTGCGTGCTTTCGTTTTTCGAGTAAATATTGTAGACTCCTGTTATGAAGAATATCCAAAAAGCAATGAGAGAAAGTACACTGACGAGGAATATGTACGCCTTTATCGCGCATTTCACTTTACATCCGGCGCCCAACACTCCACAGCATGACGTCATCATCGCTAGAAGGGCTATCGGTATCAGTATCGTCGTTAGGGGTGTCACCCACAGCTTTAAATTGACGAATTTCGCAATTACATCGACCAGCGAGCTTTTTGTAACAGTGTAGTTCACATCACGAAAGAATTCTGTGTTGACGGCGCACCAAACGCATATCACGAACCCAATTAAACCCAACATGAAAAACAATAGGTTTGTAAATCCTAAACATGTTCGCGGCAAGCCAACCGTGTGCATATTCTGGTAATTAATTAAATATTATTTGAAATGTATAGGTTATTTCCAAAATTGATATTTGTTAGTATTTGTGACAAGTTGTCACATTTCTTGGGTGCCAGTTATTAGAAGAGGCAAAAGGTTTAGTTTCTAAGAAGGCTTAGAACGTTGGGTAGCAAAAGGAGACAGAACCTCTTTATTCTGTCCCTAGGACAGAGGGAGCATCCCGAAACGCGGTGCGAATTTTGTGGCTCTTTGTAGGTACATTATATAAAATTATATTATGCATTGGTGTTTCAATAAAGAAAATTCTATCTATTTGAAGACATAATTATACATAACATAACATACCATCAGCCACCAGGAGACTGTCTTCCCCGAAGGGTTAGGCAGAGGCGTGCTAATGTACACCCACATTTCGCTATGGCTACGGTATGTTTAGGTCCTATGTAATAGGGCGAGCCTATTGCCATTAACCGGGCACAAATCCAGACTCCGAGCTGCTACTGAGAATTTCATAGAAAAACCCAATAACACTGCTCGAACTGGGGATCGATCCCAGGACCTCTAGCGTAGCAGTCGCGCTTGGGACAACTAGACTAATGAGGCATAATTATAGTTTAATAAAATAAGTAAGTCAAGCCTGCCGAGTGGGTAGATTCAGGCTGTCGCTGAAAATAAAATAGTTATAATAAATTAAGGTAGGGTTTAGGTGCAATGAATGATAAATGATACGAAGTGGATAGCTGGATCAAAGAGTTTAATGCTATTGATAGTTTTAAAATAATAATAAAATTAAATTGATACACAAATGAATATTGCTAATTAATAATGATAAATGCTAAATGATAACGAGCGAGTACACCATACGCTTGCTGACGGCAAACTGCCGGTGACATGGCCGAATGGCGCGATGTAAGTAAAATACTGACACAGCAAATGTACGGTCATTAGCCCATACTTATGGTTTAATAAATTAATAAGTAATCAATTGTTCCCCTCTTTTTATAACTAATTCGTGAACTGGTAGTAACCAGTAAACTTATTTTTGTCTAAATCAAACAGTACTTATTTTTATAAGTAACTAGCTGTTGCCTGCGGTCGCACTCGCAACCCAAAGAACTTTTTCGAGACAAAAGGTAACACGTGTCGTTCTCCACGATCCAATCTATCTCTATACTAAAATTCATCAAAATCGGTTCGGTCGTTTAGACGTGAAAAACAAACAGACGCATGGAGCCCCAAGGTTACGGAGAATAGCAATAAAAACTTCTTGCATACCTGTTTAACGCAAGTGTTAGCTCTGTTGAAGCAAGTGAGCAATTCTGGCGTGTTCCTCTGCTGTTGAGTGCCGGTGCCCAGTGTGTAGTTGCAGTTAGTCCCCCACACGTACACCTCGCTCGGCTGAGCGCCTTCGTGCTTGTACATGTACTGTCGGTCCAGCATGGCGTGTTCCAGCGCCCTGTAGTCATCCTTGTCCACTATGTCTGTGTTAACCCCTAAAAAGACACTGCAATATGAGCTGTGTGTAGTACACAAAACAGTAGCCTAGCAAAACTGTTGTGATCTTAGTTAACTTATAGTCTCAGTTAGTTATTTGTAACTAATATAAGAGATTGATTAAAATTTATTTAAAATACATAAATGCAACAAAAAGCATGCAAAAATCGTAACATGTGCTGTTCTATAGTTTCTGCTTATTATGCATGAATGTACAATATTAGGCGATTAACGAAAGGAATTTATAAGGAGAATGTCAGCGACAGCGTCGATAGAGGTCGCCCTAGAAGGACATACGCCGGTCTTATTGGCGAAATCCTTCAAAAAGGTTAGGTGCGTAGCACTCGCAACCGGCGCGTATGTGTGAGAAGGTACATGAATGTGGCAGAAGTATGCAAGAATCATAGCAAGTGGTGGTCTATAATTTCTGCCTAACCCTGTGGGATAAAGGCGTGAGTGTATGTACGGCCTATATAATGTACATTATGTACATACCCAATTTAAATTATTTAATAGTAAAGGAAAAAATTCAATCGCGGGCAGGATTCGAACCTGCGTCTTCTGGTTTGATATACCAGACGCTCTGACCTCTAAGCCACCGCGAACCCTACCCGCATGATTGAAATTTTGCCTTCACATTCTGAATTTACGTCTTAAGGTGACGTTTTAAATGTTTCCAGTTTGTGATAATATAAGGCCGATATCCTGACTGTATCAAACAATTACCCGACAGTGACAATGGGTTATTTGATGGGAAATCACTCGACATTTGCAACAGATGAGTATTACACTCTTATATCTTACCGATCTTCATAAGAGCAACAGCAGCATGTATCTGTCCGTAAAACACACTTCGATGTAGCGGCGTATACCCTGACTCTCGGTCACGGGCGTTGATAAAGGCTTCCGAAGAGTGGCGGACCAACCAGTCCATCAGAGGGATGCGGCCGCGGGAGGCTGCCATGTGGAGGGCTGTGCGACCCTGTGATGATTACAATAAAATATACATTCAGTTTATAGATTTTCTATATCAAAACAGACAATTCCCACAATAGGGAATGAGCTCAATAATCACCCACGATTGGGGGTGGCGGGGGTTCAGCATCCGTCATTTTGCTTTTTTTTCGAAAACGGCGGCCACTATTACGGTATATATGTTTCGATAGTTACGATTCGATAATACGACAGCTTCATTATTATAAAGAGAAAATATCAGATAAAAAAATTCACAAACAAGCATGTTTCCAAGATAAACTCTAAAGTCAAGAATAGGTCAAGTGAATCTACTTTAGGGGTGTAAATTATTCTATACTATAGTATGTTAAATAAATTTCAAGACAGAAATCATGCCTCGAAAATGTGTAATCAGAATCCCATGATCGATACTGGCCAACTTCCAGTATTTTACCTTTGAAAATTTGATTCCTCATGATACTCCAGTTGGGGGCAACCAACTGCCATGGAAAAAGCAGAGAGATGCCTTTGCTTAATTTTAGAACAATTAAGACTGAATAATTAATACTTAATAAATAAAAATAATTTTTATACTGACCTCCAAATCAAATGCCTTGACAAAGTTAGCACATGTTCCTTTGATAAAGGTAGCCAAAGCTTCATCACTAACCGATCTCTTCGTAATGGCACTAGTTAGAGCTTGTCCGTGACTCCTGGACTTGCACCGAGGTGTGCAGTCCACTTCTATTTTTAATTTACTCATTTTAAATGATCCTCAGAATGAGAGTGATGAAATCAATAAGTTATATGCTAAAGACTAGATTTTTCTTTTATATAAAGAGGCTGAGATATGTAGATGAGTTGTAATATCAGTGAGCAATCAACAGGTACAATGTAGAGCCCAGCCCTGTGGTAGCTCCCGGAGGAGCTACGGTCCCCCTTTTTAGCAGGACATGATGGGATCAGAGGCAATCTGCAATAAAAATACTGTATTACAGAAATTATAACAATTGGTTGGCTAAAGACTGATTGATTATCGTTAAACTAACTCTTTCACTGAGAGAATGTTTTGTTTACAACACATAAGTTGCCAACATTAACATAACATATCATCATGCTGTATGCCCCGGAGGGATATATAAGGCATTAGGCATACTAATGTACACCCACAGTTCACCGGTATTTTAAGAGACCAGGGGGCAAGCCTATTGCCATTAACAAATTCCAAACTCCAAGCTGCTAGGTACTGAGAATTTCAAAGAAAAACCTGGGAATCGAACCCAGGACCTCTAGTGTAGCAGTCACGCTTGGGACCACTAGGCTAATGTGGTTCAATATGTTGTCATGAACCTATTGTATTTACAATATCAAAGTTGCTTTTGCTAAACTTTTTTCAATGGATACCTAGCTTTATAGATTATGCTGTCAATTAAATACTAAGACAATGTATTGTGAAAATTAAGTACAGAATGACAGATACACTGCAGTAATCAAATATTATTGTTTAGCTGCATGCAAGCTAATGTATGTTGTAAGCTAATGTGATAAGGATAATTGATTAACACTAGGTAGTCCTAATCCAATCCTCTTTTCAATTGTAAAAATTACAATGTTATAATTTTTATTTAAAGGAGTATCCGTAGCTTCTTGCCAATTCTTCTCCATAAGACCGACTATTTCGAAGTGTGCACCTAGTTTTGACAATCCAAAAGTACCTGTAATATTGGTCTAATTGAAATAGAACATTTTAACTTAAAACTTGTGTGAGCAGGACCCCTGCAGGTAATAAATACAAGGCGAATTAGAGAAGTTGTAGTTTTTTTGTTAATTACACAACAATTATCAACACAAGGAAAATGTAACATTAACATTAAAAAAAATAATGAAGCGATTTAAGAGGCCACTCTTTGGCCAATACGTTAACGGTGTTCATTTATTGGCGATGAAAGTAAAGATTCGTATTGTAGGCAAAATATTTTTATATCAAGACTTCAAGGTCGAATGATAGGTGACACCGGCGATTCAGTACCTTACGTAGCAACAATATTTACACATTGTAAACATTCAGTAATCATATTGAGAATGAAATCAAGAATGAAATTGCAGATAAGACGCGTTTAAATAAGGTAAAATGATTTAAATATGTTCATAAAACGTACCATTACATGAAAACAGCTGTTTCAAGTCTACAGAACGCGAAAGAAATGTCGCACATCATTTTTCACGCAAAACAATAAATTATATGAAACATATAAACTGCAAAGTAACAGTGAATTACATAAGCTTAAACAATTGTCTTGAAAATAGCGTTGCGCTACTAGATTTTTACAATATTCACAAACATTCGTAAGACAAAATTACAAATTATCTGACTGACAGACGAATAGACGATGATCACTTGATCAGTGTCAGTCAGTGTTGCCAGACGTTTTGAACGGGCGATCGTACGAATCCGTACGATAGGTAAATATAAAGTCGTATTCCAGAAGTTCATAAAAATAGTATGTTAAAAAAACTTTTTTTAACTTTAACACTCTATTAATGTAATAAAGAATTAAAATTACAAAATTTAGAGTCTTTATCTTTATAGAGTTTTACTATTCATATATTATCTATCATTTCTCGTGTTGAAGAAAAATTAACACAACATCCAAAGCGTTTTAAGTGTTTTGCTAATAGTGTGGCGTGTGGCGTTCGGTCTCAATGCTGAGCCTATTTCGAATTTTCGTTTTAATATGAGTTACTGAACTAAAGCGTCGTTTAGAATCAGCATTACAGTGACGAGGGCCATGGTAAATCGAGAGCAAATTTTGTAATACCTATTATTACAGTCATCAAAAGTACTTATTTCTGTTCGTAATTCGTCTGGCGTCCGGTCTTTACAAAATATGAAATACTCGTATGAATTATGTACGATTTTTCGTTCGGTCGTACATGCATGAAACTCGTAAAAAATCGTAGGAATATGACTTAAATCGTCCATCTGGGCAACGCTGATCAGTGTTTCCAACTGTACTTTCTACATAATTATCATACTATTTCTTTACTTACTATAATATTTATATTTATTAAACTCTTATTTCTAAATATCATCTCTGTTCTTTTTATCTTTTGCAAAAATTGCCAGATTTCCACATTATCTTACCCCAAAAAGTAGCTAGAAGTGGCCAAATTAAAAAAAAAACTAAACTAATCGCTATTATCGTATTTACCCGACTGCACCAGAATGAGGGTTAAGATATTAATCTGCATAGAAACTAGCACCGGTGACTAGTCTAGACAGATCTAAGTTATGTAGTATCGATACCTTATTGTATCGATTTTTTTGCATAAGAGTTTTAGCGAATGCTGAGAACTTTCTTTTTCTATTATCGACTTCGGTCCAACTTGGACACTAACGGCCACTTTCTATAACCTATCTGTCGGTAGATTTGCTTTTTAGAGATAGAATTTTGACATGCGCTCCATACAGCTACTGTCAAAATCCTATCGACAGATAGGATATAGAAACCGGCCGTAAATCAATGTCAGCACATCCTGTTATTGCACTATTGTGTAATACTTGAAGATTGTACTACAGATTATTTTAAAAAGAGTGTCCATGGAGTTTCTTTCCGGATTCTTCTCCATAGGAAGAAATATATTTATATACACTCGAAACCCTTAACATTTTCAAAAGAATATTTATTTATTTATTGCAAGGAAGATTTCAGATAAATAACATCATAAACATCGAGATACATAGTTAATCATATACATTAATCATCAATACATTCAGATCGAGTTTGTTAATAGAGTGTAGCGACATCTACCGCGCTACATACAAACTATACGAACAAGTCCTCAATCGCGCAAGTGAAGTTTGCAACGCAACTTGGATATATACAACCGCCCGACATCAACCGTCGGGCCGTGGCCTGCCAGGCAAAACACCCGCCTGGTCGGAGGATCCTCCCTTTGGTGTGAGGGGCAACATACCTCGCCCCTCCACAAGAGCAATAGGCTTCAAATCTGTATAGATCAGCCTGAAGGTCACCGATGTCAGCCGTACTACGAATCGTCCTAAGTACCTTCATGTCGTCCGCGAATAGTAGGATTTTAGTATTTAAAAAACAATGCCTTATGTCCATAATAAAAATTATAAACAGTAACAGACTCAATAAGGAACCCTGGGGCACGCCTGATGGAACTGGAGACCAATTTGAAGTGTTACCCACTTAGCACCACTGCTTGGCTACGATTGTCAATATATGACGTAAACAACCTGAATAGATTACCGTGAATCCCAGCAGAGGCCATTTTATTGAGAAGAATGCAGTGATCAATTCGATCAAAGCATTTACTATAGTCCGTGTAGATGATGTCCACCTGTGCACGCTGCTCCATACCAGCCGTTATATGTATATTCATTGGCAAGTGCAAGATTAGACACAGTGGAACGTCCCCTGACAAAGCCATGTTGGTCTTTACTAAATGAACATTTCAGTGCAAGCATAGACTATTCTTTCTAATACTTTGGCGAACAAGCATAATTTTGACTAAGTGTCTTTAGAATAGTTCTCCACGTTAGAAATGTTACCCTTTTTAAAGACCGGTGTGATAGAAGCCGATTTCCTTAGTGAAGGAACAAGGCCTTCGGAGAGAGATCGATTGAAAATTATACATAATGGTATCAAGAAACTATCGGCACAACTCGTTATGAATAATGCAGGGATGTGGTCGGGGTCACCCGACTTAAATAAATCTAGATCAGCGTTGCCAGAATGTTACTTTTGTATCATTTTACGTTATTTATGACCCTCTCATGTTACCTCCATGTTACACGACTTCAAATGTTACTTTTACGTTACTTTTAAGGTTTAATAAAAAAATTTAAAATATTTTCCAGCAACCAAAAAACAGTCGTAATACGCAACGCATGTAAGGTAAGTTTCGTTCGTTGTGTTGGCGCACTTGATTTTGTGAACTTTATCACTTCGTTTTAGCGCATATTCATTCACTCGAGTCTATTTAAAATTTTCCCATCCCGCTTACTTATGGCCAGTCCCTATAACAAATCCGTCGATAGATTTGCTTACTAGAGATAGGATTTTGACATAAGGTTCATACAAGTAAGGTCAAACTCCTACCGATCTCTAGTAAGCAAATCTATCAACGGATTTGATATAGAGACAAATTTTAATTCTTTCGAAGCTTAACTAATAGGACTGAAATACTTTCTATCTTTTGTGTAGTAAAGTGCCTTTATAGTATTATAAAATTAGGTAATGTTACTTTTTTGGTAAAAATATTACTTTTTGAGCTGACCCCATGTTATATATATCTGTCACTGGCAACACTGATCTAGATGTTTTAGAATGGGTTAGCGATGGGCCAAACCGTAAATTTTTCTAACCGAATCAAAATTTGACTGACGAGATGACGACTTTGAACTCGGTTAGAGTTCCCGATTCGGTTCGAAAAGTCGCTTGCGTATTATTTGCATTTGCGTAGGTAACCGAAACGTTCGCAACGGTTTGAGAAATTTAGATTTTAATTTTGGATTTTTTGGTAAGTAATCAGATACAGCAAAAAATATTTCAAGCATTGCAATGAGTTTATTTATTATGACCACTTACATGTATGTAAATAAAATTACAATACTAATTTATTAGAAAACAACTGTCCCGTGACTCCAGTTTAATCTACTTAACTATATATGTATATAAATAAACATTTAAAAGACAATAAAAAAAAACAATTTGTATCAAAAAGTACAATTTATTATTAATCACTTGCAGAAATATTAGTGAGTGACTTGTCACACACAATCTCTGCTTTGTTTTAATTTTTAAAAGTGTTAAATTCTATATGAAAAATATTAAATTGTTAAAATAACATCGCGCGCAAAGAACAAGTCGTTAGTCGGCGACTCGGCGGCGAAGACTTCGTAGGGTGCAATTCGGTTATCGTTCGGGCCCGAGGTTTCGCGTCAAACCGTCAAACGATGTGTAAAGTCGCGCGCACGTCACACCGTCGCGTCCGCGTTAGCCGTTAGAAACCTAAACCGAGTTGAACAGATAGTAACTCGGTTTGACTCGAGCTACACTCAACCCGGTTGGACCCGGTTTGCCAAACCGAGTTGACACATCACTAGTATGTGTAGCACAACTCGTGGATCCGCATTTATTATAGCAATGCTAGCACTGGAGCAATTGACAAGTCCACGGACCGAAACGTAATTTAACGAATATCCCTCAATCAACGTTTTGTGTCTTCGAGCACTAAATTTTCTCTAAAATAATGGTATTAATTTTATTACCGTAGACCGTGTGTTGTTCATAAATACCATGAATGTAAGGTAATTTTCTGTATCTGTGTTCATACCCTGTAGCTACTTTAGCACTATTGTGGAGGGATTTGGAACTCTTATTTACTGCTTACACACGACAATTTTTCTAATTTCGATGTAAAAGATTTTTACTTTACTTTTTCCTTTGTACATTGCGACTATGGCCTACTGATTTCTAGAATTTACTCACTGATTAAATTGTCAACTGTCACATTCCGTGACGTTCAGAACGTCTATCAATAAAAATTGACGTTTCGCCAATTTCAGTTCTTTTTCTCTGGTTTGGAATTGGAACGTAATTTTGTCTTCATAGTCGTTGTTACGTAAAATTATCATGTTTCAGGTGATTAACCGTGCAGCGAGTTTGTCTAGAACTCCGCTGTCAAGGTAAGTTCATTTAAAGAACCAATAATATCGCAATCAAATGCTTACTACACCGTCGGATGCGTAGAATGTCACTTGTTATGATATAATGATAGCAAGACATTGTTTTCAGATGCCTGCCTGCATTCTCAACAACAGCATCACGTCTCAGCATTGATCGTGATCCTAGCTGCCTCCGTGAGGCACCCAAGATCGACAATGAAGTTGCGTTGTCGTTACCTGAAGAGTCTAGACAAAAGGCGGTTTTGGAATCTACCATAACGGTCCCAGCCAAGGTAACTGGTTGGTTTTTTTGTTGACGTTATGATTGCAATTATATATTGTACTTGCATAGTGTATGTTAATAAATATTCTTTCTTACTTCGAGATAACATAGACTCATCTATGATAAAAAAAAGACAAACTAGTGATGTGCTTTACTCAATTTGGAGATTTGATTGGTATGTTTACTTTCATCTTTAAATATTAAGTCTGAATCTTCAGGTGGACCTAACTCCTGTTTCTGGTGTGCCAGAAGAACATGTCAAGTGCCGTCGTGTGCGCATCTACCAGCCAGCTAAGAATGCCATGCAGAGTGGTACTAACAACATCCAACACTGGGAGATGGAGTTTGACAACCGTCAGCGTTGGGAGAACCCTTTGATGGGATGGACTTCAACTGGAGATCCACTGTCCAATATGAAGGTCCAGTTCAAAAGTCCTGATGAGGCCATTGAGCACTGCGAGAAGAATGGCTGGACCTGGTACCTCGATGTACCTAAGATTGAGAAACCAGTTAGGCCTAAAAACTACGGACTTAATTTCTCATGGAACCGTCGCACTAGAGTGTCAACAAAGTGAATATGTTAGTATAACTATTTATTTCTGTTAATTTATCAACATGAAGTTTAATATGTTTTAATATATTAGATTGCAATTATTTTTTCATTTTGGGTTATTAATTGGAAACATAATATTTGTATAGATAGTCACACCTAAATAAATCCTTTGTTGCTGATGATGAAATCATTTGTTTTTCTTTATATGTGCACTGTAGGAAAAAATCATGAAACAAAAGTTAAACCAACTTTTTGAAGTCAGTTTTTTAGTACTTTTTATTTAATTAGGTAGGGAACTTATTTAGGTTTTAACTTTATCATTAAGATGTCCAGTTAGTGTTCATCATTGGTTTACAACATATGGATACCTACTTATTGTACTATTCTATATTTATTTGATATGAGTGAAGCCATAGGTGGAAGCTAGTATTCAATGATAATAAATCTATACTTATAATAAATCTGTAGAGAGGTCAATTCTGTACATGAAATATATTTCCAAAATAACTATCAGCGGGTGATTAGTGATTTTTGTCAAATTTTTGAAATTTTTGTCTGTCTGTCTGTATGTTCGTTATAGAAACAAAAACCACTCAACGGATTTCAACGAAACTTGGTACAATTGTTCTTCATACTTCGGGGCAGGTTATAGTATACTTTTCATCACGCTACGATCAATAGGAGCAGAGCAGTGAAGGGAAATGTTGGGAAAATGAGTGATTCATGAGAAAGGTTTCAAGCTATAAAACATCACGCTACAACCCTTAGGAACGGGGCAACGCAGGTGAAACTGCGGGCGAAGAACTAGGGAACAAAGTAACCATTCCACGCGGACGAAGTCGCTGGCAAAAGCTAGTAGTAAAATAAAAATCTATTAAAATTAATTATTTCTTTTTTCTCAGCACATGAAAGCCAAACTTTATAAAATAAAATATTAATAAATTAAGTACAAAAAAAATAAGATAAAACAAATATTCTCTTGACAATATTATGTTAGTAGATAATGATATATGTACATATACCTATATGGCTGGACACCGTGCATTGATGGCTCCAGCTGAAGCGATACACAATCTGCTATTGAATCCTTAATATTTCTCTGAATATATGAGTTTTAAAAGTAGTTTGGGACACATTTCTATGCAACGGAGGAGGTAACTCATTCCATGTCTTGGAGCAGAGTATTTTAAAACTTCCTATATATTGAGCTGTTCTAAAGTAGAATTTGTAGAAATTGTGACATATCAAATAATTCATGGATATTCAGAAGTTTATAGATTGTTGTATAAATAATCTAATTTATAGACAAAAAGGGCATGAAAATAAAATACAAAATGTTCTATTATTTTCATTTAATCATAGTTTTCAACATGGTTAATTTATATTTTGTACCTCGGAAGAAAATCATATTTCGCAGGTCTCACTTAAAGTTTTTATTTACATATCATACAATTTAAACATATGTTACACAAATCGAATCATGCCCAACACATGCTTTAGATATTGCAATTTCACTAACTACAATAGTTTTACATGTACATCGTACATATTAAAAAATTATAGATAAAAGTAACCACTAACAACCTCTCCAAGATATAACTACGAGTAAAATTATGAAAAATTATTGCATCCTCTTTATTATGTACATAAGTAATGAACAATGTTGAGATATATATCTATTCTAGAAGAACATTATTTATCATTCTTTCTCCTTTTAGAATTCAAAATATTTAATTGATAGTGTGGGTTGTTGAGATATCAAAGGGTTTAAAGCAAATGGTGTAAAATTTGATATAAAGCGAAGTGGTACAAATACTAGTATGCCACAAGGTGTTAGCGTCTAAAATTCTAGCATAATTTGATACAGGCTTCGAAAATTCTAAGTAAAAAGGAATTCAAAAGTTGGTCAAGAATATAATTAGTAAATTGAGATAAATTTTTCAAACAAAATTAAGTGTTGGTCCTTGCTAATTTAGAAAATATTTGGGGTTTAAAATGTACCTGCTCCAGTATACTTCTAAGGAAAATTTAAAATCTTTTTAAACTTTTTCTTTTAGAATAAAAGCTAAATCTATAGATTTTATGTACCTACTATTTAAAACCAACTTTTTTATTGAATGCTTTACAATCATCCTAAGTAAATTCTCGTTATATGTGTACTGTCGGTTCAAAAAGTGATTTAGTGAATTATACATATAAGATAATCACTTTTCGGGCCAATTGTACTTAAATGCAGCTAAAATATAATCCGAAAGCACTTGGTGCGCATAAAAATTAGCAACTTGTTAACACTTTTAGCAGCTAATGTTACAACTATAAAACAATTGTCAAAAGGAACATGTGGACGGGCTAAATATTAACAAATTTTCGCTTAAAATTATCAATATAAAATAAATACGACATTCATAAGATAATAAGAAATACACAGCGAGTAAAACTATAACAGAAATGGGAAAAAGCAGCAAAAAATTAAGTAGGTACATATTATACAACCTGTAACAGAATAAACGCAAGATCTGAAAGTAGTTCAGAATCGATTACAGTGGTTTTTAATGTGTTAATTTTTCAAAAAAAAAATAATTTTAAAACCTGAAATATGGCCCCCTGATCTTACAGTGGTTCGAGGTATGGAAAACTGAAACCTATTTGCACGAATAGTTATTGTGTGCATGCGCGCATCGATTTCGTAGTCGTTGCGAGTACGATTGTGGTACAGCCACAAGTTTTATGTTTAGCTGTTTTTTTTTATGGGATAGGAGAGCAACCGAGCAGGCGGATCGCGTGGTGGTAAGCGATTACCGCCGCCCATGGACACCCGCAACACCAGAGGAGTCGCGAGTGCGTTGCCGACCTTTTAAAAGGGGATTGGGCCTCCGGTAACCTCACTCACTCGGCGAAACACAACGTAAGCATTGTTTAACGCCGGTTTTCTGTGACGCCGTGGTATCACCCCGGTCGAGCCGGCCCATTCGTGCCGAAACATGACTCTCCCACGTAAAAAAGCATGGCTCTCCCACATCTAATTTCTTGAAAAATATATGCTTACAGGTCTCAAAATTACTTTCGGTTTTCGTTTTTATAATTTCAACTCGATATTCTAATCGACCTGTTCGAGGTCTTGCGCTTATTCTTTTTTTTATTTTTTTTATTCAGTTACACGTTGTATATACATATCAATAAAAACGGTAGGTATGTATTGTCTTCTAGATTAAGTTATAAATAATATTAATATAACGTCAATTCTAATTTTATAATTCTTTATCTATTGAGATTTGTGCGAATATTTGCCCATTTTGTACAATTCTGTTTGCCCTACTTATATTATGCTTAGCCATTTGCCCAACAAAAAAAAATATTTTTATCTTTCAAAATTAAGTGATTGCGATAATATTTATGTCTATAGCAGTAACAGTCATTACGTCATCCGTCTATCCGATTTTTTAATAAATCCAGTGTGGTATGTAAGACCTTTGGGCAAAGTGTAAATTTCTCACACAAACGTAATACTGAAATAAATCGTAATTCAAACACAATTTCATCAAATTCTGTCATTATTCGGATTCTGATACCGTTAATCCAGGTTCCTACGCTACCATTTCATATAAAATACTTCACTGGAAATAATTGTAAGCGAATGCAATTTTTTTTAACTTTACCAAGTTTCGAACGATTTTCCGGTCTTTTATTTTCAGTGAAGTAGTACGACGAAATACGAGTAGGACCGTAGGAACCTAGATTAACAGTATCTAAATCCAAAAAATAACATAATTAGATAGAATATTGTCTGGACTATGATTTATTTCGGTATTACATTTTTGTGGACAATTCACGTTCCGCCGGACCCTTAATATTCCGTTTTGATTATTTTGTAGAATACTTATGTAGGTGAGGTACGTATTAATGTTTATTTTTCTGTAAGTACGTAAAAAGTTAAATCGTCCACTGTACTGTGTAACTATTTAGTTACAAAGTACAGGACAATTTAACTTATTTCTTTAACTGAGCTTCTCTTAATTCAAACAATAGCTGTAGCTTTCTTATCAGCAATTTCATTCATAATTGAATATTCCCAACCATCGATTATTAAAATGATTTTAGTGAAGTTCTGTTTATTTCGTGTTTTTATATTTATTTAAATTACTTACGATCAAATACAAAGGTGTAATAATCCTTCGGGAGTTTACGAATCCCCTTTCACTAATCTAGTATCATGTTAAAAAGATTAAAGCTCTAGCGAGATCGTATTGACCAGTAATTATGAATATACGTAATGCCGTCGAAGAAAAATAATTAAAAATCGCTATTTAAAATCCTCACAAAAATTACTAAGCCAGCAAAGTAGGTACATTTTCGGATTCTTGTATTCTAAGGTGTCAATCTTACACATTTTTACCTAATTAAAGCTTAGCTTGAAATGTTCATCATGAAGAATAAAAACTAACAACTAAAACAACACTATTGATATTTTGTTTTTGACATAAAAAATCTTTAAATGATGATCGCAATAACGTAAGTTTATCTGGGCTAAAGCGTGTTTTTATACATGACGTCACGAGAGTATAATTTATACCATTATAAAAAAAAAGTTTTAATAACACTGAAGATATGAAGCACGCTTTTCCCCGAAAAATATAAAATACACTCAATACTATAACAATTGCCGTCCATATTAATACTTATATTAAACCAATTTTTGCAAATACTTAATTTCTAATAATGTCCAACAATAAATGGCATTTTAAAATGTAAACATTAATTTAAAAGCCTGAACTGACTGAGGCGCTAAATCGTCAAGCGATCGTATCCATTTATTCTTTCCACACACCGAAATAACACAAGACATGCGTATAGTGTTTACAAAATTGACACTCACTAAATATACGTATTAATTACATCAATATTTTATGGTGTAAGAAGGACACATTGCTGGTTTAAATAAACTTGGAAACGTTTTTAATATTAAAATAAGCAACATTTTAGGAATACAAAAAGTTATATAAAAAATCTGAAAAAGAAACTGATTACAAATCAGATCTTTCCGGAGTTCCTCAGGGTAGTGTTTTAGGTCCATTAGTTTTTCGGTACTTTTTATTTTCCGAGTAATCTACCATATTTTTTTTTGTTCTGTTAAGAACAAAAATTACTGAATTGAAAGCCTCGTCTTCATTTTTTTTCTTTTAGAAAGCTTACTAGCAATGTGGGTCGCACAGTACTAGTATTCTTGTTAACCCCACGTACTAAGAACGAGTTATTATTAGTTATCCATTTTTCATTGTTATTTTTCAATACATAATTAGTTTATTGCACTCCACAATGTTAACGGGTGTTAAAATAAATATAAAAGTATCAGTTTTATGGACCACTAATGCCTTTTAGCTTTCATGTCTGCTTGCTTTTCGGGTGTGTGGTTAGTTTTCGTGAACTTTGTTATAATTCTATCGACAATTCGACATAATGACATCAGTCATGCGCATACACAACACTATTTACAACAACAAATCGATTTACAACCAACTTGACACCGGTCTTGTAGTGTATATTATCTACTTAAATAAATATTCAATTTCATAAAAACTGCTGTTTTACCGAACTCTGGATCGTCCAAAAAGGTAAATATGGACACTATGATGAGAGATTATGTAGAAACTATTGGGTATCAATGAGTTGAAGTTAAGTGACTGATTCACTTTCACTATTTGCTGCTAGGCCTTAATATAAATTCCTTAATTCTCTCTCTTAAATAGGCGTTCCAGTGCATAGTATTTGAAAAATTCTGATCTGATGTCCAAAACGTTTTAAGTAAAAAGCTTTATCCTTAATTTGTGCGATCCAAAGAACCGGATTCAGCAACATTAATCTATCGAAGCGTCTACAAACGAATGTTACCTAACAGCGTGAATTGCAACTTGCGTGGGGCGTTTCACTGCAGTTCCATATCGTAAAGCTTATTGAATTCGACGAGATACTAATGAAAACTTTATTGCAACGACTCTGGAAGTTTCCGGTTATTACTGTATTTAACTATCTATTATAATAAGTGTTGAGATAAATGGGCGCATTTCAAATTCCGCCAGTAAATAAAAAAATTAAATCTCTCGTGTTCTAACGTTTACTGGCGGCCACAACAAAATGGGTTCATCTATCTCAACGTATCCACCATAAAGACAACCGCAAACGGGGCTAGTTTAATTTAAAAATCACAATTAGTCGCCGGAACACTTTGCCGGATGGACAGTCATTCGTGAACGTCCGATTCGTGAACGTCCGATTCGGGGTCCGGAGCTCGTGGTCCGAGCTCGGTAGTCGGAGATCAGCTGGGACGCTCATCGGACTCGCGGTGCACGAGCACGCGTACGACGGTAGGGGGCGCGGCGGGCGGCGCGGCGTCGGGCGACGCCTCCGTCACCAGGATGCTCACCTCGCTGTTGGCGTGCGGCGATGGCGTGCGCGCTCGCGCCGGCGGCGTCACGCGCCGCATTGAGCTGCGCCGGGAGCTCAGCCGAAGGGAACCTGAACCGACGTACACGATTATGACATCGAACCACATTTGTCTTGTCAGATCTAATATATTTGGGCTAGGTGATTTTGCTTGAGTGCATCAATAGTGGTGATTAAGCTATCTATTTTCGTCTTATTGCCTCGATTTTGTAAAATTGAAACAAACAATTATACTGATAAATGTGGAGACTATTCTTATTCATTCATTTATTCCTGCTTCTATGTGTAGTAGGATTGTATACCTAAACATCTTTTGTAACGGGTCTTGACCATGGGCTATTAAATACTCCGAAGTGTGTAGAAGTAGTTTAGTATTGCTGGCAGCAACTAGTCCAGCATATTGTTCGTAGAACTGATGTTAAAAAAGGATGGCAAAAAAGTTTTACAGTGCACCGGTCTGTAGGTAGGCCTCAAACGCAATAGATCTTAAATAGATCTTAGATCGTAAATTTAGGTCGCGGAATTCATTGGATGCAGGCAGCATATAACCGGTCCCTGTGGAAATTTATGGAGGCGGTTTTGCTATTTATGACGACGATCGATGATGAAATATTTCTAGTGTTATTATCGACGTGTCCTCTAATGTGTAGTTGTGATTTCGAAGTGTTAATAACATCATTACGTCAATTGACGAACTAGTTTAAAGTAAATAAAGAATGGTACTTACGGACTCCTGTGATGCGTTGAAAGTGAAGGAAAAAATATAAAGGGGAACGAACTACTCTGACTTACACACTACATTATCCATGCTAACACTAACATTACACATATTAGCTACGAAAGCAAGATCTCAGGGGTACCTATCGCTAAAGCATGCATAAGCTCACACAATCCTGGATACTTTTAAAGGTTTTAGCCCGTGGTATTACCATCATTAAACACGCCATCTAAAATCGTAGAATAAACTCCTATGAGTTAGGTATGTCAATTTGGTAAAAGTGAAATCAAAAGGCCAATATTATTCGTGTTAAAATTTTGGATCAAATGTATTTAGGTATCTAGAATTTGAGGACCGAGTGGTTAGTTCTGGCTTCTTGCTAAAGACAGGCACAAGACAATCAAAAGATAACAGTAACACTCCACAATGGCTAACTATTTGGTAGTTGTAGGGTTATAACTATAAGGATTACTTTCCGAGTCGTAAGGAATTATAAAGAAAGATAATAAAATACTTATCTGAAGACTGGTGTTTAACCACTCAGTCCTAGACAAGACTGTCGTAAGCTGGTTAGCGCGCTACCGCTACGAAACTGAAATACTTATGTAATGTTCGCTGCTATTGCAATTACGTACACACAATATGAATTTGCTGAAGGCCTATTCATTTTGGCGCTAAGCAACGCGTTCCTCAGTTACGACAGGCAATCAAATGCATCTAACAATACCTACTGAGGAAGAGACACGGAAAGCAAAACATTACATATGAACCTGCTCGTTTCGGGCCGGTCTCTTCGTCCATGGCGTCTTGATGCCTCAGGAAGATAGGCAGTCCGTACGCCGACCGCCTTCGAGGCGGTGCAGATTCTGAACCACTCGGCTGTACGAAATTTTGCTAAAGTTAGAACTAAGCTACTAGATGAAGCCGTAAAACGTATATTTCCAGCATCGGAAGACCGAATCAATAATGTAGAAGCCGCTGGTAGTAGTAAAAAAAGCTGTTTCTCTAATAAGTTACGAAAAAATCTAATAATATAAAAATATGGAATACTTAATATTGAGTCATCAGCCCATGGTGACTGTCATAATAATTTCCTAGCCACAACCACTACCTAATAATTTTCAAGATTTAAAATAAAAAATAATGTAAGGTAGTTTGATATTGTTTGAATGTGATGTTTGTGTTCCGTTTAATCAGTATTTCTCTTATCGTCATCCATTTTATGGTCTCCCCATCTCGTTAGCATTGTTGTTACTCACCTGTTCTCCTGGCGCGGCGCCAGGTAATAGCAGCAGTGGTAGGTTGAGCCAGGCGCCGCCCAGCTCGCTTATATCGGACGCGTCGGACGCGCGTGACGACTTGCGACTTGACGCGTGCGAGCTGCGACGCACATGCAATAGAGCACTAAGTCGCCCTCCCCAGCCCCCGCCGGGGGACCACTTTGTGCTTTCTTCTTCTGGAGAGGGGCTACGATTCTTCCGTCTGGAAAAGTGAGGGATAAAATATTAACGCCGAATAAAAGAATGACGTGAGACTGTTTAATGGAACTTTGTTGTGGCGAACAGCGTTAAACGAAACAAATGATTTACTTATGTTTTGACAATTATAGGTAAAGCGAAGAACAAACTCTTACAGGGTTGAGTCAAAATTATTTTCTTTCGATCCGCTCTTTCCAAAAAAGAGACAAAATATTCATACTTACTTCACATAATCTCTCCAAGCCCGCTGCACGGTCCGGGCCGCCTTATCCTCCCTCTTCCATATCCTAGTTGAGGAAACAATCTCTAGCTCCTTCCTCGTTGGGAACTGTTTCTTGAACTTTATATCCATCTGTTCCTGAAGCTGTCTGAACGTGTCCGTCTCTTCAACGTGGCCCAAGACGTGTTTGACAAGAGCATGAAGTATGTCTAAACAGTGAATCTTGTTTCCTTTTGCGATTGGTAGATTAAAGCTGACTAAAGCCACTGTGTTTGGTTTGGAGATGCCTAGCGGAGGGTCTAAGGAGGCTATGAAGTCTGATAGTTGAGCGAAACTTATGAACTGAGTCGCGTGGGGGTCGTACCTGGAATGAAGAATGTTTATTTGTTAAATATCTTTAGTTTTCAAAGGTGAAATTTCGCATGTAGTGACAGTAGATATGTAGGTAATAAGGGAAAAAAATCGTGACATATTTATATAATCAAAAATCAATCACCAAAAATAATCGAGTGGATCCAAAACACGGTACAATTTTCAGAAGAAAAGCCAGACAAAATCTACCGTACCTAAATTATAGGAATTGTTTGAAACATGGGATTGATATGTATGGCAGATTTACGAGGTTCCCTTTACGACGTCATTTGTGTTTAAAGTGACCGTTCCAAAGAGTCGTAATGGTAAATAGCTCTCATAATAGTAAGTGGCTTATTGGTTACTGGGCTTGTATAGGCAATGATATATTACTAAACTAACTATACGAGTGTAACCTATATAATGTCATTGTGATCATGTCATCAAACCTATAGTTTAATGTTGTCGATATAATTGAAGGCAGTTCAGCAGATTTGGTTTGGTTTAAAATTAGGAATTGGGTGTTAGGAATGGTCTTTCTAATCTTCGGAGGAAACCCAGCTTTATTAGGAAGATGTTGTTGAAGTCTTAGTGTTTGATAGATTAATATATAACATATAGAATATATATGTATAGTAATAGGAATTTCGTGGCAAAAAATTCAGTTTCTCTAAAATTTTTAGTAGTGAATTCATTCGCAAATTCTCATTAACCAACTTTATTTTCAGTCGGCTACTGCACAAATAAGTGATACAAGGTTTTTAAATACAATATCTAGGATAAAGAGCAAAAACCAATATCCTTGCTGGATATTGGTTTTTTATTTTATTAAGGACACATTTCAGAGAGTGTACATCAGATCTCCATGATCTTATTCCCCCTAGGCCTTACTACTGTCGCACGACCAGAAGCACGAAAAAGCGACATTGATTCAGGGTGGACATTCCAAATACCCCAACGAAAAGTCCACTTTTATCATGCATAACGTTGAAATGTGGAATGCGCTTCCCGAGTGGGTCTTCCCCGATAGATATAATCTAGGTGTCTTTAAATCAAGAGTGAGTCGGTTTCTTCTAGGCAAGCACGGTCCATCGTAGATCAGAGTATCATCAGGCGAACTGGCGCTCAAGCGTAACGCTATCACGAATAAAAAAAAAGATCACTTTCATATACGATTGGCGTTCCAGCTGTAGATGAAAGCCGATTTGATATAGATATCTCGAAGAACAAAGTCGTAAAGAGCAAGTGGAAGTTGACCCGTACTTTTTAAAGTACTATTTTGGTTTTACTAATTCTTACACTATTAAAATTCCTGTTGGGCTAAGAAAGACCGCTTTTGTTGAGTCAAATAGATATGATTCATATGAGAATTTTTCTAAGAATTTGTTTTGAATTCTAATTATAATTTGGTCTCAGAATAATTGCATGGCCTGCTTAAAATTATTTTTATTTTAAAAAGCTTATTAGCAATGTGGGTCGCACATTAGTAGTATTCTTGTTAACCCCTCGTGCTAAGCTAAATGCTTGTGTTACGAGTGGGTTCACGTCGGTAGTGCAATGGGTGGGGTTCGCACCGGCAACCACATGATCGCAAGTCCTACGCCGTAACCATTACGCCACCGCCGCTTCAAAACATATACAAAATGTACAACTTACTTTGACCATCTTATATAGAACATCTCCAGATCATCTTCAACGATGCCAATCTCTTCCTCCTGATGTGCTTGGTTGAAGTTCTCAAGAATAATGGCTATATACATGTTGATGACAATCATGTAGCTGATGATAATGAACGATGTGAAGTACGTGATGGCCAGCAGCGGGCTCCCACAATTGCCGTTCTGGCCAGGATGTTCACCCAACTCGCATTCAGGAGGCTGGATCATGAGGGATTCTAGAACGTCGTTCCAGCCAGCTGATGTCATTAAACTGGAAAGTGGAGAAGATATAGGCACGTTAATAAAAAGGTAGGTGCTAGATGATGTTATTACAGCGATTATTTAAAAGTATAGATACCTACCGTATATTAAGTTAGTAGGTATCTAAGTATTATATTTAAATTGTTATTGAAATTGATGAAACTATAAACTATAAACAAATAATGTATGAAACTCACCGAAAAAGTAACTGCATACTTCTTCCAAAGGTCTGAAAGTTGACAATATCGTTGAGCGCACCTTGCTCCTTGACGTGTCCAAACACGGACATGCCGATGATGGCGTAGATGAAGGTTATGAGCGCTAGCAGCGCACCGATGTTGAACAGCGCAGGTAGCGATACTACTAGTGCGAACAGGAGTTTTCTAATGCCCTTAGCGGCCTGTAAAGAGGAGGAAGAGTTTTCGATAAACTTATTGTTCGATAGCATTCTAGGTTTAACTCTGAGACCGAATACGGTTGCAGTGATAGCCGCAATCTATATAATATTAATATCATAAAAAAACAATAGCAAGATAACTCAACGTGCCAGATCTACATGCGTCTTTACATCTTAGGTCTTGCAAGTTGGGCAGAGCCTGTAAAGAGAGTCTGCCTGTGAGAAATTATATTAAAGACTGTTTTAAAATTACCAGATACTCACTTTAATCAGTCTTAAAATTCTCCCTATTCGGAACACTCGCACTACTCGCAGCAAGGTGGGTGATATCGGCAGGTCGATCATGATATCCTCCATCAGGATGCCCAGGATCGACGCCAGCACCAGTAGAAAGTCGAACACGTTCCACGGCACCGTGAAGTAGTGGTACCGAAGACCTACTATTTTTACTATCGCTTCTGTAAGAGTTAGAACGTATGATTAGAACTACGATTATGGAGATAGTAACTAGTACCTGCGCCAAATCCTCTAGTTTTTAATTGAATAACTGTTTCTAATGTAATATTAAAAATGGATAGTTGAGTTTAATATAATTTGAACATAAATCTTATTTGGTTTTCAATGCATTAATTAATGGATCAGCCATTGAACTAAGAGGCGGGTTTATATTTATCATTATTATTTATTATTATTTAGCGAACATTGGGGGTTTCATGCGATGTAGGATTTGGCGCAGTTGTTTCTGCTATAAGTTTTGTAATTGAAAGCAGTATCATACCTAAACCAAATACAGTCGTGAAAAATGCATTACTAACTTCTAATATAAAGAAAACAGAATGTGGTTGATCGTAATGCTCTATGCCCATAGTGAGCATATTCAGAAATATTAAAACGAAAATGGCGATCTCGAATCTTCGCGAGTTCGAGAGATCGTAGAACATCGCTAAGAACTGGTTCCTCGGCCTTTTAATTACTTTCTGGGGCTTCTTTCTACCAAGCTTCTTCATGGCTGTATAGTAATGCTTTTGGCTCTCTGTAAGGAACATTTCTAAAACTCCACCTTCGTACTGAAAAGGAAATTCAAATATTATCAAACGTTTTTTTAAATTACAATTTGCAAAACAGATTGCGAATTAATTACCTTCTTCTTGAGCATATTGAAATTATCTATAATTACTCCTATAAACAGGTTAAGGGTGAAGAATGAACCGCACACGATGAAGATGACGAAATAAATATACGCGTATAGGTTAGCTTCTCTCGCTGGCTGTAAGTCTACTCCTCTCGCGTCCACAGCATCGGCCATCACCTCCATCCAGCCTTCAAATGTGGCTACTTGAAACAACGCCAGATACGCTATCCCGACGTGATCGAACGATATCTTGGAGTTTATCCAAGAGAAATTGTTATAATAACACTCCCATTTATCGTTCACTATCTACAAAAATAAAACGTATTATAAGATTTGTAGTTGTTGCTGAATTCTAATTTTGTCACGCTACTTACCTCTAACGGTAACAATTCCCCTTCTTCATCGACACACTTGTAGAACTTCCCACCAAAAAACTGCACTCCCATGATAGAAAATATTAACCAAAACACTAAACAAACTAACAACACGTTGAAGATACTAGGTATCGCGTACATTAAGGCGTTCACTACGATTCGCATTCCCTGCCATCGTGATATCGCTCGCAACGGCCTCAATGCACGTAAAGTTCTTAACGACCTTAACACTTTCAGATTTTCATTTTCTTCTATCAACAAACTGAATACTGAAACCTGAAAGCGTAATTGAAGCGTTATAAAAAGAAGTTTGGAAGCATCATTAAGAAGTAAGAAATGATTATTACTTACAAAAACTATAGTAAAATCTAGTAAGGTCCAGAAACTGGTAAAGTATCTGAAGAACCCCAACGCTATCCACTTGAGAAACATCTCGATGATGAAGATCATGCAGAACCCCAGGTTGGTCCAGTAAAGTATTATCTTCAGTGGCTTATTCTTCTCGAGGTGGATGTCTTCAAAGCAGAGCGTAATGCTCGACGCGAAGATGAGCACCAACACAAACCACTCGAAGGCTGGAGTGTCTACGTACCGCAGGATATAGGTACGTAGAAACATCCAGCGTTGACCCAAGTTGGTTTCAATACATGCATCCCAACAAGAACTCCTAAAAGGACAGCGTATGCATTCGAATCACAAGCATCTTAACAACATTCTGCTACCTACCTATACTTCTGAATATTGTAATTTATACGTACGGATCGCGAAATTAATTCCCATCACTGGAACCTTTTATTTGTTTCCTTGGTTCCGCATCAAGTGGGGGTAATAAGATTAATGTTGGAAAGCAATGGTCATAGCAACAAAGTTGGATGAGTAACATTACGGGATGCATTAGGTTTTTAAAAAGTGCAAGAAGTTAAAGACATACACAATTCGTAAGGGAATGAAGATTAATGTCAAAAGAAGAAGAATGTATCATAGTAATTTGTTAATTATAAGACTTTGATAACTACATACTCCTATTATAGAAATGGAAGCGAATATGGTATTGAGCATCGAGTCATTCTTCAATGAATACATACGCATCGTAACATTGACGTGGGAAACAGTTCTCGGGTACTTTCGGCTCTTTCTGTTTCCCAAATCCGGGGAAGTTTCCCATCGCATCAATATATTGACCCTGTGAGTTTTTTCTCCCACCTACGGTTAATTCATCTACATATGAGACTAAAGTTTGCCATGGATGCTTCATGTCTTCGTCGTTGTTTCCTTTGACTGGTTCCTTACATAAGATGTTTGGTGGTTCCCTGCCCTGCCTCTTCGATTTTTCTGGTGTTGTTCTACTTGATAACTGTGCCATTTCATAATGCTCATTCTCATCTGAAATTAGGATGAAAGCTATAACGATTGATACTATTAGGGTACCTACTTAGTCTTATTTTAAAGAAGATAAAACTATTGTTTTTTTTTTGTCTCTAATACCTAATTTTCATTCTTATAGATTGATTTATTAATGTATTTAAAATATATTATTTAATAGTTATTAAAACAGCTGAACATTTCTTACCCTTTGAGTCAGACGGTTGTGTGTGATAGCCCGAAGACGATTGGTTCAACAACTTTTGGGCGGCAGATGGTTCTGTAGGTGACGTGTCTTCAAGATTTTCTTTAGAGTCTTCCCTAATGCTAGTGATTTTATGTTCCGCTGCCAAGTCTCGCACGTCTTTTAAAGTTTCCTGACTACCATGGTTAAAGTTGTTGCTCGCTTGATACAGTTGTGGGTAAGCGAAGTCAGAACCCACTGATATTGGTCTAAAAGAATTTTGTTAAGTTAGGACTTGTTAACGAGATTGAGGTACTATTATTGAGCTCACCTAACGAAATAGTTTTAATTCTTTTGGGTAAGATCTAGTAATAGTAAAAAAGAATTCTCATAATGCTTTATTTCTAATGCAATACTTATTTCTAATGCAATACTTATTTCTAATTGCCATACATACCTGTTCAATGCTTCTTGATAACTATGACTATAAATATTGTCATGAGGAAACAAAATAGTTTCCTGAATAGATGCTGAGTACCTCTGCTCACTCGGTATAGACGCCTTCTTCTCTTTCATGGCGCGTTGTTGTGTCATAAATTCGTTAACTAGCTCTTCTAACTTAGATTTTTTGTCAGTCTCTTTACTTCTCGATATAAGGAAACCTTTTTTTCTTACTATAGAACGTATTCTATCGAAACTTTTAGCTAATTTTGAATCCTCGCCCACTTCCTGAAAATCAAGTAAGATTTTAAGGGTCCGGCAAAGCTTGAATTGTCCACAAAAATTTAATACCGAAATAAATAGTAATCTATACAATATTCTATCAAATTATGTTATTATTCGGATTAAGATACCGTTAATTATGGTAATGAATTAACGGTATCCAAATCCGATGAATTATTTCCTACAGACTTCATTGTATATTTTATCTCAAAGTAGAACTAGATATTTTGACCCCAACATTTCAGGTAGTAATTACATACAAGGTTCACTTTCCCTTGCTTTCCCGAGGTTCGTTATTATCAGTTCGGTGTAGGCGGCGTTTATAGCACACATGCGTCGCAGGGCCGCCTCGCTAATGAAGAATGGATAATGGCATGCCGCCTGTCGACAAGCGCCTACCCTGCACGATTAGTAAACGATAGGGTGATACCATCTATACTAGGTACCGCAAAAGAGGCTAGAATTTTCTAATTCTTGTGGCAAGCATTTATATTGGTAGCATTTTTCCGTTATCCATAAATTCTCATTATCTGGCACTTCATTCTAATTCTTTAGCGTATTTTGATTCGTTTCTGTTCAAACATCAGAACAAACAATTGCTGATATTAAAAAGATTTAGTTTATATAGCTTATCGGATTTTGCTATAACGGATATTTTTAAACAATTATTATTTTTGAAAAAAAAAGCAGTGATAGCCTAGTGGTATGACCGTTGGACTGCCAAGTCAAAGGTCTCGAGTTCGAACCCAAGGCACGCACCTCTGACTTTTCGAAGTCATGTACGTATTAATAGTTAATTATCACGCGCTTAAACGGTGAAGGAAAACATCGTGAGGAAACCTGCATGCCTGAGAGATTCTCTCGATGGCGTGTGAAGTCTGCCAACCCGCACTAGGCCAGCGTGGTGGACTATAGCCTAATCCCTCTCATTCTGAGAGGAGACCCGTGCCCAGCAGTGGGACAATATAATGGGTTGATTATATGTTATGTATTATTTTTGGAATGAATTTGAATGACATTGTACTAACCTCTTTTTTATTCTTAAGTTCCTCGCTATTGAAGCTGTTGAGCAGCAAGGCGAGGAAAAGGTTGAGCACCATAAAGTTGCCCATGACAAGCGCGGGCAGAAATATAAAGAAGCAACTCTCTGCCCCGGTCTCCTGCTCCGCACGCATGCAGTCCCAGAGAGGCTCGATCCACTCGCCGCACAGAATCCGGAATATCATCATGAACGAGTGGAAGAAGTCGTTGAAGTTCCACCTTCATTGGTTGACGAGTCAGGGGTATCGGTTAATAGAGTAAGAGAAAAACATCTAGTAAGGATAATAACAGAACATGCGCTGGATGTTTGATAGTCACACAAAAAAGGATAGAAAATATCTAACTACATATTTCAAAAGCATACCTATTGATAAAGAAAAGAAAAGAAAGTCACTGATTAATCGTATGCAGTAAGTTTACTTTTATCTTATGAACTTATTTCTATGAAAAATGACGTCATGCTAAAATTGGTGGTGGTCATACCTGGGCACAGGATCTGGGTCGAATTTGTCCGGCGTATAAGACTTGGAGAATAGCTGCATACCGATCACAGCAAATATGTATATAACTATCACTAACACGAACGTCAAATTACCAAGAGCACCGATTGTTGATATTATAATACTCAATAACACTTTCATTGTAGTCCACGATTGAGCTAACTTTAACACTCGTAACTAGAACAAACATTTAAAGAAATTAGAATAGGATAAAAATTAATTTAAAACGGAGTTACAAAATAGAAGAAGAAAGTTTCCATCTTAGTAAAGGCCGCTAAACCACTCGCGGATTCGCGGTGGCTTAGCGGTCAGAGCGTCTGGTGTATCTAACCAGGAGACGCAGGTTCGAATCCTGCCCGCGATTGAACTTTTCCTTTACTAAAATAACTTTATAATCTTAGCATGGAAAATGCAAAAAAAAATCACAAAAAGATAATAAGGGAATCCCTTAAGAGTCCAGCGGACCGAATTTCTCTTACAAACGTAATACCGAAATAAATCGTAATTCAAACACAATTTAGTCAAATTCTGTTATTATTCGGATTCCGATGCCGTTAATCAAGGTTCCTACTCTACCATTTCGTCCAAAATACTTCACTGAAAATAAATGTAAGCGAATGAAATTTTTGATAAATTTACCAAGTTTGGAACTATTTTCCGGTCTTTTATTTCCAGTGAAGTAGTAATAGACGAATTAATACGATAGAAACCTAGATTCACGGTATCCAAATCCGAATAATAACATAATTTGATAGAATATTGTTAGGATTACGATTTATTTTGGTTTTTCGTTATTGTGGGCAATTCAAGCTCCGCCGGACCCTTAACAGTGGAAATGTAATGAGATGTGTGTAAATTATAATCATCAATATCTATTTAGAATTCTATCTTATAAACTTTGAAGTCTAAGAATTTGATTACATTCTCCTTCGTTAGATTTACATGTTTAATTAAAACTTACCAAACGAAGACCTCGTAAAACAGATAGGCCATCGACGAGCTCAAATATTAGATCTAGAAGGCTTGCTGACACTATAATTAGGTCAAATATGTTCCAGCCGCACGCGAAGAAGTCTTTGCTCATTGCCATCACTTTCATTATACATTCTAATGTAAATATTGACGTGAACACCTGGAATATACCGATTTTGATATACGTTTGTTTAAGTAAACTTCATTACATCAGAATTATTGAAAGGCTAAGAAATTTCTGTGACATTTCATATTTAGATTCATAGCGGGAACCTAAAAATATCGCTTTCTTAGCTATGTACATGTAATATTTAAAAAAATTCAAAAGTTATGCAGAAAATCAAAATTGATAGGTAACTTATTACGAAGACTTCGATTTACAAAAAGTTATTAGATGACTTTCCACGACTGACCATCGGGGATAATCGACATAAATTGGTGGTTTAGTTCCACATAAAACCGCAAATAATGGCAGTTGGGGCCATCAAACAAACGCCACTTTAGTGGCAATATACTAGTGCTTTCGTGGAAATGGTACTGTTAAAAAACGTATGACCATAGTCTCAGTACTTGAAAGGACATGAATATTTTGCTATTGGAATTTAGGTATTTACTTCTAGGATAGAATATTTTAAGTATTTTGATTACCTTATTTCCTATATCTAAGGCCGATCTAACATTCTCACTCATCCCGTGATGCTCTAGCGCGAGGAAAAGGGTATTGAGAACAATGCAAGTTGTTATGAACAACTCAAATAAGGGATCCTTCACGATCCCATACAAGCAGTTCTGGAACTGAAGCCAACCTTCATAGTCTATGCAGCAAGTGACGCAACACTCACAGTTCCTGTCCACGAGCTCATCTGCCGGGAAATTGAAACCAATTAACAAAATATCCAAACATTAACAACAACAATAAATACACAAAATACGTCACAAACAAAAGAAACAAAGAATTGAAGGAATAGATCAATTAAAATAAGCGAAGCAAAGCTGAGAAGAATGCAAAGCTTTCGTTTTACTAAAGTAATCTATCACTTATTAAACAACTCATCATGCATCGAAAGCGAAGTCAGGACTAAGAAAAATGCAGGAAAATTGCATTAAATTGCAAGGAAAACTAGCATGGTAGTACGAAAAATTTTGATATGCCAATTATGTGTACAAACGGTGCAGTTACCGGTACAGTGGTTAAACTGAAAGTTCGACAAAACACTGATATGAATTTTGATGTTTCCAAATACGAATCGCATAAAAGTTATGCACAAGTGTTTTGAAGTATTTGTTCAAGTTATTTTATGTAATGGACAGACTTGAATGCGATTCTTGAGCTATGACAAGACGACAGCTAGTCAATCGCAGTCACCCTGCAGTCTTCCTGTGGGGACAGGGGTGGACTGGGGGGTAGAAGCGTTTGCGTCTGTGTTTACTAACCTGTGAAGTAAGTGCAATTTTGCTCGTAATTGCCCATATGAGTTTTGTGCGTGGCTGCCAATAAACTGAGCTCATTAATTTTCGTCGTCTCCGCTTGCGGGAGGTCGGGCGCGCGCTTGTATGGCCAGTCCGCCCCTGACGATATTAATGAGGGTAGAAGCGAGATTGCATCCGTGTCGTATTAAAATGCTCAATGAAGTGTTCTTCATTGAGAAGTGAAGCTACTGGTGAATGTTACCAGCCATTGGAAACAACTATTCTATCTTTTATACTTTTAATTTTGAATTGTCTTGATAGAATAGCAATTTCTATGACAAATTATTTAGCAGTACCTAAAACTGTTTGCGTAATGTAATATTTTGCAGTATCTACAACGTTGGTAGCTTTATCAACCTTAAGAAAAACAATAAATACGAAGTATTAGAGGATTTCTTTATTCGTAAAGCTACCAAAGAATAATGACGTGAAACCATTTGATATGGTAATTTAATGTATTTATTGGTTTGTACTCGTAGGTATTGTTCCAAATCAAATAGTCCACGTATTCAAGGATTGTTCAAAAATCAAAATGGAACCTTACATAATGCTTCTGAAATCCAAAGAAAATATCATCTGTTGCAAATGCGAGTTGAAACAGAGTGAATAGTTAGAATTTTTAGAAGAAAAAGTACTTAAACACAAACTACCTAATAATTTTGTAATTAAAATTAACCTGTACAACGTAATTCCAATTTAGAAAAGTAGAAAATTGCATAGAACGCAAGCACTTAGTTTGACAGATGTTTTAAGAAATGAGCTCCCAAAGGGTCTTAATTTTGACAAGGGATATTGAATACCATGCAAAATTATAGCCAATAAACTTACGACCGTCGTCTAAATCTACAAAATTAATTTTGCAAGTTCGTTATTTTCAATAATTGTACTGAACCCCTATAAAATGCATTCGTTGTCGTAGTATTGTTAGCCCTTCGTGTTTGCAAAGCGTTCATTCTGATACATAGTGGCAGCATCGTTTAGTTTCAGTGTTATTTGTCTCGTGCTTTTCAGTGTTGAAGCCGTGCCAATAAATTGGATTAGGTTGTGTAGTGCCATCAAATAGGTAATCTACATTACCTTTCAATTCCTCAAACATCCCAAATATTTTATTCTTAAATGTTTCAGTTTGTTTAAATTTGACGGCATTACTCAACCCGAAAAACTGTAGGAAGATGAAAACTGTGCTAAAGTGTGAAAAAGAATTTACCTAGCACCACGATCTGATTGAGGTAGTCAGGGTTCAGTGGATACTTGTCCTGAATGCTTTTCTCAGGTTTTTTTGGTTTCACTTTTGCCGCTGGTTTTTCGCTTTTTATTGGATTTTTGTATTTTATCTCTTGCGTTTTCTTCTCTTGCGTAACCTGTAATTAGGGATGTCTTTGGAAAGTGGTATTTTACAAAATTATAATGACGTAACGATACTATTATAACGCTTTCTTTAAGATAAATTACTTGTACTTGCTATCATACCTGTTGAATCTGGGGCATGGGCATTGGCATCGGTGTAGGCAACGGCGTGGGCATTGGTGTTGGCATTTGCATCGGCATTGGCATCGGCATAGGCATCTGCACGGACATCGGCGTCGGCATCTGCATGGGCATCGGCGTGGGCATCTGCATGGGCATCGGCATTGGTGTCTGTATGGGCATCGGCATCGGCATCGGCGTAGGTGGGTGGTTTGGTGGTGGTGGCAGCTGCGGTATCAGCAAGTGTCTCCTCGGGTGCGGGTGTGGTGCCTGGTCGTCTGATGTATGCTCGCCGTCGTCGTGGTCGTCCACCACTCCTGAATCGTCTAGAGATGACTCCCTGTTGTTGCTGTGATCACTTAGTTGTCGACCTGCTGCACTTAGTGCTCCTCGACCTGGGACATAATGAAATAGTACAAAGTAGAAATAGTTTGAGATAGTCAAGTAGATGATCACAATATCAAAAAGATTTTTCGAATATGGTTTTCCGGAACTGGTTTTGTTGATAAAGTAATAAAGGTATAAAAGAAGACTAGAAAGTGCTTCCAAACGTTTTCTACCTATATACATACTCGTATAGCCAGATTAATATCTACCGAAACTATACGCGAAGCGTATTCATTGATTAAAGGTTGGTCCTTCACATTCTGTTTTTGCATTCTAGGTATATATATATATATATCTATAAATTATCTACGATCGTCACCTTTAGCTTTCATAATGTTAGTTTGAATAAAAAAATGTTTTAATCTGCTGTCTAGAATTCATTCCTGTCGAGGAGAATTTGTAGAAACATTTTATCAGAATATATTTATTATTGACGGTGAATCAATCTTCAGTTAACCCATTCATTGCCGCCCTAGAAATTTAGTACATTACCGCCATACTAACCTAGAAAAGTAAGCACTTTACCCCATGCCGCACAACATTTACAAACATTTTTTTTAATGTCTTTTGGCGAGATATTTAAGTTTGAAATCGAGGCGCCGATGTGCGGCTTCGGCATTTGAATAAAGATATTTTGGACGCCGGTGGGTGGCCTCAGCATTGAATGGGTTAAAGTATCTTAAAGTATCGTAAATGGCACAGCCTTTGTACCTATAATAAACACACCTACACGTGTTGTGCCTGTGTATTGTAGGCTATTAATCAGCAAAACACATAAAGGGGTCCTTAAATTTGTTATTGAGCTAGGGCTGTTTCTGTTGACTCTATTGATCTTTAGAGATCCCGCTCAAATACAGGGGTTTCAACTCCCGGACAATCTCCGAGATCCTGTTGCCAATTTTTTTTAAATAAATTATAATACTCAAATATCTAGTTCAAGTTTACTATTGTATCTTTGTTTTAGTTCAAACTAAACAAAAAATATTTTCTTTATGTACGAGTACGAGTATATATGTAAAACAAAGCTATGACGGCCAATCTAAATCTCCTATACATTTGTAAATACATCGTTGTATGTAAAGTAAAATGATGTTGCACCTAATGCATTGTCTGGGTGTAGGGTGTGCGGAGGCGGCGGGGGCTGCGGCGCGGGGAGTGGCGGGGGGGACGCGCTCGGAGTCACAGACCGCGAGCGTGACCGCGACCGGGACCGCCGGCTGACGTCGCTGCAACAACAAGCATAAGTTTTTATAGCTGTGGGAGACAGTTGTCTGAGAAAAAAAGTTCGCAGCTCTGAAAGTACCTAAAGAAAGAAAAAGATTTATTTATTAAAATATGAAATTTCATTTGATCACAATTTTCATTTCAGTACCAAATATTTACGAAGAAGTAGTTACGAGTACATAGTAAAACCATGCAAAGCGCTCTCTACCAAAAACTGTATTTTATGATCTTGCAACATTAATATTTCTTAATATTAGGTCATTCTACATAAATATTTCTTAAATTAAACTAAATTTCCTATCGGCAAAGTTATTTAAATATTACAAGCGATAGACGGGACATTATGAAGAAAATCGTTACCCTACAAGATACCTTTGTTTTCCTTTATATATCTTTGCATCTGCCTCATCATATCTGCACCACCCTATGGTTGACTGGTAAAGAATGCCTAAGGCATTAAGTCCGCCAATGTATTATTTAAGATGCATGAAGTTTAAATAAATCAATCAATAAAATACCTACTAATTACCTATAGGTAACAAATCCCTCTGTTTAAGGGTCCGGCGGAGCTTGATTTGTTCACAAAAACGTAATACCGAAATAAATCGTAATCCAGACAATATTCTATCAAATTATGTTATTATTCGGATTTGGATATCGTTAATCTAGGTTCCTACGGTACTATTTCGTCTACTACTACCTACTTCACTGGAAATAAAGGACCGGAAAATCGTTCCAAACTTGGTAAAGTTATCAAAAATTGCATTCGTTTACATTTATTTCCAGTGAAGTATTTTGGACGAAATGGTAGAGTAGGAACCTAAATTAACGGTATCGGAACCCGAATAATAACAGAATTTGATTAAATTGTGTTTGAGTTACGATTTATTTCGGTATTACCTACGTTTGTTGGAGAAATTCAGTCCGCCGGACTCTTAATGTTATGCGTCAGCCTGACAAAGAAAAAAAATCAAATCAAAGTGTTTGTATGAAAATGATCCCAATTTCCTCTGTATATAACCCTTTTAAATTTTCCCTACTAACCCTTTGAGTACATGTATAGATACAGTTTTGGAACCCATCGATACCATGTGAACCCCATACGTGGTAGCATGTTCAAAAATTTATAGCCTCTCAAGTTTAGCCGTTAATAGATGCAAGCCTTAACGTGGCTACCGCTCGCTATGGTAAGTGGTCCCGTCGCAAACAGCATTATCATGTAAATTCACGTGTTGACGGCGAGTTTTCCGGAATTGGGTCAGGTGAGTGTGGCTTTCAAACGGAAATATGTATCGTGGATTGCGGGAACTACATTTGTCGTCGGCCTTTCTAAATTAATAGTGCGTTTTATTGTAGTAATAGTAGTCGGAAAATTGTTTAAGTAGGTACTTGAAGTGGAGAAGGGAATAGAGGACAGAAATCCGATTGTCAGGCTTACCTAAATCATATTTTTTTCTGTTAATTCATCATCACGATCTTCTTGCCGCTGTCCCAATTTATTTGGGGTAGGTGCATGTCCTTTCTTTCCATTCATGCTTGTTAGCCGTCATCTCATCGTTAGCCGGCTGATATGATGGGAATAGGAGTACCCTTTGCCATCATATCCGCCATAAAACAATCTATCCATCTTTTTTCTATTAATATTAATTATCTATTCAATTCTTTACATTATCATATTCAAGAATAGAACTACTTTCAAATCTAACTTCCTAGTAGTCAATTGTGTTTAATCGATTTGCTCATTTCATTTGTTTGTCACTCTCCATTGTTTTATAATTCCCTAATGTAACCCACCCAAGACAAGATTCGTACTCAATAGTTTCAATATATATGTACCTATATAGCTTAGCAACATTCAATAGGATTCTAAACCCAACCGTATTCTTCAGTAATATTACAATAAAAGAAATTATAATCATATTTTGCGTTTCTCTAGTAGATTTGAGTTACCGATTCCTAATATTGCATCTGACAAAACAATGGTAACGTCGAAATTGAATCCGACTGTGAGCTATATATATTTTTGTTGTTGAAGATTTGCGAAACATATTTATTTAAAAATACATTTAAGTCGTAGGTAATCTATCTAGTCTAAAATATTGAGCTTGTCTATCAATCCCTTCGTTTGAAGTCGTTTGATGTTCACGGAGTGAATAGCCAGACAGACAAAGCTTGTTAGAATAGCTCCGACGAAATGAGATTTTTCATTATAGCCTCAGGGCTTGCAACCTGCTACGAATCGGGAATCGTTAGGATTTTATCGAATTACGCTTCATAATTGAACAACTGTGGATCAATCGCGATAACGATTTTATAGCCAAATTTCACAAGCGAAGCAATATCTTTGAGTCTCTATTTTTATATCATGAATAGAAAATATTTTTGTCATTTGTAATTTTTATTCAAATAAAAATTAGCCATGCTTCGTCACGAATGGGCCTCACAGAAAACCGGCGTTAAACAACGCTGACGTTGTGTTCGCCGAGTTAGTGAAGTTACCGGAGGCCCAATCCCCTTTTAAAAGGTCGGCAACGCACTCATGACTCCTCTGGTGTTGCGGGTGTCCATGGGCGGCGGTAATCGCTTACCATCAGGCGATCCGTCTGCTCGTTTGCCCTCCTATACCATAAAAAAAAAATAACTTAGATTCTTATTAGCTCTTTATAGAGTTGTTTGGGGTACGTTTTGAGAAAGACCAATTCGTTGTGTTTAAAGGATTGGTGACCGATGCTGTAGAATTGGCGTAAAAGACACAACATTTAAATTTTTAATTAATCTACGACGAGATTCATACTGTATAACGCACTAGGGACCACGGCGGCTAAAAGACTTTGTGTTTGAATTTTATAAATGTTATGAAATATAAAAAATAAAGCCGATAATAAAGATATAGGAAAAATAACAATATGCGAACAATAAATAATAATACAATACAGAAATATGTCAAGTTAAAGTAATGTCCGAGTGCTACAATTTACAAGTCATCCATAGAGTATAAACACTTTTTCAGTAGAAATCAATTCCTCTGGAGTCAAACTCATTGGAAATGTTATAATGCTAATATCATATTATTACTTAGACTACTTTTTTAGACAATTAGATTAGTCCTCGAAAACCACCAATGGGCTAAGGAATACAGCAGAAAACTACTAAGGAGCTTTATATTTATACTAGCTTTTTGCCCGCGACTTCGTCCGCGTGGAATAGTTACTTTGTTCCATATGAACTTTCATCCCCTATTTTATCCCCTTGGGGGTAGAATTTATCAAAATCCTTTCTTAGCCGATGCCTACGTCGTAACACCTACCTGCATGCCAAATTTCAGTCCGATCCCTCCAGTGGTTTGGGCTGTGCGTTGATAGATCACTATGTCAGTCAGTCAGTCAGTCACCTTTGAGTTTTATATATTTAATATATAGAGAGATTGCAAGCATTTCTAAGTTTCTTCTTTTCCAAGTTTTGGTAATTGGCATAGCAAACTGGCTTTATGAATTTTATATATCGGGATCAAACGTCGCTACCAAGTCGGGCATTCCCCTTTCATAAGAAGAACATCAGCTTAGTTTCACAAAGCATGTGCCAATGAAATACGGGGATGCATTTCAGCTGACTTATCTCTGAGCTTTCGGAGTAAACTCGTTTTCTAAGTTTGTCTAGGAAAGCTTGCTTATTTGATTCCGTCGTACACCTATCTCAAGTCTCCGTAAACAATCGCGTCTCTGATTTCAGTGTAATCACGAGTGTTTATGATTTGTGGGTGGATTTTGAGTGTGTTTCATCCACTGTGGCCGTTATTGCGAATTATGGTTTCGCGATACTTATATTTTATAGTTGTTCAAACAACAGTTCTGTTGGTTATTATTGTGTCGGTAATTTATTATTTCGATTATTGCGTAGAGGTAATATTGATAGATGTATCTATATGGTCAAATAAAAACTAGATATATTCTACATTTTTAGAGAATTAGGGGGGTAAATAAAGTGAAAGATAATTCTTTTCTCAAAATCTTCATTTTGATGTATGACAAATAGAGTAAGGTTCCATTTTGCCTCTACTGTTGTCTATGTTAGTTATTAACTGCTCATAAACGTCTGTGCGATTTTCGATCCATGTATATAAACTATTTAACTTTTAGCAACTGTTTTACTGGTGGTTTAATGTAACTTTTAATATAACTTGTGAGAGCTTGTTATTAGCAATATCTATAATTGTAGACTTGTCTATAAGATTGATTATATTGTAAGCTTTCCTATAAGAAATAAAATAAAATTAAAAATTACAATAATTTTCCTTCCTTTTCCCGATAAATATGTTTGCAGGTCTGATCTTCAAAAAATCAACATTCGGAGCACAAGGGTTTACATATAACTTCATCCATTTTATCAATACTAATATCTTCCAATCTAACGAGAGGGATTGATTTTTAAATCATTCACCGAGAATACCATAGCTTATTTCACTAGCAAAACGAAAATTCGTTCCATTCTATTGTTATAAAGCAGATATTTATTTATGCGGCACTGTCCCGTGGTTGCTTCAGATAATAATTTCTCGCTCGTTTTAATTCCCAGCTTAACTCCATGATAATCCAGCCGGTGGAATCTTGTTAGCCGGCTCTTGGCTCTTTGACTGCATTCCTTTGTTTGTCACTTTATTTTCCTTGTGTAATTACACTGTAGTATACACGAGATTTGTAATTAGTTTTGTGACAGGCTTGTAGATGCAGAAATAATTCTATGCTAGTCGCAGAGCTGAGAATGACGAGTTTAGCTGAGTGCTATGTTACGGCTTTATTTAGTACTGTCTGTTCTAAGTATTTGATTTATACTAATTAGATGTTCACTGACTCTAATTGCTATTCATACATACTTAAAAAAAAAGACGATTCCCAATTCAATTCGACCGTATTTTTTCGTGTCTAATGTTTCCGATAAGTAGATATCATTGGGAATCGTGAACAGATTTCGATGTTTCTTTTTTTGTCCGATAGGCCATAACTTCCTTGTTGGTTTTATATTTTGGTGACTATCAGTTTTGAATAGATAGACACTAAATTTATTGAAACGATTGAGTAGGATTTTTTTCTAAAAAGTTATATAATAGTAAAAATTGGTAATGTTTCCGATTTATTAATTGGTCCGTTAACATAAGGTTACTTTTAAATATCCGATGGAGCATTTCAAAATTTTGCATCCATAAAAAAACATCAATCAGCCGTAACACTTTGAAAAAAGTTTCCATCAGCCATGAGAATGAAGTACGCGGAACAATTTCGCATACACCGAGTGCCGCAAAACGCTGAATCTCGTTTAAAAGCGAGCTCAATATCAAAGCGAATGCATCAGCGATATACTTCAGTTTGCAGCTGACGTTCCAACGGCTATATCGTAATATCTGCTATAGCATGTATAAATGTAGTTGCGTTCAGATACCGCGTGCTGGCGACAGCCTCTCGACCACTTTCAACAATCAAGAGTGGATAGTATCGACGATGTCACGCCCGATTCGCATTATCGGCAATTTTGAATTTGAATATGGAATGATTTGTTTTTTGTGTCATTTTAATGAATGAATGAGTTTCTTTAAATCTTTGCATTCTAAGGATCAGTGATGTGCTTGTGGATTAGAGGAAAACAAAACTAATGGGTCTCGACCGTAGCATACCATCACGCCTGTATTCTCCGAAGGGTTAGGTGTACTAATGTATATCCATAGTTCACTAGTATTTTTTAGGTTCCGTGTAATAGGAGGCGAGCCTATTGCCATTAACAACAAATCCAAAGTCCAAACTATTTCTGAAATTCATATAAAAACATCAGGTGAACTGGCGATCAAGCGTAAGCCTATCACGAATAAAAAAACCAACACTTTGCTCAACCTGAGTGGTGGTGTACATTATCTAGTACTCCTCTGCCTTACCCTTCGAGGAATACAGGCATGATGGTATAGATACAATTAGAAGTGACACCTATCGATCGATTCATTCACCAAAGTTACCAAATCGTATTTGGTGAGGTAGTTGTAATTGCTTTTTGTTCAAAGGGATTAGGTGTTAGGTGTAATATGAACAAGCATAGACAATAATTGTTCTCGCTTTTCGTACTAATAGCTGTTATTTTAATGAAATAAATTAGTACAAAAGAAAAACCGTCATTAAGGTTTTACTCAATTAACATTTTATGTTTCTACCACATTAGGTGCAAAGCAAATTAAATCTTAAAAACACTAGTACCTATATATTTTTTGTACATTTTGTGGGAAACGCAAGTAAGATGGTAATTGCTTAATTTGATAATAAAAACTCGTTAAAAATATACGAAGAAGGTTAAGAAATAATTGCTGTTGTTTCATTAAATAAGTTTTAATAATTAGGAAATTGAAATCGATACCATCATTATCCTTTGTTTGTTACAATTTTACACCTAAACTGCTTAACAGATCTTAATAAAAATTGGAAAGTGTATAGATGGCATCCTGAAAAATAGTAAATATTCCATTATCAGGACATAAATTGGAAACATATGCGAATATCACTGATACCATTATACCATGTCGTGTAGCATCAAATCCTCTTACTTCTTTCTCGCAATATTTCTGAACGTCCCTTTTATGCCACGTTCGTCTAGAAATGTGAGTATTTCAAACAAAATATGCAGTTTAAAGTTTTATTTAAGTTTGGAATAACCTCTTGCGAGTGTTGGCGTTCTGACTCTAGGGAGCTATTTCACAGAATAACATTGTACTTATAAAATATTGCTGTAGCATCAGGTAGGTACTTTACTTAAGTTTTGTAATCTGTTGCATTTGCTCTAATATTCTATTATTTTACATTTCATCTTGTTATATTTTAGACACGATAAAATCATGAAAAGGAACAACACTACTCGTACAAGCTTCCACACTTTTATTTAAACCTGAGATGTTGAATAGGGACTTCCTGAGACGAAAAGTAACCTATGTCCTTCCTTAGGATGCAATCTATCTCTTCTTTTGGTCGCTACAGAAAATGCGTGCGCGTAGCGGAATATTGGGCCAATCTAGTTTAATATTTTTAATGATTTCTTTCCTTGGCTCTTCTCTTTCCATTTGCTGTTGATTCGATAAGAAGAAGATCTGTCTCGTTGCCAAATTTTAACGAAATCTATTCTGCGATTTAGATGTGAAAAGACAGATAAACAGACAGAGTTACTTTCGCATCTTTAATACTCAATACTTTATTACTTTGTTGCATTCCATAATATGTACAGATCTGTGGCTTAAAATTAAGAATCAATTATGGACCCTGTCAGGCACAGCAATGTTTATACAGTTTAGTAGCAATATTAGTATGGAAGTAGGTATAGATGTGCTATATTATATAAAAAGGACACCTTCCCATAGTCTTTATCTAGCCTATATTCGGTCTCTGCTGATCGCTAATTTCGTGAGAACAAAATTGCTAGATCCCAAAAGTTCTAGAACATTTTTTTATGTATTATCAAAGTTTTACCAATTTCAAATTATTTTCATTTTCACAAACCACATGAGAAACATTCTAAGTCCATTGTAAAGCTGTTTCTATCGAAATCATTTGGCAGCAGAATTTAACTCCAGAAAAAATGTTATCAAACCTTTCGAGAGCTATTGAAATCGAACCAAATTGGCAAATTGGAATTTCGAACAAAGAGCTAGATTTTTCTTTGTTCCTGGAAATGTTTTTATGAAAACATACAAACATTTTGAGAGTTATTGAACCGTTATTTGCTAGCAGCTAGTGCTGATATTTAATGTTTAGAATGATAAGCTTTGTTCATGCTTAAATCCCAGTAGGCCCTGATATACTGTCTTAAACAGTACCTACCTACTGAAATTTGGCTTCACTTACTACGATACATATTTAAGAAAGTACCCTAGGGTTAAATCGATAAAAAGTACCCTAAATGTTAACACCCAATTTCATAAAAATCCGTCAAGAAGATCTTGAGTTATAAGCGGACATACAAACTGACAACAATAAAAAAAAAAACATTAATTCGGTTTCAGTATCGTTCAATTAGTCTCCTCCACTTAAATATCTGTAGAAAATAAAAAGACAAGTCTGCCAAAAAGTCGTGTCTATGTCTGCAGACTTAAATGTACCTAAGATTTGGATAAAATGGAAGTGACACAGACAGTAATTTCATTTTATACTTACTCCGCTACAGCAGCGACCGCGGCCGCGTGATGTATCGCGCTGCGGCCTCGTTTGCGTCTCCTCGTGCGTTTTCGCGAGTAGGAGGCCAATAGCAGGCCTTTGCGCGCGTCGATGCGCTTGCGCGAGTCCTTGGCGAGAGTCCGCACCGCCAGCGATGTGGGGTCGAAACTGAATGTGGAGTCGTCGCGGTGCTCGTTTAAATCTTTCTTCCTTTCCTGTATAGTAAAGTATACGTATAAGACAATCAGTAATGATCAAAATATACAAAAATGAGAATAGTAATTGCCTCACTGCTCCGCTAGAGGACCGCGCGTAGTTCGATTTTCAGGTCAAATAAAGTTTTATTGGGTTTTATTTTTCTACGAAAGTACCTTATTGTTGTTAGTTGTAAATTTAATCCTACCATAATGTTGACTTACTTGGGTTATTCATTGTACCTAAGTAGTACCTCTACCTGGTGCGGTGGTAGGTAGGTAGGCTTTGGACTTTTCGAAGTCATGTTCAAGTTCAAATGTTTTTATTTTAAACAAGGTTTTTTGAACGTTTATGAAACGTTATTGAGTCTAGTTGCTCAGTCCCAAAAAAATTATCTTATGGGGAAGAATCCGACACGAAGTTCCATTTAAAAATAAACATGTGCGTAGTAATAGTTAATCACGTGCTAAAGCAGTGATCCGCATAACTCTGAATACCAAACTTCACGAGGCACTTCATGTCGCCAAAGACAGGCACAGGTGGCGTACCATTGTCAATATCGATATTCTGCAGGAAATTTGCATGCCTGAGAGATTCTATCGAGAGCGTGTGAAGTCTGCCAACCCGCACTAGGCCGGAGTGATGGACTATAGCCTAATCCCTTTCATCTATACTAATATTATAAAGCTGAAGAGTTAGTTTGTTTGGACGCGCTAATCTCAGGAACTACTAGTTGGAATTGAAAAAATCTTTTTGTGTTGGATAGTCCATTTATCGAGGAAGGTTTTTAGCTATATAACATCACGCTACGACCAATAGGAGCAGAGCAGCGTGTGTGAAAGCGCGGGCGGGTCGCTAGTTCTTCAATATAACTGAGTGATGATAATGTACATACTTCTTGCGTGATCTGCGACTCCTCTTCATAGCTGAGTGCGACGACGGCAAGCATCAGGTTGATGAGGTAAAACGAGCCGAAGAACACCACCACCGTGAAGAATGACACCGACATCGGACCGCATGATGACAGCACCTGAGATAGGAATACAGACGAGACAATTTAATACAGAAAAACTTACATAATGTCGTAGTTGAATTGCATAATTCGTTGTTTTAAGAACACTGGCCCCCGAAATAACAACGCTTGTTTGAAGTTATCCGCAAGTGGTTTTGCCGTCTTATATGTATACTAATATTATAAAGCTGAAGAGTTTGTTTGTTTTTTTGAACCCGCTAATCTCAGGAAATACTGGTTGGAATTGAAAAATTCTTTCAGAGGCTCGGAGTCCGGATTTGTGCCCGATTAATGACAATAGGCTTGCCCCCTATTATATCGGACCTAAACATTCTTAAACTGCCTCGTTAGTCTAGAGGTCCTGGGTTCGATCCCCAGGTCGAGCAAAGAGTTTTCATGGAAGTCTCAATAGCAGCTCAGAGATTGGACTCGTGCCCGGGTAATGGCAATAGGCTCGTCCCCTGTTATGTACATGGGACTTAATTATACCAGGGAACTGTGGGTGTACATTAGTACACCTCTGTCTAACCCTTCGGGCAATACAGGCGTGACAGTATGTTATGTTAAGAACACTTAATTAAGAAATTTGACTAACTTAAGACACGCGTCGTTATTTTGGGGGTACTATAATCGCTTGCTGCTTTTCCTATAGCTTTTTATCTGTTTTTCATAATTGCTGAACATGGGAATTGTATGAACGTTTTGCACTTGTAAAACAGCATGAATCGTCGTCAGATTGTAAATTTTTGTGACATCTTTCACTTACATATTTTTCATTCCGTAAATAATGCATTTTTTGTATGAAATTGCTGATACATTATTCTGTAGGTTGTGTGGTTAAGGCACAGATTGACAGTGAAGCTAACGCCGGAAAATTATTCATATACCAAAGAATTTTTTTTATTGCTCCCAACCCAACGACGTCTAAACCCGATACGTCAGTCAGATTTTTTGCAGCTCCGGTCCGGCCAAATGTAGACGGTTTTATGTAAATAGTGTTGTCACCACTATTTCCGGTTGTTGGTAAAACGGATGGCCCAAAAACTAGGGCTGGAAACTACCGTGTCGTAAGCTAAAAGTGTTTTTATTAGTTTGTTCAATCTAAACTTCGATCTTTATGACAGACAAAAAATAACCCGACCTGGAATCGAAACCTGGACTTCACGCTCAATTGCTCTTGCGACAGTTTGTTGTTCAGTAAACCTCTGGAGAGCCCTTTAGGAATACAGCGTGTTGGTATTACTATGGGGTAGCTTTTACTTAAAAACGGGAGACAAGATTAGCATTCGCAATATCATATCCTTATCCTTATCCTAACTTTCACGTTTATAGTACTAATATTATAAACGTGAAAGTTTGTGAGTATGGATGTCTGGATGTTTGTTATTCTTTCACGCCGGAACGGCTGAACGTATCTAGATAAAATTTGGCACATAGATAGATTATAGCCTGGAATAACACATAGGCTACTTTTTTACAGAAACTAGTGGTATATAAATTTAGAAATATTCGTTTCCTGCATCATTTGTCTACCGGTTCTATGCGCAACTTCTGTGTTATAAGTCCGGGATTCGATTCCCAGGTTCAGCAAAGTGATATTGGGTTTTTCTATGAAATTCTCGGTAACATCTCGGAGTTTGAATTTGTGCCCAGTTAATGACAATAGGCATAGCTCCTATTATGTGGGACGTAAACATACCAGTGGAGTGTGGGTGTGCACTGTGGGTATATTATCAGTAGGACAATCACCCCGATGTCTAGCCCATCTAGGGCTATATGCGGCAATCCCCTGCCTGTTGTTACTGAAAAGACTTGTGGGGGTTTCTGGGGCTGCGGACACACAGAGTGGACGAGCACGACGGGGACACGTAGTGATCACGTGTCACCGTGTGAATTGCACAGAGATGGTTGAGGGAGTGCCTGAGACGGGCTTATAGGCGTGGAACAGGGAGGGTTTCCGGAAGAATAAACTTAGTTCCCGGATCCTCCCAATATTGTGCTGAAGATGGCCACCGGGGGGGTTTTAGTGCGGTAAGAATCCCACACACCCGGGCCTAACCCCCAGCAGCCTTTTGAAGGTTTCCTCCTCGCACAAAAAAAAAGGTACATTAGTATTAGTACACCTCTGTCTAACCCTTCGGGGAATACAGGCGTGATGGTTTGTTATATTATTTTCCCGGCACATCCACCACTATAGAGGGGCCATACGAATATTTGTAATTATTAATCGAAATCGATTTTCTCTCTACCGATTTTCCGGGCCCTGTATAAATTTACAATTAATGATTAAATTAACCCCGACGGGTGTCGCCGTTAAATGTTACTGAAATATTGATCTGTCTGATCTAGTTCACGAAGTTGACAGTAACTTGATTTGTAGTGGCATTAACTATTGAAACAGTATCCAATATCGCTAATTATTACTTTACGAGTAACTTGCACCTAGTCAGAATACTTACTGACTTAACACAGGAAGTTGATTTGCTACGTTGTTGTGTTAAGGAGTTTCTCCCATATATAAGCGCTCTGTAGGAGCGCTCCATAATAGGTACTTTGATTGTATTTTGTATATTAACGAAACGAAGTTTTTTTTCTATAAAACATTGCCCTACACTGATCGTGCACGCGACACTGCTAAGCTAGCTGTCCTGAGTTTGATTTCCAGGTCAAGTAAAGTATTTTTGTCTATGATATCCATAGTAATAGCTCGTAATGGAATACCAGCGTGATGATATGTAGGATGTATGTATCTACGTAAAATATTGACAATATTATAAGAACAAGTGCCAAAATACGAAATATCAAAAGTGCTTCGTCTTGCTTAGGGTAACGTGAACAATCCAGGAATGTAATAAGAGGACACTCCTCTTATTTATTTCTATACAATAACACAATACTTGACGTGATGCGTTTATTGCCATATATACATATATATGGCAATAAACGCATCACGTCAAGGTTACCAAATCATGAAGTAACAGGATCGCAAATTTTAAGTAATTGAAGCAGTTACGGCCTTTTATCAACTAGAAAAGATCTTCAAACGGCTCAACAGAGTTTCTTGAATCATAGCAAGAAATCATAAGGAATTTAATCAAACCAAGAATCTACTCTAATCAAATCAATCTATTTAATGAAATCAAGAACACTTTCAATTATGTTACCTTTCAAACAAAAAACTAAATCAAAATGTTCATCTGTTTGAGAGCTACGATGCTACAGACAGATATACTGTTTAACTTATATCTCTGTTTGCGTCGGAGGTTAATAAGAAATAAAACAAAAGATAATACTCAAAATAAAACGCCGCGATAAAACCGCCCGTTTTATCGCGCAAGACGATATGTTCCTACTTCAAGCATTGATTGACGTCCATCAGGGATGGGTTTTGCTTCAAAAGTTGTTACATGTTTGCTTTAACTTTGTCACTTAGATATGCAAACGAAGTTCCATTCGTCACGTAGACGATTGCTTGAGAGCAGCTGATGTCAAGATTAAAAAGATTAAACTCTTGAGCAAATATAACTTTATTTTATGTGTCTAATTTCTTTGGATCTGGAAGCCTTTGCTTAGGATATTATTCAGGACTGATCTAAATTGAAATTAAGCTTTAGCTGGAGACCGTTACCTACACAGGTTTTTATTTTAAGACGTCACCAAGTCACTCACAGTACCACGGTACCTTAATTAGCTAGTGTCTGGTGTACGTAACTTGGACGTAAATTGAAAGCTTCCGTGGGCGAATTATTATTTTTTATAATGTATAAATCTAAAATTAATTTAAATTGTGCGATGCTTGTTATTTGAGTAAGTTCATTTCTTGAACAAAAATCGGCGTCTGCATAATTAAAAAATAACTTGTAAATATTCAGTAATATTCTTCTAATATTATAAACGTGATAGTGTGTGAGGATGTATAGATATTTGTTACTCTATCACGCAAAAACTACTGTATCGATTCCAATGAAACTTTACAATAATATAGCATAAACATCAGAATAACACATAGGCTTTAATTTATAAAGTTATTGTGTTAATTAAGTTTTGTACGCGGGTAAAGTCGCGGGTGCGTCGCTAGTTAGTAAATATTTAACAGGCGATCATTCACGCATTTCGGATGCAACAACGCGATTCTCGCGTATCTCGCCTCGCGCATACTCGTATATCACCAGCAATATTCAGCGTTATTTAATGTTATTATCGTTGCATTTCACACTCACGCTATGCATTGAAAATGAGCAATAATATTTGGCAATAGCTTCGTGCATATTATGATGGTTGATGATTAGGCTTGTGGAGGGACGAGGAGTGTTGACCCTCACACCGAAGGGAGGAAACTCCGACCAGGCGGGTGTTTTGCCAGGCGGGCCTCGGCCCGACGGTTGATGTTGTTATGCAGCTATGCGTTGCAATCTTCACTTGCGCGATTCAGGACTTGTCCGTCTAGTTTCTATGTAGCGCAGTAGATGTCGCTACAGCATTAGGGTTGAACGCGTCATCGAAACCAGTTTATTTTGGACTTAATAAAATTAAAAGTTATGCTTTAATGCCCTCCAGTTCGAAAGGTAATCAGTAGGTATGTCAGTAAAGTTACGAGGCATTATCTTAAACTAAAGTGTCACGATGATAACGCGCTAGTGATAACGCGCTACTGGTATTATTGGCGTCTATGGGCTGCGGTTGGCGCTTATCGGATGATGGGCCGTCGCAAGTTTCTAATCTTATTACAATTTAAAAAAATAACCTTTTAGCGTCACACCATGTCCGATTTTCACAGAGAAAACAAAAGTTAACACACTAGAAGGTCTCTAGATAGCCATTCGTATAAACGTTTCTCCTTAACCCTTGTAGAAGATTGTTCAAAGTAAATTATTATTAGTGTAAGGGTCGTACCTGAACGTGCCGCGTTTGTAAGGTAAGCATGTGTTGTGTTTGCTTAGGCACATTCTAGCTACACATTAGCCGCCTGAAAATATAGAATACGTTTACTTCGAGATAGGAGGACTTCAATTATTATTACATAGTTGGGCTTCCATAGCAACAGATTTTTTTAAGGACATTTCAGGAAATTTCATGAAAAGACCTGCTTAAGAGATTTTATGTCAGCTTGTGAAGGGTATCTACTACCAACTCAAACCAACCTAGCGTGAGCTCAAATCTGAGAGGAGGCCTGTATACAATGACAAGAGTGAAGGATCTGAATACAATAGTGTTTTAAGAAAGAAAATACCGAAAAAGCCGCAGTTTATAAATTTGATACAAATTGCTATCAGTCACTTAGATTGTTCACTATCAATGTAGCCAACAGATGGTACCATGTTTCCGATATCCGAGATTTCTGAATTCAGCTTTGCGTGAATTCGAAATGGCTGCCACATGAGATGATTAATGGAAAAAGCTTTTACGATACAACGATATCTATCTGTCTAGTCAGAGTAGTTTTGTTTATAGTGATGGGATAGTAGTAGGCATGATTTTGGTGTCTTTTTTGCAAATTTATTGGAAAGCGAAATTTTTTAGTTTAATCGGAAAAAATACCTTTAAAAATCGATACACAGTGGGACGCAGGATCACTTCTCAGAATAAATACCTGCATTGATAATGTAATGGCATCTTTTCAAATTATATTATAATGTCCTTGGTAATAGTACTCACTTTAAAAACTATGCCGTGTAATGTTCCGGCGGAGCTTGAATTGCCCACAAAAACGTAATACCAAAATAAATCGTAATCCAAACACAATTTTATCAAATTTGGCATTATTCGGATTAGGATACCGTTAATCTAGGTAAACCTTATCAATTCGTCTACTACTACTTCCACTTCAGTGGAAATAAACGGCTGGAAATTCGTTCCAAACTTGGTAGAGTTGTCAAGAATTTAATTCGCTTACATTTTTTTCCAGTGAAGTATTTTAGACAAAATGGTAGAGTAGGAAACTAGACTGAAGGTATCTGAATCTAAGTATAACAGTTTCATTAAATTGTATTTAGTATGGAAAATTCGGTCCGGCTTCGGACTTCGGTTCGACTCGGTAATTATTTCCACGGTTAATTTTTATACAGTCAATATCCACACAATATCCGTGTGCTCAGCAGCTGTAGTTAAAGATGGGTTATACCCGGGGATATGTCATGCAAAATAACAAGATGGCCTCAAAAATGAACTTTGTGGTTAATGTTAAAGAGTAGATTTTTGATAACAGCCCTATGCATTAATTTTTATTGAGGAATTGCTCAATGCGGCTTTTTAACCCGCCTCACTGACTATACCAATATGATTCTCAATCCTTCTGACTTAGGTACCTACAAGGTACCGAAGGTAACTACTAATACGTTTCGTCATTACACTCTAATGACGTCAGCGAAATTTATCGTTAGAAAATGCTTACACACTGCCATCTGGAAAGCGGTTCTCGGAGAATTAATTAAGGGGTGCGCGGTAAACGACCTCTCACATTATGACCGACGCCGCCGCACTCACCGCGCTTACGGCGAGTTCATTTAGAGAGTCTGGGAGACCCTTTTTAATAAAATTCTGGACCTCAAAATTGTTGGAGCGTTTGAAAGGTATGTTAGATACATGCTTGATGAATGAATTGTTAATACTAAAATTTTATGAAATTAAATATTTTGACAATAAAATTTGTATCTACGCTATCCCACTTGGGATTACATTTTCAAAAATAAATTTTGGGTAGTTATATTTTTGTATAGGTTAGGTAGTACAGTTAAAGGTGAATCCAGACTATGTAACATTTTATTGTACATACATAACTTTGTTATATAACAAAATCGAATTATATTTATAACAAAATCGCCTGTCTAGTTTACGAGAAAGCCGGATATTAACAATGATATCAGCTTCGAGCTTAGTTCATAGATATTGTTAGGATATGATATCTTTGACAATTATATGACGAATTTGAATCAATGTATGTCGGTATATCAATCCGAAAGGGAATGTGGTTTTTATTTGGGTGTTTTTTTGGATTTTTTGGGTTTTTCGTAATCCATATGGATCTTCTGCCTGCTGGGGAGCCGGCAGGACTCATCCTGATTAAACTACATAGGTACCTGCTTTCTCCTGTACTAAAGTGACGTCCATGGGATTCGTGAAATTCGCCATTGTTCGCCACATCGTGGCATAATTGTGAAAATATCGTATCGTATTGTACAGTCAACAGCACATCAAGTTATCACGAACTGTCAAATTTCCCCAATGGAACTGAATGAACTCTATTAGTTGAAGATTGAAGAAATTTAACAGTTTTGGATACCATAATGATGTTGGCTGTTAACCATAAATAATTAATCAATAGTGGCCATTTTAGACCTCGAGACAATAAAAACGCGGCCTTACATAAACAAAAGTAAATAAAACTTACCATATTATACACGTTCTCCCAGTAATCGAGAGTGATCAGCTGGAAGGTGGTGAGCATGGACCACAGGAAGTTGTCGAAGTTGGTGTACCCGTGGTTGGGGTTGGGCCCCACGCACAGGCACGTGAACTGAAGGGGGCAGTGCCGGGCCCCCGTTAGGTTGCCGCAGATGATAGGCACCTCGTCCGCATTCACCATCCAGTTAGATGGCTCTTGAATCCATCTGGATATAAGAAAAAACACGATATACTATCAAGCTTGTATTCCCCGAAAGTTTAGGCAGATGTCTATTAATATACTTCTACAGTTTGCGGGAATATTTCGGTCCCATGTACCTACTAGGCACGAACCTATTGCCGTTAACTGGACATAAATCTAAACTCAGAGCTGCTTTTTTATGGGATAGGGGGACAAACGAGCAGACGGATCGCCTGATGGTAAGCGATTACCGCCGCCCATGGACAGCCGCAGCACCAGAGGAGTCACAAGTGCGTTGCCCGCCTTTTAAAAGGGGATTGGGCCTCCGGTAACCTCACTTACTCGCCAAAACATAACGATGCTATTGAGAATTTTATAGAAAAAACCCAAACCCAAAACCTATTGTAGCAGTCACGCTTACGACCATTGGATTAAGAGGTAGTTAAAAAAATAATGTGTATTTTTACCCACCATCACCACAGTACTCACTTTCCGTTATTCGTTCCTAATTATAATTTAAAGAATATCTACCATTCAGCAATTGGAAAAAGTTAAATATTAGAGCGAGCATATTCACGATTAAATGAAATTCATAAAGCATTTTCACAAAGTTATATTTACCTACATACTTCATGCAGAATAGTTGGTTTATTGAACTTTTCTCGGAACCGGGTTCAATGTAAAATAGTGCTCATAGTTTTAGGGTACCGTACGTAGATAATTCAACTTCACATTATTGTACTTGGGTTGCCTACGCGAGTGCGAAATACCTCGAATTTAATTTAGTTTCTTTTGGACACTTTTCACCGACCAAAGCTACGACAGTGCAAATCTTAGGCCAAGCGTTTGGTTAGATTATTAATTAAGTATAGTCCTACCAACATGCGAATATAAACTATTAAAAGACACTTTTGCACGGGCTTTTTAAATTATAAATTCCCGGTACTTTTTTGACAGACTACGGAATATAATACGGAACCAACAGCACGAATATGGCTTTCGATTGACGGATTTTTACAGCAATTGATTAAAGCAACATGGCGGAAAGATAACCATGTTCGTTAGACTGGAAATTACTTTCATGGTCGTAATTATCGCCGTAGATATTGTCCTGGGTTTCTTTGAACACGTTTTATGAAGAGTAAATGAGTTTCAACGTAATCAATTTATAAAGGTAGTTACTGAATTTTTATTTGAGGGGCTTTTTTATTTGTTTTAAGTTTTCCTGGAAATTGAAAATTAGGATTTTATTTACTCATAATGAAGAAAAGATGTAAAGATTTCTATTGAGGTGGTAAACTCCGCTTCTAAGGTCGTTTGGGGTGGTATGCCCCAGACGACGTCAGGTGGGGTGGTATTGCCAAATATTCAGCGACTAAACAATAATATACTAAAATGATTGTTTCTGGTTTGAAGGATAATGTAGCTAGTGAAACAATCATACTGCCTCATTAGTCTAGTGGTCCCAAGTGCGACAGCTACACTAGAGGTCCTGGGTTCGATCCCCAGGTCGAGCAAAGTGTTATTGGGGTTTTCTATGAAATTCTCATTAGCAGCTCGGAGTCTGGATTTGTGCCCGGTTAATGGCTATAGGCTCGCCCCCTATAACATGGGACTTAAACATACCGGCGAACTGTGGGTGTACATTAAGTACACCTCTGCCTAACCCTTCGGGGAATACGGGCGTGATGGTATGTATGAAACAATCATATTATGAGAATTAAAAACGGAGGTCTTATTCAGACAACATTATCCTAATACTACTCGTACTGCCAACATACAGGCTGCAGTTTCCATTCGGTAGAAGGTTTGCCTATTTGTCATGGTGTCAAAAAAGCACTTACGTTGACCACGCCTCGTCAGTAAAGTTCTCCCCGGGCGGCACGACGAGGTTCTTCACGCACTTGTTCCTCAGCTCCCCCATGTAGACTTGCAGGGCGAACAGTGCGAACACCATCAGGCAGAAGATGGTGAGCGTCATTACTTCTGCCAGCTGCTTGAACGAGTGCAGCAGTGCGTTGATGATGGTTTTGAGACCTGGTGAAAAGGTTAATTAGGTATGCAGTCTTGAGACTTGATTATCAGTGAGGGAATTTTCTAGTCTTCTACCAGTAGGCAACATTGGAACTTAACAGTTTAAATGTGGTAGGTTCCAATTTCTATGTGGAGTTTTTTCTCTCCAGCTTATATATTAGGGATTTCTATATCATATTCATATCTTTTTATGATATTAACTAAATTACGTGCATTTCGGATGCTTATATAAGTCCAATTCCAGTATATCATATTTTGACTTAAAATATAATTTTACTTCTAGAACTTCTCCCAATTCTCCCATACTGTTTCAAATTTCAACTTCGTCAAAATTTTCTACAGTGCCAAAAAAGATTCAGCCCTGTTTTAAGGAAAACGCTACGATATATTCCTAATTATTACTTTTTAATTACTTCTGTACCTTACCAAGATAGTCTACAATATTTATTTACTCACTTTAGTCTCATCTTTGAATTTTGTTTACACACTTCCAATAAAAGTCTATTAGATTTTTCCTTGTTTAATCACTCTAAATAACTGTCCTTTGATCTCAATTCACCGTTTACCGTATATAAAAGCTCTTAATAAGAAAGATAAGGTTTAATGACCCATTAAATAAACGTGTTGAATGTCTTCTTTCCCCCTTCTCGGAGACAAACATAGAAACAGATCCTCCTTCTCGTTTGTTTTGGGAGTTAAATTTCCTCACGCTAAATCGGAACGAGACTCCATTGTGATTTCGCTCGCAATTCGCATTCTATCTATAAATTCGGCAGCTAATGTTCTTAGATAAAGTGTGCAGTTCTATTTCGGATTCGAGAAATTAGAATCGGAAATGGATAGGTTGATTAGGAGTTACAAATGTTGATATACATATTATTCTCCATAATTGAAGGTACAGCATATGACTGAATTCGTTACATTTTGATAATATGTGTGTATGTGTATGTGTATGTGTACTATTGTGTCTGGTAATTCCTATCTTACCGAGTTAAAAATGCATTTTTTGCAATTTATTTACATCTTTCGCAATATTTTTGAAACCAATATAAATATATCCTTTATCTTGCACATAGTTTTTTAATCAGTTGGATATGCCTTTGCTATATTTTTCATAAAAGTAAATATATTAATGAAAAAAATCTCTTTAGCAATACATTATCAGTACCTACTACTTATTTATTGTTTTTATGTAAAAAACATACAAACTTCTTGTATCTTGAAAAGGAGGATGCAGTTCCCGTTCCTGCCTAAAGTCGATTTTTCTTTCATAAATATTTTCAATTTAAAAAAATTCTCATCATGGAGACCACTTACCCGGCATTATAGAAACAGTCTTCAATGCTCTCAGCACTCGAAAAGTCCGAAGTCCAGCCAGATTGCCGACCTCCATGCCGATGGTGGCGTACCCTGATGTGATGACGACGAAATCTAGCCAGTTCCAAGGATTACGAAGGTAGGTATACTTATTTAATATGAACCCCTTAGCTATACACTTAATTATCATCTCCGCCGTGTAGATCGCCAGGAATATGTACCTGAAATAGAAGGACCAGTTTAGTATCTAAGATTTTCAATTTGGATTTCGATGTGACTTCATTTGTCTTATTGACTGTTTGTCATATGTAAATCGCAAAGGATATTTTTAACCAGATATTCAGTTAATCACTACGTTAATAGATTAGTCCGCAAGGTTAACTGGAGTTTACAATGATCAGTCTTCGGATGTAAAACCACGTAAATCCATCAGTTCGGATTATCATACGAACAATTATAAGACAATATTGCAAGGTCACTGATGGACACCCCAAAACCTTGACGTGCCAGCTGAGAATTCACAATCGTGCGAGAGAAGCTCCAATATCTAGTGTCAGCTTACAGGGTTGGGTTCTTGGGGACTGTATCAGTGATCACGGCCCACTGCTGTAAGATCTTGGCACTACGCTGTACCCGGTCCCCTCAATATTGTTTTATATATATTTTTTTTAAAGACACTAGGATTTTCTCCTGTATCGTGGGTGCGTTTACAAACACAAATTCTCATATAAACAAGCGCCCAGACCCGGAACAACTACCTGTAGATCATACAAATATTTGCTCCGTGTGGGGATCGAACCCACAACACGTGGCGCAGAAGCCGATCGCTCAACCGCTACGCCAATCGTGTCGTCAAATTGCAAGTCAAATTGTTCGTATAATACTCCAAACCGATAGATAGATTCTAATATCTCAATAGAGATTTAGTTCTCTATTGAGAGATCAGAAGCCTAACAAACAGCCAGGATCACATAAAACATTTGAATAACTTGTGGTATCAACATACTACTTTTTGATATTCAGTCGACGCAGATTTCTTCTCCGTGAATTTTCCACGGTTCTATCATACTTTATCCTATAATCCCTTAGTAGAGCCCTCAGTAAGGGTCGGGTCGTACCCTGCCGTAATGTTGTACCGAGCCATAAGGTGCGGCGTCATATTCTACTGCCTAATTAGCATTTACGGCCCCAAATCTTTTGGTCATCGTGAAAATTATGGTACGGGTGGATAGACAAATGGTTATACTGTCTTAGTTATGTAATTAAATTAAGGGCAAGTAATTATAAGGGAGCGGTGTCGTGTGAAAGAAGATGTAGTAACCAAGAATGAGAAAGGTATGCTAAGATGGTTTGGGCATGTAGAGAGGATGGATGAACGAAGATTGAGAGTACTTTTTAATTGTCAAAAACTAAGTTCATAAACACAATCGAACGAACAGGAATCAAACCCTAGACTCAGTTCAGAGGTCGATCGTCGGAATATCGGAACAAATCGACCTTACAAACACTTGGCAAAAATCTTAAATACTCTCAAAACTTTAACGATGTATAAACATTTTAAGTGGTTGGGTACCTACACAGTTACCTACAGAGCTAATATTTTGTGATTAAATTTAAGTAAATTAGTTTACACAAAGTGCTTTGCCTTATATAATGGTTACCTAACTCTCACCGAAACTATAGAGACAGGGCTGCTTCATTTGCATATTGTTTTATGGGACAAACTTCGCCTAAGGGTGTATACGAAACGAAATGGATATTAAAAAAATATGCGGAATTGAGGACTACTCTGTAATTTTTTTTTCTACTAATCTGTTCTAGTAATAATTTTATTTTTGTTCATTGTATTTAATTAAATACAATGAACAAAAATAAATACAATACATACACAATACATTTTTTAACACATATTATATTATAATTTTATTTGAAACTAGATCGAAAAATTGGATACCCGTATTTTTTATTTTCCCGATATTCAATAATTTTCCTATTTATTTTCGACTTTGAAGTTCTGCCAAATGACGTCATGTGTACGGTAAAACGCGTTAAACGGTGACATGACGTCATTTTTTTTACTATTGAAAAAAAATGTCTTATGCCAGTTTGGCATCTATCATAATTATTGAGAACCCATTACATGTCGTTGTTGATATACTATTCTTTCAACAAAATTTCAATTTTCTCGGTTTTCGCCGTATAAGTGACGTCATCACAAGTTTTTTATTTTTATTCTTTTCTCCGAAATGAAGAAATAAAAAAAAATAATGAAAATGTTTTGGAACTCTGGATGTGAAAATAAAGAAACGGTATTTTTGTTTTGATGGCTTAATCATTTTGTAATGTTGTCAATTAGAGGGAATAGCGTAAGTAATTTATAAAATAATATCAGACAATTTGTATAAAATCACATCTACGTTCATTCAATGTCTAAAAATTATACCAATTATAATTAGGTTGACTGCCTAACTAACTCATTAATCTTGTGGTGCCAAGCGCTAGTGCTACGCTAGAGATCCTGGACCGTCGAGCAAAGTGTTATTGGATTTTTCTATGAAATTCTCAGTAGCAGCTCGGAGTCTGGATTGGTACCCGGTTAATGGCAATAGGCTCGCCCCCCATTACATGGGACCTAAACATACCGGCGAACTGTGGGTGTACATTAGTACGCCTCTGTCTAACCCTTCGGGGAATACAGGCGTGATGTATGTATGTCTATAATTAGGCACTCTTGCAAAAAAGAATTTAGTAAAATTTCAATATACAAATACCAATTTAAACCATCTATATCAAACTCAACACATACATAAAGCGATATCAAAAAGCGTCCATCGTAAAATCTGGGATGACTTCACAGAAACCCCATTAATAACCCATCGAAAATTTTCAAGAGTATTCTTACAGAATTTCTTGGGTAATTTGATAAGGAACATCAGAAGTGGTTCATTACTCGAGGATCAACAAATTAGGAAGACGGCCGCCATCTTCGATTCCCGAGGGAATTTTAATTTAATAAAGTTTACTGCAAACGATGCCTTCAGAATGACTTGCGTGATTAATGGCCTGCACGTTGGATATTATTAGAGAATTCTTTATTAAATTAATGTTTTTTTTTGTGGCGCTTAGGCGATTCTGTTCTGGAAATTTGCGTTTCGTTCGAAAATTAAAATAACCTGAACGAACGTATTGTAGTTTTTTTATTGAAAATTATATCAATTGAAATTGAAATTAGAACAACAAATCCGTTACGCTTAAATTTCTGTTTTTGATGAAACCCCAAAAAATGACGGCTGCGACCCTCTTTTTAAATATATATTTTTTTAATTATAAATTATCAATATAACGTTTCAAAATGTTATTGGTAGACCAATAATAAAAGTACCCTTAAAATCAAAGTCGTATAAAAATATAGTCTGTTTAAGATTTATTGTGCCAAATCAATTAAATTTGGATACGAGAAGTACCGTGCAAATCGTAGAATGCAATGCAATTTTGGGTAAACTCTTAGAAATTTTCATTCTCCGTTTCATTCCATGTCAGTCCGTTTGTTTACGATACCAGAATAATGCACTGAATATATTTTAGACTGTGGCCACATTCCACTTGAGTGTTTAATTGTTTCCTATCCATTCTAGTAATAAATGATTGTTTCCACGAAACTACGTATTCGAGTCGTAAGCTGTTTCCTACATACACGAGCGAGTAAGTAAATAGACATGCAATGTTGTCGTTAACAGCATGCATCGGAACTGGAGTATAATGAAGGAGTAAAGGTTTACTATTCTGGTAAAATGTGCAAGAGATTGAGCTTCGAGGTCTCTTTGTGCTGTGTGCGTTGCACATTACGCGTCACTAATTACGTCGATTACAGACCAAGGGCCCTTAGCCCCGTCCTCTTAGCAAGTGTTTGCATTTTGTTCAACAGATTATGCGATTTTTAGTGCAGAATTCGCTTAAGTATACAGTGGGTTGTCACTAGAGTTCTAACCATTTTTGGGGTGTTGAATATCCTGATGGATTGTATACCACCTCAGGAGACGGCAGGGTATGTCGGAGTCACACGAACTAACTACAATGCACTTGCCTTCGCTTGCTACACGCCTATGGGATTTGTGAAGTTCACCACGACCATGATCCTGTTAAGGGGGAGTCCTTGCCTGACATCTTACTTTAAGGCAAGCGGATGGCAAACATGCTCTCCGCCAATTGCTAGAGCCATTTTCTGTCACCACTAGGATCAAGCGGAGCGCGATACTACGTACTCTTGGGCTTGCGAGGCACTGTTACGTCAGATTTCTAACGCTACTCATTTGCAAAGTTTGCCAGTTTGCGAGAACGTTCCATATTTAAATAAACTCGTGTGCTACTTAGAAGTATGAATAAATAAATCAAAGAAGTACCCATAAACTGATGACAAAACTAAAAACTATGCGGTGGATTTTATACTGGTAATTAAAATGTTGTCTTGTGTCTGTACAAAATATTGTTTGATATAGCTGTTCAGCAAGAACTTATTTACAAAGTTATTTTAGTTATTTTAGTAAAGGAAAAATTCAATTTATTAACAACTTATTTACAGTTCAATGTGCTCAACCCTCCATATTCATTCATTTACCAAAGTCACTTAGGCATTATCATTTATTTTCGTACTAGATAATTATGTGGTTGAATAGTTCCTATAAGTAATTAATCATCGCGATATTATAGTAAGCTTCAAGAATAGATAATTTACTATTCAGTAGCAACGCCTAAAATAATTTTGAGAATATAATTACTGTCAAAAGTTGCTTTTTATATTGATAAGCTAAAAAACGGAACGTATTTGTGTAAAGCTTAAAACCTTTTTCGATAAACTTCAACATATTAATAATGAGGCTTTAGATAAAAAAAGTTTGCATTCTATTAGCAATTGATACAGGCCAATTTAGTGTATAATATCAAATATGGAAGCCATTAAATTTATTAAGACGATTAAATAATAAAAAATAAAAACCTAATGGCATTTCATATTTTTTGACGGTATGCTGCCAGTCATATTTGTCAATATAGTAAAATGAAGATAAAATTATGAAAAAGGTTTTAAATAAATTAATATCACAGCAAAACGTATTTACTTTATGTTAAAATATATAAAAATATCAAAGACGAGTCTGGAAACTCGTCTTCCATCACTCACCACCATCACTCAATAAAATAGATTTTCCTCATGTATGTTCCGTATCTTGCGTGTCAAATGTGTGCCATACATGTATTATTAGCGATGTGCCCAAAGTGTGGTACGCCGTATAACTGAATTAGTTATACCACCGGACTCGTATAGCGGCGGAATCTAATTATACCGACGATATAGACGACTTTAGCTAGGACTAGATAGTGGTATGTTTAGTTCAGGCATTTTATTCTAGGTCCATACTTAGGCAATGTATGTGAACATATGTATATTAGGTACAATATTTTTTACTAGTTTAGTGACCCGTGCGCTGTGCTTAAATTTTCAGATTCATCCAGATTGCCAACTTTTCTAGGGAATACCAAAAATATTTCATTTCAAACCTTGTACTGACGATAATTATAAACAATACAAAAACTTTTTGGCTACTTATATATTAGGTCGCAACATTAAAAAGGTTGAGAAGTGATACCCTAGATCATTATTATTGGAGTCAGACTAATGTGGAGGTACTGAAAAATTTATTGTTACATTTGGATAGGTAATAAACTAAAAAAAAATTTTTTGGTTTTATTTATTACTAGCGAACCCGGCAAACGTTGTCTTGCTTTGTATCATCATCTTCCTGCTCGTGTCCCAATTTATTTGTGGTCGCGCGCAGCATGTCCTTTTCTTCTATTCATCCCTATCAGCCGTCATCTCAATCATTTACTCCTTCCCATATCTTGCCTTTTATATAAAAAAATGGAGACGTAGAACCCGACTGCAGTGCCACCTACCGGCTCAAATTGTGAATCAAAACATCCAGAACCCATTTAAACATGCACAAAACGCCATCTACTGGCAAACTAGCGGTCAAGCGTAAGCCTATAACGAACAAAAAAAAAATTACCGAAACAGAAAACTTCACACAAAATAACGTCATGTTCATTTGTATCCCTGTTTTATTTCTCTCAAATCTGTCAATCCGTTCCCGATACAAAATGTATGAGAAAATAAATTTTCTTCATAATGTTTATTTTTTGTGATTTTTTCGATGTTTTAATCCAAATCCAACAAACCAAAGATCATAAGAATCGGTCCAGCCGTTCCAGAGTTATAAGTGTTATAACAAACCCGACTTTGTTTTATCTATACTTATAATAAATCTGTAGAGAGGTCAATTCTGTACATGAAATATATTTCCAAAATAACTATCAGCGGGTGATTAGTGATCGATACTGACGCCAAAAATGCAATCAGTAAAATTTTTGTCTGTCTGTCTGTATGTTCGTTATAGAAACAAAAACCACTCAACGGATTTCAACGAAACTTGGTACAATTATTCTTCATACTCCTGGGCAGGTTATAGTATACTTTTCATCACGCTACGATCAATAGGAGCAGAGCAGTGAAGGGAAATCTTGGGAAAACAGGAGAACTTACTCCATTTTTTAAGCTTCCGTCGCGTGTGCAGCCTTAATGGTTAAAGCTACACAGAAATCATGTATGACGGAAATGTTCTCCTTAAAATTATATAAAAAATATTCTACGACAGTAAATGTCTATCTTTTATGGTTGAATCACAATAACACGTGTAACTCCCGATAGCTTAGCAGTTCGGAGCTTTCTGATTATATTTGTCTACTCTTACGTTAGGTGACTGACTGACTGACATAGTGATCTATCAACGCACAGCCCAAACCACTGGAGGGATCGGGCTGAAATTTGGCATGCATATAGCTACTATGATGTAGGCATCCCCTAAGAAAGGATTTTGATAAATTTCGACCTACAATGTAGGGGTGAAATAGAGGATGAAAGTTCATATGGAACAAAGTAACTATTCCACGCGGACGAAGTCGCTGGCAAAAGCTAGTATAGAATATAGATTAACCTTAGCCGATAACAATTCGACAATTCAAAGCAGCCAAATGCAAACAGTATATCCATTGAAAGAAATTCAAGTAGCAGCAATTAATTTTATTCAAGTTAAAATAAATAATTATGAAAATGAATTTTCTTAAGCGAAATGTCTCAATGGACTGGAACTCTCGGTAAATCTCAGTAAACTTTATGAGCTCACGTAAGAGCTGTCGGCAACTCGCCCATTTTATCATCGTAGTTTTGTTAAATAAACATTACAATGTGATATATTCTTGCTTGGTGTATAGCGGTTTAGTCGTCCCACGGGTGGGACGTTTCGAAATATAATCTGATTTGGATTTTAGCGAGTACATTTCTTATTTTCGTGAAATCTCGGTTGACTCACTATCGAAATAAAAGTAAAATTAAAAAAATATTTAGTGATTCTAGTAAGTCATTATATATCTTCAGATTCTGCAGTCTACGCTGAAAATCTATCATATTATTATATCTTCCTTTACATATTTTGTTTTGAGAAACCTTCGCTGATCCTCACAACTCTTCATCTCATATTAACTACCTATATCTTCTCAGTATCTACGAGCACTTTAAATGTGAAAAAATAATTATTCCGTGATTATTTCTTTCAGTAAGCACAGAAACCTTCAAGTTTATAACAGAACGGCACAACATAGTTGGTATAGTTAGTCATAATAGTTAACTTTATTGTTTGATTAACAAAGAATTAGGTTAATACGCTCATAACAAGTTAAGCCTTGCCGTCTAGTTAGTGCTGTGAAAAATTGTTGCTTAATTTCTTATTCGATATTAGAGTGGTAGAATATTTACTGTTATTCTTTATGTAACAAAAACGTCACGTACTACCTCGCCTGTATTCCCTGAAGGGCTCGGCAGAGGTGTGCTAATGTACACCAACAGTTCGCTGGTATGTTTAGGTCGCAAGTAATCGTGCTCATTGACGGGCACAACTTTTGAGAAAAATGGAAAATTTAATAATGATAATGATCTTTTAGGATGCTGTTGGGGCTGCCATGATGCTGTAGTGCCTCTTCGATGTTCGCGTTATAAGAAATAAATACGCTTACAAATTAGTCACAACAGCATACCTACAAAAAATGGCTGCGAACAAATAAGACTGACATATACAGGAATACTGAATGGGACGGTTAATAGCAGCAGTAGGTACCCTAAACTAAATTATATTAGTATTTATTTACTAACCTAATTCTAAGTTGACTAACCTTGCTATGGACAAGGACATGTGTCGGAAAATAAAGAATTATTTACATACATACACTCACGCCTTTCTCCCACAGGGGTAGGCAGAAACTATAGACTGCCACTTGCTACGATTCTTGCATACTTCTTTTGCTTCTTCCACATTCATACATCTTCTCATACATACACGCCGGTTGCGAGTGCTACGCACCTGACCTTTTTGAAGGATTTCGCCAATCAGATCGGAAATTATTTATTTATTTGATATGACCGAACCTAGGTTTTCGCGGTCAGTAGCCACGCTTTTTGACAACAAAATTAATATGATAGTGCAGTAATATAATTTAAGAGTTTTTCTTATTGATAAACATAACTACGTACATTGGCTACAATTAACTATGCCGTGAACCACAAGCTTGACCTAAACGTATCCTAGCTAGCCGAATTTATATCCCTAAAATCAACTAACGACTGCCTCATTAGTCTAGTGGTCCCAAGTGCGACTGCTACACTAGAGGTCCTGGGTTCGATCCCCAGGTCGAGGAAAGTGTTATTGAGTTTTTCTATGAAATTTTCATTAGCAGCTCGGAGTCTGGATTTGTGCCCGGTTAATGGCTGCACGCTCGCCTCCTATGACATGGGACCTAAACATACCGGCGAATTGTGGGTGTAAATTAAGTACACCTCTGCCTAACCCTTCGGGGAATACAGGCGTGATGGTATGTTATGTTATGTTAAAATCAACTATTATTTCCTTATCAGTTTTCACACGTCCGAACTTTACATAAAGTTAGAATACTAATGTTCATGAGAGCATGACATAATGAGCACACGCAATATAAAGGAGGTCTTGTGAGCATAAGCGTAAAATGGCTTCCCATTGTCTTGCTCCGTAATGGACACGCTTCAATTTATAAACGTATAATTTTCACACGGAATCATGAATTCAGTCTGTTATAGTCCTAAGGTTTTGCAAACGGTCTAATTGTCTGCCCGTAACCATCAAATGATATTAGTACATATTTTCATAGTCGTAAGGTTGATATTTTTTCGTATTTCTTTCTTAGGGTACTAACAAGCTTGCAAGCGCTTGTCAAGCGGGATTTTGTCGCGCGGTTGTGACAGGTACCGTTGGAATGAAGTACTTACACCAAAGATTATTTCCTCTGATCGAATTTGTGCTCAAGCTTATGTTCGTTAGAGTTCAATTTCCTTCTAAATGTGATGATTGTAAAAGGTGTTCCCGGAATATTGGGTTTGTTAGCTTCTTATTCATAAGCTACGAAGAGCAAGTCTGTAATAAATCATTCAAACAAAGAGGTTTTAACTGTATTAACAATTAGGTATACAATGTACCTCATAATAAATTCAACATCCTAATTCTGAATGTGTAAAAGAGGGACCTAATTAATGATGATTAAAAATACTAGCATGAATCCGCACCGCAGTGACAAGTCGTGGGAAATTCCCAATATCCCACCTGAGTGCTCGTTTATATAGGCATAATGTTATCTTTTTGTGATTTTTTGGCATTTTCCATGCTAAGATTACTTACTACCTTTACTAAAAAATAACTAGGCATAATGTTTTTCAGAAAGTATTAAAGTTTTATAATATGAATAATTACTTATTATTATTGCAATACTGCTACAGACCTTAGATGAATGTGGATGGATGGAGACATAGAGGAAGACTAAAGAAAAGATGGATAGATTGTGTGAGGGATGATATAAATACAGACAGGGATAATTGAAAGGAAATTAAGGACTTGCTTCTACGCCCACAAAAACAATTATCCGGCAGAATTTTCAAGACTAGACCTTATAACAAATAAAATAGGAACCTTATTTTAGTAAGCATTACTATTATTTTTAATTATTCGAAGAATAGTCAGTTCATTTCTTTGTACGTAACTAAATACTCTTTTGTTTATGTCTGTGTCTGAGTTTATTGAAGTCACTGCTCAGAATAGAAATTCAATCGAAAAAGGATTGCGAACATTTGATCAATAATACATATTGAGAAGTCGGTTTTGAAGTCCGGAGATTTTGAAAATAAATTATTCGTATTAAACTGATTAGAATAATCTGTAATAATATTAAAACTCGTATAAACTTTTGTTTGAGATACATGTTTTTCGCTCAACCACGTTTTATTGGTCGATCCTGTGACACACCATTTTGAAACTACATACTACTGTTACGTAGCTTAAGATTGCCATGACACACACAATTGGCGCTTATATTCATTTGTGGTATTTTTAACTGGTATTATGTGTTGCCTAATTTTCCACTAAACTATTTAATTGATACTAGCAGAAAAAGTATCTCGGGTGGAATAATACTTATACCTATTTAGAATCATTGGCTTAGCAAGAACTTTTTACAGGATGGACGTTAACTCCGAAGTTTTGAATTTTTGATTCTGCCTTAGCAGAATTAAGGAGTGGGCATCTGAGTTAGATAAGTCTGATGTCCACCCACGAATTTTGTAGGTTTTCGTACCCAGACGGACACGTTCACTTAGCTACGTCAATATTTAGAATGTTAGGTAGTGGTTATCGTCAATAAACCGTATTCGCTCACTATCCATCATTATTTACGGTTTCTTATTTACTCTGGCTGTTTGCACGATCGATCAAAGTCGAGACTCAAATCGGGCTCCCTTGCTAGTACCAAGTAAATTTAGAAGCTGGCACCTTGAACATCTATAGTGTGTTATTACTGATCGAGTGATCTGTGAAAGAAAACGACTACTAGAGAAATTAATTATCATTTAAAACACCTATGGATTATAAAATTCTCGATCTTCTGTCAATAGATCTCTTAAAAGATACTTTTACGAGTCAATGTTTTAGATTTTCAGTACTAGATGGCGCTGTCATCCAAGCTGATAACATCTGAGAAGAAACACCGAAACAAACTCAGAGGATCATGGTCTTTTTTCAAGTCTACAGACATATACCTATGACACGATGGTGGGTAATGTAGTAATGTCTGAAATGGTCTATTGTGGAAACAACTATAGTGACTTTGAAAAGATCAGCCCGACTGACGGCACGCATACGAGTACATCAGTAATTCTGTGGCTCAACTATAATTTAGGGAGCTCAACAACCCGTTGCACGATACTATTGCCGTATGAATTAATAATGGCTGAAACATACATAGATAGGATTAATCTAGAAAGCATGATCATGTCGCGACTACCCTAAATGATTGGAACAATGAACATAAGCCGTCTAATGTTAATGTGATATAATATGACAGCTAAAAGCCACGGCCTCGTTGTACTTCAGATATTTCCTTAGGAAATCCGAATCCGAAGGAATCCGAACTCGGGATTGGGAACCCGAACTCGGGATTGGTATTGAGAATAATACAATCCCGAGTTCAGCAACAGTTCAGTTCAGTTAATATCAACAACCTCATCCTCTATTACATGGAACCAAATAAAAACGATGGAATTTTGTTCTAGCTGATGGTATTAGGTATATTTTTTTCCTTAAAAACACCTCATATAAAAACTCTTTCAAAATATTTTATTAAAGAATGTTGCCAGCTATGTTAGAACAAGCAAGGAATTCATATAATGAAAGTGTTCAAAAAAGCTTTTAAGAGTCTTTAAGAGAGTTTTTAAGAGCGGAGCGAATTTGTCTTACAAACGTAATTCCGAAATAAATTGTAATTCAAAATCAATTTAATCAAATTCTGTTATTATTCGGATTCGGATACCGTTAATCTAGGTTCCTACGTTACCATTTTGTCCAAAATACTTCACTGAAAATAAATGTAAGCGAATGCAATTTTTGATAACTTTACCAAGTTTGGAACTATTTTTCGGTCTTTTATTTCCAGTATCCTAGTAGTAGACGAAATCGTACCGTAGGAACCTAGATTAATAGTATCCAAATCCGAATAATAACATAATTTGATAGAATATTGTCTGGATTACGATTTATTTCGGAATTACGTTTTTGTGGGCAATTCAAGCTCCGCCGGACCCAGGGCTTAAGTTTTAAGTGAAGCCTCGTTGAGCTCTGCTCTGTCTATACGATGTATATTATATATGTTAGTGTAAAAGCACGAATTACGGTAAATCCTAAGATTTACCAATGAATTCTGAATTGTAAAAATCCAAAATGTTCTGTGATCATTGTTATGTTCATCATCTTTTACAACCATGGTCAGTTAACCTTTTTTTTTGTGTGTGGAAACCTTCATGGACTGGACTGATCGAAGTTTTTTAAATAAGTTAAATATTCTCACATACTATACCTCAAAGTTGCAAAGTAGGGAACACGTCCAATACTTTGGAACAGTTTGTAACACCTACCTTCTAACTTATAGACGCCTTTACAATCCCACCACAAGAGTCCTTTTTTCACTTCGGGCACACTGCCAACTTCGGCCAATTTCGAAGCGAAGACGGGCAAAAACGAGACACGAGAAAATAAAGCCAGTAACTTACTTCGGAACGTCGAGACTCCGAAACAAATGAATTGCGGAAGTTCTAATTTAAAATGTTCTTGCCTCCTCTTGTAAATGGACTACGAAGGAGTAAATACAATAAGAAGGTTCTCCTCGGGCAGGTAGATATTTTTTTCAGAATATGGCACAAGCACTGATCTGTAAATTTATTGGTTGATACTAATAAAGGTATACGACACCTACGTTGGATATTTCGATTATATTTTTATTAAAATGAAATTTTATTAGAGCAAGTAAAATCCTGGGGAACTAAAATTCAGTAATTCGTCTAAATCAATTCTTAGAAACTGAAATAATATTTTTTTTAGTTTTGTAATGAAAAAATGCTCACCATGGAACAATCTTCTGTATACCCTTACATACACTCACAGTTCGCTAGTATGTTTAAGTCCCATATAATAGGAGGCGAGCCTATTGCCATTACTGGGCACAAATCCTAAACTTCGATCTTCCTGATAATAATCATAATCATTATCATTTTAATTGCTGTAAGTGTTGCTGCAATGAAGTTCTTAAATATATTTGGTATCCTAAACACTTAGTCAAAAATTTTACATACAAATATATAATCTTAATAACCAAATATTTTATCTATGTATTAATTAACAATTACTTATATATCTATTGAGAATTTTATAGAAAAAAACGATAATAATTTTGCTGGGAATCGAACCCGGGACCTCTAGTCGCGCTCAGCACCGCAAGGTTAATGAGGCAGATGAAATAATTTTGTCGTCACATTATCTCGTCTCCAGTCACAGTTTCAGCACGAAAGTAACGATGACAAGATTTAAAAGGCTCAGTCCAGAACGCCTTACAGACGGTAAGGCGTTCTGGACTGAGCCTTTTAAATCTTTGCACAGTAGCGTAACACAAACGCGGCTATTAGTAATAGGATATATATTAGTTCCATTAAATCAATACAATAATAACTAACTTTTACCAACAAAACAAACATGAAAAGTAAGCATTTAACTAATTTATTCGCGACACAAAATCCGTGCATTTGCACAGTGGCTCGACGTGTTTAATTAGGACGATCCATTTGCTCACTGTTTGCTTGCCTCCACAACACAGGGGAACACTCAGGACCCTTCAAGTAAAAACTTTGGCCAACACAGTCCCGAATTAGGATTACGTTTTTGTGATACATGTGCCAAAATTCAGATTTGGTAGATATTTGAGTAATTAAAATTACGTTTGTTCCGGAGTTCTTAATTTTTTTCATTAAGAAAGGTCAGGAAATGGGTATAATAATGGGTTGATTAATAAAAAAAAATACATACCGGAGAAATGTTGACTCTTTTCACCTTATGAATGAAAACCATTATAAATCTCTACAGAAGAACACTTAAGTGTGTTGAACAGCTTAACATAATGTTTCCAAGTTCCCGGCAATAGAAAAATATATTAATGTCAGCATGATTTACTATCTCGCAGCCCATTCACAATTCACAAAATGTTTTCCTTGAGTATTTTTGGTAAAGGTTCCATAAGTACTTGTCAATAGTTTGCGTATGGAAGTGAAAACAGCATTATCATGTTTCTGAGTAGCATTAGAAAGTACTTAAATAAAGTAACTAAATGAGTCTGATTTGTATAAAATTACACTGAACGTAAATTACGGGAACTGGCTATTACACGCAAATGCCGAAGCACACAGTGCTTTACGACAGAATCCGACGTAAAGGTGGTTGCCAGCCAGTCAGACCCCAAGAGCAAGAGCTGTGTTGCAAGTGCTAGCACAGAGCAAGTCAGGTATTTTCTCGCCTCTTACGAGATGCCTATGTGATTGGCAGTAAGGAACTGTATTCTGACCCACACGGGGATTTTGACAATATAATACGATAACTGTCGCTGTGTAGCCGTTATTTGTCTAATTCTATAGTAGGTAATTGAAATATAGGCATAGTATAGAGCAACACGTACTAGCATACATATGTATGTATATTAAGGGTCCGGCGGAGCTTAAATTGCTTACAAAAACGTAATACCGAAATAAATCGTAATCCAGACAATATTCTATCAAATTATATTATTATTCGGATTTGGATTACGTTAATCTAGGTTCCTACGGTACTATTTCGTCTACTACTACTTCACTGTAAATAAAAGACCGAAAAATCGTTCCAAACTTGGTAAAGTTATCAAAAATTGCATTCGCTTACATTTATATCCTGTGACGTATTTTGGACGAAATGGTAAAGTAGGAACCTAGATTAACGGTATCCAAATCCGAATAATAACAGAATTTGATTAAATTGTGTTTAAATTACGATTTATTTCGGTATTACGTTTGTAAGAGAAATTCGGTGCGCCGGACTCTTAATCCCAAGCGTTTTTGTCCTGCACTGTCTGCGGAATATCGTCTAATAGACACGGAGCTGTTTGTTTTTCTGTCGTCGTACAGCGGAACACTAAATGGAACAAAAACGTCTCTGATTTGTTTTATTTGGCACAGAATGAGCTGAACATCGTAAAAAGGTTATTGACATAAACCGTATGGTTAGTGAACAAGAATAGATTACTTTTCTGCAGTAAATAATGATTATCGTAAACGAGTAGTTATGGTTTAGCATTATCACAAACTTCCATTAAACATTTTACAAAATATCCTGATAGATAACTTATTGTTGTGTGTATATGGACCATTGTTTAGTAAAAAGACTCGTTCGTCTATTGGTCCCAAGCGCGACTACTACGCTAGAGGACCTGGGTTCGTTCCCCAGATCAAGCAAAGTGATATTGGGTTTTTCTATTAAATTCTCAGTAGCAGCACGGAGTTTGGATTTGTGCCCGGTAAATGGCAATAGGATCGCCCCCTATTACATGGGACCTAAACATACCGGCGAACTGTGGGTGTACATTAGTACGCCTCTGCCTAACCCTTCAGAGAATACAGGCGCGATGGTATGTTATGTTATGAGATAGTTATACAAATAAGGAAAAAAGTGCACAAGCTTTTCATTTTATCAATTTCGAAAGAGCATAAATTTCCAATCTATTTATTATGAAGATTACAGAGCAAGGGTTAGAGTGGTATTACAGTATATTATTTTGGGTTAAGGGTGAGCTAAACTCTGTACTCTACAGTATATTCTGTGGACTGCTTTATTTACTATTGACCTTTTTGGACTCCATTATTAATTGTATTTGCTTAATTTATTAATGACATTTAACTTTATTAATAAACGTAACGAACAGCAAATAAATAAAATATATGAAAAAAATAATTTGAGTGCCTCATTAGTGTAGTAGTCGTAAGCAGAGGTCCTGGGTTTGATTACTAGGTCGGGGCAAAGTGTTAATGGGTTTTTCTATAAAATATAGCAGCTCTGTTTGCTTAATCCTTTTGGGAATACATGCGTGAATGTTAATGATAGCATGAACAAATCATATTGAGATTCTTAATGTAATTTTATTATGCTTGAAAATGGTGTGATTATTAAAAATAATTAGGCATTGTTATCACGCCACGAACACATGGACAAAAGCTTTGAAAGCATCATTCAGGGTCAGAAAACTTTGAAACGCGACAATATTACAACTATTTTCTCTGAAATTCTAAACATGGGTTGAAAATTCAACCCATGTGGGAACGGGTTAGAATACTGTACCTCGCTGCCTTTTAGATAGGCATCCCGTAAGAGGCGTGAAAATATCTGACTTGCTCGGTGGTAGGACACGTTGGAGTCTGTCGTAAAGCACCTTGGGGTATGTTTCGACTTTTTCGCGTAACAGCCAGTTCCTCCTCGGTAACTGCGGCTCTGGCAGTCTGCAGTCCGTAAGGGCTCTTAAGTGTCGGCAATTAATCCGAAACTCCTCTGGTGTTGCAGGTGTCCATGGGCGACGATGACTACTTACCACCAGGTGCCTTTTCAGCTCGTTTGCCGACTTAATACATAAAAAAAATATCGGGCACCCTACGGTATTCCCTAGCATGATAGTAAAATGTCAACGTCGGCCGGACGATCAATATAAGTAGGTAATTGATAACAGCATTGTTTGCAAAGGTAAATGTCAAATTATTACATCACTATAGTTACTTATTTCGCTGAATCAAAAGACACGGTTTATAATGTTATCATTTGAGACGACTCTTTGACAAGTATTCACAAGATTTACGCCCCGTGATTCCATGAAAGAACTTCGATAACATCTGGTTCGCATCTTCAAAATTTTTCGTAGAGTTGTGGTGTCAAAGGCAGAAAATTGTTGGATGAAGCTGGAATTTTGACTTTTGAAAGCATAGGTGTAAATTGGAAAAGCCACGGAAGAGGATTGAAAGTTAATCACGTCGATATGATATATGGTTAAAAATATAAACATTCTTGAGTTTGACTTTAGTTACTTTAATTACGCATAACATTAAGTTAAAGGCTACGATAGCGTAGCGTAGCAATAATATACCTGCTACGGCGTAGCAGCATCGTAGCGGTCTCGCAGTCATTTTAAAATGTTGGCTATACCTACAAGAAGGTAGGTAATTAAATCGTGAATGATTTACATTCCTGAGACTGGTTCTCGGACACTTCACACTTTTTCACTTAGAAAGAGTCCCATGCCAGGCTACGACAGTAGCAGTGACGTCACCGCTACGTCGTAGCAGTCATACAATCCAATATTGTTGTCCAACAGATTATGCAATCCAGTATCCATTTTTTTTTCGTGTAAACTTACTCGCACATTTTTCCTCTTTTTCCGTAACCCAAGGTTCCGTTCTCACATTTTGATTTTGATTTACAAGACATCCTTCATCTATTACAACCTTTATTTATTTTAACTTAGCTGGAGCCACGGAATCAATAGCAATAAATATAAACTCAAATTTTGAACATAAATAAACCAATGATTACTTTCGAACACAAACAATTTGAGTGACCGCCAATCGGCGCCATGTTTATAATCTGACGTTTATCCGGGCCACGACTAATCGCGCGGTGGACATGTTGCGGCGTGACGTCACAGCCAGCCGTCACGTCATGTTCAATGATCGTTGACCGACGTTTATTATAAAGCTTCGCGTTCTAGTCGGACATTTATACGAATTAAATGAGACATATCGTAATAGAATTTTGTGGAATGTTTGGATGAACGTTTTGAACATTAGTCGGTAGATTATTTTACCGTGGCGTTATGTTTGTATATAATACTTTTTTAAGGTAAACTCATCGCCAAAAGGACATCCTATAGTCGATCTATTTATTCTTCTAGTCTCGTTGCCAGATTTTTTAGTCGAGTAACTGAGAAATAATTATGTTCCTTGAATATAACAAAATTGTAACATAATTTAACAATTGGATAGAAGATAACGACCGATAAAATGATAACGTCGTCTAAGTATAAGTAAAATTTTACTCGCTACTAAAGATGTTTGCTCGACCTGGGGATCGAACCCAGGACCTCTAGCGTAGCAGTCGCGCTTGGGACCACTAGACTAATGAGGCAGGCAAAAAATAATATTATGTGCGAAACAGTTTCGGAAGTCGGTGCCTTTCATGTGATCGGATTTTTTGAGCTATAGTCATTTTGTTCTAAATATGATCAGATCTTGACCAAATTTTTATGGTCCCACCCCTGCCCGATCAAAAAATGAATCATCCAAGTTCATAATTGACGGATCAAACGCGTAACAAACATACAAAAAAAAAGAAAAAAATATACAGTCGAATTATATACATCCTTTTTGAAGTCGGTTAAAAAAAAAATGAGGGATCTTTTTAAGAGCAAAATCTAATTTGTCCGTCTGTATGCAGGAATTACTAAATATTCTGTTTTATTAGATAGCAATTTGGATTCTGAGTTTTGTGTCAAGGCGTTGGTTCGTCGTACAATCGTCTGCAGGGTTCTGATATACACCAAGTTCGATACTACGTTACTTTAGGCATCTCTTGACGAATTCATCCGAGTATATTTGAGTTTTGAGATATTTGTATTATCCTATTTGAAATTTTTTAAAGTTCTAAGTGGTTCCTGTCCTTCTGAATTTCATCTTAGACAATCAACATGGAAATTGTCCTTAACCCGTCTTAGCGGATGCCTAAAAAACTACATGTGTTATTTCGAGTCACTTTTTGTGCTGTTTAACGTTAAAATCAGCTGGAACAAATGATTATTTATAAACTACTTCAGAAGAGAGCTTCGTCTTAAAATATTAAAGTAATATTCATAACAAATACATTACTCTCAAGCCATTGGCTGATCGTTTACTGCAACGAAGATATGAGCAGCAGAGGTCGCAAACATAGTAAAAATATTGAGGATTAACGAGTATTTTGACATAAAGTACCCGTGTAATGTAGGAAGAAGCTGTGAATTCATATTACGAGGCTCACTTGTTGCTTTTATACTCTGTAACGTAAAATTGCGGCTTCTACATTACCGGATTAATTTAGCGCAATGCGTAAAATGTACCTTTAGGTTTAGAACCCATGTTTTGTGTGAATTATAAATATATATATATATATATATATATATATATTAAAAAAAGCTTACTAGTAAGTAATGTGGGTCGCATATTACTAGTATTCTTGTTAACCCCTCGTGCTGAGCTAAATCCTTGTGTTGCGAGTAGGTTCACGTTGGTAGTGCAATGGGTGGGTTTCCAACCGTGCTAGCCTATTGCTACAACCGGGCACAAACTCCGAGCTGCTATTAGTATTTCATAGAAAAACCCAATAATATATTCGACCTACGAATCAAACCTTAGACTAATGAAGTACATGGATTGAATTGTTTTGAAAAGGAAAAGGTAACATTGTAACTGTAATACTTTATGATTTTATGCTGTAATGATTACTATGTCCTCAATGTAGTTACATGACTACATTGAGGACATAGTAATATGTCCTCAATAGATGTTGCTGACGTCACCCTGAGGCAAGATAAATGTGACATCACAGGCAGACCTCGGTATATTAATTGACAGAACGTTCCCCGCGTTCGGTAGAATTTTTATTTCAAAAAATTTATTATTTTAAAAAGCAAGCTTATACTCGTATAATGGGATAGCTATATATTAAAAAAAAAACCGGCGAAATGTATTTTTATATCAGTACACAACTGTCAAACGTCTTGAGGAATACAGATTTGATGCTGTGTTATCTTTACTAATTTCAATGGTTTTCGTGGATCATTACTAATTTCAATGGATCATTATCATCTGTATATTTTCAAGCAACGAATAATTAATACTATCAACTATTATATATCAGACTTAAAGCAACTCTACAACTTTCATATAATCAATAAACCTGTTGATCAAAGCGAGCGATAAAACTTGCTACACACTAATATAAGCCGGTATATTAGCTTCAATACCGCAGTGCCACAATGTTAGTTAAACTAGGTAGGCTTGTATAGACTAATTTGAAAGCTTGAAAATAACGTTGTATAAAAATATTACAAGTGCTTGTTTAGATAACTATTTGGTTTGTTTGATGCGAGTGGTTTTTCTATGCAATTCTCGCAATTGAAGCAGTGATAGCTTAGTGATATCGCCGTTGGACTGTCAAGTCAAAGGTCTCGAGCTCGAGCCCAAGGCACACACCTCTGACTTTTCGAAGTCATGTGCGTATTAAATAGTTAATTATCACGCGCTTAAACGGTGAAGGAAAACATCGTGAGGAAACCTGCATGCCTGAGAGATTTTCTCAATGGCGTGTGAGGTCTGCCACCCCGCACTAGGCCAGCGTGGTGGATTATAGCCTAATCCCTCTCATTCTGAGAGGAGACCCGGGCCCAGCAGTGGGACAGTATAATAGGTTCATTATGTATGCAATTATCGGAAGAAGCTGAGGATAGGCGCGCTCCCTAATACATGGGACCTTAACGTACCGGCAAACTATGGGTACTGCACATTATTACACCTCTGCCTAACACGTTGGGGAATACACGCGTGATGGTATGTAGTTTGATGTGAGTAAAGTCGGTTTCAATCTTGTCTATTAGCGGTAATGTTAGTCATTATGTGTTGTTGTCTATAGGTACATATAAAATGCTTTGTCCTGAATGACTGACTGACGGATCAACGCACAGCTTAAACCGTTGATCGTAGAGACCTGAATCTTGGAGGGTGTGTTCTTTGTATGACGTAGGCATCCGTTAAGAAAGGATTTTCCGAAATTTTACCCCTAAGGGGGCAAAGTTTGTATGAAAGTCAAAATTTTTAGCGGGTGAAACCGCAGGGTATTATTAGTAGAGGATTATAATAGAATCGTAATTATCCTACTGAAATAAATTACTGCGTTAAATCGTGTCCGGATGTCCAAAACATTTGCTATGTGCCGATTAAAAAAATATATTAAAAAAAGGTGCAGCATGCGTCAATGCCAAATACAATAAAAAATAATGATACAATTTCTTACGGTACAATTTCTCTTTCAATCCCTTCAGCAGTTGATGTGTGATTGAGTTACAAACATCCAAGTAACCACACATAGTCACTAACTTTTCGGTGCGTACGTTTGCCGACCCGATTTTGAACTTTCCCAATTCAAAAGCAATCACAATCAAATCCTCGATCCTTTATATATTCTCGTAACTTACATAAGTATAGGTACATAATAATAATATAAGTACTAACTGTGTAACTTGGTTGACAAGATGTAACTTGTGTTGATCTATTTTTATTGTTTCACTCAATTGCTTTGCTTTTAAGAGTGATGTTAAACCGCCTATAATCTTTCTCATGAATTTGCCTATCTTATAAATAAAGATTTTTTCAAATCCGACTGGTAGTTACAGAGATTAGTGCGTTCAAACAAACAAACAAACAAACTGTTCAACTTATAGTTAATATATAGATATATTGAGATGACACGAAAGCCTTATAAGTCTCGTGGTCCCAAGCGCAACTGCTACGCTAGAGGTCCTGGGTTCCATCCCCAGGTCGAGCAAAGTGTTATTGGGTTTTTCTATGAAATTCTAAGTAGCAGCTCCGAGTCTGGATTTGTGCCCGGTTAATGGCAATAGGCTCGCCCCCTATTACATGGGACCTAAAACATACCGGCGAATTGTGGGTATACATTTAGTACACATCTGCCTAACCCTTCGGGGAATACAGGCGTGATGGTATGACAAGAAAGCTTACGGCATAAAAAAGCTTATGTTTGATAATAAGCAAGAATCGCAGTTTAAATACGCCAGCAACACCAGTATCACTAGCACGTTGTCATCTTGAGACCTAAGACTTATTAACCCGTTTATTGTCCCACGGCTTGACAGGGGTCTCCTCTCAAAATGAGAGGGAATAGACTATAGTCCTTTATGCAGGCCCAGTGCCGGTTGACAGATTACATACGCTGTCGAAAATTAGTCTTTAGCATGCACCCTACCTTACCGTTTCCTTCACCGTAAAAGCGCGAGATAATTATTGACCCAGTGCGTGCCTTATACCGGCGTATACGCCCGTCTCATCTCGTCTCACGGGCCTGTCGTCGCATAGAGGCGCGACACCAGAGCACACACCCATACTCGGCCTGTCTCGTAGTGTTTTGACTAGCGTGTACAGCCGGCATTAGATTCAAACTCGAGATCTTTGACGTGGAAGTGCATTGGTCATAATTATCATCAGGTTATTACCACTTCTGATTGAAGTCGTAACAGTCTGATGAGAAAGTTACTGGGCGGGCCTGTCATATGTCGTCGCATAGAGGCGCGAGACCAACACTCGTACTCGGCCTGTCTCGTACGTAGTGTTTTGACGAGCGTGTATATCCTGCATTTTATTCAAACGCGAGATCTTTGACTTGGTAGTGCAATGGTCATAATTATCATATTCAGAAGTGCTATTAGCCTATTATCACTTCTGATTGTTATTATTACTTAACTTTCATAACGCCCAGTAATTTCACACACTAGGTTACACTGCCCTTCAAACTCGAACATAGTAATGTTAGCACATTATTGCTTATCGGTAAAATAATTGGCAATACACTAGTACAACCCCAGATGAATTCTAGTAGCGGAGTTCTACAACATAAAAATAATAAGGTAAAGAACACATACGTACTTATTTGCGTAAAAACAATTTTCTTTCAGTTCGACTCGCCCACAATTTTATTTATATAACATTGTCCGTTTACAACCACACTACCTAATGTTTTCAGCGGCCATGATGCCTGTAATTATTTAAATATAAGTATAAAATTACTAGGTTAGGTTAAAAATACAAAACCCTTTGTTAACCTGTTATTACTGTTTAATTCCGTTTCACATTTAAAGTTGTGTTGAATTCTTAATAGCTACATCTACCTCAAATATAAAATCGGAATGACATTTACTAATTACTGACTGCCTCATTAGTCTAGTGGTCCCAAGCGCGACTGCTACGCTAGAGGTCCTGGGTTCGATCCCCAGGTCGAGCAAAGTGTTATTGAGTTTTCTATGAAATTCTCAGTAGCAGCTCGGAGTCTGGATTTGTGCCCGGTTAATGGCTATAGGCTCGCCCCCTATAACATGGGACCTAAACATACCAGGCGAACTGTGGGTGTACATTAAGTACGCCTCTGACTAACCCTTCGGGGAATACAGGCGTGATGGTATGTTATGTTATTTACTAATTACATAAGTAATGTTATAAATAAAGCTTACTAACTCGTCATTTGACAGGTTGGTTCCTTAGGTGGTGTAGAAAGGTTTTAATTATATTATATGCAATTCGGAAAAACGAGACGTGTTTTATCTTTTTATGGTAGTACGACTCTGCTGATGTCAAATGTAATGTAAATCACCCCTGATTATGTATACAATGTGTCGAGAAAGCCCCGTCCGACCCAAGAAGGTACTGTTATGTATCGACATCCAATTCTATTTATAGAACCGTTTTCACTTTATAAGTAAAAAAATACCCTTTTTTTTATAAAATAAAGAAACTGAAATGGCAATAATTACGGTGGTAGTGACACCGTCTCTGGGTGCCAAACACACTAACGCCGATGATAGTTTATCTCATTTTAAAAATTTGCTACATTTTGGGGTGAGTGCGGCAATTTGGCCTCGAGAATCGTGAATTTTGTAATTAATTAGTTAATATAACTTTCATGAATATTGAATGTTTCTTATTTTATTTGGTGACGTGATTGGGATACATATATGCCCCTTCCGGATTGGACAGGATTTTTTGATTTTTAAGTGTGTAAGTGTACAAAGGGCATAATATGAGGTCTGCTTATGATTTATCAAAAGTGACCATTTTTGCCCCCCTGAAAACCTCGTCTAACCCTTCGGGTGTACAGGCATGTAGGTATTATGTTGGGGTATTTGTAACTACATAACAAAATCAACAATAATACTATACGACAATCCTGGTACCCGTATACCCCATTTCCGGATAGCTCTTGGGATTGCACTATGAGGATAACATGTAAGTAAAGCCAGGAAATGGTTGTGTCCTTTTTATTAGTTATTTCTTATTATATTTGACATTAAATCATGCTAAACTTATTTAGATATAGATTTTTTAGTGAAAGACGTAGTAACTAATGCGTTCGGTATACTTAACTGGAGCGACGAGGGTCGAATCCTGCCTAAGATCAAAATTTTCTTCTTCTAAAAAATATCCTTTTTGTTGTTATTACATCGAGTATGGAATCGTACATCCATATTTCTCTCCTAGCTTATTACTGATTGTTGGAGTTTCGGTGTCCGTGTTGGCGTTGAGGTGAATAAATAAAATAAAATTATTGCAACGCGTACGAACACTTTTTATTGTTGAAAAGGAATGAAGAATGACAGACAATGTTGCCAATGCATAAAAATGAATTCATTAATGTTGGGTTGCCAACACTGATGAAATTAACAGTAATAAGCTCGGAGTTTGGATTTGTGTTCTCAAAAAACTAAAGTTGTCTTGATTCTGACTCCAGACCTACGTCTTCATAGTCAAATCACAGTTACAATTTATCAGCATTAATACGCATCAAAATAAACTACCATACATTACGATAATAGACGTTGAGAGCGCTACATTTTCGTTCTATAGTCTGATCACGTGGCGACACTTTAGAGGGATGTATAGTACCTAAAGATTGGGTCACACAGTACGCTTTCAGAGGTGATAGATCTCTGCCACTAAGTTCGTCTGGCTTATCATCTGCGTCATCAATTATTTATTTATTTATTTATATTATTTATTTATGTCTTTTATACTTCTTATAGCTATAATATGTTTTGTTTAGTTTTAACACGTAAAGATAAATTATATTTATTTATATAAATAGATCTTTTAAGGACACTTTTACAAGTCAATGTTGTTTTTTTTAATAGATGACACCAGCATTTCTTAGGTGACTATCTCTGAGAAGGGACACCGAAACGAACTCAGAGAATCATGGTTTCTTTTACATGCTTGGACTTTATCCAATAGCAAATATATATGAAGAATAATATAAGATGTTTATATTATTTTTATAAATAGGATATATATGTATAGGATAAAATTCATACACTGCTCTCACAATACTTCAAATATACTGACAAATGTATCTTCCATTCATCCGCAAACACGTGATACTCAGGCTTGGAGTCTAGGAGAGCGTTGAGTACAAACAGTGCGCAAGGAACAGGAGAATGTACTCCTGTTACGGTTATAGTTTGCGGGGGAGAAGAATTGAGACAATTCACCATCATCATTGCGTATGGCATTTACCCTGTGAAGATGAAATCCTTATATACAAGTTTTTACCCAGTTTGCGGCGGCAGGTGGATATTTGTAGATTTCCGATAATCCGTGAACATAGTGAAGTGGGTATTCGTTTGCCACATGGTCCTGGTTAGGTGCTCTGTCTCGGTTGGTACTACCACCGTATTGCCCAACATTCTTTCTCGCGGATATTTGTTCTGAGTCTGGGTGATTGGCTGACCCAAATTGTAGGTTATGTTAATTGTATGTTTGTAGAGTCGCGACACAGGGATTGTTACGTAGTGCTTATTTTATTTAATATAAAAAAGATAAGATCCTACCGCTACGCAATACCTAATGTGAAAATATTGGTGTGTGCAACAGCTATCAGTGAATTTGTATTCGGTTTCATACATTACAACTGTAGATCCGTATCTAAAGCAAAGGTCTCGCGTTCAAATCCGCACGCACATCAATTACACCAAAATTCAAAATTCAAAGTCTGTCAATGCTACTGTGCCAGACTATACTTTAACCCTTCTCCTTTTGAGAGACCAGTGCCTAAAAAATGGGGATGTTCCGTATCCGACCCACATGCGTTCTGCACACGCTTTCTGTGTGACCCAGACTTTACGCAAAACTTTGGAAAGCTATTGGGACTCGGCAACTTTATTTTCACTTACATTTGGAATAACATGTGAGAAATGGGATTAAAGACTTTCTTTGCGAATGTTGGGATAGATTAGGGGATAAGTTAAGTTTCGGGAACATAGGACACACTTACTGAGAGTGGATACAAAGTAGGTAGGGCTAAATTAAAATTTAAACGAAGATAACTGTTTTGTTTCGATTATAGACACAGAGTCACATACAGATGAAAAACCCTATGTGCATTATAACAATGTTACGTAGCAATTGGATTTTTAAACCTTATTTATAATGTTATTCATAACAATTTATAAACACTTCCAAGACGTTATTTTAATTAAAAAAGCTTAGCATTCTCGAAGGGCGATTTAGCTGGGTTCATTCAAACCTGTTAACATTGACACTTGAGCTGGAATTAAAGTGCATCCCATTTAGCATTCATACCGCACCGCACCGCCTAACCACCCTGTTTCCGGAAATCCGGTACGGATTCTCTCTCGCTTCCATGAATACCTGACAACTTAAATTGGTTGGTTTTCCAAGCGAATCACAGGTGTTCCTTTTTAGAATTTCGAAAAGATGTACATTTTTTTCAGAAAGTGGTAAAAGGAGGTTGTGCATATTAATAGTCATATTTTGCTAAAGAGGTCTAGACACGGGGGCACTCATTTAATTTATACTCATAATTTTGAGTTATATGCATTTAAATCGAGAGTATTGTCCTCGTATACAAGTACCACAACTTTAGTGTCAACATAAAACGCGATACACAATTGTTATAACCCGCACTCGTTTCCATCAAGCAACAATACGACAGCAACCACTTTACGGTAGTGCAGCAGTTATAAATTACACTAACACCAGTAAATTATACCGGTCGTAGTTGGCGACAGGGGACATGTGCTGCGAGCGTACGTCCGTAGGTACAGTCGCGCTTACTAACGAGATCATTTATAACGGTGACGTAAACGCAAGTAAGCGAGTAACATGATTGATTCATCCATCACCGATGCGGGCTCTGATTTTGTTAGCGACAGTACATGTACCGAGTTTCCACAAAATTTTGGGCACAACTTTAAAGTCGAATTTATAGGGGTGTCTCGCTTAATGGAGAGGATTTTGACGGAAAATAATGCTTACCTATATAAAGGGTGTAATTTTTTTTATTAGAATAATGTTGGTACCTACCTATTTGTTTAATTATACAGAGATTGATCAATGAAAAAAGTACATCTGTAGATCAAAGGAAATTGACAGATTTTATATCACATTAAGTGACGAATGATATAGTATTTAAACTATTACACATAACATACATACCATCACGCCTGAATTCCCCGGAGGAATAGGCAAAGGTATACTGTAGGTGTAATATACACCCACAGTTATCCGGTATGTTTAGATACCTAATAGGGGGCGAGCCTATTGCCATTAACCGGGCAAAAATCCACTTACTGAGAATAATAGAAAAATCTAATAAAACTTTGCTCGATCTGAGTATCCAACCCAGGATCTGTAGCGTAGCAATCGCGTTTGGGACTACTAGGCGCAGTCTTGATATTTTTATGACTTTACTATTGTTTAAAATAAACAGATTAATTAGTATTTCCAAGGCATAAAATTCGATTCTTAAGAAGTAGAATATCAAATCGTTAATAATTTAAAATCCATTAAACACAACCAAAATCAGAACACAGATTTTACCGCCGATATTTTAATCCATTGCGAAAGTCTCAGTAATTGCCTTCGGGGATAATTCGGATTAACCGGTATCGTCGTCAAGCGCGATCAACAAGTGCTTGACAGAACATGATAGCCGGATATTGGCAGCTTCCTACGTGAAGCTTTTATTAAAATACCGGTTATTTGACGAGGCTATAAATATATCTCTCGTCGTATATCGGTCTCTCTCGTCAAGTGACTAATAAACTCAATTGTTTGGAGAATTATTTTCGAAATCAGATGAATTGAATAATGGTTGGCAGTTGTCATTTTAACTGTCATTACGTTTACTTAATTACTCTGAAAATGTACTTTTCAGAGTAATTAAGTAAACGTAACGATGAGGTTCAGATGCTGTGGGTCAAATTACCGTTCAATATTAAATACTAACTTAATTCATCGACTGCCTCATAAAGTCTAGTGGTCCCATGCGCGACTGCTACACTAGAAGTCCTGGGTTCGATCCCCAGATCGAGCAGTGTTATTGGGTTTTTCTATGAAATTCTCACTAGCAGGTCGGAGTCTGGATTTGTGCCCGGTTAATGGCTATAGGCTCGCCCCCTATTTCTTTTTCATTCGTGATAGGCTTACCCTTCCCTATAACATGGGACCTAAACATATCGGCTAACTGTGGGTGTAAGTTAAGTACGCCTCTGCCTAACCCTTCGGAGAATACAGGCTTGAAGGTATGTTTCTTAATTTATCAAATTTCGATAGGGCCCCGGGTTCAAGAACGACAGATTTGTGTCTGTAATTTTTTACATGATGCGAGTTTGTTTTAAAATAGAAAGTAAAAAAAAAGAAAGAAATAAGATTTATTTGTCAAGACAAAATTACAAAAGAAAAGAAAAATAGGAAGAAAACTATTGTGCCTCACGGCTGTGTAAAATAGGCCCAGTTCATCAATATGCCAGTCAACTAGTTTCTTAATCAAAATAACGTAATAATTATTGCTATACTAAAGCCCCATGGCGTATGGCGTGTTGTGTCCGTTATTTTAATTCATTAAAAGTTTTTTTAAAGAAAAAAAGCTTTATTGACACAGTTACGGACACTGCACACAATAACATAATAAAAACTAATCAACTTATAAAGAAAGTAAAAAAATAAAATGTTGTACGCCAAAGAGATAATTTTTCAAATTCATCAAAAGCACGGCGATTTTAGCCCTTCAGTTCATCAAATAAATTAGTTCAAACAAACATGTTTAATATTAAACACAGTTTATAATAAGTTATTTAAAAGAACCACTATTTAGCAATAAAATAAAGCCATAATTGAAAAGGAAAAATTCAGAGAAATAACGCCATTTTAATTTTATAATACACTCCGATGCTTTTGCCTTCAGGCTATTGTTGTTTTAATAAAAAATATTATGGACCTTTACATTTATTCAGATTATACTTTAATATATTAGGATGATATAAATGTCTAAAGCTTTTATAATATTTTATTATAATAGAATAATATTGTTGAACAGACAATTGTAACTACAACAACAGATAACGGAATTGTCTATTGATTATTTCAGTAATTACCAAATCATGTAGTTTGGTAGTACATAATAATTATACTATATTTTCGAACAGGTAGGTAAGTATTAAATGATCAGGGCACAAAAAAAGACATAAATGGCGACAAATTGCCTTCACCATATTGACTTTTTGTCTCTGTTCTCGGTCCATCCATCTTTAATTTGGTCTCCCTCGTCCCTTATATCTTCGACATTCATGTTCAAAACCTTTTTATTAACTTGCTAATCTCTCCTACGCATTATATATATATGTATAATCTATACAAATTATTATCGCTAAGTATCTACATACCTAGTACCTATAAAATAAAAATAAAGAAACGAATCGCTATCAACGTCTGTCTGTGCCTTTCAAAGTTCTCTTAAACTGCGCAACAGTTATTGATCCATGTTTAAATATTTGTAATAATAGTTTCGTTGATACTTTCGCCACGGATTGCGAGTTTGATCCCTGCACGGATTCGAACGGGGACCCGGGTCAATCTGTAAGTAATTATTGATCCGGATCTAGGTATTTATTTGTAAAAAATTCACCCACGATACAGGAGAAATTCCTAGTATGTTTTTGTTTTTTCAACAATAAGGTCAGGATAACGTTAGTATAGTAAATATATTAAAAAAAAAACTCACTCAGCTTCTTCGATAGTCTCCGACATGGCGAGGAAGACACAGTTGAGCAGTATGGTGGCCATGACGAAGTAATCGAAGTACTGATTGGTGGAGAGGTAGACGCAGGCGCGCCGCACCGGCGACCACGGCGAGTACCAGAACAGCGAGCGAGTCGCCGTGAACCGGTGGATGTAGTTCTTGCGAAATCGTTTTGATACCACGCAGAAAGTCTGGAACAATCGAGAACGTGTTATAAGACTAGCCTTAGGAGTTTATTTTCCTCTCACTCAGTTTCAGAGAATTGTATTGAATTGTAGCGAGTAGTGTGTTTATAGTTTCTGCCTACTCCTATGGGTAAAAGGCGCGAGTTTTTTTAATCCCTCCTCTACTATAACGGACATAAAGTACATTCAGATTCGAAACAAATACCTACCATGGAACAGACAAATATCTAACTCAGGTTGGAATTTAACTCACGACACGCGGCGCAACAGTAGACGTGGTGACAAGCGCTATAACAAACATAATTATGCTCCAGTGTATGTATATATTGTCAAACAAGATAAGATCAGCGATTTTACTTACATCGCTTACATCTTTAATACTACTATTTTAATATTATAAATGCGAAAGTAACGCTGTCTGTCTGTTACTACCTAAAACGCTCAACCAACTTTGAGGATTATTGGTATAGATATAGATTGGACCTTGGAAAAGGATATAGGCTACCTTTTGTATCGAAAAGTCCTTTGAGATGCGAGTAAAACCGCGGGCAACAGCTAGTATACAATACAAGCTTAGTCACTTGTATCTCAATGAGCTACACAAAGCCCTGTGTAAGCAACAATTATTAGCCCTGCAAATTAGCGTCGTTAATTGACGAGCCACCTGCCACCAGTCCGTCGGTCGTTAGCCATTAGCCACGAAGCCCCGCTGCAGTTTTAATTACCGCGGTATAAATACCGCGTTCCAAATAATTGTTTCGCTCTGTTTAACTGAAAATTAAACTCGGAGTAATCAGTTGCAGTGTGGGAGGGTTAAGTAATGAGTTTCTGTTCTGTTTGATTGTAGAAGTTCACGTGGGAGTTGTAAATTGATAAAATTTACTACCGTGGGAGAGCCATGCTTCGGCACGAATGGGCCGGCTCGACCGGAGTGATACCACGGCCTTAAGAAAACCGGCGTCAAACAACGCTTTCGTTGTGTTTAGTGAGGATACCGGAGGCCAAAACCTTTAAAAGGCTGGCAACATACTTGTGACTCTTCTGGTGTTGCGGGTGTCCGTGGGCGGCGGTAATCGCTTACCATCTGTCAACAGAGAAGCTCTCTCGCTCCATCTCTCTCCCGCCCTTTGGTAGACGTTGGCACTGTCTGTTTAAGGTTAGTGAACGTACTGCTGAACTGTGGGTGTAAATTGGTACATCTCTGCATAACCCTTTGTGGATACGATAGGGTAAGGTTATCGTTATTGCACTACATTTGAAATTCTGAATAATAACTCGATTAAATGGCTTAAGAAAACATTGTGAAGAATCCTGAATCCTGAATCCTGGAGCTTTTCTCGATGCTGGCGGCGTCTAAAGTCTGCAAATCTGCACTAGTTCAGCGTGGTATATAGCCTAATCCCTCTCAATCCGAGGAGAGAGCCGTACCAGTCGTGACAGTAAATGCTTTGACAAAAACAGTAATCTTTTCTTATGTACAGTCGCCAGTACATCAAGTTAGAACAAACTGACAAATTTCCCCAATGGGTAATAAACTCTATTATTTGCACATTAAATTGAAAAGAGATTGATAGCTTTGGATACCATGATGTTTACTAGATTTGCTGTTAGCTAATCTGGTTTTTACTTAAACTGCCTCCTGTTAGTGGTCTAGTGGTCCCAAACACGACTGCGACACTAAAGGTCCTGAGTTCGATTTCCAAGTACAGCAAAGTGTTATTGAGTTTTTCTATGGAATTCTCAATAGGAACTCGGAGTTTTGACTCGTACCCGGTTAATGGCAATAGGCTCGTGCCCTGTTACATGGGACCTAAATATACCAGCGAACTGTGGGTGTATATTAGTACACCTCTGCCTAATATTTCGGAGAATACATGCGTGATAAAATCTATGTCGATCTGTTTTTTATAATAATCCTATTTGACGTCTTATGTCGCTTAATCGTTTTGAATTCACCAAAACGATTAAGCGACGGCAGTAGAAGTTTGAGCTCAGTAGCTCACACGTGTGTGTTCCAACTGTTAACAAAGGGACTGACACAGTCAGGTATAGTTAATTACCATGTCTCTTGTGGGACGATAAACTATAAAGTTGGTGTCACTTGCCACAGGTTAACATTGAAACACACGTCAGTTATTATTAGTTATAGTATTGTTTAATAACCGCCTTCTAAAAGTTAAGCTGCGTTTGACGCGGTCACTTTGTGGATGGGTATTATATATATATTCTTTCATTCTATTGTTATGAAAAAACATCGAAATTGTAAAATAGCGCGAGCTATTTTATTGGTTATTGTGCTTACGATAGAATTAGTATCTTAACAAATATTATTTACTAGCTTCTGCCAGCGACTTTGTCTGCGTGGACTTCAGAATTAGGTCAGACCTGGATAAAAAGTAGCCTATGTGTTATTCCAAACTATAATGTATCTATGTGCCAAATTTCATCCAGATACAATCAGCCGTTCTGGCTTGAAAGAGTAACAAACATCCATACATCCATACTGACAAATTTTCATGTTAATAATATTAGTAAGGACAAAAAAAATGGATTCGTCATCAGTATTAATGTAATATTACCTTCATTAAGGCACGGATAACAATTGAATGGACGGCTTATTCATGAAAGTTATGTAACTTGTTACATAACATAGTCTCTTTTAGCCAGGCTTTAAAAAAAGAAAAACCTGCATAATCTAGGAACACAAAATGTAAACCGACAACAATATAGTGCAAAACACTTTCCCTCACGCAATGTAAATGTAGGGATGTCCATTGCATTTGCATTGCATGGACTTCCTTATTGCGTTCTCTCTGGAGGCTATAATGGCAACAAATCATAACATTATTCATATTAAAAATAGCTAAGAAATTACTATGGATTCTAAATATTTCAACCCTCTATCCTTTTTTATTTTATTAAAAAAATACAAGGAATATTTTTGCATTTTATAGAAGTGACAGAGACAAATCCTAAATAATATTATAAATGCGAAAATGAGTTTATTTGTTTGTTGTAATGTGCTACGCTTTCACGCCTAAACCACTAAATCGATTATAAAAATTCTTTCACCAATAGAAAGCTACATTATCAGTGACAGCTACATAGGCTTTAATGTTCTTAATTAGAGACACCTATGAAAATTACATTAATGTAGCTCAAGGTATCAAAAATTTGCCTATAATAGTCTTAGTACTTTGGAAATTTACTATGGAGATCCCGTTGAAATATTTGTGTACAAAATTATTGCGAAACGAAGTTCAAATATTGGCGGTCGGCTCACATAATTTATAGTATTCAGTCTGTCATCCTAATGACGTCTCTCCTATCTTCCTTCTTGTCCCCTCTCGTTCATTTTTGGTCCCTTTCCCACATATACATCTCTTTTTCCCAACCTATTCCGATACATTCATCCATCACATTTTTACTTACAAACAATATTCGGATTCACACTCAATCAATCCTACATTCATGTAGAATGCTGAGTGTCAAAAGGATCACCATAGTAAATTTTCTAACAAATAACAAAATGGCAGCGCACGTCAAATAATTACGTGACTATCTTACGAAAATTATAAGGATCAATTAAAATACAGCATATATGTTACTCAACTGTAACTGTAACATAAATATGCTATGTAGCTTTCTATTGGTGAAAGAATTTTTAAAATCGATTTAGTGGTTTTTGGTGTAAAAGCGTAGCAAACAAACAAACTCACTTTTGTATTTATAATATTAGTAAGGAAGTAAGCATTATAATAATTATAATAAATAAAGTGTACATTTTTCCTTGCAGCATTTGTAGTAATTTACACTGCATTTGCATAGTACACTATTAACATTTTTTCCTTCCTATGTACACTCGCACCTAAAATATTTTACTGCATTATTTTAGGGTTAAAACAGCGGCGTCTTTATAGAGGCGAGGTCCGCACTGAGGGCTTTTTATGGGTCGCATTAAATCGCTGTTCGCGGCCACAAGTTGCATCGTAAAATCCGGTAATAATGGAACTTTCGAGCGATATACGATTGACACATTATATATTGGAAACGGGCTGGGTACGTGTTTTTTTTTCTTATTTCTCTCTATTTGAAAAATAATGTAGCAATTAATGTTATTTACTCATTGACGCACGCTTACGACGACTAGTCGTAAGCGTGCAAGCTCTCACTTAGATTTCCAGGCTAATCTCTCAGGTGTGCTGGTTTCCTGAGTGAAAAAAATAAAATAATTAATGAAATATTTAGTGCGTAACTTGAATTCGAACTCAAGATCTTTGACTTGGTAATCCATATATTATCATCATTAGCCACCATCACTTATACCCGATAATGACACTACTTTAGTAGTGTTCTTTCTTTCTAGTACAGTCATTGGCAATATTTCTTCTCTAATAACTAAAAAGTACTAATCAAATTAATTTAATGAATAATCTATAAGTCTGACTTAATGTTCTTTCATTAGGATATCATAATTTGCAGAGAGAAGTGCAGAATAAGATATAACAGGGTAAGCAAATAAATTTCCCCGCTGTCTTTCGCACGCTTCAGTAACAGCGAAGAGGAGGATCGCTTGAATATTTCACAACGACAAAAAAGTCTTTCTTGCTATGTTTTTCTTTCAATATCTTTTGAAACTTTTTCATATCTGCTTTTAAAGTGAGTTAAGAAGTACTCTTAAGAAGAATTAACTTACACCATTCAGTGTGATAGTGTAAGTAAAGACTGTCATACTTAGACTGTCATAATTAATTTTTACTAATTCTTACTTATTTTTACAAATTATAATACAATTTTATTTCATTTTTAACGTTATTATTATTTAACATTAACAACAGCTTATTTAATATAATTATAATATATAACTCATTATATATATATAACTCATCATTAGCGATGACTATTATTTAGTTATACTCTCGGTTAATAATGTTAGTAAATGTATTTTAATCATGTATTTATTTAGGTACCCACTCTGGCTACTCACTTTAGTACTTAGGAATTAATCTAAATTTTGTCTACTACCAACTCATAAATTGACATAACACAAGTCAATTTATACGCGTTTGTTTAATAACATTTTATAAATTAAACATCACTGTAATAATCTTATGTAACTATAAGTTAAATGTTTTATAAAGACGTATTTAGTCTGTAACAAACAAAAGTCTATATAGATAATATGTTTCTAAGTGAAATGTAACTGTGTGTATTTTCATGATAATAAAGACATATCAAAATCAATCAATATATAACGACTGAGAAATGTTATCCTAAATGTTGTGCATATCTATAATTGATATAAACACTAGTCTTTGCCTCTATATTTTGCTACTAACCAATGTTTGTGTTTATATTGTTGATGTGTCTTGTGTAAATAAATAAATACTGAACTTCGAAGTTTAAAATATCAATGTACTGAATTGAGAATGTTCATAATCGCGATGTATACTTGAACTTCGAGTACGAAATCAGTACGACAGTCAATTCCAAGTTCCTCGATATTTTAAACTTCGAAGTTCAATATGACAGTCATAAGTAAAAATTTTAGGCAGAGGTGTAATATACACCCACTGGTCGGTGATATGTAGTTCCACGTCACGTCAACCAAACATAATATTTCCAGAATTATTCAAAGCAGTGAAAAATAGGTTGTTTAGCCGAAATTTCGCAAGTAAAACAGAAAGTTAGGGGTACGAGTTACAAGCGGTTCTATTTTAATTCGGCCGCAGGTGGGAAGTAACTTTGTTCCTAAAAGTTATGAAGCATCATGTAAAACGGAGCGACATGATGGGCTGTACACTGTTTTACAACCCTCTACTTAACGCTTTGAATAACTTAAAATTAACAACAAAACTTTGTGGCAAAAAAAGGCTATAAAAAACTAATTATATTCACGCCTTTCTCCCACGGCGAAAGGCAGAAATTGCAAACGGCTACTTGCAATCCATACCAACAAATATTAATTTTATTATATTAATAAAAGAAAGTGGTACTATGTTTATTTGAAACAAAGTGACTTCTAATATATCGTAATTATGTAGTGTGTATCGTAATTATGCATGTTTTTGTAATTGTTTGTTAATATAACTACAAGTTAATGTATCAACGAAATTCAGTGATAAAAATAATGAAAATTTAAAAACACCTTGAAGGTATATGTGTATTCGTCATGGACTTATTTATCCAACGTAATGACCTTATCATGGTCATTACGTGGGAGAGCCATGCTTCGGCACGAATGGGCCGGCTCGACCACAGTGATTCCACGGTCTCACAGAAAACCGGCGTCAAACAACGCTTACGTTGTGTTCTGAGTGAGTGAGGTTACCGGAGGCCCTAACCCCTTTTAAAAGGCCGGCAACGCACTTGTAACTCCTCTGGTGTTGCGGGTATCCATGGGTGGTGGTAATCGCTTACCACCACGCGATCCGTCTGCTCGTTTGCCCACCTATCCCATGAAAAAAAAACTTATTATTGTTAATTATAGAAAAATTAAACTACGATGAGGTTTTACGAGTATCGTTCAGAACAATAACATTTAGTTAAAAACGTTAGGTTTATACAAGATAGGTAATAAGGTTCTTGGATATATACAACATTCTTGCATTTAATTAATTAAGAATAACTTAATTAATTCTTATTTGAGTTCTATCCACGAGACGTAGACAGCTAACTTGTAAAAGAGTAAATACTTAATTATAGCTATCCCCATAGAGGAACTAGGTTTCATGTGACTATCAGTATTCATTAGGTATACCAATAAATATCTATTTTATTTTGCTACAATATTACAAAAGCAGGCTGCGCCGTTGTATTAATATTTATTTGAAAACCAAATTACCTCTAATATATCGTAATAACGTAGTCATAATATGTATTAATTAGTGTAATAGCATCAACGAAATCCAGCAATGAAAATAATGAAAGCAGTTGCTATTTTGCAATACGAGAGAGATGTAGACATAACTTGAAACTGTGACGCAGAGTAATTGCAAACGTATTGCAATTTCAAACTAAACTCAATACTAAAAGTTGTGGACTCATTTTAACTCTGAAGCTTTAATATCATCCTAGTTTACGACAGTTGAACGCGCACCGGGGCCCCTTCCACAATTATTAGTTAAGTCCATTGAGGTATTAGATGCTGGGTTGCTTGACCATGAAGCAAATTATTTCGCCATGACCTGTGGAGTATGAGCCACAATTCATGGAGAACTGTAAGAAGGATTCCTACTAGAGAATGAGCCTAGGTTTAAGTGGTAGTGTTTAATGAATGCTTAAGTATAAACTTAGCTAGGTCTCCATTCTACAATACAAGTTTAATTTAGCTTCAGCTTCAATACAGGTTTAATTGACGACAGCAACATAATTAATTAATTATTCATTGGAAAATCCTTAAGTTCTTAAAAACCAATATTTTTTTGTGCATTTTTACAAAAAATAAAAATTATTGGCACACTTTAAAACGTACATAATACTCAATGTTCACTTTATTACAATTTCTTCGACGGTTCAATCTACTCGACTGTGCCAGTGTTTTTGGATATTATAATTATTTTAATCAAATATTTATTGTACCAACTTACAATAAAAGATTTTTGCAACAAAAATATAAATCATTAATGTTTAGGGCCCCCAATTTATAGGCGGCGATTTGGGTACAGTGCCGTAATTACGATCGTAATAATTATTAATTTGTGTGAAAATAGATTATTTGTAAAAAAACGTTTATAATGTTAATTGATTATTATGAGAGTATAAATATAAAATGGGCTTACGAGTACATTATGAATGTTGTTTTGATTGAAAAATGTAATGAGTATTTGCAAATTATATTTGATTATATGCAAATTATATAATTACATACATTGATTTGTAAAATATATTCATTAATAGCTGTTGCCTGCAGTTTCACGCACATCCCAAAGGACTTTGAGACAAAATGTATGTCCAATCTATTTCTACACTAACATTTTATTAAAATTGATTCAGCAGCTTTGGCTTGAAAACGAACCAAAGGATAGACAGAGTTACTTTCGCATTAGTTTGGATAAATAACAAGTTTGATTAATAACAAGCACGTACTAGGGTCTCATATAGTCGAAGAGGCTGACAGAGCCTGTTCTCTGAACAAACACGCATTGAAGCAGAAATAATACCTGCGCCATACCTCCATAATTAATACCATTCCTACTGATAAAGTTTACTTGTAATTTCCACACTGTATTTGAATTTCCGCTCAGATTGTTCTTGTTAAGATTATTGCGTTACGGTGTGTGCTGGTATGTTGATTTTAAATGAACCTGTTTGTTAAAATACGGTTATACATAACATACAAACCATCACGCCCGTATCCAGAAGGGTTAGGCAGATGTACTAATGTACACCCACAGTTCGCCAGCCTGGCATGTTGAGGCACCATGTAAAAAGGACCGAGCCTATTACTTATAACCCTGAATATTATGCTGTCATGTGTCTGAACAACTATCTATGTCAATGGCAATTATTGCTTATTGGATGCAAATCCAAACTCTACTGAGTATATTATTAAAAATCAATGAACATTTTTGTCGACCTAATGATACCTAATCAAATCCAAGACCTAGCGTAGTAGTCCTGTTTACGACCACTTGTTTAATGAGGCAGTTACATACATTAAATACAATACTCAAAAGAAAGTTAAATATACAAAATGTACTTATTCTGATAAATTAACCATGATAAATGTAAGTTGAATAAGGTAATGAGGAGTTAAGTGTTAAGTACTCACATAATAAACGAATAGAATATGAAAAACTAAATTAACGTGCTCTAATAATTATCTAATCTTCGGAAAAGAATGAACATCTACAAAAAAAGTGAAAACTTAAATGAAAATCATCATAATTAAAAAGGGCTGGTAAATCACACTTGACCTTCATGTTTGATGATAAAGATAAAATCAGTGAAGTACCAGGAGGTCATAACATCAAGCAAGTAGGTCAAGACGGCAGCACGCACTCGAGATTCTAAATTCAAAAGCCACAAGCGTGATTGCTCCTCCGATGAATAGAGGTGAGCATTGAACGGCTGTTTCTTACGCGCAATTTCATATAGCGAAGCGTTTCAATTGTACTAGGAGTTCAGAAACCGCAAGACAATAACTGAAGCACCATTGTCTTTAAAGTACAGTCAGAGAGAACAACAACAGAAATTGTAATTTTGATTGTGGCTTTACGATTCAAGAGAAAAGTAGATAGATTTTTACTTTCGATTTTTTTTAAGACAATTGCTCCAAATTTAGATTTTCTCCTGTATGTAAGTAGGATTAGGATGGTAGGTGGTAGGATTTTTTAATAAAATTTTCAGTAATAGCTTAGAGTTTGGATTTGTGCCCAACCAGATTTGGTTCGCCTCTACGAAGGTTCTAAGTATATTGTGGGTGTACATCAGTACAACTTTACCTAACCCTCCGGGGAATACAAGCGTGCTGGTATGTTATATTATCAATAAAGTCAAATTATAGAAATTAATGTGCACATGTAGCCAATAACATAATCCGCCACATTTTCATCAGAGGATGTATGTAAAGTAATTTTCTTCGCTGTCGGTAGAGCACATAAATATTTAATACTTATAATGAACGCAGCTCCACCTGAATTGTAGCACACTGTTCGCGTTTTGATCAATTAATTATGTATCGTGAAACATTGAAATACTGCCGCTTTGCGATTATAACACCCTGTGAATGCATACAGACAAACGTTTGTGACAGATGTTATGTAGATGATTAATGTCTGATCAAACATCTGCGAATAATACTAATAGATCTACGGTAGGATTAAATTAGAGTTTGTTATGTATTACATATATACATAAATTGACGCATTTTTTCAATAGGAGTATGTTAACACTACAGGGGCCGTATTATAACGTGTCGACGCCATCATTTTTAGGTTGTGAGAAAGAGATAAAAATGACGGCGTTAAGAGTCCGGAGGACCGAATTTCTCTTACAAACGTAATACCGAAATGAAACGTAATTCAAACACAATTTGATCAAACTCTGTTATTATTTGATTCTGATACCGTTAATCTAGATTCCTACTCTACCATTTCGTCCAAAATACTCCACTGGAAATAATTGTAAGCGAATGCAATTTTTGATAACTTTACCATGTTTGGAACGATTTTCCGGTCTTTTATTTTGAGTGAAGTAGTAGCAGACGAAATAGATCCGTAGGGATATAATAGGTATTTCAACATTTTTATTAGCGAGTAAAATTTTACGTGTACCTAGACCACGTCATAATTTTATCATTTACGTGTTATTGTCATTTTGTTCTAAATTTTGTGATCAGATCTTGAGCAAATTTTTATGGAACCACCTCTGAAGTATGTCCTACCGATCAAAAATAAAATCATCAAAATCGGTTCATAATTGACGGAGTAATCGCGTAACAAACATACACCTTTTTGAAGTCGGTTGAAATACCTCTTGTCATACACACGTACCTCGGGGGTCAAAATGGTTATTTTTGATTAATCATATCATTATTCTTGGACACACTGCTACACATCATACAATTTATTTTAAGTGTAAGCTGATCTGATCTTGCATTGTGTAAGCTTTTTTTTATAGGATAGGAGGGCAAACGAGCAGACGGATCGCCTGATGGTAAGCGATTACCGCTGCCCATGGACACCTGCAACACCAGAGGAGTCACGAGTGCGTTGCCGACTTTTTAAAAACGGATTGGGCCTCCGGTATCCTCACTCACTCGGCGAAACACAACGTAAGCGTTATTTATCGCCGGTTTTCCATGAGCTTTTCGTGTCCATGAGTCAGTATGTACTGCCACTGTCCTTCAATCGTATACTTAGTGATTCATCAAAAGCGTCCATTTTACAGTCATCCGTACAGTAGGTAGTTTTTAAAATTAGCCTGAACAATTGAGATTTGAAGAATACTTTGATTCCTAGTCGCCCTAGTTCTTTATATATTTTATGTTCATGTAATTGATGTAAATGACTACATAGTATAAAACAAAGTCGCTGTCGCTGTCGGTCCGTCCCTATGTATGCTTAAATCTTTCAAACAAACAAATGGATTTTGAAGCGGTTTTTTTAAAATAAATAAAGTGATTCAAGAGGAAGGTTTTAAGCTATTTAACATTACGATACGACTTTTAGGAATGGGGCAACGCGGGTGAAACCACGGGCGGGCCGTTAGTAGTTTATATAAGTACGTTTCTTTTTATTACCTTTTTATAAATTCTAATGACTGGCTCATTAGTCTAGTGGTCCCAAGCGCGACTGCTACGCTAGAGGTCCTGGGTTCGAGCAAAGTGTTATTGAGTTTTTCTATGAAATTCTCAGTAGCAGCTCGGAGTCTTGATTTGTGCCCGGTTAATGGCAATAGGCTCGCCCCCTATTACATGGGACCTAAACATACCAGGCGAACTGTGGGTGTACATTAGTATGCCTCTGCCTAACCCTTCGGGGAGTACAGGCGTGATGGTATGTTTTTATGTTTAAATTCTAATTAAATTAATGGATACCCTTTAATTTTTATGTATAATAAGAAAATTTAACTGCTTCAATGGCCTAGTGGTCCTGAGTACAATTGCTATGCTTGAGGTCCTGGTTTTGATTCACAGCTCGAGCAAATTGTTATTGGGTTTTTCTATGAAATTCTCAATAGTAGCTCGGAGTTTGGAATTGGCAATAGGCTCGCCCTCTATTAGTAGGTACATGAGACCTAAACATACCGGCGAACTGTCGGTGTACGTTAGTACGCCTCTGCCTAACACTTCGGGGAATACAGGCGTGATGGTAATAAGAAAATGTTGTACATACAAACAAAGTTCTCACAAGTTCTTTTTAATAAAGATAAGTTCTCGTTTCCATAATGAAGGGTAGTGTGAGATAAAACACCCACTCAACGCGCTCATAAATCTACCCCTTAACTCAATTACTTCCGAGCAATTTTTAATAACTCGTCGGAAAAACTATTTCATGCATTTTTCTATTTATTAACTAGCATACTTGAGCTGCGTAGTCTTGCCTCTATTTAATTTATACTCCCACGAAACTTTTCAGCAAACTTTTATTTGGATTTTTTTTAGACTGAAATTATGAAGAATTTTCGTAGAATACTGTCTCATTAGTCGAGTGGTCCTAAGCGCGACTGGTACGCTAGAGGTCCTGGATTCGATTTCCAGGTCGAGTTTATTGGATTTGTATCCGATTAATGACAATCGGCTCGCCCCCTATTACACGGAATCTAAACATATCGACGAACTGTGAGTGTACATTAGTACACCCCTGCCTAACCCTTTAGAAAATAGGTGGTGGTATGTATTTTTGTATGACGGATCTAAAATTACATCCTAATTACTTTTTTAACAAGCATACCAGTTCGAGATTCCACTATTAATGGAGGTACGCTTCTCGGTCACAAAAATCTGCGGCATTCGGATTAAATTGTTTCAAGCTAAGGTCCCAGGACCCTGCAATCTGGTATAATAAAGAGGCATTTCTCATTTCCCTCACAAAAATAACCCTCCCTTTATCTGCGGGTATTTTTCGCTGCAAAACGATGGCAATGAGTGGTTGTTCTCTTAGGGTTTGTCATTAGAATTCATCGCTGTCATTTCTGTTGAAAACATGATGAATAGGTACTTAAATATATGGCTATTTTTTGACAAATCGTAAAGATAGGTGAAACCAACCTATGTCGCTGTGACTTCATTTCATTCTATTGCAGCTAAGTTGAAATCCAACGCGAATAAATTACCTTTCAAACGGAATCTAAATCGGTCCATTCGTTTGGGAGCTACAATGCAAGAGCATAGAGATACATACGTTAAACATAACATCCCTCTTTGTTGCGTCTGGGGTTAAAAAGGTGTATCGGAACGTAAAAAATACATACATACATACATACACTCACGCTTTTCTCCCACAAGGGTAGACAGAAACTATAGACTGCCACACAAATGCTGCATGATCCTTTTGTAGTATTTTTTCTTTTTTCCGTATAAGTAAATTATAAAGTTCTGTTTCTTTTACTCATTCTCAAACCAAAATTATATCATAGATACTTTTACAAATACAGAGTGATATTAAATCTAGAAACAACCTGTAACACAAGAAATTTATTTATTTACTAGCTTTTACCAGCGACTTCGTCCGCGTGGAATAGTTACTTTGTTCCCTAGTTCTTCGCCCGCGGTTTCACCTGCGTTGCCCCGTTCCTAAGGGTTGTAGCGTGATGTTTTATAGCTTGAAACCTTTCTCATGAATCACTCATTTTCCCAACATTTCCCTTCACTGCTCTGCTCCTATTGATCCTAGCGTGATGAAAAGTATACTATAACCTGCCTAGGAGTATGAAGAACAATTGTACCAAGTTTCGTTGAAATCCGTCGAGTGGTTTTCTATAACGAACATACAGACAGACAGACAGACAAAAATTTTACTGATCGCATTTTTGGCGTCAGTATCGATCACTAATCACCCGCTGATAGTTATTTTGGAAATATATTTCATGTACAGAATTAACCTCTCTACAGATTTATTATAAGTATAGATAACAATCTTACCTACACTATCATTACAGATCTATGATCCAATGCGACAGAGTGGCCTTACTTAAAACGTAAAATATAAAGAAAAGAAGAAAATATGCTTCGATGTAGATTTTTGTATAATACTTAGGTAATTTATTTTCTGAGGAAATATTACCCGTCTCCGTGTCGATTCAATGAACCATTTCTTGCTGTAAGCGCTGAGCGCTCAGTTCCAGTATATTATGTATTTTTTTTATTGTATTCCCCGAAGGGTTAGGCAGAGGTGTAAGAATGTACGCCCACAGCTCGCCGGAATGTTTAGGTCTCACGTAACAGGGGGCGAGCCTATTGCCATTAACCGGGCACAAATCCAAACTCCGATCTGCTACTGGTAATTTCAAAGAAAAACTCAATAACACTGCTCGACCATAATGCATTATTGAATTAATCAAGAAATTTAAGTATCAAAGTGCTCCTCCTCTCTCCTACTTATAAATTTTGCTGTGCCCGACAGGGTCCATAATTGTTTCTGTCTGTTATTCTTGTCTCTCCACCTGTATATGTACATTATGGATTGCAATAAATATATGAATATGAATATAATATAATATTTTCTATTAAAAGTACATCATAACATTAAATTAAAAAAAACCCCGCAGCATCAAGACATGAACATCCCTTCACGAACCAGGAAAGAGCTGATAATCTTCAAACGTCTGGTCAAATTTTCTTAATTCATAGCTAACAATACGCTCGATCAAGTCACGTTCCAAACAAAAAAAAAACTAAATCAAAATCGGTCTATTCGTTTGGACGCTACAATGCAACAGACAGACACACAGATACACACTACAAACTTATAACACCCCTTTCTTCCGTCGGGTGTTAAATAACGAATGCAAAGGAAAATACAATTATAGAACAAAACAAACCGGCACTCGAATGAAACCTTATTCCAATGAAAAAAAAAGTATTCAATGAGTTCTTTATTTGAAAACAGGACCCGAATTCCACAAGTTTAAATTTCGACCTTCGCATTAAATCATTACCGTCGCAACGGACCCTTAATAATCATTACTCGACATCGTTGAAAGGATAATCTGTCATATCATCAATCAGCGTCGGACAGCTGCCGGCAGCGGTCGGCCCTCCGACAAATCTATATTGTCCGGGATTCGGAACGACCTTTTCCGGCGATAAAGTTTTTTGAGTATCATGTAGCCGTTTAAGGAACAATTCTGAAAATGTAACGCAGTTTTTTTAGATCTATTCGCGAGTAGTGGTGACTTTCTTAATAGCGTTTTGCTGTTGTTTTTAAGGAGTCATATAGATATATATATGAGGACTCATATATCTTTTATTATCACTTAAATTTCACGAATAAATCTTAAAGAATATGTATTAATAAACCTTTATCTATTTCAGATCACGACTGCCTCCTTAATCTAAAGGTATGATAGAGGTCCTGGGTTCTATTCCCAGGTCGAGCAGTGTGAGTTTTTTATGAAATTCTCAGTAGCAGCTCGGAGTTTGGACGTGTGTCCGGTTATTGGCAATAGGCTCGCCTATTATAGCGTGGGACCTAAACGTACTTTCTATCCTCTGCCTAACCCCTTGGGGAACTCTAGCGTAGCAGTCCAGCAGCGCTAAGGACCAGTATTCATTAGTGTGATGACATACCTAGAGATAATATTTGCCGACTTATATTTTCATAGAATTCCAAACAAAACATCTCAGGCTTGATCTTTCAATTTCATCTGTACGTTGACACACAAGTATCAAATTGAATACGGATCACAACTCGTGTTTCAATCTATCGTACGGCGATGTTCGTCACCGAGTCCGTGTTTACGTCGGGCGAGCGAGTCTCCTGATTCATTCATGAAGCTCATGCGGATGGCGGTTACACGGACTATCTACCAGTGTTCACAAGTAAGTTTCTTTTGGTCTGTCTTAAATTTGCTCTAAATACAGTCTTTTTTAGGTACAATGTAAGTGGTGAAGTAGGGTATGGCGTGATGGTTTGTAATTTTTTTTTTTAAACAAAGTTAAACTTAGGTATGTACAAAATAATGAACTTTACGGAATAAATAAACTTGACTACGATCTGTCATTCCAAGAAAAACCATTCAAAGCAGCATAAACAGGGATGTGTAGTCTACTTGTAAAGTTTACTAGTATTCTTATTAACCCCTCGTGCTAAGCTAAATGCTTGTAAGTATTAGGAGTGGGTTCACGTTGGTAGTGCAATGGGTGGTTTTCGACCCGGCAATCACATGATAGCAAGTCGGAAGCCCTAGCCATTAGGCTACCGCCAATTTTTACTGAAGTCTGACTCATTAAACTTTCATTTTCCTATAGTCTTTTCGATAGAAAACCTCCAAAAACGAAAAGTAGACAACTAAATTCCTTTGAAGGAAATGAGGATTCTCAATTCAATGCTATACGGAAATAACTCCCAACAAACCATTAACATAAACGAAATATTTTATACAATGTGGAAAATATAATTTCCAAGTATGTGGTCAAAGCCGGTGAGCAGGTGGCCGGGAGGCTCATTACCGTCCTAGGGGGAGTGGGGCAGTGACGTCACCCGCTATGTCGCATTGCCGAGTTGCCTTTGCCATACCGCCGAGTTGCCCTAAGAACGCGACCTTAAATGGATATAGAGAATATCCAAAATTACTTTTATATTTTGTTGATAGAATCAAAATGTGATATTAAAAAAATGTTTTGAGATTGGCATTTAACACGTTGGAAAACGAAAAGGAAAATGAAATGTCATAATACATTTTTGATAATTAATTTT